>OX388345.1:59283453-61783453 GCA_947579665.1 Sympetrum striolatum
TTCTCTTGAATCAAGATGTCAGAACAGAATATTTTAATAATCTTTTTTACTTCATGTGATTGTCTTGATGCTAAATTAAGCATTTTCACTGAATTATAATTTAATCAGCTTGGTTTTCTCTCGTGGGCTCTATAATAATTATTTACTAACAGTCTTTCTGCTGATTAGATACCAGCCCAAAATAATGTAATTCTTATTACATATTAGTGTGAAGAAAATTATGTTTTTATCAAACATGTAAGGTTGAAAAAATAATTGTAAACTGAAGCACTGAACATTTGGTGGCAAATGGAGACTTAAAGTGGATCAGAAAAAAGCTCTTACAATGGAATTGAGACTTTTAATTTGACTAATGGAGTTCATATTCAAGATTTATACTCTAAATGATGACAGTATATTTTATGGAAAAATTGGTTTCTGCCGTATCCATTTTAATAGCAAATACTGTATTTACTCGAAAATAACATGCCATCACCTGTAATGCACATCCCAAAATTCGAGCGTCGGAAATTGAAAAATCAGTTGCCTGCAAATGTAATGAACACCATCAGACATGCAGTCATGCCATTTGCAGTACCATATATGTGCTTGCTATATACAGGTATACGTTTCCATATATGTATATTTATATGTGTATATAAAGGGCAGTGTTAACCTTATAGTGTACTGGGTGGCTGCAGGGGGCCTCATGGGTCACAGAGGTCATATATACATTCCACATATGCTAGATACAAAATATCGGTAGTTGTCCAGGTCAAAAGTTCTAGGTAAGTGCGCTCGTTAACCAATTCAAAATCAGTTATTTTAACAACTTTGATGTGCTAGCCAATTCCATTTCAATTAAAAACTATTGGCCGGAAGTTTAGTACATAGTCTTCGGGGGCTCTTACAGTGAAAACATCAATAGCACATTGGTGGAACTGGTGAAGAGTTACATAGAACCATGGTGAGACAAGGATGAGGCCATCACTGCGCTATGTGCATGAGTAGTATCATTCCCAAATCTAGTGTGCCATCAATTCTAACGCACCCCAATTTTTGAGGTGATACAACGCCAAAAAAGTGCATTTTTATCAAGTAATTACAGTATTTTACAAGTTAGGCAGCATCTTTCATTATTTGCAGTGAAGCAAAGTATCCATAACTTAAAATACTTAAAGATACCAGTCTTTGTTATGTGATAATTATTAGTAAAAATTTATATAGTTAGTTATGAATTAAAAATTCTCCAACCTTTATTCTTTTTGTTTTCTTTTTATAGATACAGGACAACAAAAGACATTTCACTGCCTTTCAGAGTCATACCTTTGGTGCGTGAAGTTGGTCGCACTAAGATGGAGGTGAAAGTTGTTCTCAAGTCAAATTTTAAGCCTTCTCTATTGGGTCAGAAGATAGAAGTAAAAATTCCCACCCCATTAAACACATCAGGTGTGCAGCTCATTTGTCTTAAGGGAAAGGCTAAATATAAGGCCTCTGAAAATGCTATAGTTTGGAAGTAAGTATTTCATGTTACTCTGAGTGTTTTCTTGAGAAAAATGTATTGTATTATTCTATTTTTTTCTTGGATTGTACTGTGATATTTTATAATTCTCATAACTCATATTTACAGAATTAAACGCATGGCTGGAATGAAGGAAACCCAGTTGTCAGCAGAAATTGAATTATTGGAAACTGATACCAAGAAGAAATGGACTAGACCACCAATTTCCATGAATTTTGAGGTCTTTACTTTTTTATATTTTTACCTTTCTTTATACTTTTGCTCATATCTTACTATTATTTAAAGTGAACACTTTTGTGATAGCATAATTTCAGTGCTGATTGTATCTTTATGATACTCAATATTATTCTAATTACTTTCTAGGTTCCTTTTGCACCATCTGGGTTTAAAGTCCGATACTTGAAAGTTTTTGAGCCCAAACTTAATTACTCAGACCATGATGTCATCAAATGGGTCCGATATATAGGTCGCAGTGGTTTATATGAGACACGCTGTTAAATATTGGTGTAAATGGTGGATAAAAATGTTTATTTGTGAATAGCAAATCATTCCAGTGTTGAATATCCAGTGACTGTTACCCACTCCTTAAATGGTGATTATAGCAAGTTAACTTGCATGTTTAATGGAAAATGATATGTAAGGTATTGTAAAGGCCTGTTTACAAGGAAATGTATGAAAAATTATTGGTATTTTCAATGTGCTCTGCATGGAAATATTAGCTTTAGGAAAGAAGAGATCATTGCAATCATGTAACCCATTCTTAATAACTATGATTAAGATATACCTTGAAGTAGAACCTCTGCTAGTTATATGAGAATAAGAATCAGGATCATGTGCATTTGAGCTACTGTCTAATTCGTACCTTAATTGTGTGGAAACATTTTAATTGATTGTATGAGTTACTGCTGAAATTGTTTAATTGTCAGTAAGCAAGGTTTTTTGTTTTCTATGTAAAAAGTTTTTTTTTCTGACCCTTTTAAGTCAGTGAAACATTTAGAGGATGGAAATCTCACTTTTTCCATTTAAACTATATACGAACTCCTATATTTATACTATGTAGATTTGTTATATGTTGCGCTATAGCATGTAAATTAAATATTGTTAAAGTGATGTGTACATTATTTTATTTACCTTTTGAAGGAGTTTTCTGATTTGTAGATAAAAACTGAATTAAATCATTATAGGAAATGCTATCCTTTACTTAAGTAGCTCCAGATATATTTTATGACCTATTTATATCAAATTTGTGGGATCAAGCCATTATCACTTAAAGTATGCCATCTTCAAAAACTTGCATGTTAAGTTTTACCAGTCATACTTTTCACAACAGCTAAGCTTTGACCTGGCATTGAGGAGGATGCTTTATGGTATCATTAATTGGTTTAATGGTTAAAAATTAGACTTGTTGGGTATTTTTGTTGACTGCATCTAAAATACCAAGGATCTTCTTTAAATAATGTATTGGAAATTAAAGAATGGGATTTAGCATTTTACTTAATTTTCTTCAATAAATGGCAAGTCTAGTGTTACTAAAATACAAGCAGAAAGTCAAAAGGAGGAGCAGAAACTTCTCCTACAACTATGGACTATCTAATTTTATTTTCAGTTAAAACCTAGTATATATGGTGGCATTTCCCTATCCAATATATCAGGTCTTTTGTGTTGCTAAACTAAAGTGCATGCTTGTGTAGTAAGGTAAATCTTAATATCATTCTTGTATAAAATGGCCTCACCTATGGTAGACTTGATAGTATTAGGAAGATGTCACTCATTCAGCATGATATTTAATATCAATATTATATAAATAACTATTAAGGTTTTATCTCAAATATATTTGTTAGTTATTAGTTGTGCCCTAGTTCTTCTTTTGATGTAGCTTACATTCAATTGACGTAAATTAATGGAGTTAACCATCATTGTCAAAAAAATTCTTGTTTTTTACATGTAAAGTTATTGGTTGAATGTTAATACAACATATGATCAGTTACCATTAGTCGCAAAAAAGTGACTTGTCTAGAAGAAAATCTAACAATTTCTTCTTTGATTCATTTACATGAGGAGGTGAAAATTATAAAGAAGCTTGGATAGCTTTTTTGACAATAACAGTACATATCCTTTTTATTTTACTCTAGGTGTCTTAGTAAATGTATCATAGACTATGTTATGATTGCTTTCTAAATTATGTCTCTGAGGAAATTTTTACTGCAATCAATATTGTCTTTTGTCAGTTGTGCAAATGCATATTTCCTCAGGAAAATTGGTAAGTCTGCTATTTTCTTATGTACATTCTTACCTTAATAGTATTTGGGGAAATGGACCAAATTTTATGCTTCTATACTGTTAATATTGCTGAAAGCCCAAAATAAAAGATTTCAAACCTTTAGAGGTTGAATGGAGACATTTTTACGCAGGCTTGCCTTACAAATTAAATCATCAGATATTTATGCCGACTGTTCATTAACCTAAGGTGAATTTTCATGATATATGACATCAGTTTTCTTGAAATATTCAACCTATGATAATATTTTGAAACATGCAAGTATTACAGTTATTCTTATTGTAACATTTGAGAGTAATAGCTGCAGATATTTGAAGTTATATACATTATATCATTAAAGCGAGATCTGTAATTTTTTGTTTTAAGCCTAATCAAGCTGCTTTTGGTCACTGCCTTGTTATTTGAGAGACCTATAAATCATTCCTTGTAAACAATTAAATTTCTATAAAAGTACTCATTCTATGTATACTTTCTTATAAGTTTTGAAAAAGAATATTTAAATCTCCCTTCAATTTTTATAATAGTCTATAGAAGAGAATATTGAACTGATGTTTTTCTTTATATTTTTTTCAATGAGTTACTTTAAATAATGTATATGAAACATATTAAGACTGTTATAATAGATATTTTACAAAAACGAAAATATTTTCCATTAGATTATTTTGAGTATGACATTAATTAAATATAAATCTCTCAAAGATTAAATCTAGTGTTTTAATTTTAGAAATGGTAGAGAGTATTTAAAAAGATGTGCATTTTAAATGTATGAGAAAATGGAATAGATGTAATGTGTATATGTGTATAATATTTGTCAAAATGATATTATTTTGAAGTGCTTAGTAAAGAAATACAAATGATTTTAAATAAAATAAATTTGTTTAAATTGCAGTTTTATTAGATTTTAAGAAAGGATAATTAATGTAATATGATATTTAAATAGGATACACTTAAATAGGATATTTTGTGAGATGGCACTGAAAATTCCTATTAATGTAACCATATAGATAAACTTTGAAAATGATTTATCAGTAATAATTTACTTTTTTGGAGTTAAATTTAACTAAATTAATTCCTAAAATTCTTCAGATGAAGTCTCATGAATTATGCTCATGTGGATAATGAAAGCAAGATTTACTGGGTAGACAACATAGAAAATCATAGCCATTTTTAGTATCTTCCATGTTTCAGAAAAGAACTGGTGTTGCAATTGGTACCTTTTCTGAAAATTCCTTAAAATAGAGAATGATGAAATCCTATTGCTGCTTATTTTATACCTCTGATTGATCCAAATAATTAATTTTGTCTTGATAAAGAGGACAATGTTCTCTAATTTTGTTAATTGCCATAAAAGAAAGGAGTAGTGACCAAAATGAGCCGAAGTAATAATCATGCCTGAGTACAGTTGCTCACCAACAGGCAAGTATTGAGTGTATAAATAAATAGTAAAAAGTTTCACTGACTATAAAAAGAAGAAACTTAAGTTTCTTTACTAACACACTTAATTTGAATTGCTTGTGATTTCCTACATCAGGTCACAGATCTATCCTGGATAATGAATTTCAGATATCTCTTTGATGCAATATAATGGATTGAATTTCTTGTTTCAATATAAAAATATGTAACTTGTAAGTGAAAGGTTACTTTACAAGAGTATAAACAAAATTGATACCGTATTTTATTGTGATTTTATGAAATAAATTACTGAAGCAGAATATTATCCTACACCTTTTTTAAATACTAACTAGCTTGAGAATGGCTTTATGTGGGCTGTTGGGCCATTGATTTAATTAATAGAAATTCCAACAATTCAGTGAGATCTGCAAAGAAAAGAGAGACATTAAAACAAAAGAAGGGTCATTAATTTCTGGAAACGAATCCAAAAAAGTGGAGTAAAATTTTCTAGATTTTTTTGCCATCCATGTTAATTTCTAGCTTAATACTGCACAACTTAACATGTGTCAATGCAAATTTCGATATATATATTGATACATCAATAATCTATGCCATCCCCAATGATTTTTCTAAAATTGTAAATGATGGCATGGTCTTCATAGAAAGTTTCTCTATTTTTACTGGTGACTTGAAATCTTATTAATCAATTTAAATCCCTTAGAAAATGCTCTTGAGTTGTAATGGATGTGTTTAATATTATAGATTTAATTTTATCACTGAAAAGTGACTTAAAACTTTTATTTTCCTGAAGTCTATCCCCATCTTTTGAAGACAGGCAATGCTTCCAAGTGCAAATTTCTTCAATTAACTTCCATTTGTTCGTATATTACTTACATATGTTAGCATCAACAAGTATCTTTCTCATTTAAAAGCACCATAACTAAAAAAGATGTATATTTTTCATTGGAATATCAACTGATAAATGATCAAAAACTGGCATAATTCTCGAGATGAATTTTTAGTGATGCATTAAGTTCTGGTATATTTGAGATATTTTTTATTTTATGCTCCCCTTAGAACTTGCTTCCTTGATCACTGCCCGTTGGTTAGTTTCAATAGCAAAATTATAATAATGAACAAAAAATGTATGCTTCCTTATATAAAACACCATCATACTAGGTGGACATGGGTTATGTAGCTTTTAATTTCACATTATACTGATTGTTTCAATATGATGACGGCTATAATATTTGAAAGAGATTTTTCAAAATTTTCATTGAGGCCTCAAACAACATCCTTTATTTAATGGACCATAAATTTACTTCTCTTATGTATAGGCAGTGGTGAGATTGACATTCCCTTATTCTTACTGGCCATTCTTCCTTAGCTTCCCCATACCTACCCATTTCTCTTAACTTATGAGCATTTTGGCACATACTTAATGTGCAACCACCATACCTTTGTATTATAAAAATGTGTTGTTGCATGCTCCATTGAGATAACTAGCCAAAGAATGAGTTCCTAAAAATGTTTCACTCCCACCACTGGGTATGATTTGAATTTGTATTTTTTCATCAAATTTTGTGATTTCAGGCCTAACTATACACATGGAATGAGCCATGCAAACTGTGATGTTAAGAATTTGCATATTTACACCTGACACTCACATTTCACTACATATGGATGTTTGATACCCTGTTGTTTTTCCACATATATTTTTTCTCGGGAGTTCAATATGATGAAGTTGGTATACTAGGGGTATTTCAAAGGTCACAAGAGGTTATGCAGCTTATGTGAGAAAAGAGGTACCGTATTTGACGGCATATAAGATGCACCCTCATTGAGTTGGCCACTTACAAGGAAAAAGAGTTTTAATAGTCCGTACGAAAGCGCGGTACCACAATAACTTAAAATGTAGTTTCTTTTAGTTGTCACGTTTCGTAAAAGCCAAATATTAACACAATCATTGAATGCAATTATGAAATAGGTAGTATAGACCATCTGGGCTAAAAATAGCATTCAGTATTGAAAGTTAACCTGTGGAGGTTGAACCTTCACATATAAGACGCAGGGAATTTTTTCGAGACATAATTTAGGAAAAAAGGTGCATCTTATATGCCGTCAAATACGGTAAGTTGTCTTATGGGAGTTGAGGTGAATTTTTGCAAAATGAAGAGATAAGCATGTATTTTTGAGGCATTCATAAGTGGTCAATTTCGTCATTGAAAAAATCTTGGAAGCAAAAATGGTAGGGGAATGCATATCTAGGAGTATAATTAAGAGAATATACTGGACATTGGTTTTGATAGGTAAGAGGTGAAGGTAGCAACTAAGGATACAGTAACTTAGTTATTGGGCACATTAACAAATGCCATCAGCAGTAATACAGAAAAAGAAGTATTGATATTTTTTGCTAAGGGTGAGAAAGAGGATATTAATAAAATTTGAGAAATTGTTGGCACACCCGGAAATTCTAAGTAAACACTTGGAATTAAAGTTAAAGTTTTGGTACCTATGAATAGACGTAAAATGAATTGTTGTTACTACCAATAGTTTTTATTTAATGTTCATCAAATTTGTACCTTTTTTTAACATCCTGTTATAATGAAAAAAAAATTGAATTTATAAGTTAGATGAACTCAATTTCAGAAGATCATCCTGCTGAAATGGAAAATATTTTCACATTGGTGTCCTCATTCAGATGTTTGTCTTGAGTGCTTGAAATATTTTGATGCTCTCTTGTGGCTCAAGGAAAGTTGACAATGTGGTAAAATAAAATTGAGGGATTACTCTTAATATCCCAGATCCAATACGAAGATAAAGATTGTTATGGGAAGATATTGGTTATTTTATCTGAAATGGGTTGTTTTGGGTGGAAGAAATAATCTATAGCAGCAGTCACCAACTGGTGGTTTGCAGACCTCAGTGGTGTGTGAAAAGCTTTCAGTGGTTCTTTAAGAAAATTGGACGAGATTAGTAAAATTGTTTATCATACACTTTCATCATATTCTTATTCCTCTCAGTGTATCGACAAAGTTAAAAATGGAAAAAATTGCATTACAACTATGATAGGGTAATTTCTTTGTACAAGTTTGTTCCATTAAAAAAATTTTATTGCCAGTCTGCAGGATTCAAAATTGTTAATCCATGAGGTCTAAAAGATTGACAACTGCTGAACACTGCTCCCTATCAAAAAATCAAAGAGGAACATTGTTTTGGTTTGATTCGAATTTGTAAGTTTGGATCAACTCTTTTGGTTTGGTTTGGTCCATCAATTGTATTGCTCTATTGTCTTTGTGAAAGTAAATTCTCTATAAAGTATAGGAGAGTGTTTAATTTAAAATCTTTTGATGAGAACTAACATCTAAATTATAACTGGTATTGTTCATACAGAGCCCTAAAGTGTGGCTGAGAAAGTTATAAAATTGTTGATTAAAAGCATTCATATATTTCTTTAGCTTATATTAATACCTTATTAGTAACCACAGATTCTTTGATGATAATCATTTATTTCAATGTACAATTGTTTAATATCTTAGACTAGCATAGGTAAATTTCTGAAAATATGGAGTTTTGAAAATCTTGGTTAATTTCTACATTGTTACTTTTTTATTGATTTGCAACTTCTCAACTTTTCAATACCAGAGACTCATCAATATATTTCACACAATGTATATTATGTTGGTGGGGATTTTTAAATCGATGGTAATTTAATCAATGCAATGAAAAATTCTCTAAGTAAATGACAGTCAAAAGCAATAAAAGAAGAAATGGAATTGCAATAAATACGGATTCATCTCAATAACACCTATTGGAACATATGCCCAGCTAAAAAAATGATGTGCACTTACACCATTTATGGTTTTAGTTAACTATTTTCATAATAAAAAAGGCTGTTTGAATGTATAATTAGGAATTCCAAAATTGGTTAATTTAGTTTTAGTTAAATATTAGCTGTAAGCAGCATAATTAACACCATACACCTATCCTGATAGAGAAGAAAAACTTACCACGGGGTACCAAACAGCGAGGAATATTTGAAGAATTAATGTGGCAATGTTTAAACTCGAAAACTGGCATGTTTTACATTGCGGTAATGAAAAAACGTTTACATAAGTGTTAAATTAATAAATAATGTTTATAAATTCATTTATTAAATATTTAAATTGAAAAAACTAATTTAATAACAGAACCGTATTAGATTGACCGATTGAGAAAACATGGTGAGGCCAACAGAGGATTGATAATGCGAAGTTTTCATTCCTTCGTTAGATATTTGTCAGTTACAGTATATTTTTGCTTAAGGTTGAAATATTTAATGAGAGCTTTAACATGAAGCTTTCATTCAATCATCAAATAACGAAATAATGAATATATTTTTTAGGAAATACTTACTCGGTCGTAAACTAATATATGATATGTGCACCGTTTCTATTTACTCAATAACCTAGCCTAAGCTAAAATAATATCACTGATACAAAACAATATTTTTCCTTCTCTTATGTCTTCATAACACTTCGTGAATGAAATGAAGTCCATTTATATGATCCAGCACCAAAACTGGCATTCTAATTTTGAATGGTATGGCGACTGCGTTGCTTTGCAGACGGATTTTGTAGACTGTTTTCAAACGCATTTCTGTTTTCAATTGTTGCGCGACAGCGCTCGTAGTAGGTATAGACCTGTGAATTTTTGGAGGGCTAAACGTCGCTTAAATTGCATGTTTAACTAAAGGTTAGTGTCTTATGATCATTCCGAATATTCCTTGAAATTTTAAAGTTGTTTCATGATGTGCGCTAAGCCTTACGGCATGTTTTATGTGATCATTCTGCAATTGTTTGTATACGGCTGAACGTCAGTGTTGCCTGGGACTCTTTGATTAATGAAATTATATTATTTAATGTGTTCAAAATATGTCTTATGGTTTACAAATTTATCGCAAAAATTTTTACTTAATCTTTTCTAAATAAATTTTTCCCAAATAACTGAATTTACCGACGTTCAACAGTATTACGTATGTGTTAACGATTGTCGTTATTTATAATGAAATAGATAAATATGCATAATTAAACGCTTTAGTTTCTTGGTGTAATTAATATAAAAGGTCACCTCGTTATTATGATTGATGTTACATTATCGTAAGTAATCAGTACGGTGCATTAATGTAGGTGTTTCATGAATTAGTAGCGCACGTAATATTTCTTCACAAATCAGCCAAAGCAATATTTTTTAATAGATAATTTACATCATTCCTTATCCAGGTTAGGATGAAAATGTGTCAGCTTTGTACAGTTTTTGAGATTCTGCCCTGTAAGATACCCTTCTCGTGCATAACGAACAAGATTTCCAGTTTTGTGTGCTAAGCGATGGAAAAACGCCTATTTGTTGAGTGAATAGTGGCTGCGTCAAGGAATTTTCGTGCTCCCGTTGTTGGGTAAGTAAATGAAACATTCCATATGATATGATATGTCTTAGAAGAAGTAGAATTTTTCCGTGTTTGGGTTCTATCTATATTAGATGGATGAAAATCCTTCTTAGCTAGGGTACATTTTTTCCTCAGGGTATTATCATCACGCATTTTAACATCACAATTAGATAGTATTAGCGATAGCCGTGCCCTAATTTATTTCTTAGTCCGCAAGGTTGTTGGCATTACTGCTGCCTCCCTCCTCGGTCCGCGACAACACGTTACGTCCCCACGAGTTCTTCGAACTTGTTACGTTTTTGATCACTTCATCGGCCGAAATGCATTATTTGTTCGGGGCAAGTGAATTCCTCGCTCTTTCTAAGGTCCCGCCTCTTATTTTTTTCTCGATGCCGGTCGTCTGAGGAGATGTATCCGCGTACCGCGATCAGCTGTGCAGATGGCGTTAGGGGAGGTGGGTAGAAGCAGACCATACGGGGGAGGAAAGGGGGTTGGCGAGCAAAGCAGCAGACGATCCCACCTCCCTTACCACCAGTCAACGACCCATCACTTTCCACGTTCGTCAACGTTAATATTGGTCCGCCGTGTTCATATAGCAGAAGGTGATAGGAGAAATAAGGATGGAGAGATCCGAAAAGGGAGAGAGAGCAGTGTGAGCCCCGTCTGGATCAATATTGCTGGGGACATGCTCATCCCCCGTGCGTACTGCCTTCTGGAATGCCCCCACTCCACTCTGCCGATTTCTTTCACTCTTCCTCATGACCCACCTTGGTTCCCCAGCTCACGCTCGCCGCTATATTTCTCTCGCTTACACCCACCGCTTTCTCGATTTTCATTCATCGGCGAGAAGAAAGGAAAAGATTGTGGTTTCCCTAGACGGCACGATGACCAATGCGGCGGCTCTGTCAGGATATCGGACTCGAGAAAAAATGAATTTACTTCGGTTTCGGGCGATATTTTTAGGAAGGAAACTAGTTCTTGTTTTGACGCTTGTTCATTTTCTTTAGGTCAGTCCAGCTTGTAATCTTAATGGCTCACGAGGCGAGTTGTCGACTCCCTACATTTCCTTGGAAATATTCTCAATTAATGGTCGATTTGCGGGAAAACAGGATATTTTTTGCTCGAAGTTTTTATCGATTTTATGGCTAATTATTAACTTCCGACGTTTTAATTTTACTAGCAAATATTCTCTCGCAATCATCCATCTCTGGCCATTAGATTAGAATCGTATTAATTAGTGAAAATTTATCTTACACATTCCTCATTGGAACCATGCTCATCGAGTTATTTATATCTTTAGTCAGCCGAAAATTATGACTATGGTGGTCATTGCACTGATTTAGGATGTGAAGAAGCTTGTGAGCTCGTTTTTACTATGTTGATATTGCAATCATTAATATATTTTCTTTTACAGGAAAAACTGTAGAGGTTTTTAGGCTAATTAGAAAAATGCGATACTCTTATATGAGTCGATGGGTACGCATCATTTACTCGGTATGTCTTTTTCCCTTGTCCGTCCTTAAACATTGCTTGAAGTATCAAAGGAAGTTGTGCACCCTTTGCGCAATCTCTCGTTTGTTTGGGGAGATCCGCAAATGATGTAGACCTTTCAATTGTCCTCCCGTTTCGCGAGGGCCTAACAACGTGAATATGCCAGCTCACGTCTAATCACGACGAAAATGGACAGTGATTGATGAACTCTTACGTCACGAGCGGCCTCAAAAGAGGGCGGAGTAAACGTAACCGCCAGCACACCGCAAGGCGGCAGCACCTAAAGGTCGAGTCGCTGAAAGTTGAATATAAATTGCTAAATCCTTCATTCGCGAATAAATGTCTTAATGCACGTTTCGGCCAAAGACTATATCGAGAGTTCCATGAGGACGTCATCTCGTATTAGCTCATCCTCATTGAGTCGGAAGCGTTTCTATTCAAACCGACGGCGCGGAGTCGTCCCGCACGTTCAAATTTCGATTCCGAAAATTCCGATTCATGAGCCGATCCATTTGGTAAAAGCTCGCGCGGGGTACCTTATACTTCTGTTGACGTCATCACTAGCCCCATTGAAAACATCGACCAAAGTCGAACGCACCTGGCGCTGATGCCGAATAAAAAGATTAGTCGGCCCTTGATTTTTAGCGCGTTTTGGAAGCCGAATGCTTCAAGGTGAGGCTCTCGTCAATCAATATCCAGGTAGTTACGACCCAGATGACCCAGTGAAGAGCCTTGTTCGCTTTTCACGCTTTCCTCCAAGCAAAAATCGAAAATTAAACACAAGCGATTCGTTCGAGATGCTTCGATTTTTAAGGGTTGTGGGAGTTTGTGTTGTTTTCTCTAAGATTTTCGATCGATATCTAGAAATGTAGGAAACAACGATATTTAATCTTCATCAGCTTCGTCGCTGAGGCTCCTGCGAGAACATTTTTAGGAATACCCCTCAGAAATCATTTTTTTTCCAAACTTCACTGTCACTCTGTATCTCTATACAGTAAATCTGAGCGGAAATTAATCATAATCTTAAATGTCTCACCATGATATCGCAAAAAATCATAAGAACTTGGTTATCCCAAACATTTAATAATCTCAAAAATAATGAGGGCATTAACCTGTGAGTTTTTCAATTCACGGACAATTCTGGCTAATAAAAGGAGGTTGCATTTTTTATTTCATAGCAGCATATCATATTAATATTTTCTCTTAAAAAGCTTGTTTGTAGAGTGCGTTTGTTTTAGTTGCCAGGAAGGTTTTTCATGTCTTTCTTAGTCATATTTTCTTTTAAGGGTTTGATCCTGCTGACTGATGGGATGAAAAGATGTAAATATAATAATAATAATCATATATATAATAATATGAAAAGCTTATTATATTTATTATGATGTGTCTTCGCGATTAGAACGCTAACTCACACTACAACTAATACAAACAATTTTACAAATATCCACTTTAAAAATCGTAGAAGATCACCTACGCACGCCTTTCGTTTACTTTAATATTCCACAAACAACGCCAATTCACAATTCAAACAGCTAAAATTCACAAAGCAGTCTAGAACCACTATAATCAACATATGATATTATTGACAAACTCCAACAATTCACAAGAATCCCTACATAAACAACAGAGAACTTTAGTAATTATAACACATAAGCACGGCGTATCTACTACAATTAATTAAAAACGTGTGTCATACAGTTATAATTTAGACATTTACCCCCAATTTTCTTGAATTACTCCAAATTACTGGAACTAGATTTAAAATTATTGGTTGTGCTTTTACTGAATTTTGTGGATAACTTTATACCGCCTTTTTGTTTATACTTATGATAGCTCATAAAGGGAAGGTTTTTTTTGTTTTATTTGAAATCTTACTTAACCAACGTTTGGGGATGGAATAGGATACTGCTAAGTATTTTCTTACTTTGAATTGAAAATATGTGAAATCACCGTCTACATATTCGAAGAAAGAACTCTTTTATTTTTAAGTAACTATCAGCCATCCTTCAGCTAAAATGTTGACTCGAGATTTTTGCGGTTACGACTCTGATGCTTGGAATAGACCTATCGCCCTCTCTAGACTTCCTAGCCAAACCGCTGTTTGCTCAATAGGGAAATCGCATGTTCCCTAAAGTATGTACTTAACCGATTTCCTTGTGTTCTGCCTCTTAAGAGGTACTCTCAAAGGTCGTTGCTCCCTTGAATCTCCATTAGTTAATTACTGAACGGTATTAATTTTCGGTTGTGAAAGAAATTAAAATATTTCAATGTTTATAATTAACGAAAATGTTTATATCAGAAGTCATGCATTTCTGCTTTTCTACCATGAATTTCCTACCCCCTATGAATTGGAAAATAAGATTTCAGCATTATTACTTTTGAAAGTCCGCTATCACTATACGGGATATTTATTAGAGAAAACATCCGATTTATAGTTCCCCCTCCAAAGATAGTTTGAGTTCACATTTTAGTTTTCTTGTAGTACCTGTCTTCACGTTTCGCGAAACCATAATGTTCTGCATAGCATTTGGGAACTGATATTATGTGCTATCTGATTCGGAATAGGGTGAGAATGTAATCATGGTTTAAATAGACTACAAACATTTTTGTTTGCCGATTCCGCAGGAAAATATTGCTTTTCATGCCACCATATTAAAATGAATAATTTTAGTCTATGTCGATTAATTTTACTCCCAATCCCTTTATTCTAGGACGCGTGCGCAATTGTTGACGGCATTTTCTGCAACAGTTGATGATATTTAATTTTATTTCAATACTTGGATTTCTCTACGTAAGAGTGTCGTAAAACATAGTTTTGTCTGCGTATTAACTGAATTTTACGTCACATTTCATGGCCAACTTTATTTCCCCAATATTGAAACCTGAGATCAGTTAAAGTATTAGCTAGTCGTCAATGCAGCACTCAGCGAATTGTCGAGCAAGTAATATTCTTATGTAAGATTATTATAATAAATAACTATCTATCTATAACCACCAACTATCGCCAACCTTGATCGAATTCTTATGTAAGACTGAATCATTACGAGGAAAGTCCATCACCTTAGTATATTTCATGCATACTAAAATGGGCATTACTGCTTCTTGTATCGGATGCGGAACGTGAGATCGATTTCGATGATCTGCTTTCCGGGAATTCGGATGTCACCTATTAATCAATTCCTTTATAGACTGTTAACGACTCTCTGAAATTAGTTCAACGCTCCCAGTCAAGATGGCTCTACATTGAACAAACTGAAGAGCATACTTTTTGGTAATGCGTATGCATGCAAGCCAATTTTGCCATAAGGAATCGAAGATGAAGGTTGCGTTGTTGAATTCATTGTTTCGTCTCCGACATAGTGCGAGATAAATCTAGAATCTTCCAATTAAAATATTTTCTCCAGAACTTTCAACAGTAACGAGATTTAATGAACCATAATTGGAAGTTATTCATTCAGCAATTTCAGCCAGAGCAGATAAAGTTTACAGCATGGATTTTAAGACATGTATGATTTATCGAAACATGTTGAGGTTTGATATAAAAATAGCATCGAGAATATGTGGAGTTTCAAAAAAATTGAAAAATTGGAGGAGTTTTGATTTTTAGTTCCTACTTTTTTAAATCATCGACGATGTCGGATGAAGTGATCAGGGGAAATGTTGATGGAAGGTAATAAGGTGGAATTTAATCGTGCGGGTGCTTTTAAATACCTTGGGTCCCCCTCGAGTGGAAGTAATTCAATTTAAGATGAAGTACTTGAGAGAATATCTGAAGGTAACAGGTGTCTATAGGCCCTAAAGAAAGTATCAAGCTCTAAAAGTTCAATACAAAATAAAAATCTATTGCAGCAGCAAGACCAGTCGTAACGGACGAATGTGAGGCATGGATGATGACAAAGCAGGACTTAAAAAAACTGGAAATTTTCGAAAGGAAAATACTAAGAAGAATCTTTGAACACAAGACCGAGACGTATGGAGAATCGAAAGGAATTTAGAACTTAATGAGCTCATAAAAAGAGGGACTATTGTACGCTTTATAAAATCACAAGGAATCCGATGGCTGGGACATTTTGCACGTGTGTCAGACACAAGGACGTCAAAGGGTAATTTTAAATGGAAACCAGATACAAGTGGACAAGGAGGAAGACCCAGGAAAAGATGGAGAGATGAGGTCACGGAGTATCTTCGAGGAATGGATGTAGTCAATTAGAAAGAACTAGGAAGAGATTGAGGAAGATGGGCTACAGCTGCTGAAAAGGGCAAAACCCAATGAGGGTTGTTGTGCCCTAGGAAGAAGATTTTAGTGGTAACAGAAAGAAATGACATGGAAAGGTAATCACTTTCTTGCGGAATATTCACGCTATTATGCTTTTTTCGTGTCAGTTCCTCCTCGGAAATATCGATTTATTCTTTGATTTTTCTGTTCTGATTAATATTATAAAAATACAATTAATGGTTTATGTGCGCGTCTTTAGCTATTATCATAAATATTTTGAGGAAGGAGGCTTAACGGGGTTAAAATTCTGTAAATATTTTTGCTTATTCCTCAAATATTCCGTCAAACTACTGCGTGGTTTCATTCCCTAATGATACTCCCTTGTCTCCGGAAATAGTGGAGTAATTGCCCTAAAATTGTTGCTATATCATTTACACTGAATTTCAGGTACTCTCTCTTTTTCTCTACTTCCTGTTCTATTACCCTCTACTTCTTTTTCTTAATTTACTTTAGAGCTCGTCAACATCTTTTTAGTTACAACCCAAAAAAATACAGAGTAATTGCTCACCACTTACCTACATCCCGATAAATCAATTCAGCGCTCACGAAATAACACGAAAAAGTAATTATAATTAATGTAATAATAGTAATATTTATCAAAAGTATATATTTACATTATACAGCCATAATATATTTGCAAAGCGGATGAGTAAATTATTGTCTTGCTAAAGTGTATAATAATATGCAAATAAGAAATAATTGAAATATTGTCTTCGGAATAATTAAAGCGCATAAGTATATATGTACATGCAATATAAGGAGAATGCATATTCGTGAGTTTTGTATAATTATTATTATTATCTGATTTTAGTGTAGTATTTAGTAGCTCTTTTCTGTCTTATGTTGTAACTCTTTTCAACAAGAAACATTTTTGTCGTCTTTCTTTCGAAATGCATTTGAATTCTCTCAATTAGGGACTTTCTCTCATTGTCGGCTTTGACTATTGATTTTATCATTGCTCACCGCCCTCCTGGAAACTTAAAATCCCTCTGTGGGGGGCTAGGGTTCTGGTTGGCAAATATTGGTCTATTCGATCCTCACTGCTACTTCTTCTTCTGGAGAACTGTGGGAGAAATCCTGAGTTTTGGTGTTCCTTGAGGGCTAACTACCCCTCATTTACTCTCTCCGCCGCCACGTCTGATAAGGATGTATAATATTACTTTTATGATGTGAGACAGTATTTTATTTAAAGGTGGTGAAATTGTTTTCTTCTTTGATACCTATCGTCTCCTTTTTCGTTAAAAAATACTCAGATTAGGAAAGGAATGTTAGGCATTAGGATGACTTTTCCCAAATAGCACTGAATATTGGGAAATTTTGAAATACTCCTTCTACGTTATATGACGCGATTTAATATCTAGATTTTGTACTTCTAGTAATCACCGTGATCCATGTCACTGTAGTTTATTGGTCGGAATGAGCAAAGAGTTTTTGATTGACGTGCTGCTAACGAGTCAACCACTTATGGAAGGATTAAAATACATTCGATAAAATTTATGAAATAAAATACGTAAATCTACTTAAATGCTTCTTTTTGCTCTTTAAGTTGGCGATTCATTCTTGTGATGGATCAAAGTAAGCAGTTACCATTTCGAGTCAAGAATAATAATTCTACGTGAGACGAAATTTAGAGAAAACGTAAGGAAAGATCGATTTATGTCTTTGTAATTTTCAAGAACTTTTCCTCTATTTTAAGCAGTGTATCATCGACTCAGTACCATGTCTTATCCGGGGTACTTCCAATCGTGGATGATGAGTATTTGAATTCAGATGTAAGGGCTCTGTTACGTCTTCTTTAAGTTTGAAATTTTTAACTAAACGTACTGTCAAGTTGCTTGAAAACAGTGTATTCTAAAAGTTCCTTTTGCATTCAAATAAAAGTAACGTTTATGCCTATTTGGCTGTATAATCTATCTCTCTAATTTTTACAAATATAATTACAATGGTTTTAATTTACAATGCACATCATTAAAGACCAACCAGATCACATTCTGGAAAGGGATTTTCTAGAAAAGCCCGAAACACTAGGAAGTCTTATTTTATGATCCTTAGATGGACAGGCAGTGGCTGATCTAGGATCGAGCTGTGGGGGGGCTTGAGAGTTGGGATTAAAGATTCATTTCCTATTTATCGATTTTTGTAAGAAATTTTATAAAATTAAACTCAGTATACATATTTGAATTATGCTTATTATTATCTATCGTTGTAGATAAACAATATTTTCTTCACATCTCAATAGTATGAACGATGATACATTTTTTTTTACTGTGACTTCTGGGGGGGGCTACAACCCCCATAGCCCCCCTGGATCCGCCACTGTGGACAGGTATTCATATTAATGGAAAGATTTGCCTTCATTGTTGAGATTAAAGTGCAACTATGCATTTCTATTGAATATTCTACCTCTATTACTCATATCAGTTGATGAAAATTTACGATTGGCGTTAAACCGTATTTTACGTAATATTTAGCAAAAATGATTTAAGTTATACATAAATAGGTAAATATGTGGATTAAAATTTTTGGAACATCTGGAGTACCATCCTCGCTCATTAATGTAAAGTAGAATAAATGATTTTATGATTTTTATATCTTATCCAGTTCTTGCTAATAATGAATTTAAACGAATACTGGCCGTATCTGTATCTTTCAGAAGCGTCAAACCAGTGTAATGTCCTTGTTTATCACTGGTCATAATAAGCCCGGCTAGCTCAGTCGGTAGAGCATGAGACTCTTAATCTCAGGGTCGTGGGTTCGAGCCCCACGTTGGGCGAATTTTTTAAGGTTTGATTTTTTCGTAGAAACTTTTATAATTAACGTGCAGAAATGACTGCCACTGTGAATATGAAATAGCACACTTGAGCCACGCATTATTTTTTATGAAAGGGAAAATGTGAGTGAAGAGATTTTGGAATTGATTAGAGAAAGAGCTCTTTGAGCTCTCTTGAGCTCTTGTTTGAACTCGAAGCCTGGGGGAAAGACCAATAATTAAAATGATAATATACGTGTTTCAATTTATGTACGGGAAAGCCTAAATCAAATATTGTGAATGGGAAGCCAATCGAATATTGTGAATGATATTTTAAAGTAAGGAAAAGAATTCAGGCTGAGTAATGAAGGGCAGAGTTTGAATTTCTATAATGAAAATGAAGTACATGGTACAAGTAGAAGTACATATATGCTGGGGAAATAAAGTGGCGCCATGAACGAAAGAGGTTATTGATGTATTGTGATTGCTATGCATACATCCAATGTTGACGTAAATGATATTACATTTACTAATTACTGCAAGTAGTAACTGTTTAAATAAGTGTTCTCTTTTGGCCTTTCCGAAAAGGCAGGTTCTATGGTAACTGAAGAAGAATGGCTGTTTAGAAAGGGTAATTTAGCGAAAAAGTATTAAATGAAATTTATACTTCAAGCATTTTTTTCCGAGGAAAACATTTGTTTTCTTACTCAGTGAGGGGAAAGTATGTACGAATGCTATGGTTATAATATCTATATGTGGCATATATTTGAATAATCAGTGATAAAAGTACTGTAAGATAATACAAATTTGCAGCATTGATGATAGGTTTTACGGTTGCTTTGGGTTATCTTTAACAGATTAATCACTTGGACATTATTTTGCGGCCTTACTTCTAAAGTTAAGGCCATCTTGTGCGTCATGTTGGTTATGTACACATTTCATAGCCTTGAATCCGAGAAACAGAAGATTCTAAAACACGTAGGGCGATGGATTCCTTCCCGACTTGAGGGAGACCCGATTTGAGAAAATACTTCAAAAATAACGTTTTCTCGTTGGCAAACCCTTCTTATCCGGAGATGCACTTCTCCGTTTTCCCTCTTGGACGTGGTACACTCGGAGGCCTCCTTTTTCCAGGGAATCGCGCAGAGAAGCAAAGAGGCAAGCGGGGAAAAGAGACAAGAGATTCCTTATGCTGTTCCATCTCTTTGTGGTCCCCACCGTTCAGTTCGTTCCTATTTTCGTGGTGTGAGTAAGAGGCGGTGGACCAGCCAAGGGAAAAGATGCCGATATGTTGCGGCGAGAAGGTGAAAGGATAAAGAGGCAGGAAGGCCAAATTGGCAAAGGAAGAGACTCGGGAATGTCTTTTCCTTCCTCCTCGCGAAGGCGTTAAGCTGTGTCTCTAAGTCATTAACCTTCCCTCCCTTGATCAATGCACCTTTTGCGAGCGTCCGCCCGTCAGGATCAGCCTTCTTTATTTAATTAAACGGCGCTTTATCGTATTAGGGCCGTTTAAGAGCTGGGATTAGGGGAGAAAAATCTGAGCGTTTGCTGCAGATTAAGTTGTTTAAGCCTCGCGCTTCGTGTTGTGTTTCGCCTTTTGTTTGTTTTAAGGGGATGGATTTATGGGCGGAAGCAATCTCTAATTAAGGCGAAGGTCGGTTCGTTTATTTTATGGCGAAATTCGCGATGTCGGGAGTTGATGGTCGTTTAATTTGATGGTGATCAGGTGGAGAGAAATGCAGCAGATTGCGCCCGTTGTTTTGAAGACGGCTCGTCGATTCCGCGTGTTTTTGCTTGTTTTTACGCGTTTGATTCTGGGTTGCGATTTTGTATGGTGTTATTGCCGTTGAGATTCAAGGTGCTGTGAAAGGTTTTTAAAATCAATTCGCTCAATCAGTGCAGAGAACGATTGATGTAATGAGGATGCTTTTACTTCTAATTCCATCGATCGAATTCCAATATTTTAATATTTTTGAGTATATTCCTCGAAAATATTTCATATCATTCGATATATGTTTACCGAAAATCTCTTCATTGAAAGCTGTTAATTTTAGATATGCTACGAGAAGGAACTCTTGCTACGATCCCGGCTAATCGGATTTTCCCAGTTAGGGAATTTTTGTCTGTGTATGTTGCGTGTATCTTGTGTTTATTAATAAATGGAAAAAAGTGAAAAAATTAATAAAATAAAAAGGTGGTTAATTGGTAGAATGGTCTTCAAAGGCTAAAACTCGCCCACGAAAAAATATGGCATTATTATTATTATTATTATCATTATTAAAGAAGATGCAATACAATTTCGTTAAGGTAGCGTCTAACCCCTTAAATTAAGCACCAATATATTTTTAGTTTTGAATGCTTTCATGTAATGTATTCAGATAAACTCTATCTTATTCGGCCGAACTTCGTGGAAGGATATTCCGAAGTTATAGAGAATAAAAACACTGTAAACTTCCACACTATTGGACTTTATTCACGACCGGTTTTGGCGTTACTGTATTCAGGTTTATGCTCTGTCTTTACCCTAAAGTGTTCACATGTAAATTTGTAACAGATATTGTTTGTTCAAAGTTTAAATTCAAAGAAGAAATCATACATATTTTATTCGAAATTTTTACATTAATATAAAGATACTTAAAAGTATCCGAAATATTCCATACAAATATATTTTAAAATCATTGTCTTGCTTCATCATCTTCGCTGCAAATTTTTCGTCTCAAAAATAAAATTCTTCTCTGAAATATTTTGCTTCAAAAATGTTCATTACAAAGTATTTCGCCGCAGTAGATTCGTTGTATACAGGTATTTCTCACGAATTATTCTGTTAAAATAATTTTTTGTGATGAAAAATTAGTGTGCGGAACATTTTGCTTCAATATAAATTTCATCTTGCCGAAACATATTCGCGGTGTATTTATTTGATAAAAAATTTTTGCTCCACAATATTTACAATAAAATATTTTAGGTATTTGTGCAACGAGATATTTTTTCATGGTAACTTTTGCTTTATGCCTTTCGTTGAAACGTTTCTAAGTAGGTTATACTGCTTTTTATGTGCAGCCTAAATTCTTACAGCCATATTTGTAATGTGGGTTCCTCTAATGTTTAAAAAATTAACCAAACCCATCAAATTTATACTAATGGTGGGTTAGAGTTGAATGTTCAGCACAACTAACTGTTTTATACCAAGGTCTACTACTACCTATTTGCGTTGTATCCTTCACTTACAAATTCCATATCTCTTCTCATTTTCTTTGGGCAATAATATCCCACTTAGAGCTTCATCGCCTCTCTACCTGTCAAAGGTAGCTTGCATTTCATGTACCTGTTTGTAGATGCCAATTAAAAGTTGCTACAATTGAAATCATGAAAACATAGATATATACATGAGTGCTTGGGATGCAAGTGTCCTAAGATTGCTTATGTCCTGGATATAATAATCCTAGGACCTTAGTCATTAAATTTGTCACAACTTGTTAGAGAAATTTATCCTCCTGCAGTTGTATGATCTTCATATTACGCTTTCCTTAGAAATGCTCCACCAGCAGAGAGGGATGGCTTTCACACAGATCAAAACTAACTGGAATCTTGAGACTTTATGACATCTGTACACTCGAATAAGGGTTAATATTCTCTGACAAAGTTAATAAGTATATGTAATAAGATTATGTAAATAAAGACTATGAAGCTCACCTTTCCTACCAAAGGAAATGCTTAGACACAAAATTATGTCACAGGTAATTCCAACAGACCCGAGTAAAGGGAATCAAACAATTTCGTTGAGGATGATATTTTACTACAAGTATTCCCTCTGTGTGGGGAGCACATGCTACTCATTCCCAAGTACACTCCCCTTTTCATATGGATTATATTTCAGCGTATTTGAAATTCAAACACATTCCAGCGCGTGACACTCTTTTACTAGCAAAACCTCCAAAACGTGAGGGTTAACTCTCTGCTAAAAACAAAGAGAATGGGCAAAAAAGGCGCGGGTGTAAGGCCAGTGCCGAATGGCGTTTGGTTCGCGTCTAGACGATGCCCGTGTTTTTTATGCTCCTTGAAGAGCAAGTGGCTCGCGGTGGTGGGTGGAGGCGTGGGAGGGCTATAGAGTGACAAGCGTGGGATACGGAAGATGTGGGTTTCGCAAGGCGGCCGGCGAAGAACGTAGGAAGAGGAAATATATGTTTCTTTAGCTTCTCCTCCCTCGTGCATCTAAGTGCAAAACCATCGCGATGTTTTTTACTCTCTTTCTCCAGTTTTGAAAAAGAGGCGAAAACTTTTCTGCGTACTTAAAAGAGGTCCTTCGGCGCGCGAGCGAGTTGTTTGGGATCGGCGAGGGCACCATAGAAAATTTTTCGTACCAAATGGTCTAATGATGTCAAGACGTCAGCGCCATCATGGTTTCTGGGTCAACTTTAATGTCGGATGCTCTGTAGTACCAATTAACGCAATTCTCGAGAGTGTTAAGACTGGAAAAGTAAGCGTAAGAGTCTCCATTCGATGAAACTTGGGATGAATACCGAGTCTAAGATATGAATATTTACACTATATACAGTATTTTTTCATTTCTTAATTTGTTGTTCATTAGTTTGCGCGCATGTTTCTAAAGTTAAGTTCATCTTGAGCGTCATGTCAGTTTTGGATGAATTTCTCAGCCTTGAATCCAAGAAACACTAGATTCTAAAACACAATGAACGATGGATTCTACCCAACGAAAGAAAGACACATTTTGTGAAAAATGCTTGAAAATAACGTGTCCTAGCAAACACTTCTTATTAATCTTATAAGAAAAAACTTCATAACGTCGACTAAGCGATGGCTTCTACGAAATAACACCAAGTTACGATTGACCACATTAATTTTAACCCGTTTTATCGTTTTTCTTTTGATATTTGTTTACATAGGAACGGAAGCCATTCTATTTCATACTATAACTACTGAACGAATGAAAATTCTAGCGCGTAAAATAATATCTTCTTAGCTTGGAAAAGACTATTTATATACTTATTTCTTCCAAACTTTTTAAATGAATTAATCAAATAATAAAACAAAACTATGAAGAAAAAACGGGAAAAATCAAGCCAAATATTCTTAGTATATGGCATTGTTTCGAAATCTGAAATCTGATGACGTGACTAACGAACATAGCTACCTAGAAACGGAAATAATGAAGTAAAGTAAACGCAGGAGTGATCAAAACATAGCAACAGAAACACACAGATTTGAAAGATTTCTTTGGAAATTTGAAAGATTTCTGATGACAAATTAATCGGCTAATGTAATGGAATTAACCTATCAACAAACAATGGCACTAATTTAGACAAATGAAGACAACACTTTCATCTTTTAATAAAATTAAATATTTATTAATAAAAAAATGCCAATATATTTTCAAAATTTGCATTATTTTCTGGTATCGAAAAATTTTCGTTTAAAATGAGCCTATGAATTTAAAGTTTCGAAATATGTTTTCATACTTGCAATACCATCTGATAGAAAATATATAATCATTCCCATCTTAAAAATAAAAAACCTCAAAATGCGGGTGGTTAATATTTTCGAGATATCCCGCAGACTTTTGTCTCTGGGGCCTAAGACCAGGGCAAAACGACTTAAATGATTTGCAGATTCGTAAAAGAAAACAGACTTTAGGAGAGTTACTAACTGTATACAAAAATTATCTTACATGTGATTAACGCCTAGATACACGTAGTCTTCTATGGCGAGGAAAAAAATTCCTTCGGGCCGGATTTGAACCAGCGACCTATGGATATCTGCTATTGCCTTCTACAGTCCACCGCTCTACCAACTGAGCTACCGAAGGTATTGAAAGCTATCTTAGAAAATTAGTAAATGGATGTAAACGGTATTTATTCTGAAAGTATGCATACCAACATTCAGAATGGGCCACTCTGAAGGCTGTCATTTTCTTTCTCTGTGTATAAACAGTGGAATTCCATGAGCAAACATGATTGTTTTTAATCATCCAATATTTTGGGATTCCAGATGATGTTGAAAACTTACGGAAAGCAAGGATGTCAAAATCCTCAAATGCAAAGTGAAGGCAAAACAAGATGATTCAGAATGTGTTTATCGAGATGGGGCATCTAATTGTTATTTAGATTGATGACACAAGGTTATCGATTCAAAACATCCTTCCACCCACTCTTTCCGTGATTTTCTCGAGCTGTAGATTGTATAAACCAATGTTTTCCAAACATTTTTTCTTGCATTCATTTTACTTTCCAGGGGGTGGATGCTGGTTCATTTTTAGTATCGCAGTAGGTTTTTGGCATCTCTTCTCATTCCACACGTGTGGGATATTGATGCGCTAGCGACGCCGTCTCTTAACGCAGATCCTGTTTCTTTTTGGGTGAAGGGTCCAAATAGGTCGTTTATAACCGAGAAGCACAGTTGCTGACTTCGTTTATTGGGTCATAATTCCTTTGCTTCTGGAACATACTTTACTTCAGTCGTACACATTACGCGATCGTTTTGAAAGGTCCAAAAAAGTAGTTCGGCTACTCATCCGGAAGCAAATGAGCCTACGGATTTCAAATGACGCGGATGGCAGTGTCAGTAAGGAGATCCGGAAGGCTTGGAACCAAGAATTCGTTCTGTTAGTTGAATGTTTTACTTTTCTTGTTTTTCTTTCCAAATCTTTAGGTTATAGATTTCAAGGTCGATTTTCAAAATAGAGAAATATCAATGAAAGCGTACGAGTAATATAAGATTTCTTATAATCCGCGAATATGACTCCTCTTTCTTCACAAATAATGATGATTCTTACTTGTTAATGTAAAATTATGTGAAATATGCAATAAATTACTTTATTTATATAATAAATTATTATTTAAATTTTAGATATTATTCATTATGAGTACATTATTTTTGTATGTTATTTGTATTTTTATATTGTGTTATTTTTGTATGTATTGTTATATAATGTATTATATTTTTATATTATATGTTAAATATATTATATGTTCTTTGCTTTATTGAATTACCTATATTTCTTTTTATTTTAATTAAATATTATGATGAGTCGGTAACCCCGAACATAGATCAATCTTAATATTTTTAAGCTTATTCTATGCTTCGAAACAGGTGACTGATTACCTAAGGGTTCCTTATGTTCCAAGCATAAAATCAATTTTTTCATTTATGATATTGATTTCATTAGTTTACAAGATTTTCCTCCATATATTTTTAATAAATTCAGTTCAGTCCTAAAATTTTTCATCAGTAATTCTTACAAAGATTACAGTAAAATTTATTAATCAAAAGTGAAATAATGGAAAAAATCTTATTCAGTCTTCTAACTTAAATAGATATGAAGAGTTGTTATGTAGATATAGTAAAAATTGTATGTTCATTATATGTTGGGTACATCGGAAGGAAATTATCTTCTGAATTTAAGGAGGTCTCTTAAAAAGAGTTTATTAATATCTAAATGTATCCTGCTGAGTTGTAATTATTCGTTTTCTATTAACGTCACCTGACAGGTTATTGCGCGGGTTTGGCTTAGTGTCATGGACTTATTTTGTGGTTAATAATCACTACTAATATTATTGTCCTTCGGACTTTTCAACTATTACTGCAAAAAATCCTCTTTTCGTGATTGTGTATCACGCACATATAAATACATATTCATAAGATAGAGATTTACTTTTTACTAAACTTCAAGCTCGCTACTCAAGTCTTCCGATGAATGTTTTGAAATAGAGGTGGAATTTAAGAATTATTTATGTTGATTATGTTGCGTTTCGCTTTTCCCACTAATGCGTCGATATGTTCTTGGTATTAGGCGAGTACTTTTGAGAATATGCGTGCTCAGCCGGTAATTCGAGGAAACATTTTGTCAGATACTTATTTTTTCCGATCATTTCGGAGTATTTATAGAGGAAAGCCGCGGCTTGAGCTCCGCTCGATTACGCGCGTCAGCTTCGGATCGCTTGGAGTAATTTATGTGCGTGAGGGTTATGTCAGTGTCTCGTGAGGGTATTAATGGCGAGCAAAGAAGCGAACTTGAGAGGCGCATGCGTAGATTTACTCGAAATGCACGCGCGTATTTGCTCGCTAACAGCTGCACATCAAACGTGTGGCGACGGAATAGATTTCCTTGAAAATACTGCTCTTTAATTCTGCTTCACTTTCTCGACAAAGTACATCTTCTCATACGCAGTTTCTTGGCTTAGTTTAAGCATACGATAAATAATTTTTAAAGTAATTATTTTTCCTAATGGTAGTTATAAAAAGAATTGGGTTTATGTGGTTATTATGGTAGCATACCTTAATTTTACGTGAAAAATTCCGTTTGAACTTAAGTAAATATTTTTTTTGAGAATGTAAGGAGTTTAAAGTTTGAGTTATTTGAAAAATCTTTAGGCATAACTCGTACAGCCTCAAGTCTCCTTTATCGCACTCTTCTTTTTCAACAATCAAAAATAATTGCGCGAAAATGTTTAGGAGTTTTCACTAATATAAAATATCAAGCCGATATTCAATTACTAGGATTTTTCGAAATATGAGCTTACTCAGAATTTTGTCGAAAATCGGAAATTTCTGCGGTGAAGATAATAATAATAATAATAAATGGCCTTTACTCGGGCGAGATTGAGACTAGAAAGCTACGTTAATCGTAAAGATACGTTAATTTACGATTAAAGATACGTTAATCGATCCAAACATTCCTGAGAAGATACCTTATGATACTGAAGAAATTCTTTTTACGCAAGTTATTCAGCTAATTTATTAATTTTTTGCTTCAATGTGGTATCAAATCTCGATGATCAAACTCAATGACGGCTTTCATCGTCTTGGAATAAATGGGTAATCTTTTACGCTCAGTTTTTAAGGATCAAAATGCGGAAGGTTATTCTCCAGGTTTGAATCACCACCTTGTCTTAAATTTCATCGTCAAAATTGATTTACTCCAGCATCAGTCGTAATAGGTGTATGAAAGGAGGGCTTTCTTGCTTTCGATTAAGTAAGTTATAGCATTGCTTAGACATACATGGCATCAATCATGCCGTAGCTCAGTGCTTAATTACGTATATTTTATGGTTTATGAGTCTCGCATGGTTCAAGAAAAGTGTGATTATCTCAGCCATATGTCGAAATGCTTCTTAATAGTGTAATTACGAGATATTTTTCAGTAGTTCATAGGACCATATAAAGCACAACATTACTCCATACCATATTGGATCATATGACGTGCCAAGTTAATCGTTGCCTTAGAATCGACTCGACGAAACAATGAAAGTGCAACATCTGTTAGTTTAGGCTGTGGTTTTTAGTATTTTTAGCAGCTGGTCTCCTTTTAGTCAAAAATGGGGAATTGTATCTTTCGGAAAAAAATAGAATTTTTATTTTCTATAAAGACTTAACGCTATAAAAATTTCACTCTTTCTGTCATTGTGCTGCACTTGCGTAGACGCGTTCCAGTGATAAAATTTTTCTCAGTGATGGTAACTACCTCAATTTGTCTGCTAAGCTTCATTCTCACTCAAGTACTTTTGCTATGGTAAGGAATTCGTTGTGAACTACGAAAAATACAACATGAGAAGTATTACAAGTTATAAACAATCGCTTACGTGGATGCTGCTATTGCTTGGCTTGAGTGAATCTTGAAAATTGGACTCTGCTGTAGTCCTTGATTCACAGCTGTGGAAAATAACCCTTTATACGATTTGATGAACCGTTTCTGAATCTCTAAGTCAGTAGCTTACTTTAAACAGCTTTTTATAGAATTTTCTCTGCGACTGGGTAATTCTAGTTATCTATTTTTCTCTTTTGAATCTTTAATTTATCTTAGCGAAAAAATCTGATTAATCTTTAATGATCGAGTTATAATTGTGAAATTATGGTGTGGTTAACTACTAACCATGCAACGAACATCTCTGTTGTTGCATACTCTAATCAGTATTTTATACTTTATTTTTAAATTTCAGACTCATTTTATATCTTCCATTTCATAACTGAGTATTCTAAAAGATATTAATTTGCTTCAGAACCATAGACAATCGTATTCCTAAAAGTTTGCAAATATGAAAAATCTTAAATTAAACTAGGGAAGGTCCTTCAGTTTTGGAGATTTCATATTAGAGATAATTATTTTTATACAAAATTTATAAATATATTTAAGCAATAACAAAATAAGTGTCTTTCAAGGAGGCATTTTAAAATGGGACCAGTAAAATATGCGAGGGCACATGCCTATGGTTCCTATATAAAGCTAAGATGTGATTACCATCCTAGCTTTATATGACCGCAGTAAGATTCATTTTGTTTATGATTAACTTTTTTACCCACTCTTTGCAGAGTTTTTGATTTTGGAAAAGTAGACTTCTAATCTAAGTAATATATATTACTTACTCCTTATTTCTCCCAATGTTTCTACTGTCATCCATTCTCTCAATGTGCCTGAAAAAACGACTCAAACCCCTTTAGTTTTGGTTTCGAAGAACTTACGTCAGTCAGTATATATTCGTTAAATAGACGTTATTGAATGTGTCTCTTATTTTTTCCACGCGTTATATTAAGATAATCCACGAAATATGCAAGTTCTATTTAAACCTTGCTAATATAAATCAATTCATTATTTTCTCTTTCGGGCTATTTATTTTTCATCCGCTGATGTCAATATGTTTTCAAGTGTTGTAAATTAATATCGATTTTTTAAATGTACTGAATGTAAATTAATAATTTACGATATTAGAGGAAAGAAACTAAGGAAAGACAAGCGAAATTTGCGATGATTTATTTGTAGATTTTCATATCATCATCCCCAGAGCAATGTTGTGATTAAGGATTGTTCACGGAGGCATTACAAAACTTCCTGGAACAAATCCTTCTCCTCATCAATGAGAAAAGTTGCCAAAAGGGTAGCTAATAATTCGCCCTAAGCTGAATCGGCATTTTCCCCTCGGGTATTTTCCATCCACTCCAGTGGTTGCGGCCAACCCACGTACACTGCAGAATGGCATTCACTGGAACACTTGCACGTGGGAAGGGAAAACCGGTACTTCAAAGATTGCGAAACCCTCGAATGGCTAGTGAGAAAGTAGTCATTGATCCGTTTTTCTTGGAGGGAATTTTATGACATGACCGCCACCTTTGTTGCCCAATCACAAGTGATCGTCTATGAGCAGTTGAATTAAAGGATGCCTCATGATTTGGACTCGAGGGCGCCGCAAAATTCATAAACACCGTGCAATTTGTATGAACTCCATCTCTCGCTTGAGTTTTTTTCCATGAGAGACGTCTACTGACATAAGGGAGTCTGCGCTGTATGGGTTGTTTGAAACGCGAATGATTGCATTGATGTAATCTCTCCAGGGCAAGTAAACGAAGTTATGAAGTTGACTGGTATGATTTATTTGTAGTTAATCGCTTCTCATGTGGCATGCGTCAGTTTTATGCTTTGACAGAATATAATTTTTTATGTGAAACATGGATAGATTTGGGATTCAACGTATTGTTCTGAAAATGTGCAATGTCCGCGTAAAACGTATTTTTTTGAAAATGTGTATTGCACATACATTGCACATACATTTATAGACCACCTAAAATATTAATATTCAGCACTATGTTTTCGAATAGCAAAAATTTTCTTTTATGCCTGATGAGAAATAAATATTTGATTTTTTACACACGTTATTAAATTAAATGCTAGAATATACTGGGCTATAGGCAATTTGATGTTTATAAAATATAATGGAATAGGATGTATGGAATGTAACTAAAATGAAATTTCATTTTGATTCTAGAGGAATTTCCCCGAAGTTTGTTGTGATAGCATATTAGCCGTGCTAGATACATAAATATACGAAAAATTAGAATTAGAGAAACTTAATGTTTTTACAGATGTTTCTATTATGTAATCTCTGTCGTTTACCGCATAATTAACCTATTAATGAAGCTATAATTAAAAACATACAGCAGGAAGACAAATAAGCAAAGATTGCATTGCAAGAAAATACAAGACGGACTCTGATTGGTAGGACAACAGTGCGTTGTATAATTTTGCTGGGTAACAAGTTTTTTAAATTTTTTTGAATTCATCATGATGAAGCTAAAATTTGCGTTATTCAATTGTTTAAAACTCTGAAGAATAATATCAACATTTCATTTCATCTTTTAAAGTTTCCTTAAATATATTCTACTTCAGGGTTTCTAGCAGACGTTGACTTAAAAACAAATGAGCCAGAGTTTGTGTAACTTATCTACGAGAAAGAGTAAAAATCATCTTGTTTATATTCAGTACATTCGTATTTATATTTAGATTTTAATGATTTTAAAAGATGAAAATCCAGTCAATTACTATGAGAATGCGACTCATCTATAAGTTAATTCTATCATAAACTGCCAGTATTTTTCCGAGTAATCAAAAAAAGCTGCATATTCATTAAGTCGTTAAAAGGATTTAGAATAGGTTTTCATTTTAAAATTGGAAAATTTGGAGGGATAGAAGAATCGACTAACTAACTAACGAACTAAGGATTCTAAAAATGAATTGCGCAATCAATGCCCGATTTTTGTCTAATGCAAAACTGTAATGTTTAGATCCCCTGACCTTAAATTATGATATTAGATTATTGTCAAAGAAATTCATAGCTATCACATATGATTACAGTTAGTTTTCCATAGAGATAAACAATTTTTTAAAGTTATTTACCATAAATGGAGATTATAAACATAAATAAAGTAGTTAGCCTAAGAATATTCAACTGTAGGCTAACTGATGGATGAATAAGGTGTATGTAATACTCACAAGATACTTTCTTCTAAAAATATCGCTTATGACTGATATTTTTGAGTGAATCATGTCTGAAATCCTTTATTTAACCCGATTTAAAGAAAGTTGTTTTCATTGTTTTGAGGGCAAATTTTCTTGCACGTTGTTTCAAGAACCAATGGCATTTCATTATTTGAAAGAATACTTTTGAAATCATAGAATAGTTGTGGGGAAGGTCCACACAGTTGACCCTCTCCTCCCACGCATTACCCTGATGTCAGAGATCTCATTCCGTGAGTAATCCCGTTCTCCCCCGTACTTGCCTCCTAATCACCTGCGGTCATCATTCTCCAGGTAATTTCTCCAGCGGCCCTCCATTTTCTTCTAATCTCTCGTCCGGTCCATCTGTCTGATGAAAGTCCAAATGCAATCATCCGACTCCTCTCGTGCGCTCCGTTTTGCTCTCCTATTTTAACCAATTACACTTTATCCCGTTTTCACTCACAATCTCATCGCCATCCTCTCGATTCGTCCCTTGCTTTTACAGTTCTTCGTGTTCACTGGTAAGTCTTAGTTCGGTTTTTCATTTCCTTGGCTATACTTCAATCAAAATACAGCTTTATACCTTTTTTAGTGTTTACTTATTTAAGAAATAGCCTTCGTTTCTTTCTTTACTACCCCTTTGATAAAAGAAATGTTATACTTCCTATGCATTATGCATCCTTTATATGAAAACATCATCTTTATATCTTTTCATCATTTACTTTTTATTTCCCTTACTTAGTAAGTCAACTATTTCTTTAAGTTTTCTCTGCAGTTTTTGTTTTTTTGTTCATCAAATATTCCTTACCGGTATTTTATGAGTAAAATTCTTTTGCTGGGAGGATCAAAAAAGCTTCATTAATTTCTTTTATCCTTTATACCACTCTATACAAGATCTAAATTTTGGACCGAATATGAAACGATGGTACTTATTATTTTTCTCGAATGAGCTCTTATGCCTAATTTTCACTCTCTAATTCAATATGATAGGTTCAGCTTGGCAATCACAAACAATTTAGTTTGAAACGCTGAAAAAAATCTCAAACGTTTCATCGCCTCTGTCTGGCAACATCTACTTCATTGCTACGCAGAAATTTTCATTAGAGTTTAATCGCCTTTGTATTGTAAAATCAACTTTGAGTTTCAAACACGGGGATTCTTGCCTCGTCTAATATTTGATGCGTGTAGATGAAGGAATTTACCCGAAGAGAGGAGTAGATGAAACGTCTTATGCGCTAATCCTGCTTAATATGCAGTGATAATATTCAGAAGATGGTGTAATATAATTGTTTCTTCATCATCTTAAACCTTTGGAAGGCGGTGGTTATTTAGACGTATTATTTGGGATCCAGAACCCACTCTTTGCTTTATCTGAGCTTTACGTAGGTTCACTCTTGAGATGTGAATAATTGAAACGTATGAACGGGTAACAAATTTCACTTCCTATTTTTAATCAATGCATCAATTCATTTAATCAATGGTTAGACATTTTTGTACTATGTTAGCTTAAGATAGTTCAATCAACAGTAAATAAGACTTTTTAGTGAAGAATGAACGAAGGTGAATTTGTGCAAGGAAATGTTTTCCTATAAATTGGTATGTAGAGGTTGGTTGAACAAGGAAATTATTTCCTTAATTGTACACATGATAGGCATAGAAGGGCAGAGAATGTTATAAAGATTATCCTATGATATTGGAATAATGAATAAATCTGTGAAGTGATTTAAATTATGAATGATAAAATATTAAAGCCAAGTTATTACAGCAGTAAACTGAAGAGGAGAATTTTAATAAAAAATTGAAATATTTATACTTTTTACTATTTGTTTGTAAATGTGATCTCACTATCATGGATCAACTATGAAAATCAAATCGCTCACATGTACTGCGTTTATCTATTCTAAGGAAGCAAAGCAAATGATAATTCATAATTATATTTGAGAGTGAGATACTTCAGCGTTGAAATTATTAAAGTGGTATATAAATTTAACATAATAGCTCATTTGTGTGCAAGGTTCATTCCTTTTGTTACGTAACTCTGTCAATTCACTTTCATTACTACTTTAGCATTTAATTAATGATGGCTTTTTCAACAATAATTGACCGTTAATTTTCTGATAGCACTAAGCGACGATTTTACTGCTAATATAAGACCAAAACCCCTTCGTATTAAAATAATATATAAAGTACTTTATTTTATTATTAAAAGTATATTCTATAAATAGATTACTGGTGATGATCGACTAGGATATTTTTTGTCCCCCTTTGCTGTAAATAAGTATTAATTACATGGTCTCCAAGATTCTCTATTTCTTTTCCTCATTTTTTCCTCTCTATTATTTCACGATACTAATTATATTTTAAAGGCAACATTTATAGCTACTCTGATCAATGCAATGGTGTAAACATTGGTAAGGTCGTAATCAATTTTCAAACATCCGGTACGCAATATACTGTGAAATTAAATAAATTACGTTTTCTATGTAGAGAAGTGAATGCGAGAGCCTTCTCTAGGCCAAATATTGAGGTAATATAACCGCCTTAAATTGCGTAACATATGTTTGAAAATTTATCACGAACTTTAAAATGTCAAGGAATTACCTATGTTTACGCTATTCTACGTTCAATATTTGCTTCTATTCGAAACCATTCTTCTCTCTCCATAAAACTCACATGCAGACTATAAATTCCTACGTATTCAGATGGTCTATTTTGATTTTAACTGTTTTCTGTTATTAATATTTAGAATAAATTCACTCATTAGGAGGTATTCTTTTAATATTTACCAATGAGATCAATTAAGCTAGATCAAAATGTTTTATGTGTGTCTCTCCTCTCTTCGTATATTTACTTTAAATTTAAGTAGGTGCCTTTGTTGTAGGTACCGACGTACCGCGGAATATATGTTGGGCCCTCATCTTCAAGTCCAGTCTCTTTAGCTACAGTAGGGGCCCTAAATTTCGGAGACTCCTTGCATTCCACGGGTCCTAAGAGTTCGCCTCTGGGTGTAGCAGACTTTAAGGCTATCGATCTGTTTTCTTCGGCTTAAATTTATTCGGGCAGCAGGAGCGTCGAGGTTTATTAAAAAGGAGTGAATTAAATCCGTCTTTTGCTCATTCTTTCTCCACCGTACGAGTTATCGCTCGAGTGCGGATCCATGCGAGTCGTGACAAGGGCTCTTCCTCGCAAAACGCCAAGTGTCGGCGAAGATCACGTGCCGCGACGGAAGCGTGCATCCGTGCGCTTTTACCGCCTAACCTCTCCTTTATCCCCGAGCCAGTTTTCCATGTTGTCGCAGCCTCTGCACGAAACGTGCGTGTCGCTTACCTCCTCATTTCGAGATGCACGGACGTGGCGGCTTTATCACGGCGACGCGCACCGCCACGTCGCTCAGTCTGCTTCTTTAGACGCATGCGAATTTCGCGGGACGTATTCAACGGGTTGTGTGAAAATGGGCGGAAAATTCCGCGAAAGTTAACAAGAAGCGATTGGTGGCATTTTCAGGGAGTGAAGTGTGGTGAAAATTACGTATAGTGCAGGAAAAAGTTGAATTTGGCGAAGGAGTAGTATATAGTAATAGCGGTGAACTAATTTCGAAGCAGTGATATAGAAATTTACACAAGGATATAAGCTATATATGTACACTATTCGAAGGTGTCTTTAAGTTGCCTCCTCCCTATGATTCAAGAGGAGTAACGGGGGTGTTGCGTATTTCAAAGGTGAGTGAAACATATGCTCGAGCAGATCTCTAAGAAAAATGAAAAAGCGACGCTCTTAATCCATGAAATTGTTTACAAACGTGTAACTTCTTTTCTTCAGTCAGCATGATAGAGAACCGCTAAACATAGCACCTTTCCGTGAATTTTGCCCATCTCTTTGTATTGGCCAAGTATTTCGGTGTTTTCTTAGTTGAGCCAGTTTATTAAAAGAAGAAATCCGCAAAATTTCTTGTTCACTAAAATATATTCAATATCAATATTTCTTAGTATTTGGGAAACGGAACCGCGGTATGCATTTTGATAGTGATATTGAATTTATTTTGTATGGCATTCGCGCATTTATCATTTTCCCTGTAATTTCAACCTCCTTGAAACGACTATGTTTGTGAAGTGAATAAATATTTTTTAAATTACGTTTCCTAACAAATTAAATCTCTTGTTTGTTAAATTAATGCATAATGATTTCTTTTATAATTGATCAAAGAGTTTGCATTTAATTTTAAGAAAGAAGAGTTGGCGTGTTCGTTTGGGCTAAAATAAAATACTGACTGATTCAATCTGTGAGCTTTGATGAATTTTCATTGCAAGCAATTCACCTAGGAGACGAATAGGAGCCGTAATTAAAATCCGATTGTGAAGTTTTTCTGCCACCACTACACATCTGCTTCATTTATCACGAGAAAATTGCATTTTTAAGTTATTTGGAGATGAGTTTGTAAGCTTTCTTACATCGTCTCCAGTTAAGTTTCTAGGTCTTCCACCGCAGTAAGGTGATGTATGTTTTAGGAAAATGCGCCTTATTTAGGAAAATAATCCTCATTAGAGCCGATCATAAGTTTATTCAAGATATAATACTAGAAGATACGCATATAACTGAATCTAAGGCTTTTTTGTTCCACCTTGTAAATCATCAATCCTGTATCCCAATGTTTTCATATTTGCAGTCTCTCCTTATGTAATTCTTATGCAACCCTTTTTTCCCTAAAGACTTTCCAGACCAGCGCAGACATTCACCTGTTGTCATCCTTCCTATCACGATCCTCTCGGGTGAGACAGTACCCTTTCCGAAATTGTTTTCCGATCGCAATCCTTTTAGCCCTGGAAAACGTATTCCTCCGCGCAAATTTGCGCAGCGTGGACTCTTCTTGTCAAATAGGAATGATCGCCCAGAGCGCATAACTTTCGGTCTCAAATCCTCGACCCCGTTTACTTTAAAGGCGACCTCCCGCGTAAATCCTCGCGTATGCGCCGCGACATCAAAGATGTCATGCAAAAGGCGCTACTTTAATTTACCCGCTTTTTTGTTTATGCTGCGTTCGTTCGGCCCGCTCAGGTATGCGGCTTATTTTCGTGAAGCTCTAACCTTGAGTTAGGAGGCGTAACATTTCGAATTTTGGATAGTCTCCATAAGTTGACGGTTGAGTGAATTTTTACTGCTCGACTGAGATTAATTGTTTCGGGCCGAGGCTATTGAGATAACTATTTTGACAAATTTAATACTTTGAGAAAAACTATTGGGTCGGGTGACAAGTCCAGAATTTAATGCTTCTTACAACATTTTAAGTGTCAGTATCTCGGTGAGTTAATTGAATATGGCCCCACAGAATGTCTCAATTACCTCTTAAACCTTTCTCAGAGTTTATAATTGCTAACAGAAAAATGCTCGAACGAGCGCCTCATGCAAGCAGGTGGTTTGGTTGCATATTTATGAGATCTTAAATTAAAATTTGTATTGTATTGATAACTATCATGGAGTCATTATCAATGAAGTTGTCGATCCAATGTAAATATTATTATTTTTACATTTGTTGCTATCTACAGAAAATCAAGCAGTGTTGTTCGGCTGGAAACTTTATATTTTACCCACAGTGGATTAATGAAAAGCAATTAAATAGAATTGAGTAATTTAATTTAAAACATTAGTTTTTAAAGTTAAGCTTTTACAAAAATGTTTAGAACATGCAATTAATTCATTGTTTCTGTACATTTTTTGGCTGAAGTAATTTTTAGTATTGTTGTATGTATTCTCCAAGCATGTAACATTTTTAATTTTGCAGTATAAAGCATGTCTGTAAAGCCATCATACCAATAGTTTGATCTATATCGTCTTGGATCTACTTTAAAAGCTTTGCCATGGGGAGAAGAAGAAAGTCGAGGTACAGAAAGATCCTTGCATTTTCTCTGACAATGAGTCGGAATATTATAAGTATTATAAGTGCAAGTATATGTGAGTGCAGCTCAGGTCCAATAAATAATTTTCTTTATAGCATACAACTTACAGTGAGTAAAGATTGCCATTACTCTACGTCCTTCGTAACTTAAAAAGTAGCAGTAAGTAAAGTGAGAAAAAGAAAGTTTCCATAGAGTAAAGGATTAAATTTCTAATCAGTTAATATAAATTTCCTGAGCATAGCTTATATCTCGTGGTGTAAATCCCGATGTTTCTGGTGATGAACTTTGTCTCCCTCGATCTTCGGATGAAATGGTCAAGCGTCCATTGTGGACCTCATATGCGCCTCCATTGTGGCTCAAGGGATTAAGGGTCTGCCTCATTTGTACTGCCCCTACGAACCCAAACCCCATCCAACGATTTTTCTCTCTTACCCCTTGGAAGTGATAGTTCTCCTTCACTTTTCTAGCCTTCGCCACTTTCCCTCTTTCTCTACAACTCAATTCACCCAATCCACTCATCTCTCTTTCCTTTCTTTTGTTTTTGTCATACATTTCCTCTTCTAGTATCCCCCGAAATTGAAAAGAGGTGAACCTAAATGTTTCGTACATTTATCTTTTGGCGTACGATTGAGAAAATGGATGCATATTTCAATTGCTTTTGTGCGTTCATGGCTATCATGCTATAAGAGCTACTTAGATATGGGTGATCCTGATCAACGACATTCATCTTGCTCACTCTTCATGCGATCAAAGGAGTAATATATACTGTTATGTTACTACTTTGAAAATTTTCGTTGTTTTCTCAGCATTCTGGATCAGTGAGAACATCGAGGAAAGTAAAGTTTTAATAACTCAAATGAATGAAGGGCGATCGAGAGGTTATTATTCGAATCTGAGATTAAATGGAAATCGTATCATTTATAATTAATCACTAGCTTGTTTTTACTTATGTTTTGACACGGAACGGAAAATAATTCTTTTATTAAATAACATATTTATTATTCATGTAGAGATCCTCTCAATAAGAATATCTAAAAAAGAATAATTATAAAGTCCACTGACTGGCGAGTAACTTTGTGGTAATCCATGACTTCCAAAAACAAACAGTCCCTGTGGTATTTTGCAAAGTTTTAATAAAATCAGGGTGAATTTCACCCAGAAAGTTTCTCCTGTTTTTTTTGTTTGAAAGAATAATTACTAATATACCTATGTTTCAGGATCATATTTTCTTATATTTCACTTCTTTTTCGGGATGGTAGTTTAAGATACCTTATTGATGTAACTATTCGTTTAACTTTCCCTTATATATTTTTTTGCGGTGAGCCCGATTCTGGCTTACGTTACTAAATCCTTCAAATAAGGTAAGTAAGTTACTTAAGCTAAATATTGCAATTAAGTTACTATACTTTAAAATTTCGGGATGTGGTTATGCTCTTTGAATAAATCATTCAGGGGTTAAATATCAGAGTGACTGTTAAAAAGTAGTTTTGGAATACATATTACGCATTTATTACATTTTGAAATGGTCTAGGGAATTGGTCTTTACTGAATATCCTACATAATAAATGAAAATAAAAATTTTGAGCTAAATAGTTTTTATTTTAATCTTCCATGATTAATATTCAAAAAGGAAAAAGTGAAATTCTCATTCTTGCGTTGTATTATTGAATCTTTTCATAAGTGTGTCTTACTTCATATTATAATATCCTCTTTATTTAGCCAAGATTGAGACTGAAAAGTTTCCTGTTTCACCTAGCCAATAAGCCTGTGGAGAAGGTTCATAGGAGGGATGGTGTGAGCAGAGATTACGTTAGAAAAGAATTAAATGAATTGACGAGAGTAAAATGCCTGAGAAAAAGTATTATTCTAAGGAATGGGACCGTAAGAATCTGCAGTGTACCTTCAGATATCTGAAAAATAATAGTTTAAAGCGGAATAGATAAACGGAAGTGAAGAAGAGGATGTGACCGCGGCCTCACCTGTCCCGGGCCACTTGTCAATTCCAAATTATCGGTTTGGGCCCGGCTCGCGGATGGGACCCATCCGACAGACTTCAGGCCCCAGCCGAATCATCACTGGAATACTTTGGAAGCGTATTTTGTAAATGTTGCTTTGTAATAAATCTATCAACGATAAAAATTAGAAACGGCGTCGTTCTTGTCAGCCGAAATAATATTTCCTACGTGTTTTCAGATCGTATATTTTTTCTAAACTTAGCCAACATACTACTACACACTTTCAAAAATAGGACAGGATTGGCAGTGATATGTTTTGGCGATTTTTTACACTTTTAATCTGTACGTACGAGAGCGTTCATCCATCAGAACATTCGTTATCTGAATTTGTATAAGATAAATCGAAACAGGAGTTAGATTCTTATTAGTCAAAAGATTTGTTGACATGATTTCCCATTAAACGAAGTATCACTATATAAAATAGTTTATGGTATAACAATGGATAAATAATTGTTAAAATAATGTGTCGCTTTTAGAATATCATCTTACCTTTCCAATAGAAGTCAGGTTTACAAATTGAATCGATATCATAATAGAAATGTCGCGGAGCACTGAAACTAATTCCAACATCGAGAAATTACCTTACACTGCCGTAGAGGTGGTAAATGCGCTTATTCACCGTGGGTTTTATTTTCTTTTCGGTATCTTTCTCTACCGTCCATTGTCTCTTCCGCTTTCTTCCTTTCGCCCCTTTCGGATTCCTCTGTCCCCCTCTTCCTCTCTCGCCGGCATAATCTCATTTGGTGGTTTCAGTGGTGGCTTTTGTTCCTCCTCTCACCGCTCGATCCCCTTCTGACCCTGCTTTTTTCACCTTCTCCTTTGTCATGGTCCGAGCTCTCCTTCCCTTTGTTGCCCATAGTTAGAGTAAATGACATTTGGGTTTTCTCCCTTGTCCTCTCTGACATAGGGATTTTGGGATTAAATAATTTCCCTTGCGAATAAATGCGTGGAGGCGGTGTTTTTACCCTGATTTTTCCTTAATTACTCGCTTTAAAGATCTCTTCTAAGGCAAATATTTACGAAAGAAGAAAGGAAATTGCCGTTATTTCATTTCTACATTCTATGTTTGGGCTCTTTTCTATGGCAAGGTTATCTAAGTTCAGTTCGTCTGTCTTTGAGAGATTGAAATATATCTCTTTTTGTCGGCTGAAATTCTAAGCAACGCCTACTTGAGGGATTTTCCTCAAAATAAGTCTCAAGTTTTGTAGTAGTTTTGTGGTGTTCTAATGCTATTTGTAAATAGAGTGATGTAATTTTGTGGATGTGTTTTAGTTTGAAGTGTTCCTAGACAATGGTTGGAGCTGCCCCCTGAATTAATTTAAATCTGCAGCCTTTATAATAAATAAATAAATAATAAATATTCTTATTGCAGGTAAGGGCATTTTTTCTCCGTATATTAATAATAATTCCCTAATCGCATCGCTATTCTGTACCCTTGTCAACAGTCCCTATAATTGGCGTGGAAAGTCATTATGTTGACTCCAAATTCAATTCGCAACATCTCGTCTCCTAGAAAAATCTTCTCAAAATATTCGCTAGTTTGGTATCTGAGAGTCTTTAATTATAGATTCTGGATCCTTAGATGACGGCGTTAGTTTCCTAATAAAAAACTTAGTCACTTTTAATTATGGCCTAGCTTTATATGCGGGAACTCTTGATTTACGGACGAAAGATAAGTCGCAGAAGAGTCAGGTCGATCGCAAACAAGAATTTCCATTCGTTAATCAAACGGCATGCTTGGAAGACAGCGTGGCACATGAATAGAACGGAGGATTGGGTAGGACTAAGGAACGCGCAGAAACATAAATGGCTACATATACTATCTGGATATTTAGTGGTAAAAACGAAACCAAAATAACACGTATCTCTCGTTTAAGATTAATATTCACACAAATGATGCATACATTCAAATTATTATTACATTAATATTTTACATTAGATATAAGTTTTATAAATCGATTCCTTATAACGGTCTCCAAACATTGTATAAGAATAATGTTATGATAAAAAATTTACTTTGAATAAAGATTAGGGAGAAAATCGCAGCTAGATTTCCAGCTGACGGTCATTCTTTAAGAAATACGTTAGTTGTTAATTTTAATGAATATATTTAGTGTTTTATATGTTCATATTATTTATTGATGGCAGTGGAATTAAGTAGATCTGTACTGTTAAATAGCTGTTACGTTCCGAAAGATGTAAATCTCTATTTCGTTGGATGTTGTTTCATTTAAATATTCTTTTCATATTATTTGAAGATTTCTTACGCTTCAATGTCAATGAGTTATCATTATAATAATTTTTTAGACATTTTTTTGGTCTGTATATTGAGAATCGGTTCGAATCATGAGGGATGTTATTCTAGGATTACCATTTTTGCGAGAAATGTTCTATTGCTAGATACTTCATATTTGCTCTATATTCTCCTTAATCAAGTTCAATAAAAAAAGAAAGCTATTAACTTATAGCCTATCATCAAAAGTATCTCTATGATTTTATTTTTACTTGAAATTTGTTGGAAAGTCGTGAGCAATATTTAGGTTAGAAAGTTATGGACTAATCTAGCTGATGTGGAGTAATTCATAAAATACTAGGACAAGGTTGAATAAAAATATTTTATGACGGAAGTAAACCGAAGTTTTGTGGGGGGGCTTGCAGTTTTTTTGAAGTTGAATTCCGTAAAATCTTATAAGTTCAGTAGAGATTTCACATCCAAGGGAATCCTTTGCCTTCTTTTTTTACACCACCCAAATTTCCGTGAATTGCTGAATCACCGTCGGACAAAGGTTAAGTATTATTTGTGCTCTTGGAGTGTTATTTATCTTCTTTGTGTTTTTCTACATCTTTTATACGCATTGGAATCCTTTCCGCTCTGTCAATGAGAGAATTCCAGTGATAATGTGAAAAATCTTCATCATTCTACAAAACAGTTTATAATTTCCCCTTTTTCTGAGAGATAATAATCTCGGCGTATACTTAAGGAAGAAAATATAATATTTATGTTGGCTAACAAAGTAATGGGGGGACACGTATTTATGCGAATAGTAGTGTAGCAGTTTTCTATTTCAAGGAGGAGATTAATCATGGCGCTATCCAAGAGAGAATAAAGAATGACAAAAAGGAGGCGAACAATGTTCTCTATAAATAAAACTTCTTTCTCTTGTTTTATTTTTTATATTTCCGTGATACGTTATTTTAAATATTTCTACGTACCCTTTTCATTTTTCCATGTATACGTTACTTACTTTTTTAGGATAAAGCTTTAAATGTTTGTATTTTCTCAACGTTCGATGCCTCAAGTTTATTTACTTCTATTTTTCCTTTTCTTCCATAGTCTCATTGGAAGATATATTCAATTTTCAGTCGGAGATTGACTTCCTTTAAGGAAAAAAGATTTGTAGGTTGAGCCTTCTCCCGACTATTTTGCTTTAGTGTTGGCCAATGAAAGAATGATCAATTTTATCGACTTAAGTTCAATAGAATAATGACCGACCGAATAAATCAATACCAAAAACGAATAATATTAATGCTAGAAAAATCAAAATCCTCAACACCTTAGTAGAATTTGTGTGTTATGAAAGGTTCATCGTACCTCGGAAATCTAAAATTCGTTAAATATTACTTAAGATCTTATTTATCAGAAAAGATAGTTCGTCGAACTTGTTAACTCAACCAACTAAAAATATCTATGTGGTGAAACTTTGTCCTTTAAATGAACGTATGAGAAGCATTGTAAAATTTATCATAAGAGCTATATACATGTATGATATATATATACTGTACAATATCACACGATATTTACGTCGACAATCACAATGGACAAATCCTATCGTTTGTTTTTACTGGAATGTTTGTTTACTTGCCTGATTCCGGATCCTTTGTCTTGTTTCTTATAATATTTGACTTTCTTCCTTTTCCACCTAGTCCATTTCCTTTCCCGGAACTCCTTATTTATTTTTAATCTTCTCGATCTATTTTCATTGCCATCAGACTTCTTTTCACAACGTGCGTCCGATCTCCGATGATTTCGTCCTAGGATAGGAATTCTGATGAGGCTGTTCGTATTCTGATCTCTTCCACTCTACTCCTCTTATCTCTTTCCCTTCCTTTATAACTCATCTCTAATTATTTCTCATCCTTATCGCATTTACTTCCGTCTGTTTTAGTAAAACGGTGGACACAGAGAGTTAGGCAGATGGAATTCTAATGATGGATCCTTTAACTGTTCCTATCATCGAGGGTCTATTATTTATTGTCTTTGCTTCATTGTCAAAATGGTTATGCTCTTAGCGAATATATAAGAATTAATAAATTTTTAGCAGTTTTCTGGGAACTACGAATGAAAATTCTTAAGTTTTTCTTCATTGTGTAATTTTGAAGTAGTATAGGAATTATTCGTATATTCTCTCAAGTCCATGCCTATAATTTTTCAGTATTTTACGCTGTGTCCATCTTCTGGTAGAAAAAGGTTTTCTTGCTTGGTAGCGTCGTTGTTCAGTTTCACTTAAACGCATTCTCGATAGTAATTTTATCCATCATTATTTACACTTCGAGGATCATAAATATTGAGCTCAGATGGATGATAATATTCCGTATCTGTACTTATTTATTTTTACGAAAAATTTTGGGAATGGGATATAATTTATGTGAGTTTCTTAGGCAAGGTATTGCTGAATTGGCACAACTGCTTCTTAATTTTATCCCTTTCAGACCCTGCGTGCGATATATTGGACACTTTTTGTGTATTATTCATATTAATTAAATACTAATTTTTATGTTTTTGCTTTGATTTTAATATTATGTTATTTCTGTATCAAAGGAGCCTTATAATAAAATTTTATTGTTTATTGAATAACGGAAACACCAATTAAGCTCAAAAATATTTTTGCCTCATAGAAAAAATTGAAGGGTCTGAAGGAGTTATAAGCATTTCTCTATAAGGTAATTGGAAGGATGAATTGTGAATAGAAGTTTCTATTCGTAAAATCGCTCTATGCGTTTAAACAGCCGACTTTTTTCCCCTCCAGGTGGATGTATTTACCAAAAATTTCGGGTGACGATAAAATTTGCAACCAAATGGCTTAATTGCCCACCTCGGAAAGCGCGCAGCCATTTCGAGCTTAAATAGCGCAAATTTACGCGTGCTCTTCGGACGAAACGAATGTCCGCCAGACACTGAGCAAAGTTACGTTTGTTTACATCGCCGTAACCATCGACGCTCCGGCCGGCCTCCTTTGTAAATCATTAATGCGTGCGATTATGCCTCATGCGACATCTTCCCGCATTAAGCGAGACCAATGCCCCATCCTCAATCTTTTAGCGCGCAATATATTATTCCTCGGGAAAATAAGAAGATTGGAATAGGGACTTGCTCCATTTGTTCCGAGGGACTTAATCTTTAATCACACGGTACGGGCGAGTCTGGGAGAGAATGGGTAGGTCGGAAGGAAATAATTCGGTGGATGCGTATCGAGGGGAGAGCCTCGACCTTTTGCCTCTTCGGCGCGATCAGTCTCTTTGGCATACTCCTCACCTGCTACCCTTCTTGGCAACTTTCTCTTCTCTCGTGGAATCCAATGGACGATGTCCTCCATCCCCTTTTCCCCTTTCTTCTCTGCCGCCTTTTCTTCCCTCTTTCTTTCCTTTGTATTCGTTTCTTGTGAAGTTTGTCTCTTTACACCCTCATATGCGTCTCAGTATATCTGACGTGTCTATGACTCTGTTCTACTGTCGTGATCTTATTCCCAGATGAATTGTTCAATAAATAGGTTCTGATTATTTCATAACTAAATTTGTTATTGTTATTGTTCCTAGCTATCTGATCTTCTTCATCTTATAATATAATATAATGATCTTTCATCCTTCTTAATCTCTCTTACAAACTGAGAGATTATTTCCAACCGTAACCTTCAATTTTTTCTTTGATCATGCTCTCTATTGTTTTAAGGTTATACCTGTAAAGAAAGGAAAGTTGGTCACGGCTGTTAAGGAATTAGAGGTTTAAAGTCTCCAATAGCCATTTTTATCGGCGTTCCTCTTCTCATTCCCCGGTATTCCGAGAAAACAAGAAAGGACATCGCACTTTTTGAGAGCACTCAATGCGTATTTCGAATGCGATGCATACTCCTTCGTATCTATCTTCCTGAAGAAGAATGCATCGCATTCGAAATACGTATTGAGTGCTCTCAAAAAGTGCGGTGTCCTTTCTTGTTTTCTCGAATACCGGGGAATGAGAAGAGGAACGCCGACAAAAACGGCTATTGGAGATTTTAAACCTCTAATAACTAAGGTTATACCTTTGTTTAGTTCGCTCTCTCTTATTTTTTGTCTTTCCTATTTAGTTTTTTCCGTCTACTTTTATTTTACTACATTTGTATTTGTACTGTTGCTTTACATATACCTTAGCTATAAAACGCTAAACCGTGATCTAAAGGAATCAAATGCTTGTACCGGTTGCAAAGATATTAAAAAACTTGTGATGTATCATTAACATTAGTATCTTAAAAGTCTTGGAGTTATTTTTTCCCAGTATTCACGAGAATATTAGATAATAGTTCTCTCAGTGTTTTCCTCGAGTTTGTTGTCACTATTCAATTTACAGTTCATGATCTTCGTTTACTTAAATTATTATGAGTAGGTAAAGTACACGTATTTTATTTTTAAACACGTTGAGAAAGCTTTCCTTTGCGTCGAATCGTATTCAGCGAAATGTAGTGGAATTTAACATCCGAAAGAATTTAATACGAAATGATAAGTGGGCGAAGTATGATTTTTCCGTCAGCGTTCCTCTCCTTCGTTTACGAGTTCAATTATTGTGATACAAATTGTAGCAACGGGTAAGAGGTGTTTAATCACTGATTTATGATCCTTATGAAATAGTAAATTTATGCAAATTTTATCTAAATTTATGCATCATGTCGTTTCAGTAAACGCTTTGCGTAAGTTGCATAGCTTTACTTAGAGTTGCCTATCTGAAGGAGAAATTTCTCGTCGGTCATTGCGCTGAAATAATTCCATGCGTACCGCAGATAACTCTGAGTTACAGTTTGCTTACGATTAATCTTCGGCGCGCGATTTATTCAATCCTTTTAGCGGCTTAATTTAACGAGCGCGAGTCAGGTCTCCGTGGATGATTTCATCGAGAGTTATTACTCCTTCCCATTAATCTCGTCCCTCCTTTCATACGGATGGTCTCCCGTGCTTCTCTATTTTCGTGCTTTGCTCTGTTCCGTCGCTTCTTTGTGTCACCACCACTCCTCTCGTCTCCCTCATTCCTTTAGGACGTGTATTCCTCGCCGTTGCTCGCGCGCCCATTCCAATCCTCGAGGGAGAGGGAAGCTTATGTACCGAGTAGTGGTCAATGACCACCCTCTGTCACTTGAAGAGGTGGCAAGAGGGAGGGGAAAACAAAAAGAGAGGAAAGAAGACAGATGAAGAGGAGTGAACTTTAAGAGAGGAAGAGGGTCGCGAACTCTGTTATAATTTCAAAATGAATTCTCTCTAAATGTTAAGCTATGTTACGGGTGGCACTTGGATACGTGTATTCTGATTAAATTACGACTGGGTGATGAAAATGATGAAAGCTACGAGGCTGACTGAAAAGTAATGCCTCCAACTTCGTAATTTGGATTCAGATGGGAATATTTATTTTAATAAATCTAACGCAGTAATAATCCTCAAAATGTGCTCTTTAATGTTCATGCTACCATATTCTGATGAAAGGTATAATTTCATTTGTCATGTGGTACAGGATAGAGAATAGGATTGAGATAGAGATAAAATCGATGATTACGAAGAGATTGACATCCTAGGACCCGTTAAGCAACCAATGTGGTAATACAGGTCTTAATTTTAGGGTTTCTTCTCTTTGTAACTCTGTACTGCAATGGATAATAACTAAAAAAAGGCTTCTTCGTGGAAAACAGAGCCTCTAAGTTTATAGTTTTCATCCTAATAAGCAAAATAACCGAATCCTTTAATTAACTGTCAAACCTTGTGACTGATTTTCAGGCTATAAATGTACAGACAGACGAAACTGAAATAAAAATAACTAGAAAAAATAATAGTAAAAAATTATTAAAATTCGTAAATGAAGTACAGATTAGTAATGAATTTATCAATAAAAATATTTAAGAGTGAAAAAGTATATGACTAAGTATACTAAGTTTATCTTAATACTTGACCTATCCGAAATTTTCAATATTCTGGGTATTGTTTAGGTTTTGATTTATGTTTGATAAAGTTACATCTGCGCCTGCTACTATACTCTGACGAATGGAGTATTTTCATTTGTCATGTGCTACAGGATAGAGACAAATGTACCTTTCATTTTCCTTTGTCCCAGTCTTGATCATAGCTGTGATGAAATAATAACGCTACCGAGGTATGAGCGAATAATTGAACTAATCAAGGTCTCTCCATATGGATTGTCAAGAAGGGTGTAACTCGTAGAGTCATTGTGCTTCACTTGCGTGATTATGTTCCGTTTATAGCATTATGGCTCAGTGAGGAAAGCAATGGCAAACTAACTCAATCCTCATCTTGCCTAATGAACCTCATTCCTCTCTACAAGATCTTCGTAGCTTATGCCGAAGGGTTGAGGTACCAACCGGCCTTCGGGCTGTATACTTTACAGACAGTGCTCTTAAATTGCTGATATTCTCAATTCCACTTAATCACCAGATACCTGTATACACTCTGCCTACGATCAACAATTATTCTGAAGGTGTCACTGAAAAACTCGATCTGTTTCTGCAACCGGCATCTCACAAGTATCACAACTTCTTCAGCAGATGCACAGTGATGTCCCGCAGATCTGTAAGGTCAGATAATGAAAGAGGATAACAGGGTTGCAAAGGTAGAGGCATAATTTTCAGTCAGCCCTTGTAGAATTTGAGGTTTTGATAGCATGGGAAATTGTGCAAGATGTTAGTGTATCGTTATCGCCTGCGTATTGCCCGAGCACTCTGTTATTGTTTTCTTTCAAACTAAGCACTAGAGCTTGTTTCAAATATTGAAGTCTTGTGAAAACGGTACGTAATGATAATACCCTCTCGGAAACTATTATAGACCATAGATCGTGGAGGGAGAGGAAATTCGGACCATTAATTCGGAAATTACCTCCAGAAAGGTAAAAGTAGTTCAACAGCCAATGTTGACAGAGATAATAATAGTGTGAAACTGACAGAGAAAAATGGGCTAATACGCTAGAAAAGTTTGCCTATAGTAGAGCTTCCATTTCTTCTTAGCGAGTATTTTCTTAAACCATTTTCATGCCAAAATTTTTAATCTGTGTGGATAACAGTGCTTTCTGCTCACATGTTTTGAGTCTTTCTTTAAAAAATTTAGTTGCTTTTAAATTTTATTGCGATGAAATATATCTCAATATTATTCAATGTAATGTCAGTTTTCCAATACAACTATACACGTAAACATCCTGACTTTTATTCAAGTAAATAGCTCTGAGAAATGATGTTAATACTACCGCACCCTAGATATCAAAAGGTCGAACAATACGGGAGCACTAGTGTTGTTTGTTATAAGTTTCAAGCTCTGTTACGAGAGGCATTCGTGTAGCAGCCATTCCAGTACATTGCTCTCGGAAAATTAGAATGTAGGATGTATCAGAGAGAAATATTTCAAGTCAAGTAATGTGGGATATTACAGGGATTGGTAATAATTGGAATATCTTGTGGGCATCAGCATTTTCAAATATCATAACTCAGAAAATAAACGCATAGGAAAATTTACCTCAATGTGCTCTATGAATCGAGTTATGGCAAATGGTTTTCCTTCAAATGAAGTTATGGGGATTGGAATATATCTATATAATACAGATACGGATGGTTTATAGTCAGAGAATTTGCATCGAGATAAATTTCGTGTACGAATAAGCGTCTTTGACACTGTAACTCACAAGATTATCTTTTAACAGAAAGTAGGTTACATTAATAAGGTCAAACTTATGAAACATCTCTGGATCTTGTTTTTCTCGTTGGTCAATTTCAGTGAGTGAAACAGCGTCATCTTATTAAAATAGTGGGAATTAGAGGAGAACTTCTTCAGTCTTTGATGACAATTTCTAAGACCAAACAAGGTTGTGATGTTGCATATAAATATTATTTTTTGTAAAGATAATAAAGCCAACATAAATAATATGGACATCGAACAAGACCCGTTTCAAATCAATCAGATTTCTTTCGAGCTTTGACCTTGGTCTTTAAAAGATTTTTCCCGTAAAATCAATACTGATGTAAAGTCAGGTTAGTATGACGTTAATGCTAAAGTCCTTCGCAAAATTACAGAAAGATGCACAATGTACTAGTATGTTATCACGCCAATAGTTGCGTTTAGTGGACACGAAAACGTGGAAAGGTAATGGATGGACTATAGATAGAAGGTAGAGTGGTAAAATGAGAACTGAAAGACGTAAAATGTGAGACAGAAGCCATAAAGAATTTTAATATATTGCCCCTTCGGAGGGAGATTTATTGCTTGAAGAGTGGCTGCTAAATGCTTTCCTCCAGTTTACGATCGGCTCAAAATGTCGCAGAAAGCACTTCTAAGGGAGGCTGGCTACCCTGTATTTTAAATTTATTTATTCCTTTCCCGCAAGTTTGTTGTCAGTTTATTTTTACACCCCGCTGACCCACTGCCCGTAAGCGTTTCTCTGTGAGTGTTATTTCTGACTTTCGCCAAGATGCGTAATTATTCCGTCGCTAATGCGCTCTTTGTGTTTACTGCCTCACATTTCGCTCAAAAATCCTAAAAGAATTTTTAGAATGTGGAAAGGTTTTAGCGAGGACGCTATGTTTTAAAGAGGTCGCGCATGAGCAATTAAAAATTAAGTTTACGAAATAATTGTAATTAATTTTAAAGTATAAATTCCATTTTCGTTTCTTAACCTTTCCTCCTTGGGAATTGTATCATAAAAAAGTTATACGAAAGATTTTCTATCTTCTATGAGCTACAGGGGTGGCAACCAAAGTATAAAAAATATTTACAGATGGACTACTTAGGTTAGGTATTATGCGTGCCTTAAATTCATAACTTAGGTTAGGAATTTTTAATCTTCAGCAGTCATAGAAATTTATTAGAGGTTAAAAATCTCCCATGGCCGTCTTTGTCGGCGTTCCTCGTCTCATTCACCGGTATTCGGAGAAATCAATAGAGGACTTCAGGACTCCTGAAGAAGAAAGTATCGTTTTCAAAATGCGCATTGGGTATTATTAAAGTGCGGTGTCCTCTCTAGTTGTCTTTAAATACAGGTGTATGAGACGAGGAACGCCGACAAAGACGGCTATTAAGGAATTTTAACCTCCAATTGTTTAACAGCCGTGTTCCAAATTTTCTTTCTTTACAGTCATAGAAATGAAATGTTATTGTAGCATTAAAAGCATCGGAATATCTTTTCGGTAGGTATCTATTTACAGGGAAAATTCTCTTCATATTTTTAGCCTAACAGTACGTTTTACTCATCGCCATATGGCATATTTATCGGTATTTCGAAAGATCAACGCTTTATCTGACTGTAGAACAGTAATTTTCACCGTTGCTTCGTGTTCATGTCTTCATATCAGAGCGAGCCAGAATAGGAAGATTAAATGGTGAATTTCTCTCGAAAGATTTACCTCTTCTGTTTCACCTCGGATGAAATTGTACAGATGTTAAAATTGCGCACTCTTGCATGAGATACTCGTGCTAAGTCATGTATCTTTGCGACGCTCTCAAAATGAATCACAGAGACCTTCTTCTGTCTTCTAGATGAAGCACGCCTCTGTTATTAAACGGTTGAATAAAGTATGTGCATCTTCTGTGAGGGCTCGATTTGCATACTGTTGATTCCTAAATGAACTCTCGGGCATAAATTATTCCCGAATGAAAGCGGCTGTCGTAATGATTTGCTCGTAGTTCGCTAAGTACTTTCATCGCTATGTATAGCTTCCTGTACTACTCGTTTACTTCTTTACCTGCTGAAAAGGCAGCGTAGAGTTCGCAACGGCTCGAAAGGAGGCTAATTTCCTTAAAAGGAGAATGCGGGTTTTGCGATCTTTTATTTCGTAGATGGTCTCGGCGTTGAATGAATGAAAGGCATTGAGTTTCTTGGGAAGCAATTCTCCAGATACGTGAACATCTGCGGCCTTCGGGAAGCTTTTTTCTCCGCTTAATAATAAAGATCGTTTTATCAAAATTTCGCTCATATTTTGGCTCGATATGTTGCCAGTCCATTGATATATATTATTTTTAATCTTGTAATTTATCAATGGAATAGTTATTGTTTGTGAAACTGCTAGAGATTTAGTGTGTAATTTACTGGAAAGCTACTCAGTACATCGCAGCGAACATAGGATCGGTTTGTAGTGAGTAATTTATACTTCATAACTCTGCAGGATAATGTAACTAAGCAATAAATTCACTTGAAATGCAGTGCCGTACTTTAATGAATAATCTTAGTGGAAAGGAACAGTAACAATTTCACTGTAGGAGTAGTTGACTTTACAACAGTACGATAACAGCTTAGAATAAAACCCTTTGCTGGGATAATATATTGCACTGTTCCATTTTCTTGAAAACATTTTTATTCACTAATACAATTGAAAAATTTAAGTTGGTGCTTATCTTCTCCGATTAGTAATTTAAAAGTGAAAAGTTCGGAATTAACATGCACCATGTCAGTTATAAACATCATGTATCCGGTTGTTTTTCATTTAAGTCGATATTCACTCAGTTTTTATTGATGTATGGGATATTTTTTCTTGTTAATGGTATAAACTGAATCTAGTATCCAAAAAAAATCCTATGAAATCTACCAAGGCAGTATATCTGCACAAAAGGATGGCTAACGAATACGGAGAAATGGGAAGATTGCAGTAATAATGATAATTTATTTCGTCACAAAACACTCAAATACACAGAAAATTCTGCCATGAATTGGTGAAATGTCAGTTAATACAGGAAATCTAATATACATAAATGTAATTACACAAAGCAATATTTACATATAGCCATTTTTACATTCAGATCTTCTCTTCACAGAATTTTACATAAGGAATGTGAGAATTATTTTAGCAATTGGAACTACATTGTTGGAACAAATGCAAATATATATAAGTACAGTATCTCAAACCAATACCAGCCTAAATCGTTATTACATCCAACAGGATAAATCATTTTCCAGAAAATATCCATCAACTGAGTAATAGCATTTCATTGTCAATATTTTGTTGAGGTTGTCCAGAAATCTATGCTCAATCAATATGTCTGCGAAGGAAGGGTAGTTATCGACGTAGATTAGAATTTAATTCTCCTTATTTGATAATCTCTTTCCTTCCGTGCAAAATTTTCACTTATTATTTGCGTTTGGTTCTGTTTACTGAGTACGAAGGGAACGGTTGATTTACGAAAGGGTAGGAAGACTGTTGGTGAAAAGGATAAACTGGGAAGGACGTTGATCCGCTCCATTTCAAGAGAAACGGAAGGTTTATGATCATTTAACCTTTTCTCACAAGTTCACTTCCTCCTATAGATTGACGTAAGTAGTTTTTGCCTTTTTAAAAACACCAAAAGATCATCTGGAAACAGGTGGAAAGATTTTAAATATCACATTTCTAAAGGTAAGGGTAATGACCAACTGAATTTGTGTAGGGTGATTTTTCCCAGAGTTTCTCATCTAGTATCTTATCATGAATGACTAGCGGAAAGCCCGTTGATTCTCAACGGAAAAATGTCATAGATTGTGACATAACATTTCCAATCACTGCAGGAATTCGAATGCGCACTTCTGGTAGATCACAAATTGGTATCTGGTACACTTGATTCTTGATAAACACCCACAGAAAAAATCAAGTAGCCTCATATATGGATTTCTAGGACTACCTCTTCCAAAAAAGCGATCTAGGAACTCATTATTAAAGAAATCCTTCACAATTATTGCATAATGGCATGGTGCATCATCATGAATCAAAAATAGAAATATTTTGAGCTACCAAACTTGCAGAAGCAAACCGCTAGTAAATACCTGACTTACTTCACAAGTTATTACATTTTGTAATATTATATGTTTAACCCTGTATATATAGTTTATTTCTGCGATTATTTATATCCGGTTTCCTAGTATATAGACTGAGTGTAGACCTAGCAGAAGAAAGGGCTTTGGCGATATCCTCGCATTTAGGCGAAATCGCACCTCAGGTAATCATTTTGGGTGTAAAAGGGGGAGTAATATTTGGAGGAAAGGGCATCGGTGGGGAAGAGAAGTTAAAGGAAACGCCCACGTATCCCTTGATTTGTGGGCGCGTCCATATTCTTTCTCACCACCCCATTCCCTACGCTCTATATTTAGGGCCCCCCTCCACACCGGGCCCCCCATCACTCCTATTACCCCTCTCCCCCATGCCAAAACGACCAACTTCAACCAACTTATGCATCCATCGATTGCTTCCTTCCCCTCCTCTTAATTTTCTGTCTAGTGCGTCCATTGTTTCACCATTTTGCATTTGAAGTAATACCGTGATTTGGTTTTTCCACTTCACCATGTTTTTTTCTTTTCTCTTCAAATCCTATTTCCCGAAAACGTGGAATTTCCCTCGACGAAGGTTGGCAGACATACCGTTTATTTCCGAGCTCACAATGTCGTTTAATCTACTATCTATTCCAAAAATCTTTGGGTAACATTGGTTGCCTTCGCCCTTAGATTATATCTCCCTATTCTTTGGTTTCGCTTTATGCGAGTCTTTCTTTGTAATACCGTTATTTTTATTAATGCCGTTACTTTTATTATGACCGATTTCGTATTTATAATTTCTAGTATATATTCTAAGATCTATGAATAATTCCCGCTCTAAATCAGTTTCTCGGTTTAAATAATGTCAGTGCAAACTTTTGACAGGAGTGAGTGGTTGCTATGTTTGTTCCCAGTGTGACCTTTGAATTTGAAATCTGTTAACTCCTCTGGTAGATGGTTATTTGAGTTTCAGAGTCTCAACATCTGTATGGTATTTACCGAGAGAATGTTCCCTAAATATTCAACATGCGAGATATACTTATTATGAAAATCCAGCTTGTTTTTATCTTCCTAAAGCAAGGACCAGTTAACCGTGAACTTTTATCATTTATCTTTAGAGTAATATATATGTGATTCTCAACTCAATTTAGGGACGTGCCTTAAAATCCACCTTTAATTTTTCTATATTTCATAGAGCTCTGAGAAATCAATTCCCAGGTAAGGAAGATTTAATATCTGGCATATTTTATTTTCTCTGTCGGGTCTTTAAAATGTCAGATTGAATGTAAATATTATTGTATAGCTAACACTAAACGATTTCTATCTGAATGGATTCCGGTCTTGTAAAATTTCGTTCAAGCTTTCTTTCGGAGTATCTACGCCGTGAAATCTACCCGTCCTTTTGAATCTCGAGTCATGTAGTCAATTTAAATGGAATATGAGTATTTTGTTGGACATTCTCAAATATTCCCTCTCGATGGATTGAAAACTGGATGAATCGAACTATTAAAGAGTTTTTCGCCGGATAAGGGAACCGATGGCTTTCTTTAACGCCGTCACTTTAGTGTCCTCTGGCCCCATCCGTCCCATCCCGTCCTCTCAATCATATCCTCGTTATACGCTTCGGACTTCCTCTTTCGCAAATCACTGTGACGGAGAAAATAATGAACTTGTGCATTCACCCGCCTCGTGGTTAACCCCCGCCTGTCTCTTTGCTGCGAATGTCATTTCCTCTCTTTCACTTCTTTACCTTTAGTCGAGACTCCGAGATGTATGACGCGAATCTATTTAAAGTAAAGTTTCCGAAGTTTTCCGAGCTTTTCGAAAAAATATTCAATGAAATCGTGTCTTTTGAAGTGTCAGATTATATTTTGAAATTAGTCTCCTAGGTGAGATTATTAAGCTATAAGAAAATTCTCGATGAGAAAATCTTTCATTTCCGCTTATTTTCTCTGTTGCCGTTCATATTCTTACTCGTAGTACTAAAGCAGGGTCGGGTAAGCATTCTGGTTGGCGGGCTGCAAAGGCATTTATTTCCTTTTTACCTATCGGCGCTTCCCTTATAAAATCCCTCATTTCTTCGTAAAAAACAATGAAATACGAGTATCATAAAACTAATTTTCCTTACTTTGGAGTAGCATATATATATTTTGATGAAGTGATGTTCGATTCAGCTTAGTTTGAAGTATGTAGCAGGAAGCTACTTACATAACACAATAGAGGTTGTATCGGAGTCTAAGTCATTGAGGGATTGTGATTTTACATCACAGATATTAGCGTAATCCCTTATTTTATACGTTGATGCCTCCTGAGATGCTATTAGCCCATCCGTGACGCAAAGATAAAGGAAAAGCAAAAATGAGGAAACTCGGTTAATATAGTGTTTCTTTATGTATGCTTGTGACCGAGATTCTTGCAAGAATAATATTATGCCATTCTGGGATGACGTTAATAAAGTATTTTATATTAATTCAAATCTATGAGTTGCATTTTTGTGTTATAAGATGGTGAATGATTTTAGTGAACTAAGATGGGTAAAGAAATGCGAAATATATGTTCGCGTAAAATTGAAGATCCCGCAACTAATTCTTTGTATTTGGCGTTGATTTTACTTATATTATGCTTGGGAGTAATCTTGTTTTTCTCACATGCAAAATAACAAATCTACAACTACAACTTGCTGAGATTTGTAGTTACGGCCGGCAAATTTTCCTGCCATAAATCTCAGTAATATAAAACACTCATAACGCCATCGAACTGCTTTGATGGAAATATGGCATTTTATCTTTGAGAATAGGTAGAGGTTGAGGAGTGTTCTGTTCGACCTAGAACATGGTAGGCTCCCCAATTTAAGCTTGATTTTATTTGATTATCCTATGACGCAGAGCGGACGGAACTAACAGGTACTGAGTACCGAGATCCCTTACCTAACAGAAGCCCCTGTCGTTCCCAAATTATTACACGTGGATGATCGATTTTCGTAAAAATTGAGGGTATAAAAGATTTCAAACTGATTTATCGCTACTAAAATACTTCTTTTGCATATTTTATTGTACATGTTTTTCGTTAACTCTTAATTTAGATAATATTAAATACATTACCATCTTTATTCTGAATTCCACTGCGCAGTCTTGCATAAAGTACTTAACAGAATAGAGTCCTCGAAGGGACTGCTTCAGTACTATATAACTAATTAAGTATGTACTTTGATAAGATCGTAGTATCAGAGGGAAATTTAGCAACAAATATTTGTTTATTATAGTGGATGTAATTGTAGTAACCTGTATCCCAGTTTAAAGGTTATATGGAAGAAGAGAATTTTCGGTCTCAATCTCGCCTTTAATAAATACCTTTATAATAATAATATTCATTAAATACGTCATTAGAATATAAATAGCCGAGCATATTCACAGGGAATAAGAAAAGAAATTCATGTGACCAAACTTGTACAGTGAAACCCCTCTACAAGGGACAGTCTCGGGCCCTTGTTATTTGTCCGTTGCTGATAGGTGTCCGCTAAAAGGGGTTTTTCTAAACTACATACTTCTGGTCGGTACATCATGAAACTGTCCGTTAGGAGGGCTGTCAGTTGTAATGGGGTGTCCGTTAGAAGGGGTTTTACTGTACATACTGATTTTTTATTAAATTTTGGTTACATAGGACATGAATCCAGTGTTTATCGCTGGGAAATACATCCGCGTTCTTATAATCATTTTCATTTTATGACACTAAATGTAGAAATAGTCTTTAATACGAATTTCCCTTTTTTGTTTTGACCACTGCTATCTATAAATGACGTAACACTTTCACAGTATCGTGCAATCACATTCGTCGTAGCTGCTGCTGAATGAAATCTCACTCGTTCAATCCAATGAGAAGGCGAGGAAATCTCGAGGTAATTCACAGTGAGTGTGAGAGTGCACTCTCTGAGAGAAACACATGTTTTCAGTGATACAACTAAACAACTTTGACGAAAATAGATCGTTTAGCAGGTAATAAGTAAACTTGTCGTTTACGTGTAAGTTATCTTTGAAAAAAATCACTCATTCTTGTCCTCACCAGAAGTCAGACCAGACCGAGGAACCGAGTCGGACTGTGCTAGGCTAGCACACTAACATTTGCACTGCTGATGCTGGAATATTTCTTACGAAGTAAAATTGCATTCGATGATATTGATCACGAGACCAATTTAATGATAATGATAACTTTATTTATCCAAAGACATAGATATGTACTTATAGGCCACGTCAAAGATATAGAATTCCAAGTTTAACTAATAATGCAATATTATTAAAATAATAATTAAAATAATAATCACAATGACATAAACATATGAATTAAGATGTCAATCGTCGCTCTGCTGGGAACGAAGAGGATTTTTCCATTCCGCGATATATCTTCCCCAACGAAACACCCAACTAATGGATGCCCCAACTCCTCAGAGAATCTCGCATTCACAAAAAGATTTTCTTTTGTCAAACCCACTTCTCGTTTACTCTCTCGTTGTCTTCTCTCTTTTCCCTCTCGCCTTCCCCTCCGCCTCTTCTGTGGACGCCCTCCTTCGGACTTTAGTTCATGGGGGTTGCCCAAGGCCTATAGGTCTTCCTCCAACTTCCCTTCGCTCACGGGGCCCGAAAAAACTGCTTCTGCGGCGCGAAACTCATCGTCCCAGAGGGTAAAGGACCTCCTAGGATCGCGCTTGTGCTTGTTTCGGCGAGAAAAGTGCGTTCCATGTAGTGTGGGTGGATAGTGAAGTATTTCCGGGGGGTCTTTTGATCCTCCTCCGTGTCGGTGGTGTTTATTTGGTGCAGTGTTGTGGGTGTTCCACGGTATGGCAGTCTCCGGCGGTTTTCCGAATTTTGGTTTTCGTGCTGTGAGAGTGCAAGTATAAGGGAGAAAACCTGACCGACCCCACGTCTTTACGCTCTGTGACACGGTGACCCAGCGCCGTACCTTTCACCGAACTTAAAGGTAAAAGATTTTTCGCTTCGCAATCTTCGTGCATACAGTCTTATGGGGGGGGGGGTTTGTTATGGGATGAGGAGAGTGGGGGTGTGTTTGGCGGCACAGCGACCTCCCCCTGGCGGATTCCGGTAGTACTAATACGCGCCACGACATAACTCCGTTAAGGGGGAAGTCTGCTCGTAACAGAAATGTGTGGGAGGATGGAGGGAGACGTAGGAGCGTGTTGGCAACGTATCAAAAAACTTCCCCTCCTCTTCCCCCCGTTTCTATCACATCCTCTTCGTCCACTCTTTTCATTCTTGGTGGGTGGTGGGGCGTAATGCGCGTGTGGTGACGTCTTTTTTATTTCGCTGTTAGTGAGCTGTTACCTCGCGTCCAGTTTGAAAGTGTGTTCTTTGCGAGGATCGTAAATGGAGCAATTTTTCCCGTTCCCTCTCTCTCTCCGGTGATATTTCTCCTCGGATTTCCCTCTCGAATGCAAACATTTAGCGGGATTCGCTTTCGTTTCGAAGGGAAATTATCACACGTGACGATGCGCCCATGCGCAAAGGAAACCTACACTTCGTGTATGTAGGTCTAATTTCTCGCTTTTCTTTGGATGGAAGTTCTGTTTGCTCGGAGAGATACGTCATATGGGATAATATACACGAATCGTTTTTGGTTGATGAATTCGCTCGGGGGTTTTATTTACGCCCCTTTCTGCCACGTTCTCACCATTACGAATAGCGGAAATTTACTGCGTTACGTCATCGTATTAAGGGATTTGTAAAACAATAAACATATTCATCCGCTACAATTCCCACCACATACTCCGGAAAATCCCTTACGTGTGTGAATGTTAATTATATTACGCATCATAATGGTCACGATTAGAAAAGTCGCCTTTACATTGATCGACGTGCTATTGAAGTATTTTTACCGAATGGTGCCAGAACCTCAAAAATCTCTGGTTTAAAAGCGACGATTAAAAAAGGATTTTGATGTAGTAATATAAATGCTTAGATATATATTCCATAGATTATTAGAAACCATGTAATCCGCCAATTAACTGTTCTGGTAAAACGGAGCCATTTTGAAAGAAGCAAATTTTTCCTTCCTTTTATCCAAAATTCTGCCGTTGACAATAACCGACGCGCATCTGTTCGAATTTATTAACTAGATTGTTTCATTGATGCTCTTGTAATAAACCATGCAGGTGTGTTAATCAATACACTACACAAATTATTAGGTTGAATTCCGTAATAACATGATCACTTGGTTTACATTCAATCGTAATAACGAAGTAAATACACTTATAATAATATGTATTTAGGCAAAATTGAGTTATTTCATTAGTATTTTCATTAGCAAATATAATTTTTGATCATTTTACTCCTACACTATAATAATAATCGTAAACAACATATTTGTAAGGTAGATTTACTAATTATTTTATTCTATGCCAGTAAATACTATAAAAATGACTTAAAATTCATTTTCTTTTCATTTGCAGACTACTACTTTTATAACTCTAGTTCTTTAGTGAAACAGAAAAAGGTTTTTAAGCATTATTTGTATCTATACTAAGGAAATAAGAAAATATGTGAGTCCTACTCCTTGAATAGTATATAGTATCAAAATTGCATGTCGTTTAAAATACTTTTTCGCGGATTCAACAATGACCATGATGGTGGTTTTCCATCACTTTCATAGTTGGTACTATGAAAGGTTGGATCGAAATATTTTCTTTGCATAATCTTCTAATCATAAATTTCATTTAATGTCCTTCATAATTTTCCCGTAAAATATCATAAAGTAAACAATGAAAACACTTCGTACTTTTCCACAGAAAAGTGGAAGTGGAAGTTTTCTGTGGAAAAGTACGAAGTGTTTTCATTCTGCAAATGGCTTTCCACGAAGTCACGCCTTCACATATCGATTATATCATAAAGTAAACATTCTATTCGTCCTAAAAATTGAAATATGATTCTTCTGTTCAGTATCCATCATTCGTATATTTGGGTTTATTCCAACTTTACTAATGCTTATCAATTGAGTATGCCTAAACTAAGTAAATCAATGCCTAAACATTGAGTATCCTTTAACATTAATGGATATTAACTCTTACAGCTTTCCTCTGAAATCGTTGTATAGTGGGTTAGTATCTAAGTTAAGATTTATGTTTTTAGAAATATAAAGACGAGTGCAGCAAAGATTGCTGTGGATATTTCAATCTACTAATTTATTAAATATAAGTATAATATTAGTCACTGACGCTTTTGATTTACGAAATGAACATTCCCAATATAATTCCTCCAAGTTGAATACTCCTTTAATTTGTTTTATTTTATCCATAAAAGATGATTTATCTTAAGCTAAGACAATAAGCTTATGTATTCATTCAGAGGAAAATAAAAGTTATCGCGTGCAAACAAAGATTCATCCTTTAATTAAGATGTATCACGAAGATAATTAGGTTTCGTAATTTTTTGCCGGAAATACCGTTATTCAGTAAAAGCTTTGTTGTAAAAAATATTAATTTTCCCAAAGTTCCATAGTTCTATGATTTTTTACCCTAATTTAAAAATTTGATTCGAATTTATGGCAATCGTTACTTTTAGTAGCATAATGAATGTGTCCTGCAAAATGTTCATCCGCTATACATCATGCTTAAAGCTCCCATTTCTCATCGTCAGGAGCCGTTGAAAAATTAGACGTTCCTTTGTATCTAAAATCTTAGAATAGATTGGAAGCTTTAGTGGCACTTTCCGAAACAAGTCGGGATCAACGTTAGTACATTAGGTTATCTTAACTGCGCTGTTGCGGGAGATAGCAAAGAGGAGTCGTTTCCACATTGTGTGGGTTCAAAGCAGCCTAGATGAATCTATTTCGGGAAAAATTGGACTAAGTGCAGTGGAATCTAAGCGCTGGAGGCAAGGGTTTTTCTTCTTTCGCATTTTCGCTCGCTTTTAGGCTTACGTCACGTAGGTAGCTGTACATCATTCCCGCCTAAGTGGTCTCCCGTGGTCTCTCGGAGTTGCGACATTCCCCAATTCCGTCATTTAGGCCTGAATTCCATCCAGAAGGCCCTCCAGTGGAGGGATTAAACGTCGGGGACATGAGCTGATTAACACGCGATGTAAAAAGCCGAGGCTTAAAATGCGGATTTTTTTAAAGTTCCCTCGTTGGAAAATTCTTCCCTCGGCGTCTGACGCTGTTTTCGTGCAAGGGCTCAGTTTATGCAAATTATGCTCCTGGTTTCGTAAATAGGTTGAATATGTCATCTGATTGATTGGAACAGTATTGTAAACTGCGAATAGAAGGAGTCATTTGAATAAAATTAATATGAGAAGATTCGACTTCGTGGAAACTCCAACGTGAAACGTGTTCGTTAGTTAGACTCTTTATTGGCGAGGTTAGACCTATGTGGGTCTCTCTTCCTCCTAACCTCGGCATAATTTGTAAGCATATAAATTAAAACAAAAAGACAGAGTAGAGTAAGGGGAAATATTTGCAGCTTATGGTTGACAAAGAAAAAACCCACTTTGCGGGAAATCACTCACAGTGAAGGAGGGTGAAAAAAATTGCAAAAACACAGTAAAAAACAAAAGTGCAGTAATGGCAATAATAAAATTTCATAAATTTCGTATACGTAAGTGAATAAATTTACAGGAAAATAAAAATATTATAAATTGCAAGAGAAAAAATAAATTTACTAATACTAAGCGGGGGAAAAAGAAAAAAATCACAGACATCAAAATGACATATCCAACTAATTAATACTCATCAGAAAATAAGATAACAAGATATATAATAAACAATACATTTTTAATACAACCGGTTTCAGATCATCAGGTATCGATGATGGCCGTCGATGGCTGTAATCAGATTGGTTGAGGTATTCGTAGTTATGAACGTGTTACGCAAAATCTCAATTTATCATCAGCCTTATAGAATACCAAGTTCTTGAATCAACTCTGTTTATTAAAAGAGTGGTGATGCTCAAAATAAAGCCTGTTCCTACTTTTACATAACTATAGACTCTCCAGATTATATCACATAGGTTTCCGAAATGATAGCGTTGAACAGAAAAAAATGGTAGTAGGTCATGCAAACCTATTAGTATGGTGAATTTACTAAAACTATATTATTTCCCGGAAACCGTGAAGTAAATATCTTTTATATGCCCAAAATTCCCATTTATTATTCTAAGATACTATAAGCTGAGATATTGTTCCTTGATGATAGGAATATGTTTTTTAGCACAAGATGGAAAATGTCTTTCGTTTACTTTCGTGTCATTCCTTTATCCTATAAATACTTAACTGATTTTGCTCTTGCTCTTCCTCTCAACGCATTGGATGCTTTCTTTGGCTTTGTACGTAATTATTCTCTGTTTTTATACCTAATAATTCTCATCTGTTTCTTTTTTTTCTCCTTTTTTCTTATTTAGAGTTACCTAAATGTATATGTTATATACAATTTTGACTAGTATATACTGTGTGTATAATTTTGATAATATTTTTTATAATATCCTGTTTTCCCTCATATTGTACAGTCCTGGCCAAAATTAACGCAGCACCGGCCGTAAGGATCGCTAGGGAGGTGCTGCGTTAATTTTGGCCAGGAGTGTACTTTATGGATCTAACTCCATGTACTCTTCCTTATTTTTCTTTTTTGTTTGTTTTACGTTATTTTGTATATTTCTATTTTTTTTTCTTAAAATGTGAACTGATTCTTATTTATGTATCACATGTAAGTACTTATTGGTTTTGTTTTTTTATTTTTTATGTTTTTATTTTTTATTATCTTTTAGCTATTACTATTGGATATTTTTTCCTAAGATATCACCTTAGGTTTGTTTTTACTTCCACTCCTAAAGTTTTCCTCTCTATTTCTATTCACCTACACACAATTTTTTATGTACATAATATCATTGTCGAAAGGTTAGATGGTAGAAGAGACTTTTCAGTCTCAATCTCGCCTTTAATAAAGACCTTAATTGGTAGGTCTGCGCAGGTTTTTCACATACAACCTTCCTTGTGGGTGTTTTCCTGCAGTGGATTTTTTTCCTAAAAATCTCTTGTTTACATCCACAATTCTTCTAATTGTTTCTACTTCAAATTTTATAATTAATGACGATGGGTTACATGGAAGAAGAGACTGTTTAGTCTCAATCTCGCCCAAATAAAGACGATTTAATATTATTATTCTGTTCGTGGATTTGAAAGCCACCGAGGTTTGAATGATGTTGACATAAACAATTAACGGTGGTCACTCTTTATCGAATCAACGAACATTTTTATTAATTTGCTCATTGTGACTTAAGTGTTCGTTTCTCACTAATGGCGTTATGTGGAAAAAACATCATCTTGCCTCATCCCCTTTTTTTAAACCCTTTACAGCTAATAGAGACTGAAGTAATAAGGAAGAAATTAATCTCTCAATGAGTAGTGAATAACGTAAAACTTTGAGGTTTTTAAGAATTCCACGTCGAAGATTTGAAATAAGTTATTCGAATTAGGATTTCCTTTATTTGCGAATGATTTTAATCTATTTAACAAAAAATGTAGAATAATCACAGCACTATTAAATGCACTCTTAATCCGGATAAATATACATTTTGTTATAATATTTTGTCGATTTACAGCGAGGTGATGACTAGAACTTGATAAAAGTCCACTTACATCTTTGCTTTTATTTAGCTTTAAGGAAGTTCGGATTATGTTAGCAAAGTTTATTTACTGATTTCTTGCAGTCTTCGCACGCACGAGCCTGCGATCTCTGCATGTAATTTTATCTCCTCTGAAGATGCGGAGGAAAAAATTTAGACAGCCCACTATCTCGACGTGACCTTTACCCCTCGTTAATTCAATTCTGACTCATTTCATCGATATTTCCAATTCTAGCTTCCGTTTACGTTCAGTTTTCCTCGATCTTCCTCCCGCCTCTTCTCCCAGACTCCTACACTTTCATTGGAAAATTCGAATGGAAAATTGCTTATAAAATCGCCCCCATAAGCGATTTCACCATTATGTACTCGTGTGAGATGAAGCTTTCAATATTGTTTCACTTAACTGTCTGGTAGAATTTCTCATTGGAAAAATCATGACCCGGTCGACGAATACATTTTGAATTTTATGGCCTGAGATAAAAGGATGAAACTTCTGGGAAAGAGTCGTAGAAAATTTATTATCATTTTAGATAGTTTTCTTTCAGCTATTAACAAGTTATATCCCTTCACTTAGTAAAGCTTTATTGATTACTCTCCCAAAATCTTCAAACAAATTGAATAGACATTTCTGCCCATTAAATGAATTAGTTATAAACTTTTGAAGTACACCATTTTCGTCCTCCCAAATCTCGAGTCTTTTGTAGGACGCGGGTTTTCCTTATACATATTTCGTTTCGGTAATAATGTTTAAGGTTCAAAAAAACTGACCCAACATTAAAACTAAAATAAATTTTAACTAACCAAAGTCAGTTTTTAATATTCTGATTATTTTATATAAAAATATACACTAAGAATTAAATATACTTTCCACAAAATAATATAATTATTTACACGACCATGGTTTTGGTGTAACCCGACACCAAATGAATGTGAATTAATATAATATTTTCTAGAGAGTATATTTTCATTTTTAGTGCACCTTTAGAATGAAATTCCACTAGATTTAACTTAAAACTATTAACTATAATTATTTTATTTAAGCGATCGAGTTTCTCGATCATCCAGTACTTTTCTCGCACAGGCCGAAAAAGATTAAGATTCTTATTTATATATTTTCCCTAGCGAAGTAAGAACTTCATCTGGCACTTTGTACAAAGAGAAAAATTAAAGGGAATGATTCATAAAATGAATAGAATCGAAGTGATCTCTCTGAAGGCGCTCTCGAATCATTATTTTATGCTTCAGAAGACAAGTTACAATGCGATTGATCGCACGGAAATGCCATTAAGAAGGAATTCAGGAAGACAGTTGTACGTCCAACACTATTTACTAATAATCTTCTTCCAAGGGATATCATTATAATTTCAAAGCCGAAAGGGAAAAAGGAAACATTTTAAGTAATCTTACCGTAGTTGAGTATTAGGGGCCATTCATCTTCTTTGGGAAAAGAGTAAAAATGGATCTGAAAGGCTAAGGGGAAAACAAAATACTCGGGCAAAACAGGCTATAAATTGATTTTCTTCCCTTTTTTCTCCATGCAGTTGTTTTTCGCTCTCCTTGCCCTCCCTCAATTTCCGCTTTTATAGCTCCTCTTCCCTACGTTCAGTATCCTTCAGGAGAGAGTAAAGCAATCCAATAATAGCCATTACATCTTCATGGTAAACAGTGTCAAAGTCATCAATCCATCCATCTCGCATCGCCTTGCTTTGTAAACGTCTTGGGGGCCTTCGCTGCTATCGCCACTACACTATCCATCTCCGTCCTGTCCCATTTAGACCGAGCAGCCACCACAACAAGAGACTCCATCTTTTGGGGCATTCATAAACACCAGATTTTCTCCCGGCTTTGATAAATTTGTCCCGAGATACTTCATTTTGGTAATTTTATTTACTATCAAAATAATTTTTAGTCATTTAGGTAGTGATTAAATTTTCCTTTTTAATTTCTCTTCGTATAAAAGTTGTTTGCTGTTTTGGATTCAGGAACTGTACCATATTACGTTCATTTACGAGAGAATATTTATTATTGAATATTTGTGTATCTGAGGACCAAGATCGAAGGTAGGGTAAATTAAATGTCTTATCGCTGAAGTTATTATAGCATAAATTGTTACGTTATGAGTTAATAATCTTCGAGAATTTTCAGTTATTAGTATTTCTTTATTGGGCATTCCTGTTTTTAATGAAAGAAAAGACAAATTATTACGTATACCTCTAGATTTTTATTCAAAGACAAATATAAATATGTGTAAAAATTCAAGAGATTTTTTTGTAGAAGATGTTGATTGTCATTAATTTATTTAGGATGTCTGTGTTTTTAAGGATATTCTAACACTCATTACATGTTAATTCATCAAATATTATGATACAAATATTATAATACAAATTACAAAATCTAAATTAGTTACAGCAAGATACCCTTATTTGCATACATATTTACGATTGACGATTTATTTCATTAACAAATTCATCAACACTATAGAATGTCTTACAAAACAAGTATTTTCAATTTTTTTGGAAATGCTCACCTTTAATTTTCTTCAACTCATTTAGCAGTCTGTTATATATTTTTAAAGACATTATTACAAAGGTCCTGTCAAACCAAGCCTATGTAATGGGGTCCTCAAATTACATCTCCCTCTAGTTCTATGATAATGAACATCTGATTCCTTTTTTAAACTATATATGATTGGGTGAATATGGGTAGCACATGCATATATGAATTCTGAAGGTATTGTCATTATATTACATTCCTTAAAAAGTGGCTTGCATGATTCTCTCCCACCAATTTTTCCTAATACCCTAATAGCCCCCTTTTGCGTCTCAAAAATATTCTTCCAAATGACCGAATTACCCCATATTAAAATATCATATGTCATGACCGAATGAAAATTGGAAAAATATGTCGTTTTCAGTATCTTAGGTTGGTTGCTGAAGTTAATTTGCTGATAAAATAGGTTGCTTTGCTTTGTTTTGAAGCAAGATAATTGATATGATCTCTCTAGTTCAGCTTTTGGTCAATCATTGTCCAGGTAGTTTAAAAACAATTGTTTAAAAATTAATCTCATTATTTGTACTGTTCAGCGATACCATCCATGATAAGGGAGAGAAATACCTTGTTCGCTAGTTTCAAAGCTCAGGATGACTCAGTTCGCATTACCAAGGAAAACAAACGTTTCTTTTCATCGCTTTGCTCATCGTCACATTTCAGCTTCTTTTCCTTAGAACCCTTCCATAATATCCTTCCTCAGACGTCCATACTCGTGATCGGATAAAATTGTTTTCTGGCGTATTTTCTAGAAATATCTCCCTCTGAGTCTTGAAGGGAGCTTTACTCCTCCTACTATCTTATCTAACCTGCACGAGAAGGCGCGCTATTCGTTCCTTTGTCTGTTCGCAATTGCTTCGCTTGTTACGTTCGGAGGGACAGCAGATGAAACTTTTGCTGTTTTTTTATCGCTTATTTTATTCACCCAACTCCTCGTCTCATGCAACTGCCGCCTTTACGACTTATTCGTCCGCTTCCAAATGGCTTGCATGCTTCCTAGCAATTCTAAGAATTCCAGGTAGAATTTGTGGGAAGATGGGTTAAGATAGTAATGGTTACGTTGGCTTCTTTCTTAAATTTCTCGGGCCGTACGAAAATGGTTTTATTCCATAGTTTATGTGTCTACGAGCTTGTCAGGTACCGATGTTGAACATCTTTCCTGTATTCTGTAGGTTTTCAAGTTTCTTTTAGAGAAAGGAATTGTGGCTTGTTTGAACTTCATGAAATTAGAGAATTAGAAAATTTAAACTATGTTAAAAAGAGAATAAGTGGAATCGTTATTGAATTTCATGAAAATTTCATTTTTAGTGAATTTTGATGGTAGTATATTTATGTTCCCCGGTACTTCCTTTGTATTAGATTACAATGCATTTGCATTTTAATTTTAAAATCAAGGAAGTTTTGAGTGAGACAAATCGGATATATGGCTGTGAAAATCTCATTGAAATCAGTTGCACAGTCAAATTTCGATTTGCACTGAATTCGTTCTCTCTCGTTTCGGCCATTTTTCTGTTATTTCCTATCCTAATACTCCATCTCTCATTGCACTCACAAGAAACGTTTTTGCTCGCTTCCCGGGATCCGAAATTTAGTAATTTAACCCTGAAAGTTATCGTTTAATGACAATTTTTTTGCACAGAAAACCATCGAAATTCTCAAATTGTGACGCAGATATCGAAAAATTAAATTGACTCTAACAATTAAATTTTTATGAATATAAGGGCATATTTTGTATTCAAGTTTAACAGCGGCGAAGACAAAAGTAAAGTTCTTTACCAATTCGAATCCATGCGGATTCTTATGTAATGTGCCGCTATATTTTATTCGGAAGCTAAAATTATGTTTGCTAGGCGTACCTTCATTTATAAATGCTTTAAACATTCATGAAATACAATACAAAAATGTGTAAAATTCATCGCGTAAAAACATTCGCCAACTAGATAAGTCCCTTCCTCTCTAAATGCCCCAGCATTTAAAAACTTACTAATTAACATACCCTATCTATTCGAGTATAAGCCGACCCGAATCTAAGCCGAGGCTCCTAATTTTATCACTAAAACTGGGGAGACTATTTGATGTAAGTGTAAGCCTAAGGTGGGAAATACAGTAGTTTCTACTAAATTTCAAAATAAGAATAGATACCAATAAAATTAAAGTGATTTAGGCATCAGTAAGTAAGTAGGAGAAATTGGAGGAGAAATTAACAAGCCGATTCTGGCAAACTTTTCCCCCCGGAGAACAGGTAAGTAGGACTCGAGTATAAGCCGAGGGGGACTTTTTCAACATAAAAAATGAACTGTAAACTCGGCTTATACACGAGGATATAGGGTAATTTGTTTCACTCCTTCATAATCCCGACACTAAAATCCCCCAAAACTTATTTTTTATCCTTTTGTTCCTTCTATCAATCCCGTAATCACTAGCAATGAATCCTTTCTTAATATTAATTTCACTCACTAAATTTTTATTTCTCCTATCAAAAGGCCGTGTCCAATATTCTTTCGTTTACCTTTCGTTCAACCCAACTCACTTTTCTCAAAGTAAGCTGCGGACTCATCTCCAAGGCCTCTGACCTTTAAACGACCTCCATGCCCTGCCACCACCCCATTATGGAGAAGTCCCAAATATTTATTCCAACTGTGGTCCAAATGAGGGCCCCAGTATTTGCCGGGGGCCCCATATTTTCCGTTTCGCCACTGATGACCTTTTTTAAGGGCTAAATTATCTCGCTCGACGAGCAATACCCTCAAGGTGGTCATTTTCATCAGTCTTTTCCCTTGTCTCATAACTCCTTTCATGTAGGCTTCTTTAGTAGCTGATGGACTTTTGCAAACCGTCTTCCTACCATAAGATACTACGCAGAAACAAGAATTGGTTAATCTATGAAAGCCTTTCTCCTATTATCGTTCAAATATATCTTCTATTTTATTCGTGAATTATGGCTGTGTGCCTGCTAAGTATTCAGCCCGAAGGCAGGTTGGTGCCCCACCCTCTATGAAATAAGCTACTAAGAGCTTGCATAGAGGAATGAGGTTCATTAGGCAGGATGAGGAGTGAGGTAGTTTGCCCTTGCCCTATAACCTCCTCAGTCCTGATGTAGCATATATGCTACATGCGGTCTTTATTTATTTCTGGCGCTATCATCGTTTGTAGCGCGAGGTGGCCGGGTGTATTATCTGCTTTACAGTGCGCGTTTCGTGATTTTGCTTCATTTTTTTTCCACGCTGCAATTGACAGGTGTCAGCACTAATTAGAAGTAACACGTGTTTTTACATCCCGCCATGGCAAGAAGAATGGATTTTAATTATTGTGATTATCTTGTTTTATTAATTGTAATGTACATATAATTGCTTATAAAACATTAATGAACGATGTGTATCTCAATTAAATGTTCAAATCAATAACTAATTAGTAAAATATAATGTTGTTAATGAGGTAGCATATACTCTACATTAGGCAACCACCTATACTTTTCTACATTTAAGTCATGATATTTTCATAACGTATTTCATATTATTAGATATTTTATTGACTGAATTTGTAATTTTTAATGCTATTTTTACTCTTAATAATGAATTTTAACATCAATATTCCTTATATTATTTTGTATTTCGATTGCTATATTTATTTACGTATTAATTATTTAGTAAAATTTAAATTAGGTTAAATTTTATTTCAGTTTTGACGGAAACAGATATTGTTGAAATGATCGACACTATAGACCCTAATTTATCCGATCTCGAGATAGATGTTGGGGAAGATGATGAAGAGGACCTTACAGTTCGCCCAATAACTCCAGTGTTCGACGAAAGTTCTTCAGAATCTGAAGACGATTCCATCCCTCTGGCCGAGATTCAGCGGAGGAGAATGGTTTGGAGACTTAAAAACGAGTTAGTTGTTACTGTTGTCTGAGAGAGTTATTAATGGCATTCGTTAGATAAGATTAAAAATATTGAATAGTATCTCTCTAATTTCTAGTTTCCAACCTAATGTCAGTTTTGGACAAGCTTCATCTTCTGCACCTGGATTATCTGGCGTGAAAAAGTTTTCCTGTGTTTCACGGAAAAAAGAAACTGTTTTTTAACATTTCACAAAAAATAACTACGAAAAAGGCGTTATAACTTAAGAAAAATTCTTTATATTTTAAAAAAGGTTTAATAAATGTTTCATGTGTTCAAAGTATTTTGTAGCTCTTTGTTATTTTCCTCTTAAAAAAACTACCTATTATTGACCTAAGATCGTACATACGCAAATGAATGTCCTGCTTGAGTCCTGATGTAGCATATATGCTACATGCTGTAAAATGTAAATGGGCTTATTCATAATTTTTTTTGCAATATTTTGCATAATTTAAACCAATAACTACTCAATAATCGAAAAAAATAAATAAAATTGTTCAATCAATTGTTGGGACTGAGTAGGTTAACTGAGCCTGAATGCAATAAGCGGAACATGTCCACACAAGTAAAGCACAATGACTCTATGAGTAACACTTTTCTTGGCATTCCGCAAGGAGAGACCTTTATTAGTGCAATTATCCACTTATACCTCAGAAGCTTTCATTTCATCACAGCTATGATCAAGACTGTGATAAAAGTAAATGAAAGGTACATTTTTCACTATCCCATACCAAATGACAGATGAAAATAATCCATTCATGAGAATATGGCACGTATGAGGTACGAATTATGACTATTGAATGAAAATACTAACTTGGAAGAAGTTTAGGAATATTTGAAAATGTCAACACTTTGCCCGTTCCGTGAAATACTTTCGATCACAAATCTCCGAATTAAAATCGGAAATAAGAGTTTTCGATCATCTTTCCATTTCTCTAAGGTCTCATCGCTGATTTTATCGACCGTTTAACCCTAAAGAGTAGAGAATGAACGTACGAGTCGTAAATACTGCCTATCGGATGAATCTATTTTGAGTTAATTCTTTCCGAAATAGAGCTATAAATCTTCCTTATAAAATAACACCGATGTAAAAATGCCAAAACATTGGATACAGGGTATAGATAGCGTGGTTTGTTTATTTATTCAATAGAGCAACAATGGTGGGATCGACCTACTAGAACAGATTTTTGTGTGAAAGTGACGTAAGCGTGAAAAATTTTATAGTGATGTTTCTCAACAAGGTGATCATTTCTCAACAAGCGATCTTAAAAGTTTCCACTTTGGCTATTATTTGGACGATTATGACTGTTGATTGGAAGTACAGAGTGAGAATTAACGTTCAATTTGGAGTGAGAAGAACCAAGATAACGGATACACGGTTTTCTAGATTATCTCAATAAACGTATAGCATTTAATAAACAGATTCATGATAAAACGTTTACTACACCCCAAGAATTAATACATTCACGACCTAGGATTCGTAGCGAAGGTACATCATCAAGTGATCTATATCTGTCTGTTATTATCTGTCAGAAATATCTGTTTATTGTTTGTAACAACCTCGAAGTGAATCCTGAGTATTTCCTGTTTATATAGTATTTACTTCAGTATATTAGTATAATTACTAGTAGGAAGGAATGGCAACTGTTCATTTCATTAATTTTCAGCTGAAATTTAGTTCACAAAGACACAAGAATTCATGATGATTCTTAATTTCTTCTATTTGTTTTGAATCGATTCCTCGAGTAGGAAATATAATTTTTCTGCTGTACTATACAGTCTCAAAAATACTAAAAACCTTTATATGACGTATTTCAGTGAATTGCCTTTATTAAATCGGTAAATAAATTTAAAAGGTTTTCCAATTTGCGAATGCAGTGATTCTTTTGTCTTCTCTTCCGGGTCCAGTTTATTGAAAAATTTTCATCGAAAGTATTTAGTTGTCGATTGTCTGTTTCTATAGTTTTTAAGACTATCAAAATTTTCTCGCTCACTGTATTTTGATATCGTTGATTGAGTCTCTAGCCTACTTTCGTCTAGCAAAGTAGTGCTAATAATTGAGTTCTGTAAACATAACAGGAATAAATAGAAAGTTATTGTAAAACACGAGAGATTATGCTTAGCGGTTATAAATCTTTCTCAATATAGAGGGTCATTTTGGAATACAATGGATATATCTTTAAAATAAAAATTTGATGCTTATTTTCCATCAGAAAAGAAATTATCACCGTCATCATCATCTGAGATATGAATATTTTTTTTTGATTTTAAGCATGCATTACTGATGAAATTCATGCACTTAATTCATCATTGTTTCGACAATCACGCTTTCATTTTATGAAAATTATTTTGTAATTTCCGAAAGGATTTTTGTCATCGTATTTTCTCTCCTAAACTTTAATAATCTTCTAAAGTCGTGTCTTGCAAACAGTAATTAATTTACATTTACATATGTTTCGGAATTTTTTTCTTCTACGCCAAGTAGCATTCCCTCAGTCACTTAATGATAGACAATAGTGCTTCTTAGAAGTTTTCGTTGATTTTGTAGCTTATTTTTTAATATCTATTCTTTCACCTCTTGCGATGTTATTGGTTGTCTTGCGATATGCTTGATTCTTGGCAATATTCATCAATTTCCGCGAAAGATATGTTTCCAAATATGTATCTATTTCATATAAAATTTTGAGAGTAGTATTGTTGTAAGTGCTTCAGAAGCTTAGGCTATTTCGCACGTAGGCTCCCGACGAGAATCGAACCCGGCACCTCTTTCGTGAAAACCGAACGTGCTGTTCACATGTCTAGGAGCCCCATGTAAAATAAAATGTTCTGATTATCTAATAAGGTATTAAATGAGGTAAATTGTGTCGCATTTATTGCTGGGGTTGGGGCAACAAAGACATGTGACTTACATTCTCCTTAAGTTGAAGGATTTTCCAGTGCGGCGGAAGCTTGGAGTGAGCTCACAAGAGATATCGTCGAACTGCTTAATTTCACGTTCTTTCGGGGAATGCGAATCCGAGATAGGAATGGAGCGCAAATATTCATCAGCGAAAGGAACATCCCTCATAAATCTCTCGCGAAAAGGGGACACATTCCGACACGCCATATAAAACCTTACGAAAAAGTGCCGACGTCTTTTATTTCTTCCTTCCCGAGCCACTTTTTCGTGAGCTTTCTCTCACTTTCTTTCCTCTAATCCCCTCGACTCCATTCGTCCTCCGTGCATCGCATGTCAAGGGAAGATCACGACATTTTCGGCAGCCGTTCGATCGGCTGTGCCCGGGAGGTCAAGGTGGCCCCTGCGGAAGACGCCGGGGGCTTTCAGCGGGGGCGTCGTATCCATTTTTGTTGGGGCGGCAGCTCTGCCTATTCTAGGAAAGGAGTCAAAGGAAAGCATCCTCCGGGAGCACCCGTTTGGCCTGGCATTCCGCCCCCCTTTTGCAGTTGACTCTCGTGAGTCTCAGAGGGGCCGTTGCCCCTCAAGAGATGGACAAAAGGAATCCCGGACGACTCTTTTCATCGCTAATCCGAGAAGGATTCATATGGAAGGATTGATTGCGAACGGATTTATTCGCCCCTTTTTTTCGAGAGGTCCCTCCTTTGTCGTGGGCATCAATGTTCTCCGATCCTTAAACAAGTGTTTTCTTCCCGTTACTTTCATGTTCCCCTTTTAGTTTTAGGCTATTTTTGGACGGGATTCAGAGGATGGAGACGTCCCATTCATGAAAAGTGCGTTCGTTGAAAAGTCTCGGTCGCAGTAGTTTGCATCCATTACTTAAAATGATTTTTTCTACTGTTCGATCTTCATGCTTTTCTTCTTGGTTTTGCTTGGTTCGAATCCCGGCTAATCGGATTTTTTCGGTTAGGAAATGGTCGTCTGTGTATGTTTTGTGTGAGTCTTATTAATAAAAAGGAAAAATTCAAAAAAAGTAATAAAAAGAAAAGGTTAATTGGAGGAATGGCCTTCAAAGGCTAAAATTCGCCCATAAAATAAAAAGACGGCATTATTATTATTATTCTCTCATGATCTTCTTATTCCGGGTGCCGAGCGTTTGAATCTGAGTACTTTAGTGTTATTTTCTTTTAACGTTCTTATATTTAAGAAGAACTATTTGCACCGCTATTTGGTATGAATATTTCGAAATCTAAGAGGACAGTTTCATTCGAATACGTAAAATTACCCAATTAGAGATACACGAAAAGAATGACATTAAAAGGGGTTTCTATGCGATAAAATGCTTCATGCGTTTCCGTAGAAATCACAGATTGTTAAAATTTCACGCTGGTTTTTAAACCTTTTCCTTGGTTTTCGCATTCCGCTGAAAGTTTTATCCTGAAGTATAGGCAGCACTCATTTCAGTGGTGTCGAGCACTGGTGGTGTGTATATTACAGTGAAAGTGTGATCTCAGCAAACGTATACATTTGTAGATAGTGTATACATTGACGTAAGATTTCAGTAAATTATGAGCTCAGGGTCGAAGTTATATTATTATTAGTAAATGTGTATATTTTCACATCTGTTTCGATAAAAGCATGCTTTTAAAAAATTTAGCGAGGTCAACCAAATCAAACCCAACCCCTTTCTCCAATTACTACACTGCTTCTTGCATCCATGCATTTGATTTATTTTTAGTATCTTTATTAGTAAGCTTAATGTTTCCTTCCGAAAAGTTCACCAATTTCATTTTTTATTGTGCTGCGCTATGCTACCTATAACCAACTATCCCAAAGACGAAAGTATTGCCACACTAATCGATTAATAATCAAAGTTTCTTTTGCCGCTCTAACAAGTTTGACGATCAGAATTCAGTCTTAAATATCATTATTTTACTAATCTGTCTTAGCGAGCGTATACTTTTCTAGTAAATTTATACATTTACTAAGAATAACAAACATTTCGACTCTGAATTTATTCATGTCGAAACAAATGAGTCATGAACTCTCTTCTGAAGATGCTACACATAGTGGCGAAACGTACGTCAAGATTCCTTCGTTATTTTTTGACAGCATAAGGTATATTATGACTCTTATTATTAACATTGCTGTCAGTGGTGTTTTAATATTATTACTGAATTTATTAATTTGAATAAAATCCTACTTAAATGTATATACATAGATCATTAAGTGTATATATCAACCGCGCTTCACGGTTTTACTATAACAATAATACCAATACCAGAGGTGCCTGCTCATTGCAATAACAAATAACATTTAAATATCTCATAGTCTCTAAGCATAATCTAATGAGACTTCTTCGGTTTGAATTTTCGCTGTTTATACTTGGAGTTGCGTTTTATATTCAGGGCTCAGTAAATGAAGGTTCCTATCGGATATTTTACGTATCGATTCCTTTTATTTCTTCAACATAAAATCACATTTAAAAATCAGATACAGCTTCATATTCCGAATTTCACTGTAAAGTATCTTTCTGCAGTCTCAAATATTGACAAATTAATTAAGTTAAAGTAGTTATTTGATATTTTATAATACAAAATACTTGACTCCTAATTTTATGCAGTCGCCTCATCCCCTTTTCAAATCTTTTTGTAGCTAATGGTAGAGGAGATGAAATTCAAACCATCCTTTGGGTATTATATATTGGATAAAAGAGATTATTTCAGTGGTAGGATATTTATATTTATATAAAGAGGGCACCACTCTTACACATTAGTTTGATTCAATTTATTCTTGTGAGGTGAAAAATAATTGTCTTTGTCTCCTTAATGATTCGACGTTTTTTTTCGCGGTATCATTTTATATACACAAGTTACTAGATTAGCTATACTAGCTATTTCAAGGATGCGGAGAATCGTAATTGAAACATTCATCATTCGTTCCTCTCCGAATGTTCCTTTTGTCCTTGCGTGTACCGCTGAGAGAATCTTGATTATCCTATTTCTCGGAGAAAAAGGAGTCCCTCTAAAATATGTCTAGCGGGTCTGGCATTAAATTTCGAAAAACAAGAAACATTGAAATCGTTACGACCATCGGGACTTGAACCTCTTTAACTATGTAGATTTGGTAAAAGTAATCCTGGTTAATGCACTTGACTTATATCTCGCGAATCTTTGCATGGGCTTTTATTCCTCGGGAGATTGGAATGGAGTTGGCTTCCATAAAATTGCTTTTATCCGCGGAAAAGGCGGTAGTGCGACTGGTAGGTTTTCGTGATGCTGCTCGTTTATTTCAGGATGAACCGACTTCTCTCCCTGTGCGAAGTGAAATAGAGGTTCTTTGGGAGATTTCCCTTATTTAAGAGGGATGAATCGACTTTATATGCTAATTCCTGTATTTATGCATGAGCATACCAGATATCTCGACAGATTTTTGGCTTCCAGGAGCAGTTATTTTCGAGCCATATCGAATATTAAAAGCTATCCTCTTGTCTGGAGGCTATACTTTTTTCAGTAATACTAATTTAAATTTTTTATTTATCGATTTCCGATTTTCGACCGCCGTTATGTTTAACCTCTTTCGTCGAGTTTTGGTGTTGTTTCTTATCTCTTTCCCTTTGAGAAATGGCGTGAAATGAGATTGGTCGCTTAAATTGTTTCGTGCGATTTGCTCCAAATTCGTGTTATCTTTAACAGGAATAATCTATAATTTTCCTTTCTTTTATTTACAGAGGTGGTTCCGTTTTCATCGATAGTGGTCGGTGTAGTGATGAAGATTCATTATTCTTCAAGAAGATCCAGTTAAGGCGAGCAGTAGCTCAGAAACTGGAGAGCCCCCGAATTAAAGGTATTTGGAATTTGATGTTTTATTAAAAATGGATTAATTTTCGAAGTTCGTTCCGTAATCTTTGCATGCAGCTACTCTGTGGTTGCTATTTTAGTAATCTCGGCAGTGCATACAAAATGATAGGTTAATGATGGCGTTGGTTTCATCGTCAGCCCTTGTTTAAAGTTTGATTACGCATGAAGAATTATGCAATAATACAATTTATCTACGGATTCTGCTATAAGAGAGGAAATAACTGAACGTAGAGGGATATGGTACCTTAGCACAAGACCCCAGTTGTCAGTTGTTGGATAATTTATTACTTGTTTATACAGGTTTGGGAGTCAAATTTACGCTTTTGCCTAACAAATTCATCTATTTAGAAAATGCTATTTTTTTATCGTTAAGTCGTAATATAGGTGAAATCCTGCAATTATTATTATTTCTCATTATTCTCGTTAGGCTTCTTACTCATTAGATTTGTTTATTTATTAACAAGATAAATCGAGATGATAGTAAGCATCTCTTTTTTAATGCATTCCTGTGAATTTGAGCGATCTGTAATCACTCTGATCGATTCGTCTTCCTCCATATACCACTCAACGCTTCCTGTCTTGGCTTGCTTTCCAATTCCGGAGAGCCCTTACTTGTCCAAAGTCATGGTGGACGCCTATCGATGTTCTTCTGTCACTTTTTTGCCCCTCTCACCTTCCCCGTCTCTTTGGCCTGAGTTTTCGGTATATTGCGCTGGAGCGTCAAACGGACGGATCCCTTCCAGCCCAAATTCTCACGCTCAACTGTCATCGCTTCTTCATCCCCCTTATTTCCTCTCTTCCGTTTCCTCTTTCTCTTCATTCCTTATCCATTTCACACATTCTATTTTCTCGCTCTCTTCCATTTCCTTAGCTTTCCATCGATTCCGATGTCTGTCGGAGCCTTTTTATATTTATGTAGTTTATCCGCTATTGAGAGTTTACCGGTCATTCGTTGGTAATAATAATAATTTCTCTTATGGAATAAGGAAGAATCCCAATTAAATCCATTTCAATAATTATTACTTTTTATAAACACGCACAACCATTCCGTAACCAGAAAAATCCATTAACCGGGATTCGAACCTGGGAGTTGGAGTGGTAGCACGCTAACCACTCCACCACCACGGACAATAATATTATTGTAATTGATCCAAAAACTCTAAGTTTGAAAAAATTGTATTTAATTTTGATTTTGTAACTAATTACATTATATAATTATATTCGCTCACTGCTAATTATTTAAAACTGTCTTTATCCAATTTTGTTTTAGGTGGCTATCCACAAAACAATAAGCATTATTATTATTAATTTTAATATACATTTATTCTTCTAAATCTTTATGTACAATACTGTATAAAACGCTTACATGCAGAAGTATATACAATACAATTTACAATTTAGAGCAAAAAGCAAAACAGACGAGAATAAAAATAGAGAAGATTCATTTGTCGTCAAATAATTATTCAGCTGATATATGCACTGCAATAGAATTATATAATTGATATTTATAATATGCTTTCACTAATTACGCTCAATACCGATTTTTTTCTCCTCTTTCTATTCTCTTTTGATTTTAGGATATTATGGTTGGTCTCTTTTCAATCTTTATTTGTTTAATAACGCATTCATTCTTCAAAGAGAAGGATATTTAAAGATTATCGAATTTTGGAATTCTCGATATTTCTCGCCGACCTTAATTTCTGTTTCTTTCACCTTAAAATTCCTTACTATACTATCTCCGATGAATATGTTTTGGTGATACGTTACACTTCTTTAATGAACAATCTATTTGCATTTTCTGTATAGGAAGAAAGTGAAGGCTGAAATGTAGCCAGAAGTGGAGGATTTTCATTTAAATCGCTTTTAAGAAGAAAGTCGTTGACCTTCCTAAAGAAGAGGTAATACGAGAGAAAACGTTTTCACCATTTCTGTTTTCAGGTGCTGAATTCACTCATAAGCTTCGATCAGGTAAAGTAGCTTCTTTACATTTTATCAAAACGAAGGAACATTTTTTGTTGCAAATTCTGTGAAGGTTACCATTGTTCCAACTTCTCCTCTTAAATGTAATTGAAGCATGATTCAGACCACGAAACCAATTCTGTTTCATAATTGGCTTCATTCTTCCGAGTCTTTGGTTTTACCGATTGCGTCCTAACTATGTTTCGTATTGGAAAACTTACATTTACTACTCAATCTATATGGAAATTGTTTCAATGCGCGGGAAATTGCACATTTTCAGTTCAGCTTTTGCTTTCTCCCGAAGATCGTCTAGATAGCGTTCCTAGAAAGTAGCTATTTGTAACCAAGGTCAGGGGAGAACTCATTTACTTATTTGGAAATTAGACAAAGAAAGAAACGCTCTGCAATTGGGAATTAGATGGAGATTGAATCGGAGAATATAGAGGTCGGGACTGCTGTATGGAAACGACCTTAAAGATAAATAACAACCTTATCCATACTAGTTGATACTTGAATGATTCCCGTTAAGAATTTTTCTTCCGTTCTCTTTAAATAAGATGGAAATGTCCATCTTCAAATAAAAGGGAAATTTCACTAAAAACTTAGATGTGGATGAAATTGTAATTTGCGTTGCTTAAGCTAAGTTATCCTATAATTAGTTTCCCTGTTAATCGTTGAGTTTATTGCGTTTTTTAATATATGAGCATTAGTAGTAATATTATTGAAAGCGCTTCGACAAATAAACGTATTTTTACGTAGGTTTGCAGCGGGAATGGAACCCGGGACCGATTTCGCCGAAGCTGAACACTTCTCTGTACGGGATCCCATGAGCATTAGTGTTGCTATTAAAAAATTAATTACGATCTATTAACAAACTTTTTGACCTTGACATTTTCTTCTTTTACTTTCTGTATAGTACAATGTAATGCACATAAGCTGCTTTCTTCGGCCTAGCATCTTTTCTAAATCTACTTATCAGGTTCATTTCCTTCCTCTCAGCTTCCTCCCTCATTCATCTTTGCCCTTAATTTGACCTTTCTATTTTCCCCCTACTTTATTCTTCTTGTGTTAGATGTTATTTTTACAGATATCCTTCGCGCGTCCTTTCTTTAGCATTGCAAAAGAATGATTCGGAAACCGCATCCATTGAGCTCATGAAAGAGATATTTGCGGTTTATTTATAGTTATTTTACTCCCATTTGTTTCAGATACACTTCTATTGTGTTCCTATGTAATAGTTATTCATTTCATTTCTAATGTTGTATGAAGCAGAATCATACTTAGCTATCTCGTATTTTTCTTGATTAAGAAATTTTCGGATAGGTTACTAACCCGTGACCCATTCGTAAGCCTCTACACTGAAAGATTTCCATGTTTTATTGAAAGTTCATAAGTTTATATAATTTGTTAAAGGATTCAATACATTACAGTACTAATGATTTCCTCATTTTCAGAGTATTTACTATTTTGGGTAATTATCGAGGGAAGGTTTTGAGATCTTTGCAGAAAATCTATTTATTTAGCTTTTTGTGAGAACGTTAAATGAAATATCGTATATCTCCGCAGATAAGACGACCTTCAGATAAGATGGTGTATAAATTATATAATAATCGTCAAATTTTTATCGTATTAGCATATATCTGCCATATAAGACGACCCCAAACTATCAACGGCCTATAAAATTTAGTTTAGATCAACGATAATCATCTGAGTAGTAATACTTTATAGAGTATATTGAATTTTGTCCTAATCCTAGTTTTACGAATTAAGAAATTTCTTTGCATTTGGTACCACTGCCATGCTGTAAATATTCGCACTGATTATTTTGGTATCCGTCTTATAAGACGACCCAGGATTTTGGGAGGCATTTTTTATGTGTCAACTATCGTATTATCTGCGTAAACATACAGTTATTCCAAATCAATCTCTTATGAAAATTTCTATGGAAATCATTTTTGTCCATAGAACTATAAAGTATGACCTATGTTGAATCATATTCCTTTATTGAGGAATTGTTATATCTTGTAGAAAATCTTGAAGTTAATACAGTGAATACAATTTTCCTCTCGTAGATTTCAATTTTATCTCATAATATTTTCATTCAGGATTTAACCCTTTCTGGTTCAATGAGTCTTATTTTATAATAGCATCCATTCATATTGCCTGCTGACTCCATTTAGGGTCATAGGCTGAAGTTAATAATTCCAGAAGCAGGTTTCATTACTCGCCGTTCTAGAAAAAAAATATCTTCGGCGGTAGATGAATATTTAAAAGAGACTTTAGTCTCAATCTCGCCCGAATAAAGACGTTTTATTATTATTATTATGATAATTTTATTCTACTAATTGCTTGCAAGCTATCGTTAGGGTATATCACGTATAAAAATCTTTCAATCACGTTCAAAATTGTACGTTTAAGGTTTTTAAGCAGTCGCCACGAAATAATTTTTGTAATATTTTCGCTAAATAAAACTTCATTCCATTTAGAATTGTCAGAAATTTTGGCTCCAACTACTTTTGAACGAATAAACGATTTTCTGTACTTATAAAACAACTTCAAAGTCCTTTTAATAGAAAAAATTAATTTCTTTGCTACTTTTCCAAAATTTGGACCGGAAAGGGTTAATGAGCAGCCAGATAACTTTGCCAAACTATAATGTATTTTGATCTAACATTTGCATTTAGGTCACCCGATTTCTCTTTCGAGCTAGTATTTGTTAATGATCGTTCTTCCCCGCTCTCAGAATGGATCTTCTCGCTTTAATGCCTCCTTCCTTCCCCATCTCCCTTTATCCTGTTCTTGATCCTTTTCCCGTAAAGCATTCTCCCTTCACTTTCCCTCTCTCCATTTCCGAACCATCTCCTCTAATCCACGCCCCACTGACCTTCAATCTCATGTTTCACGCGATTTGCCTCGTCCCCTTGCAATCGCTTCTCATTTTTTCCCTTTCCTTCCATCAAGTTTCCTTTTCCATCGGATTCATATCTCCTCTCTTGGATATTCTTCATGCTTTCAATTCGCATCTGTAGGTTCTTTTTTTGTCAGTTTTATGTATAACAAGATATTCTGTAACCGCTCGCCAGAAAAATGTTGATGCCGAGTATCATCAAGAACGGTCCTCTATATAGATACAATGTGCTATATTTTTATTTTTCGAAACTCTTCTCAACATTTTTCAACTCATGCGGTCTTAGTATTATTATTAGTTAAAGAATCTTAACTTTATCAATAATTATTGTGTTTAAACAATGTATGACCAAATTATCTATATTATTAGGATTACTGGTGACATCCTATAAAAAAATTACATTTAACTTTGTCTTTCTGTAAAGTATTCAGCACTAAGGCCGGTTTGTGCCTTACCTCCTCCGACATAAGCTACTAAGAGCTTGCAGAGAGGAATGAGGTTCACTAGGCAGGATGAGGAGTGAGGTAGTTTGCCATTGCTTTCCTCACCGAGCCAGAATGCAATAAGCGGAACATGTCCACGCAAGTGAAGCACAACTACTCTACGAGTAACACTTTTCTTGGCATTCCGTAAGGAGAGACCTTGATTAGTGCAATTATTCACTCATATCTTGGTAGCTTTCATTTCATCACAGCCATGATCAAGACTGCGACAAAAGAAAATGCAAGATACATTTTTCTCTATCCTCTATCAAGTTGCAAATGAAAATACTCCATTCATCAGAGTATATATATTATAAAAAAATAAATCAAAACCTAAATAATACCCAGAATATAGAAAATTTCGGACGGATTATGTGTTCAGATGGAATAGTGTGTTAAGTCATGCACTTTTTCTGTCTTAATTGTTTTAATTGTGAAATTAATTATTTAATTGTACTTCATGTATGAATTTTCGTAATATTTTACTGTTATTTGTTCTAGTTATTCTTATTTCAGTTTCGTCTACCTGTCCATTTCATAGTCTAAAAATCAGTCACAAGGTCTGGCAGTTAATTAAAGGTTTCAGTTATTTTACTTATTGGGATGAGAACAATGAATACACATGCTCTGTTTTTCACGTGGAAGCCTTTTTTAGCTTAGTATCCATTGCAGTACGGGATCCGTTGAGATGAAACCTTAAAATTTAGAGCTGTATTGGCTGCTTAATACGTCCCAGGACGTCGGTCTTCGGAATCATCGATTATATGAGGTTCATTTAGCGTAGAGTGTGTTAAAGACTTGTATTCGAGATATTTTCTCGACTTTTTGGATTAAAAATAAAGATCTGGAAGGAAGTCGCTTAATCTCTAAAGTGATGTCCTAGGAATGCCGTTCGAAATGAATCAGCGGATTAGATCGACGCCGCTTCTAAAAATATGGATAACACATTGATGTCGTGAGTCATGCTTCGTGAAAGTATTTGGCATGTCTCATCTCAGCGACGTATGACTTTATATCATCAGTAAAATGTCAAGCTCCTTGGTTACTACCCTCAAATTCTCAAAGAAAACAACTTTGTTTTTTTTTTCATAGATGTGACTTCTATATTTATTGGTATCTGATTTTATTTCTCTTACTACTGGATAGTATTCCTAATATTGAATGCAAAAATACTAGTCTAATGAGTTACGCAATTGTTTTCCTGTCTTTTCGTTGATATTACTTAGTGATATTTACGATCTTTTTGCGAAAAGGAATGATAGTGATTTTGTGAATTTCCTCTGAGCGATCCCCCCACCATTCTGTTAGAAAATTTTGGAATGTTGAATAAATACAGGAAATTGGTGGAGAATCGTCAATTTTATTATAATTATTATTTCCACAAATTAGCTGAGTATTTCAATGGAATTTATTTCCAGAGGTATTATTCATTTTCAGTTTCCACCTATTAGTTAATTAATATATATTTGCATTATAAACATGATTCACTCTGCACCTATAAGATTTTTTTTTACAAAAATTACCTCTCACATATTAAATATTATCAAAGCATATGATTATTTGTCACGTTCGGCATTAGAGAGTAAACATTAGCTTTTATGTTCTAATTAATTTTTTAATATAGACCTATAGATAATGCACTTCATAGATTGAAAGTCCAGGTAGAATCTTAATATTACAGATGATGAGGATTTGTAAAGAAATGTGGTTTTGTGTGATGGATGTAGCTATTGACTGAGATAATTTCGCTGTACCAAAGTCCAGTTGTTCTGTTTTGATGTAAAGCAAGGCGAGTAGAAATAGTTTCATTCCGTGGCTTATTTTGGGGGGATAATAACTCTCTGGTTGAAAGTATTACTACCAGGAAAGTGATTCAACACTGAACATTGATTATTTATATTGCAGTAAATGACATTGTTTAAATGCATGGGGATTTGCTGTTGTTCTTAATCTGCGCTAATGCATTACTTCGAAATTAGAAAATCGAAAGATTCTGATACCCGTAGCACTGAAAATTGATGCATCTCTTGCTTGATTTATCGTTGTTTTTATCATTAGATTCCACATCATCAGTATTCGTAAGAACTGGTTTCATTGTCACTGCATAGAAGAACGGAAAAATGCATTATTCAGATAGTAACTTAGTGAAAACATCTCTATTGATAAATATAAATGCGAGGAAATGAATGAAAGAGAAGGAATTGAAATAGGCACTTGGTTTTTAGATGGACCTATCAAAGGTAGGAGACAATTAAATATATATATCCTTATGTCAAAACCCAAATTAAAAATTTATCAGCGAATTTAAGTAAAAAGTGAAAAGAAGTTAAATGTTACTTCAGCCTAAACCAATAAGTTAATATAAAGTCTTCCTCTTTCACAAGTGATGACTTCAGGCTTAACTTTGCGGTAGTGAGATACAACGAGAGTCATTGCTGAAAAAATTTTATTTATTTATTTAATCTATACGCTGCAATTTGGTGTAATAACCAGGTGGCAACGGTTGAGGGGGATATAACAATACAATCTGTCCGGTATTCGCCCTAGGACGGGAGGGAAACCACTTCACATCCCTCCCATGGACAGAACACATCTTAACAATAGGAATAGGCCTAATTAGTGCAATAAGTAAAAAATCGAATAAACAATATACAAACACCTCCACCAAACACACAGATACAGTCGGCTATTACTTAATCTAATTTTCTACCTGGAACTGTTTCCTTATTCTAAGGATTATAAAGTGATTAAAACTATACATTATATATAAACATATATAAAAATGTAAATTTTATAATCTTTTAAGCTTATTTTAAAAATTTTTAACACTACAGAATATTATTCTGTGGTTAAGTAAAAAGTTTTCAACAATGAATCTCGTTCTTCCTATTTTATAGCCGAAGTAAATATCCTATCGCTTTAATTAGGCATGCTTTGACGATATTAATTTTTATCCCCGGAATCCCTTTATGGAAACATTTTCCATTCTCTCTCCTAATTAGTTATTCCTCTCTATTCACAACCGCCTAATTTGAATTATTCCCATCAGTATTTTTATCAGCACATGTATTTTTCATTCACTCTTCGATCTCGCCTGTGTTTTCATCTACCTTGAGGTACTCTCCCGGCTTCCTCTCCGTTCTCTTGTCCTCTCATTCCTTTTTCCAATATCAGACGTTCCCAAGGCAACCGGCCCTGTTTTCTCTCCTTCAGTCCAATACCACTCAGCCATACATCTTTTTCATCTCACTTCCTTCGTATTCCTCGTTCCCCATTAAATCTTCACCACCTTCCCTTATTTATTCTCTCCCCCTTTTAAAGCGGGTGGGCCATTTCCCAATTTAGGATCGCGAATATTTTTTTCGTCGCTGGAGCTCATTATGTGCAGAGATATTCTTTAAAAATAGAGCGCGGAGCTCGAGTCTTCCTCCCCATTTTATCTGGGGATGAATTTATTTTTGGAGGAAAATCAAGAAATTGTATCGATTGAAGATATTTAGGCGCAGAGTGTTGTGCCTGTTTGTTGAAGAGAGCTCGGAGAAATGGGAATTTCCGATCGGGTGCGTGGGAAGAGGACCCGTTTCTGTTCTTGGGTGAGTCGTTCAGTTTACGAATGCGACTCGTGGAACGGTCTTCGTGGATGTTATGTTGCACTAAAAGTTTTCCTTTTAATTTCTCGAAGTCTTGTTAGTAACTCTTGCCTATGAATCAAGAGTGAGCGATTGAAACGAACATTTTGTTCGGCTACTAAACCACTCCGAACTAAATGAAATTTTTTTTGTTTCTGTTCCGATGTTCCCTTTTCCGAAGCAAAAATTTATAGTAATTGCGGCGAAATAACATTTTTAGTGGTATCTTTAAGGTGCGTTGTTTGAATTAAAAAGGAAATATTTGTGATTGAAGCTAGTATTAAAATGCAGGACTATACGCGATTTTATAGATTGTACACTCCTGGCCAAAATTAACGCAGCACCGGCCGTAAGGATCGCTAGGGAGGTGCTGCGTTAATTTTGGCCAGGAGTGTACGTTATAAGTTTCCATCGTAGCCTTAATGGGGATAATTTTCCCTACAATCCAAGAGATAGTGCGGACTCAAATTGATTATTTATGATCATGAAACGTATAGTAATCTATATATATAAAGCAGAAATTCTGTGGGTTTGTGGGTTTGTTTGTTTGTCTTGGATTGGAGTCCACACCGGTTGCCCGATTTGTCTCAAACTTTGCATACGTGTCCTCTGATATCAGGAAGGAAGTACTGTCGCATTTTTATTCAAGAATTTTGCTTGCTTCGAACCAAGATCGCTCAGATAGATTTCCATAAGGAATACACGTAATCTTCACTTTTATCGGTGGCAGGCTTTATTTCTCCTAAAGAATTAAATTAGAAGGAATAGTCGTACAGAGTCGAGACAAACACCAAAAGAAAGAAAATAAAATAAAAATTCTTATTTTGGTCATTGAATCTTACTTTCGATTAGAATTTGCGAGAATATTGGTCAAATATACAAACATTTTGTGAAAATTCGAGGCTATAAACAACTCATCCCCCAGACGACCGATCCCATTGTTGAATCCGAGCTCATGTTTTATCCCGTAAAAATACTCGTGGACTTTAGGCTCATAAAAGCTGATGATTGAAGAGGACGATATATTACATGGATAACGAGAAATTTTCTGTAAGAAGGTAACCAGCAATTGCAGGTACGTAATTACAGTCAGGAGATTGTTTGTCTTCGATTTTAGTAAAAACCGTTTGCCAGATTCGCGTCAAACTTTGCGTACGTGTTTTCTGAGACCAGGAAGGACGTACTGTCTCAATTTTAATCGATAAATTTGCTGGGTTCGAACCAAGATCGCTCAGATGGGTTTCCATAGAGAATAAATCTAATCTTCACTTTAATCAGTAGCAGGCTATATTTCTTTTGAAGAATTAAATTAGAAAAAAATAGTCGTGCGGAGTCGAAACAAGAAGCAAAAGAACGGAAATTAAATGAATATTCTACTTTTGATTGTGGAATATTGTTTCCGAATCGAAATTTCGAGAATTTTTATAAAATACGCGTGAATTATCCAAAACTGTTGAGGTTGTAAACAGCCAATCCTCCTCACGATCAATGCGATTGTTGAGCCGAGCTCATGAATTTTCCTGTACAGTAAGAATAGCTTGGGATTTTAGACTGTATTATAAAGGGAATTTACGCATTGCACGACCGGCAACTTGAATTCAATATAATTCTATATTCCCCGTTGAGAATCAACGGGCGCTTCAGCTAGTATTAGATAAGTCTATGTACGAATGTTGTTAACTAAGATTAAAATGCCAATGCTGCATGCGTAGCGTGAATTTTCAGCGAAAACCCGGCTTATGAAATGATTTAAACTATTACAACATAATGTGAACAGCTATCCAATTGTTGAACCCAGAAGTTAAAGCAGTACAAACTTGAAGGATATTAGCATATTCATAACGATTATCTTGTGTTTTTGAAATTTGCTACGCGATATCACTACTGCGTTTATTAAATTGAGGGAATAGAGCAGGTGTAGGTGGGAAGATTTAACCCGGTCTATCCGGGAGAGTAGAGCGGTGAGCGTTAAGTCCCGCGTCCTATAAACCTATCGTTCAGGCTTGTGCGGAATAGTAATGCATTGATTTGTAACTAAATTTATTACATAATCTATTGGCCTTGAAATTGATTATCGATATCACAGTTTTGAACCAAGTTTGGATTTGTTTTCTTCCTGAAATATTTAAATTAATATTAGTTTTATATTATTATAGTTAAGAGATTGTTATTGGTATTGAGTCCTATTTCTCATAACCAAATGATTGGCGTGTGTGTCAATTTTTAAAGTAAACAATTCAAAGAATGTTCAAGTAAAAATTTTAGACTTTTAATTAAAATAATCAAAGTTAGGGTGATAGTGAGAGCAATGGATAAAAAGGCTGTCTTTTTTAAGCCTTCTAAGCTTGACTGAGTTTAATTAACTTCTTTGGAAAAGATCGGCCTTCTAAAGTAGACTAACTAAACTCACATTTTAACCAAGAGGTTTCCGATAAATTTTTAAGAACCTTACTTAAGAAAAAATCTTGTATATGGTTAAAAATAATTTAGTTTTTTCGCTCTAAACAAAATGTTTAGTAAAATCTATGTCAAATCATATAGAACTTATCTATGCACCCGAAAGAACTATGGGTGAGCCATCAACATTGTTGCAAAGTTACTTCTAATGATTTTAAGGTTAAATTAGCGTCCAAAATGTGAGTCAGATTATTTCTAGTAATGTCTGTACTTCATCGATGAAGTCAATGTCGAAAACTTACTTCATTGGCTCATAGACACGTGGGCAGTGCACTCGGTTCTGGTGAAAGCGGCCCTGGGTTAGATTCTCGGTGGGAGCCCCTTGATAAAGAACCTAAGATGTCGAAGCAATTTTAGCAATACTACTATCACTACTACGTGATAAATCTTGCGAATCGCGTTTTGTAGAGTGGACGTTAGAGTGCCGGTTTCTTTTCAAATTACGTAGTTAAAGAAAATTAGTAAATATAATATTGTTTATATATTATTTATGTAATATTTTATAACTTATATTATAAATTAATTTATAATTATTAAATTATTACTAAATATAATGAATTAAAATATTATTGAAAAGAGACCTTTAAATTTACCATCCCGTACTGATGGGTAATGTTTTTTCTAGCTTCCGATTTACATAATATAGTTAGACCTCTATAAGGTGATTAAAATTAATTCCATTCCTTTGATTTTAACGAAAGAAAATGGTCACCCGATATGCAAATGCTTTAGAAACATTTCCTTATCTCGATAGATATTTATTCTTAAGCTGTGAATCTAGGAAATAAAATAAGACTCGGTTGAAAGTGACAGCTTTCCTTTCTTCTCCACGATAATAACCTGGTAGGAAGAGAGGCATTACCTCTTCCGGAGAGAAAGAAAGAGTACTTTTTCCTCCGAATGTTCTAAATTGACTGCCTCCTTCCCCATCATCGGATGGCTGTCAAGTGCATCATCGGGTTCCCAAGGCGACCTTCCGATACGCGGCCGTTGTTTCAGCGTTATGGGACGACCTTTCTCCATTCCCAAACGAGGGGGAGGAAATTGCTTTGAAGACGAGAAAAAAATGCCTCATGGATACAAATCCAGAACAAAAGAAACCGGACTAAGCGTTTCCGCCGCTGACGTCATTCGGCTCGTCTTTTCATGTTTTCCTCCAAGTGGTAAAAGTAAACGGCTTTGGCTGTCTTCTCTTTTTATTCGGCGACTTTTCCTGTTCTCGCGTTTACGTAACGTTGAATAAAAGCGCCCTCTTTTAAGAAGAGAGAGATTTCGTCGTTTTTCATTATGTTTTGCCGCTGCGAGACGAAAGGAGTGATGATGACGGGGAAAAACTTTGGGCGTTAATTCCTTTTTATATCGCTGTGAATATTTTAGCGGCGGTAAACGCAGTATTAGCTCAAATGTGGGCGGTTCCCTTCGCGAAAGTGTTTTGCGTATCATGCGCAGTAAAGTTTTCTTCTGCTTCGAAATTTCTTTTGGTAATTTTTGGTCGTTGGTGAATGGAGTCTGGTACATGAATTTTATGTGTGTTTTATTATGTCAAGTTTTTTTTGTTTTACAATTTGATTTTTAACGGAAGGCGATGTTATTAATACTACTTATCTTCAGTTGGAAAAGTTCTATCGACTCACCTTGTAACGACAAGGAATCCACGAAAATGTATTATTTAGTACAGTATTAAGTACAGATTTATGTAGTCGACTTTTTATATAATTTTTATGTCGCATCTATAGCTCTTGATTACGATTTTGTTCGTGTAATAAGAACGTTAACGTAGAAAACTTTTGAACAAGGAATTTATTTAGTTCTGCAAATTTTACGAAAGGAGAGAATGCTCAACTAACATAATTGATTGTCGTTAATTTGTCATTTCAAAAGTTAAAGATACAGTTGAAGAGTTTTATGGCAATGATATGTAAGTTGTCTTTCTTTTAAATAAAGAGGCACGTGCATGGAAAAATTAGCAAAGTCAATGCCTTCATATATTCCTCATTGTCATTTGCAATCTCCTCGCTACAACACTCTGATATCCCTTCTTTTATAATCAGCATTGCCCTAGTTTGTTGTGTAGGAAAACGAATGAAAAATTTGGGTATTCTTATTATAATATTTATCTTTAAGATGTTTCCGGTGATGTCATTACATTAGTATGTAAGATGGCGTGGATTAAGCGTTAAAAGATTAATCTTAGTCAAGTCCAAAGAGATTGATTATACTATCAAATTGCTTCAGAACTTATTTTTGTGCTCCTCAATTCTATCTCTATCGATTAAAAAGCGTCTTAATATTAAATTGGTGCATTTATCACTTAATTGAATCTTTTTCTTCATACCAATCGCATTAGCACGTGCCTTCAGCATGTATCGGAAGCATCCCAATTCCGCGTGTGACGATGCATTACGTCCTACAACTTTCTCATTGGAAACCCCGTTTAAACAGCCATCGAGCGGTACGCAATCGATCTCCGTTTACAATTTTCGAACGGGACTAAAGCCGCCGTGATGCATCGCCGCTAATTATAACATCGATACGGAGCTCTATCGTAGACAACGGCCATATTTTACGTCCGAAAAGGAATCAGCGTGGTCATGCAGGCCTAGGACGGCTAGACTTTGCTTTTCGGCGCCCCGTGATTGAGGCAATATCCGAGTCTGCTCGTAGAATCGTTATCTTTCTCCGCTCTTCTGCTTTGGCAACCATGTTGCCCTCGCTTTTCCCTTATTTCTTCACCTCCGTTCTGCTTCCTCCCTTTCATCTCCCACGCATGGAAGCCGCTCTTCTTCTATCATCGCTGCGAACGGTTGTCACCCGACTAATGTTTCGCGCCCTTTTCCGTTAAGTGCGGGATTACCCTTTTCGGACTCTAATCAATCTGCTTATCTCTCCATTCTGACGATTCTATCCTCATTCTCTCCTTCACTTTTGTTTCTCTCCAGTTTTTAATTGAAAAGAATATTGTTTTATCGATAACACTTATTTAAATGTTTGCGTGACTATACTTATTGATGTATCACATACATAATAGATCGTCTTCATTTGGGCGAGATTGAGAATAAAAGTCTCTTCTTCCATCTAACTCATCGTCATTAATTATAAAATTAGAAGTAGAAACTATTAAAAGAATTGTGGATGTAAAAAACCTAAGAGGTTCTTAGGAAAAATATCCACTGAGACACCCACAAGGAAGAGGGGTGTGAGAAACCTGCGCAAACCTACAGATAGTAATAGCTAAAAGATAAGGAAAAAGAAAAACATTAAAAAATAAATAAATGAATACACTACCAATAAGTACTTTAATGCAATACATTAATAAAATCAGTTCACATTAAAAAAAGATAGCAATATACAAAATAACATTAACCAAACAAAAAAGAAAAATATGGAAAACGTACATGGATTTTCATTCATAAAGTACATTATGAGGAAAAATAAAAGACTATCATAAATAACAGTATCGAAATAATATATACGGTATAATAGTCAACATTTTATTTAACATAGACATTTAGGTAACTCTAAGTAAGAAAAAAAGAGAAAAAAAAGAAACAGATGATAATTATTTGGTATAAAGACAGAGAATAATTAAAGGAGTTTTTATTATTATTATCATAATTACGTACAAAGACAAAGAAAGCATCTTATGCGTTGAGAGGAAAAGCAGGAGCAAAATCAGTTAAGTATATATAGGATAGAGGAGTTTACCTTTCATTGCTTATGTCAGGGTATTTATAGGAAAGATTTAAGCAAAGATACAGGAGTAAAATAAGGTGATGCATTGAGAGTATATTGATAGATAGGAGTGGTGTGGCTTTTTAATTAGGAAGTCTATCTAGTTACGTGGCTATCTTTACAAACTACGTTTGTAATTTCCATGCTATATACAGCTTTCTTTTACATCTTTTAGCTTTTACTATCTGTATGTTTATGAAGGTTTTTCACATCCCCCTACGAGGTTGTTTTCCTACAGAGAAAATTTTTCCTAAGAATTTCTTAGGTAAACGATGAAGGAAAGAACTCATATACTGTATAACTTCTGTATAACTTTAATTTCTTAGGTTTTTAACATCCACAATTTTTCTCATTTTTTCTCATATCATCTCTTTAAATTTATTATTCTATATCGTATGACGATGGGTTGGATGGAAGGCGTATAGTCTCAATCTCGCCCGAATTAGACGTTTTGAATCACAAATTATCATTTGTGATTCAAAAATAAGTTTGATTGAAAGAGTTGTTGATTCCGCGAAAATGTGTTTGATCTGCGAACAGATTCGTTATTTGGAACAGTTTCCGAAAACGATACTTTTTGTTTAAATTTAGGTTTAGGTCAATACATTTTCTATTCAAACACAATTTTTGCTGATTTTTTCCGTTATTGAAATGTCCAAGTTTTGTACTGCTGCAAATACTGATTCTGAATGGAAATGTTTTAAGTTAAATAAAAGATTGCTGCTGTTGAACCTTTTTAGAGGGATTTCATAAGCCTTATTCAATTTGGATATTGTAAATTAGGATAGCTATAGTAGAATTTGTGTTCTAAATAACATCTTTAAGCATTGTAAATATAACACCTTAAATGATCATGTCTCCATTCAATGAAAAGGAGACATTTCAAAGGAAAAGGCTACTTCTGTAGCGTCTGCCCACGTGTATCTTTACAATTTTTTGCATTTTTAAATCTACATTTTTCAAACAAATATATCGTAAAAGCTGTGGGAAATTTTAAAGTATAGCAATGTGAGAACACAAAAACTGCAGGAAAATTGATTTCTGGAACTTTATAATTTTCTTGATCACGATTTCTATCGGAAATCTGATACTTTCTTTCGAAAATAATTACAAAATTGGGAGTTAAGCAAAGCTTTTAATTAACTTTTATCCGATTTTGAGAATAGCGATGATCTCATCAAAATAATATCATATTTTGCTCCTACGTTCTCTAGTTTTCTCTTTGTGCTCGTTCGTTGCTCTCTCATGTTTTAGATATTTAATAATTCAATAGTGTTTTTCAGTAGGTCCTTTCTGCATCGTCTTGTTTTCTGTTCCGAGGATTCCCAAGAGTTCTTAAGCAGTCGAGGGAGGTGTAGTCTTTAAGCAGGTCTGAGTGAATTGGTTTTTATGTAGGAAAGGTTTTCGTTTTTCTGCACTCGAGAGATTGATGACTTTGTTTACTTTCCACTATTGCACCCCTCTTCTCGAATTGATGAAAGTAAAGCGGCTTCGAAATTTTACTGCATTTTCGCTATTCTGACTTGATGATGATTTCCGATCTCTACTAGGGTTACAAAAACAGAAGTCATTGTAATGGCTACTGACGAAATCTCGCTTTAAATGAGGTAGTTAGGTGTGATTGGCTTTAGTAGTAGTATTCGCATTTAAGACATAAAGTATATTTCGTTAAACGAAGTTAGTAGTAGTATTTGCACTTAAGACATAAAGTATATTTCGTTAAACGAAGTCAACATGAGAAAATAAAAATTATTGGTAGCTTCAATTAATGGACGCTCATAAAAAAATCAGTGTTTTATTTGCAACCCAAATTAACATAGCGATAACATTGACATAAATGAATCACTCAAGCTTGTGTAATATATAGTATATAATTTTATAAATTGACTCATGGTGCAGCAGAATATGTTGCAAGGTTATTTGTTTGGTGTAATTTTTTTGTATTCCATACCGAAGAAAATAGCTAAATTTCTTTGCTATTTATTTACTACAATTAAAAATTGGATAAATGTAATAGTAATCATATTTTTATTAGCGGGAGGCTGTAATGTATCCTTGGTAATTAAATTCACGATAAATGTCAGAAAATAGGCGAGCTATTGCATATTTACAATAGGATTTCATGCACAGGTTCCATATTGGCCTTTCTGTAACGATTGCCTGAGCAATTTCGACTTGATTTACTGGAGAATCTTTTAACTGAAAATGATGCGGCTACTTTACTGTGTAATGAGGATTCCTGACGTTAAATTCTAGCTTCCGTCGTTAAAGATAGCATTATGTTCAATCTCAAAACAAAAATCCTATAAGAGACTTAATACGAGAGGTTAAAGAAAGAGTTCTAGTATCTCAATCATCAAAGATATAGTAATTTTCTCCGTTGAACTTCTTTCGCTAGAGTCTCATATACTGATAGATTAGCAAACTGATATTGCGATGGATTAGCTATTTCCTTGATGCTTATCGTCATGGTTGGCCCGTCGTTAATTTCTCGCGGTGTTTCTATCGCTTAACGGCTCGCCGAAGAAGGAATCAATGCCAAAACATACCTTCGCCTACTAAATATATTAGGAGAGTGAGTTCCAATCGGAAGCCCAGTCTAGAGCAATGACCCTGTGCGACCACTCCAATTCTGTCTTCATAAATAACGATTGAATAATCTAAGAATAAACGGAACTTGATTATTCTGTCAAAGGAATATTCATAGAAGATCAGACTTTTTCACATTGGCTCATATTTGAAATTTCGTTTCTTGCGCGACTCGTGCGATTTAACTACGTTATTACGCAGATGAATATTTGTGTTTTATTAAGAAAATAAAATGTGTGACCATATTTTGAATATGGATTTCTAGATTTTGAAAGTTTTGCTTACTCAAAATATCCTAGATCAATATCCATCCTGTAAATACTGTAAACGAGTTTTGCGACCTTTTCAAGGTATTTTATTCAGACTTGCTGCATGGTGAGAAATACACTGCTCCTATTTAATAATTCACGTAGATTTTATTTGAGCTCTGCATGTTTTATTTTCTCGCTAGTGACAATCTTGTGTTATTCCTATTCGTTTTATTGGTATATATTTGTCATCAAATAAAATTGATACTCTAATACAGTATGTTTTTGAAATATATACGCACATTTTGGCTCTTTTATTCCCAATTAAGATGCTAATAAGGGCGTTGAATAGAATGTTTGGGAATTATTGCTTTAAGATGATGCCCACTGCGCTACTTTGCTGTTTTTAAGTAATTCTTTTTCGATGATTTCAATCAACAACAATCCCCGGCTCAATTTGCAAGATACGCCAAGAAAAAATTATATTAGTTTTCAAGAAAACCTTCAAATATTACTCGCACCAATGAAAACTGTAATAGAGATTGGCCAGTTGTAAGGATAGGCTAAAAAGCTGCGTTTTGGCGTCTTTGAATAGTGACCTTCATAAAGAGCTGAAATTACGATTTTAAGATACATATCTTTTATGGAGATGATTCCCTCGACATTCGTACTTTATATCAGTGTTTTCTCTATAAAATTTGGTAAGACACCCAGTCACGATAATTTGAAACTAATTCCATGTGATATCTCTAAAAAGTGTAATTTCGTCAAATCGTTAAAACATTTTTTTCAGTTTGTATCAGATTGAGTTGCGTAGTGTTTATATCCTTCTTTATGATATCTATTTCAAATAGAAGGAACCAGATGTTTAAAATTGGAATTTTGGAAGATCGAACCTTCGTAAAAAATAGCAACTCTCAAGTTTTTGAGACACGATCTACATCCATTTGTAATCTCGCCACTCATTAATAACACTCGATGACTTTCCAGCATTCTTTCACTCCTTGAATCGCACGATGAACAATCCCATGGAGAGGAATTAGAGCCTTTAGCTATTTCACTTCGTGGGCGTAGAAGTTTGGATGCCGCAACTGTGGAGCAATTTATCTGGACTCGATCTCTCGGAATAGTAATTTCGGAGACGATTAAATCTCCCGCCTTATCCTCACGCACGCATAGAATTACCGTTCAATATCCTTTTATCGCCATTCGTGGCATCCCACGAGATTTCCTAAGCCTCGCCATATTCCATCCTCCCACTACATCGTCTATGTGTTACTTTCTCACCTTCATGGCCTTCCAACTACCGTCGAGGATTTACGATGATTATCGTTTGTTTACAAAGAGGCGAGTTAATTGGCTGATTTATGCCACTTGGAGGCGCTGGAGTGCGACTGTATGCGATCGTAGCGAAACTGCACGCTCCATTCTGCGGGGGAGAAACAGTTGAACGAATTGTTGTTCCCGTAATGATAACGTCCCGGGTTTTGGAATGGGGTGAGGCTGTTTCTATTGGGAAGCTATTCCGGTGGGAAATGGATGTGAAGTAAGAGGAAGTGAGGTGAATGTTAGGGTGAAAGAAGTGGTTCATTTTAGATTGAACTAAAAGTTCAACGGGACAAAATCAAGATGACATTCGAACAGTGTTGCCTAAGGTCAATAAAACTCTTTGTAATTTTCTTAGAGATACTTTCGTAATATCGAAAAATACTTACTCTTCTAAATTCAGGAGTAAAATACATATTTAATGTTAGTTTATTTGATCACACCCTTTCTGTGTAAAATTAAGGTGGATGAAGATGGAACATAGAAAAATTTTCAAATTATTAGTGTTCATTTTAAAAATGTTTTCTTTGAAATATCCTGATTATCTGTATGATTTTATCCTTAAGAATCTCAATGAGTCTGCTAGACTTGTCAGATCCAGAAGAACATTTAATAATCCTAAATGCCGAACTAATGTATGTCAGTTATCTACCATTAGCTTAGGTTTAAAAGTAGGGAATTCCTTCCCTTTCCTGCCTTCCAGATAATATAACAAAGTCCACTAGTTTACATCAATTCAAAATAAAATTGTTTTCGTTTTTGTATGAGAGTTCTATTAATTTCTTGTGTTTTTTGTTCTGTTATCTACTTGCATTATATGTATAAATGTAAATTGATACTGTCCTATTTGTAATACTATATGTATTCATGATCCTTTATTTGTTTACTTTCTTCTGCCACGGAGCATTTGTAAATTGTTTTTATTGTAAACATGTTCCAAAGGACACTGTCCAAGATAAATAAATTTTCTTCTATCCGGGAGGAAGATCCCGGGTTCGATTCCCGGCCCCGTCAGACTTTTTTCAAGTCCGTTTTTCCTTGGAATTTTTCCTGGGTGCACGCCCTTATGTGCAAAGTACCTTAACCCTTTCTTTGTGTGATTCCTTAAGGTGGGTTTCCCTTTACAAACTTTGTGTTGCCGGTGCCTCTATGAGAACCAGAATAATCTGATCTGGAGATAATGCATTTCACACAAAAAATGTTAATAAGAACTAAAATGAAGATCTGGGTGTGGAAAGGAGTCTTTTACATCCGGGGCAAATGTTTCTATGAATAATTATTCACAATTAACGGTTGGAAAATATAATTAAAAGCATGGAAGTTAGCGTAACGATCTACAAATATCATTATTGACATAAATTATCAAGCATATTGAACAATGTCAATATGCAGAAAAATACATTTTTGATTTTTTCTATTGGAAGATATTCACAAATAAATGACTTATTTATTTGTATCCCAGATAAACATAAATAAAACTTGTTTACCATACTTCAATCGATTTGCTAGCATTATAGCTATCATCCAGTCATTATCGAATTACTCAAAGTGATTATGTCATCAAACTTTTTTGGTTGCTATAAAATACGAATTGAAATAACAATTCCTCTGATTTTTATCGAAATTTCTCATCGCTTTCTTATCTCGCAGAATAACATGCTAATATTGTCAAGGGACCGTTATTTTAACACAGAAACTGAGCAAAACACCCAAAATCATTTCAACAACTGCATCACACTAAATATTTAAGGCAGAAAATTTACATTCTCAAGCAGTGAAACTGAAATGATGTAGAAATGAATTTCTCCATTTCATCAGGCTCACCAGTTAACCCAAGAGAACTCCATAAAATGACGGCTGTGAATTTTTCATTTTCTTATACATACTTAAATATTTCAATGGATTCTGGTGACATTCTAAAGTTAGTCATTTTAACGAACGATGAATCCATCTTGTATTCGCATTGAAAATGGCAATTTAGATATCTCCTTTGCATTAGAAGGAAACTTAAAATTTTTTTCTACATGTAGTCAGCTTGATTTTCGATATGTGGACACTTCTTTATCAGGTCAATAAGTAAAGCGTTGCCAGCTTTATGAACTTCACTGATAACTGACAAAAGCGCTGTAGTATTGCAGTTATCCTAATAAAATTATTTACTTGATTAATGAATAACTCTTGTGCTCCAATTCTTCAGCTGAATACTCCTGATTATTTATTATGCCACCATATTAGATATAGTCCCATCTTGATTGTTCATATAGATAATAAATAAAAGTAGGCGAAAGGAGTTTAAATGCCTAGACTGTTTAGTGCAAATTCTGCTTAAATCCATAATTTACAGCTATGTTACTAACGGTAATGGCCACAATGTTTCATTACATTATTATGTATGAATTGATTAATACTTGAGCGTGAAGTTTTGTACACTATATTTATTATTCACAAATGTTTATTTTCTCAACGGAATATGCTTCTATAATTAGATGTATGATCTCAAGTGGTAGTCAACCTCGTCTAGCTAATGACAGTTGGGAACAGAATAAGTTATTTCATTGATTAATTAGCTCTAATATAAAGTAAGAATTCGATTAATAATAAAGTTTAAAAGAATTTGATTTGCTAAAAAGGTACCCGAATACCAGCACAATATATGCATTGTTAAAAGCGACCTTGGGTGTGAAGTTTAGATTGATCACTGTCTGAATTACAAAACACTTGCAAAACCTACCAGATTTCGTTAAATATTATTTATTGACATTGGTTATTAAAATTATGCAATAAAGCCATGATCTTATTTAAATAACCTCGGAATTTCGTCATCCCTATTGTCCTCTATCATCCTCAAACGTAAACACTTCTCATTTTCACTCTCCCTTGCAATATATCGCCTTTACTCCATTGCTTGATCTTTCTAATACTATTTTCCCCGTAAATCTCCCATTATTTACGTTTTCACCTCATATTTGGCGAGGTTTTATTTCCGAAGCTGGCCGACCCTTCCCACTTATTTCACTTAGCCCTCCCTTTGGTCCTCTTGTTATTTCTCCGGCCAGGCCTGTGGAAACGAGATTAACCAGATAATGGAAATATTGATTTCGAGCCCCCACGGGGAGAATATAGGCTGTTTTCCTTTCCCCATTCTTGTCTGGCCACTTTCCGCTGTTTTATTACGTTTCAGCCCATCCGTATTATTCGGAACGAAGGAGACGATGGCGCTGCTTTCAAACGTGCGAAATGCAGCAAGATTTATTCGTGTAGTAGGTTTATGTGAGAGGGGAAGAAATAAGTAGATTCGCTTCATTGTTTAGTGGAGTTATCTGGGAGTTTTCCACAACCTTACGATTTATCCTACGGTTTAGGGTTTTCCATTTCGATGCAGTTCCCTACGGATTCTGAGATAGAAATTATGGAAGTATTTTTGAAGGTCAATAGAAGATCAAGCTTTAATTTCTTCAGGAAATACAGCTGTCTGTCATACATATCGGTGGGTGGGAATTTGTTTCATGTTCAAAGTCTACTCGGATATTTTCTCAGATGATGTTTAACTGTAAAATAAATTCACATTTTGTGTGGAGTGTTAATGCCCAATTAATGATTATGTAGATAGCGGACGAAACATGCTGAATGGAATTTTTGAGTGTTACATTCATTGTTTTAGTCTAGCCTAGCCATATTCCTATTAGTTGATGGTATAGGTTAACCAACTTTAAACGAAAGAAAAATTTTTCTGTTATTTAATTGTAAACCTTCAGTGTATCTATATTCTAAATTTTTTCAATTCAACACTTGGCCGATGGCGCTGCACGCTATTGTAGGGACACGTCCTAACCAGGTGACATTTTTAGTGGTTTACTTAATTACTTAATTTACGTAGGTATCTATATCACGATGCTGGGTGGACAGTATGCGTTAATGAATGTTGGCCCCCACTGGGAATCAAACCAAGGACTACTTTCAGCGAAGGAGGTACCACTTGGCTCTCCGGGGCTATAATTTGATTATAATTAAAAAAATTAAATAACCGCCTCTATTAAGTTAAATGACCTGCCGAAAGATTTCCTAATGATAACTGCTGTTAAAAGTATGTACAATGAATAACGCGTAAAATGCTCACGTTTTTCAGTAAGGAATCATTTAAGTACTTTTGGCGAAATCAGTTGCGGATGAATTTGCCGGTTACTGTAATATTTTAAAGAAATCAAGAATAAAGATTAAGAAATAACGAAAAGTTTGTCATAGTGAAAACTGAAAGTGCAAATAGATTTCGAAAACAGTAAAATTGAAATCCACACAAGACAATCCAATGTCAAACATTAGTTTCCGTTAGTGCTTGGAAACTTCATTCCAAATGGTTTTTAATATATTTTCAGTGTGTAGTGAAAGTTCTTCACGGCGCTGCCTGGTATTCATTATTTGTTATTACTTTTTCAAAATAGCGCGAGGTATCTCGTAAAAAACTCGAGTTTGTTTTCGGATGCATTTTTCTCATATTGCTTCCCGGGTAAACAGCTATTTGAATTTATGGCAAGGAAATCCTATTTTCTCCTCCGCATTTCTTGAAAGCAATATAGTACTATTTTGACCCTTTTCTGAAGCTATTTATTTATATTAATGTTTAATTGCACCTTAAAATTGTTTATTCGTTACTTTTATAATGCAAATTGATATATCATATATACCATTAACATATTCTTCCATATTAAGTCGTTTCCGAATTACAAAAATGTGTTTTCTTGGACTTAAATATTTAAAACACTCTAAGTAATTTAGTAATTACATCTCGAATCATTCAGAATCAGCGCGAACAGTACCATAGTGTTCTTTACTACAGCAAAGTGTAAAGATAAAAAATAAAGAGTAAGAAATGAGTGAGTCAGAAGTTTTGCAGCTCTTTGTCAAAGTATGCATGTATTCTTAACAGTTTCAGTGTAAAGTTATTCTTGGCATGTTGAGAATCATAATGGAAGGGAAGTGCGAAAGACTTGTCGTAAGAAGTTTTGTCACGGAAAAATCTCTTTCTCGTGGAAGAGTCGCGAATCTTTAGCTTTCATTCTTTTTCTTCCCTTGAATAGTTCCATCTCCACCCGCATGGCTTTTTAGCCATCCTTTACGAAGCTTCTTCAAAAGACACGTTTAGAATCTGTCACTTTTCGAATGCCCCGCGATTGCAATTACGCTTTCCCTTTTCCGACTTGAGATAAAAGAGACAAACACACTTTTAGATACCGACGTGACGCGTCTTTCAACACGGAAAGAGATGCGGATGAAGGATGTGTAAGATGGAAATCAGAGAGGTTTCGCGATGTTTGTTTGTAAGATAATAATAGGTATTTAGTTGCGCTGCTTATTTTGATAGTAATGTATATTGTATATTTAAATTTTTGTAACTATGCTTGTTTTAATTTTTCTGTATATTTACGTTTTGTGTAGTTGGTTAGCGATGTCGTTTGTAGTAAGATATTCTGTGTTTTTACGTGAATTTTAAGCTATTAAGAACTCATAAAATGATTGCCAAATATAGATACTGTATTTAGTTCTTGTAAATTATTATGTAAGCCCAGACTAAATTGAAAATTATCGTAGTTGTAATATTGTATTGTACTTGCCCTTGCGACTAATTGCGATGGTATTATGTAATAAATAGTATCTCTTTAGTAATCTATTTTTATATGAGAGCCAATAGAATGGATTTAGATTTAAAATATCACTGACTGATCATATATGAATGCTTTGTATTGTTTCAAAAAATTAAAAAACTTGATAACTTCCACAGAGATTTATTCAAACACGACCGGTTTCGTCACCGTGATGAAATCTTCTGGTTCACCAGAAGATGTCACACCAGAAGATGTCATCACGGAGACGAAACCGGTCGTGTTTGAATAAATGTCTGTGGAAGATACCAAGTTTTTTCATTTTTGAAATTTCTATTCCATTCCACGAAGTGGAATTCAGCATATCAATTTTACTTTGTATTGTTCCTTTGTTGAAAATTGAGATAGTTGTGGTTTCTTTATCAGTATCAGTCATTATCAATTCGATCATTTGTTTGTATTATATCTGTTACCTCTGTTCATTGTAACTTATCTATCCATTGACATATTTCTTTTCTTCAAGTCGTCCTTCATATTTTATTCTATAAATAAGGCCTAAGTTTCGAAGGTTTTACTTTAAATAAGAAGTTTTAATTCTGCGTTATCGTATCATTTTCACGTCATAATCGCATTTCTTGCCTTCTTTTGCAAGTTGCAAATAATTTTGGTAATGAATTTTTTTTTTCTAATATGATCTTTATTTGTTAATTACGTGTTTGAAAATGGTCCAGACTTCAATGGCCGTGGAAAATAAAATTTCTCTCAAAACATTCGTTTCATTCAGGGGGATTTTTCAACAAAATTGCCAAAATATATTTGATGAATATGTTTTGACAATTCGATTAAATACATTTTCAAATAATATTCTGATGAGTTCTCATCCAATAAAGGCGAAGTATTGTATATCTCCTCCCTTTTAAGTTTGCAATTCATAATATTTACTCGTAATATTTTTATTTGTGTGTTTTATTCGAATTACGGGCGCTTTGATAGTATTTTCTGATTTTCTTCTTGATAAATGGGAATTACGCTAATACATGTTATATCCCTTTTTCTGAACTTCCTAAATTCATTGTAATTTGAAGTTGATTATTTTTTGTTGGGAGTATTTCCCACGTCATTTCTAAGATTTCATAAGATTTAATTTTCTAAATCTTCGAACGGTACCAAAAAGTTGAATTTCTTTCACGATCGACTCCTATATGCGGGTGAACCTTTATTATAAGATATCAAAATTTTATTTGCGAAAATCCGAAATGATAATCATCTGGTTAAGGAGCGAGTAGTAATTTATTGCTGGAAGGCCTTTATTTGGTACATATCGTAGGGGGATTAGCGATATTGCTGCGTGAGAGCTTATCCGTCATAAACTCCCATAAAATTTTATTGGTCTGCGAGCCATAAAACTGTGAAAAGCGATGGAGACTTTGAGCGATGTTTAACACGGGGATGAAATCTGATGACCGGAGAAGATATTTCAAATTTTATGATTCATCAGCGCGATTCCAAATGTATCAACATCGGACGAAAAAATGTAGAAAGATAATTATTTACGGAAATATCACTCAAAATTGAAAATATTTTTTTTTGTCAGACTGGAACTCGCAATATTTCAATGTTTATTGCAATATTGTGTGAACACATATTTCTGCGCACTCATGAATTTTTATGGCCTCCTTTTATATTATTCTCGCATATTGTTTGACCCTTTATTATACATTTCTTTGTTATTGGGAGAATAATACAACCAGGTGGAAATTATATTGTTCAATTTCGTAATCAGACCTTATATCAAACTGATAGCCATTACATAGAATTATTGCGTCTGATTGCATGTACATCTCATAATAATTAAAATGACCAGCTCAGTTTCTGTATCCTTTTATGAAAAACCTACTTCTAAAGCTGTATCCTATCCCCTCCAAACAATCGAGCAGCACAATGCTAACGAATTTGTCCAGACTCACGTTTTTACTTTATGATATTCATCGTATATATCCTCATTACATATATTCTTGTATTTAAGCAAGACATTCTTATATCAAATTTATATACGCGCAGAAATCATTAACAAGTTAGGAAGTCTTAAATTTAATCAGTAGAAATGATTATTTATTCGTTTTATTACACTGAAGGAATATTTGAAAGTATAGTTTTGCAAAGGAATTTAGGGAAAAGTATTAACCTTTTTAGTGAAAACAAATTCAAAGTTTAGGGACCGAATAAAATTAGTTCAGTGAAAATTTTAGCAACTGAAAGTTTAAAAAAATCCGATGCGGCCAACACATGACTTTCTCCATATTTATTGAAAACAGAAGCCTATGCCGGTAATATATAAGTAACTCCAAAACAATAAGTGTTACAGGAAAATATTTCATACAAAATTTGTTGTAAAATACATTATCTATAACTTTTGTACATAATTGTGTATACCTACAATGCAATCTGACAGGGATATGTATGAAAAACTTCCATTTCTGGATAAACAACAACTTCCGGTTAACCTTTATTCAAGAATAACTCCTAAACAATCAGTTTTACGAAAACATGTTTCATTAAAAAAGTTGTAGTAAAGTATATTATCTATAACTTTTGTATGTAATTGTATATACCTACATTGCATTCTGACAGAGATATTAAAGAAACAAAGTTTTGATCCGGTTACACCGGAACTTCCGGTTAAGCGATATTCATCAAAAAATATTCAACTCTTGGCATTGTTAGGAAAATACTAATTATGAATTTTGGAAAGGATCGGATAATTACTTTTTAAGATAGAGCGCCCACAAACTTTTTTACCACAGACAGACAGACACACAGACAGACATGTTCGGGAAAATAACGAAAACGAGCTCTATGGGCCCCAAAACATCTATTTCCGTCGAAATCTGGAGGTCGAATTTTTTTGCGGATACAATACTTTCTCTATACTACGTATAGGGAGAAAGTAAAAATATTACTTTGCGATTTAGGCAGAAATATATGCAGAATTACGGTAAAGAAAAAATTAAAAGTTACTATAACAAAAATACCTTACGTGGTGGCACTCTTCTGAGCTCATATCTGTAATCAGTGGCGAGAGCAGCTATTACAATCCATTTTACCAAAAAATGTTAAAATTTATCGGAATGTGTAATTTATGGAAATAATTTACTGGGTCGTTTTACATCGCAATATAATTTATTTTAAACCGATTCCCTGGAGGGAGTGTATCTTCTTTTTAGTGGATTAAATGTTTAATTAAAAACTGTTTCGACAACTGGAAAGCGTTGGGATTAGGCTAGATGCACAGATAGAGGAAGCTCAAAGAGTGGGGATTTCGGATTACTCAGATCCCGGGAGTCATCATTACATATCCGCCATTTGAGGACGTCAGTATCGAGTGAAACATCGTGGCGCCAACACAAAGCCCGAATCTGGACAAAGGGAAATCCTTTTGAGGGGTCACGAGAGAGTGATTGAGATGGATTTATGTCCCTGGAGGAATCTGCGAAAATTCCTCCCTAAAATATGGGCATCGAGTATCGCGAAGGGAATGTTTCTTTTTAAATGGAATACGTAGAGTTGAGATATTTGAAGAAAATTTTCTAGATGTATTCAAGATTAATATACTTTGCTTTATACAATTTAAACTAGATTATCATTCCACTTTTTATAGGACAAAACTATTTGAGATTTCAACCGCACGACTCCAATCACTGCTTTAAAGATTTCATGATGATAAGGAAAGGTAAATACATACATATAAAACATGCTTATAGGACTGCATCTATATAAAACCAATGTGAAAATTAGCGACATGACAGGAACTATATGATACTGGATGCGCCATGGTAGTTTAGTGGTTAGAACACCTGCCTGGAAAGTAGGGGGACCAGGGTTCGAGTTCCGACCACGTTGCCATTTGCACTCCATGTTATCCTTGGCTTTAAAGATTTGTTTCGATTATAACTATTCTTGGATTCGGGAAATGTGCTCAAAAATCAATCTAGAATTGAGCTAGAACAGTTAGTAGAATATGCTGAATAAACTCAAAGTAATGCGTTGTTTCTCTTTCGACTTATGGTTTTTGTGTACCTGAAAGATATATTTGGTCAATATATTTGATCTCCTTTTGTCTCATACATCATTTATGATAGGAGTCCGTTTTTAATATACTTCTACATCTAGACGTGTATTAATAACCTACAAACCACCCTTTGGCACGTGGGGAAGCAAATAAATACGATATTGTCAGTTTAAATTCGCTTTTCACCACAATTTTGTTGGTTTAACACAAGTGCTACAAGTGTAAAAAAGGAAAATTTGGAATACAGCTGAATTAGAGGTTTAAAATCTCCAATAGCCGTCTTTGTCGGCGCTCCTCACCCCTTGCGTGTATTCTTTGTATTTTTTTAACTTTATCGGTGTTTTTTGTACTTTATGGCACCTGAGGAAGATAGCATCGTTGTTAAAATGTACATTGGATGTTCCTAAAAGAGCGGCGATCCTTTATGCTCTCTCCAATAACCGGTGAAGGAGGTGAGGAACGCCGAAAAAGATGGCTATTGGAGATTTTAAACCTCTAAGTGTCCGAAGTATGACTCTATAAACACATGAAAGACTGTCATATTTAAAAAAATGTACGCCTTTTAATTTGCTAACGTTCCGTGCAGGTTATCTTAAATCTCAGTGAGTTATTAAGTTCTCTTTCCCTCGCCAGAGAAAGTAGCCGACCTAAAATAGATTTCATTCTGCGATAGCTACCGTTGGAAGAATGATCACCGCCATCCCTAGAATTCATCCCACGGACTCAAACGAATTTATTAGGCGGAAGTAATCCTCGTTTTCTTCCTCTGCATCCATCTCCTCCCACAACAGGTCATCGACGCCGATTGAACATGAAACGTCGGAACTAATGAGGCAGCATTAAAAGTCATTAACCGGGCTAAGGAGCAATAATTTCCGCTCTCCAGTGAAGGGACCGTCGCGGTGTGAAAGAGCTATCGAGCGCTTAGGCGATTGGACTAAAGACTAAATGAACGGGAAGGGAGGAGATGGCCGTTTTAGCCATAAATTTAGCGCCTTCTTACCTCCAAAAGTATGAGAGAGCTATTTTTTTTATCTCTATGCGATTTCTACCGTTAATTTTGACGCCTTTTTATTCTAATTTAATCTATTCAAATCTCTCAGTTGTTGTCTACAGCGATGAAATTACGTCATATTATTACTCTGATAAAATGAGTTAATGGCTTTTCGAGAAATTTAGTTTTCTATTGCTGCGAGCCGCTAAATATGGCAACAGAAAATAAGATTGGTCATTTTAATCCATTGGATCTTTTAATGTGTTTTATTTAAATCACGAATGAATGGTTTTGGCTAATTCTAGTTATATTGAAAGAGATCATAACGCAAAGTATCATAAAGTTGAATAATCTTCAACGATAAACTTTTTCGTACAGTCTGTCAGTTTTACTATTTTCCAATGAATAATACCATAATAGTTGGTGTAACTAAAGATAATAGCTATTGGCTAATAGATAAAGCCTTGGGTACCTCATATGGAGTAAAGACGTGTCTTGAAGGAGCAAAAGAATTTTTATCAAAGTAAGAAAACTGAATTTCCACACAAGGTTTATTACAATGCTTGGTTTAGTTATTGAGTTAACATCTTCTGCTAAGAAAATTAGAATATGTCTACTCGAAAGCGAAGCCAGGTGCTGTAATAAACCTTATGTGAAATATATTCAGTATTATGTTTTGGAAATATGTGCGAAGTTTCAGGAGTCACGCTTGATCGCAATAATTTAAAAATGATTATTTATATGACTTAGAAACATCCTAAAATAAGACTCCAAAACAAGGGCGGAGCGAAAAAGAAACGTTGCCGAAAAAGAAACACTTAGGATGAAATTTCTCAGAAATAGAGTCAAGAAATCAGGAATTTGAAGAATAAGAAAATCAGTAATTATGCATAGAAGGAGCCATTAAAGTGAAGAGTAGGAACGGCAAGAAATAATGGAAATGGAGGAATTGCTAAGCAGGATGCATACATGCAGAAAATAAGACCATACGGAAGAAAATGGGTAATAGGATAGAAGGAGAATATATGAAAAAGGGGGAGGAATTATCCCGGCCCCGTCAGTCTTTTTTCAAGTCCGTTTTTCCTTGGGATTTTTCCTGGGTTCACGCACCTATGTGCAAAGTATTTAAGTAACCCTTTCCTTGGTGAAAGAGATAATTGCTGGAGAGAAGGAAATGAAAATACACAGTAGCCAGTAGCTAGATATCGTACACAATCATAAAGGAAAACTGTATTAAAATAAGCTTTATTAAATTCTTCGTATTTAGCTTTTATCGGTATTTAGAGCTTTACTTTTTATTTCCCTCCTTGTTTAGCTCTTTGCAAGACCCTCAAAGCACTTATTTAAAGTTATCACTGCAGACAGTCAAAAGAAATACAAAATTGTAAAAACAAAACAAAGTAATAATTTGCGAAGATATGTGCGACAAGGTCGCCTGAGAGTATAGGGAATGTAAGCGTGGGGATTAAAGGGAGGTTCATGGGCAACTGCGATCCCTGTATTTTTCCCGGATCCCTCGGGGTTTGCGTGAAGGGAGGTGTTTGATTGGTGCGGGTGATGCTCGTAAGAGGAATTGGGTAGCGAGCGGGACACCTCTAATCCCCATCTCTGTTGATTGAAAGTAAATAATGGGGAAGTCGAAACCACTTATCTCTTCTGGAAGTCAGGCCGTTGAGGAGAAGAAAATATTGGGACTAGGGCGGGTTTAAAAGGTCGCCAATTATTTTTAAGCGAAGCTTGTTCTTCTCTCGGAGAATGGCGACACTGATTTTCTCGCGTCCCCCGAGAGGTTTTGATTTTCCCTCGCCGGATGATTGGTCGCCCGCCGCAGATTTATTGGCTCGCCATCGACTTCGGCTTTTTGTTTCACGCGTCGCTTGATTTACGCTATTTTTTTTAAGATTATCCGTTTACTCGGGCATGATCGTGGTTTCGGAAATTGAGATCTTTCATCGGATTACGATTAACATTTTTGGTCGTTTAAGATTGAAATCAGATGCGTACTTAATTCGATAGAGTCGGGATTAAGAGTATTCTTGCCTAGTTGCCTAGTTACGTGCTCAGAATGAGGTCCGTTGATGAAATTTTACTGTCTGAGCTTGATTCCCTTGATACTGATTCCTTTCTCAAAGATCAAAAGTGCTAAACTATTTTTCTGTAGGTTTTTGAGGATGCTTTTAAACATTCGGTTGTATGACCACCACCTGGCCTCGTGCCTATTTGTAGTTTTGAGAATAAATAAATAAATAAAGTACAATCAACAGCTTAGGCCGTGATTTCGTATTAAGAATCCATCAGGAAGAAAAATTAAACCAACTTTTACAATTCGACAGAATATTTTATTAGATTATGACCACGGTTTCGACTCATGGAGTCATCCGCCAGAGTATGACTATATGGGTCGTATTCTACAAAGTATTCTGCGGTATCGTAAAAGTTGGTTTCACTTTTGCTCCTTTCGGTAATGTGTATAAACTTGTTGACGTAAGCAACCTAGCATTGCGATTGTAGTTATTGAAAATATAGATTAATAATAAGTAAATAGGCGACTGCGAATCAGTTTCTATCTATACAGTTTTAACTACGGTAAAGGTAAAAAAGGTGATTATTACATTTGTTAGTTAGATTACATCGAAAAATTCTGCGGTAGCCAAATTTACATTTCGAGTTGAATTTATAATTTTCGCTTCGATTTCTACAGATAAGTCGTTATCGTTTTAGTCCTTCGTATGTAAACTTGATGAGGATGCTCATTAGAGAGTGTCAGGTTTTCTTTAATTGAAAAAGAACGACATAAAAATTAATGAATTTTAATTATTAATGATTATTGAGAAACCTCATATGAATATTTCGTAGCTAATATTTCAAATTATGACCTTACTGAAATGTAACGAACAAATGATCTTACAGAATAGGGTAAACAATCGAAATTTGTTTTATATAAAAATAAAGTAAGAGAATAATATCTCCTAATTTACCAGGCTTTATCTCAGCGATAGTTATTGACACTTAATCATAATGTGAAAACACTTTGCGGTATCTAATTCTCTGTGGATGTTTCTAGCAGCGTCAAAAGAAGGAAAATCGTGAAATTTTTTCACGCGCCTATTTCCAAAAATAAGTATAGTGGGAGGTATGTTTCGTTCAACGTTCATTTTTGCAGCTTTTATCCTCCTTATTTTATTCCCATTTTGGCTTTATCTGATCTCTGAATGCATGTATAAACAGGTTGATTGCATCAGGTACACGTAAATTGGGTCATAGATAAATAATTCTAATTCCTCCTCTCAGCGATGTAAGTTAAAGGAGCTGCAGATCAGCTCGACCGATAGCTGTTTTTTCTTCGAGTCTTCTGACCACAGGTTTTTCCTCCTCATCGTCCAATATGGGCTCTTCTAAATAGGGCAGCCGAGTGCACGCCGTGTATGGTAACATGCGGAACAAGGGAAGGGATTGAATCTACGAGACTTATCTCTCCTCTCAATGATCTTTGATAAATAATAAGTTTCGACGAAATGGGGGGAAAGAGTAAACAGACATTCCCTTATTGAGTGGCATCATTCTAAATTGGTAATTTTAAGGTTATCCTCTGATTAATACTATTATTAATTCTTGCTCTTACTTGTGCATAGGTCGATTTGTTTTCCAAAAGATCATCAAGTAGTACGTCAATATAAGAAGATATTATTTTATTCCATAACGAATTTCACGTGATAGTGTTTAGATTCATTAATGAAATAAACTGATTCGGATGTAATGTGGCGGGTAGTAAGGCAAGTACCATATTTAATCACAAAAATTGTACAATATTCCATGCATCGAAAATATTTTTGTGATTAAGTGTGGTGAATAATCAAGATGAGTGTCCATTGAAGTCCATTTGTGGAAGAGCTTCACATTTTAATTTTTTAAAATATATCGGAGATTCCCATAAAAATATGGGTAAATAACACACAATTTATTTAAGGAAAATATATAGCCTGTCAATCGCGATATAGGAAGAGCTAAATACAAATCAAATACGATTAATTTGGTGGCCGAAAGAATTGAGGAGCGCCCGTGAAAGCCGGCATAGGTTGCAAACGGCTGATGTTTTTGTGTACTCAATCTTGTATTTTTACTGATAAGCTTTAAATAGTTATGGCTGTCCATACATTACTCGATCAATTGACTAGTAAAAATAGCGGAAAGTCTTTAATATTCAGTAGCAATAGCGGAAGGGTACTTGAAACTGCCTCTTTAAGAATATCAGATCGATGCTGCGCAGTAATGTTTTCTTGGAAGATAGAAGTATTCCTCCTTATATAGCCTTGACATAGCTTTTTTTAGACGGATGGAATTACATCCGATATTTTAGTTTTTGATGTAATCTGTATTCTGTATTAGTGAGAGGTTTCTCGCAATGATATGAACAAGTATCGTCTTGTTGAATTACGTTTCGGATGTTGCATTAGGAAGTACATCTAAAATTTCGTATTATTAAAGTAATTAGAAAATTAACCTCAAAAAATGCCTTTTGAATAATACATTGAAATTTTTATTCATTTTAAGCGTCCCTAACACATAGAATTAATCAGCGTGGGATGTAATCCGCTGCGTTGAGATCTCAAAGTAGACTCAAGGTTTAGAGGTTTAAAATCTCCTATAGCCGTCTTTGTTAGCTTTCCTCTCCTCTTTCACCGGTAATCGGAGAAAACAGGAAGGGATAGCCGCACTTTGTTTTCTCCGAATACCGGTGAAATAGGTGAGGAACGCCGACAAAGACGGCAATTGGAGATTTTAAACCTCTAATTCATTAACAGCTGCGCTCCAAATTTTCGTTCATGATAGACTTAAGGTTTTATATGTAAATACCGTTTTAATTAACTCTCGGCTCTTGTGATTAACGTTAATTCATATCTACATGTACATTATTACCCTACAAGCCGCCTTTCGGCGAGTGGCAGGGGGGATAAACACCAGTTGATCTAAACTATAAAATATCTTCAATAATAAAGGTAGTGTTATGCGAGGGGCTATGTTTAAGTTTCGTTAAATATTAATCATATCGAAATGAATTGTATCTTGAATGACAACATAAGATTGCTATATTAAAGTTACGGATGAATTCTGATATATCCTATAATTTATGGATATTAGCAGTTTCGTAGTTAGTGGAAAGCGCCACGTTCAAAACTGTAACGGAGAACACACATGATATATCGAGACGATTTGTTTACCAGAAAGTTTGTGCGATGCGCTTTGCGCCATTTATTTGTCGATGTCGTGGGAGGGAGCCAGACTAGAGACGAGAAAATTGTCCGGCTCTAGCCTTTATGAGGTTTACGGTAGATGGGGAGCCAATCGGTGTGGCTGCTCCGGACGCCACTCGAAAACTCCAATTCCCTTCTCATCCACTCCACTTGTCCATCCTTCCTCTCTAATAATTCCGCTTCTTCTTCTTCTTTTCTCCTTTTCCCCTCTTCCCCATCGCCGCTCGAATAATCACAGACGATGACCCAAATGCACGCCGTCATTCGGTCTTGTAAAAGTAAATGCTCTGCTCTCAAGTTAACGATACGCCCTTACTTATCTACTCACTGTTACTTTACTTCTCCGTGGGTCGACTAATTTATCGCATTATTCCGCTCTCCCCGATTGGTCTAAACAGGGTTGTCGGCTCGGCATACATCGCGCGCAGTTGACTATATATATCGGCGAAAGGATGCTTATCGAAAAAATGATGCATCTTTCGCTTAATCGTTTATTGATTTCCCATGCGCCGAGCTAAATACGGTACAGCTGTTGCATCATACGGTTATTAATCCGCTTCTCAGTATGTGTGTCAGTGTGAAAAAAGCAGCGATCGATAAGGCAAACGAGTTGAAACTTCGGAATCCTATAGAGCCTTATATTATTGGAAAAATCACGTTTTCAAGCAAGTCCGTTTTTAGAAAAGTATTTTGAACGAGGTCGTCTAAATTTGGATCGCAGGCTGAACTTCATTTGCTTCTCTCTTAACTGCGTAGCTAAGAGTTGTCAATTTGTCTGCAATTGCCATGCTACGCCGCGGTTTTCTTATGATATAAATCTTATTAAATCAGTTGTTTCTACTGGAGGAAAATTTTTGAAAATTCTGAAGAGTTGGTTAGAATAATTTGAATATTTTATATACTTATATATTTATTTTATATATAAAGTCCGTTAATCCGTCGAAGAAACGATTGCTATATCTTTAGCCTATAACCATAAATTAAGACTAATTTTCATACTCTACATATGTAATATTTTTTCTTTATATGATAGTTGTTTATTACTTTAATTTATGTAAAGGTATGCAATATCGAAAAAAGATCTTTCCGTTCATTTCTAACTTATATAATATTTGTTTATAAATGTAAGGAAGCATATACCCGTTATAAATTTAATTATCATTATAAAAGTCTTACGATTATCAATAAATATAATTGAGGAAGGAAGGACGTGAAAAAATTCCGACGGGACCAAAAACCTCCTGTTTTTTTTGTTGATTGATTGGTTGCCCTATCCTATTGAGCTATTCAACCAGGACATTCTCACATTGCATTCGGGAGTCTTTTTAGGAGATTTGGGTACGAGTCTATTCAGACGGTTTTCATGTTTGATAGTCTTCGGAGATTTTCCTTAACCTAGACTTAACGTGCAAATCGACTTGCTCACAAAATGTTCCCATTAAGATGCAAAATTCCATGTGCAAAGTTTTACACCTTTCCTCATCCTCATTTATAATTTAACTAAGATCTTGCACTTTCACTCTAGTGAGTTGTCTGTGACCGCGACATATCAAGTAAAGCGACGGAACGTTTATACTTGGTATGTGAAAGAAGGGGAGGAAGAAAAGTATTTGAAGTTTATAGAACACTGTAACAAGTGAATAGTAATTTTATTGATTAGGAACTTTCCTTGTCAAATTTCAATTTCAACTACTCTAAAACGTTGAATAATAGCAATTCTTTCGATACTAAAGGAAAACATCGCTGGGTTGTGTCGAAACATCGATAACGTTGCAGCGTCTGAAAAAGAACCGAAAGATTAAAAATTAAAATTGAATCCATCATTGATAACTCCCGTTGGCTAATTTCTGAACAATTTTTGTACATGAGCGGCATTCCATCAATTAATCTGCGCAAGGAATATGACCCACGTGCAAAGTTAGTTCCTGTAAGTTTTCGTGCATGAGCGATTTGCTCTATGCGAGCACTTATCTACCCAAGTTTTTCCAATGCAAAGAGAAATTAATTTGGCGATGATGAATTTGCCACCGAAGCGGCTCTTCACTCACTTTAATGGTCTCCGTAAATCAATTCGATCCTCCTTCAAAGATGGCGTAGCCTCTGTGATATACAGTGGAAAGAGAAAGTAAGCAGAAAGAGGTGTGGCCCAATGTAGGTATGAGAAGCATGTGGATTTTGCAAGGAAATGGCAGGTCTGTACAATCAGCCCCAAGGCTGGTTGATACCTTGTAAAGATCATTCAACGAAAGCCTTTGAGAGGATGCTTACTAGGGTGTGAAGTAGTTCCTAGTAGCTCTCTATCCTGAACCAAAGATAAATGAAAAATATTTCATTCAGCGAGAAATGATTGTAGGAATCAGAAATCTTGAGGAATAGAGCACTATTATGGAAGCATAATCGCCTGTGAGAAATAATACTAGATGGAAAATGTGGCTTTGAAACGTCAATGTCTTTGAAGTTAGTTTTCTTATATTGCAATTTTTTAAATATCTACAATATTAAGCGAGTTTTCCTCTATTTATAGCTTCTGGCGATTGCATGATATTTTCTGATGATCTTTTCTGCCAAAGTTGTATTCCTTTGTAGCATCTGGCGGATCATTTGATTCAGATACCTATTTTTGGAATAACTTGACCAATGTCTAATTTTTTAATGAAAGATATATTAAGTCTTTTAAATGCCATATTGAAATTGAATGGTAAAAATACAAAGGATATGACTTTGTTTGTCAATCATTGAACTTGATTTATAGTTTAGAATCAACTGGTTAGTAAAAAATACACAAAATTTGTGAGTTACAAATTCTGTGATCTTATTGTTTGTCTCGATTCACTCTAGTAACTACTTGCTAATGCTTAATTGATTCATCTTAACATGATTCACGTTTGTCTACATTTGTGTCATACGCTACGGTTGTGTTCATTACTAATTATATGTAGGTAAATCTTTGAGCTAGTGAAATTAATCTCTTAAATACAGCAGTTCGCAAATTATACTATATGTACAGGATAGGGAAAAGGTGCTTCCATTCAGCTTTATCACACTCCCTCTTATTCATGGCTGAGGTATGATTGCTGCTGATGATCACTATTTATTGAATACACAAATAATAACAGGCGTCATAATAATTACATAAATCGTCTGCTTATTTACTTTAAAGTTTGTATTCATAATAAAAGACAACGAAATCAGTCTAGATATTTAATTTGCTGCGTAATTTATCATTTTTGACTTCCTGAATAATAGCAGGAATGTTTGTAAGGTAAGTTTAATATAAATGTCACTGTGCGGTATTTACTTGGGCTTCTTACAATCATAGTCATATTTTGGATCAGTGAGGAAATATACGACAAAATAACTCACTCCTTATTTTCCCAGTAAGTCTCGTCAATTGTTTTGATAGTTGATGGAGGAGGGGATTTGTATCCTTCTAGTCTTTGAACTTCCAACTAAGAAGTGGTAATATCTTCTGCAATTTCTCGAGTTGTATAGCTTTAGACCTTTATCAGCTCCTGTGTCCTGTTCAGATAGTGTCTGGTCTTCCTCTTCCTTTCTTTACTATAACTGTTCCCTCCATAATATTAATAATAAATTCATGGTGTCTAAAAAGATGACCCAAAAATATTGTTTTCCTGTTTCCTATTGTTCTTAAGAGATTTCTCTTCCCATTTGTTCCGGTTAAAAATTCCTCATTTCTTATTCTCGAACCCAAATTAACTTCATCATTCTTCTTTACAGACTTAATGTTACATAAAAACTATCGGAAAGGGTAATCCTTGGAGCTGATGATTGCATTAGCTTTGGGTAGGATAAAGTATTGTAAATAGTAGCTCTTCAGCTGTTATCATTACACTTTTTAAGTAACTTTTAACGCGAGCACCAGAGATTATATTTCGAAGCTACACGTTTTGCTGAAATAATGACTTGTGAGGATAGAAAGATTAAACTATGGAAGGAATCTGAAAATAGTGAGGAAATAGATGAGTGATGCTCGGGAATGAATGTGGCATAAGTCTCGAGGTAGTGACTCATTTCGTTTGTAGCGAATCGTATGACTTGAACGTAATAAGGGTGAGCAGGTGCCTGAGGTTATCTTGTACGACAAACGATGCTGTCTGGCCCTTTGCTTCCGACAGAGATAGATGTGCATGCCGGGGAGGCGGGTGGCGATGTAGTGCGAATGTCTAATGGAGCCATGCATGACTCGAATAGCTAAGAATGGAACTTCTTTTCTCCCTCCCTCTTTCGAGAAGAAGAAAGGTAAGGCGGAGAATGAGGAAGAGGTTTATCCTTCTTCTGACGGGGGAAAGTCGATCTTGCCGGGTGCGTGGTCGGGGAAAAAGAGGAAAGTGATGAATTAGAGGATGAAAATTGTTATTGGATTGTCGGACGATTTATCATCGTTGGTTGTCTGGATTGATTACCGGATCATATCCATAAGTGTGCGCCCGGAGATGATCGGTCGATCGAATTCGGCTGTGATGAGGCATCTTCGCATGCGTTAGGACGGGAATTGACGGAAGCTATTGCTGTTGATTCATCTCAGACCGTGGAACTTAGGTTTTAGCTGATTGAAACAATCGTGGGTCGTAAACGGAAGCCTCAATGCTCGTAATCATTCTTCATAGGGAACGTTTTCTTTTCCAGAAAATATAAATCAAGACCGAATAGATGCATCAATTTACTCTTCTGTTATTTAAAAAGGCGAGCTGTTGTCATTTCCTATTGCAATTAAAAGATTTTCAATTTTATAATTAATTAATTTTTCTTTCTAAGGCTGAACTTGCTTTAGTATTTTATCGCTTGGTTTAGGAATAAAAGTTCCAATCGAAAATTACTTCTTGTGACTTTATTTCATATTAAAGTTTGATTTCCGTAGCTATGTTTGTGCCATAATTACCCAGAAATGTACTTGCTCAAAATTTCTCTAATTCCTTGTATCCATCTTTTGATGAAAATTCCTTCAGTTTAACGAAGTCCAAAGATTTTTTGTTTTCAGAATTGAGTTTTCAGGGTGATGAATAATACATGTAGATTAAGGCATGCTTATAATATTAATGATGAATTTGTAAAAAGTCTAACTTTATCTTAAATTACTGCATTATGCATCATTACTTTTGCATTTCTGTTACCTCCATTTCGTAGGTATATGTTTTAAATTGATTAACCGTAGCTATATTCTTTCATAAGAACATTTAGGTTAAATTTACGCTATTTTTAGAAGTCCATGTTTTCTATTTATTTTAGCTTCTTTGTATTTTCATTATAAATTCTGTTTTTTAGTACCACTAAGGATTTATTTTCTGAGAATATTGTCGTTGCCCACGGATTGATTACGCAACATCTTGATTTTTATTTCATTTTAATAGTCATTGGAATAATTTTGTGGGTGCAATGAGAAATTAGGCTTCAGAATGTTAAACATTATTCGGGAAATATATAACGCGTACTCTGTTTAATACGATCTCCGTATTTTATTCTCCTTATTCAGTTTTTATCTCTCGAAAGGAATACACTTTTTCAATTCGGTACGAAAGTATCGAATCCGTAATGAAAGTGATAAATCTATCAGTCTTGGAATCCGAGTTAAACGAGAATGAAAATGTACCTAATCTTGCATTAGTACGTTCGGAGTAATTCATCATTCATTTCCCCCGCTCCTCGCTTCGGGGCGTGCTGGAGATATCTGCATGGCTTTATCTCGAGTCGTATAATCACGGAGTAACCTGACCTGAATAATTGTTGACCCTCAGGCAGAGTCTTAAGTGCCGCTCTAGGTGCAGCCGCTCTTAACGTCACGTAGGTCAAGAGTTTTGCTAAAATTCTATTTATTTGGTAATTGGATTCTTCAAACGAGCGATCTCGCTCCTTACCTGGCGCTGAATGTTCATTTGGGAATGCATCGTTGACCCTGGCGTGATATCATTTTTTAAATTAATCATCCCGGAATTGGAACCGATATTTCGTTATCGGTGAGAAAACGTATTTCTTCACGGAAGGGATTACTCGCATTATCATGGATCGAGCTTTCATTTGTCCTTTTGGTTTAATGATGATTTTTTTTGTGTTACAGGGAATCTAATTTTAAATCATCCTAAATTTATCGAATTTTAGGTCTTTGAAAAAATTAAAAATTGCCATTTAAATGTTTTCATTATAAAATAGTTTAGTTATAGTATCTAGATATCTGTAGTTATACATTTAATTAGTATTGTATTTTACTAGTTTTGTGTCTGACGAGATATATTTCCACTTCAGTGAAATATCTGAAATTATTGTGAATGTTACATGTCCATTAATAAACTAAACTATATCTCTTTTAGTTCAAATTTAATAATTGATGGTTATTTAATTACTTATTCATGTACAATTTTTTACGCAGTATAATTGTTTGATTATTGTTACTCAATAGTGTTAGTAGGTGTATTATTAACTAATATTTTATGTTATTCATTGTATGCTTTTTGATTTAGTATTTGTTTCCCTCAAATTTGCAGATTTACTCATACTTTGAAGACAGTATGTAAGAAATTTAGGATGGATTTAGTTATTATAATTTAGGATTTTGTTCCTTTCATGTAAACTCAGCATTTTTCTTTTGTCAATAATTAGTTCGTATAATATATAACAATATAACTATAAAAAACTATGCATTAAATTATAAATACAACTGTTATAAAAATGAAATTGAGTAAGGTAATTTTGCACGAGAAGACGTGCTCCCAGGAAATATCTCAAGGAAGGATAGACTTGAGATATGTTATAAAAATGTATGTTAAGGGACGAGTCCCTTAAGGAAATTTAACATAATTTTGGCGCATTAGAGATTATAATTTGTAACTGTTAAATATCTTTAGAAATCGAGGAGGTTTTACTTAAAAAAATTGAATAAGAATATAAACCACTGATATATATCTCTAATCACTTGCTCCTGAATATTTTGAGTGCGTTTTTGGTGAAATTTAGCCTTAATTTATTTCTAAATTTAAATAATATCGTTTTTGATATTCACATTTGTCCAAATTGTATCTCTATTGATTTTCATTTCATTTAATTCGACTTTCCGTTATTGATTTCAGCTGTTGTTCGATAACCAAAAACCTCTATCATGGTAAGGAAGGCCGTGACGCAAATGTAAAAAAATCGGAGAAGAAATTAGTCGACAGAGCGCTTACGTTAGGAATAATTTGTGAGGCATTATTAAACGCGAAGTGTTGAAATGCTCGTTGGAGTGGAGATGCTCTCTGTGTGAATGGCCATGATCCATTTTCCTCGTGTAATATTCCGTGACGTTTCCTTGGAAACCGAGCATCACCTGGTGCCTCCGATTGAGCACCCATTCTTACTACTCTCATACGGAAGGCTAAATCTTTATTACGAGACTAATTTCCTAAACGATCTGAATTTTATTTACATGCATTGCGCCTTCACAGCTGAGATCTGATTTTATATTTAGCTAATGATGCTCAACTCTTTCTCTCTCTGTCTAAATTCTAACGAAAACAAGGTATTTTTGTGTACCTAACAGGTACTGTTTTCGCTTTGTATTTCTTAAATCCATTAGTTTCTTAACTTGGATGATATTTCATCCTAGACATTTCTGTAATAACAGACATAATCTGATCTATTCCTTTTGCACGATGTTCCACAGATGATCTTATTTCAGCTCTCACACATAGGAATTTTATTTATCTACAAATATATCAATGAAAGGGAGGGAAGATAACATTAAAAATGCTTTGATTATCATTACGCCTGTATATAAACCTATAAGGTATTACGAGTTATTTTGGACACACCCTCAGATTAATTTTCTAATGTAACCTTATGTAAGAACCATTAGTTCACAATCTTAACTGATGTGAACAGGATAGAATTTCAGTTAGAATATGGTAAATATTTAACTTAATATATTTCTTGTAAGCTATTGAATGAATGGTGGAAGTAGCTATTTGCTTCATCATGATCACTTAAAAACATTCATAACTTCCTCTCTATGGAATTTGCATCAAACTTCTGTTTTCGTTGATATTTTTCCTTTTTCGAATTTGTACTGACATTTTCTGTGAAATTTGTTACCTATCTCAGATTTTTCAGCTCAGAAGTAACAAAGTAAGAAAAACACATTCTGTCATTTTCTCATATTATCGTCAGACTATTAATTTAATCTACAATCTGGTGTTAGTCAAGCACGCTCATGTTAGTTTCACGTTAGGTAATTTTCATCAATATTTGAAATTTGAATCCTGGAAGAGTAGTAAATTAACTGATATAACAAGTATCTGTTGAAAAATGTTTTCTCCCAACATTTGGCCTGAGTTCGTTTTTCCTTTTAATATCCAAGTATATATAAGTTATGTAATATGTAAGTATGTATAAGTTTACAATTGAATGTATATTAAAATCTTCCATGCAATATACTAGTTTGGTCAACTGACTACGGTAGTAGTAGCTACCATTTTTTAGAGGGCGGAACTAAGTAAAGCAATACAAAATTGATTTATTATCCTAAAACACATTAAACCATCATGCCCTTCATGTAGAACGAACCAGACACTTGAGTTACATCCCCCAGTGAAATCGCTGGTTTAGTGCAGTTCTTAACGCGTAGTATATTCCTTATTTCTCAGACATCTTACGAGAAAAGCGTTTACGGATGGCCTTAATTTTAAGTGCTTATAAAATAGATAACATTCTCAGAACACGTTTGAAATTTATGGATATAGCAAAGAGGCGAGAGCGTGCACCTTTTCGAGAAGGGTAAGTATGAGATTTTGTGAGTGCCGAGGATAGGTTATCTATGGCTGATGAAACTGTTCCGTCCGTTTAACGAGTGGCTCCGTCTACCGGTTGAAAAAGGAAACAAGGAAAAGAGAGGACGAAATGGAAGGCCAATCAACGGTCTACATTTTATGTACGGCTACAGACTACGAATAAGATCGGGGATTCTCCTAAGCATGGATAGGAATGACTTTTTTGAGAACGTCAGGGGAAGCCTAATGATAGCCTGCTCGGATCTTTCCATTAAATCGTTTTATATTCGGGGGACGTCGCGGGAGTCTCTCTCGTTGAGTTCAGCGTTGAATCTATGGCTCCAACACTTATTTGGTCTTATCTTTAAAGTGATGGGGATTCTGTATAGGAATTACAGACGAAATCTTTAAATGCAATCAAATTTGAGAAGCACTTTATAGGAAATTTATGTCTTTGGAAAGTTTATTATTCGGTTATGAGTCTGAAATTGTCAAGTTTTGCTAATTTACATTTGAATCCTAGAGATTTACTGAGACGAGAGTTTCATGGGCGTAGAGATTTATTCTTGACTATCCTTCAGTGAAATGAGAAATGTACAGACAAATCTACTGAGAGGTCGAGATAATATTCGATTATTTACTCGTAATTATTGTAACTTGATTTCTCTTTTTCTGTTCTTCCAAGAGTAAGACATACGGGGCGCAAATAATTAATTAGATAATATTAATATAGATGACGGATTTATACTTTTTGATGCACCATTTCACATTAATTTTATGTGTATGATAATCACTTCTCTCTCATTGCTTCGATATTCTGAATAAAATCTTTTTCGTAACGTAAAAATTATACGCCTAAAGGTTTTATCTACAAATTTACTACGAATTTTATAGTAGTGAAAAATAGCTCAATTTCTCGAAGTTAGAATAATTAATAATTCTCATGGAATGTGATTGAAAATAAAATTGAACTGCTTCAATGATCAGTAGTGAGGAAGTTTATCGTTGAAGTATTTTTGTTACAATAAATTGTTTGGTGTGATTGAAAATATAAATTTGGCGTATCGAATGTTCTTTAAGTATTCCTTTTTCCTCTCCCTCTCAATTTGCTCCGTATCAATCTCTTAACGACCTCAGATCTACCTTAACGTGGTCCCCTCCCTCCTCTGACCTACCCTCTCTATCCCTCGTTTGGAGATAACAAGCCTTCTTTCCCGAGTTTATCATTATACGCAGCGCTCCGTTCCCCTTAATTCCCGCTCCTGATTTCACCCTTCCTCTTGATTTTCTCCTCGAGGGGATAACAAGACTGATTAAAGGAGTGTCTGCTCCTTTCCTCCAGGGTGCCCTCCATTGAGAACCCGAGGTTACGGAGAAGGGCAAAAAAGAATGATCGATTGAGAACTTGGTTTCAAGGAGTTAAGCGACGCGCTGGCCACATTTAGATCGCTTGTACTTGCTTACATCCCAAAGGTTATCGACCTCTCGCAATTCTTCGATCCTCGATGTTATTTTGAATTATAATCTCGAATATTATCTAGATAAAGATGAGTTACTACCGCAAAGGGATTTTCATCAGGATCGAGGCTTCCCATGTTGCCTATATAAGCAGATAAAATATGCTTTGATAACATCATTTGATATTGTTTTTATCATGTACATCGTTTAATACTCATGAAATCGATATTCATATAAACAACTTTTGTAATTGCTTAGACGTTTCATCGGAACACCTTTATAGTTGTTTACACTGGGACAACATAGTGTTTATCTTAGAAAATAAAACAGCGTCTGATTTTTAATTGCATAAAATAAAAGATAATTAATAAACGCTATATGCGAAGATGTTATTTCATAGAGCCATAATGAAATGAAGATAGAACACTTTGTACACTTCCACAGATTGTATTATTATGGTGACATAATTCGCGAAACATGTCGCCATAATAGTAAAATCTGCAAAAGTGTACAAAGGGTTCTATCTTCATTTCTTTAGATATTTTATAATGTTCGATCTAATTCAAAAGAGAAAAATGAGATTGGTAGGATTTAATATGTGTAACTTCTGTATAATTTCTCTCGTTAATTTATTTAAATATTAAAATGCTTTTTGAAACCAAGTATGCTCATAAATGCTTTGTTACATCAGTGTAATGTGTGGAGCTACGTTCGGGGGCTGATTGCTAGTTTAGACATCTTAATCTAGATAAAAGTTATTTCGTGTGTAGCATTTTGTATAATTCCATCAGATGCGTGTGCACACTTAATTATTGTGATAAACTGTGCTGCAGCTATCGCCAGTAAGATCAAACACCTCCAAAGGTAGCCTTTGAACAGGAAAAAATGTTATGGAACATTACATGTTTTACATAAACGTGATTATGTGAATCTCTTCAATACTAAAATCAGAAAAATATTTGTATTCACATTGTAGTCATTTACTACCAATTTTAGCAACAGCTTGTTTAAATTTTAGTCTTATATCCAATTTGTACTGTTTTAATATAAGGAAGGGTTAACGAGTGTTAATTAGAAAGCAATGATTAATGTGGCTTGTATGATCATTCTACTTGTATATAAGATATATTATTATATTCTGCGTTGAAGTCGAGTTTCTTCCGTTTTTAATTTCGTTCTTTTAAGTTTCATTAAACCTTAGCTGTTGCGATTGACGCTTCGATTCATTTAATGGTATATTTTCAATTTTTCCCATCTGTTTCAACAACAGTTTCAGAAAACAGTTAAAATTTAGTCACAACTTCTAATGAAGCCTTCTAGTGTTCACACATCCTAACCTATGTTATAAAGAGTAGAGAAAAGTGCATTATTCTTTCGTAAAATTCTCAGCATCATTTATTATTTGGGAAATCATTATGTTACACAGATTATTCTCTAGCAGAATGTATAACTCTAAGTAATTTTAAACGCCCTTTTAGAAGCTGTTTATCTCATGTAACTTTAGTGATTTTTTATATTATTCATGCATGTTGAAGCGTATAGATGATTGGAAATTTAGTACTCTAGAATCTCATAATCTCAACTTATGTATTCAACAAGTTAGATATGAAGAAGAGAGCGATGTTGTAATTTATCTCTTTTCGTCGTTATTTATCGAAGTGCTAATCTCCTTCGTCAGGGAAGAGATGTGTGACAGCTTTTAGCGGTCGATTGTCAATGTCATCTCCGATTGATGGAGGAAAACAAGTTTGCCTCCTCACCATCCTGCCAAATGTGAGAAGCAGACGTTCTGTTTTCATCGGCGACTCGGACAGATTTCCGTCGTAGCCGATGTTCTCGATGTGTTTATGCGAAACGTCCTTTTCCACGCTCTCCACTCTTTGTGTCTAATTTTGGTCTTCTTATCGAGCTATTTATGGAACACATTGGTTTGTCTTCTCTCGAAATAGACGCTTTCTGTGTCTCCGTCACACCTTCTTATATGGAAGGGGAAAGTCATTCCAGCGAAGATAAGAAAGTTAAGCAAATCCAAGGGTTTCTCTCTGTCAAGGACGGTGCTGACGTTGTTTAATGGCTGGTGGCTACAATGGTAACTAAGTTTGAATGTAATGGTAATTATTTAAGTTCTAAATAATGAATGATTACAAATAGAAGATTGAATGATTATATATCATTATTTCTCGGAAAAATTATTTCGAAGTGGGGCAGAATTATACTAATTTTTACTTTGCACAATAGCAACATTAAGTGAAAAATATTACTGTGCTCTCGCATGCTAAAAAAATATGTCCAATATTTAGTAGCAAATCACATTCTCTTCAGGGTAGTTATCACGGGTCTAATCTATTGAACGAATTTCCTCAAATTATTTTGCTGGAAAACCCCGCTGGCCAAGAAAATTTGTTATGGTATAATTTCTCGCATTAACCAAGTCCCAGGTCATTAGGTGAAATATTTTGAAAGTAAATAACCTCGTGAGAATTTTATAATTACATTCTCATCAAAGTTAATCCGTAGAAGTTGCTCATTACCCACTCTCACTAAGATTCGTGGCATTTCCACGAAGTTTTGCACTGCCTAAAAGTTCTTTTATTTTATTGTAATCAGTAATTGACTGGAATCAATGTCATAGTGTTCTTACTCACTGGGAATTGTGCTACTTATTTAATGTTCCAGCGTCGAATTATACATGCTTTATAGTTGTTTGCGAAAATGAGTAATCTTCCTGTAATAGGTAACACCAGCCGACGTTAAAAGGCCTCAGAGTTAGCAGCATTAGAGTAATGAGCAGCGCGTTTGTGCAACGTATACTTGTTTTCAATCGTGCGAATTATTACCACAACTTTGCTCTTGAATCATATCTGAGAATATTTATTTTGCAGAGAAAACGATGCCGAATCCACTCCTTTGAAAAAATATTTTGAGAAATAAAAAAGTTACAGAATAATTTGCATTTTAGCTGAGGAATAAAAAGTTTGCTTAGCATCGAACTAAAAACATGAGGCTTACATCAAAAGTTGGTATAGGTTTATGTTTGACTGAAAATTTATCGGATATTTTTTTACATATGTGTAGCTAAGTTAGCCGTAACTCAGGCCTGGAAAATTCCAATCCTTCAGTTTAAAATGGTAGAGAGCCAAACATGTGACTTGAAAATATGGGCTGAATAAAATCAATATTTGCGCCTTTGACTTTGAGGAAGAACAGAGTGAAAATAAAATCTCTGTGTATAATTTTCTTATCCAATGTTGAAATCCCTCGTGTGGGAATCTATTGAGTGGAGGAAATGTTAAACGGCTTAAGTCCTTGGAAAGTAATGAAATGAATGGTGCCGTAAAAATTTCCCTTATTCCGGTGTGTTACGATTAGGAAAGATCTTTCAAAATTTACTGACAGATTAAATAGATACTACCAAGCGTTACTTGCTGGAATTTCATTGTAAAAGCTATTAAAAACAAAGTCAATTAAATCAAACTCGTACAAATTCCGCAATGTGTATATTGTGTACAATATGTGTGCATGTTGTGGAATTTGTACAAGTTTTATTTCTCTGACTTTGTCGTGAAAAACTTTTTACTGTAAAAAACGTATGTTACTATATGGTAACTTAAGTCCACTTATCTTCGTAAAATGATTAACCCAAGCATCTCATCGAAGTATTTTATTTATCGTTCATTTAGTATTCACTTATTTTAAGGTAGCTAATGATTGTTTGCATCTCTATTTAACCATGCCTATCTTGAAATTTAATAAATTCTGATGGGTATTTCAGGGTATAAATTACTTTCTTGTTATAAATGGAATAAGTAGTAAACATAATAGGAATAAGGCGTCATTGGAACGATTCAGGTGAAATAGGAAGTACGTATTACTCTAAAGAGAAGTAAAAATCGAAATCTTTACTTATGGCTATTTTTACAGCATTATCAACTCTGGAGAAAAGCGTTAAACTGTAATTAAGAGTGTCACAGGACATAAAGCTGTAATTTTGAGGCTTCATGGCTGTATATATATGAAAAATCTCTTAAGTGGATACGGCGTTTCTAAATTTTCTCAGCTCTTCGTGCCTTTAAGTCATCCCACTTAAATTTTTCCGCATGTTTCAAAAACAGCCCTCGAGATTTTATGATTCTGGGGAAAGGTGGAGAAAAACACGTTGCGACTACGTAACGGGGAACTCACGAAAAAAAATTCTTGGCGTCTGCGGAAGGTGCTCCTCTGTTTAACTACTATGCTACTTATTCCGCCCGCTCTTTACGACGGTCTTGAGGTCTTCCGGAAAAGTGATGGCGGCGCCCCTTTTCCTCGAAGTTATTCACCCCACGGACGATAAATAAACCTATTAGATCTTCCTCAGTCTTAGCCGGTTTTCTTATAAAACGTCCCTCAGTCATAATTTTTTCTGGTCTCCCAGTGATTTTTTAAATATTTTTTTACCCAGCCCACGTCTTTGGTTGGCTGTAAATGTATCGCGGGATAACTCCTGGCTCTTAAGTTGACTGACGTGGAAACTTTAAATTTTCCGTGGGTGAAGTTTTCTTTCTCCCTCATCAAATTGCCCTCGTACGTTTTCTCATTAGGTTTATGAGCTCGATTTTAATTAACAAGGGTATGAATTGCCGGGCGATTTTCAGTTTTTCTCCCCACTCGCAACTTTTCTGGAAAATCCTTAATATCGTTTTCTAAGACCATTTGTCGTTAAGATTTACTTTTCTCGTCGTGCTAAGATGTTTATTTTATCATTCGTTGAATTTATCGCACGGTAATTCGGTAAATCCTTGGGCCCGTTTAAGTTGATTTGCTCCCTGACTTGGTTGTTATCTCAATTTATCTGGTATATTCTCTTCTGGATTGAAACTGTCTCATTAGATTTTTCCCTAATTTAAGAATTCGTAATTTATTGTTTAATTGATTGACCACATTAGACTTATTTTGAAGGATATCCGTAGCTCTGTACGCCTTAATCTATTCAATATAGAAGGCAATAGGTTTTTAATTTTTATGAAATGAAATTCAAGGAAAATAATTGAACATGAATATTCATTTCTTCTCAGTTCTGTCGTTTCGAGGGACATTGAATAACTAAACCATTTATTAGGCCAAGCTACAATTGCATAAATCCCTCAATTCTTGAATGTATAATTTATATTACCTTTCTGATGAATAAACTTATTTCCGTATATTACAATATGATATTTTGTATACATAACTGTACAAATTACAACCCTGCTGGTTTGATGTCTATTTAACAAAATTAATTTTTACGTATTAGGTTTAAGCAATAAGGTGGACAGAACTTCCCCTTCAGACTTGTTATAGATTAACCAAACAACCTGTCAAACCCATTCTTTGAAGAAATTGTGATCTTATTTGTATTCGTATATTCACTGAAACGCTACTTTAAATCTTCAGGGTGAAATTTATGAAGAAATAGCAATAATTCGGTCCTGAGCTTATAAACTGCATGTATAGTACGATTTTGATGTATCTGTTCAGGGTAACCTCGGTAAACGGAGAAACAACGTTTTGGAATTGCATTTCGCCGAAATCATTGGTAGACGAGCTTAAATATCCGATGGGATACCAAATGGTAACTCATTGGTATAAAAAATGCCTAAAAAATAGAAAATTCTTTCAGAAAGATTAAACAGATATCACTGCTACTTTTGAGTTATTCATTCTTATTTTCATCTACATCCACCAATACTATACGAGTTGCATTCGTTAGCCAAGTTAATTATTAGTCAAGCCATCACTAAATTCCATTTCTTACACGCTGACCCTTTCATACAGATTAATGATATTGAATGAAGATGCAGTTAGAGAATTATTGGGGTTTTCATTAACAATTTACCTTAATATTAAAATGATGATGCATTAAAAAGATTTTCACGACCCATATAGCCTTTGGAAGAGAAAATATGACATCAATGTAGGCAGAGGCTCTTATTGAATCAGGAATATCACGCATCTAGAGAAAGCCTTGTTTATATATATTCCCCCAGTCTATAGTCTTTCACAGAGAAAAAATATATGTTAGAAATAACCGAACCGTATGTTAGGGAGAATTTTAGTTAAATATTCCGAAAATTTGATACGAATGATTATGCTCTTGATTTATATTATCAAGTGATTTGGTTAACCCTTACTGAAAATTTCGATGTATCATAATATTACTCGTTGTTGGGAAGAGTTCGGTTGAATGAATTACGTTAATTCGGCATCTTAATGAGTTTCGTAATTTTCAACGAAGTTATGATTACTTCTATGAACATAGTTTATGTTTTTAGAAATATCGGACACTTCATGATTTGGTTTGGTAAATTTAACTATCGTTCGGAGAAATATATTGAACGATTCGATACTCCCGTAAGAAGCATACCGAAAGATGTATTTATGACACAATGAACTTTTTAATTCTTCGTTTGGATTATCTAGGCTCGTTAAAATGAAATGTTTCTTTTGTTTTTCCTTCGGGTAACATAGAAGCGTCTTGGTGACTCTTTTAGTGGCACTGAATCATATTCTTAGAGAATCGATCTTCCATGGCGTCTATGTAATGGTAAATGAAGTAATTTTATAACCTTAAATCGGTGCTTAAGATCCAAAGGTGGTCGTATAAATAACCGGAATTACGGCTCATTATTACGAAGAAAATCCCACTCTCCTCATCCGACTACTTAACGACCCCAACCGTAGCGATCTGCATAAAACACTTGAATTATCTTTTGTGTGACGCGTGGACCAGGGGAGAGAAAAACGAAACATCTGAGGCACGGGGTGGACGATCACAATTTATGCCCGCCCACTCAGCGAAAAATTGTATTTAAATATTTTGTTTTGTCGCGCGATGCTGGAATACTGGATGGCGTTTTTACTGGATTTTAATTAAAATATATTAGATATTTGACAAGGTGTTGTCAAGTTTGCGTATCTGTATTTAATGTTTAAACAAAAAGTTATCTCCTACGTTTTCTTTTGATCTCAATATTTTTGTAAAATGTGTAAATAATATAGTAAATTATATTTTAGTGTATAATTTAATTTATTTAGATAAAATAATGTTTGATAATTACAAGATAAGTAATTTATATGCTGTTTTATAGTCATTTAGAATTAATGCTAACTTATAGCTGATTCACAGCGGTGTGTGTTTTTTAAAATTCATATATGTATTGTATATTTATATTTTTGAATAAAAAAACTTTATCATTTTTTATTTATCCATGCTTATTGTATTTGCTTTTTTGTAATGATGCATAGGTATATATTTGTATTAATGTTTTATAAGTTAACATCGCCACCTGTCATCTCGAATAACTGCGGTGGTTTTGTATAATAAATAAATAATAATTTTGTAATGTTATAATTGTAGTACCGATTGTATGTTAACTTCATTTTTGTAGTATTGACCAGACTACTGATATATATTCTTTTTATTCTGCTTCCTTAAATTCTGTTTTCAAATCAACAGTGAAGTTTAGTATCCTGGCATCTCCTGATGACCCAACTGGGGCTCAGGGGGACCTTGAATATGCTATGGTTTTTTATATTAATATTCCTACTTCTATTAAATTTAACTAGCTTATATTATGCTCTAAGATACTGTATTACTATAAATTTTATATTAACAATAAACAATATCGTCAAAAACGAGCGCGGGGAGCGTTACAAAAACTGCCGCTGTGTGGCGCTTTAAATCGTTGGAAAAGTCAAGGTCTTCCACGATCAAAAGGGAAATTGGCCGTTCAGGTTCCGCATTTCCCACGAGGTCAGATCGATTGTCGACGGGACATAAAATTGCCTATAAAACGGGCGCGATAACTGACTTATGGAAGAAATGTGAATTACTAGCGTTGCTGTAAACAGCGGGAAGTGTTTCGTTTAATCCCTTCGCCTTCCTCTTTTTCGTTGTGCACGTGTAGCGAGTGCGTTCGTTCGCTGACTGCTCTTCTCCCCCAAACGCCCTTTTACCTCGAGATCCACTCATTCTTGGCATCCCCATTCAAGAGGACTCATCCCTTACTCATTTTTTTGCTCTCCACTTGAATCACGCCTCTTCCATTCGTTTTGTTACGTCTTCTTTCGAGCACTCCCCCTTCCATCTTTGTCTCCGACCCCTCTCTTTCTCCATCTTTACGTTTGATTATTTCCACTTTTTATTTCAGTATCTTCTGTTTTTCCACCATAGGTTTTGTCCTTCCTGCCTTTTGCCTTGGTTTAAAATTAGATCGCTCGTAAAAATGAATCACCCCTTGCCTTAGGTAGAACATTAAACTATAGTAGTACATTTGATTGAATGTAGTTAATGAAAATTTCACTTCTCACTAGTTATTAGTGATTCATTAGCTTGAATTAGACTGCTGAATTTTGAGTTGAAGTTTATGAGTAGGCCAGCATATTCAAAACCTCAATAACGGTAGAATTCTGTAAAAATTAATATAAAAATAGATGTTTCTTTACCCTGTTCTTTTACATAATGATCCATCTGTTAAATTTGCTTGCAATTTTTTATTGTAAACACGTAGTTTCTTTCAATTACATCCAAGATAAACACTCTTATTTATTTAAGTGACCAAATATACCTAGGTATTTAGCTGCGTTCTTCGTTTTCTCGAAATATCGTAATCACAAACAAGAAAAAGCTCATTTTCTTATATGACGTTAATAAGAACTATTATAAGAATTCCTTAATGCTCACTTAAAAATGATGTAGGTATAATTTATGATTGATAGTACTTTTTATGACATCCTTAAATTTTTGTGTGTGTACTAATAAATATAGCGCAAAACAACTAGAGAAGAATAGAAAAGGATAAAGAGTAGTCACCGACACGAGAATTATATTTGGAAAATAAATAAAAATGTTGAAATCATGTATAAATGACTATACTATTAGTATAAAATTTTTACCTTTATTTGACACTACAGCTGGCTTTAATTACATTATTCTTCTAATTAAGTTAACATAGTATATGTAAGAGCGATTATCTTGAACGCAGTTGTTCCTAATTCACTCAATATAAATACATGATTAGGAAGGAAACTTTCTATGTTTACAGTTTATATCCTCAATGCTTTGTAGTTTATTATTATGAGTTTAACTCTTAGATATATATGAAATTGAATCATTCGATTTTTACCACGGAAGGAAACCAGTAATTAAATTGCATTTTGATCGATCATCATTGTTTAAAGGTCAATTGGTTTCGTTAACTGTGTTATGAATGTCATGAAAAAATAAGAAGGATTTCAACGAAGTTTTGAAAAATAAAGAATTAATAACAGGAAGCAATGCCTAATTAAAAAAGCCCAGTGTTGTTCACTTAAACACCTGGAATATCAATTTGACTTCATCGTCATCACCTATTATTTACCATTAGTAAATAGAAGTTGCGTAATCGCGATTCTAATAAATATTACTTCTGCGTACTTCCTTGGAGATAATATCAAGCACTCGCCAAAATTTCACATTCATCCCTCGTTACTTTTGTCCCTTTGTGATTCAAGGGTGGAGCGTAACAAGTGATTCAAATTCCCTTTTCCTTCCCTTAAATGAAACTCACTCTTTCCATTTCGCTCCCTCTTTTTCAACTCTCCTTCACGATATCTTTCACTCCCAGCTCTTCAACTTTCTCCCCCCCTTCAACTGATTCCGTTATACGTGGCCTTTAGCGCGACATTTCGTCTCTCAGATTTTTTCCTCCCCATTCCCCGCCTCAATGGCAGCCCTTGTGCTAAGCTTTAATTCTATCGATCATCCGAGTGTGGATTTTATTTTTTCGGACATCAAGGCCTTCTCTGGGATTTCATTCATCGAAATGTCCCTACAAGTAAGACTGCGTTCGGACTTATAACATTCAAAATGGAAGTGGTTATTTTTGTCGGGGAGATTTCTTTTCCGTTTTCTCTCGGGGCCGCAGTTTGCTAAGGAGTGGAATGTTGTTCGGAGGTTTATTTTCAGAGTAATCGATTATTTTTTCGGTGGGGGAAACTTTTGTTCGTGCGTTGTTGGTAGCTAGGGACGCGAGATCTTATTTAAAGCGGTCCCTTAAGTGTTTACTGACGCAAGGGTGACCCAAATATCGGCATTTCTAATGTCTTATGGTAAATGTGAGGCTTTTAAGCCAGTCTCCCGGTTGGAGTGCCATTGTTTAACTGGGCTCTTCCCATTGCCATCTATTATCTCACAGTTTTCGTGTCAAAAGGGCAAAGTAGAACTTTTGTCACGATTATGGAATTTGCCACTCGACAGAAGTTGAAAACGCTTTCAAAGATTTTTATTCATGTATTCTCGAACCGTTATCTATTAAAGAAAATGTAATTTGGGTGCTTATGATGGCTCTAGGATTCGAGAGAGATCAGCTCCTATAATTTGGAAATAGAATAGAGTGCTTCTAGCCGATTTCCCCTTATCAGAGGCATAATTTGAGACATCAGTTTTTAGGAAAATCAGTAAGGAAAAGCTTATTTTACTAAGATTCGATGTAAAACCATTAGATTTGGTTTGATTCCTCTACTATTACAGTAGAAAATTTTCAAAAAATTTATTTTAATTCACGCTAAAAGAACTTATGACCCCTAAAAATGTATTTTAAAGGTTTTTGAAATGCTTTTATATATATTATCAACTCAATTTTGATAATTAAAATAGAAAAAAATATTTTCAATGTATGCTTTTCATGCAGAATGAAAACACTTCGTACTTTTCCACAGAAAATTTATTTTGCGACCGGTTTCATAAGCGAACTTACATCTTCAGGCTTTCCACGAAGTCACGCCTTCTCATATCGATTATATGTTCCTCATCCTTAAATACATAAGTTTTGTATCACATATTGTTGTGAGTTTATCCTCCTTTACAGTGGTTATCTTTTGCTACCTATTTTATTTTTCTAACATTTTCGGCATCCACTTATGTAGAAAAGTGGCGATTCCTAATTATTTTTAGTTTCTCCCTATACGTAGTATAGAGAAAGTATTGTATTCGCAAAAATATTCAACCTCAACATTTTGATGGAAATAGATGTTTTGGGACCCATAGAGCTCATTTTTGGTATTTTACCGAACATGTCTGTCTGTGTGTCTGTCTGTCTGTCTGTGGTAAAAAAGTTTGTGTGCGCTTTATCTTAAAACTTAATTATTCGATCATTTCCAAACTTTATATTTAGTATTTTCCTAACAATGCCAAAAGTTGATTAGTTTTTGGTGAATATCGCTAAACCGGAAGTTCCGGTTAAACGGGAACAAAAATTTGTTTCTTTAATATCTCCCTCAGAATGCAATGTAGGTATATACAATTTTGTACCAAAGTTATAGATAATATTTTTTTTACTACAAATATTTTATGAAACATTTTCCTGTACCACTCATTGTTTTGGAATTATTTATATATTACCGGCATAGGCTTCTTTTTTCAATAAATATGGAGAAAATCATGTGTTGGCCACATCAGATTTTTTTCTCATGAATTATCCAAAATATTTCCAAAGCTTCTCGATTTAAAATTTGTCTATTGGAAAGCGGATTTCTCTACGCATTCCATCTGCACTGTCAAGGAGAGAGGCATTCTATTTCTCTCGATCTTGTCCTATTTTGTCATTATCACCGTTCAATTTAGTCAATTCCGCTCATTTTCGTGGAGAACCTATTTCACTTCTGTAGAAAGTGGTTTGCCTCTTCTAGAGTACCTCTGACCCTTAGGTATCCTCGTCTGGGAAATTTATTTAGGCACAAACTTGAAATGGAATACCCATTCAAAGTATCTTTTGATATTCCATTAACGTTAGTCATTGAGATCTGTCGAAAGTCTTTCCAAACTATAAAGGAGGTTGAGGAAACATTCTCGAATTCAGAGATTCCTCGAATAGTAGCCTCTTCATTCCAATTAACCCTTTTGTCCACTTTAACCTCCGGGACTCTCAATGGAATTTTTACACACCTTCACCTCAATCACCTGATCGTTTTCAATGATAATTTTCCTTCTTGTTAGTTTTTGATATTTAATGAACTATCAAAAATTGGCCTTGGCATTTTTCTAATTTGAAATGATGGCCAAGTGATATAATGTATCCGTTGTCTGTTTGTGGAAACGATTCTTATCGATATTTTAGCAAAGTTATTGATTTATTCGAGTTCCTCCAATCCCTTTTGTATTACTGGGCATTCTTAAATGTCTATATTTTTTCAGATAGGCATATTTATTCTTAAACCTCATCCGGACGCGCCGCACACCTCCAGGCAAAAATTGCACGCGCTTTTATGAATGTGACGGTAAACTACCGTCCACGCGCCCGGATGAAGGTTAAGGGTAGTTCTGAAATATTTACGTCATAAGAAGCAAATAATGCAAAATTCAACAAACTGGAACTTATCTTGAATTAGTATGTACCTTTGTTCATACCCTGAAGACTGAAGCGTTCTCTTTGCATTAAGCATTATTTTCTATTTTACCATATGGTAGATGATGAACTGATATGCAAATGTAACGATTGTAATAATACAAGCTGCATCTTTTTTACCTCAATCAGTACGGTGGTAGTATTGGACGAATCTAGAAGAAAGAAGGATTATGAAGTGTTTAGGAGTTTTAAACATACAAGGGAAAATAACTACACCAAGTGCAAGAGATTATTTTTTATTTTGCATGATTCCATATCAATCCAACTGTCAGGAATATTTTAAAAAAAGAAGTATTGAATATATTTACGGCTGTGATTGATGTACAAAGGATAAACGCAACCCTAAACATCGCATCACAAAATTCGCTGTCAACAAATTTTATAAAAAAATACAGTTTATATTCATAATTGATGAAGTGATGTAATGTGTTATAAGTATGTAACGGGGACAAGTAAGGTAATATTTTACAGGAATTGGAATCTATTTCTTCATAGCAATGTCGTTCGCTTTTTTCACATTCGAGGAAAAATTGGAAAGAATTCCTAGTTTTTGCATTTCGAGTAAGAAGACTATCAAAAATGGGACGTAAATGTCTACATTTCTTAGCGATAGGGGTGCGTTGAACCGTTCCGAGAGTTTTTCTATATCTCAGCAGAGAGAACTTTTCCGCTCAACGAAGTCTTGCGCCTCTCCCAAGTGCCTCGAGTGCCCTTGTGCATTGGCCTTTCCCTCCTCATTACGATCCCCACCGCCAGATGTCCTCCCACACACCACTGGCAATCATCCAGAATCAGCGTCTTAACCTTTACGTTCTGTAACACTCTCGCCTTGTAATCTCATAAACAAACTCGGGCATCAACGCGAATGGCCTGCAAAAGGTGAGAAAGAATTAAACTCTCAGAAGTGCTTCCTCATATCTGCAGCCTTTCCGACAGAGTTGCATCTTGGGAGAAGGATACGTTTCCGGTGTTTTTAAGGCCCATCGTAACCGTTAAAAATCTAACTCCGCCGTTAAGATCCGTCCAATTATCGCATCTTTAGCGAAATCCGGCGATTAAAGGGTGAAATAGGGCCCCGCGAGCGTGTTCGTCGCAAATGGGATGATTGACGGATGCGTCTTGCAGTGAAGGGCCCATTTAACCGCTCCGCCGGATCTAATAAGAACCTTGGCAATGCACTCCGAGCGCCATTAAAACGGGTGCGCTAAAAAACGGATGGACACGAATTCCGCACGCGCTAAGCGTTGCTCGTTTGTTTTTTTCGAAAAATTTCGGTTTGATTTATGCTCTCCGATTTTACCGCCCCCTTCTTTTAGCGGAGATGAATTTAATCGACGGACAAATACTTGCGTTGAGTGATATATGGCGCTTTACTCGAAAAACATCCTCATTCTTTCGCGTTAAGGCCACTTTGTATTCTGTTTCCTCCCTATCATTATCTCCGCGCATATATTTTGTTAATTGAAGTGAGGCGCTTTGTTCGCACTGCTGATTTAATTCCTCTCGCCGGACGCTATTCGTTACGGATGGGCTCCATTGTCTAATGCAGATGTTAATGATTAATTCATACGGATGCTTGCATGCGACCAATTAAAATGCTTTGGAATGTTCGCGATATCATCTAGCTCGCGTTTTTCGGTAGCTCTCAATTGAAAGATTGTTTCGATTTGGATTTCTCGATAGCATGCGTTGTTGTATTAATTCACTAAATACTGATTCATTGTGTTGAATGGAGGGAGTTGTAATGAAATTCAATTTGGTTAGTTTATGCATGTACTTTTGCTTCGATGGTTCGTAAATCTGTCATGGATTGAATAGAAGAAACTAGAACGGTTAATTTAGCTAAGTATAGGTGTAGAAGTTGGTTTTGTATCTCTACGTACTATTTAGTACATTTAGAAGCGGGTTGAACTTCATTCAGAATGAACATCAAAATATTACCCTTATATATTTGAAAAATAATTTGTTGTTACTAATCTAAAAAAATTTGGGTTAAACCAGCTTTTCAGATTATTGGCATAACGAACTCCAATGCTGGAGACTTCTTCAGGGTTGGATTTTATTTTCAACCATGGAGATTTTAGATTTGTGACATCTAATGGATCCTCAACTAAATTATTTACTTTATTCCTTATTATTATTCGTTTTGTTATTTAATAGCAATCAAAATGAAAAAAAGCTTCTGTTATGCCTCTTGAAAGCCATATTTTGCTGTTATTTAATGTTTACGATTTTTTATCATATTTTTGAAAATATCCACTTTATTTACAATTTTTGAATTGGCGTCTCTGTGGTTACAATACAATTCTCCCCAATGTTTTCAATTAATAAGTTAGAGTTCATTACTTCCTGTATCTATTAGCTCTTCAATCTATTGATTGCTTCCTTTTAGAGCGAATCGTTCTATTTTCATTCTCTGATGGCTTAAATTGTAATTAAAGAGGTATTTGCTCTTACAGTAGATTGGCCATTCATTTTTTTAGAGTTTGTCAAGAATCAACTTTTCTGAATCACATTGCTTGCTTAGTTAAGTGAATTTTCCCATAGAACGAAATGAATTTCAAAGTGTACACTGCAATTGAAGAATATGAAAACGAGCATTTTACTTGGTCCTCGAATCCTTTTTCTTCTTTTGAATTGCCACTTCATCGCAATCGAATCCATTAATTTCCTTACCTCTGATATAAAATTGCATTTACTTTCAGAACATTGATTGCTTAACTGTGCACCTAACTCACCTGCACTCCCTTTTTACGTATGGTTGCTACTTGAATGTTTTGCTCTTCGAGTAGATGAAGTGTTATCGAGAATTTTTTAAATGCACTCGTTGTATTACATCTGAAATGTATTTTGTATTTATTGTTTACGGAGAAACTGCACCGTAGCGGTTAATACAGATTAACCAATTTCTATTCGTAAAATTTCGTGGTCAATGTGAAGGATATTTCGAATGACCTGATATTTAGAAATAATAATTTTGCTTTTAAAAATTCATCTAATTATCTTTATTTTCAAATTATAATCATAAATTCCAAAATATACAATGCTCTACCGACATATACTCCCAAGTTTTACATTTTTTCCTTCATTTCATCCTAGGTAAATTAAGAACTTCTTTAATTTACGATAATCACTTTTTAATGCAACCTTTACTGTATGCTAACACTGTTTTGCGTATGGTTAATTTTTCTCCATGAATATGGAAGACTGGAATGAATAAACTCGATTATTACCAATTAGGTCTTCTGTTCTCTGCAGTGATAGGATTATGCTTAATATCGCAAACGTATTCCACGGAAATCGCAGGTCCTTTCATTTAGATAGTGGAATCGCTAATTGAGATTAGCTTTTTATTACTCGCGGTTACATTTCGCTTCGTAAAAATAATCTTTCTTGTTGTTCCGTCGGCAGTAAACGTGCATACAGCGATTCTTTGAGCGAGGGAAGTTGAAAAACAAACAGCGCAGTATATACACCACTGCGTTTCCTACTTTTTAGAGTCGTCGAGGAGTCCTTCAAGAATAAAAGCGGAAAAAACTTTGTGTATCTTTGGCTAGAGTACACAGTATCGCGCGAATACAAACTTGCTGCCAAATTTGACGGACTAATGGCACGGTCGTAATGGCAGTCCACTTTACGCCTAGATGCATTTCTTCTCTTTCTTCACTCTCTTCACAGCCTCCCGCTCTTTTCCCTCAATCTTCTAATCGACTCACGTCCTGCGTTCCTTCTCACCGGACTCACCATTACGGACTTTTGTATCTCCTCATCCGAACCAGACTTGTTTTACATCACCAATTGCAAAACCGCTTTCCTAGAAGGCAATTTAGGTCATCGCCTCGCAACGAGTGTGCCGTAAGAAAATCCTCGGTGTCCGTACAATTTACGATCATTCTCTCAATTCCTACAATTATATCAAATAAGTGCTCAGACTATCTGAATCTTTTGTAATTGAATGAGGAGGAATATAATTTAAAATTTATTGTTCTCTTCTTTTTAGTATCTATGCTAATTATACTGAAGCAATCAGTATTGTGGTTTTGTATAGATGTACCTTACGTCATTAGATGTCACTTGCCTTGAGGATTCTTTCAACGCGGTGAACACAACTCTTATTTTAGAAATTTTGAGTATGTTATATTATGTAAAGAAAGACAATTTGGAGCACGGCTGTTAAATAATTAGAGATTGAAACTCTCCAATTAGTAATAATAGAGTTCCTCGTCTCATTCACCGGTGTCCCGAGAAAAAATAAGCTTTTTTTGCACCTATTCACTCCTGAAAAAGAAAGCATTGCTTTTGAAATTCGCATTGAGTGTTATTTAAGTCCGGTGTCTCTCTTGTTTTCTCCGAACACGGGTGAATGAGACGATGAGCGCCGACAAAGACAGTTACTGGATATTTTAAACCTCTAAGGTAATAATATATTAACCTATTGAATGGGGTGATTAAGAAAAGAATCATTGTACTTTTTCAACAGTAAAGTATTTATTAAAAACAAATAATAAAAATAAACGACTAGTTTCGGCAATTGATCGCCATCACCAAGTTAATAATGCAAACTTCATAATAGCGATCAAATGCTGAAACTAGTCATTTATTTTTACTTTCTCCCTATACGTAGTATAGAGAAAGTATTGTATTCGCAAAAAAAATCAACCTCCAGATTCCAACGGAAATAAATGTTTTGGGGTCCATAGAGCTCGTTTTCGCTATTTTCCCGAACATGTCTGTCTTCGTGTCTGTCTGTGGTAAAAAACGTTTGTGGGCGCTCTATATTAAAAAGAAATTATTCGATCATTTCCAAAATTCATATTTAGTATTTTCCTAACAATGCCAAGAGTTGATTAGTTTTTGGTGAATATTGCTTAACCGGAAGTTGCGGTTTATCCGGAACAAAATTTAGTTTCTTAAATATCTCTGTAAGAATGCCATGTAGGTAAATACAATTATAAACAAATGTTATAGATAATGTACTTTACTAAAGCTTTTGTATGAAACATATTTTCGTAACACTGATTATTTAGGAGTTATTCTTCAATAATGGTTAACCGGAAGTTGTTGATTATCCAGAAATGGAAGTTTTTCATACATATCTCTGTCAGAATGCAATGTAGGTATATAAAATTACGTACCAAAGTTATAGATAATGTATTTTACTATAACTTTTGTATGAAACATTTTCCTGTATCACTCATTGTTTTGGAGTTATTTATATATTACCGGCATAGGCTTTTGTTTTCAATAAATATGGAGAGAGTCATGTGTTGCCCACATCAGATTTTTTTATTATTTGTTTCAATAAAAATTATTCTATGGAAAGATTACTATGAATCTCTTCTTTATCATGACGCATTTTCAAAAGACATAGCCAGCGACTATGAACTTGATATATCGAATGAAGTTATCCAACACTGATTAACGTTTATGGAAAGTATATAAACTCAAAATATATCATTTCTATTTTTATAATACAAGATCGGCGCGAATAATGAATTGGTCAATTTTACAGAAAAACAGTTTATGTTGGTGGTAGGGCCAACAGTAACTTGATCACAGTGCTGCAATGGGATGCTTATTCATTCTTTAGTATAGTTAATCTCCGTGTATGGGAAAAATATCCAGGAATTACTTCGGAATACTGCTCTAGTTCTTAAATTAGGATTAAAAATTACCATGATTTAATTTATAATGCTATGATCTTTAATTGCGCGACTTGGATTGTGAAATGGTTTATCTGTGCCTGAATTCGATGACGGTTGCGTCCCATTACAGAACTGTGATTACTTCGCGAGGGTTTGGGAAGTTTGTGGATGACTGATTTCAAGTATTCGGGGTTCATATGCTCAGGTGTTATCATAATGGCATCCTGCCAAAGTCAAGTGAGATAGCACTTCATTTAATTGATATCAATGACGGAGCTTGCAGTTTTGTTACCAGGGGAGAATTGATGCTCTAGCAGCTCAGTTATCAAGGACGCTTCTCCAAAGCAGGATTTCTGTTTACTTGTTGGAAGTGGAGAGACTAGTTGTGAAGTTCGTTGCGATGACTTCCGTTTTCATGAAAGTTTGGATCGGAATTCCTCGGAGCGGAAATTGTCTCTTATAATGCTTCGTATTGAAGTTTGTTGCGATTCTTCTCTAATAAATCATTTGCGAATGAGCGCTGCATTTTTAGAGAAAGTTTGGATAATTTTGTTTACATGTAATTAACCTCGGAAGAATTCACTATGCATGTAAATAAAAGCCCTGATAATATTTCTTCCTTTCGGTTCAAGAATTTGCCATTCGACCTTCAAATTGAATCAGTCTATTACCATTGAATAACATACTAACAATTGCTACTTCGGCATAAATTTCTGTGAATCATTTAAGAGCGGTATCAATTGGTAGTAGAGTAAAAGTTTTTACCATAAAAATCCATTTGATAAACATCTATCTATTATTTATACTTAATCAAACAACTTATGTTAATGATGATGAAACTACTCCTTGATTGACTGCAATTAAGTCCAATGTCTTGGTGGTAATTCTATAAACGCAATTAATAGAACCCTTTGCCTCAAATCCACCATTAAGAATATTTTGGTATCGTAATATCTACAGCTGTCGACTATCTTGCTCTTACTTAGTTTAAATTTTACTATATGCCCAACTATCACGTTGTTAATTTAGTTTTGACAGCTAGCTCTCACTCTATGGAAATTGATTGGAATTCAAACTCACCATGACATTCTATAGATGTGCTCTTTAAATTGAGGTGACTGAGATTTCTTTTCCCCGGTGATCATCCATTCTACTCTTCCTCTCGAATTTATGGATCGATTCTCACTTTTATTTTTAATTACTCCCCGACTAATTTAGGTTTCTAGGTAACCAGATGCTGACGAATATCTCATCCGATAGATGATGCTGCAAAACTTTTAACGTCTAGCATTACTCAGCACATGTTAGAGAGGCTCTCGTGTCGGAGAAAGAGCTCGTCAATAGATCCTAGTTTTTCATCTAGACTCTCTAATGCTCCGGTTTCCTCCGCTTTCTCCTCCATTCAAGTATCCTTCTCCCACGAGCAGGCCTTTCATGGATCTCCACTATTTCTCCATTTTATTCATGCTTTATCGCATTTCCCAGTGTACCATTTCCTCCATCCATCGTACTATAAATCTACTCTCTATGATTCTCGGGCTAGTTCACTGCATCCCAATGCGCTGGAAGGTGTGTAAAGCATAGCGTAATAAAGACAAAGGATTTATAAACAGATTAAGCATGGCATTGATGGTCCCTGTGTAGTGTATTTAATAGATTTTATTCTTATTTATTTATTTAATTCTTTTAATAGAATGGATAACAGATTATTTATATATTTAGATTATTGTTTATGCCTAAATCATGATGTTAACTCTCTTATATAATTATTGTAGAGCGTAATTGTTGTATTGATCGTGTTTTATTTTGCTTTTTTCTAGTTCAGTCATATTTTTTATCACAAGTGTATGTATCTACTTACTGTATTTTCTGCATTTCATTTTTTATCAACTCTCATTATTTTTCTTGATAATATGTCTCTAACACTTCTTGTAATTTTCCAGGTTATATGTACATTGTTTTCTTTAATGTCTTTTAGTTTTTGCTATCGGTAGGTTTGTGCAGGTTTTTCACACCCCCCTTCTTTGTGGATATTTTTTCCTAAGCTTTTCTTAGGTTTTTTTTACATCCGCAATCCCTTCTCACATTTTCTTCTATTTTCCTCTAAGTTTCATTGATACATGTAATATACTTATAATAATGTAACAGCTTAACTACAGGTTAGATGGAAGAGGAGACTTTTTAGTCTCAATCTCACCTAATAAAGACCCTAATAATAATAATAATAATAATAACACTCAGCGATACTTTGTGAAATCTAATTATATAAGAATTTTAACTATCAAAACATATACAATGCGTACTTTTTGTACAAGTTTTGATATTAAAGGTTCATCTTCTTGTAAATGTGTAGCTTTTTAGAGCCAGTGTGTGGAATTGAAGTGTTGGGAGGCGTGTAGCTTTATGCTCTCATGTGTGTATGTATCAGATGTTAAAAGTTTGTCATGAAAACCAGCAGTAAATGTTGGGAGTATTTTTGTTTTTGTATCATTATTATGTGCTATGCTGGGCTAGGAATTAGTGTTTGAAGTTGTATTGAAGTTAATCTAAGTATAGATTAATTTAAATATGATTGCTTTAATGAGATTTTTATCTATTTTTCTAAATGTTTTGTATGCATGTATATTTCTTATATAAGTGTTTTACTTGTAACGCAACGTACTTTACTTTAACGTACTGTTTTCTACTGATAGTGAACGCCACTTTCGTTGCCAGATTGCTTTGAAGTCTCTAGAGATAATAGCAAGGACAGTTGGCTACTATTGGTGTCTTTTTGTTGGGTAGGATTATGCAGGATAATAATGTAACGACAAATCTATTTTTTAGTATGTTCACACCCCCTGAAATAATTCACATTGCGACTGTTTGGGTGCAAATGTAAATATGAAGCAGTTTTTTAAGTACTCGAAGTTAGTTTGATTGACTTAATTGGCGAGGTTAAGCCCATCTGCTCTTCTCTTTCACCTAGCCTTGTTTGTCGATTAGATATGTACACATATACATTGAAACAAAAAGAAATAGTACAGTGTGGGAAAAAATCTCTCCAACACAAGGTTGACTAAAAAAAAAAATCTACGATGTTGGAAAGCATTCACAGAGAAGTAGAGTGAAAAAAACCTGCGAAATAACAGTAAAATAAATGACAATATAGTGAATTAAAATAGATAAACTTACAGAATTACAAAAGAGTTTATATTAAAATAATTATTATTAATCCTAAGGGCAAAAGGGAAATGGGAGTTTCCGAAGTGGAGATAAGGAAATGCAAAACAGACTAATGCCACGTCATTTTCAACCCAAACCCCCACCGAGCAACCCTCTAGAAAGTGGACCCTTCCCAAGCGAACTGCGCAAGTGCCACATGCTTTGGCTAGAGCTGTACTCACCTAGGCCACTAGGGCGTGTAATCACTCGTGCTTGCCGTCGCCGCAGAAAGTGGGTCTTGTACGTCCGGATGGGCTCTCTTTTCCTTTCGGTTTTATTTTCGGCAGCGCCGTCCTTTATCGATTAAAATGGCTCATTTGGATTGAATGGGGAATTCTATCGCAGGAATTAGGTCTCCTTGGGCGGTAATTAGAGTGAAAGCTGATGAGAATTGGTGGCATAAATCGCGGGAGCGGAAGATTCGTTTTTTGTAAAATACGAGGCCCAGCGCAGTGCACGGAAAAGTCGGGAAATCAAGAGTGACTTCCACTGAGAAAGATCGAATGAGGTTCCGTTTAGTGTGGGGTAAATGTGTGTCATGATGTCTATGGCTGTTTTGCGGTTTATGTTGAGCTAGTATCGCAGAGAGAGCCATTCAGCGTGATATTATGATCAAATCATATGATTGAAAACATATTTTAAATAATTGACCGGTTTTTTGTTTGTTTTTCCATATAAGGACATTTTAGAAACAATAAAATTTTATCTTTAATGATTTTTATCGTAGAAATTAATATTCCAAAGCGACATCTAGTGAAAATCCATCTCCAAGGTGAAATAGAGTAATCTATTCAAACGCAGAGTTCTAGATTATGCGTAATTTATTGCGCTAGTTGTTGTAAATAACACATCTGTTCCAATTAATACGGTAATATAATAAGGAGGTGTTTCTGTTTGGTGAATTATCGCATCGAGGAAAAATGAGGAAACGCATGCACGATTAAAATTTCTGGTAATAATAATAATACAAAGCAGAAGAAATTCTCACATTACAGAAGGAAATATTGAAATGACGGTATAAAGCAATATACGGATCACGGGGGTAATCAATAATTATGTAAACCAGAGTAAACCATTTTTATAATAAAACAGAGATAGATTTTATGAATACATTTAATCAATTTTAGGTATACATCAAATTAAATATTAGGAATACATCAAAGATTAATCATGAAAAACACTGTTGATCTTTATTATGAAAATCACTGTTGGCAAAGCATTATTGTGAATACTCTGTATCAAAAATGCTTCCATAGGAGAGATGAAGATGTTGAAAACCTATTAGTAACTTTTTAGAACACGCAATTTGCCTAGCGCACAATTAGAAGCTTAACCTAAAAACTAATCGCAAATCATTTCTTCGGATATTCTGCATTTGTTGGACATTTCAAGATGAAGCACCAGTTTTACTGTTAATTGGAGTAAATTAAGGCATTTAGAATATCATCAAAAGTACTAAGTGAGATCTGGTGGAATTTCATTTTGAATTATCGAAGAAGAAATAAAAAGGAAATTAAACATTTTATTTCTTCTTCGATGTTTTAGTTCAGAATATCGCTACCTTAAAAATAGATCACGGAATTGTCTAAAATCCCCACTGGAAAATTTTCACATTCGCTCACTAGAAGTAATTTCTTCCTTCTTAATTTAATTTATATTTAATAATGTTTTTTAAAAGCACTCTGTTTAGCATACATTGATTGAAGTAAGCGTAATGTTGGAAATGTAAGGATGATGTGAGATTTGAAATTAATCAAATGATATCATGAGAAAAAGAGCTTTATTACTGTGCATCACACGGCAGATGTATCCTTGGCGTGCATGTTCGCCTTCCATTTGCACGGAAGAGCCTATACTCGGCTGATTTAATAGCTTTCCCTTAGTTTTTGGAAGCATTCTGATGTCATAAGGAAGGTGGAGGGCCCCTAACGAAAGATCGAGGGACTAGAGAAAGGCTTGGAGATGGCTTTTACAACGTACTAGAGATCCAATGTGTTTCCCTCGAAGACATTTCTGCCCTCGCGCCTTTGTTTTTCGACCATCCCGGTAATGTTGTCATTTCCCTCTTCGCCCTTACGTTGGCCAAATGTCTCACGCTTAGTCATTTGACGTAAAAGGAGCATTTTTCCTAAACTGTATTCATTGGTAACATTGTTCTTTATTTAAATTTTTATTCTCTTGTTTTAATTTTGGAAATTTTGTCTTATCCCATATCCTTTCATTAGGGTAAAAAAATCATACTCATATCTGCTGCTACCTATATCCATCACTTTCATATTAATCTACTTTTTAATAAAATACTCGTAGAATAGGGTTTTTTTGTATCCACCTCTTATAATATTAGCTTGGTGTCTTGTGTATGCTTAAAGGTCTTAATAATAGTAATAATAATTGTATTGTACTCTGGGTGGTTCCCGTGGAACAAATAATACAAGAAATGCTCCGAGTACAAAAATGTAGAAAAAAAACAAAAATTTTCAAAAAATCTCAACAGAAATACAAAAATATAAACAAAAATTTAAAAAAATATCAACACGAATACAAAAATATATGGATAGTCAAAATCTTGAATGAATAAATCTTATTCAGCCTACCATCTAGGATTTATTAAATTGCTACAAATGTCTTTAAAATTTCATAAAATCTACCATTGCCAAAATATTTATTAACTATCGAAACTTGTACTAATTCCTCGATAGAAGTACAAGCTTCATTAGTAAAGACAAAAAAATTAATTTCCACCAAGTATCGCGGAATGTTATTCGGCAATTGACTTTTTTAATATCACGTTCCAAGCGAATTATCTCCTTTTTGTTAATTATACGTTAAACTGGGTCAATTACATGCTTGACTAAGGGCCTATTATATTCTGTTCGTATTACATTTTATCGTATTAGATTCTTCACGCTTATTCTCTATACATATATCGATTGTTGAATTGTGGAGTGAAGAAGGGAATAAAAATTCCCTTTTTCTCTCCTTTTCTTTTGGTCTTTTGTGCCTGCCCTCCGAACATGTTTCAATTTCCCCCATTGGTTCACTTTATTGCACCTTTTTACGTGCTATAGCTATCGATAAATTGAAGCACCGCTGGGAACCATGTTTCGGAAATTGGTTGTTACTATTCAGCTTGGCTCTATATGATGATGCTCTCTCGACCGACGGAATGAAATTCAGTTTTCGTTTTCGGCATTGGAGAAGTAGGACTTTGAAAGAAACGCTTCGATAGTTTCGTAAACGTTTTTCGGCCTATCTATTGGCCTGTTTATGTGGTTTATCATAGAGATTGCGATTGGGATCTAGATTCAGCTGACATCGAAAAATTATCATACGACTAGAGGATCGGCCATTGAAATTCAGAGGAGAAATCATCTGCATTTAGTTCCATCAGCACAGGATTCACATTTTACGCAGCAGTAACGACCTTATATTCATACATGAAAATCGAATCAAGGTAATGGAGTGCATCCTAACTTAGAAGAATGGTCGTTAATGTATAATAAGAGGTGATTCAAGCCTAATGACGAATTTCAATTTAAAATGAGATGAGTTCAATATGTGATTATATTTTCTGAAAAATAAGCCAAGTATATGTACGAGTACGTTTTACTATTTATGTGATAAGCGTACCTATTTAATAACTAAGCTGCAACATTCGCGTATTAATATGTAAATCTGGTATAACTTACGTCATGTATTAGAATGGTTGTATTGAAGGTAAAAATTGGTCCTCCTTTCGTCAAAGATGAATCTGTTAATTTGCAGATTATTAGATATTGTCTGCTAACGAATCCATCAGAACTGGAAGTAGATAACTGTTACTCAAATATAAGGATTTTCGTTATACATTATCATCTACTTCTTAGTCACTACTATTCCTTTATTAAGAATAGCTTCTTGGTGATCTTAATATATGTTTATTGATTTTCTTATCTGTTTTACATTTATGACACTACTATTAATTTAAGGAGTATAATTTTATGCTGTTGATTATTTCCGTCTCTTTTTTCAAACAAACATTTTACTACTTTTGTATGTGTTGTTAACTTGTTTTAATTATTTTCTTATTATTATATTTTCTATTCTTTGTATTGTTATAATGTAATATTTTCCCACCACTTCTCTTTGAATGTGTTTCTGCCGCCTGAGGAATTCTCTTGACCTTTTGTTGCAAAGATTTTTTTCCAGTACTATACTATTTCATTGAATTTTTCAAACAATAAATAAAATATGCGTAGGATGCAAGTTGGGAGAGGAAGACCCCTATAATGAGCTAACAGCACCAATTAAGGGTTCATCAATCTCTCTATATCAAGATATCTAGTTCTTGAAATTGATAATTCCCCATAATTTTTTGCCCATCCTAAAAAAAAGTGGCAATTAAAATCATTCAATTTTAATAAAAGGCAAGATATAACGAAAAATTCTCTTCAATTTAAAGTAGGCTGAAATTAGTAGACCTCATTTTAATTACTACTGTAATGGCTGGAAATTAAGAATGGATAATGTTACTCGTGACATTACGTAGGGATTATTTCTAGCTTAATTTTGCAGCCGATAGTATTATCACATCAAATTAAACTGATCAAATGATCATTGGTGGAATTCCATCACAAAATTTAATTGATTGCAGCTTAGGTGTACAGTAAAAATCAATCACTGTACAAAAACACTGATTGAGGAAACACAGTTATCACTCATTAGGTAAGCTAATTATGACGTTGAACCCGTCTGGTGTTTCCTCAATCTGTGGTTTCCGCTTTAATGTTTGACTTTTATTGTTCACTCTTGTCGTACAAAATAATTTGTGAAATACATCGATTGGTTCAATTTTATGTTACCTTTTGCTGGTCTCAGTGTTCTTCAAATGCTTTCGTCAACAGTGCCCACTTCATTGAAAGTCATTTTAGTTGGCATCGTTTTCTTTTCACCATCTTGTCAAAACTTAATGATTGAATTAATTGAAGAGGATTATTGAAAAATTTCGGCGACTGTCAAAGAGGTTTTCTCGTTGTTTTTATTTATAATTTTCAGGCTTCGACTTTTTTAACATATATAATATACATATCTGGATATCACTTGCATTGGAATGGACTGCAAAACAGGTACTAGAAATATACGAGTTATCATTGGTACAATTTACGTTGTAATTCCATGAAAATATTTATTTGTCAGACTTCCGTCTACCTTTATAAAGACTGCTTAACTATAACTATAGTGCTTGCGAAGATGGGATATCTATTGGAAAGTTCCGTATATATATTGTTTCACCACTTCTATGAGCCATTTCTTAGTACGAATATGAATAACTAAAATAAATGGATGAAATAAATGAAAATGGATAAATAAAACAGAGTAAAACAGTGATTTTGAGCAAAAAGTTTTTACTTTTGTTTGATACCGACCGAGAAATGGAGTTGATGAGCACCTTCAGGAATGTGTGATTTACAGTTGTTAATTTCGTAATGTTTCTAATATCTTGCTGTTGTCTTCAGCATTAATTCAGATTATCATACTATGGATGGAGTTTATGTTGCTGTTTTATATATATTTAAATATCGTCGAAACTTAAGTTTATTATTAAGATTATTAATTGTAACTGTCAGTCTTATTGCTCTAAAATGGGGGACTTATTTTATTTTTGGGTAAATTTTATCACCTTTCCCCTTCTACTTTGACGATTAACTTGAATTCTGAGGTTCCACCGTCAGAAATGTTGCCACTTATCTTCACTAGGATATTTGGGCTTAAAAACCGCTCCGAAGCACAAGATTAGCACCGATTCCATCTCGAATGCGCGCCGCGTAGTTTTTTCCTCGGGCTTTTATTCTGTGGTGATCAGTATCACAATCCCTCGAAGGGACGAACTGAAAAATGGAACCGTAACAAGGAAATAAATCCGGCTCTAATTCAGATTCCGTTTCATTCGATTTATACCCTTTGGGGATGGTTTTTTAATCCGGTAGGCGATCAAAGAACCTGAGCACTAAATTTCAGAGCCAATCATTCAGGAAATTGGATCAAATTCATTTCCAACTCGTCAACCGTTCCGGGTTTCGAATTAAAGGAATGGAGTTGTGCGAAAAAATGGATTGCGCCGCTTTGCGGGGAGTGCTTTTTTGCAATTATTTAGAACGAGGTCGACGTATATATCTGGGGATGATCAATTATGACGATTCGGGCTTAATTAAAACTTGGAACGTAAGTGTCGAAGCCACGTGGATTCGATTTGGCTGATTGGTCTCGCATCAGAATTGGTCACAAATTAGAAAAATTATGACTTCGCCGGAATCATCGCATCGGAAAAGAGTCGAAACTCATATCATTATCGCGTAAAATTAAAAAAATCACCCAGCTCATATTTTCCACTTCAGAATGGAAATTGATAGAAAAATGCACCTTTGATGTTAATGGGGTTGAAAAAGCTCTGAAGTTGCTATATCTCCCGCTTAGGGCACACTTTATGAAAATTCCTATCAACTCCTTTGACAGACTTTTAGCATGATCTGTGCAGAAACACTATATTCAAGCAATTCTAGCACCTGATAATTTTGAATAATCGATGATTATGTAAGTAATTTCAACAGAGAAACAGATGTATAACCAGAGATTTTCTATGCTAGTTGTATCTCTAGGCACGTGAATCTAACATACAGTTCTCCTGGTATATTTTTGCTACAAATTAAGAGCGAAGAACTTAATCTGCATAAAAGTCTATAATAAGAATGCTTTGAGAAAGCGATTACTATTTACAGAATTGATGTAGTCAACCTTCTGAATCAGATTCTTATTAAGATAGTCAATCATAATTAATTCTCTTAGTCGTTCAGTTTTTGATGAGGGATACTATATTTTCACGTGTGTTAATTAGTTGGTTCTGCTAGCAAAATAAATGAATTAAAAATGAAATTTTTCCATAACTAATGCTTCTATTAATTATCTAACTGTTATATATTATCTTGTGTATTTGAATTTTGATGTTTACTTTGTTATTTTTTATTGCTTTTCGTGTTTTTCATCATGAAAACTATTCTTTCCTACCTAGGTGACAATATTTCTAATTTTATATTCTATATTCACACTTTGAAGCATATATTTGCTATTTGCCGGCCACAAGATAAGTGGTTATCGTCATAGAGGTCAATAATGGCTTACATCTTTAGCTAATTAGTTCTTTTAAAATATAAAGGAGACCGAAGAGGAAGGCGAAACGGTGTCACGTTGCGTCACAACTGCTCGTGACCTTGGCGTTGGAGGTGAATAGGAAGCATGAAGAATGCACAAGTTTTGGAGCGAATCTTTTTATCCCCGGCCATTGTAGCTCGTTATAATGGTATTTGCATGCGATGTTTTCTAACCGACGGATTGTTTGTACTCTCGGGTTGTATGCAGCTTATTCCGGCGCAAATTCTTGTTTATTGACGTTATGCGCCGTTACACTCTTCCGTAGGGGAGAAAAATAATTAAATCGAACTTTGTTTAACCCTATTCCGGCGTTTTTTCAACGCTGGAATTCTTGTTTTCTCGAAATATAACTCGCGAATTTTAGTTCAATTCTCAAGGAATCACTTGACACACATTCTTCGAGAACTTTTCTCTCTCGAATGTGTATTTATAGCATCCATTATTTTACCTTACGTGTGGATTTGATATTTTTCCGTGTGTCACACTTAGTACTTAATGGATCGTCTCAAGCGAGAACGCTTTTTTTTACACTTACGTGCTACTGTTGACTGGTCCGGAAATGGAGAAAAATGCGGGAAGTTATTAGATACCTTCGGAATTACTCTGTTTGAATACGAAATGGATTTTTAGGCTCTGAAAGCAGTTTAATAAAAGTTGAAACGAAATACCGAAACTGGATCATCAGTTTTTTTCCGGTCAAGAGTATTCCGATACTCTTAATTAGCGGATTAATTACTGACTTTTCAGCCTTCTATTCCAATACTCCTAGGTTCTATCTGCAAGGGATAGTTCTAATTTCTCTTTAAAACGCTTTACGTTTCGGAATTTCCAATCATGACAAAGAATGACACAAAACTGTTCCTCGTGTATTTTTCATTTCGGCCGGGATGACATATTACCTCTCAGAAGCTCGCATTTTTGGGAGATTTGTTTACGAATCACGGCATTCATAACTCCCCTTTGTAGGACGCTCGCATTGATTCGTCAATAAATTAAAGAAGCCTTTAGTGACACAGTTAGCGAGTCAGGAACTCCGTATCGATCCTGATACAACTCGAGTTATATGTTTTTTTACGCCGCTTTAAGAAAGCGTTCACGGTTCGGTCTGGTCCTCGTGCCAGTCGGCAGATGGCAGTTGCGTATCGATTTGTTAGTCTCGTGGTCTCGGCGAGGTTCGCGTTGTAGGCGGGAGGGGGCGCTGCTTGGCGCCACCTGCTCGGCACTGAATCCCTCACATGGCAAAGATGGGAACAATACGTTGGGGATTACGTCATACGAGTGTGAGGTCACTTGTATATTAAAGGGGGGCGGCTTGAGCTACTTGCATTGAAGTATGATACATTCACATGTGAGGAGTGGATCCATTGGGTTGGGCCCCACATATATATTCACATATGAGGGGTGGATTCATTGGGTTGGGCCCCCCTGATGATTTTGCGAAACAAGTATTGGGTTGGGCCCCCCCTGATGATGATTTGCGAAACTAGTATTTGCATAAGGCATGGCAAATAGCTCATGATTAGAACCAATCGCAAAATGTTTCTTGTATAGTTAAGAACTGCTAGTTTTTTCACAATGGCTTTGTAGCATCTAATTGGATGGAATTAAGTCAGTAACATTATTATTACTTGAAGATGTTATTACTCAAATCCGCCCCTTGTTGCAACTGCCTCAATGTGCTTAGCATTAGACATAATTTCTGTATTTAACGAAAACATGTATCCCCTAAGTTTGATGCACGAATTTCCTTCGAAATATGATAACTTGAAGTTATAATGTAATGGAGATGGTCAAATGAAGTCAATTTAAGAAGGAGGGGGGAAATTTTATCCCATATTATATTTTGTTCTCAGTGGACAACATTAACCCCTAAAATAACGTAGTATGGATGAAAGCGCATATAAAATCCTTAAGTAATTAATTAAGATCACAGGATCAGTTTTGCACTGGTCAATATGTTACAAATTAAAAGATGAAAAAGGAAATAGTAGATGGTTTCTATCGATTAAAATACTTTTACTATCATTCTGCTCTTTACTCTGCGAGGTATTAAGATTACAGAAATAGGATTGAATGAGAAATAAAGACAGAAATTCATTCCATGCAGCAAATCACCGGTACTGAGTAGAGATGTATCAGACACCTACGAAAAGTACAGCAATGAATCAGAAAATTGAAGCACAGAAAATCATGCAAATTACAACGCTTGTCTCACTATAAAATAAATGTCTGAAATAATTCTTCCTTTGTTATGACAGAAATATAAGCTCTTTTAGAAGCTATATCTTAATTTTGTGATCGAAATGTTTTGTGAGGTAATTGGGGATATATTTAGATAACGAGAAGAAATTTTGAGCCAATATGGGTGTCCTTTGAATAGTACGATAAAAGTTTTACATGACGAAAGGTTTTAATATTATCGAAAGAAAGTGTGATGATGAGTTATCAACTGGCATTGTGAATTGTAAAATGCTCCTAAAAATTTAAGTCTCTTTTCATCAGCTTTCTTTATATCTTTCGATTAAACATGTTTCACTAACCCTCCGCTTATAACTAGTTTATCACCTCGTTTTCAGTTGTTTTTACACCTTACAAAGATGTATTTATCATGAATAGTGGAAGAAAATCTCCTCACATTATTCCAATTTTTTTATTATAAAAAATATTATAACTAACTAACTCTTTAGTAATTCACTGACAATGAGTACAAAAAATCGGTAAGATTGATGTAATTTTCATAGGCAGAAGTACTCGATAATTAAAATAATATAAATTCGTGTGGTAATATGCAGAATTTAAATAATTCAATAGCTTAGTTGATTTTTAAAGAGTTCGTAGTGATTTTCTCTGCTATACCTAATTTGTCGGTGACGGGTGTTAAATAAAGGCTTCGTCCGTATTCTGAATGATATTGGTTTCTTAGATGAATTTCAAAATTTTCAGAAATCGGTTTATTGAAATATATCTGTCTCTTTCTTCCCTCTTTCAGCCACAAAAACAATGTTCATCAATTTCAACTGTTTTATATTTGCTACATAAAGTATGGATTAGCTAGGAATAACATAAGTAGCTTGTGAACCATTTAGAAGGATAGGAATATATTTATTCATCCTTTAAAAAATTAAAATTCCGATGTAAAATCGTTTTTGGGTGCCTTTTCCCGTGTCGTCGATGCTTTTGCAATTTTTAAGGTTACTGCAGCGAACAATATGTCTTTTCATGTCGTCTTCTTTGGGCCTTCTCTTCCGAAGTCTTGATCCTGAAAATGGAGACAGGAGTCGAATAATCTGTGCTCATCGCACCTTCGACCTGCTCGATAAGGCGAAAACAATTTGTCACATAAGCACCGGATCCTTTCCAATGCAATAATAATTTCCATGGAAATTATTATACCATGGGTAAAAAGAGTCATTTCGTGTTTAATTGATTACTTTGTTACGACCGATTTAAAATAACAATTATGTGCTTGTATTGTCTTGAATATTTTTATCTTTGGTGAGACTGTTTGATTGGCTGATATCTTCATGTTCTTAGGAATGTGATGGCGCGCGCGGGACTTCCGCTGTGAGTTCAGCTCACCACTCTTTCATTGCGATGAAAAGGTCGTGGCGTGACATTTCATTGAAAAACTTTTCTTCACGGACATGATTAAAGGAGATATGGCAAGAAGGGTTAGAAGAACTATCTGAATTAAGATAATGAGCTTTTTATTTTTATTGCAACATTTTTTATAATATCCATAAACTATTAATATCTTTCTAAAGTTTACTTTTGGACTAAAAATTAATATCTTTGCTGAAGATGATTTGCCATAAAGCACAACATTTCATGTAATTAATTCAAGAATAATATAAGAAAGGTAATGACAGTGACAAACGTGTTGTTAGAAGCGTTTCTGTCATTGGAGTTTTCATTAAAATCTTTGTTTGTTTTTATTTATTAATTTTTAAATCGTTAGCTAACACCTTAAAGACGTAGTCGGCAAGTTGTACCGAGCCTACCGTTATCAGATTCGAGCGCACTTCGAGTATTATTACTCCCAAATATTTCTTTCCTTCCTTCATATTCTCAGAATGATCTAATTCGTTTTCTCTTTTTCAGCGGCCTATAGTGAAATTCTTCGAATTGGGAGCTAAACCGCTATCAAGGTCCAGGGGAAATTGTATTCAGCATACGCTTTGGTAAGTAGCCAAATTTTTCAATTTCATTCATTATTTTTGCCTTCGAATCGAAGGTTGTGGAGGTTTACGAGGTTTCGTATATACGAAAGGAAAATGGTTGGTGTCGTTCGGGATCTCGATATAGATATTGAACGTCATACGAGTCATACTCGTATAATAGATATGGTTGCGAGATTTCCTTGAAGGTCTACACCATTGCTGCTGTAACAATCTGAGTACGGACCTTACTGTCGTCACACCTAACGCGGACCTGGGTCTCTGAAGATCAAGACTTTTGAAATCGATTTCTAATTGCGATATTTACTTTTCAAGGAAGAAATAATTGATTATTGAATAAGAATAGTAATTTATAAAAAAACTTGTGTCTCGAAATGCAAAATAATTCCTGCCACAAACAAAAATTATATTCCAATAAGATTACCGGCCGTGGTGGCCGAATGGTTAGTGTGCTCGCACGTTATCGCTCCAACTCCACGGTCGGATTTTTCTGGCTAGGGAATGGTTGTAATTATTAAAATGGATGTAATTGGGATATTCCTGTTTCCATTAGAGAAGTTATTATTATTATTATTATTATTATTATTTATTATTATTCAGAAGGAAAACAGCGATGTGAACATCACCAGAGACGCAATGAGAAATCTGAAAATCGAGGCGTACATACTTGAATTACAGATGAAAGTTACAGTACATTGAGTACTGAGCCAAGTCTCCGAAGACCGTCAGTGCTATATAGTCCGGTGATTCCAATAATTTTAATTCAGGTAAACGTTTGCAGTCGTTCTTTAATTCAAAATGATTTTATACATAAAGATAGAAATACGTGAAGTTTCAATTACCGAAAAAAATAGAACTGTTAAAAAAATGTATTTCCTTGGTCTGCGGAGACCCTAGATCTGTACTCAGAAATCTGACTACTGGAAGTCATGTTTAGAACTTGCATATTTTAAAATAATTTCTATCAAAATTAAATATGCCTTTAAACTTAGTAGTGAATAATTCAGATTGTCAGGTAGTGCATTTTTAACTGAGAAATATGCATTCGAAATCCCCTTAGAATAATTAGAATATCAGATATCCGAAGCGGAGATGGAGCTCATATTTTTTTTAAAAGAGTGATTTATTTTGCTCTGCTTTTTTCCGCCACGCCTACATATGTACACCTATCCTATTATTATGTCCTATGATGCTCACAATATCTCAATAGTCGTTACGATTTTCTAGTTTTTGCGCGATTAAAATGATCGAATAATCAGTAAAGCTAAATTTATCGCCGAATCCGGCCCGCCCATCGCATCGGACGGGGCTGCAAATAACTACTGCAGTCGCGCAAAAAACGTGACCGGTTCATTAATTCCTTACGTTTAATGCTATGCCGTGACCGTAACACGCGCGTCATTCCCGTGACATTTGTGCAGCGAGATTTAGAGTATTGAATTCGGGGCGAAGTTTGGAACAAGATCTGTCACCATTTGTTTGCACATAAACGATGGCTCTCTATCCGATGCATATTTTGAGTACGTCACAGATAAATCCGTAAATAGCGGATGAACGTGGCGCCCCGACGTGGGACGATAGAGATTTCAATCCTTTTAAACAAAGAGGAGGCCGAATCAGAAATGTTGGGATTCTAACGGGATTATATCGATTCGTCCCGAGGGGCCTGTCATGGTTTCCGCAATCTAAAGATTGGAAAATGATACGATCTGTAATTTAAAATATTTTAGTGAGTTAATTCTCTAAAAGTTTTCGAACGGGAAAGAGAATAAAAAGATTTTGAATTAAAACCACATCTTTCGTTGTTGTTATCGGTAAAGCTGTTTCCAATTTTTAATATCCTTCTTTGCAGTTAATATAGTTTCTTCAACTCTTCCTCAAAAGATGTGATTATGATTTTGATCTCTTTCAAGTGAAAGTACAAATTTTCTATTTTGCAATGAATATAGTTGATCATAAATTTTATTTAAATTTTTAATCAATAAATTTTAATATGATTTTGAAATGGCGTGATAATAAAAGTTTTTCGGAGTCTTTCCAATTGTTCTTATTTCGAAAAGGAAATTATTATTTTTTAATTCAATCCATTCGTCCTTCACTTGTTTAAAATTCGTCTTAAACGCAATAGAGAAATTAAACTTAATTTTATTTCACAGATACTATATATGTATTATTAATATTTGTTATAGGTGGAATAAAGTAAAGTTTGATTTATATACGTGTTTAGGAAGTCAATTAGTATTTAATTTCAGCTCGTTCGAAAATCCAATTGTAGCAATCTTTCCTTTATGATGTATAATTTTTAAATTTAATTAGAAAAATTATAATTGTCTTTGCGGTATATTTATCCTTATGTTCTAAGAATTAGTACTCATAAACATTTTTGAATGCTTTATAAAATATAAAGCCTTAATTCATAGGTTCAAGGCATGGATTCTTACATCCAGAATTGTGCAGCTATTACAATTATGTTGAAATTGAATTTGTTTCCTATTCCATTTAGATTATTCCAAAGTAAATATTCATAACCCCCGTCAACGTGCTCAAAGAAAGAAGTAGCAATTACAGCTCATCTTCCCGTAAAATTTAATCCACTTCATCAAAGAAAGGCTTTCTTTTTAATGCCGCTTTACTAGAATAAGTCCGCTTAGAGTAATTCTAGCGTTACAACCTCTGAGAGGTATAAGGAATGTACTCTTGACTTAGTGGTACATTTAAAGTCACCGATTATTTTATTAGTTAAATTTTTAATTAGTTTCGGAACTCAGAAATACATTAGCGCGACTGAGAAAGTAGGAAGAGGAGGAAAGTTTTAATGAATTTGCCAGAGAAAATGGCTACCGAATTATATTGGACTTAAACTTCAGTGTGCGGGAGAAGACGAAATATCCTTAAAGATTAATCTCCTTCCATTTTCATATTAATGAAGGTAGAGAGATGTGAAAATATTTGAGTAAAGATGATCCAAAAATAGCGTACAATAATTAAATAAATAGGAAATGATAATTTTTTATGGGGACTGAGTGATCAGCATTATTAATGCAGTCTTTGATAAGGTAAAGGAAAACTTCTCTTCGTTTTGAATATAAATTTTGGTTACAAATGGAGTTCTTCCCGGTTTGATGAAATACGTGTCAAATAGAAATATTAACATGAATTTATTTTTTAATAAATTAATATTTTAGCTTTTTAAATTTCGTTGCTCTACAATTATAAATCTGGCCAGTAAAGTCATGGCTTTCTCAGAATACCTATTCTCCCTCTATTTTACTTTCTCAAGTTATTAAAGGAAAGCATCTCATTCTGCAAGGTTTATTATCTATGCGGGTTGTAATAAATAGATTAATTTATGTATTTATTATATTACTTGAGAGTGATTTAGGAAACTACTAAGTAATGCACGACCATAATTTTCTAGTCAATTTAAAAGATATCGTAAGATTTCTGTTTCATCCAAGATAATGGAATTATAAACTTTATTTTATAGGTCTCTTTGTGGTGAAAAGCAATACCGAAAAAAGAATGTATGTTTACTTGCATATAATAATTATTAATGATATAACATTTATTATAGTTTTTATAGGACTTTGCTACTCGAAATTCATTTTATAACAGAGGAAAAGGTTTTTTTTGAAAGTTGCATATATGCAAACTCGTATAAGGTATTTATTTATATGTTAGATATTTATATCTATTTAAAATAGATAACTCATTAATTTGTTTTCTTATTTCAACGTAATAGCTTTTCTTTTATTCTTGTAGGTATATGTAGTATCTTATATACTACGTCATGACGACGTTATTTCAGTTGATCTTCTGAAATTATCCCTTACTTTGTTATGTGCAGATTTTAAGAGGGCTATCAAGATTTGACCAAAAGAACTCATAAATAATTCATTTATACATAATTCATTCGTCTGATTTAAAACGACATTCATGTTTCACTTAAGCTATTGCATATTCGATGAGCCATAAAATCCATCATGAGGATGGAACGAGCTGTATGAAAGAGAAGTTGAATCCCGAGAAATTCTTCGCTGGAAAAATTTATCTGTTAAAATGTATACAAGGCGAAATATATTTAACCTTTTATATCCGGAAGGAAAAGTTAAATATTCTTCTCGGCAGATATACTCCTCCAACTTCCAAAAAAGCGTAGTCCCGTATTACTCTACCTTTTTCCTCCTTTGTCTCTCCCCCAGCTCGCTTGATCCCTTCCACATATCTCCGCTAAAGTTTTCCATTCAATAAAACCTGGCCATACCTCCTCCTTACACTCAAACCCTCACGTACATGTTCCATGGAGAGTCTCTTTCCCTCAATTTAATTCCCTTCCTTCCTCTCTTTATCTGGCTTTAAACCCCCTCCGGCTACCCTCCTCCATCTTTCCTCCCACACTATTTCAAAGGACGCTCCTTACCACGTCTCTAATTCACCCACTCAATTCTCCACCTCATTTCTAACTGTACTCTCTACTTTTTTCCCATCTACTCCAGTATCCTTCCTCTTTTATCATCTCTTTGTACCCAATTCATCCAATCCTCTTTCGTTTCACTCTTCTTCGCCTACCGTTTTCGGAATTACTCGCACATTTTGGCCTATTTCTCCTATTCATCCAATCCTGTTTAGTTTCACTTTCTTCACCTACCCTTTTCGGAATCATTCAAAAATTTAGGTCAATTTCACCTCTATTACTATCTCTAATTATTATTTCAAGTTTCTGTTTGAAATTTTCATTCTTTTAATGTCGTGTTTTCAATAAGTACGCTCAGAAATGTATATGCTACGCATTATAATTGCAAAGAATCATAAACAGCTGTTTGGCCCCCTAAATAGCACAAAATACTCCAGGATTTACTAGGTTCTACCTTTACTTTACTATAATTTCTCCTAAATTTGGTATTCTTTAATGTTGAAATAAAAAAAAACGCTTTGTAATAATTCCACGGAATATATTTGATGAACACTACCGGTTTCAACTGATGAATAGTCATCATCAGCTTTTGAATTCTTACAAAGTGTTTTTTATTGCAACCTTAAAGGAATTCCACAAAGTGACCGCCATTCAGTATAGGCATTCTTTAACATAAATTCTGGACATTCTTCTTATTATCTAATATAATCTTTTCGTTTCATATTTTTTTAGCGTCCTCTTTCATTAACGATTATTTATTCCTCGAGATATCTGCTTCTTACCCTTGACCTTCTTACCTTTACCTTACTAGTAGTAATATGTCATTCCTTCCATATCGAATGTAATGATCCTCAATCCTGTTTATCTATGCATCACTTGTTATCTTTGTAATTAAATACAAGCCTTCGTTAAAAAGTGTTCCCAGTAGCTCATGAAGCGACGCTCTGAAGCTTAAAATTCAAACTTGGATAAAAGGAAATTCTCAGTTTGAAATTGTGCTTGTTATGCCGCGAGAAAAAGTTTAATAAGGCGCTAAATTCTAAAATTGAGTTTCATGATGATGGAGAAACTACAGGATGTAATAAATAATTCGGCTTAGAAAATATAAATATGTAAATGCGTGTGATTGAATGGTATGAAATTGTCAGTGATTTGTAAGTAATCTGCTCGTGGATTATAGGATAACTAATGTCTTTTATTTTGAATTTTGATTTTTACGTTGCTTGCAAATTTATTCATTGTTCTTAATTACTTATCATTATGATGTGGGTTGCGGATCTCTAGTCGTTGACAATAATTTCAGAACAACAAATTCCTTTTTTTGTTCGTTTCGCCGAAAAACGTCATTTTCTTCCCTTATCACTCAAAAATCTTTATTATCCTCTGCTTCAGTGACTTCCATCTCGCCTTTCCTTCTCTCTCTTTACCATCTCTCATTCGCATAATTTTTCCTCACCCTCCGCCTTCTCCCTCTTCGCCCAATGTTACGCCGTCCTTTTTGTAATCCTCTCGCTAATTAACTTTCGTATTCTTCTTGTTGAAAAGTTTTCTTTTGTCGGTTACACTCTTTCCCCAAGACTTGTTTACATCCCACCTACGCTCCTTTTTCCCCTGAGCGACTTCTTATCATCCTCTTCCTTCCCTCTTCTTCTTTTCCTTCTCCTTCCTTCTCCAGCGCCTTATTCCAATGAGTTTCCTTAATCACGATATATGTTTCTCTCCCGCTCATCCGTTATATTTCTGTACGTCTAAGGGAGCCTTAAATTCCCTACTTTTTCTTCTTTTATCCGTTGGATTATTTCCCTTTTTCTTCTTTACGCTTTAGAGTCTATTGAAACGAAGATGCTTTTGCTCAAACTAAATCTTTTTCTAGCTGTTGCCAATGGTGATAGTCTCTAAGAAATGGGTACAATTTAGGATATTCATGGTTAAGTGTCTGTGAAGTGTTTCAATTCAGTTTGGGTATGACAGAATTGCTCTTTGAGTTGACCTTGGGACTTTTAATCAAGAGAGTATGCTAAGGAATAAAACGTTGTTTGAAAGAAATTGGGTTTCAAAAGTTTTGTTTACCCAAGTTAAATCATTTGATCACGTGTAATAAAAGACTGTTTTATAGTATGATATTATAATGGGGGCTTAGACCAAGTGATTTCAGTCACATTGAATTTAGTATATGCTACGTTTCTTACAAATTACTTTGGTTTTAGAACGATTGGTGTTGAAAGAAAGGCTTTTTGTTTCGTATCATATGTTTTGATCTGCCTACTGCACTCTTATTTAGCTTCATATTAGTATATTTATGTATGGATATAACTCGAAGTTATCACCATAAGCTATTCCTGTTGATGATTTTATTTACTCCCGTTTTACTCTTTTCTGTTTTAACTGTTTAGTTCCACTTTTCGGAAATTAGTAAAATTTCCACATATTTGTTAGCTTGTATCAAATCTATTTTATCTTTATGCATACTTCTAATGTTGTTTTTTTAAGGATGCAAGTTTAATATATTTTTCAAATTTTCATTTTTATGATCATAAATATGTGATAGAGAATTTCATTATTGAATAGTAAATAGGTTTATTTTTTAAAATCGAGTACATTTTCAGTAGAGGATTTCAAAACTTGGACAATTCCCTGTTTGAAGTACCAGATAGCTTATCTTGGGCGTGCTCTCTTCGCTGGCCTCCATTCACTTTTCTTATTGGTGCAATTCTCCCTCGAGTTGTTTACGGCATTACTGCCCATTTCCTCTCCGCGGACCAGTTCTCCCTCCTATTAAACGCCATCGACTTTCTCTTTCCGAGAGCACTCTTCTGGTAGAAGAATAACAGCGTATAAGCTGTGCGCAGTTAGGTAGAGAATGAAACTGTTGTCTTGGATATCCCAAATATAGCTGAAAAGGTTACGCCAGACGTAACGCAAATAAGGAAAGACGGATTTACTTTGCGAAACCTTAAGGAAAAAATGTACCTTGTATACGAGTTTTTTTGTTAGATTAAGATCTTATATTACGATCATTAATGCCAATTATAAATTAGTAATTAATAATTACCAGATTTAATTAACTTTAGTAATTAATATTGACTTGAAATAGAAGTCACGCTTCTCACTTAGACATTGATAGTTCACTCTTTGGTCTTCCAACTCTCATTTCAAAAATAATGGTTCTTAATATATCTGAAGGCTCACATAGTAATTATGGTACGTATTATAAGTATTTGCATATGTTTAGGTATTCTAGATGTATTTTCATAAGAACGACATACATGTTAGCTTGTTATTTTTTGTTAATTAATTACATTATTGTTAATATTTTAACATTGTGTAATCCTTGTAACTGGGCTCTCCCCTAATGAATGAATAAAGAAATAACTTTCTCATTTTCTTGGTTCTAAATAACAGAGTTTAATATAGGACTATGTGTCATCATAAAAAAATGATGTATTGTATTGAAGCATATTAGCTCATATACGACGAATTAAAAGAACAGAAAAATATTAGAGACGATAATTCATTTTAGCGGTTTGTGATATTTGGAATATTTCTAAAACCAGATCTCATCAACCTTAGTGAGTATTAATTAGCTTGTGGAGCACCTTTGTTGAATTGACAAGAATAGAAACTATTTTTTTCGTGATTGAATTGGTGTTAATTATACAATAATATTATCAATCGTTATTTATAGGAATACTTTTGGTACTCAACAATCAAAACGATGATGGTGAAATGATTCGATGATGATGATGAATGATTCAATGATTACTATAGTTTCATATGATTAAATGTAAAAAATGTTTATATTATGCTCTATGATTGTTACGGAAAGCTTATGGGGGTGATTTTATATGTATTTCAAGATTTGGCTTTGAATAATTGAATGTTATTAAATTAAAATTTGTGTAAATTAAGTATACTTATAATCATGTACATTGGTATTCACCAATATTACCATTAGTCTGCGTTTACGGTTGAATAATATTATTCACCTTAAGTGTTCATCCAGGTAAGATTATTTGCTTTTAATGGCCAGTTTGAGAGATCCTTTCCGCAAGAATGAGTATTTTATAATTATAAACGATCTTCTTTATCGGTTTTCTCAAAACACCTCATTCCGCTCCAAATAAATCTCTTTCAAATTCATCGGACCTCTTCTTTCCCATCTCATTCTTCATTATTCATCATTTTGCTCATTTATATCGTTTTCCTCGCTAATCCGCCTCTCCTCTTTTCGCTCCTGCGTGGACTCCCATCGTCCCTCTTAAAAACGGAAAGGGGTGGCAGGAGATGATGGGGAAATTGATTTTCATTCAGGAGGGAATTTGTGTGGGAAAGGTTCGAACCCTCAAAAAGTATCCGTTTTTGCGAGAAATCGGGACTTGACTTGAAGTTTATTTTTGAGAGAAAGTAGTTCTTTCCTGGTGAATTGCAAGTTTGAATAGTTCTCGGGACTCCAACTGGGTAGCGGAGCTCCATGTCGTCGACGTTTCGGCTGCACACTCGGCGACCATCTTTGGGACAATGAGGCATTAGGAAAAAACTAGCGCCACCCGTGCAGCAGAAACGTCGACTATATGGAGAGGTGCTACCCGGTTGGAGCCCCAAGAACTAATCTTCCAAAGTAATTAAGAGTCAGGATGGATTAATAAAATGGGATTTCTCCACCTTTCTCGTTCTTTTTCCGGGTTTATTATCTTCGAAATAATACGTCTTTTTTCCCTTCTCCTTCCAAATTTTCTCGCTTTTTATCCTGTTACGAAGCTGGAAAGTGAGGGACCGTTGTCATCGTTAAGGATTTGTCGCAACAGAGTTGTGTTCGCGACGGAGTTGCTGACGGAGAGAAAAGTAAAAAGAACGCGAAATTAAAACGATGTTAACGTGTAGAAATTTGCGATGTAGTTTTTATTCTATTTGAGTTTAGAAAATAAAGTTACTTACTGTTTCAACGAGTCTCACATATCCTCGAGCCCACAAAATACGTTACAATCCCCTTTCTCTCGATCTTTCATTGCTTGGCGATTGCAATTGTTTTCCATTTCCCACCGGTTCGATGCTTGTGCCTTTCCTTTTCCCTGGTGGTGTATGAGAAACTCGTGGGTCGAAATGCATCCAGGCCAAGTTCGGGAACTCTTTTTTATTTCGCGTTTGACCAAATCGAGAAATTATGACACCCTCTGAACGGTGACGCATATAAGTGAGCTTGAAATGAAATTTTGCGTATCGAATATGGAACTTAGAGCTGTTTTTGGTGAAATGTTTTATCGCGCGATTCACTATTTCATTCGTTGTTTACTAGATTTTTTTCCTGGGGAAGATTGTCAAAACGTCTAATTGTATGGGCTCTATTTCTTATCTAACGATTAGTAACGATACTGAATATTACCTGGGTTTTCCTCCGGAGATTTCTTTAGGAGAATCGAAACAGGTTAGAGTTTCTTTATCTTTCTAGTACCTAAAAGAAGCGTATTGGGGATTCTTAATTAAAGAATCACTAGCTTTACAAGCTGTACATTTAATACAAAAATACTTGCCTTGCTAAGCATTGTAAGCTTTTCCATGTTTTTTGATATCTCAATTATATAAATTCGACTCATAATTAATTAACGATGCAAAACGTTTATGAGGTATTATGTTTTAACTGCGCAGTTGGGATTATGGATTTGGAATCCTATGAAACTCATCGCTCATATAGAATCATCTTCAACATCTTACTGTAGCTCTAATCATAGGATATTTAAAGTATGCCACATTTGGAATATTTTATGGTAACAGGAGTGCTAAGGAAAGGAAAACATAGTAATTTGGTCATCATTTTCGAAATATGGTAGTAATAAAAAATGCAAATAACGATTTTTTGAAACCGTACTAAAAATTTATTTCTTGACCATTTTTAAAAGAAATAAACTTTGTAGCTTTCACAATACATAAAAAATCTTGCGACCATTTTCGTTAAATTCGCTGAGTTTCTAGTTATTGAAATATTCATAACGCGTGGAGATGATTAGTTCTTCAATTAGAATTGACATAGTTTAAGTTTATTGTTTTATTTTACCATTGTTTATAGGCTACATATAATGTAATAATAGACAAACAAAAGAAAATATGATTCAGCTTGTTACCATTCCCTTTGCTAGCAAATTCAAGGCTCATATCATCGAAGGGTCAAATCTCTATCCATGTCGTTCATGTTAATATACCTCTGAGAATCGGACCTATATTATTCTCAAACCAACGCTTATTATGATTGTAATTGTTTTTCAACATGCGAAAACGTCCTATTGGTGAAATTACATTAGCCTCTCTCTAATAGAACAGTTTCGGATCATAATTGTAATTTTCATTAGCTTGTGTTCTCACAATAGAGAGAAAATATCAAAAACTCAATTTTTAAGACTCGCCAGGAAATTGGATGATTAACTTACAATGACCGATTCAGCACCCAAGCACGACTTCCTGTAATTAATTATCCAGTGCGATGGTACGTTTCGCTTCGGAGTCTGCCTGATACCATTAATTCATTTACGGTAAACATCAGCTGGCACAGTAATTGAGTTAATCATAGCTTCCGCTTGGCTTCTAGCTCAAATGCCCCTGATTGGATTATCCTGATTTACACTTTTGTGTCGGCGGCTCATTCTATTTGCAGTTATGAGAGGCGTGGATTCTCCAATACAATGTTTAAGAATTGGAATTGTTATCGATGAATATTTTAATACTCGGAGTGAAAATTTACAGATAGAGATTTGGTTTGGGTTTGTTGATGAATTTTTGCTGATTTTGTATTCCTTGGGAAATTGTGCTCTAGGAGTCTTAATCAATGTGAAAATTGTACGTTGTGATTCACTTGTTAATTTATAAAAGAATCCTTATGGATATAAGACGAAAAAATAATTTATTTCTCGATGGTTTTTTATTTTAAGCATTCAGGAATGCTCTTGCTTGAATTAGCTTCGCGTTAATCAGCTTTATTAGAAAAGAATTCTTCTCTATTGTGAGAAGAATTCTTCTCTTCTCCACAGTGACAAATTTTGCCTCGGAATTGACCAGTGGTTCTTAACCTTTTAAATAGGCCCCTTAAATCTGAAAATAAGCTCCCGGAACCCGTTGAAAAATGTTTCTTTTTTTATTCAGGAAAAGACATTTATTGTGATATAATTTATTCATCCCATAATCAAAGTAATACATTTACAGTACATTACTATTTTCTTTCATGTAAAACGAAGTTTTAAGGTATTTTAACGATCTTTCTGATAAGCGGTTAAGCGGTAATTTTCATTAAAAGTTTGGAAAATTTCTCTCTCCCTTCTTTGGAAATGCTCTCTCGCTCCTTCGGTTAAGAACCACTGGAATGGATTAATATTCCTAAGAAACCTAAGGGTGGACTTTATAACTTAGAGTCGATGTTCATCTGACTTAACCTAAGGGGGATCCTTGCGTACTCTTTGTAGAAATTGCAGAAGTAACCTCGGGGATGACATTTTCGAGTGACATATCCTAAAACGGAAGATCACAATTATCACGGATGATTGGAGGAATTCACATAGGTAGAATGGTCTGACGCCCCTTACGGGATTTCGGTCTCCGTAATGGGGATTGCGTGCTGAATACTTGGACGCTGGTCTGCGGGTATGATGTAGTGCTCTTTGGTACAATGAAGACCCTGCGGTGAGATTACTGCGTGAGGATTTGCGTGCGTGTTACGCCCTTTCGGTTTAAGCACCGCCTCAATAATTAATGGGATTCTATTAAGAATTTACATGTGATACGGGTTCCCGTTTTTGAATGTCCTTTGGCTTTCGGGGAAGCGCAGCTTTGCAGCCCATAATGTATTAATACTTTGATGATAAAGCCATTAGCCTTGACCAAAGTGGTCACGAAGAGATTTCAAAGTTGAATCTCAGCTGTACAATGGTTCTGTCGGTGTTTTAAATCGGTCGGCGCTTGTGATTTTTGATAGTTTTAGCAAGTCTTGAAAATTAGTATGATATTGGCTTCGTGTAACGATTCCTTAGTTTTTACCTTCATCTCTAATTAATTTGTCATTGCTTATTTTAGTTTAAATTCTTTTTAATTCTGCTACCTTCCCTTTTCAAAACGATCCAGTTTTGCTTTATTCGCCTTTCTTAATTTCTGAGAATAATTTATTATAAGAAAGTATTTTTATATTTTTAAGTATATCGTATGGTCTTGAAGAGAAAGATGCGCTAGTTAGTTTTAAGAGACAGTGTTTATGAAGTTAATTCATTAGAAGTGAACTATAAACAAAATATGCTGATCAAATATACATAGACTGATATGTGTGATAAGTATTTTTACTCGTTACAAAAGCTTGTATGAATGTAGAAGGCACGTATTCAATTTAAGTAGCACTAGGTATATCCATACAATATGGAAACTACCTCCTCAGTTTCAAACATTAATAGAAAATCTCAATCTTTTATAATTAGTTAATTTGAAGACGGTTTGCTTTGTGTGTAAATTGATTGAATTATTAGTACGAAATTCACGGAATGAAAGAGCCTTTAGAAAGTAATTAAGAAATCAAAAAGATAAGGAAATATAAAAGTGAATTTTATGCTCTCAATTAATGGTATTTACTTCATTTGTTAATGACATGTCAGATGCTGATGTTAAATATCGTCCACTTTCCTTTGAAGAAGCAATTGTAGAGGTAATTTACCAAAAAAAGGAGGTTCTTCTAATGAAATTTAGAGCAATTCAATCCGGAAATACTTAATTGTTTCCTTTACGAAGTAAATCTCTCGGAAGGGAAGCATTTTTAAATTCTCTCTGAAGAAAAACCCCGTAAAGATGGATAGTCGCCCTCTTGTGGGCCGCGCAATAGAGGCAAGCACGTGTTATGGAATCGTGCCAAATCTGGAATTAAGAGATTTTACTCCGTTAATGCCGCATTTTACGGGGACCCATTTTTTCATACTCAAATAGATCAAAGGTAATGCTGCACGGCGTCCATTGTGCAGGAGAAATCCGAGTTCCTCGTGCGCATATTTGAGGATCCTTTCTTCGTTTTTACGTCCGCCATTGTTTGCCCACGGTTTCATTTTCATTACTTTTTATCACCGCCGCGACTTTCGTAATATCCACCCTCTCTCATTGTTTTGTTGTGTCGCTTTTAGTGGAGGATTTCCTTTCTGCTTTGCCATTCCTCTCTCGGAATTCCGAAAGGATCCCTTAAACCCCAAGAACTAGCAGTCCCTCTCTTTAAACCTTCGCTGGCCGTTTTTCCGAAGCGACCCCACGGGCGGGCCACTCGGCGTTAGCATATTCTCACATCAGTTAAACATGGCGTGGGAGTTGGATCAGCGCCGAGGCACTGTCCCGCCCGGATTCTCCCCGGAAAGACCCGGAGGAAAACGCCGGAAGGACCGCCTTTTCCTCCGGCTTATCGTTTCCCCGTTTCGCTCCGTCCTTCGCTTCTGTTTTTAAACCTAATCCCGGGAAGATCAAATGCCTCCGACTCTTATCTCCGCGGAGCGTTTGGCGTCTAAACTCGGCATGGGCATGTGAATCTAAGTTATCAAAGATAATTGAAGCGAGCTGTGGGTTTTAAAAGCGCAAACGGAAGGATTTGGTGCAGTGAAGTAATTTACTTTGGCGCTCTTTTGATTTCGGAGGACGAGTGCACTTCCTCTGTGTATCCGGGAGGTCCAGGGGATGCCAGTGGCGGCACTCGGGACTATTTGATCTGCTAGGACTGCTTTACGTATGCATCTCGGTGCAGACATGTAGACCCTTTGTTTGGGTGATGTACGTTCAAATGGCGATGTTCGTTTAAAATAGTGATATATGTTGAAAATGATGATCTAAGTTTAAATGGTGATGCATGTTAAAAATGGTGATGTACCTTTAAAATGGTTTTGTACATTTAAAATGCTGGTGTTTTTTATTAAAAAGTACATCCTTTGAAAGTATTGGTATCTCATCTTTCCGTCGTTGTGAAACATAAACATTACTTAAATTTTTGTTTTTAAAAAGTCAAAAGAAATAGCTTCATTTAAAGGCATACCAGTCTTACCAATTCAATAAAAATAAATGCCGTCGAAGCTCAGTTAAACTATTTCATTTCTTCATATTCTAGGAATGGTTATTCCAGTAATTCCTTCTTTTTCCCACGTTTTAGAACATTTCTAGCTTTTTTATCTCCTCATTAACATTTTTTCATAGAATTTCCGTTTCCACGTTTATTTTCTTATTTTTCTTAGAAAATATTTTGTGTAGGTAATGATAGGCGCATTTTGTGAAAATTATTTAAATAGACTCCAATGCTTCGCAGGACAGTTTCTTGTAATAACAATTTTAGAATTTTCTTAGAATAGCTTACTCATAGTGTTAAATTATCCAACGTTTCACCTTAAATCTTTGAAATTTACCATTTCATTACTTACCATAGAATTATTTAATTCGTTTTCTACTTTGAAAGATTAATGCAAGGCTAGGTTGAGTTTAATTTAAGAACATTCCGAATCGTAGACGATCATGACGCAATTCGTTACGAAGAGATCACTTTATCCCCTTTTCGAAAAAAATGACAACTTTTTCATTAAAAATGTTATTAATATGGATAAATTAATTTTCGAAATATGCTCTACATTACAGATGTTCTCAATTGTGAATACTCAAACAATTATAGGAATTCGATTCGAGAGATTTTTGGAATTCATCTCTGTATTTAAAAAAAAGCTTAATTTATAGGCAATCTAGCGTACTCATCTATAAACGTCAAGTCTCATTAGCTATCCTTTATCCATATGAGTGCTATAATTATTAGTGTTCAGGTTAATATCAGAGAAGGAATAAAATAATCACTCCGTGATTTACCCTGGAAATAATTCACCGCTCCTCAGATTTCTGTAATCCCATTTGCGAGACTGCTGTTGAGCGGAAGTTGGACCGAGAAAGCTCCATTGGGTGTTTTCATTTAGTTTCCGCTTATAAGTAGTTTTATGGAGTCTGAGGCAATAGAATTAGATCCCTTGCACGTCTGATAAACAGGTCAAAGTGTACGGAATAGTCTTCGGTTTACGTTAAACTAATCTCTGGACTGGTATCTCCCTCAACTCCCCACATCCTTGGTATCGCCCGCATTCATTTTCACTCGCTGTTTGTTTGGCTGGACTCCAGCCTCGCATCTCTTCGCGACTTCCTCTTTCAACCCTCCTTCTTCCTCCCCCTCCTCTTCCACCCACACACCCCACTTCCACCTCCCTTTCTCGGATTCGTCAAGGACAATGTAGGCTATCGTATCAATATTAAGATACTAGTATCGATTCTATCCCGTTCATTCATGTGATACGTGTTTTGGAAAACCGAGGATTTCCCGTGGAATAACAAATCGCCGAAATCTTTTTATCTATATTGGCAATTATCCTGATTTATGCTTCCCTTTTCTTCCTTTCTTTTTCTCCAATAAAATGTTTGCTTAGTTCTATTCTGAAGTTTTGTCTCTGACGTTTGAAATTGATACGAGCCGTACTTTGACACCTTACATATAACTAAGATTATCAGCAAAATAATTTAGATTTTCTGCTGAAGGTGAGGAAGTTAGTTATTCGAATTAATTAATTTTATTTTAAACTCGTCTCGATCGAAATTTTACGGGGTAACAGTCCGAGGATTGCTTTGTAACAACCCTAAACTAGAGTCCTCCGGCCCAATCCCTTCACTCACTCATGTCCCTATATTCACTCATTTTATCCATAAATGGATAAATTTGTGACCTTACCTTCAACCACTAGCTTTATAATCCTATCCAACCTACCATTTATAATCTGAGTTCGTTCGTTTGCTGGTCGAAAGATCGAAAAACTTACTTGGTCAATCAATTTTATCTCAATAAATATTCTTATTGAGCACCACACTATTGCATTTAATCAATTTTGTCTGATTCTTTCACAGCCCTTATTTCACGCTATCACAACAGAGCACTTTACATTTCTCTTTTTATAAACCAATTTCTTAAATATAAGATAATAATATAAGTTGCTTGCAACTGCTTTTCTTGTTAAATTATTTTTCTCTTGGGAGTTTTTCCTACCATGTTTCTCTTGCAACTTCCATTGCTGGTGCATTTGCTGTACCTAAAGAATTAAATTACTCTACTCGTTTAAGATATTATCTTCCTGATTTATTTCTTCATGCCATTTTTCATTAGTAATAGTCCTCTCTTTAAGTCCACTTTATTTTTATTCAGTATCGCCGTATCATCTTCAAACCATAGCGAGCTTATTGTTTTTCTCCATGTCCTCCTCCTTCTCTTTCCCTAAATTTTATTACCCTCTCAGTGTACGCTTAAAACATTAGTGGTGAATATCAGCAACTCTTTCTTACTCGTTTATCTTTTAGCTTCTTCCAGTTACATTTTTATTTTAAATTACTCACCTAATAGATGTTATCATTTTGAATGTCTCGCTTTCGATGAATGCTTTAAGAGCGAATTTATCTTTTATCTCGGGGCGAAGTTTTCTGATCGCTGATTCGGCATATCTTTCGCCGGATCGTTCTGCCGTCATTCGCTTTCTTATCTTATTCCACACTCTCTTTTTAAAATGTATACGATGTCCTATCAATGCGAGAATATGCAAGTTGTTTAGAAAGTGATAGTATCCCTGTGAGAAATGAAGTGCTATAATTTCAAAGATCATCAGTTGAAATTAGATATCTAAATTAATACCCTGCGAGCCGCCTTTCGGGATGTGGCAGGGGGTGTAAACACCTGATATATAAGAAAAACAGCTCCTTTCACAACACAACAACAACACAAATCACAATGACCTATCTGTTTATGTGCAAGAGGAACAAAGAAATAAGAATATTACTATGAAAACCGAATAACTGTTAATTTAACATTTATATTTATTTTTTTATCATTCTTTTATAATCTGGTAATCTACAGATATAGTTTATTTTCTACCTTTCCTCCTTCTTTATGCCAATCTTAATATTCTTACATCATCAAGATATTTCTAATTTATCACATTCCATCTTCTATTATACTTCTCAAGAATATTGCCAGTACCTTTATCGTTGTGTCTGAAATGTTTGTAAAGGTTCTTTCAAGGTATTACGAGTATATTAATATGATAGCAATTACTATCATGTAAAATACTACATATATCTTGAGTGAATTAAATTTATGTGGCAGCGAAAAATAGAACTATACTTCCCATTAATTTTGTAAAATTTAATTCATTTTAAGATAAAATAACAGTCATGCAACTCATTTGTAGACCACTTGTCCAAAATATCAGTAAATCCAAGGAAGAAATCAGTTCCGGAACAATAATATTCTGGCGGGTTCGATAATTTGCATTTTACCAAAAGAGCAAGTAATTTTATGCACTGAATATGCAAGCCATGTAATGAAATTTTCGTATGCATTCACAAAATGTGTGTTCTATATCCTCAAAGGAGGTCTTTAAAAAATTTTGGGCTCGTCCGGGATTTGAACCCGGGACCTCTCGCACCCTAAGCGAGAATCATACCCCTAGACCAACGAGCCAGTTGTTTAATTCCGTATGCTTCTGTTACTTTCACATTTGGATGTCAAAAGAGGGCGTTTCCAATTTCTGAGCAGGTTTTATGACGTCACCGGACTGAGAGAAGTCACACTTCGGCTTCGCATCTTTGATAATTTAAGCAGAGGCAAAATTTATTGTGTAGGCATAGGCTATACATGCTTCCTAGATAAACGGCAATATGTATGTATGGGTATTAGATATTTACAGCTAGTAGAGATATGATAAGAGTGGCACCCAGCGGAGTTTAATAGGAAAGAAAATTTTAGATAAAATATAATTTCGGTTTGTGGTGTAAATTAAGAAATTTCAAATCATGTAAAAGAATGAAAACTTGCCAATAATAGTAACCATTGTAAGGCATAAAATGTTTCGTACAAATTTTGAAAAATATTCTCAGAAATATTTTATTAAATGGCAAGTTTTTAGCCAATCGTGCTCACTATATTGAGCATCTACGCATTTATGTGTGAAGATCGAGCAAAATTAAGGGCGAGTTAAACAAAAAAATCGTTAACCCTTTCGAAAGGATGTTCTAGTTAGAATAACTAAATATATTTGTATTAGTGTTACCTAAATTCTGTTAGGATTGGCTGATTTTATGTGATTAGTGTTGATGTACTATTATCCACTGGGTTATGAATATGGGGTGGGGTAATATCTGTAAAGGTTGGATTATGTAATTGCTTTGACTTCTGTCAGAGGTAGGTTATATGAGGGATTTCCCTCCCTCCTTGGGCAAATGCCTCACTGAGTATGTTTACCCCTAAACTTACTCTGTGTAATTAGGTAATCCACAATGTTTCGTCTGAATCTGTGAATTTTATTTTTTACTGTGTAATTAGAACATTATTATTTATGTCTTAATTGAAACTGTGCGAATTTATGTATGTGTATAATATTTGTAATTTTCATCCAATGTCACCAGATGTTTAATCTACTTGCAGTGCTTCTGTAATAATAATAATAATAATAATAATAATAATAATAATAATAATAATAATAATAATAATAATAATAATAATATCCTGGCAGTAATACTGTGAATTTAGAATGTTATAGTAGCGGAATAGTTATCCCACACGATATGTTTGTAAGAAGAAGCTGTAATATTATCACTAAACCATAATTATCTTCCTGAGACGGCTTGAGATGAGCAGAATTTTCTTTAGCACCAATCATCTGCAACTCTCTCTCTCTCTGCACACTCCCGCATGGATCAACATTAGAGGAGTTATGTAGGCTTAGACAAACCATTACGGACGATGCTAAGATCACGGGCCGTCCTCGAATGCCGAGTTCGTCACGTAGCATTATAGCTGCGGATATTGTTACTAAAAGCGTCTTCGGTTGAAATTCCATAACGGTAAACGAGATCGAAGGACAACACACGGAATATGTGGGGAATTCGCGGGGAGGTGTGACGTCGAGAGCACTTGGGCTGACTTCGAGATAACTGCACATTGAGCGCTCAATGTACGGAATCCGACGAAGGTCGCGAGTTATGCGTGATTTCCAACAACAAACGTCTGTCTGCAATGATTCTCTTGATCGAATCGAGCCCTGCGTCACACGACTCTTTTTGTCCTCATACGGATTAATCGTATTTATGTAAAATATTTCCATACACATTTCATTCATATTTACCTTGATTTTGCTTTTGTGCAGTTCAGCATGCAAAAAAGAATTACATAAAGTCACCGATTTTCTAATCGAACGACTAAACGAAAAGGTTTCAGTCAATAATGAATATATTACAATAACCGGAGTCTTTATTAGTCCCCGTATAGTTTAAAGTAATATTTAAAGTTAATATTATTATGTGATTTTCCAAGAATGAATGTCTGTTTTAATAATGAAATCTAGATAATCAGGAGTTAACTTGTGGAAAGCCATTTAGGTAATGAAGAAAAACACTGTAAATTTTCCACACTTTTATTTTGCCTACGACCGGTTTCGCTACCGAAGTAGCATCTTCTGGTACAGAAATTATTGTAAAGCTGCTTAAATGTCCTGAAGGGTTGAAGGGGAAAGGGAAGGAGGGGTTATGGGTATATCTTTTGGGAAGGAAGATAAGAGGTGAGGTATGGGGGAAGGTGTGTTCATTGGTGAGGAAACCTTTTTCCGCGGAAAAAATCACGATTTTAATTGTCTCTAGGACGTCCAAACGACGTCCTTTCTTCTCCTAGTGAAGGCGTGCGGGGACAAAGTTGCTTTTATGTCCCGATGTTTTAATAGAATTTTTTGGTAAAAATAGCAATGACAGTTATATTACAAATCTAAGATTCCTAAGATCTACGGGTTGAATTGCATACTCCTTAAAATTTAGAAAATATATAGATTTAATCGTAAAAGTACTGACTTTATATTAATGATTCCTCAAATAATTAGATGGTGTTTGGTGATATTTCAGAAACCTTTCAATTTTCTAACTATTATTTCAGTATCGGTAGCCCTAGCCATTAATCACTCTTTTAAGTATTTAAGTGCTCCGATTTTTAAAATTGATATAATTATATGATAAATGGCATAATTGTATTATGTTATTTTATTACATGATAGTAGCTTTGAAGATATTTAAAAACTAATCGATTTTCTCAATTAGAAAATTATTATGCTGCTTTCACCCACGATGCGGTATGTCTGTGCGAGCTTACTATAGTCTTTAATTCAGCCTCTAAGTTATAAATTTAAGCTTTGGCAATAAAAATAAATCGAATTATAACATGCACGCATTAATATGCGTAGTATATAATGGTGGCAATATGTTTCCGGAATCGCAGGTTCGTCGATAATATCTTAAAATATTGAATAATACCCTAACGTTTCGCTATGTTGCCGACAATACTCCGAGAGATTACTTTATTGTTAAGTTTATGGTACTGGGATTTGGGAAACCGATATCAATGATCCATTGACGCACTGAAATAGTAAGCCTCAAAACATATAATGATATCTTAAGTCTTTTTCATAAAATGCAAAAATATTTTGCAATAATACAAAATTTCTTGAAAGGTAAAAAGTTGGGCTCGTCCGGGATTTGAACCCGGGACCTCTCGCACCCTAAGCGAGAATCATACCCCTAGACCAACGAGCCAGTTATTGAAGATTTGGACTTCGTTGGAAGAGATTTTTACTTTCCTCTTGAAAGTAGGTCGCTTTCTCCTGGCTACACGTGTCGGCCGCTGATCTGGTTTTTAAAGGACAGGCGCTAAGTTCAAACGCTGCAAATCCCACATGCTGTTTGATTTTGCTTCCACCAATGTTTAACCTCGAGTAAACAATTTTAGATTAATATTTCCGGGGAATTGCGGATAGTGATCTTGTTCTAATCTCTTCAGCTCTATTGGGCATTTCTATTGTTGGATTTCTTAACGTTTCATGTTCGGGCGTTTAAAACAAATGACATAACTTCTCTTGCCAATTAGCTTCTAAAATTACGAAAGTTCAGTGCGTTCTAAGAAGTGAAAATTATAATTTTCTGATGTCGTAGATATATTGATGTTCCATTTTAAATCATAAACCTCTACTTACTTTAAGGCGTCTCTCCCACAAAAGTGTGTTTTGTTTCCTTTGTAGAAAGCAATTGTATAATTGTTTTATTTACTAACTTTGAATTTTTTCTAACATCTGATTAATTTGAATTAAACATGAAATTTAAATTTGTCTCAATGTAGTCAATGTCTTCCATCTATTACATTTAACGCTTTCTAAGTAAATAGTCTTTTTTAAATCTGTTATTTATGCGAAAAATTTGATTTTTATCTAAAACATACTCACTAATTCAACTACTAGTTCTTAATCGATATCGGTATAGTTTCTATATTTTAGACTTGGCAAATATTTTGTTAATGATGAAATAAATCCTTCTGTTCTAGATTTCTTACGCCACCACCTCACCACACACTTACGTGCGTGTGTACTGATTTCCTACACTTTAAAATAAAATTTAAAATACAAGATGATAAGCATTTAAACATGCTGTTGATATGAATTTGGATTAAACGTGCTTTTTTTCATACGTGCTATGTGGCAGAAATTGGATTACGCGGAATAACGTTGTCCGTAAACACTAAAAACTTGAATGAATATACTTTCTCAGCGAATTGCAAATCCTTTTTTTATTTTTCATTTACAGATTTAAAATTAGCAAGTTTCCAAACGAAATAGTGAGCGAAATAACCACTTTTCAAAACGAAGTTGATATTATTTTATTAAAAAATTCTGTAGTATTTCTCAGAGTAAATTTTGAATAAAATAGTTAAAGTTTCGTTTTGAAAAGTGGTTATTTCATTCACCATTTCATAATGGAATACTACAAAGTGAATCACTGTTCCTTTAAGTTTCCAAACGTGCAATATCGGATTTGCTCATGAGAAGACATTCTATCGACAAGCTTCGTTACGTTATTTTCTAAAATTTTTTCTGCCAGGTGAAAAGTAAACGGTCCTGCGCTTAAACGCGTAAACAGCGAAAATAAAACATGAGTTCGTCTGAAAGTTGTGGTACGAATGGTGGCAACGAAACAGAGAACACTTCTCCACCATAGTTTTGAAAATACATTTCTTTAAATCGTAAGATAACATTTTTAGAACTCAAGTTGTATATCACCTGTCCAATTTGACATCAAACCAAACGAAGAAATCACTTTCGAAACAATTAGATACTATGGCGCGACATATAATTAGCCTTGAACCAGAAAAATAAGGAAACTTATTCTTTGAAAATGGAACCCGAGGAAGAAAATTTTCATTTGCATTCACAAAGTTTGAATTCTATTTCTTCAAATTTGATCAATAAAAAAGTTCGGGCTCGTCCGGGATTTGAACCCGGGACCTCTCGCACCCTAAGCGAGAATCATACCCCTAGACCAACGAGCCAGCTTGTAAGATTGGAAGACAAAACTCGAGGAGAATGTTGTTATGAAATCGAGAAAGCAGTGCGTGCGCACTCTTGGTTGATATCTTACACGCTGCTCGCCACGCGTCACACTTGCCACGCTCCACCTTTCCAATCAGATGTGCTGCACCGCTTAATTCAAACAGACTGATGTTGAACTCACGTTTAAACCATTAAGGAAATATATATTTTAGCATATTCTAGGAGAGGGGCAAGGGAGAAGGCTTTAATTGATGTGATTGATCCCATCGACAGTGGAAATGAGTGGGTCAAATATCGAGAGGGGAGGGGCTGCTAAAGACGGTAATTGAGGGTAAAATCCAAGGGAAAAACATAGAGAAAGACAAAGACAAGATATTTTGGAAGATAAAGAGGGTGGGGTAAGCTGCAAGAAAGTGAAGGAGATGGCGTTGAATAGGAATTTTTTGGATTTCGATGCCGATTAACCTACCGAAATATCCCAAAGGAAAAACGGACTTGAAAAAATCTGACGGGGCCGGGAACCAACCGATAGGTAAAACACTCATGCATGTAGTATAATCTAAATTTATGACTTCTTTTGTCCATTTAACATAAGATTTTTCTACATTTTCTTGAATAATTGTTACTTGTTCACTCTCCCTTGATTTTCTTTACCATCAGAGATATTTTTGTATCTTGCTTTGGTGGTCGATTTATCAAAGGCATTTATCACCATTTAAAATCCAATTTACGCAGACCTCAGTAGTTTTTATATCTTAGTATGTCTATGTATCTTATTATGCTTTTCATTGCCGTTTCTTATTATTCCATAGAAATACAGGAAGTGTTTCCGTCTTCAGTAAAATAAATAAGTTTTCACAAGTGACGAAATTTTATTAAACAAGTTCAGATGGAGTACGTTTTTAAAATATGTAACCGATTTAATGCGACCTCCATGTTTTATAGACCGTTGTGTTACTGCAAAGAAGATTAGGGAATTATGTTCTAGACGAATTGTTTCAATAATCCATTTTTTCCGCGAACAATACGATAAAGCAATCAATTAGGAAAATAGAGTCAGGGTGCTTGCACCCCTTGCCTCACGTCGAAAGGCGGCTTGCCGGGATCTTACATAGACATACGAGCTTAATTTATTTCGTTACTCTAATATTTTTGTTATGATCAAATAAAAACATTTTTATTTTTGTATATTGAATGCTTAACAAATTTTTAAATCATATACATTACTTTTGTATTTTAGTGAGTTATTTCAAAACCTTAAAATATGCTATTAGCTTTATTTGATTATATTTCTCTAATAATTTGATTTCGTTCTTCCTTTTAAAAATCGTTTATATTCTTAAGATGTTTATTGAATATCGTAATCGACAGAAAGACTTAGCTCTACAAGTATGTCAACTACTTTTACATTTCGTTAAATATGATGATAATATTTTCATTAATATATGTATTGCAATCTACAATTATTTTTCTTCTTTGCTTTGCTAATCAGTATGTTTTGGATTTGTTTGCAAATTGGGATATATTTATTTCCTTCTCTGTTAAAATAGGGAGATATTTCGTTAACGCTAGTATACCTAGGTTGGATAAAGGGAAATTATTTCTAATTACTGTACAGTAGATAGTACACCTCGTCTCTCTTTTAGCTTGTTATATTAACCTTGACCTTTATTTTATTTTCGTGACTCTATTCTTCTCTTCACTTGACTTCAAATAATGATCAGAATTCAGTCATATTTTTAATATATCTCGGGGCCATTTTGTAACTTAACATCGGCACCATTCTGAGAATTCCGGGAAGCCCTTACAATTCGCCACCAAGGAATGAAATTGGTTTCTAGGAAAAAATGAGGCGTCACATTTACATCGACACAGGAGCGGAATCATTCTAGCGGACGTCCGCGCAGTTTTAGGACAGCTTCCCGTTTCTGAATGGAGGTTTTGTGACTCGTACCGCCGACCAGGGGAACGTAATTTCCGGCCTTGTCTCCTGTCTCCTCCACTACTTTCCTTCCTGTCCTTCTTCTCTTTTTTCCCTTATCCCTATTCTTCTAGGATAAAATCGTCCTCTTTTTATTTTGACGTCACACTCCCTTGTTTTGTATAAGCCAACCGTCCCCCTTTTCCTTTAGTTCGGGTCGGGTGCACGGGTTTACATATAGAAAAACTCTCCTTTTGTTTTTGGAAAATTTATGATGGCCTGACCCAGTTCGTGCTGTTATTTCGTTGGCGTTTACATCCTTTCTCTTCTTCCATTCTCCTTACCGAGTCTTTATCAGCTTCAATTTCAACATATTTTCTCGCGAAATATCCGCTTTTTGTCCGATGCCTGTGGAGGACAGCTTACCACTGTTGATTGTTGTGCTCTGAGATCAGTGAATAATGAATGGTTTATTTATTTTATGTGCACTTGGAAGCAGTTGATTGTTTGCTGTCATGGATACAAATCTCCTCTCTGCATCAGACGGAAATATTTTTGATACAGTTCTTGTGATACGGACGAAACTAGTCTGAGATGTCTGTATTACCAAGAGAAAGATGAAAGCAGATTTAAAGACTGAAGTTCTATAAAATATGGTCTTAGCATTGAATGGATTATGTAAATTGGACTAGAAAAGAAATGAATTGTTAATGATTGTGGGGTAAGACTATTTTAAAAGAAAAATCTAATGTGGCCAGCACGCGACTTTCTCCATATATAAGATGAAAATATTTATCTACGACAGCATTTTCGAACTCTATATTCAATCTAAACTTGGAAGATAAGTGATTAATTTATATCATATTATCTTTTACGTCACAAATATTATAAATAATGTTTTTCGGGACATGTTCGATGTAAAACGATGAAATTAGCCTTTCGCCCAGAGCGCACAGAGCGCCCACATAGTACATAATCAGCAACTTCAGGTTTATCAGTATTTCATGATAACTCCTAAAAAGTCAGTTATACAGAAATATTTTTCATACAAAAGTTATAGAAATTACATTTTCTAAAACTTTTATAAATAATAATGTATAGGTACCTAAATATCAGATTAATGGAGATATTTTGAAAAACGGAAACGAGCTTCGAAAAGTAAAGCTCGACTTCCGGTTAACCGATTTACTCCAAAAACTAATCAACTCTGACAGCACCCACCATATGAAGTTTGATATTGATAGGACTAACAGTTTTCACGTTAGAGCGCCCACAAGCACACACACACACGCAGGCATCATTCCAAAAATGGTCAAAACGTGTTCTAGGGACCCCAAAACATGTATTTCCGTTGAAATCTCGAAGTCGATTTTTTATGAAAACAATACTTTCTCTATACTACGTATATGGAGAAAGTAAAAATGAAGAAGAGAAAGAAGAAATATTGATTAAGTTAAAACATGTCGGATATCATGAACTAAGATAGTACTTACAGTAAATGAAGAGTATATTTTTATTATGAAACTCGAAATATAGACCTAATGTGAAAACACCAAAGATAATGATTTATAGGGCAGCTGATTTTCCCATTAAAGCAAAATTGAATAAATATTATTAAAAATCATATTACCTGATGGGAAAACTTTAGATGCTTGTTAGAACTGTTTTATTTTGTTCAAATTATAAAAAATTATTTTAAAAATTATATAAAAATCTGCGAGTGAATCAAAACTAAAACGAGTCAGCTATAAAATATATTCAAAGAACGTTACCCCAGCCACACCACCACAGCTTTAAACGCCATAGCATATTGTAGCGCTTGCCAGGCAGTAACATTTTATTGTCACCAAATGAACTTATTTTGTTGGAACTTAAACATTCCTTCATGTATCTGATATTATACATTAAAACGCCGAATTTAGAGGCATTTCTGTAATCCATCTCATTGTTTAATTCTCTTTAATCAAAAGGCAACACTATGGATGTTTTATTTTATCTTTCTTAGGTAATTTTGAGCTTTAGGTTATGCACTTCGGTTTGCCCTTTTCCCGTTGCACTATTCAACGAAATGGCACACAGTAAGCTGTGTAACAAGAAATACATTCACAAAATATGGATGGTTGGTGGATCGATAATTTATTATTCAAACGGGATGAGACGTATCTTCTAATGTACTGAGGTATCTATTATATTAGAACTTAGTATTGTTAAAAATGTTTCGACAGTTTAGGTCATTTTACAAGTGGACTACCATCGGAAATCGATCCCGCCCTGCTCAAATAACAATGCGAGAGCCCCTGAACGTTTACAGTCAATTTTCACTCCATATTCACCATTTATTTTACATTTTGCAAATTGCAAATGAGAATTTTTAACTTCGGTAAATTCCTTAACAATGAATTGGGGCTGACTGATCTGCTGGACTGATGAATTAACTAGTGATGTTTGGAGTGGTTAATTTTCACTCCTGCTCTCTTGATTTTAAATTCTATTTTAAGAGCAATGATAAACGCCTATATTAATTGAGTAATTCTGATAGGATTGTAGGATATTACTTAATCAATACATGAACAGAGTAAATAGAGCTTGAAATGATATGCGCAGTGCTACGTAGGCTTTATTTGCCCATCCCAACTGGGACCGCACGGACGTCGCTCTCCGGACGTTCGCTTCTCAGCACTTTCTACAGTCAAATCTGCCATCGTTTCACTTTCCAATTCAGTCTCGGTTTGTAGCGGCTCGTTGGTCTAGGGGTATGATTCTCGCTTAGGGTGCGAGAGGTCCCGGGTTCAAATCCCGGACGAGCCCAATTTTTTAGGTTTTAGTACTTACTCCTGCAGGCCTACACTTTTCCTCCTTTCAGCAAAGATTTATGATTCTTCTCTATGGTAAGTATGCAATGAATGTTATAAGAGACTATCAGTTAGTTAGAAAAGCGTTTTAAATAAAATTGGACAATGAATGGTTTTACTAATTAGGAAGGTTTGTTTGTTATCTTTGCTCGACTGTCTTCTATGGTTTTACAGGTATATTAAAGCACCGATAATTCTATGAATATTTTGCTTATTTCTTCTTGTGTACATTTAATTTTCACAGTCAACCTGTCTTATATAAAGATATGCCTTTTTGCTGTATCTCCGTGGAATCACTTTACCTATCGCACTCTTCACTGATATATTTTCTTATTTGTTTTCTATCCGTAATTCCTTACTCTTTTCCTTCGGCTTCCAATTTCTTTTTTTACGTTTTCTTTTTACATAGATGCTGCTACAAGGCCATTTCTATTACATTATATAGTTCTTATACAACGTATAGCTATTTCAAAGCGCTGTTTATTTTTATATTAATGCATATATGTTTTGCATATTTATATTTTTGTATGTATATTTGTCCTTAAGGTCACCACCTGGTCTTGCGAAAACCTTTGGCGATCTTATGTTATAAATAAATATGGGATCCTCATGATAAACTCAACATGAAAAAGATAGAGAAAGTGCAACGAAAAGCAGCAAGGTATACATTAGGAATAAATGAGAAAGAAGACAGCGCGCAGCGTTACAAAGATGCTGGAGAAGCTCGGCTGGGAATTACTAGAAAGAAGGAGAAGGATTAACCGATTAGTAGGAATCTTCCAGGTTAGAAACGGAGGCGAGGCATTGACAGAATTAAGGGACAGGATAGAGGAACCACATCATATAGCTCGAGGGGACCATAAATATAAGTTTAAGCTTAGGAAACAACGAACAGATATAGTGAAATATTCTTTTATAAATAGGGGCATAAAAGATTGGAATAAGTTACCTGAAGAGGCTCTCAAATCCTACTCGAAAAACAAAAAAGACTTTAGGAATATATGTTTAACTTACTATAAGGTATTATAATGTTGTTGTGTCTGTTTAAATCTTACCACCTGAATTTTGTTCTTTTTGTAAGATTGATTGTGTAAGTAAATAAATAAATACATATATATATAAATAAATCATAAATTGAATATTATATATAATATAATAATGCAATATACTGTTAATGATATTGCTGTTACAGCATATAACAAGAAATCAGTTCTACTACTCAATCCTGGTCTATACCGAACCACGCCAATAGTTATATATTTGACGGACAGACAATTTTACGTGTTAGCGATGATCTGACCGGGACAGGCCATTACGTCACTGGTTGAAAACCGCACTGAAAACAGACAGCCACGGAAAGGAAAAAACAATTCGGTAAAAGTATTTCAGTAAGGGAAAGTCGCTTTTTTTCGCCCGACTCCTTTATTTTCAATATCTCCATCGGTCTGACGCGGAATTCCATCGCAGTCATTTCGCCGTCCCTTTTATTTTTCGCCTTTTATTCGCGCTCCCCGTTTTGTATTTACTTTTCGTTTCATCTCGCCGCGTTTTCGTTTTTAGGTTGGCTCTGGAAAGTTTTTCGAGCTTCCTTTTTCCATGCATCCGTGAGTGGGACGACTTTTTTTGCCTTATTTTCAAGACGAGCGAATTTAATGGAGCGCGAATTGCGTGTAATTCTGCCCTCGCTGGAGGAGATCGCTCCTTCGAACATGTCGATTGTTTGTTCTCAGCGGCTGACATGAAATGATCCTCGGGATTCTTGTAGGAATTGTTGTTGTTTTATATTAGTTTAGCAATCAATGCAGTATGCTTTCTAATTTTACGGGATTATTTCGAAAAATATGATTTTGTAAAACCGATGCATCGAAACGTTATGAGTATTTATGAGTGCACTTTTACGTAATATTTCAGTTTTTGCGTTTATTTTTACTTTCACCGGATTTTTGAATCACATGAAAATGCTTTTAAACAAGCTCTAGTGGATACGTGCACTTTAAAGAATGACACAATGCCAAGAGCGTCTGAATCAATCCCAGACTTTGCTTGGCTGTACCGATTACTGGGTATTTTTTTAAAGCATTTACTGCAGAAATGTTTATCCTGTCTTTTACATGCAGAAGTATAATTGCACAATATTGCCTTTATGCATATACAAAACCAATCTTGCGGAGTTAAATGATCAAGTAGTTTTGACCTGACAAAGTCATGTGTCCCTTTATACAATTTGATATCCTCAGCTAAAAAATTTTTACCGTGACAGTAATTTTATATCTATACAAAATTCACCTTTCAATGAACCGATCCTATCTCACTAAGAATATTTTGGTGGTTTCGACATTGTTTTGCACATACTTAAATTCCATTGGTGTCCATTTCGATTATCTTTGACAGAGTCCTTATTAATTGCTGCGTCACTGATTTCGGAACACGTTATATCTGCTAAATACTAAATAAAGTAAAAACCGTAATTTACACAGAATCTATTTTTAAAAAAGGCGAATAGTTTCGTCGAAAGATGTCAATGTATTGACGAAACTATAGCCTTAAAAATAATACATTCTGTGTAAATTACTTAGTACTTTAAATTTATTTAGTATGGCTCCTTTCCGCAAAGAGTATGGTCATATCAGATTCACGTTATATCTGACTTTAATTTCATTTGTGTCACACCTAGTTTAAGTAAAAATGAAAGTCATCCACTCTTAACTCAATTAAAAATATTTAAATAATCAAATACGGTATACTGAGGTACTTGAAAATACGTTTGTTTTATAATAACTAGCTATGTTACCAAGGATTTTCAAATTCTCCTCCCAGTGTTTTCATTTCAGCAACGTGTCATATAAAATTTTAGTGAAAGTATTTTATCTAAGATCATCAGCGAGTGAATAATAGCCTAGCCTCCAAAGCTTTCGCTGCAATCATTTCATTTCGACCCAGTCTTTTATCTCCCATTATAGACATGTGAAATCAGAAGTGAAATTGGGGCATCTTTCAAATTCCACTCAAAAAGGAATTTAAATACTTTTATATTAATTATACCTTTAGCCGACATCGCTAACAGCTCATAAGAGTACGGGTTGATTTTGATTTTAATCCTTTAAATGCTTTCTTCGGTCAAGGACACCCTTTGGGACTTGTGACCTACTTTGCAGAAAGAGGGGGAATGCAATTTGCGGAACTTTTCGTCCGAATCCCCCCAGCGTGCTTTTAAAAATCCATTCGAGCGAATGTTTTTGCCATAATTAAGGTGGATTTCCTTTACTCATGCCTGATTGTTCAACTTAATCTGTAGAAACTCATACGGTTGGTGGGGCGATTTAATTTTCAATCCGTCTAAGCGCAATTCATCTTAGGCAGAAACGGACTTCAGAACCTAAAACGTTGGCGAGTATTAATTCCGAGATGAAATTGAACCTATAATCCCTTTAGTATTTCTAGCTCGTAAGAAATACACGCAGTTTATGTTCATCCACCATAAATAAAATAATTATGCATATCCTATTATATTTTTCTTTTATGTGTTGATCAAAATGATGCGGAAAGTAAACTACCTTTCATAATACATTTTCAACAACTTAGATCCTCTATGGAACCGTTTTTATCAGAATGCGAATCCTGATTTTGAAACCGTAATGGGCTTGAGTCAACTTGAGGAAAGGGTGGGGATAGCGCAAAATTTCGATTCATTGCTGCATGTTTTACACCCGAAGAACATTATAGGCATTGCAAAAAAGCGTGTGATACAAAATGTTCCCTTATATTTTGTTTTGAAATCTACCTATGAACTGAAACTTTTATTTAAGGTTTCTACTGAAGTTTATGCCAATATCTAGGATGAACTTAACATTTATAGTTGAAGTGTAATATAAATATGGAAAAAGAAGTTACCACAACTTACTTAAATATTACCTAAATAATGATTTCGTAGATTATTTTTTCAACACGTAGTTATGATAATAATAGTTATAGAAACAGATCGACGATATTTAAGTGCAGTTTCTCATTCTGACATTTTTATATTGCAATGCAAATACGCCTAGTTAGAATTTCCTACAAAGTCGTACCTGGATTCATACCCGTCAAACAGACTAAAACGAAAAAAATACAATTGCAACATTTTTTCTCTGCCAAAATAATACCTTACTATACCTGGCATGACGTTTGTTAGACTCACGTAGTGTACGATGGTTATATTCAGCGATTGAAGGGAAACGATAAAATGACTTGGCAAGTGGATAATACAAAATCGAAAAGATGTTGCATCCATTTTGAGTTCTTACGTTTTTAAGTTCCTTGTAGGCTAAGAAATACATCATGAGTCACTCTGCAAAGATGTATCAGATTCTGTTGATTAAAAATAATAAAGAAGTGGAGCTTCATGAAGAGAAGGAATGTTCCGATGCTATAATTCATTCCTCCAAAGACCCTTGTTAAATGGACTCCTTATTTGTCTAGTGCATGTCCTATCTTGAAAATTTCGATTCTAGTTTCTTGAAAGTTGGAAATATTTTATGTTTTTCTGCTCTTCAGAAGAATTTCGAATTTTCCGAATTGCAACTTATACAAAAAAAATCTTTTTTGTGTGGAAATAAAAAAAAACAACTTGTAGAGAATTATACATCTGGTAACTTGATTTCACATACATAATATTCCGTTAAGTGACATCGTCATTTATTTTCTCCTGAATATTCGTTTTTATCTCATATAATAAAATGGATTTAAATTTAAATCATCTTGTATTAAATGTGAATCATACAGTATATAGCGTTGATCGATAGATTTGATTCAGAATACATCTTGGCATATCATAAAATTAATAATTACCACTATTTAAAGTCGGTTTAAGGCTTTCACGGATTTTATCGACATAATTCCTAAAGGAGAAGAAAAAAATATGTCCTAAATAGAAAGACAAGGATTGTAGGCGTGAAAAGTAACCTTTCCGAGTTCTTGGGCGATATCAGCATCCATAAGCCACGATTACTTCATATCCGTACACCTGTAATCGGGAAATAGATTTCCCCGAGCTCCTTTCTTTTTCAAAAGCAATATACCGATTTCCATGCAATCGATTCGTGTTCCTATTTGTTATTCCAAGCATTTGCTCCCTCTTAGATCTCAAGGCATTTTCTTTCTTTTATCCGCTAACCTTCTGCTTGATGCCCTTTTATCCCTTACTTCCGCCTTGAGGCTTTTGAGCTCAGCACATTTATTTCTTCGCTGTTCCTGTATCTCTGAGACTGCCACAGATCGATTGGTTAGAGAATAAAGAAAATAAACGAGAGTGGGAATCTATTTTGACGGGCATTGAGTGATTTTTTTCCGAAGCATCTCGGGAGAATTAGAGGAGAAATTACTTCTTCTCCCTCTGCTATAATGTTTCTGATTGCTCTGGCTGATTTAACGCTTCCGGTTCATCTTTCTATCAGGGCTTACTTGTCTATCTGAGTAAACATCGGTGAAGCGTAAAATTTGTTAGTTTTTTCTGTGATCTTTGTGAGATACCCATTCTTTCTGCTTGAGCCGTTCTCCGTTTCAGCTATCCCTAAAACTGAGTATATCGCAATCTACTTCTCTGATTCCGCTTTTGTAAGTTGCACAATTTGAAAAATATCAAAATGGTATTAAATTATTAATTATCATATGATTAGAGAATGCTCGATACTCGTTCATACATTTAGACCAATCAATACTATTTGGTTGTAATGGAATCGAATGGTCCAATCACTCTTTATCTTGATGGAACTTCATCTTAAGCACATAAGATGTAAATAAACTACTACATTATTTCAAAAGTTTTACAGATGTAGAAATTTGTGGAATTAAAGAAAAGGCTACTTTTACTTTATGTATTTGAAAATAATTCTAATGAGCAATCCATTGAAGCTAATTTTTTTGGAGTGTAGAAAAAAATTGGCCATACTAGAAGTTATTTTTTATCAGATAACGACGTCTTAACTTCATAAGTGATTGCTCTGTATTATTTATGAAGTTTATCTTTTTTGAAACTTGATCAAACTCTTGATAAAAATATGAAATATACTATTTTACATATTCTCAAAGAATGAAGCTGAATTTGCAAACCGAATGTATAGGTTAGATGTCATATAGCTACGATAAGCTGTATCTCGTATAAAGGATATATCACGTTTAATTATATATTGTATTAGAATAATATTAAATTTCTTAGTTATCAATTATTTAATATATTATGTACTCATAGTATATAATTATATCTATAAATAATAATTTGGTATATAATTGCTAAGTTTTGTCTCGATACCATGTCAAATGCACATCACAAAATCTGGGATACGGATCCTGTTACACAAGAGGAAATACAATTCTGTTTAAAAAAAATGATGGAATATGAAGGGCTGACGTCAGAGGAAATTCGCGTAGGAAGGTCTCGAGTTGGCGATGCTATTCCTGCGTTTCTGAAATTTCGCTTCGATTCGTTTTGATAAAGGTGCACTCAAACTCATGCTATTAAAATTAGCTTCTGAAAATCAGTCACCGTTTAAAATTAATGATCAAGAACACTTTAATGATACTAGCCTGATTGCTTATTATTTATATTTTTCATATTCGTAAGTGTATCTGTGCCCAGAGGCAGGGTGACAACTAAATTTATATACTGCAACTTAACTTTAATTAGTATATCACGTTCAATATGGATTTTTCAGGTTTAAATTTATCACTCGCATTTATTTTGTTAAATATATTCCTATGTTTCCTTATGTATGATTTCTGAATTGTGTATTAAGTGAAAAGTCCCCTTTTGTGCTGAACACATAATCCAGCAATATTCCGAAATCCAACCCGTTGGTAATGCCTTTAATTATTGAAGTAAAGCATTCGAGTAATCAGTCTTGAAGATGGCTACAGTGTGCGTTGCCGAAACGTCGATTGTATGGAGAGACGCTGCCCGGTTTGAAACCTGAGAATACTTCCTTCAAGCAATGCACCGGGAAAGAACCACTTCCTACTATTCTAGAAATATTTAAATTCTCCATTCATTCAGCTGTTTCATACTTCTTTCATATTTTAGTGTAGTCTTCGTACTTTATATCCATTCTTATGGATTCATACTAAAAACGCTCAGCGATTTATAATACTAGTTCATCAAAAAACGTAAAGCATAACAATGAAAATTATTCTTAGAATAGTTATTTTGTGTTAAAATGAGCAAATAAACATAACTAGGAGATTTTTAAATAACATCTTACCCTTGTAGAATCTGGAAGTAGAGTTTAAGGTGCGTTGCGCTAAAATTTAATTTGTTTGCGGTTTGTGGAGCCTTGTTTCCTTTTGGAGGACCATTCTTACATTTTAAGTTTAATCATTTTCGTAGCAAAAAATCATAAAAAATGTATGAGGATGGAATATCTGCTGAAATGTCAGGCGATAGAAATAACATTTTGGTGATAAGACGCCATATATGATTTTATTGTATCATTGGGCGATCAGTTCTCGTTGGAAAAGTATGGAAAATGAAATGAAATAAATAAACAAAAAGAGCGTAAGTGACGGAAGAGCTAAAAGAAAGACATTAAGACTGTTCAATTGATTATTGAATGGTATAACCAGGCATGCTGTCATTCTGCTCTATTTATGGACGTTCTGAAATCAAACCCACCTTCCTTCGACAGCTTTTTTCCTTAACTTTCATAACTTGCCCATTGATGGATATGCAACAGGGCTAGTCGATTTGACATTTCTTCTTCTTCAAAACAACGCTATACTCTAAATAAAGGAAATGGATTTTCTCTTGGTTTCTCCTCGAATCATATGCTACTTTACAAATTCCCGATTCAACATCCACGAAAGGTTATCACATGCTTGGATTATCATGAGAGAATCTAAAACTAACGTTGACAGAGAAAGAGTGAATGAGTTGACGTTATTTCGCAATCGGCTAGCAATACAGCCTTATTTTCCAAATCCAGAATCCTTAACCCTTCGGCTACTAAGAGGAGTAACTCAGTTAGCCCTACGATAGTTTTTCTGCGTTATTAAGGTTAAAAGTTTTGAAATAATTTCACGCGTCTTTGCATTTGTTCTTTAAGATCCAATAATTATATTATTTGCATATTTTTCATCATTCACACATTTTTGGTGTAATTTGAACGAAAAACTTTGCTGGAATAAAAGTAAAAGAGATAAAAAGAATAAAAAAAGAGAGAAGAATAGAAAAGATAGAAAAACTAGAAATATGTTAATAAGCATAACCATTCTTTCTTTAAGCGCAACTTAGGTGATATAAATCTCAAATGTTGATAAACCATTGCTAATATGACTTTACATAAATTTAAGTTAAATAAGAATATTAAAGGCTCGTGGTGAAGATATTTGAAGTTATATTGTTTTTTAATTATATTTGCCAATAAAGACATTTTCATTAATTTTTAAGATAAGTCATAGTTTAATTGCTTTTACTATGAAACTAAACACTCAAAACTCAAAATAATTTTTGGGTAACCCAGTTATCCTCCGAGGGAGAGGTAAGGTTTAAAATACCTCGGTAGCCAAAGGATTAAGCTATCTTCTTACTTATAAATCTTAAAAATGAAAGGTTGAAATTTAGAGTTATGATATTTATTAAATTAAGAATTCACTAACCGTTAAAAATTAATATAAATCCCAGTTGAATTTGATCCAACTTCATTCATGGGTAAAAATAAGCAAATGTACGCACGTTCATACATATAAATATATATTATCCTTTATCTCCAAATAAAGCGATGATGGTATTTCCACTGTCTTTTCCATTGTGTAACAGAGTTAAACTTAGATTTTCTGCAACTCGAGCAGATGTTCCTTTTCTTCGTATCTGCTGCGCAAATTTTATTTAAACAGCCGCGGAATTGGACGCCCAACAAATCAGCTCTCCTCGTTCCTGCGAAGGATTTTCGCACGTGCGATAAAGAGGTATGGCATCGGTCGCATTTCCATTTCGAATAAAATATCCCTGAATTGAGCGACGACATCTTGGGAAGGGATAAAAAATGAAATCGGGAGCTGCGAGGAATGGAATAAGAGCGAGGTATAAAGGATGGTAATGGGGGCGGCGTTATTGACTCAATTGTTAGGACAAGAAAAATCTCCGCTGACGAATGGCATTTGTAGTACGTAGGATCCACGTGATTTGGCACCGAGCCAACCAAATTACTGCGAAATGCGATTTCCTCGGAGATCCGGGTCGAAACACCTAGAGCCACGGCTTATTTATACCGACGGTGGATTTAAAAGTGCGCAACCTGAATGGGGTCACTTTAGTGCAAATAAGGCTGGCTTTTTCATTGCAAATATAGTGCGAATCTGTAGAGCGGTATTGCGTGGAGTGCTTGATAAAAATTCCATACTAATACACTTGCCCTAATCTTTATATCGGCATATTCATTGCTGGGATGAAATACAGCGTTAAACAATGTAAGTTTATATCGAATAGACCGTTGAATGAGATGATGTGAAAGTGACGCTTTTCTGTTAATTTACTCTTTTATTGCCACGATTATCCGTATGACTTTGAAATTGGCAACTGTTACTAATCGGAGAGGTAAATTTTAATTGAACGAATGAATGGGACATTTTTCATGGCTGGACAAAGAAATTTGTACTCTTCCTGTTTATTATTCATCATTGCTCCAAACTGGGATTGATAGTTGCTTCTTAATGCGTTACTCCCCTTAGTCATGCAACCTTAGTATATTTTGATTAACGAAGGCTGCAGTTGTTTTCATTCAGTTTTTACAGCTGGAAAATCACTTTTATCGTTTCAACGTTTATTGTGAGAAAAATAATGCGCATGTAAATTGCATTCCGAAAGATTTTGCCGTATTGATTTTGATCTCTACAAGAATAATTCTGATGTATCTTTTATTTATGACGAATAAGTATAGATTCCAGGTAGATGAAAGGTAATATATAAAATGTTGTACAAAAACAACTAAGTTGCTTGAGTGTAACTACCATTATTAAAATTGGTTTTTCTTAACTGTATCTTAACTTTGCTTCCTTATGGCATATTTTAATCTCGTTTAAGTTTGAACAATGTAATATCTTATGTGAATATTTAAAAAAAATAATTCCTCTTTATCTTGTTTCCTTTTTAAATTAAATTGAGACTCTCATGACACGTTCAACGCTTAAATTAGTATCTTTGAAAAGATAGTGATTTAACTATTTAATATATAGAAGAATCCTTGCTGGGATTTGATCCGACTAATTTACGAAATTCTCTGTCAAAAGTTCTGAGTGCTTCGATTAATGGTATTGATCTGAGGAAAACCCTTTATACTTGAAAGAATGTGTGCTGAATATGTGGTTGGCATGGGATGTATCTGTTGAGGATTGCCTCTAACTAATTTTACGTCGAAGCCGAACAGAATTCTGGCCAACGCGAGAAATTCCGCCACTATTCAAAGTTATTCATTTATTGAGGATCGTGATTGAATTTTGCGTTCTGCCAAAAATACAACTTCGAGTGTGGATTTATTTACATCGAATTCCATACCTATCGGATAAAAAAAATAATTCATGCAGTCAACGGCTTGAGAATTTCCATTCTGCAAATCAAATCGTCAAAAGGCTTTATGAAAAAAATATACAAGGGACAGATACGATGATTGAGTCTTAGCAAATTTCTTTTTGCTCGCTTTCTGGCTGCATCGGCAGTATTCTCTATTACGCTTAGTCGTCATAATCTACATTTTTACGGATTTGGAGATTTGGAGAATATCTTCAATTTTTGATTCTAGGTATCATTTCAACATACTCCAGTGGAATAGACACTTCGAAACGTTCAAGCCATTTTATGATTCATTTTTTTACTTTTAATTTCTTGAGGAAATCTATAAACCGTGCTTTTTTACAATATTTTATGAGGTCGAAATTATTAAATAAAATTGCTAATACTTCTGAGAGTTGTACGATAATTCTGGATGCAATATTTATCGCGCGTCACTGAATATGAACTGATAGAAAAGGCTAAATTTGAAAGGAAGTGAAGGTTATATTTAAGTCACACGAGAAGTTTTGCTGGATTTAAGGCCATGGAAAGAGCATAACCGACAACAAAAAGAATTATTAAGGGCAAACGGTATTGTTCCGCTTGGACTCTGATTTTTCTGTGTGTAAATATTTTATTCTGTCTCTCACAATGTACTATTTAAGCGTAAAATTTAGCAACATTTTTAGCGCTAAAATATTAAACATAAATGTAAAATTTAAAGGTTCAAAAAATTGTGATAATGGAATTCGGGAGAAATACGTTATTGAATTATCATGAAAAATAATTGATTACGTATAAGTTTGAAACTGTATTTTTATATATTTTTATGCTGAAAGTTTTTTGTTTATGACCTTGTATTTCGCATGATCGCAATTTTTCAATTTCTCTAGAAATGTGAATAACTGCTCCAGCTCTGGTTCTTTCGTGTATTTGAAAGAAACCGGAAATCCTTGATATGTCCGACGACTAGATTTAGAGATTTATCGCTCGACTTTGCCTCCAAATGTTTTTTATCTGCTCGCGAATGTAACCGCACAATTTCCAGGGATTTACTTGGATAAAATTTGTTGATTCTGCACAAGATATCACTTTATTATGACTAGTCTTAATAAGTAACGATCTCCTTGAAGATTATGTATAATCGGGAAAATATTTTGCTTAAAATTTTTAAGACTCAGATAAAAGACAATTAAAACGACGTAAACGGGGAATTGGTTAATTTTTCATTCATTCTCTTTTCTTTTTGTTCTCCGATTCAGAACTTTTATCAATGAAAATAATTATGACAAAACTACGTAAAAGTATTGCTAATAATTATTATAGAAGGAACGACTACAGGGGTTTGGCAGTATTCATTTCAAGTAAATACAGAATAAAATCAAGAGGACCCAACTAACCAACCAAACAAAAAGTTCTTTGTACATTTCTTGGCGGTCAATTGTCTGTAGTAACAAATCCTTACTTCGGTAAACTTAATCTATGTCTATGTAAGAACCCTACAAGCTGCCTTTCAGCGTGTTGCAGGGGGTGCAGGTACCTTGACTCTATTTTCCAAATGATTGTTTTCGCGTATTGTTCGTGGAAAAAAATAATTTTTAAAACGATTCGTTCTAGCATATATTTCCCTTATCTTCCTCTCAGTATCAGAATGGCCCATATAACATGGGGGTCGCATTATATCGGTTACATCATCTGAGAACGTAGTTTCGCTGAACTTATTTAATAAATTTATCCTCTGAACTAGTCTTCTATCTTCTAACGATTCCCATCCTGCGTCCTGCATCATCTGAGTAGCACTAGCTGTTTTATCGTAGCAATTCTTTACAAATCGTATCTCCTTTCGCTGTACTTTTTCTAATTCCCGAATATGACATTTCTCGGTGGGCCCCCAAACACTACATGCATACTCAAGGTGAAGCCTAACTAACGCAAAGTAACATAACATAAGTAAGTCATGGTATACGAAATGGATTTTTATCTAATTTCTGCGTTACTCATATTTTTAACGTAAATAATAGGATAAATGTGATGTTTGATCGTCGTAAGAAAATATTTATTTATTTACTTATTTGACCCTTTATTGGCGAGGTTAGGCCCAAGTGGTCCTCTCTTCCATCTAATCTCGTATGTCATTAGAATATGAATAATTATAAATTAAATTAAAACAAAAAGACAGAGTAGGCTGTGGGGAAAAGTCATTGCAACTGAAGGCTGCTAAAGAAATACCCAAGTTGCGGGAAAACACCCACAGAGAAGGGGGGTGAAAAAAACCCGCAAAAACACAGTTAAAATAACAATTAAGTATAGACAATAATAAAATTACATACAGCATATACATAAATCAATGAATTTACAGAAAAAAATAAAAATATTATTAATCACAATAGAAAAATATAAAATATCACTGTAGCGTAATGGAATATCTCATTTAATGTAGATTATAAATTATCAATGAGAGTCCTTGTTCAAATTTAGGGTGTACATTTGCTATTTTAGTAAATGTAATTTTGGATTCCTAGGATAACGGACTTCTCGCTGTATTCTTGCTTTCAACATTTTAATTTAGGGTGCTATTTTATCACAATTAATTTCCACCTCAATCACATTGAAAGGGCCTTAAGAAGGGTATCCTAACACCTGCGTTGTATTTTCCGTAATTCGCATCATTTGCTTTTATTTCCCGGTCTCCAACCAATCACGCCAGTAAAACAGGTAACCAATCAATTTCAGTTAGTCTTATCCGGGTTGGATTGGATGGAGGCCAAATGCAAGTAGTCGTCGCCGCGGGATTTAGCATTTAGCGAATTCGAAAAAGCGGCAAGTTTCCTCGGATATGTTAATGATGTATTATGGCCGTCGCTTTTAGACCATGCGGAACCTTCGCATCCATAATTATCAGTTTTTTGTTGCGTTCGATATGGGAACCATTACTCTGAATTCGGAAAGTTCGTTCTCGGGACTCGTTCCAAGTTCCTTCGGAGAGCGGGAAAATTCGGCAGAAGCGCGGAATTTATTTTTGCCCGTATGAGCGTTCGTATGGGTTGAGACGCTCTTCGTCGTAAGCGATAAATAACACGCATTGGAACTCCGAGGCCGACGAGGGATTTTTCTCAAACCTCGTAAATCTGTGCGTATTAAGTCGTAAAAGACAAGTCGATTCCTTCATTTCGAACGTTCTGGGGGTAATTTATGTCCCGTGCTTCCTTGCCAGTCTTACCTCATATTCATTGAAACAGAAAACATTTATTGCCGCCTTATTTAACCATCTTCGCTTATTTATTAGTAGGTGACGACAGAATCTCAAAACTCTCAAAAATCTTTCGACGTGACGCGAAATGCTTCCTTTGGCTCTCATCCAATGTGTATCACTTGCTATTGCCTCGATATTTATTGGCTCGCGAAGATTCTATGTAATGTCCAGAAGAAGTGTCGAGTTTCATTTTCTTTATGTTTACAAATTCGTATCTATTCGAGGGCCATGAAATTCATTTTTCAATCTTAAATGGACCCAAGAAGAAGACGCAGTTTTCATGTTAGTAGTAAAATTTCTCTATGTTGATTTTTCTTCCCTTAGTGATGAATTATGATACTAGGTCTTGATTAGTTGAAGGTTTAGATTATAGTTGAATCATATTCATGAATTTATCATGGCCAGGGGAATATTTTCTCAACAGTTTAGCTCATAGAACAATTTCAAATATTAAATATTAAAATTTATGATAGTAAAGTTTTATTATCCGTAAGCGAAGTGTATATAACATTCATATAAAAAACATCAAAAATGAAAATGCTACTTTGTATACATTTAACATCACATAAAACCTTGGATTATCTACAGAAATATTGAGAGTAGAATATGTCATGCATTACTTTACACAATATTGCAATATATATTAATAAATCGAATCAGTAATAAAATATACCATTTCAGTGACAAACATGGCATAGAAAAAGAAACAATAATAGCAAATTAATGCAATAATAATGTCTTCCAGATTCATTTCTATATCTTTTATAATCTGTATTTGATTCTAAAGTTATTTTATCGAATTATTTATCTTTTTATGTATCGGACAACTGTAAAATTGAACTCGTTCATTCATTCTATTTTCTGAACTTTGAACAGGATAGAAATATTTAAAAGAATTATTGAGAATAACCTTGTAACATCGTTCACAAGTACCTCAGACGCTCAGCGAACAAATTGTAGCTGTTAGCTCAGAAACAATGTGTTTTGTCGGAAAAGTTGACTCTAGTTCACTGGTAACGTCAAAAACTAAATATTTAGGGATACTTTTTACTACTACATTATCCTAATATGCTCTTGTATATATATTTTGCGGTTTTCAAACGGTGTATTTTGATTTAGCATTTGGTTTTAGGTATACCATATCGACATTTCTCTCTCCAAGGTTGTGTCTTTCTTGTTTGCTGGAAGCAACCCTCGGAAAAAAAAAATTCCAGGGTATTTCGGTGTCAGGTCGTTAAATTTATCTTACGTGAATATCTTACTCAGTGTGTAATGGAGTGGAGTTCTTTCTTTTGGTCGCCACATGGACTAATCTCTGCTTCCTCACAGCAGCTGCCACGGCTATTAAGTATCTTTCCTCGAAAATCATGCATGAAAATGTCACCCTTAATGTGCAAATCAGAGGCGCGGAAGTCCAGATTAAGCAGTAATTTCCATCCATCGCTCAACATGACTGGCACTTTACCTGTTCATCAAGAGAAAATCTGAAAATGTCATTACTCAACTAGGCTAAATATTGTAATGTAATGTTTATTTTGTGAATCGGTTCTGTAGGTGATTCGGATGACATACTTACAGGTTTATCATTGCTTAAATAGTATCCACTACTGTACAATTTTGGCTGCATGATTATGGGGTGCTCGGATATATGTTTGAAGCAAATCTAAGGTCTAAATATATGTTTGAAGCAAATCTAAAGTCTATCTTTTATCCTCAATTCATAATTTTTAATTACTTGAGATAACCGAAACAGTTTCGCAGACAATACTTAAAAGGCGTTTGCAATGATAAGAAGGATTTCATTTTGGGAATGGTCCGCTATTATCTTGTCAATTGCATAAAGTTTTTAAGGACATTGTTTTTTATAGAACCCAAAGTTTGCGAGAATATTATTAATGCTTTCTAATATTGCTCTTAACATACTACCACGTTCAAAAAGTTCCCAAAACTATAGTAATTGTCACTAATCAAAATAAGTTCGGGGACTCTTTGAACGTGGTAGAATTCCGCCTTAATCAATGGGTGATTCAAATGATTGAAAAATCATTAGTAAAATCTAGATATATTATGAAAATACATGCGTTAAATCCTTTAAATTATTAATGGATTGAAGTAGTGTAATTGTAATTACGGGTTTTGTTTTATGAGTTGTCTTATCCTATCGTAACAAGACATTTATTATGCTTCCATTTAAAAGTGGTATTGAATGTGTTCTACTTGCCACCCTTTTTATCGGTGTATTCAGACTCCCCCTTTTATTTATGAAACTACATACTAGTATTATGTTCGTCATCTTTGTTTAAACATTCGTCAAACTTCGTGAAGTTGATGGACGAGCCGATATTGTAACGCCAAGGAACCATCCTTTTCAGGAAGTTTTCCAAGCTAGCATTTACGTAGAAGAAGATGCCTAAAGTGAAAGCCGAAGACGGGACGAGGAAGTAAAATGGCAAAAGAAAGACTCTTTCAGGATATTAAGATTTACGCTTCTTTTTTTCAAACTCTCCCAAATTATTTTAGTAATTAGAAAATTACGGCCTCCATCATGGGGGTGGAAGGATCGCGAAGTTTTCGTCCTAAATCATTATTTATCGCTCTAGGTTCATAGTTTCCTCGGAACCTCTCCTCCATCATGATCGTGGCTCCTTTTTTGCACCCGGTTTTAAACTCACCGCACACGTACATGCACATTTTTGCTATTGAGATAATCTCTTTTTTTCCATTCGTTGTAGAGATGGTGTCCCGTAAAAGCAACTGCGAGTTGATTAATGAGTTTGGGGGCCCATTGCCAGTCCTCCCCCGCCTCCCGCTCCCTCTAATGAGGTATCCCCATAGCTTCTTTTCCTGACATCCCCCCCGCCCCCTCGAGGGGCCATGACGTCACTCCCTTGGATCCCATGATTGCGCGCATCCCTTTTGTAACTTGGAGGAATTCTCCCTTCGCGTGGAATCCGCGATCCTTTAAGAGGCGCTTACTTTTTTATTAAAGGGGAGAGAACCCGCGGGAGGGAATTTTCCGCGCCACGAAAGGCTTTCTAGCTGTTTAATTGCTCGCTGCGAGAGGGATGGAGTTAATTATTTTGTAGTCGGGGTGTTGACTTTCGTACGTTCGGATTCGGACTCTTGTTCCCGGAGAAGTTTCTTTCGTTGGGTGGGATAGCACCGGTGGAGGGATTTCACGAAAGCAGCGTTGTTACTTTCATCTCCTGATTTTGGGTTAAATTGTATACTAATAGTTGGTACTCGTCATTTATTATTATTATAATTATTATATATTCTGCTAGTAGATTTTCTTTCGGTGGAAGCCCAAACCATTGCCTATGAGCAATTTAATTCAAACTCCAATCCCTCACACCAGGTGTTACTCACAAAAAGATATTCCAAATATAGTATCACTACCCACAGTCAGAATTCGTACACCACGGCACTACAACAAGAGCTATACAGATAGACGGTATCCCCAGCAAAAAATGTACTCCGCATATGCCTTCTAACAACAAAAACTACATTTCACAGTTTACAATGTTACTTTTCAGGCCAACATGTTGCTTTGGTAATTGTTCGTTATCACATCGTCACGTTTACAAATATCCAAATAACACCATACATAATAATATTAAATCCACTTTATTACGCAAAACACAGCTATTATTATTGGGCTAACGATATAAATTCTAGGACTCTTTAATGGCATGGAGAATCATGGTTCCTCTTATTGCGGAATCATTAGCGGTCATTTGAAGTCGACGGTTGTTTCACAAAGTTCCTGATGCTCGCATTCTCTGTTTTGCTTTTTCTTAAATTTAGTATTGGAAAATTATGTAACTGTAGGATTCTAGAATATGTGCCCATGATCCTCAACATTAGTTATCAAAAGCATATCTTGATTACCATCCGATAACATTACGAATTCGTTGTAGCAGTACCAATAAGATAAAGATATCTGAGTGTAGAATACAACGATTACCGCCATGATATTCGTAATTCCTTAATGATTTTCAGTCAGCATAATGAAACTTTAAATGACCAATTCAAAAGATGAAACTTGTACAAATTCCTCAAAAAAACCCAAAAAGAGGTTTACCGGTTTCCGTGACCGAGTACTATTATACTCCTTTAACTAAGCCTGCATCTATATTTTTGATTCCAGAGTTGTAATTCCCACATTTATCTGCATTCAGTCCCATAAAATATCAAATGCTAAGGATTCAATTTCTGTGTATTTATATTGAACATTCTTTTAAAGCGAATTAGTCATGGACTTCGCACCATTAACATCGAACGATATGATTGCAACATAATGTTATTAAGGCTTAGTTTTCTCCTCATGTTGGCGAGTACAATTACCCACGCTGTTCACCTTTAATCACATATTTGGAAACAACACTACAGCGAATAATTTGAGGTTCATACCGAAATGAAAATGTTTACAATAATCTGTTAACTCGGATCCATACATAAATTTTCCGCGAGGTAAGTGGCGGATTGTTTCATCCCTCAAAACACAAAGTCAGTTAAGTCAGTCAGTCTAATTTGCCCTCTCTCTAAGATATATACTGACGACTTAAATATCAATGATGTATTTATGAAAGTAAATCTACATTTTGCACTTTGACGGCTACATTTGAAACAGGAGTGTATCTTTTATTGCAACCAAAAGAAGCTTCTTTTTCATAAATCCAAAATGGTGGATATTTGAGCTTACTAAAAGTCCTCTAATTTAGCGTTTCAGTTTCAACATTCAGTTAGTTATCCCATCCAGATCTCTGTATAAGTTAAAAGGTCAATGTTGCTACCGCAATTTTTATGATTATCATACGAAAATGCATGTTTTTTGGGAATGAATGGCCCTTCAGTTATTCCATCTCTTAAATGCATGTGCTGTTCGATTGTTTGTTGGTAATTTTTCGCTTATGATCCATAAATGTAGCTGAATTAATGCTAATTAATCTCATCGTTTGGGTATCACCATTTTCGCGTAGGGACTTTTAAAATCCAATTATGATAAAATGAAATGCTATTTCCATCTCTGGTATAATGGAACCGATGATTAATGCGCTGTGAAATATTGGATCCATTTTACTTTACAATGAACAGATTAAAAGCAACGAATCGCTATTCTTATCACCGTGCTAATGAGAGATTAACGAGAAAATATAACAGGAAAATAATAAAGAGAAAAATTAATTATTTTCTCGTTAAATATGTAAAAAATGTATATTATATTATGATCATAATGACGTACACACTGATGCTTGACCTGACTGACTGAAGTATACGGGTAAGAGCAAGTTGTGACCAAACCTTATCGACATGTATTTCAGATGTTTAAGTAAGTTTTGTCAATGAAAGCATGTAATAATAACAATAATTTATTTCGTCACAAAATGTTGAAATACTCAAAGAAAATTCTGCCGTGAATTGGTGACATGTCAGTTAATACAGGAAATCTAATATGCATAAATATAATTACACAAAACAATATTTACATATAGCCATTTTTCAGTTCAGATCTTCTATTAACAGACTTTTACATAATGAATATGAAAATGATTTAAAAAATAACTACATTGTTGGAAAAAATGCAAATAAGTAAATTATTTCAAACCAAAACCAGCCTAAATCGTTATCATCACAACCAACAGGATAAGTCATTGTCTAGAAGTTATTCATCAACTGAGTAATGACATTTCATTGTCAATATAATTTTGAGATTATCCAGAAATCTTTGCTTATTCTTGCCATATTTTTTCAGTAATATTTTTGGAATTTTGTCGTAGATTCTTATACCCATGTAGTATGGGGTTCTTTCGAACAAGCTGCAATAGTGTATTGGGTATAATAATTCATAGTTTCTTCTGGTGTTATATGTATGTGGTGTTACATTATTTTTTTTATATATTTTTTCTATATGTGATGGATATATCCTAGCAAAACATTACGTTTTGGTGCATAAAAAGTTGGTAGTATTTTATTTGTAGGAAAATAAAAACAGAGAAACTTTGGGAATCATATACTATGGTGAGGTTAAACTCCCTGTTTAATTCAGTCCTCGATTCGGTTGGCACATATTTCACTGTGAATATTCGGGGTTTCCTATCGGTTTAAGGAGAAGATCGTGCTCGTAGCGTCAGCAAGGAAAATGAAAAATTCCTCTTGTCCTTTTTTCTTTTGGAGTATAGCTTGCTTGGCATCTTCTTACAACCTTTCTCTTAAAAGCAGCTGATTTTTCGCCTGTAGCTGAACGGATGGCGTCCCATTTTCTCAGCCTCAATCCACTAGTGGATGAAAGCATTTTCTTCGATATTTCCTATTTTTACGACCACGTGCTCATATCTTTAAAACTGCTGCTAGGTAGTTTCTGAAAATCCATTTCCCGTGTTTCCTTAACATTCTTCTTTATTCCGGATCGAATTCTTCTGTGGACCGGCGACATCCGGTTTCGTTTTCTACGTCATTTCATGCATCCATCTTCACAACCTTTATTCATTACTTTTCGTTATCTAAGGTTTGAGCTGTAAAAATATACAACTCAGAGAATGGCATAGAGTTTGGAACGAACTAAAGATGACATTTTAAAAAATTTAATCTGTAATTATAATCGAAATTTATCGCGATCTCATCAGTGAAGAGGACTTTGATAACTACTACGAGTCGGATTTTAAAATGTCTTATCTTTCATTCTGATAAATGGATTAAATATCTCTCAAAGATAAGTCAAAGTAGATTTTTTTCTGTAAGTAAGCTTTTGATGGAGTGTTTGTGTATAGATTGTCTCAAAAGTTTTATTTACTTATTTTCTGAGAATTTTCCTTGAAAAATAGAAATAACGCATTTGAAATATTAAAAGTATGAGTAGAAACCTGATTTAGCCATTCATCTGTGTGTATTTATAGTGTTATATTTAAATAAATAATCCCTTTAATTATATTACGAGGATCAAATTTATATTGGCGTCAACGTTTTAGATTCTTACTTTAATCCGCGAAATCTAAGTTTCCTGATACACTGTAATCCTTTATGTTCCTGGTCATCATTGTATTTTTTATGCTCATTATGTTATAATAATTTAATAATATATTATTTATAATATTTACTGCTAGAAAAGTACGTAATACTTCCTAATTGTAACACGGTTATAATATTAAAAGGTTCAATAGAGGCTTTTAACCAATATTATGGCCTTTAAACATCCAAGTGAATCAGAATAAGTTTTGTAAATTAAGTCCTATTGCACTATGAATATTTTTCTTGTAGTTTCTATCCACGCTGATCTGTACACTTAATTCCTTAAGGTTTATCTCTGGATACCGTTGATAACTTATCTTCCAAAATGCAATAAGTGCCTTCGAGTAAATGTCGTTTTAGAAGCTGGATTGTCCGTTTTTCAAAAATCACTCCAATATCCCTTTCACCGTAGGCTAGAATTACAGTTCCAATAATGAAGGCAATTTTCGTGAGAGAATTGATACCTCGAATTCATACGGAACAATTTTGCGCGACCTTCTCGAATCAGCCTTTCGTAATATACTGCGGATCAAGCAAGGGTCATCAATATTCATCACTAAAGGCATTCAATTTTTTCGGCGATAACTTGTCCACCAAATGTCTCGAATTTCGCCATTTTTTATTCGATTTTCTGGCCATTAAAGCGCAGATGGATTTATACCGAAATCGGCTTACCATTTCGCAAAAAACCACGATCCAGAGAGTCTCTTTCGTTGCGAAGTAACAAAGCTACGGATTCCATGGTTAGAAACAATTATTTGCCTACGCGGCAAACTGCTCAAATTATCAATTTTGATAAAAATGGCAGAGAATGCATTATTTTTTTCTGAATCGATTCCGGGAAAGGAGGAATTATTTGGGAGACCTAATCGAAAAGGGTGGCAAATCGAATTCGAGAGGAGATTGTTTCCTATTTTATCTCTCGTTTTTGATTTAATTTCCGCGGAGGCTCATGTAACCTACCTGAGTTTTGTTTTTCAGATTTATGGCCATGTTTGGTCTGAATGAAGCTATATTGCTTTTCATTGGTAACTTATAGCCTTTGCACACGGCAGCTCCTAGGGGTGGCCGTGAGGGAATGAATCTCTTTTCAAATTGGTATTTGTGCCTATTTCTCGAATGACTGTTGTTTTTAAGGAATTTATTGGCTATTAAAATCTGTATTATTTTGGATGGCGTAGGAAGAAATATCATTTCCCATTTCCTTCTCTATTATTGTGTCATTTTCCTATAAAACGTAAATTGAAACTGCCGGGATTGGCGAAAAAGTAAATTTATCATTGCGGGGGTTTGGCAATTTTAATATGCGAGTGTACTCTTTTCATGTGGAGTATCTAAATTTGACTTTCACCTCGCGCTTTCTAAATTGCCTCCAATTTATGGATAGTCCGGAGTTTGTGAAATTTTTTGTCAGCAGCGACGCACGCTCGCCCCGGAATTTCCTTTTTTCGATCAATCTTGCGAACGAGTTTGCATCTCCCAAATTTGCTGCCGTTTTAGAAAGGCGGATTCCTAGACAAAAGTAAATCTCCGATTCAGACTCGGACTTTGTGGCAGAAATCCAAGCGCACGGACCCCGTTTTTTATAACAAAGGCTCAATATATTTAGGGCCCCAAAAGGAGGTATCTCATTTCTCCTTCGATTTGTTGTTGCCGAGGCCATTCTTTAACCTTATCAAGCGGCTTTTCAAAAACATTTTCGTCCGCTCGAACGTAGTCTTGATGTAACTGATTTGAAACATTTATTCGCTTATGTGAAGTACTGCAGTATTGGGGTATGTATTTAAGGTACTGTTCAATTAAGAAGTGGGTCCGGAATTTAGACATGGTTCTAAATTCATTACTAGGGCATATGTATTGTGCGTGAAGTAATTGTAACACAAACGATCCTTTGACAAAACTTTTATCTCCGTTTTAAATCAATCATATTTATAATAATAATAATAAATATAATATACTCTGCATAGTTCCCATAGAGCAACCAAAAATACAATAAATGCTCAGATTACAAAAATATATGGAAATACCAAAATACAAACAACAATTTAAAAAAAATTCTCGACAGAAATACAATGGTATATGGAAAGTCAACAGAACCAAAGGAAGTATTCTCGGGTTTCCAACCGGGCAGCGTCTCTCCATTCTGTCAACGTTTCGGCTACGCACACTGCAGCCATCTTCAGGACTGAAGATGGCTGCAGTGTGCGTAGCCGAAACGTTGACAGAATGGAGAGACGCTGCCCGGTTGGAAACCCGAGAATAGTTCCTTCAAGCAACTCACCGGGAAAAAACTACTTCGAACCAAAGAAAGTTCTTAAAAATTCAAAAATACAAATAAGTATACAGAAAAATTAGAACTAAAAGACAAACAACAAGAGAAAAAATATACCTGCAGGTCTATGCAAGAATTTTATTTTCTTCTTTGTTTTCTTCCTCACTTACACTAGTAAGATTAGTCAAATGATAGAAAAGGTTATATTATTACATAAATAAGGTAAATAATGTAGAATAGGGTAAATTATACGTGAAGGCGAAAAAGATTATGTAGGGATGAAAAAATTATTGTCTATATTTCTGGGAACATATTTAACATAAATCAGGCATGTAATTTTCTTACATCCATTTCCACTAAGAGCTGTTTGGTGATTGAACTTGACTGGCTCCTCTTTATTCTTGTTAAAGGGAACATTTATATTGTAATTTTTAATAGAAAACTTCGATATTTTTTAAATTACCTTAAAAAAGGAAGCTTGCCGTTTAACATCGAAATATTATTCCAAAGAAGTGTGGATTTACCTTTAGTGATGCAATGTTTGATTAATATATTCGTGAATCACTGATTTCATGAATTTAGGACGAATTAAAGTGACTCTTTTACATAAAATTATAAGGAAAAGAATCCTTAGTGCTTTTGCGCTATATAGTGCAATTTGAGTATCTCCTATAACTGAATATTGTGAATATAGTATATTAATATGCATTCATTTATATTCGTGTCATGTATTTATTTATATTTTTCATTTATTTAGTCTTCAGAATGCGGAATTCGTCTTTCATTCGAATTTTATTTTATTTATGGAATTATACAAGCTGTTATTATTCCAAGTTTTTTTTACCAAAGGTGATAGAATTTTATATCAGGTGTTAAATTTTGTAATAACCAACCATTTTTAAAGGATCTATCTGGGGTAAATCTAAAGATATTCTCTCAATTTCGTGTATATGAATGAATTTCGCTTTTAATTCGTGTTACTTAATGACTCTTTTTAGGCTTATATGGGCGGCACGCCATGATTATAAGAGAGTTACTTTTGTAGAGGTATTCAAGCTAAGATTATAAGGATATAATATGAGGAGTAATTACACAAAACTGTCTCCAATTTTATGATTTTTATTTCACATTTATCCTAGTTTTCGTAGAATTTTGTTTGTTTTGCTTTTCAGTGGATACAGTTAAATTATTTCCATGCTCTCTATCAGACAAATATCATAGGTGAATCAATAAAAAAACGAACTATTATCGTACATAAAAGAATGCGGTGTTTTAAATAACTTTAATAAGGCTGTTTGAGTTTTAATTAGGATCAAATTCAGGTACAAATTGAACGCGCAAACCCAATGTATATTTTAGCGAATCTTCGACTTCATTAGGTAGGTTTTCTCTGCTTATCGCTGCCGGTTTTTCAATTAGCGAATTTCCATCGCGCTCAAATCAAGCGAAAAAACATCAGACGAAAAAATCGAAGGAAGCCAATCAACTCATCATTTTTGCCAGACCGTTACCACGCACAAATAGAACATTATGACGTCGCAAAACAACGGGAATTCCGGCGGAGGAGCAAAAAAAGCATCGGCGGGAAAATATGTCATTTGGGCCCGAATTGAAATGGGCACTAGGAAATTCATGCATTCGGCGAACATAAACTTTCCGACGCTTGATTTTGCCAATCAAATTCAAATGCAACTTCGGTTCCCCCGCATCCTGGCAAATATTCAATATGGAGAGGTGAATAATTCAAAGTCCAGCTTTCTGTCGGCGCCTTCCATTAAATATTACCCCCACACAATGGCTCTTCCCGTTCCCCCTTCTCCCTCCCATCCTCCGCGCATAACTCTCCGGTCTCCCCCATCTGGTTATTATAAACGGCCTTTCGATCATGCATTTGGCGGCACCGGGTTCTGTTCCAGTTCGGGCCTCCGTCACGTGGGGCGCTCCGATCGCGACGGTCGGTCGGGTAATTAATTGACGATCCCCCATTGAAAATTGATGCTTCCTCTTTTTGGAAGAGCAAATGGAGCAGTGGCAGAAGAGGTCTTTTCACGGGAACATCTTCTTCTATTTGTCTTAGTTTCTTTTCAACGGCTTCCGCATGCGAAGCTGTTGTTATAAATCATGGCTCGTGCATATCGGTTCTAAAGTTAAAAGGATCTCAGGCGTAAAGAAAGACTTCTTTTTTGAGCTTCGTTGAGTGATACCCGAGATATATTTACCCGTGCACGTTTTGCGCACGTAAAGTTTTGGATCGCTTATCCATAGGATCCTAAAAAGGAAACAACGAAGAGATTGAAGAATATTTTGCTGCATTTCTTGTTTTTGTAGTGAGGACTGGGCAAAAGTGGTACACTCCCAAAATAAATCTGGATAAGGTGTTGGCAGGTGGAATTTGAGCTGCGTACAAATTTAGATTTTTCCTTAATAAAACCTACAGTTTATTTATTTAAATTTACGATGCAAGTTGGCATTCTTGCCAGGTGGTAAGGATATGGCAAGAATTAACAGAAACCCTCCCGGAATCAGGCCGGTAAACAATAAAAGCTTGAATCAGTATACTTTTTAATCGAATTTCAAATCTTTTGATTAAATAACGGGGGTAAAGTTAACAAGTTTCCAAACCTTCGGTATCAGATTTGCCCCTAGGTAGATATTCGATTTCCTTACGTTATTTTCTGATATTTATTTACACTGAAAGATAATACTGCTTTCTTCCTGCTTTCAAGAAAAGAAAATTAATTTGGGCGAGTTCGAGATTAGTGGTAAAATGAATAAATTAGAGAATACTTTTCCCCCATAGTTTTAAAAATATATTTCTTTTTATCATAAGATAAAAATCTTGGAACTCAAGTTGGACAGCACCTGTCCATAGTTATGGTAAATCAAACAAGGAAATTAGTTTCAAAACAGTAAGATATGACGTATAAATGGCCGAGAACCAGAATACTATGTATATTTATACTTTGAATACGTAGCCAAGTAAGAAAAATCTATTATTCTGTATTCACAAAATTTGTGGTCTATATCCTCAAAGGAGGTCTTTAAAAAATTTCGGGCTCGTCCGGGATTTGAACCCGGGACCTCTCGCACCCTAAGCGAGAATCATACCCCTAGACCAACGAGCCAGATGTTTGAATTGGTTTGCTTCTGTAACTTTCACATATGGGTGTCCAAAGTGGGCGTTTTCACTTTCATGAGCGGGTTTTCTGACGTCACCGGACTGATAAAAGTCACACTTTTGGGCAGGTAGAAGTAAGATAAGCGTGGAACCCAGAGATTTTTAAAGGAAAGAATAGTGTAGATAAAATGTAATTTTGACTTGTGGAGCAAATTAAGAAGTTTCAAAGCATGCAAGAGATGGAAAACACGTCCTTAACAGTAACAATTGTAAGGTTTAAAATGATACCTACACCTTTTGGAAAAATGATCCTCAGAAATACTTGATGTAATGGCAAGTTCTGAGTCCATCGTGTTCTCAACTTTGAACATCTATGCATTTCAGAGGAAAGATGTATGTGTTCTATATCCTCAATAGGTGATCAATAAAAAAGTTCGGGCTCGTCCGGGATTTGAACCCGGGACCTCTCGCACCCTAAGCGAGAATCATACCCCTAGACCAACGAGCCAGTTAATTATTTCTCATAGCTGTATCTTTCAGATTCGGGTGTCCAAAGAGGGCGATTTCACTTTCTGGGTGGGCTTTATGACGTCACCGGACTGGGAAAGTTTCACCTTTGCTTTGGGAACATTAATACAGTAAGCAGAGGCAAAATTTTTTTGGAGGTCAAAACTATATGAAATATGGTTCCCAAAATATGCTTATCTATTGTATATTTACGGCTGGTAGGAGTATCATAGGCCTAGCATCCAGCGAAGTTTTGGAGAATAGATTATTTTGCATAAAATATAATTTTCCATTGTGGAGGAAATCAAGAAGTTTCAAGTATTTTATGGAACGACAACATAACCTTAAGTAGCTATTGTATTATAATAAATTGCGTTTGTAGGGAAATCCTTCCAAAAACCTTCCGTAAAGAATATACAAAAATTGGGCTCGTCCGGGATTTGAACCCGGGACCTCTCGCACCCTAAGCGAGAATCATACCCCTAGACCAACGAGCCGTTAGAATCATGTCTGAGTGAATCGAAAAATGAAGGAACTCAAATTTTGTTTGAAGTCTGATTTTAATAGGTAAAAGTTTACTGTTGTAGCCAAACTATTTTTCTACTCTTTTAATTACAATTTACTCTTACAATTACACTTGAAAAAATTCTTAATTTTGTTAGGGCTAAATTTATATTTATTTTTCCTTAAGCACATTTTGTAAGCTATTGATATGCGCTTTTTGCAGCCACCCATCTTTAGGAAAAGTTATTTATCTGGTTATCATCGGTGGATGGGCGGATGAGATAGTCAGCCTTTTTGGAGGAAGATTTTGAATTTTTCTTTCAAATACTATTAAGATAGCATTTGAACCACCTTTTTGAGATTGGCTCCGTTTTATTTGTGTATATTAGAATTTGAGTGGAATTTGATTGTAAATTAATACCACTCACTTGGAGAACGAATGGATAGATTACTGTATAAATTCCGTAAGTTTTATAATTCAGTTACATTGTTGCTTATTTCGATGATGACAACTGAGTACTTATGAAATTATTTCTATTTGTTTAATCTTTCGGATAGCAATTCAGGAATTTTTCTTTAATGTTTTGGATTACTATTTTACTTATGTAAATACCCATTTTAGCTTTGGTGATTTCAATCAACTTTGTCTTTTATTTTCTCTCTTTCCAACTAGGAAAAGATTATATTTTTGTCAGTATTTCATGTTTCTTGTTGATTCTTTCAATAATAAGTGTAACATTGTAGTTTAACAATGGTATAATAATAATGGAGATTGACATATGATTGTGTACACGAAGACTTAAAAGATGTGAGGAATTCCTTTGCCCTTCCATTTAGATTTAACAACGCCTTTGCCTATGATGGTATTCGATAAGTAAAGATTAAGAAAACTAAGCAATAATTATTTCTGGTGTTTAATTATTACTTAGTGTATCCACGCAGAATGGCTGCGTTTTATTTGAGAATTCTTTGAGTATTTTTTGTAGTATAAGTCTCTTCCGAGTGAAGTTTTATCTTCTATTTTTATTTGACATAAGAGATATTAAAAATTAAATACAAAATGTGTAATTCTTGAGGAATTAGACTTCATATTATTTAAATTTTATTAGTTATATATTATGCTATACATTTGTATTACATACATCTTTAGTCGGAGAACACTTCGGTGACAATAACCTATTTTACACAATTGAATTAAGGTAAACACAGGAATATTCTGAGTTGTATTTCCTCTTTTGGAAGATAAGATCGTTCCTATGGTACGGAAAATCGGCCAGTAGACTTTTAATATTACTATATTGCTTCTGTAATTAAAGCAATTGCTCCTTTATCATTTGATAACTGCACAATTTGCTTCTATTCTAATTCCAAGCGGCAGAGTTTTTTCCGATTTATCGAGGTCTTTACAGTAATTTATAATAAACTCTTCTAGATAAGGGTCCTATCGATTAAAAAATAGCCATCATTGATAGGTACCGAATCTACAGCACTGGATGAGAATATCTTTTTCGTTCCCGGGCAACATTTCCCGAGGAAAAGACATTTGGAGTATGACTTGTGCTTTCTGGAATAATTCTGTTGCCATTCCCTCTTTTTAATCCTTTCGCATGTCTTCGCCGAAGTAAAAATTCGAATCTTAAGCAGCGACCATTAAGAGCAAAAAACCGAACTCGCGAGCCTTTTTACGACTGCCAAGATCTCATTCTAACTTTTTAACTTCCGGCTCTGACGATGCACTAACGAGATTATAGGCTTTTGAGGCATGGAAACCGTAGCATGAAGACCGCGGAAAGCCAATTAAGGGTGGACTTTTCAAATAATCAGCAGTTTTGATCTCGTGGAATTCTCCGAAAAAATGTACCTTACGATGAAGAAAATGAGGCTGGGAAGATGCCTCCCTCGGCGAAAGGGCCATTTATTCTTTAACAGCTAATATTACATTTTCGACTCCATTTATCCGATCCTTATTAGTTAGTTACGTTAAATTAACATTACCGTTTTTTCGTAAGATGATGGTTTTCTTGATCTTTTTTTTCTCAATTTCCTTCTAGTTTATCGTATTGAGTCAAAATTCTCCGCGCAGTTAACTTTAGATTTGCTAATTTTGATTCACCATTATGTAGAGGAAACAGTGTAGAACAAAAGCTATGAACTATATTATAGTCACCTCTAATCAAGCAATATTATTTTCAATGTTAAAAATAAAGCGCAATCATTAGCTGTGCTAATTTTAAGGAGCAATTGCGTTCACCTTACCCAAACAGCTTTCTTGAGGTCGTTGGGGAATTAGACTCTTTTTTATTTACTTTTATTTTACCGGCCATATATTGAGATAATATCGGTCGAAAAAAAATTCTTTTTATTCTAAATTCAAACTTATGCAGGACTCAGGAACAAGGAAAAGAAACTTCTGGATTAATAATTCAATATTATGGGAATGTGATTTTTATTTTCACCACAATATTGATTTCTTTCGGCACCAATTCAAGGAGTACGTTTTGGTACAAAGGGTTTTTCTTATGCGAAAATCTGCGATTACGGAATAAACAGACCAAGTGAAATCCCTTTACAGATAACGTGGGAAAATGTAGAATGAGGAAATAGACATATGCAATGGTGTAAAAACGTTTCCCTTTCAACTCTTAGTCTCTATTTGCAAGGTTGAGCTAATTTAAATAAAGTCCAATGTAGTCGCCTTATTTTTTTATGTTCGATTTATGATGAAAATCCATGTACGTTTTCCTTGTTTTTCTTTTTTGTTTTTCTAATTTGTTTTTCATGTTACTTTGTATATTGCTATCTCTTTTTTAAATGTGAACTGATTCTTATTTATGTATTGCTTGTAAGTACTTATTGGTTGTGTATTTATTTATTTTTGAATGTTTTTCTCTTTTCTTATCTTTTAGCTATTACTATCGGTAGGTTTGCGCAGGTTTTTCACACCCCCCTTCCTTGTGGGTGTTTTCTTGTACTTGATTTTTTTTCCTAAGAATCTCTTAGGTATTTTGCAATTCTTCACAATTCTTCTAATTATTTCTACTTCATATTTTATAATTAATGACGATGGGTTAGATGGAAGAAGAGACTTTTAAGTCTCAATCTCGCCCAAATAAAGATGATTTATTATTATTATTATAACTCAATGGAACGTAGTAGAATTCATTTGTCAAATTTATTGGAATAAATGATAGTATTATTGCGTATATGCGTTTACGGTTTTCTTACTTTTGATTCTGATTTGCTGAAACGTTGCACGTGAATATAATTTACGAAGGTTAGTTAAAACCTTGTTTCTATTACATGTAAAAATGTTACCAATAAAAAAATTACTTATGTGGGAAGAAGTGCAGTTGTTGCTGGGAAATCATTGACGATATCTCTTAAATTGGATCCTTTTCATATAGTGAACTAAGATCTGCTCCTAATTACGAAAAAAAATGTTCACAGTTTTGTCACGAAACAATGCTTGAATACCTCATGCTGCTTTAAATACAGTGGGTGATTTGAAATTCCTTATGTTTCCGTAATTTGGAATTCGGTATGAAGGATTTACGATAGTAAAGGACTTAAATGGCAACGTCTTATTTATTCTACTTGATAAAGTGGTGATTTCGTCTCTTGTAAGAATCCGTCAGTACTATATTGTATGAAACATTTAACGAGGATAACCTTGAGTCCAATTTTACCAACTTCGCTAAAATTTAGCGCGATCATATTAGCTTAATTACATAGACATTTTAGTAGCAAAATCGCTTCAAGCGTTAATTTAGATGAGCTAGGAACATCGGATTGCTCGGGAAGTACGAGGATATTAATTTTATTTTGATGTTTTTAGAATGTGCTTTCATTTCGATGGAAAGTTCGAATCCATGTTTCGGTTTTTGGGATTAAAAGTATTTTCATTCAATTGAAATACTATTCCATCTTTATTTTAATTCCAAAAATGTGAAAATTAATGTTTTATCATTCATCGGTATTATAGAAGAATGGAATCTGCGACCATAATGATGCAAGATGGATCAAATTAAATTCGTTTTATTTCTCATTATTACCATTCAATTTTGCGGCGTTATTAACTGAAGGTATATTTTCCTAATTTCAATTAATTTCATCCATTGCTACAAAATTCCCTCCGAGATCCAGATTAGTGGAGGATCAGACAAAATAAAGAAGGGGGCTTTAGTGATTTAGAGCGTGTTAGTTCAGGCGTTTGCCGCAACTGCCCTGGATCTGATTCCTTCATAACTCTCCTTCGGGTCCTCCCACGATTCCCCATCTGTTTTATATCCGAGCCTTCACAATCAGTTTGCACGATCCTTACTTTAAAGCAATTCCACCCCAGGTCCCTAACCAAGCTTTTTCCATTTAAAGTTCAAATTTGGAAGACAATTGCAATAATAAGAAGGAGAAAGGGTTTAACAACTCACTTGTCACATCCAACTCTTGGCGATAAAGAATACAAGGAGGCAGTACATTGCATTTGCTAATTCTAGTCGATGGAGGGAATTAGACGTAAACCTAAACAAAAGAACCCAAACGAGAATAAAGGTTCGAGAAGATATGTAAAGGTAGTTTAATGCAAGTCATACGACTGAATCTTACACCTCGTTCAGATAACAAAATCGAACAAGTCAGTACGTTTCATAAGAAATGTAATTAGAGGATTACGTAATGCAGTAAAATATAATGGTTATTATAACCATTGCTCACTTCTGCTTATAAATCTATATTAATCGTAACGCCATGAGAGTTTTAACTAATATTTATTAATTTAATACCGGGCATTGACCATTTACAAACATCCTAAACTATGGAAATGTTTAAAACAAAAATAGATCAAAAAAGAACAGCCAATTCAAAACCATGCATACAAATCAAATTTAATAAATAAATCATGAATCATCAACTTGCAATGTAATTGTAATTTGAACACGTAAATACAATAACAAAAATGTAAAGGACATCTCAGAAATAAGTATATTTAAGGAGTATATAGTTGATTTTTTAGATAAAATACATTTTCAAAGGCTTCTATTGTGATGCTATGTAGGTCAATATCATTACAGATTGCCTTTGCATTATTCAGCATTTCTATATATTAGAAGGAAGTAGGTTTAATTTTTGCTCAGATGGGGAATTGAAAATATCTTATCACTTCTAGTCAGAGTTGCAGGAACATGATAGTTCACAAATTCAAAAAATCCCACAACTTATATTCTTATTGTTCACTTTTACCAGGAAGATGAATATAGATAGAATTAATTTTTTGATTGTAGTGTTAATATTATTCCTCATTTATTAATTTATGCATTCTCCTTATCATTTATACTTAAACTATCCTTCGTCAATACTCTTTTTTTCCCATGGGAGGATTCCACCATTTATTGCCTTCCTCTTCGAAACCCATGGCTGCAGATTCTCTTGAAGCTCTACTATCGCGTTTTATTGCGAGGGAGGAGTATTTACTTTTACGAAGGCGTTACGAGCATTTACGTTCATTGCCGGAAGGGGCCCGAAAAATTCGGCTGAATGAATAAGGGATTTGTTTGCATAGCAGGTGCGTCTGCGACGAGTACTGGTTGCTTATTTCTTTTTCCGCCGAGGCGAGGAGGGGAAAGATTTTTTATCACTTGAGAGGGAGAAAGGCTTCAGTCTTTAGTTGAGATTCTGAGGGCTCTTTCGAATTTTTTCCTTCCGAATGATTTATTTTTCGAGTTTTTTCGGCGATCGTAAATATTAATTTAGGATGAATCGAGGGAGTGTTCGTCGAGGCGTAGTTTTGAATTCCACCTAGCTTTAATTCTGAGGAGTGTTTGGTTGGTGTAAGGTATTGAATAATGCAATGACGAAGGGGCGTGTTAAAAATTTCGGTCAATATCGGGCGTGGATGGGCTATTGATAAATAAGTGTATCCGTGAATACATTAATTGCCTCGAAATGTAAAAGAGAAAGCAGTCTGATAATGATAACCTAATTCTTAGATGATTTTTCAATGTTTAAATGCACGGATTAATACATTTTATATCTCTTATTATAATTAAAGTTCCTGATTATCTCTAACTAATCATTCCATAGATTCATATCTGATGCATAATTTAGCTTTATCTAAGCACTCTGCTCTACTGAATATCAAATATCGCCTGGATTTTGGATAGCCGCTTACATCTTTCGTTAACCATAACGCGACCCAGTTTTGTGTCTGGACGCATAGTTTAGAAGCCACCAATAGTAAGCGCCTGGCTTGTTCCTCTGTAATCATGGTACAGATTTGGGGCATGAAATTCATATTTGGTTCTAAATAAGACAACGCCGCAGTGGAAAGATACGGCTCACTGTCAGCGTTGCCTAAAAGAAAAATATCATCCTCAAAAGGAAAGAAAACATCAAAATTTTGGTATTTTCTTTTCTCTTACTTTCAATTGCTGATTTGAAAAGTTATGTACACCGCTATAAGATTTTTTGTCAATTTTTTTTAAAGCGGAAAATCGGCAAATTGATTAAGGGAACAGGATTGGAAAACAATTGCATTAGGATGAAATCTTCAAAGTTGAAAATGAAATTTCTGATTGTTAATTTGATTACTCTGTTGTTCAATTAATATTTAACAATTTATCCGAAATTGTGATAATTTTCTCCAATAGCAAACAACAATCTTACTATCAATAAAACAGTTTGTAGTAAGATGTTTTCCTGTATTTGGATCATCTGTTTTGCTGAGTAATAAAAGGATGAGAAATCAGCCTGTAAGAAGGAAATTTTATTGGGTATTAACACTAGTGCATTAACACACAGCGTAATGCAGAGCCTTTTTGTAAAATGAAAAATAATAAAGTGGATCAAGTGGAGGAATTAAAATTAAAAACGCTTATAGAGAATATTGACTATTTAAAACTGCTTGAATAAAGTGGAAATGAAAAAGTCTAGCTATCATTGTGTATCACGTTGTATTATAATCATTGTATCAGGTGTAACGGCATATTACGAATGATCAGAAATAGGTTTATTAGTTGCAGTGAAGGGGTTTGAATGACATATGCCAAAGTTTTATTGTACTTTAGTAGTTAGTGCGACCGTTGACAATAATATAATCATCAATTTCTATTATGTGATTTTGTGACGCCTCATAAGTTATTTATCTGTTATTGGAGTAACTGAGGGTACCTTTAATAGTTGATAGTCATTCATCGATTTTATTGGGAAGGTGAAAAAAATAAATATGGGAAACTATAGAAAATGTATAATTAATCTAAAATATAGTGTAAGAAGCAATGTGATACATCTTCCGGATGATAATAAACCGTACTTTTATATCTCATGGAAACAGAAGAAGTTAAAATTCACTCGCAAACATCAAAATTAGATTTGACTATTTTTGCCGATGGTATCATTTATAAACGGGTCGAAGCATTACGTTAATGGTAAGAATAAAATATGGCTTATGGGAGTGGGACTTTTGAGACGAGTGGGAAATGAATGGAGAAAAAAATTTAAAGGCGTGGCGGGAAGGAAAATGTGATGAAAAAGAGATACTGGAGAGAAATTGTAAGGTAGATTTATTGTATTGGGAGGTGAAGGAATTAACGGCGAGTATAAGCGGGAAAAACCTTGCCAAAATATGGGCAGTATGGGAAATATTTTATGTGCTCTGGAAAAATGTAGGGGAAGGTGAAAAGGGAAGCATTGTATGGGAAGGACATGAAGTTTGAATTTATTGAGGGAAGAGCGAGTAGATAAGGGCAGTTTTGGAATATTAAATCGCGAGATTATGAAAGCGTTCCACGATATGAAATCAAATAAAGTTTTGGACATAGACAGAATTGCCAGAGAATTTCTATTAGGTCTCAAGAACATTAAAGTATAGTTCATACTTTAAAGAATGTACAACCACTTCTAAATATAATAGTATAAGGGTTGGGTTCTTTAAAAAGGGAACACCAAGAATCTTATGCGCAATTAACCAAATAGCGGATATTTTCGAAAAGCTAAGATTAAATGTTTACCAGGGGATAGAGTATTATGGGAGTATATGGCTTGTGCTTTTAAAGGTAATGGTAAAAATGTCGAACGTAAGTGGTGTTTTTACCTAGATAGAGACCTGAAGATACATGTATACTAATTACATAAAACGATAGTTCCTTACGATAGAATGAAGTGGGTCTATCACACGAAATTAAATCACAAGAAATAAGAATAACGAGAAATATCGGTCAAAATGTACACATATATTTAGAATTCGTCTATTTATAAGGTAAACCAAAACTTATACAACAGTATTAGAAATCTTTCAACTAATTTTCTTCTAGAATTACGCTGCTTTTGTACTGATCTTTTATGAACTAAAACTTGTTTAATTCCATGAATTTACACAGTGTGAGGATGTTCAAATCGCATTTGTTCAGCGATTGGTCGAACATTAATTTATCATGTACCTTGATGCTTTTTTAATGTAGTACCTACTGTATTAACTAAGAAGCAGTGGTATAATAATCTCAAATAGTCATCTCTTTTGTTATATTTTTACTCTGATACCAAGTAAGTGGTATTTAAATCATCAGCAACGAACTATTTCTATAATGAACTATTTTGTTCATATACACCTGTAGTCAGTATTTAAATACTTTGGTAGATTTGGGTATCACGTGCTAAATAGCCACCATGAAGTATTTTTGTTCCTACCCGTTTTACTAGCCTCGCGATAGACATTGGCTAGTCTTCTCCCGCAGGACCAATGTTTACGTCCTATTATCCCCCTCGAAGCAATGGTCATCAATGACAGTCTCTTTTCTTCGGAAAAGGCGCTCTTTGGCGAGTGGATGTCCATACATTGGTACTCACACACAGGCTTTGCCCAACATCTCTCCAGTATCGCTTAATTTTAGAGGAATGGATCGAAAAGGTTTGGTGTTTGCTTGTTGGTGACAGTTTCACGAAGTCACAGTAAAATGCACACAGACTACTAGCAAATGAAACAGAAAGGGTCAATAATAGCACGACTGTGACGCAAACAATATGGCATAATTAAAGTAAACTTCGCTTCCTTACTGAGTTAACATAATAAATAGAAGGCGGCTAACTCAGTTTTATTTTATGCTGAACTTTACCTGAAGAAATGTCTACATAGGAATCGCAGATGAAGAACTTTTAAGATTAGAAAGATATAGTAAGACTATCTGGAATAAAGCATCAGAAACCTTAGTGATAAATGTTGGAGAGGACGTTAGATAGAGCATATTGATGCGTTATTCTACGTACTAAAAAGAAACGGAAGATAATTAATATGCAAGAAAAGGTTTTCAAAACTTTACCTGTATTTTCTTTGAAAACGAATAATAAATGTAATCTTTCTTGTAACGTCAATGACTAAATAAGAAGATCATGGAAAAGGAATCCTGATGCATCCATATTAATACCCGAAGAAAGTTTGTTGCATCGATGAAGAAACCCGTTAGTTGATGATCGTATGATGTGATATTTGTGGAAAAGGAAAATCTAAATTCCTTACGTATTGATAAGCTTGCTTGCTGGAGATAGGCGAATGTAATCTTGCAAGATGGAGCTTTTAAGACATCTTGCTTTGTCTAACGCGAAGGGCTTATTATAGGTTATAAATGAGTCTGGAGAAAAGTATTTTACAATTTAATTATAATTAATAACACTATTTAATGAGGTCGGTGGTGAAAGAGGTTATGTAATGAAAAACTAAGAGATAATCAAGTAAAGCAGCCCCAGAAAAAAGTTTAGGGAAAATAACGTCATTGCAGATTAGAATCAAGTTTTATAGACGTGAAAATTATAAATATTTTTCTATTTATACTTTCAATATTTCATATTATTGGTATCACTATTAATTTATTGCGTCAAAATGTAAAATATTGCGTGATTGAAGAAATTAGCCGACCGTTTATGATATGGTTACTTATCTATATCTATAATAGAATTAATCATCATGCCTTAGATATCTTAAAATTCTCATTCAAAATATAATAATTAGTATAATACCAAAATATGTCTTCCTCCTGTGGTATCTTTTCCATAATTTTCCATACTAAGCGAATTTTCCGTCGTAAGCCTCATTGAGATTTAGCTTGATTGTCCATTACAAAGAAAACTGGGGAAGAAGCTGAAGTTCACGGCTATGGAATTTTTATATATAATCTTAGGTTCCCTGCACATATCCATGTCTCTTTTTAAGCTTTATATGTAAAAGTTGAGGATAAAAAATTCTTCCCTGGACTAATTTTTCCGTACTTATTCCCCCGTCTTCCAATACTTGGAGTCTCCTGTTCAGACACTTTGTATCGTTGAATTTGTCAGTGGCTGATATATTCTTGCGCAAGTTGGCCACCTCAGATTCTCTCATTATATATTAGCTTTTGATTTCCTAAATAAAGAAAAGTAGGTGTTCTGCCTTTAGAGAAATATTCAACTCCCCATTCGCTCCAAACGCCGACTTCTGCAACGGCCACTTCCTTCCTCAGATGAGGAGTAAATTTATCTGCGGGTGGTATCTCCTCCGTAAACGTTTACTGTACACAGGGGAGTTAACTCTTCGTCTAACACCTGGAGGTCACGAGTCGGAACGCTGCAAATTTCTTCCCTCGGATGCAGCTTTCCAATTCCGGACTCGTAAATGTTTTAAGGCGATCAAAAGTGAAGCATTTGAGCGTACCAAAATGATGCTCCTTAAATATTTCAAAATGCCGCGAATTTTATTGGGCGATAAGGGAATGAATGCCTTCGGAAGAACGAGTCAATTTGGGGGGAAGCAAATGTGGGAATCGCTCTGAAGTTTAAAGTGCAACCGCGTATGTCACACGTTTAATATAGGCTCAAGCGTTCGATAGAACCCCAGGAAAAAAGTGCTTCGACAGCTTAGGTCACTTCGCGCATTGACTTCCACCGGGAAGTGAGGAAGAAGAAGCTTACTATTTTGGATTTGAGGAAACTTCCATTTTTTCAAGGACTAGAGTAAATAAAGAATCATTCATTTTTCTGGTAACATCGACGTACCTTAAGTGAATATTTCCAAATAATGTTACATTTTTACCAAGACATTAAGAAAAAACAATTTATTTTATCCGTTATTATTTACGAAGATAACTAAAAATGATTTCTTTGATACTCTTTCTATTTAGCTGTACATAATTCTGCCCTCAAATACTTCCAAATCATCTTGAACAGAAAGGAATTTAGAGATAACGTTGGTACGTTTAGTGAATGATTGAAGTATTTTGAATATATTTGTAAGTATGAGATGATAAGTTGATATATTAATGTGTAACTTAGCAATATAATGTTATAAACTAATGATTGCGGAATATCTATAGCTATGGAATGTCTGTAAAAGTACATGTGATAGAGTATTTATTTACAAATATTTACCGATTCCGAGGATGCTCAGTACTGCTAATTTTGTCCTAAATGAACTCCTTACTTTAGGCATATTCTCTGATAAATTCTACACCTTAAGAAGAGTTCTGAAAAACTATTATTCATCCCGAATAAATAATTTTAATACCTAATTTCTTTTGGTGTAACATTTTTTTGTATGTTGACCTGACAGGTCAACATACAAAAAATGTTACATTACATACAAATGTTAAAAAACCCTTGTTGACTTCTTGGATTTGAATTTATTTGTTATTATTGATTCACTGTTTATTGCACTATTTTTAGTCGCATGTTTCTTGAAGTTTATGATTATTTACTTGTCCATCTGTCATTTATTTCTTGTTTTGACGTATTTATTATTCATGTATTATAACTAAACTTAGTGGGCTTGTTCCGGTTTTGAGTTAAATAAATAAATAATTACCCGAAAGATTTTTAAGGGTGTATTTATTATATTAATTCATACAGATATATTGTATCTATTTTTAATTGATGTGTTTTAATATGCTAAAAGGTCCATATGTAAGAATGTTCAGCAGTAAAGAAATACACAAGGTTTTTGTATTGTAAGGGTTGTTAGTTGAAGCTGGTACCTTAAACCAATCAAACTGCGGTAAAAGATTGACGTATAAATTATTAAATAAATAACCCATATCTTGTATTTCATGTAGTTTTTCTGCTTATTTTTATACAAAATTGATTATATTCGTTTTATCTATATGATATATCTCTGTTTGTATCGTATTCGCCTTTCGGATCTGACTTAGCATACTTTCTCCATTGAATATAGTTAACAGTCAATAGGTTCGTTGGTATTCTTTACCACTTCCCTTTGAATGTGTCTTCCCGCAGTGATGTATTTTTCTTAAACGCAGACTTCGATTTTTAAACATACAAAGTAATGTTTTCGGACCAATTACTCAAGCCTTCTTTTTCTTTTAAATTGTATAAAAGAAAAGGTTAGGTGTAAGAAATTACTGAAAAGACATTGAAGTAAAGCTCTTGTTTATTTTCAAATCATGTTACCAATTAAACTAAAATGAATTCTTTTTCTTTTTAGGTGAGTTGATATGAATACGAGTGAATTGAACTGAACACGGCAGTGGTAAGTGAAATTCTCAAATTGAAACCTAACTAGTTGAATATTTGAGTAAATACATGAATAATATTACAAAATAAATTTAAAACGAGTTTTAATAGAGAAAGAGAAGAGAAAATGAAATGATTTTATTTTAGAATAATATTGATTTGTGTAAATTCATTAGTTTAATATTTTGGGGAATTTGAAACACGTATTTAGTAATACCAGGGTTGATTGAAAATAGTTTTATTAAAATTATAGGACTGGAGGTTTTGGAAGTCATCATGACTGATGGGAATGGGAAAGTTTTCCCAAATTCCACTGTTTTGGCCTCTACTTTGTGGTAGCTCTTCATGATGAAGGAGGGATAAAATACTTGCACACAGGTTTCGAAACCTAGGTCGTGTTTATTAAAAATCCTGTGGTATTGTGTATAAGTCTTTTATTTCTCCTTCACTTCTGCCAAATTGATTTCATAAATAGGAAAAGTGCCGGCGATTTTCAATTCCATAAAAATGTATGAAAGAAAGTTATGTTTTCTTATGAAACGCTATATAATTATGACTTAAAGCATCTGATGCTAGTGATTACGTTTTTAGGTAATGTATTGCCACATTAAAATAAATCCTGTATTTTTCATCATTAATCGTTTATTTATTTAAAAAATTGAACATTAGAGACAAAGTTATAAGTTTTACTTATTGCTCAGTAAAACTGACGAATAGAACACCAGAAATATATTTCAAATTCGTATTATCTAAAGCAGTAATAAGGTTTTCTCCAAATTTTCATGTTAATGATCATATATAATAAAACTCATTAGCCTCAAATCTCTTGCTAATGTAAAAAAATTGGTTAATACTTAGAATTTATGGTAATTACGTGTTATAAATGTCAGAAACATTGCAAAATCATCGATAGAATCAGTGCTGAAAATTGTGCTATTGTGCTCATTGCATAGAGGTGATATAAGAGAAATGGAATACGCATTAATTTGCCTAAAAATCCTAATTAGAACGGTTTGTGAATGTCAACAAGCGGCTTTCTCATCAAATGAGAACTCGATGAAACTTTAATGAAGCGATAGCGGCACTTCGCTCCCCACAGAGTTAGCTCTTAACGGCTAAACAGTTGTTTTTATCCGATATTTACGAATGCCCTCGGCGAAACTTAATAAAAGGATTTTGTTGACCATAAAAGAAGCATGTGGCGATCGCATCCACTTTCAGATTGCAACTGATAGTCGGCAGAAATGAAAAAGCAAAGGACGGCGGGGGCGGGAAAAAAGAGGGAAAGATGGGAAAAACCTCCGCGCTCACTCCCTCGCCAAATACAATCAAATAAGATTTGTGACGCGATGCATTAAAAGCACGCGGTGGCTTCATAACGTCCACATATCTCTCTCTCCTTTATTTCTTTTTTTCCCATCTCTCTCACCCCTTTCCTCGCCCTAGTCTCTCATTTATTTCCCGCCCCACGGCCTCGTGCACTCCCTTCAAGGGTTTTCGACTTTCTAACTCCGACCTCGTGCACCCCTTTCTATTGCTCTCCGTAGGAACGCGAATGCACGACCCGCACTTTTCAAGGTGTGAATAAAGAAATGGGTTGAGCGAGGGTATGGTCGGGGGAGGAATGGAGATGGGTTGGGAGAGGAGTCGTCGTCCCGTACCATACAGGCGCCTCTTGTCCTTATCCTTATTCGTTACATAATTACGTCGCAATGTTACTTTAATTTATGCAGATAGTGGTTTGAAAGGATTATATTTCTGAATGCCTGCCTCCAGTACTCACAGTTTATATAATTTCGGCCCAGTTTCCATCCCGTATTTTGCCGTTATCACAATTTTTATCTTCGACAAACTTTATGAGATACAACCGTACATGATTAAATATAAATTATTATATTTACAAGAGTATTGAGAGCAGAGAGTAAGACCAAAGTTAATTTTTGGCATCTTTAGACTTCCCTAAACCACGGTGATTATTTTCTAAAATGTGGTGCATATTGAGATATAGTTAAAATTAAACAGAGCCTTTTAAGCATTAGTTCTCTATCTTTGTTTTGGTAGAATTAATCTACCTTTATGAAGTGGTTTTCAACCAGCTGTAAACTGTATACATCTGTCGGAGGGTAGAGGTTTATTAGGAAATTCGGATTACAATTTCACTGAATATCACTCTGTGGATCACGAAAGATCAACTATCACTTATCACCGAGGTAAAGTCCATACAATTTTAATTTAGACGACGCTCACTCTGAAATTCTAAATGAACATAATGGGATGTATTAAATTGAAATCGTTTCAAGAAAATTTTTTATAATGAAGTTAGGCTAAAATTTCAAATCTCTTTCTGGTTGTGAATCTTCGTAACGGGGATTAAATTTGGATACCAAAGGGTTAGCGATGTAAAATAAGGTTTAGGACAACTACATTAATGCTAAGAGTTCGAATTGTCATTGAAAAGTATTTCCTTTTGAAATTGGGTCCAAAGAAGTATTTCAGTCATTGGACCGTTAACCGTCAGGATAAAAATTTCTCTTAATTTTGAAAAATGATTGACGCATAAAAATCGAAACTGACTCGAAAAATCGAGAAAATTGAGATAATTGATTATAATACTTCCTAAAATATTTTAGTTAGGTAATTATTAATTATTAACATTGTGTGGTACATCTATAACACGAGCCTTGAACTAATAGCTGAATGTTTGAAGGAAGTTGGTAGATTCGGATTTAACGTAAGATTGCAAGATTATACTTCTCAATTCCTTTTTACTTGTATTCGCTTTAGAAGTAAAGAGGAAAAGAAAAGAATAAAATGATACGAACCATATCGTTTATCAAACTTTTTCTAGTACAACCCGATTGAGAATAATACAGAAATCATGTTCATGTGATCTGACGAAGAAAAAATATTTTCTATTGATGTACTTAATTTTTAATATATTGTATTATATTTATTTAAGAGAAGAGGGTTTTAAAATGCTGAGTAACCGGTGCATATGACCTTAGTTGTCGAGGCAACTTTTTTTTTCAACTCTACCTCTACTAATACAGAAATCATGTTCTTAATGCAGCTCGCCGAAATTGCCTTTCTCTGTTTGCTATGTCCAATGTGTAAGTTGGCAATTTGTTTTTCGCTCCCGTTGATTTCCTGAAAATTTGCATCGCCGAAAAATGCCCAAATTCGTTATCGCATAAATTAGATAAAGGTCGCCGATATGAAATCAAGTGTTGTCCCCTCGGCGACATATGACCCACTCAGCCGCAACGCCATTGGTCAGGTGGATTCGGGCGGGGGTCGAATGGGGAGCGAGGGTGGCGTCAGGGGGAAAGGGCGGCTTGAGGGATGGCGCTCTTTTTTCACCGTGAAGGTAAGGATAGGAAGGGGTCGTCACAGAGTATTCCTGGTTTGGATGGTTAAAAAAAGAGGCGGAGCTGCACCGTCTAGGGATTTAGCAGACCGCTGTATACTAGCCGAGGTGGCCGAGCTGTTCATCACCCACTCTTTCCTGGCGCCCTCAATTATTTTCATGCGGTAGCCATACTTAACGTTTGTTAGAACTCGGAGGGTTGCGGTGTGGTTTGGGTTATATTTTTCCTTCTCACGGAAACCTCCGAGCGTTTGGGAGGTCCTTGCAGTGTTACACGCGAGTTTCTTCCGGAAGAATCGGTCGAAAATTCCCTCTTTTTCACTAAGACCGGTTTTATGTGCGCGCGGGTGTTATTTTAAAGGGCTCTTGTTTTTTTCCTGCGGGTTCTTCTGCCTTTTTCGAATTGCGCCGGTCGCCTCAATTGTCCGTAAATCACTACCAAAGAGAGGAATGTGTGCGTGATCCCTCTTTCTCTCTATCCCCCGGTCACCTCGTTATTCAAACTCCGAGGGGCGTTATATTATTTTTTTCTCTCTCCCAGATTCGGGGCAGAGGAGGCTAATTATCTATTTTTTCTGTCCGACATGTAAACACGCTCTTTCATTTTTTCGCCGGGATATTCCCTTCCTTTTCCCTTCGCTGAATTTTCGTTACGGGATGGAAAAAGGGTGTATTTTTGCGGTTCATTGGGTTCATAAAAGAAGGGGAATTAAGGGGTGTAATTCAAAACGAAAGGGCGCACTTCTTAAAACCATCGCTGCATTGTATTGGTGTTGTTATAAGGTTCTGGGAAAAACTGGTTGACGTAATTGGATAAGCATTCCCAGTAGTCTAATATGCATGTCTCTTAGTCGTTAAAAAAATAAGTTGAAGATCATCTTTGTCGTTAGCTTCACTTCAGCCTTAACGACCGATTCTAATTATGTCTGCGTAACATAAAAACTGAATATTCTAATTCAAGAGATTCATTTATTTTGTGAGTATCCTTCGGAAATTCGCATTACTGGAGGATTAATTCAGTTCTACCTCCATCTCTATATTCTCATCACTAATTACGTTATTTTATTTTAGGAGTAAAATATATAATGGATTGCTCGCCTCATTCACTTTTGATGCAGTTATGCAAATTAGACCCAGCAGCTATTATAAAAGAAAACTGCACTCGTGCTTTTATGATTCACGGGGCCCTTGCCAAAGGCAATTGCGTACGCCCAGTGGCCTCGAAGAGCGAAATAATCAAACACGAAAAACGATTTGGTCGTAAACACATCTAAACAGTTTTAGAAAAATTAAAATTTTTAATCGATAATTTTGATAGCGCTGTTCTTCAAAATTTGGCAAATTCCCGGTATGATTCTACCGAAGCTATCTGTACATGCTTTTGGAACCCCTCGCTTTTGGCATGTTCTCATGAGATATGTATACGAATGCGTGTTATTCATATATAGAGAGGATAATATATAAAGAGTATATACATCCTAGGTTATTCCCATTGATGGTCTATAGGGCATTCTTTTCCGGCGAGTTTCTCTGAAATGCATTTTTGGTGCGTCCGCCACATTAGCATATATCATCAGAACTGAGGCCTCTTGGCACCAAAAAGAAAGTTTGCGGTTATTTAGCCTTAATTTTTTGGAATGCTCGTAATGTTCACACTACAGGATTTTGTTCCGCTTTCTGGTAATTTGAACTGCTATATGGCCTTTATTCCAGTTGGCAGAGTCAGTGGCGATGGATGGCCATAATCGATTACATCGCCTTGATTAACCCTATGGGAATGCTTTCTACATCGAACATGAAATATACACAAATATATTGGTCCGAGATCATATCTTTGCCCTAGTAAGAAGAGATACTTTGAATATGAAGTACAAAATATAGGGAAAAAATGATTTCGTTGGAATATGAGAAATCTTTTACACGTTTTAGTTTAACTCGTTGTATTATGAAGCTTTAGGATTACTACGTTAGTTGCAGCCTTGTAAAATGGGTTTTAACATATGCATCGCATTTTGCTTTATTTTTGAATTTCCAGTACATTAAATGTAAAGTCGTTCGTTTCAATACGAAAAAGTCATTTTTCCACAGCAAAGATTTGGCATTGAATTACATTGTATTTACCATCCTCCGTGCCCAATAGTACGTTGATGGTAATTACAGTTTTGACGTATGCACGAAAAATTTATTCTTCGAAATAAGGATGTATGTTAATAATAATAGCAAGTAAATCTCTTTTGAATCTTTTGTCGGGTTTCTTTTTTCATAATGAATCGATAAGCATCATATGTATATATTTTGATATATTTCTTAAAATATGCATGTTTGTATGATTATGAAAGAAGAATTTTAAGATCGTTATAAAACGTTATATTTTGATGAAAGGAAAAGAAGGAACTGTGAAGGGAAGGTTATTGATAAACAAGATTAGCGTTAACTGATTTTCAATTTTTTTAGAGTAACTATTTTAGTATAAGATGGAGCAGTGGTGAACTTATATATCTAAATATATACTTATGTATACTTTAAAGGGTATGTAGCATGCTCTTTCTTCCATTGATATCGTACCCTCTTCACCTCATTCGATGAAAATAATAATTATGTTTTAGGTCTTAATATTCTTTTATTTTAATTATGATAATGATGTGGTGTTTTATAGTAGTGATTCTTTGATTACCTTTTCCAAATTTCCATAACTATCTCATCAATTAAGGGTATCTTCTCTCATCTATTATCTGTTATTTTTCCTTGACGTCTGTCCGCCAAAATGAAAGACGCATCCTCTTCAATTTATCCCTGGCATTCAAATTTGTTTCTGTTATTGCTCTCCACGAGAGCTATGGCACCAATTGCGTTGCTTCTATCGCAAAATGGAAATTTTATGCCCCCGCACATACGGTCTACCTTTAGGTTTAAACCGGAAAGATTAAATTGAAAAGTTTCGTCTGAAAATTGAATCGAAACTTTTGTAGCTTCGGTCGTATACTGCGCTCTAGCTAAAGTTGTAAGAATGGAAAACACAAATGTGCTGAAGAATACGCTCGGTCGGCCCTTATTTTGGTTCGGCTACTTGTGCGACTTAAAAGTTTACCTAAGTGAACCTATAATTGAGAGGAAAACGTTAAGGTATAATAAATTGATAGTTTAGAAATTTCCATTCTCGAAGGAGAAAAGAAAATGTGAAGTTTTTATTTGAAACAACAAGGTGTAGCTAAGATTCTGTAATATTTTGAGTATTCATGAATAAGTACATTTAAAGAATTATTAACACGAGCTTTTCTGTCTCTTAATCAATATTCTTATGCTTTTGTAAACAACATGAATTAATGTTACTTGTATTCTTATGACTTTAGTTTTTATCGTATTACAAGTTAATGGAGTTATTCGTATTACAAGTTTAGGAGTGCTTCAAGTTGACTTGGTTAGAGGAATGTAGTTTTATGTTTAAAGTCTATGTTTTTTATAATTGTTGTGTATTTATTTAAGCAGCTTCTTCCATATTACAGTAAATTAATTCTTATATCACCTAGCATACAGTACCTTTTCAAACTCACATAATTTATGTTTTGAAAATATAAAATATATCCCAGCGAGATTTATGAATTTGTTAATTACATTAAAATACCAATTGTCCTTTAATTTATACTTAATTATCCTTTAATTTAATTTAAAAATAGATCTCATTGAAGATAAAAATATTCTTATTACATTAGCCGTAAATCCAAAATTACATATAGTGTTTTATAATTTGTTACACAAAGAATGTTTTATTACCTAGATTTATCATTAGCTCCTTTTTCCTGTTGTGAAAGACAATGTGTTATAAAACTTAAATAGTTATTTTCGGGTTGGGATGTTTATAATCTTGAACCTCTCGTCAAGGTTCTTTCATAATATTCTTTATTGATGTGGTGTATTTATATCCCAGTACACGGTTCCCTGTTATTAATTTGGACAGCGCGTTTGCCTTTGGTGAAAGAGACCCCGGTTTCGATTCCCGGTGGGAGCCAATTTGCGAAATGACCTAAGCTATCGAAGCACTTTTAATAATACTTCTACTACTATATCCCATTATAATAAGTTTCATTTTCATTTTAAGTTTTCCCCCTGAGAAAACAAAATTAGAATATTTCCTTCCATTTTTGTCGCATTTTAAGAATAACACCTTCATTGATGAAGAACTGAATATCGTATAGTTTCATCCGAAGTCAACGGCAGATTTTAACTTTATCAGGAGTAGGGTTAGGAGTAGGATCGCATAATTAGATAATCACATCTCCGGGAAAACAGTCCCTCGTAAAAACTTAATCGATTCCGGAAATTGGTGGATATTCGGAATTCCCGCAGTGGCTCCGGGGTAAGTGGCTTCGGCGTAGCTAATCTCAACCCGATGAAAACCAATCCGTCGGGAAAAAATGGTTACGCCCGCGAGTGTTTCTGATATTTTTTCCATCCCTTTCAGCGTCACATCTCTCTCGTAATTGATCGTCTTTAATCTTAAATTCAAAGTAGATTTTTTTCACTTTCCCTAATTCGAATTAGTTGCCGCCACCGGTTTTGCCGAGCCAATTCCTGATCCCGTCTCTCGGTAACCAATCGCGTCCGTTTGAGTGTATAATGATAGTTCTAATTTATTTTCTTAAAAACTATGCAGCACGTAAGCATAGGAATCCTGAAAAAAAGTCAGGTACAGTACAATTTTGTACAGAATGATATGTCGCATGTAAGACAATACAAATACAAGTATAGTGATTACATTATGATATCACTTTCGTAAAATTCCTGGATAGAATAAAGTGCTTTTGATGTCATCCAAGTTGAAATGAAAGACTTAAATCTTTTCAATTCCAGATTTTTCATAATTTCTCGAAGTTTGTTAAAAAGTGTTGTCAAGATTGTTTTCATTCCTTGTATTGCGGCCATGTATTTTAGACCGCGATTTAAAGTCGATAAGATTTTTCTTTACATACCCTATTATATACATTTACTGTTATTTAAGTGTTTCTATTATGTGTATGCCCTGAACTAAAATATATTTATAATCACAACACATTTCATCCTTAAAATTTTACTTGGTTTTATGGATACATTTATTAATCTTACAAGTTATTATTAACGAAGCTGGTTATACCAGTGAACTCTTTAATCACAAGGAAGAATATACTTGAAAAAAGTCCGACGGGACCGGGAACCGAACCCGGGTCTCCCGATTGTCGATCAGGTGCTCTGTCCGTTGAGCTATCCCGCCGGAACATTCTCTCATGCTCCTGACCGGCAATCGGGAGACCCGGGTTCGATTCCCGGTCCCGTCGGACTTTTTTCGAGTATATTCTTCCTTGTGATTTATCCTGGCTGCACGCCGTTTCGTGCGAATTTCCTTTACATTTTTCCTTATGAACTCTTTAATATCCAGTACATTATTGACATTTTAGTTTTGTAGAATTTTTTTCTTGTGACTGTGTCACCTGCTTACCACTATGTTCTTCACCGTTTATATATTAATTTATTTATGTGAATATGTATGTGTATTGTCTTGTTTGCTTTTCATATCTCTCTAAACCTGCTTTTCCTTACTTAATGAATTTACTCGACTGTCGGTAGTTTTCACAGGTCTTTTACACACCCCCTTTCTTGCGGGTGTTTTCCTGCCACTGTGTATATTTTTACCAAATCTAAAACTTAGATTTTTAATCCCGCTTTGTAGTTTTCTTCGCTGTACCTAGTTCTAAGCAATCTATTTTAAAAACTTATATGACGAATGGTTAGATGTAAGAAGAGACTTCATAGACCCATTCTCACCCTAATAAAAGAGACTTTTAGTCTCAATCTCAACCAAATAAAGACGATTATTATTATTATTATTAAAAGACGTTTTAAAATTATTATTATTATTACTAGGCTCTGGAAAACATACAAATTACACAGTGATAACAGAGGAGTAAGGGAATGGAACATGTTACCTGTAGAGGCCTTCAAGCTGGTACCTAAATCAATTTAAGATTTTAAACTTAGATGGTTTAAGATATTGTAAAAAAATTATTGTAAGAAAGGGGATTTGGATGTGTTATTTTAGATATTGTTAAATATATAATATGTAAGTGTGATGATTGAGAAACTTATGAAGTGACATGTGACTTATCTAAGGAAAGATGAAAAAGGTGATTGTATGGGAACAGTAATTATATGTAGAGTATATCTTATGTAAATGTATTAGGTGGAGTAATTTGGGGATGTTTGCTAAATGTAGTCTTGTTTGATGTTAAATCATATCCTAATCATGTTTGTTGATTTATTGATGTTATTTAGGATTTTTAAATGTAGTAATTTAAGTGTGAAAGGGTAAATTAATAATATTTGGGGCTGCCACCAGACTTTTGTCAAACTGTAGCAAACAATAATAATAGTATTATATTTAAGCTGACAAACAAAGCGAACATGTACACATGCGAGGCCATCGCTCACTGTGTTCGGTGACAATCCGGGAGAGTCGAAGTGCAGTTGAGGTCCTCTTTTTCTGAAGGACACGCCTCCCTCTCCGCCATTACTCCCTCCGTCCTAATACCAACCACCGAAACCACCTAGCGCATCCTTCTCCTCGACGTCCCGCCCGAACTCTTAATTCACACGGCGTCGAGTCGTCCGTATAATTGCGAGCATAAATTAGGGGAGTGGATAAAGAGGGTCCGGGATTGCGCGGAGTCCAAAAAGGGACGCTCTCTTTCTTGTATGAGAAACGTGCCCCGAGCCAGACTCATGGGGCATGTATTTCAGACGCCGTCTGCCTTTCTTCTCTCCGGAAGAGAGGAGTCCATTTTCTCCCGGGTATAATTCCCTTTTCTGGATCCGCCACTCCCTCTTATGTGCGCGACTTCTTAGATGCCTTTATCTTTTTTGGAGGATGATCTCGAGGAGGAACGAGGGAAGGGAATTTGCGCGATGGAACGAGATCTTTCTTTTTCCGCCCATTAAGATACTCGCTGAAATACTCTCGAGTAATATCTTTCTGTTTCGGGAAAGCGTTGGCGGAGTGTGATGATTGTAACTGGAGGGCGCGATTGTGGCCTATATTACCGGTCTTTTTTTCGATCCGTCTTTTTCTCCTCAGAGGTAATTGCCGGTCCTCCGTGATTCTAGTTCATTAAGCTAAATGAGCTTCATTCTTTCCCTTATAATCCCGCCGAGGTTTTTATTTTATCCGAGCGGCGGTGTGTTCCCCGTGGTAACGATGACGAATTAATTAAATGTATTAATTTGTCTGTTTCTCCCCACGTGTATGCATGAGTCGGCTTCCTCTCGTATCATCCAGGCGTATCTGTTTGGCTCTTCAGAGCTTTGACGACTTAATATAACGTGTGAGAAAATAAATAATTTCCTCGCGAGTGGAAGAAATGTTACGCCTATTTATACCCGCGAAAGTTACTGGAGGAATTCCCTTTCGTGTGAAAAGTTAATTAAGGAATGAGAACCTCTCGATTTATAATGAAATGATAAAAATGTATTCCGGCAAGGGGCACTTTTATCACGGCTGATATTTACTTGTACTCAGTTGGGTTGTGAATATCTCTTCTTTACCCTTATGCGAAATCTCTTCGTTAAGATCAAAACAACAGAGGCGTTGTAGTAAAAATGGGCGGAACATATCTGTTCGTTTAAATACAACTGGTGTTTTTTATTTCATGCTTCTTGCACATCGAGCGACATGCTCCTTGCACTTACTCGCAGGGGATGGTAAAGAAATAGCTCGAAAGAAGTTTTTAAGCAAAGTTCTATAAGTAATCCCTTAAAGTGACATCCGGAGCGCAATTACCCGTTAAGATACATACGTACACAAAGCTTTGAAGTTATCCTTGCCAGTGATCTGAGCTCGTAGACGGTGACAAATAAGGTCTGTCTCTCTCATTTTTTGGGTGTTATGTGGCGGTGGAGCCAGTAAGAGCCTCGAAATAATGAAGTCCTTCCGGAATTGCACTCCAGGCGCTTTTCTGTGCATTTTCTTACCCTATAAAATTCTTCTTCATTTCCTTCATGGCCTCTCCTGTAGTTTCTTTGGCGTCTGCTATCTAAAGTGGATTTTTCCTAAAAATTAAGATTGAACTTTACGTAACGCATCCATTTAGTGTCATAAACTGGGTCACCAACCATTGTTTCTATTGTCCATGAGATGAATCATGAAGTTTATGTATTTTTGTGAGATTAAGGGATTTTACTTGCTGAGATTAAATGTTGATTTAATTGAAATTATAATTTACAATTAATATAATTGAAGGGACAGATCCACCTCACGAAAACAAATATCAGCAACGTGTCTTAATATCGGACTATTTGTTCTTCTCATACTTAATATATTGCATAAATGTTTTCGTAACTTTCTTCAATATAGTAATTCGCGTTGTCATCAGAAAAAGTTTTGTGATTTTCAACTGAATTTTGCCTTTTCTGTTTCGAAATGATGCTTTGCTATTTCTAATATTAGGATTCTTAAAAAAACTGCGAAGATTTATATAAAAACGGCTTGCTTCGCTTTAAAGAGCGCAATTTTATTCAAGTAAATGTAGTAGGTTTTAGCAATCTAAATCAGTGTATCATAAAGGTATTTTTCCGAGTTAGAACTTTCATTCATATTGGTTATTTATGTTTACTTAGTTTATTTGAGCATTTTCTGCCAACCCTCTCGCATATTAATGTAATGCAGTCATTATTACGTAACCGTAACATTCATTTTTATCATATTATTTGGTGGATGTCAGCGAAGAATTACAATACCTGAATACATGTATAGATGTAGGTGTTTTTATAGGCAGATTCGTTCCTATGAGAAGATATGCACTGTCCCTCTATCCAAGTGTACGCATTTGAGAAGAATAACATGGTAGCGAACATGAACTCAAAACTGTTGCCAACTTTCGAAAGTCGTCGTTCGCATTAACTCTTGCATCTCGTCTCCATCAGCTTACATAACTCAATGCGAATCACCACAAATTATAGAGTAACTGATTACGTAAAGGCGTAGCTTTGTTATCAAATAATCACAACTCCCCAAATGAAACCGTCTCGGATAGGAATTCCAATATCAATTTTCTCCACGACTTCGTTGACGTCTACTTTGGCCGAATCGCAGTAACAAGAGACGAAGTAAGAATCCCCGAATTCGCACACGACTTGAGATGGATCGTTTGATCCAAATTTTATGAGTCGCACGTAATTTTGGCCAGCCTGCGAGTGCCTTCCCTGTGGACGTAATATTTTTTCGATTCCTTGTCTCGATGCTCAGCAGTCTGTGGACGCAACCTCTCGTAACCTTCCGTTTCAATCTCATTTCATTCTCGCCTGCCAAAGCTCCTGCCAAGTGAGCTGCCATCCATCGAGAGGGGAGGCGAAAAGATAGGTCTCAGAAATGGCTAACTAACAGACCCGAAACTCCTTCCTTCTCTTCTTGGCACTGACAGGTCTTACCCACATAAGGCCACTGCCTTCCCTGCGAATTTTTGTTTGCGATCAGAAATTTCATTTCGGCGGCTAGTTCAACATCAATCGATGTAGGATCGTGTCTTTTTACGTAGGCCTCGTGAAGCTTGGGGAATTTCATGATGTAGATTGCGCGTGTTTTCACCTATATTCAGGACGAAGACCTTCATTTATCTCTCCTGGTATTTTTCTATGAATAATTAATTTGATTGAATAGGCTTTGCTTTTAGAAGAGTATATGTTTAATTTTATCAACTTTTATTAATTCTTCTTTTGATTTCCATACCTCTCAGCATTATTATTAATATAACTTTCGAGTTACTTAAAAATCAGATTATTTATTATGTCGTACACCACAATGTGGGGATAAATTATATTTCAGAAGCTATGTTATCATCAACCGATAAATATTGTTCTAGATTGTTATCAAATCCATCTTGTACGTTAACTTGTTATTAGTCAAAGTGACTGCGAAATTGTTTGGTACAAACAAAAGCCTGATACTAGTAATCCTCGATTTTCTTTCGTTAAAAATTTGACTGATAAGAAACATAACATAGATGCTATTTGCAATGTGTTTTGTGCATATCAATTGAAGGCCATTTACCTTTGTTCATGAGTGCAAAAGGTTATCTTTAAAATCAATATCATTCTAGTATTTCCGTAAGTCACTTAGTTGAGGTTTCACTTGTGGATATAGGCGTTTGAAAACAAAATAGAATTTAACTGAAATAAAAATATATTTGGTTCTCTTGCTTAGTTTGATAAAGTAGGATTACTATTATACTCTGCAAATTTACGTACATTTCCATCTCCGAAACGCAATGAAAGCAAACCTGGACAAATGTGTTCAAAGAAATTCTACATTCGTTATCTTTATTTAAAATATCTAATAAATTTATGAATGTTACTTTTTAATGCGATGATGATGATGCAGTTTAATCTTTTTTGTTTTCGACTTTGTAAACTATGAAAATGAAATATATAACATGTAATCAACCCTTAACAAAGACATTCTATGTTTCAATTCATAAATACTAGCAATTGGTTGATTTGCCACTAATTATGTCTCCTTCGTTTGCTAGCTTTAAAATCGTCCTCCTTTTAAACTCCTTTTTCTTTCACTTCTCCTATTCTTTTAAAAGTACATCTGACATTTTTTCCCACCCTATTCTGTGGATGTGGATTCTAAGGATGGAAGCCGGACATTTTCCTTGAGATTTCCGTTTAACTTGCTGTGCATGGTTCTGGACACGTAACACATTATTCCAAAGGGTTTATTGAGGGAATGGTTTTTTGCTCGTATGTTGGACTTTGCCCAATTCATCGATGCCTTTTGGGGCAAGGACGGAATGAAACCGCTTCTCCGAGGAGACGTGCAAAAACGCACCAACACTCCCTTCTTTCCTTGCTACCTCACATCTTTCCCACTCGCTGACAATATCGGCGTCGGTGCCCTCTTTTTGTTCCAAATCTTCCATTTAGAATGTTTTCACCTTTCATCCCTTGTTCGTCCCTTTCTTGAATTTAGAGCTGTTAACCATGATTTGAAGATGATAATCGTATATCCTACCTGCTTGGCATTTCTAAATAGATTGCACACGCTTATTAAAAACGACAGTGAAATACAGCGATATAATTTCACGTTAAACTTGTCATTCGTACTTGACTACATTATTATTATAATAATTGTAATAATTATAATAACAATCAATAATGAACCACTCAAAAATTATAAAACATTAGCCTAAATGCATATTTGTGCAAAATACTAAATATAATTGACAGCATCATAGAAACTTCAGTATAGTAAAAAAACTGGCTTTAACCGCAATTTATAATACTGCTTACATCTATATGACATTGCATACAGTACATATCAGCCATGTGAGCTGAAGATCAGAACCAGCTACTCATTAATTCAGTTAGCATCCCATTTCCTTCACAATTCAGGGTCAAGATAATGGCCCCTACCGAGAGTCGAAATCGAGACTGTTTTCATCAGAAGCGGACGCTCTACTAAGCTATTCGGGATCATGATACTGCCATGAAATTTATGCTTAGGAAGATCTTAGGAGTCAATACTCTTAACTTTATTCGTCAATTGCGTGAAACGGTAAAAGTTAAGTTTAGTTGAAAAAAATATTCGCCAATTTTGTTAGACGCTACATTTTTTCAAATTTCTTACAAAAACGATACATTTACTGGGAAAAAACCTAGAATTTATTTCAAAAATCATGTAAGTTTACTGCTGTTATTTTTATACAGGAAAAATTCCCCTGTTTTGTGAATTTTATTTCTGTTTTTGAATTCGTGGTGATTTGTACCCAGAAAAAGACGCAGATATTTCTTTGGAAGCACATCTGCTTACAAATTAATTAAAATGCACGCTTTTAGATTTTTGAACATTTTTCTATGAAATATAAAATCTAATATAATATTAAAGATGATTTAACTGACAAATAACGTTAATGTTTGTCTTCGAATTTCTCATCTTGATCCTTTTCGTTCATTTACTTCAGTAGAGATTAACTCAGTACTTCTCTTTAGGTCTTTCCTCATTGTGTTCTCTTGCAAACACATCCATATTTTGGAAGCCCCAAGCTCGTGAAGTCATGGGTAAACAATTTGTTTCATTTTTCAAAATATATTTTTAGAGTTATTTATAATTATTAACACCACTTTAGACCCTCATCCTTCATCCTGCCTTCAATCTTGACGTTTATTTCCTCTCATCTTCTCTTCTGGAAAGTGTTCTTTTCCCCATCTTTGCGAGGCAAAAATAGCCATCGTGCCTAGAAGTAATTCCTTCCTGTCAGCGTTGATTAAAATCTGCCCCAAAGCACGCAGGCGTAATTGGTTTGCGTCAATCGAGGCTTAGGATATGTAAAAATATTCAAGTGGAGGAAAAAGGAATGGGTTGTTTCCGTTGAAGGAAAATGGGAATTTACTTGAAATGCTCGTGTACCTGCGTTTTTGAGAGGTAATTTAAGAAGTTCTCGCTTGGATCCTTAACATCATAGGTGTTGTGGATGGACTATATTGTATTTCAGTCAATTTGGAAGGGATGAAAACATTAGCTAAGAAGTGACTAGAGTAAGGAACCATCTTCCGTAAGAAAAAGGATATTTGGTTATATCTTTCAGAAGATAAAGTATGTCATGCCTAAAACACATTTTATAAATTATGATTCAAGGGTTAAATGTGAAGAGAATTATGAATTAACTGTAATATATTTGTACTACTATTGTGCAAAAATAATTTTTTGAATAAAAAAAATATTCTCTAATCATTGTCTTGCTTTCAAGAGTTTGTTGAAAATCGGTATCATTATTATTCATCTATTATTTATCGAATGAGGAACGACTAATTACGCATATCTAATGGGAAATGTATGTGCTTTTATTCTTCCATAAAAGTTGGTTTTTAATTTCTAGCGCTCATAACTAATATTTGAAAGAGTTACATTTATAAAATTGTCAAACTAAGTCCATTATTAGTCGACGGAGATTAACCAGGGTTGATATATATGAGCAACCAAATTGACTGTTTACCTGCTTGTATATGGTACTTGGCCTGCTCATTGATAAATCTATTCCATGTTCCCTAATAAAACATTAAATATCTCATATCATCTCTTTATTAAGCATTGTATTTCATTCAAGCTTCCTTTTCTGTCTAAAATCCAAATAATAATCTCAGATTTCCCTCTTCTCAGTTAAAACCAAGAATTGAATTGTGTGAGTCTATATCTATAAATTCAGACAACCGGGCTATCCTCGTATGCCTCAGAATTATGTATGCTAATTAAACCGCATACATCGCGATTTATATCCATATTATATCTATATATTTAGGCAGTGGGGCTTAAAATCTTTCCTGAACGCAAGAAATTTTATCTTGTTCGATAAATTTGAATTTATGTACGTGTTAGCGAGAAAAAGTATGCATTAATATCTTTAAAAAAATATGTACGCGTATACATAATTACGGCATTATCATCTCAAAATATTTTTTTATAAATAGAATATTCTCATTACTACGAATAAGGATCGTAGTAATGACTACGATTGCCGAAGAAAGTTTTCGGTTCATTTAAACTCTAATGGTACCGCATAAAATTGTATGATTCTGTTCAGATTTTTCTATGCAAATATTATTCTCTTAGAGTTGCTTCCCAGAAAAAATATTACAAAGTCAACAGAGATGACGCCATTGAGTTGAGTTACGCAGGTTTCATTTCATCACGTACGCAGTATTGATACGAGCTTCATTGTCTTAATTTGAAAATGAAATTACATTATGTATAGTTACCACTCTGCTGGGTGCTTCCGTATGAGGTATTTCACACTTTTTAATGAGGATCCTTCTCCAAATTAAAAGGTACTTTCTCCTAATTTTTGCAATTTATAATATTTCAGTGGAGAAGATGTGAATGCATGTCATCTATTGCCATACAAATTGATTCATATGTAGATGATGTTATAAATAGATTTTTAGTGACGTAATAGCCTCTGATTAATTAGCTAGCTTATGTCAACTCTCTATCAATTATTTCAATATATTTGTATTTTGATGATTGTAATACTCCAAACATTTAACAGCTTCTCTATTGCAAAATATTCCACGGTATAAAAATAAAGAGTTTTGAATGGAGAAAGTTTTCCGGCTACATCTGTCAGCAAAGCGTAAACAATGAAATGGCTTTAATACGATGGTAATATTAATATTATATTATTTTGTGGAGTTTAAAAAATAATCCTCGCTTCAAGCAAACATAAAATTTCTGTCAGAAGAAACAATAAGTTGTTAGATTAACATTTTTAATGTGTCTGAAAGGCAATGTAAATGCAATTATTTTCTGCAACCTGTGCAATGCTTACCCTTTTAATAAATAAAAATTGTCTTCATCTACGATTTTCTTTAGAAAGAACCTCTTTTCAAATTTAGTCTATCAAATCACACGCTGTATTTAACAAATGTTTTACGATAGCATAACAAGCTGTAACTAAATTCTTGAGAAAAATATCTGCTGATATAGTTTTATACATCCCACAGATGAAAATTATTATGAGATTTCGGTAGAATATAATACGAATTTTTACTGTTAAGCAAATTTCATTCAGCTGATATCCGATTTGATCAATATTCGATTAGATGAAGTACATCTACATTATCAATCGTTAATTCCAAACTATTTAATTAAAATTGTATATAATATAAATGAATGTTACATTGTGAGTTATCTCAGCATTTTTCTAACATGAAAATTTCAAAATTTTTCTCGTCTTTTGATTTTCAGAAATTCCTAAATTTAATTACCGCCCCTCGTTAGTGATAATAGATATTTTTCCTGCAACTACGGAGAGGCATTAATTACATTTAGCCGTAAAGAAAAATTTGAATTGTAAATGGTTTCATAACGAGCAGCCAACTCAAACGAAGAAAAATGAGTACATTTAGGGCCTTGATCATGAAGCGTCTATCTTTGGTGAGTTTCAAATACATTGAACGTTGCGCTCGTTTTGCCCGACTGCTCAGGAGGTTAGTTATCTCACTCGTAATTTCTTCGTCTCTTCCTGTCAACTTCGTTTGCCTTAATTAATGAATTCCGTTGATTTCTAATAATAGCGTAGGAAACACCCCCGCCTATTTAACGATTCCAAGGCCGGAGCCATTCATTATTCCTGCTTATCATATGGAGCGACCCGAAAACCCCTCTGGAAATGTGAATAAATAATGTCTATTTAACTCGAATCTTACCAAGTTTAAATGGTTGTGGTCGTTACATAAAAGCGGTAATATGTATTGCCAGCAGAGTAAAATGAAAATGATCATTTTCTGATTTCCTTTGTTTGATAATATGGCTGATTTTTCATGCTCATTGAGAAAAAATCAGTCTGGTAAAATTTAAGATAGATGGTAAAACGTTTTCCTTAAAAATAAGGCGAAAGACAATAGTGTCAGACAAACACTTATACTTTGTGGTTATATTGTACAATGCAATAGCTTCATAGTATTTGTTGTATTAATAGTTTTACAATGTAGTTCTGTTTTCCTTTTGTTTGATGATTTAACTGATTTTATAAAGTTCATTGAGGGATAATTTCATTTTAGGAAAATTTATAGGGTGGTAAGACGTTTACCGTAAAACACGGTGAAAGACATCAGTATCAGACAAAGGCTGATACTCTGTGATTATATTGTAAAATTCAATTGCTTAATAGTAGTTGTTGTATTAATAGTTCTACAATGTAGTTCAATTATGTTTGGTGTCGGTCTTGATTTGGTTTATCTTACTTATTGATTTTGAAATAAGCAATATGGGCTTTCTTTGGAAAGGGTTTTCCTTATTATTACTCTATTAATAATGAAAGAATTTATTGGATGAATTTCAGATTTCTCCGTGGGAATTAATTGTAGAAAATATGTGAATTTAACTCACAATGTAACCATAATATTGGTTTTTGTGTTGTTGGCAGCTTCATATTTTTACTTTATTTTACTAAATATTTAGAACGAAAACAATATATTACATTAAGATTATTTTATTTCACCGCAATATTTAAAATAACTTATGTTTTTAAGCGTAAAATTTTTACCGGTTTATTATCAATTTGTGGTGTCTAATTGATAGGCTTTTTTTGGAAAGTTCTAATTAATCTCGAGTTCATGTGTAGTGCTTGGTAAGTCTAGTTTGATGTAAGGGTTATCAGATATCATTCCGATATTATTCCATAGTTTTCCGTTATATCCAGATAAGGAGCCTCTATTTTCTGTGTCGCCACCTTTTCAACTTTCATATCTTTCCGAATCTCTCTCCTCAGAAAAAATTTCCAAGGTCTTCTGTTTCAGCTATATCACCCAATCCCTGGTGTCGTATCCGTCTCTAATTCACTTCACCATACACCTAGCATCAACCTCCTTCTCTCTTTTTCCTTTTGGTGGCTCGACGGGCGCATACTGCCCTCGACGCTTTGCCTGTCAGCCGCTTTTCACCCTGAGAAATTACCACCTTCAACGAAGACATGCCCAATATCTCCTCCTCTCTCTCTTTTATACAATTCCTTAACCTTTGCGGAACTCTTTCTCACTGTGTATTCCACTCCTCTCCTTTCTCCGTATCACTCACACTGCAATTCGTTTGGTAGCATGTTCAATTTAATTTCAGACCGTCTACCTAAGATATTTTAGTAATGAGATTAAATCTTTACCTCTTTTGCCATTGCCTTATTTTCCTTCAACGATTGAATTGGTTGACGATAAATCAATAAAACTCAAGAGTTAGCGAACCTCATATTACAGTTTTGAATCTCAAATCAATCTGACTTTAATTGTTTATGTTAGTTTTGGGGAACATTTTTAGAATGAACGATCAATGAATGAATCATTCAAAATGAATGAACAATCTACGAGTAAAATTTATCGATTTCAAATGAAATGACTGATCTGATTTTTCCTTTCCTAGATTTCTATTGTACGAAAAATGAGTGTAATATTATCACTTAAAGTAAATGTATAACATAGCAGTTTAATGCGGTGGGAGACGATGTCTCCGTGGTGGTAATATTTGAATGTAACCAATTTTCACGGAGAGTCATTCCATTTTCAAAAAGGCCTTTTTAACTATGCGATCTTTGTGTCCATTTCTTACTAGTCCATTTGTGTTACTCTTTGTTATTGCTTTTCAAAACCAGGCATGAACTGAAATCTGTTCAAATGTTAGCTGAACTCCAAATGGATGTTTCTACCAAATTCATTTTTATATCTGTCGTTTTAAGATTTCATCAACTTTTTTCCAAGATCAGTTATTTCCCAGTCAGTTTAATCATCTGCGAACAACGTGATCATAAAGGGTATATTTGGCTTTTACATCTGCTTTAAGGTATAATTTTTCTCTTTCTCGCTTTGTGTTCTCCCCAGCATTTTTACCAACATAGGCGTTTAAATACAGTTTTTATCTTAAGCTTTGTCGTTCCAGTTTCTTTGGTATCAGTTTCTTCTTCAGTTCTCTTCATATTCAACTCAATTTTATTTCTCGCTTATCTCCCTTCTTTAGAAACTTCTGAATTTTTCTTGTTCTTACCTCTCAGAACATTTCCCTCCGTACTTTATACATCTTTCTCAGTTTACGACTCATGTTCTGTTTTACTCATTCTTCTCTTCCACTGATAACAGCATTTCTTATTGGCATTTCTCCTCCCTCTTTGTATGTTTCCATTATAGCGCATTGTTCTGAATAACTATGGACCTCTTTCCTGCTACAGCTTTATGGTATGGTTTCATATAGAGCTCTAATTTTGTTCTTTTGACGCCATGATTATGGTCTTTAAGGGGTTTTACTATATTTTTTGAAGTTGTCATTGCTCTTTACAAATAAATATGACTTTTTTATGTACTCCTTGTATTCTGAAAGTTATGGAAATATCATCGTAATAGTATTTGAAAATTTTCGTCGAATTTCAGGCTTTCTCACTTGTGATATCTAGTGTAATGTCTAAAGTATATTTTTCTGTTACCCTGTATACGATGACTTACTCTGTATCGTCCTAAATACTAACTGAAGTGTCCGTTGATTTTCAATTCTCAATTGGCAAAATAGAAGTGGGAATACATTTAGCAGACCTATTAGTACAGACAAGAATGCAACCTATTATTACAGACAATAATGTTAATCAATGTTTAGTGAATGCTTAAGTACCTAAAAAATTGAAGACTGCAATTGTTCTTCCTGTCCATAAGGGGGGTTCATATTATGATACAGATAATTATAGACCCATCTCTATATTACCATCCCTTCATAAGGTCTTGGAGAGACATATGGCAAATTCATTGTCTGTTTTTATGGAAAAGCATAGTATCATATCTAGAAATCAATTCGCTTTCCAAAAATCCAAAGGAACCAAAATGGCATTAGAGAAATTATCTGAAACAGTTAAAAATGCCTTGGATTGTAGATTATCTGTAATTTTACTTTTCATAGATTTAAAAAAGGCCTTTGATACTGTTAACCATGATATACTTTTAGATAAACTAAATTCAATTGGTATAAGGGGAATCACTTATGAGTGGTTTAAAAACTACCTGATGGATAGAAGCATAAGAATTAAAATTCATGATCATGTAAGTGAGCCTTCTCCCATATCAATGGGTGTACCTCAGGGCTCAATTCTTGGACCCATATTGTTTTTAATATATATAAATGATATATTTCATGTTGTAAACAATTCTACTCTGTTGTTATATGCTGATGACGCTTTGCTAATTACAGTGCACAAGAACTTTGATACTGCACATGAGAGGTTGGAGAATGATTTTAAGAATATTTTATTTTGGGCCCATGACAATAAACTAGTTGTTAATCAAAAGAAATCAAAAGTAATGCATATCATACCGAAGATAAATTATAAAAGATGTGTTAACATTCCAATTCATTCTCATGAATGCTTACATAATTATACTCGAATGTGCACATGCCCTTATCTTGAACAGGTAGAGAAATACAAATATTTGGGAGTAATTATAGATGATTCTTTTAAATTTTCACATCATCTTATTGTCTTAAATAGTAGACTAAGACGAATTCTACATCAAGTTCATTATATAAATCAGCTCCTCTCTTACGATGCTTTCAAATTAATATATCATGGATTAGTAGAAAACCTGTTGAGGTATGGTATAACTATTTGGGGTAATGGAAATAGCACTCTCCATAGGTTAATTATGAAAAAACAAAATAAGTTTATAAAAATGTTATTTAACAAAAAATGTAAAGATCAGGGAAATGTTCAAATGATGTTTAATTCTATTGGTGAATTACAACTTGAAAAACTTGTCACTTATACTATAATTGTGGACAATTATTTCTCTAATGTGTATAAAAATGAACGTGTTTGTAATTTTCCTCAGAATTTGAGGAAAACTGAACCATATTCTGTACCTACTTTTTCTACCACATACGGTAGTAATAGTTTTAAAGTTCCGGTCCCTAAAAAATTTAATTCGTTACCCAAGGATCTTAATGCACTGAACACAATTAGCGAGGTTAAGAAAAAAGTTAAAGAATGGTTGCTTCAAGAGTCTTTGTAAGATTGACGTTAGTGTTAAAATAGTACCACTAAGCTGTAAATTAGGAACCTGCTGACAAGCATTTGATGCTTAGCAGGACTGAGTTGGTTTTATCTTTATTTCTTGCTATGAACAAATATGAATTATGTGATTATTTTGGTTGTTTTTTTACTTCTTAAGAAGATTTCAATTTTTGTAAGCCTATCAAAGGCAGGATTTAAAAGTTTTTTTTGTCACTTTTTTGTTTCACTTTTCAAATTAAAATTTTGTAAAAATGTTTGTACATGCATGTAACGAAATAAAGTAATTATTATTATTATTAAAAATCTCCCATTTTAGCTCAGTTCAAATGGATATCGAAAATGGAAAATTTTAATCTTTTTTCTTAAATCGAAGTTCATATAGTTTGGATCCGAAGTAATAATTGGCGATATAATACCCCGTATACATATATATCAGGAACTGTTTCTCACTCGTAGCATTAGTGCTTTGAATTTATATGAAGTCAATTTATTGTGTGATTGCTTCTAGTGTAGTATAGCCTATTTGATACCACTCAGAAAGCAATAACAAAGGTAGCAAAGTAAAAGTGATTGCAATAATGGATTATTTAGATAAATTTTGATGTACTGGGCTTACAGCTGATTCAGTGTAACTCTCCCAACTGGCCAGCGAAAAAATAGAGTCAATGTGTGGGCGTTTTTCCGTATTGTGGGTTATTCTCCGTATACTTTCAGTCGAGGAGTTTTTTCCCACAACCCAAATCTTTTACGTATAATTTATATGTACTTAGCATTAGTATGAAACTGTGTATGTTGTTGTTTTTAGAATTGTATACTTCTTTTTTGCCTATCTTGTTAGTCGTAAGTTAATTTTAGGTTATAATTTTGAATTTATTGCATAAATATTATATAATATCTGTAAAGGTTGGGTGATAGAGATGACTTACCGGCCTAACCCGGCCAAAAGGGTTAAATAAATAAATATATTGAGTGATTTCCTACATTGTAAGATAGCCTATTTGATACCGTTCTTGGAACAATAAAAAGTAACGAAGCATAAATGGTTGCAATAAATAATGATATTGGCAAATTTGAATAGGAAAGGGTTAAAAGATCATTGCGGATAAGGGCGTGCACCCAGGAAAAATCCCTAGGGAAAACGGACTTAATAAAAAGTCCGTTTTTTTAATTTTAATAGACTGGAATTATAGCTGATTCAGTGTACCTCTTTCAACTGGCCATTCCATAGTGAAATAGAGCTAGAGAAGATAATTTTTAATAAACCTATGAAGTCGTATTTTCAAGTACGGATGCCCGCTTTCCGAAGCCTCTATCGGATATCACTTTTATCCTCGTATTTCCTTTCCGTGGCCGCAGTTTCCCCTCACGTTCTTCCTCGTCAGCCCGTTGGACTCTTGCGTCGACAACGGAAGTGAGTGATCACCTGGGTGCGCGCTGGTGCGAGTTTCATTCGATAACTGCGAACTACACGGAATGTTGAGCAGAAGCTGAAAACGTCACGCGTGTGTCCTTTGTGCACCGCTCGCTCCGAAATTCCTCTTGTAAAACGTAAAAACGAAGAGCGGTTGCGAGGGAATGCTCTTTTTTAAGATTCTTTTCATTTTTTGCTTATTTATTCGCTGCCCCGGTGGAAAAAGCGTTGCACTGGTGGGGAATTTTATGCCTCTTCTCTGTGTGGATGATACGAGCGTGTCACGCAGGTGTTAGATTCAGCGGAAGAAAGATGTGTCGTGCGATGTGCGAGAGACCGGTTATCTCGGCAGTTTGGGAGTAATAGTCACCCGCTAGATGGAGCTGCAACATTTTAATTACTCGGAAACGTTTAGATAGCGAAGGGATTTTTTTCCCTCGGGAGCGGTCAAGCTGCGTCTGATACGGGAAAACTCTCCATGTACGCTTTTCTCTGTTCCTTGAATTATAAACTGCTTCCTGAGAGCCTTCTCCCTTTATATTAAAATGTTTCTGTATGATATTGGTCCAAATATATGGATTATTTTTACCGTGTTTACCTTTAATCATTGTCAGGGTTATCGTGTAACAAAACTTTTCTCATTGCTGATGTGTTCCTTGATTTACTTGCAATCATAAAAAGTAAATACGTTGATATATTCAGCGATAGTTGGTTTAATTTCATTATAGAAGGATCTTTACTATCAAAACTTGCACAAAATCCACCAGAAAGTGCAAACGTTAAATAATTGTAATTTTTTAATAATTAATAATAGAGCTCTAAATGAAACCTTATCACTCGTTATATAATTGTACTTTTCTACTAAAAATAGTTATAATTTAAATTTTCTTGTGTATTTTGTAAACATTTTGATAGTAAAGATTCTTCTAAATAAGTTACCAATTTCAGATATACTGGGTAGTGTTAGCGGCAAAATATTATTACAAGGGTACATATTGAGCATTGTGAGGATTAACAATAAATATTGTGTTTCAATATATTTATAGGATATCGAAGACATAGAGGTATCGAAGTGCAGGGACAGTTCTCTCTTTAAATAAAACAGGCATGTCTGAATGGTAAACCTTTCATACTGCCCCACAATATTGATTTATATTCATTCTTACACCTCGCTATAATTATGTCTTTTCTTTAGGAATGTTATTAAAGTATTAATCTAAGGATTATTTTCAAAAGTTTTATCATCTTGCTACCCATGGGCCAGGAAGTTTTTTCAATAGTGATCAGCTGGATGTTCCCTATTCTTATCACTCAAAAGTAGCCCTCGAAATAAAATTTTTTACCCTCAAACGTATGAATTTCTGATTTTTGAATTCGTCCCTATCATTTTTGGAGAGAATCAATTAAGTTCCCACGAGTTTTGATAATTGTAATTACATTATGGTACAGTATACCTCGGTATCTCGGTGATGTTAGTCTATCGCGATGAAAATATACAGGGGAATTAATATAAATTATCCCACCGATCCAACGAATTCTTGGCCAACCCTTTTATTTTCTTCGCCCTCACACATGAAGAATTAAGGAGGAAATGGCTGAGAGCTTCTCGGCCAATTTTTACATGTGATGGCAATAACCACATCCGAAATAAGGGAAAATGAAAGAACCCATTGTGCTGTAGCAGTCCAATAAAAAGCTCAAGAGTCGTCATCGCCTCTTTTTTACACCGCCTTTTTCATCAGCCCGTGGAAGTGTCGTTCACGGCGGCTGCGTGGTGTCTTGGGCGGGTGCGTCTGCGAGCCCTCGGGGACACCACTCGAGGCAGAGACTGGTGACTCAGCACTCCTCCGCTAACCCCAAGATGTCTCGCCTCCACCCACCCCATCGTGTTTTATTTTAACATTGCCCTTTCATTCATTCTCAAGCCGCGTTTACGAGCAGTAAAAGGAGGACCGATCTCCCGTTGAGTTGCTTCCTTTCCTTCGCCACCCTCCTCGTTTCACTTATCCTTTGAGATATCTCGAAAGGAAGCTTTGGGTAGATATTCCGCCTAAACAGAGACATGTAATCGATCAAAACGGCTGTATGATATAGTATGTACTGCACCGCAGGAAATTATACGAATGACCATGGTTTCGCAGCAAGTCTGCATCTTCAGGTGACAAAAAGTTAAAAGATCCATATGTGTAGTGAACCAAACAAAGATTTTTAATTTTGGTTACTTAATGAATTTTCTTTATTTGGCTCCCAATATATTTAGGATGTTTAAAATTTGTCGTCACCTGAATATGTAGACTTGCTACGTAAGTTACACCTTAGTCTGTGTTGTTTATATGTAATCGATCATCGAATTTGAGCACCACTTTTGGTGTAAATTAAATATCAAAAAATTAAAAATCAAAATTTACTTGTAATTTTTTGGGCATTAATTCTGTGGTAAACTCGCCTCAAATTTCACTCTACTCTTCTAAACATTGTTTTATCTTTTAGTTTAAAATGCAACCATACACCTTTTCATAAATTTACTTTTATCTTTTAAATGTTTAAAGTCTCATCCACTATAATCGACCGAACCTCTGGTCTTCTTCCTCTCCTCTAAAGTCACTCAAATTCTTTTTTTAACGCTAATATTCACTTCATATTACTCTGTACGATTGTATTATGTTACTTTATATATTATCATATATCGTATCGCCATCTTTGTCGTTCGGGTCCCGTCTTAACTTTCCACAATCTCACATCGTCATAAAACGCTCCTTTATATTGGCATGTTGAAGTTATTGAATATGGAGTTGTTTTTTTGCTTAACAACAGAATAAAGTATACTTTGTGTATTCAAACGATGTAAATAAATCTACTTCTATTAAGAAGAATTAACAATACATCACTCATACCTTTATATATCTTCAGTTAAAATTTATTTGTTGATACGTACAATTTAAGGTCATGTGTTTAGCCATCATCCTGATATTTAATAAGAACAGTTATATATTTCTATTTCATCACCAATCAACCGATGAACAAGATATTAGCCATTATATAGACAGAAAATGGATAACGTTTGGGAGAATTCGGGAGATATTTTGCAAAAGTTAGGTGTGCAAAAAGAATTTCTTTGTGTGTTTAGTGGTTAGGTTGCTGTGTGGATTTATGTATTCTTTTTTAAGTACTTCTTTGGTCGATTACTGTGCCTGTGTTTTGTACCTCATTTTTAATCATTCAGTTATACTTCCCACACATACATTCCAAAGTGATCAAGAGTAATTAATAGTACGGCCATGGTTTAGACCCAATCCAAAATACATTTGTAAAGATATAAGTGCTTTTTTATTTATAATAGAGGACTATAACAAAGTCAAGGCCAGATTATTAGATCCTACTAATTCTATTGCAAAATATTTTGTTCTTATCTGACAACATTGTAGGAGATCCATCTTAGGTATTCATTGTCACTGATCGAGTGTGGTGGTGATTGGGAAAGCCGTATGCAGGAGTGTTATTGCAGTTACTTTTGCACGCGTCTACCCATGTATTGATGCAATATTTCTCCATGCTTTTTTTCGATTCTCTTTCGATGGTTTCGAGGAATTGGATTTTGATCGGATGGGCGAGTTCTCACTGGTCTATTTTTTCAAAAATAATTTCTCCGTTAAATTGATATTTCGACTCCAACTCGGCCAAAGATATGGAGTTATCATCTTGCACTTGCATAGACTTTATTCGAAAAAACAAATCATAAGAGGAACAGAACGAGGCGGAGGAGAACAGCTCTGGATACATTCAACTCGAATGGGATTCTACCGTTGCCAATTGGGGGATGTTTTTCTCCATTTCGATTTTTTTAACATTTGATTAACTCTTCGGCTACCAAGGTATTTTACACCTTACCTCTTCCAAGGGGTGTAACTGGGTTACCTCACAATTATTTTGTGTTCTGAGTGTTTAGTCTCACGGTTAAAACAATAAAACTGTGTCTTTATCCTAAAAATGAATTACAATAGATAGATCAGTGATATTAGCTCTTGACAAATGTCTTTCCTGACAATTGTAATAAAACAAAAATAATACTTCAAAAATCTTCACCACAAGCCTTTGAAATGCTTTTAACTTAGCAAAATTATTTAAGGCCATATTCCGGTTGGTTTTATCAACATTTAGGAATTAATGCACATTAGGAACTCTTAAAGAAAGAATGGTCTTGCATATGAACATATTTACAGTTTTTCTATCTTCACCTCTTTTACGGAATGCATATCGTTTCCTAGCAAGGTTTTTATATTAAAATTTCACCAAAAATGAGTGATTTATAAAAAATATTCAAAGAATATAATTATTAGAGCTGATCAAAAAAATACATAGACGTATGAAATCATTTCAAACTTTAAACCTAAATAACACTGAAATAATATCGCTGGAGTAAAATAGTTTTTAGTAACCCCTTGGTAGCCAAAGCGTAAATTTTCTAGTATTTATTACCTTTAGTTTATCGAACACTGTCCTAAAATGCTATGAATGGAATGATTGTCATTGCTTTAACTTGGTCACGATAAGGGAGAACATTCTCTTGTCAAAGATATATAGAGGGGCCTTGAATACGCCAATGATCTTGCTCCTCGAGTTTCGTAGGAATTGTATCTTCCGTAGTATAGCACGGGTAAGTTCTCCTCGAAAGCGAAGTTCTCCTCTCGCGGAACGTTGATGATTTATTAATCTGTGGCTGTAAATAAAAGAGCGAGGAATGATAATGGCCCTTTGTTGACTTTGGTAATTTGATGATGACTTTCTCAGGTACAGGAAGCTGGCGGATTGCCATCCAAGTTGGTGCATGTAAATTACGCCCTCAGATTGAATTGTAGTGTAGTGCATGCTTTGGCAATTAGAGGCCTCGGCTCCATTTCATAAGCGATGCAGAAGTACGAGTTAAATCGCAATTAGAAGTTTAAATCGCGTTAGATTTCCTTCGGTGCTGAGTTTGACTTATTTGAATTTTACTCACTTTTAGCTTTCCTTCACTTAATATTTCAAATTTTATTTTTAATGCACCTTGATGGAATCGGTAACTGTTGAACTGTGATCAATCGTTATACTCGTATGCCTATAAAATTAAATTTAAATTTTCTTAAAAGTTACTCGTACATATTTATTGTAATATCTCTATTTATCACAGCAATATAATTTGAAGCTTGAATAAATACGCTTTATAAATACTGAGTATAGAATAAGAAATATGAATGAATTATTTTCTTTCGTAAAAACTTTTGATGTAAAGCAGCACTTGCTAAATTAATCATATCTATGTTGTAGAGTATAAATTGACAATTTGTTAGTAGAAAATACTTCACACTAAGTGATACTAATTCCTTTTACCATTCCTTGACGGTGCGGGGTACTTGAGGATACCCCAAAATAGGTAAATTCAATAGAAAAGTTTTATTTTTAACCACATATGTTTCTTATTCCATGTATTCGTGCATCAATGTTTCTTTTATGTTATGAAATTGAAATAAATTTGATTCACAGACTCATTTACAAAATATCTTTAATTTTTAAATGGGGTACCAAAGTACCCCGCACAGCCACTTTTGCTTGGATTGCTATACACAATGTCATGTCATGTGATTGTGGCAATTAAGTCACCCTTTGTTACAGATTTTAAAATTGATTCATTATTTATTGCATTAACAGTAATTATATCAAATTATCATCCCAAATCTCATGTACAGGGATGTTTTTGGGTATCCATGGGTTGACATCATATAATAGCCAAAACTCTAATGCTACCTCCAAAAAATAAAAGATATTCTCAACAAAATAATCAATACTGTATTTCTAAACATAATTAAAGGTTTAGTGAAAGAAAAACAAAAACAACGTAATATTCGCGAAAAATGCGTTGGGGTACGCGAGTACCCCACACAGCTGTTTTTGGAAGTTTTCAGGGCACAGTCAAGGAAGGGTTGATCAGATATTTGCATTACTTACCTATTGATTCTCAAGCAATTGGAAACATTTTATTTTTTTAAATACAGCTATAGGATAAGTTATGGATATAGAAAAGCACTATTCCGGGTGAAATTTAGATAAATTGCAATATTATGACTTTAGTTTAAATGTTAAATAAAAAATCAATTGTTTTTCTAATGTTTAAAATTCTGAAAAAAGGAATTACTCGAGAAATCATTAAATTTTGGTTATCTTAATTTATGCCCGTTTGACTCCATTTCAGAATTTCAATCATTTTAATCATTCAAAATGAGATAGCTATACAGATGTGGAATTTTTACTTGATATTACAAGGATGATGTATGTAGATGATATTGTTCAATCGTTACTATCACATTTGTAGCAATCGTTCTGAAAGACAGGTTTTGTATATTATTATTATATTTTTTCTTGGATATAATTTGTAATATCTTCTGAAAATATATAATTTAAACGCTGACTGCAATTTTGTTGACTAGTGAAATTGTTGATTCTATTGAGTTCGTAAGTACTGAATTTGAGCGTCCATTTTCTCTACTTGATCAATTCTGGATGTTACTAAACCAGAGTCGTGGCGAGGTGGATCTTGTGAGAGACGATTCTTTTCTGTTGCATGGGTTCCTTTACCCCAGCCTCCTAGTTTTATTATTATGTATGGGAGAGTGGTTCCTGCTTATCCTCGAAGCTACAAACTCCTGCGAGAGATTTATTCTTTCTCCGTCACTTCCTCACATTCACCTGGGAAACACTATTTCAGGCTCCGGGGAGACGTCCTCCTCGCCATTTCCGAACGTCCAAAGCGTTTTCCTCTCTTCCCTCGGATGCAGTCTGTTCTCGCGGTTTCTCCTCGACGTGCCCTTGACTCATCTGTCGGGGAAGAGTGACCTTCTTGAGAATGTCTCTCCGATTCGGAGGGAGGTCGAGGAAGAGTAAAACGTTTCGGGTCGAAGAAGGTGGATGCTTAAGGAATTCCGACCTCCCTCTCTCTCCTCTCGGGTACCTCCCGGTTTATTGATGGGGTATAACTGGAAACGCTTTTTTTCCCTCTTCTTTCCCTCGAGGAGTCGAAGAAATATGCATGAGGCCGAATTCATGGCATGCGGAGCGTCTCCGTCGATGATTTAAAAAGGGAGGGTCGTTGAATTTTCGGGGGAATAAATTATGGTCAATTAATGCGGAATGGGTCGGTCGGGGATGATTGTGGCGCTTCTAGAGAGGCTTCTCAAAATGTTTGTGAAATGTATGCAAATATGTTGTTTCGGGAGGAGGTTTCATAAGAATTCTGCGAAAGGGAACGGTGAGGAATTTTATGAAACGGTAATCAAAGGGAAGTCATTTTTAACATTGTAATGAAAGAAAATTTAGAACGCGGCTCTTAAGGAATTAGAGGTTTAAAATCTCCCGTAGCCGTCTTTGTCGACGTTCCTCTGTTTTCTACAAATACCGTAGATGGGGATGACGTATACGATGAGATATTAAACCTATAATATTCAGCATCATAAATATGGTATGATATTAATTTTGAGATAGTTGAAATAGAAAGACTCCATTTTAGATAAAGGGCTGTTATAATTAAAAACTTTGAGTTGAAATATTCTTTGGCTCGATTTTATTTGCGGGAAGAGGTTATTTTTTTACAGCAAAGTCATAGGAACTAACTAATACAGTTTTCAGTACTTTTTGCTGTAGGGGATATTAACATTGCTTGCATTATTGCCGATTACCTTGCTAAGAAATCATCCTCTTGGAGAAAAGAACGCCCCCATCGAAGTATGGAAGAAGAAGAAATAGTTTCCATGTCAAAGGAAAAATTTATTTTTTCACTAACTGTACGCTGTTTTATTATATATTGATATGCATAGACTGATGGCTCTCTATGAGTTAAATAATCTACGGCAGGTGCAGTTTAAATATTTAAATGGTTGTGATATTTATTACAGAAAATATATATTTCTTTTTGTAGTATTTGAGCTGTGTTTCTCTTTTTTACCAGCTGAAAATATCAGCTTTAAGATTTTCATGTTCTCGGTTCGTAATGAAGACTCTAAGGACTGAAAATCTCAATTACTTTCGTTATTAAAAGATCGTCGTGATACTCATTGCATCATCTGATGCGTAGTAAGGCAAACGAAATTCGTCCAGTTATTCACCGCAATTCACCCGATACCTTTGTTCCTCGTTCGAGTATCACTCAATAGAGTCGTCCGAAAAAACAAACAGACGACAATCCAGCGTTAGTAATTGCAACGTCGAGTGCGAAATAGCCGTTTAAAGAGGAGATTAATTCTTAGAATCCATCGGAGCCTCCCATCAAATTAGTGATCGTATCCAAGCCCTATTACAGTTTTAATTGGAACCGCCTCTCCCCAGTTTTGCATACCGAGTTAGGCAGGAACTTAGAGGAGATGGATTTACAAATCACCCAACACGTACACCGTGCAAACCTTATGGCGTGAGATTCGCCCAACACAAACGCCCTCTTTTTTCCCTCCCACTCACGGCAGCGGTGACAATCATTACGCCGTCGCGGTGACGTTTGAAAGCTCTTTCCTCAAAAGCCGATGACGCGACTGCCCCAGCGGCCGGCACAACGGACGCCCTGACCGAACCCTCGCTTCGTCATTTATTTATGAGATTCATGGCCCGGCGTCGCTGTATACGACTCCGTTTGTTCGGTTATTTGGCGGTCGGGAGGCCGTAGGAGGAAAAGGGAGCATTGAATGAGGTGTGATCCCACAGGGTCGCAATCTGCCCCCGCGAAATCCCAATACCCCACCGAAACGCAGAGAGAGAGATCAAACTTCGGAATACGGAAATGCTTGGAAAATCCGAACGGAAGGTTTTCGGGCTTATTCAACTCCCTCTTCCTTCGTCGCCTCTTTCAATCTCCATTCTCGGAGAAACTCAATCAATTCTGTTCCTATGGCCGACGGTGGGTAAAAACCCCTCCCCCGGAACCCTATACCAATTTACATCTCCTCGCCTTTCCGTCCGTTTGAATTTATTTTTTTTTCGATCCTACGCCCCTCGTAATGAACTAAACGAAGCGAAAGCAATTGCAATTCCTTTCTTTTGTCTCTCCTATGAGCGCAACTATCGTTGTAGCTTTTCCTCATTTGATTTATTATTGCTTAATCATCCCACTAACCACATTTATCGGTATTTATTTGATGACTCTTTATCTTAAGTGATTAATTATGCGTAACTAGTTCTTTTTTTGCATCTTGATGTATTAAATGAACTCTAATTTGAGAATTATTCCATAGCTCAACGTGAAAAACGTCAAAGAGGGCATAAAGAGTTACTCATTTCGAAGAACGATACTTAGATAATGCTTTGATTTAGTAAATATAAATTTCCTATTTTAAGGCTCAGTTATATATTATAGCCCTTAAAGTGCATTTCAGTAAGAGTATCTATTTATTATTACTGCAATAAAAATTAAAACTATCATTTGAAACTCCCCAAATGAAAGGTAAAATAAGCTATATTGAAAGTTTTGCTGAAGCTAAAGTGTGGAAGTGTCTGAATCATCTTCCTTTGTCTTTCATTTTCTCCATCTTCTAGTCATGACCATTAATCGAAGAGACATTAAATCAATTGGTAACTGTTAAACTAAATACTAAATTTTGACACGTAGTGCGACTAATTTGGTATAATTTCCTTCTTTTAAGAGTATTGCCGATTATTCTGAAAGTTCTCCATCGTATCCTTTTCATTTCTTCCGTCGATATTTTTACAATATCTTCTTTTTCTACTTCTTCTTTATTCCCTTTTTCATTTTATGCTCAAAATCTCTGGGATACCCGCTCATTTTTTACTTTAATCTGATAGATACTACCGAGGTAGTTATTTGGACTTTTTATTACTACCTATTTATCTCTGTAAGAATACTCTGAGGAGTTTACTTAATTTATCTTTTCTCATTAAAATGGTCAGTTAATTTCAAGGAAGTAATAATATCCGATTATCCGAATCTTTGAATAAATATCCAATCACACGTCCATTTTGCATATTTTATTGTTTTGAATTTTCACGGGAATTACATCCCATTCCAAGTTGTAGAACGATATAAAATTAGAAACAAAAATCGTTAGGGCATTTCCTTATCTGAACGTGATAAATATTTCGGTGTATTATATTTTTTGCGAAATAAATTGTTCTTCGCTTGTGGGTTGGAGGTAAAACTCCAATTTGGCACTTCGAATTGATTGCAAGCTTGAAAAATAAGGCTTATCGTTTGGGGCTATCGATCCGTCTCAAGTCTCAAATTATAAATGCTCTTTGAGAGACCCAGCTGATGCTTAACGGATTAAATCCTTGGAAGTCACGGACTCGTAATTTAGGTTGAGAATATGGATTTCACAGTAGTTCTGACTTTAGTCTCTTAGTCTTCTCTTAAGTTCCATTAATTCCCTTCCACGGAGATGGAATAACTATATCTGTGGGTATTTTCTTCCACGAGAAGTTTTTAAGTCAAGGTCTCTAATGAGAAAAAAAATAACTTATGACTTACAAAGTGGGAAAACCAGGAATAAACTACTTTCAATATTCATAAGCAATCTTTTCCCAGGATGTTTCAGTTTCTAGGATAATAGTGGCCCTATTATTAGTTTAAGAAAATTTTAAATCAATTTTCAACGAATTTATGATTTCAATCTCATTAAATTATTATCCTTCTTAACTGTATTGCAGAGGTTTCCCTTATATTCTATCAGAGTTGGGTAAAATACTTAATTATTGCAACTACATGATTGTATAGAGACATATTTACGTTTTCAGCGGTTCATTAATTAAAAACTTAAGATCTTTCTTGTAAAGAAAATCTTGTTATATTACCTTATACGGGAAATTTTCAAATAGAGGTTTCAACTTTTCAAATTTGAGATTTTTATGGCAAGCTTGATGAATCGTAATTGTCATGAGTTTTGGAATTTCGTGTTTTATCAACACTCTTTTATTCTGTAATATCCGGTAGTTACAAACAATCAAAAATTAATAAATATTAAGATTTAAATTAGATAATAGTTTTTAATATTTTGCTTTTGCAATGCTTTTAAGCGGTTTATGTTTATTTATTTTTCATATACTAAATGCTACGTGAAGCATCCCAGTCGTATTTCTTTAATTCTAGCTGCGATGCATGAAGATGAAATTTTTCTTGCTGTTGTGTACTTTACTGAGATACTCTCAGTTCCGTATCTCTTTGGAAGCAGAAGAGCATATTCTAACTCGTGGTGCAGCCAAAACGTGTTATGAAACCTTGCCAAGAAAAATACATTGATAAAAAGCTTAACTGTAGCTACGAGTGGTTAGTGAACCATAGACAAATTTGTGGAGTTGCTGACGCCGTTTCGCTAATTTATTTCTCTTCAGGAAGATACAGTTCTGTGCAAACATAAACATGTTCGAGTCTAGACTAAAGTAAACTCCTACCTAGTAAGATACATCGAGTGGTCAGCATAAACAATATTTTTTCCGAACGTATTTCTCGTAGAGAAAAGAGTAGTAATTTAGATTGTTTCAAATTTATGTTTGTAACTCTTTTCCTAAAATATCTATTTTAAGATATTGTACGGTTTAACTTAGTTGTAAAAATTCTGAATCAATATTGCAACACAGTATTCATATCTAGAGTAGCTGTTTTTAAATTACTTCGGAATATAGCGATTCTGCAGATTTTAAAGTTAATTTTCTTACAAATATCCTAAGATTATTATTACCACTCACGATATAGGCCTACAATGAAAAATACATATATCGATAACAATATAGTTTTAATCTAAGAAATCCATTCTTAGAAGTAGTATCACTAACGAATAACTGAATACCATGGTAATGGTGGAACTCGAATCATGGGACTGTGGTCTGAGAAATATGTCATATCGTCACTGGAGGGACTAAATATAGTCCATAGATAATCTTTTACGGCTGTTGGTCATTTGACCACTTTCTCTTTTCAAGCCAGATATTTACCCTTTTCTCCGATGTATTTTCCTGCATTTTATATCTGAATATTTATATTAGAATAATTTATTACATTAATAACCATATAGTTGATGTTTCAATGGAACTTGAGTTGAGTGTGATTATAAGTCAAAGTAAAAATCATTAGTAAAAATAATTAGTAAGATGATTAGTAAAAATACAGTAAAAATATTGAACGCAGTATCTATAAATTTGTTTATAAACTATCGGTCGATGGAAGTACAGTAATTTAATGTTGCTATAAATATATAGATATGCCTAAAATAAACAATTAAACTCTAACAAGATGCAAAGAATGGCCACCTCCCGTCATTATAGGTAGAGCGAAACTCCCGACTTTCTAGTGTTAAGTATACTGTCGTACAGATCTACATAATGGACTTAATTAAGAGGCCAATAAATACCTCAAACCTACTTAAATGAGCAGTTATTGACTAAAAAGAGACTACATTTCTCCGTTGTTTCATCAGCTCGAAATTCCATCGTATGTACATCTTCGGTATCATAATCGTTTCATTTTAAGGTTTTTTTTCTCGTATGACTCAGCAACCTTTTGTATATCGTCTCAGCCCTCGGCATATTTTCAGTCCACAAAATCCCTCTATTGAATCCGTGATATCTGGAGAATATATTTTTGTCCCGCTCTTCTTTTTCGGGGCTGCAAAATATTTTCCGGAATATCGGTGGTAAACGTTGCCGAAAATAACGAGTCATTTATCGACCACGTGTGGAAGTCGGTCCGTGGCAATTTTCGACGTTTCGCGAAGTGTCCGATATAGATTTATCGGAACTATCTTCGGCCCGACGTAATTAGAACGTTGATAAGAGTTGAAGAGGTTTTGAAAGGTCAGCTAATGAAGGATTTCCAGCCTTTTTAGGCCAAAGGAATTTATGGACATTAAGGGGTCAACGGTTCCGGACACGAAATGTGGAATTCGGTTGACTTTTACAATTTGGATCATTGATATTTAAGGTATTTTTGTAAATGTATACTCTTACTCAGAAATGCAATTTTTACAATTGCTGAAATTGGATTCATTACATATTGTAGGTTGGCTTTATGATAAATTTTTCATTTTAAGTTTTATAGTAGTCCTATCCTGTGGGATGGATTTGTAAGGTAAATGCATACAATTAGAATCAAATGAACGCATGGAATAATATAAATTGCCTTATAATTGGTTATTTTGGAATCCGGAATTTTGTGAGTAAACGATTATGTAGTATGAAGATATCTTCAGTAGTTTACGAGGAAGTCGAGGCTAACATTAAATTAAATTGAATCAACTTATTTTTCCGGAAATATTTTAAATTTTTCTAAAAGAACGAAAAGGGTGTCATTTTTAAATAAAGTAGCTCTGACTGCTTTGAGGAATATTTTTCTTATAAAACTTGGACTATAAGGTAATTCCGGTAGATGCCCCATCTAAGGAAATGACTTCATAACAATGACTTCATAACAATGACTTAAGTGATAACAAGAATGTGAAACTGCTTGATAGAATAGAAAATGTATTGATTATTAACAGGATACAAACAAATTTTGTTTAAAAACATCTTTACACAAGATATTAAAATTTTTCTGCATCTATGCATTTGGCCATCCCCCCCGAGTGTTCGGGTGTGACGCCCCACCTTTGTGGGAGAGGTACCCCATCAGCTTAAACTGAATTTAATCTAGAAACCGCTTGTTATATGACAAAATTGTTAAATAGATCTTAAATTCAGGATCCAAAAAATATTTAAGTTAACTTGAAAACCTATTTAAAAGTTTCATTTGCAAAAATTTTTGGAGGCATCTCAGCCTTCTCTAGAGGCATACAAATAGCATAATTAGGCTTGGTCATCCTTTTTTTGCGAGTGACATCTTCTCACGCAAAAATATTGCCGATTCAACCGAAAACAAATTATGACAATTTTGATGTTTTTGTCGAAATTTCAAAACTTCGAGGCAAAAATTCTCATAGAAGATATTTTTTGATTTAGAAAAAATAATTATATTTGTAATGTCTATTGAAAGTCCACTTTTGCCGGTATTACATTTCGATCAGAAAAAAGTGGCAAAACGCTCCACCCTAGAGCTTACCACTCCACCTATGCTTACTAAACAATACCTCATCTTATGATCGTGCATAAAATGCATTCAACCGTGGATTTAAATTTGAATTGAAATCAAAACATAGATAACGAACGTTTTCTTGAATGAAGCATTAATCAGTATCACCTTAAAGTTAAACTGATATTAATAGGGCACATAAACCTAAAGATATCACTGAGGCATCTATCTCGAGAAGAGGTGGAGCGTCTATCCTTTCAGTACGGGAGAGATGCCCTTACACCCAGGGAGGCTATACTTTGTCCAAGATGGCTAGTCACTGAACGTGGATAATAGATGAACCTATAGCTACAAGTTTTCGCCCTTTAATTCTAAATATTCAAACATTTGAACAGATGCCAACCAGAAACATTATACGCCATCTTATAACAGGGCGTAGAAAAACAGTGTCTACTTGAAATGATGTTATAAAACTGCGTAAAAAGAATTAATTGCCTTGAAACTCTTGCAGATAGACGGGTGCCCTCTAACTGACTGACTCACACTGTCAGTAGAGCAATCTTGTGGTTTTCCTTAAAAATGCTGCGACTGGGGCATCTCTCCCGGTGGGGCACCTCACCCGGATTTACCTTAAAGCAAAAATGATAAAGTATCTTACCTTTATATTTATTATCAGCAAAGAGTCTTTGATTTTTTTATATAACATTTAGTATTGACGAAGGTATACTTCACAATTTCTGCTTGTGTATCTCAATAATTGTGCAAATATATTTTCTAGTTGTCTATTGTAAACAAACATAGATTATATCGTGTCTAGCCTCCCAGATATATCACATACTATTCACAACTATGATTTTTAATACTCATGAGATTTCCCAGAATTCGTCTGTAAGCAGTTGTGTGTTGACTTTGCCCCCGTTCCTAATCTGAGAATTTGCCGATTCTCAAGATGCTTGACCTATGGCTTGGGTCGGTTCATTGGCTAAAACTCCATCCCTCGTGACCTCCGTACTTCCTTCCAACCCACCTTACAGTAGCCTCTCCTAGCCAACAATGCCAACTCAAGCCTAAACTGCTTTATCTCTCCACCCACGCCCTCCTTCCATCCAGATAAAAATGTATAAGAACAAAAAATCCGGAGCGGAATGGAGAGAGAAAAAACATCTCGTGGACGTTCGGCCGGTCCCCCTTCTATTCGGGCAATACCGACTGGAGTGTCCGGGGATTGAAGGGAAAATATGAAGGGGGTATAGGGCAGGATAAGGTTTTTGGGGTCGTCTCCCGGCCGGTGCTGCCATCTCATGAGTGGCAAGGGATGGAACTAAGACCCTCTATGCACGTCGGGAAGCAGGGTTGTCCCCTTTTTTCGCCCATCCAAATCCCCTTTCTTCGTTTTTATTCTCTCCCGTTCTTCTCCTGTCCCTCAGCTACCCACGTTTGTCACCCGCGCGCTTGGACTTCCCCCTCTTTTCATGCTCGACCACGCTTTCTGTCTAAAGGCCGCAAAAATCTATTCACCCGACCCCATACCTTCCTCCCCTTCCCCGTTGGATGCCCTCGTTCATCGTTTTTGTGACCCAACCTTAGGTCGTTCATAATCCGGTTCAAGGAGGAACAAAAAAGGATGAAAATGGCGGCGCTGCAAACTTGAATATTAGGGTTTCATTGTTGTCGGGTCTCTATTTTCTCGCTAATTGCCTTTTTTGTCGTTTTTGACGTTCCGAAGGTTTGTGAAAAAACGGGTGTGTATTTTTTCCCGGATCGATTTGAGTTCCAATCTCGGTTTGAAATGCATTTTTTGCTCTTTTTTTTCGGCGGCGGTGGAGAAATTCGTTTCCTCACGATGGTCGATATCTTAAATTTGGGACTCAGCGGGTTTCTTAGTCGACGTTATTTTATGCATCGCCCACGGTATATCCATCTCTCTTGCCGAAAATATTTCGCGGAACTCCCGACTACTCCCTCGTTTAACCATTTGCTGTGTTTTAGTAACTAATCAATAATGACACAGACTACAGCTTACGAGGTAAACAGATTTGACCGGAATCAAATAAAAATATTGCAGTTTAACTACCTATATGATTGCATTGATGTATATTGAGCATACATTTGTTCCCTTATTTTTAATGGCTATAAGTAGCATTAAAATTGGATACGATAAAGAATTATTAAATTTATCGTAAAAATACCAGTATCTTACACTTTCGGTGAATTAACTGTCGTAAAATCGGCAACGTTTTTGTAATCAATATCCATAACTTGGGTTCTAGGTTAATCTTTGTATTTACCATACCTGCACAACATAAGGCCGATTATGTGGTCCGATCTAAGGCTCTTAAATGTGTTTTGGAAACTATACTTATTAAAAAAATGGTAATTAATCAAAATTTGAATTAAAGATAAATTAAAAAAAATCTATTCCCTTCCCAAATTTCTCATTTAAAAAATATTTTCACTAAAAATTTACTGTTTCTTTTTTATTTGGGATTTAATATTTAAACTATTTTTGTAATTTACGAAAATTTAAATAAATCAACTCAGTAGTTAATTTACTATTATTTAAATATTTTTCATCTATGGCCTACCATCATTATCTCTCGTAGATGTGCAACCCTTTACTTCTTGTTAGCTGTGCAGTAACGGTCTTTACCAGTAATTTAAATTTCAGTATTTATATACTCTTTAAATCATTATGATGTCGGATTTTAACTTAAGAAAATATATAATTATCATAAAGTTCTGAAATAGATGATCGAAGGCGCGAAGGAACGACATCATCGAATAGAAAAGACTTTGTAAACATATTTTTGGAAGTCACTTAAGATTCTGTATTTGATACATAAGTATTAAAATAATTATAAATAAATACTGTTGTTTGGGCCATAATTGCGTAAGAAAAACCTCTTCTTCCTTCTTTGAAAAACTTTCATTTGTAACCATTATGAGAAATGATTTTAAAAACTTAAAGATTCCTGCTATAGTTGAAAATAAGATCACGATAAATATTTCGAAATTGACTAACATCTCTTCATTAATTGATTTTTCTGTTAAATAGCTTCGGTTTCTGATGAATTCATTACTGCGTAGTTGAAGACACTAAAACAAGCTTTAACTCTATTTCCAAATAATGCAAGTTTCCGTATGGAAAAGACTTTCTCCGACATATAATAGTGCAACTGATAGAGAAAAAGCGATGTTAGTACGCTTAGAGCGAATTTAGGATTGCTTGAAATAAACCCTATGAATGATGTTGTGTCCGAAGCCTTAAGAATTTCCCCTGAGATACTTCCTCGATTTGTCTTAAGATAGTTCCGTGAGCCGATTTATGTGACCTTTTACTAACAATTTCTTAGCTGTTTTATTTTTCACGCGAGCCGTTTCAACTTTTCTATCTCACTTCCGAATCGCATCGGACGAATTTCCAAAGCGAAGAAAAAAGGGAACGTGTCCAAGTCAGATTTGAAAATGCATTCCGCGACCTTATTACGAGGAGGTGCTTTATCTCACCGCTGACCCCTTTCGTTTTAATTAACGCCCACGATGGACCTGAGGTGTTGATGAAGTGGCTACGGAGGGAAAACTACAACGTCAACAGGGAACTTTGTGATCCAAACCGGTAGGAGTGGACTCTTTTTTATTCCCTTTCAACTTTCACGTCTCATATCGAGTTATGGGCGGCTATTGAAACCGTCTTCCTACCTTGGATCAAGAGGTTTTAGATAAAGATTTTGTATGAAAAAAGAGAATAAATTAGAAGATTCTTTACTGGCAAACTTTGCACAGGATATAGTAAATATGATGGTAAAGAGTATTCAATTACATTCTTGTATTCTTCTCTTCTTAATATTTGACCTACGAATTTCCTCCTCTGTCGTTTAATTTCTTCAGTTGAAACTCACTTCCTTCTCTTTATCTTGCACATTCGAGTTTGCTATTCCTTTAGCCAACTCAATTTTAAGGCCACACTTACATCTCAAAGGCCTCCGATCTCTCGATGTCCTTTTTTTAAACCTTAACTAGTAGCGTGCGGTCAGTATGATCCGAAGCGGTGTATTTTCTTTGATAAAATAGAAACTGTTTAAGATATTCCAACGAAATTTTCGTTTTGTAAAGATATATGCCACATAATGATAATCTAGAATTTCGTTAATTTTAACAACTGACAAGTATTACATTTTAGCAATGTTGCCAAATTTACAAATATAAATTTAAATAGCTACGTAGTTAACGTTTTAATGATTTTTAAACGCTCTTATATAAAACTATTCATTGTCAAGTAATATAAATATCCGAGTTTTACTTACATACAGTGAAAAATTACCTATGTGGATATCTACCTATCTTTTCCAACTTCCTTTATTGAAGCTTCTAATCATATGTTACCTCCGTTATCTTAAAAATTCTTTGGCAGATACGATTCTGTTACGAATCTCATCGGTACACTTTACATCCTAAGAAAGAAGAATACTAAAGTTGAATCATGTGATTCTCCTATTCTAATTTGACCATTAATTGTAATCGTTATCTTAGCTATAGATCCCATGGCAAAGTTCATAACTTTAGTTTATCATATTTTTACATTCATCCCAGACTCCCTTGCTCTATCATAGTGAATATATCAGAATTTATTTAATCCGTTCTGAATCACATACGATAACTACAATTGCCTGTGTTACGCTAAGAATTTTGCCAAAGCCAAAATATTGTTTTAATCTTAAAAGGGGAACACCAGCTTTGTGGGAAATGGATTCAAACGAATCTTTCAGGGCACATTCTCTGCTTAAAAATAATGGAAACGCATCTAACCGTTCAACTCGATGAGCCTTTGTTTAGAAAAAATTAGCAACTAAAAATCGGAGTTGGGCAACCCCGCCATACACATGCATTACCTTGCAGATCTCGAGGTCTTTCACTTAGGAAATTATGTTCTTCCATTTTTTTTTGCTGATAACTTACCTTTTTTGCGATTAAATTTCATCTTATTTTCCTACCTAGCATCCTTTAGCTTTTAGTTGGCATTTATTCAAATACAAACAACGACGCACAGTGGGCTAGAATCGAGAAAAGCTGGACGAAAATAAAAAAGTAGTTTTAGTTAGTGTTAGTTTCACTAGGACGTCACCACTGATATTCTATAAGAAAACCTAAGACTGTAAGCTTCATTTCAGTCACCATCTGGACTCTTCGAGATGTTGGGGAAAAAGTAAAGATTTGAAGTCAAAAACTTGCGATTCAGGAATGTCCCACCTTTTAACGGGACGCTTTGCTCTATCTATGTTCTCCTTACACTTCCTTCGCCGTCCAATCCTTTTCAAAGAACGGTCAAGAGTGGTCGTGTGGAGGACTCCGTTTGCTCGCTTCCGCCGACTCAGCGATCGGCCGCAGACGAGAGGCTGTTGAGCAATAAGGGACCGCTGTGCGGACGTTTTTCTTTTTGGGATCGAAAGGTGCTGGGATAGGGCACATCTCGTCGACATTTTTGCTCCGTCCGATTCATTACATTGTGGACTTTTTTCCGTAGCGAAAGGCGGTTTGTTTTAAGGAGCGAAGTTTCCTGCCGGATACATTGTTTTGATTCGTTGATTTTCGATAGAGGGATTTACTTTCTTGTTCCGGATTTTCCGTGCTGGTGGTAGGGGTTTTGCTACGGAGTTGGGATTCGGTGGTGTAACATGTTCGGCTGTTAACGGGAAATCTTGTCTCTAGAAATGAAATGTCTTATATACTCGTGTACAAGCCGAGTTTTTCAACACATTTTTCATGTTGGAAAAGCCCCTCTCGGCTTATACTCTAGTGAGTGTTCCACTAACCTCTCCTTAGGCTGAAAAGTCAGCCGTAGCCTTGAATTGGCTTGTATATTCCTTACTTGCTCAATTAAATATTATTTGTAAATTTTCTCTGCAATCGTATACCATCATTTGGTAGTTGTCGGATTGAAAACAATCATGCTTAAGCGGACATCCTGATCGGGTGAAATAGGTTGTCGTAGAACGGTGAATCTCATTACAATGTAAGAATTTGCATTTTTCAGCCTTGGCTTATACTCGAAAGAAATTTGTTTTTTCAGTTTTCTGTGATAAAATTAGGTACTTCGGCTTATGCTCGGGTCGGCTTATACTCGATTATATTCGGTAACCACTTCTCGGATTTCATTTTTGGCTATGACCGAATTCGATAATTGTGAATAATGTATAAAATCCCCTGAACAGCCTTCATTAAATAAAATTAATATTTATCTGGGTGTTAATTTTTCAAGTTTTTTGCGATTTGACGGTGTCACAATCCCTCGTATTTGTTAACGTTTTATTCAACTCTTCTTTTTTCTCGAAATTTAATATAGTTAGTTAGTTAGTTTGACCCTTTATTGGCGAGGTTAGGCCCAGGTGGGCCTCTCTTCCACCTAACCTCGTATGTCGATTACATTTAAACTTATTAAAAACTCAACTTATTAAAAAAATACAAAAAAAAGAGTAGGGTGTGGGAAAAAATCTTTGCAACTGAAGGTTGACTAAGAAAAAACCCACGTTGCGGGAAAACACCCACAACAGCGCGATATCTCATTTACATTTCTAACACGATTTATTTATTTCGTATTGCTTTGGAAATATAAATACATTTTAGAAACATGCTCTCTAGAAGTAGTTGCTACGATTTGTGTAAAATTGTTACTATTGTATATCTGATACATTCCACGTCCATCCTCAGATGAAATTTAAGGGTGTATGGCATTCCGTATTTTCCCCATGATTAATAAGAAACCCTCAGATGCTTCTTAGCGCGTTATGTGATTTATATTTTTAATGCTAATATTTTAATTGTGAATCGTTCCAAAACTACCACGTGACCTACGAGCAATGGTGGGAAATATTATTGAGCGATCCAGTGCACCGAACTAGTGCGCTTACTGAGAATGATATTGTCATCAATGCATCAGAGACTTCACAGTTCATATCTTCTCTGGTCGAAAATTGGAAAACTCTTACTTTATCAATCATATTTACGACCGCCCTGATTTCCCCCGACCATCCCTCATCATGGTGCTGTGATAGGAATTCCTCTTCCGCCATTCAAAACAACTGTAGAAACGTGGACTAGATTCCGTGCCCTCTCATTGGATGGAAGTGCAGCTTCGTTCGAGGGAGAATACATGCATTCGATTCTCCATAGAGCAGGATTAAAAAAAATAAAGCCTTGGCTTTATTGCTGGCAAATGTTTCGCGCTAATGGCCCATAATTTAGCGAAACTCTTCCTTGTGTAAGCGGTGCTGACTCTTTAATCGGCGCCATCCTTCTGCTGCTCCGCAATAAACTCCCAACGCACGAAGGCTTAATTTAAAAATTATACGTCGGCGCGCCAAACGACCGCTTTTCTCTAAATAGTCTCGCATCGCAACAAAAGTTCCCGTAATATATATTATGTGCTGAAATTAGGTGTGCTCCTCTCCGCTGTAAGATTGCATTTTACGTTGTGTGTTAATTGAAATCGATGGCCCTCTTCTAGCTCTTAACTTCTCCTTTATTGGTTTTATTTGACTTTGGCGAATACCAATTGGAGTATTTTTTCAACACCGAAACTTATTTTTTCTTTACCTCTGATAGCTGAGCATAATATTAAAGTGTTATTTTTCGGCAAGATTTGACGAGCTCGACATATTTTCTATTATTTACTTTCAATAAAGTGGATATCACCAACACCTCTTTTTGCGTTTCACTTCGTTTTAAAAGCGTTTTCATATCCATACATCATTTTCATATAATCACCGGCCTTAGTGGCGGAGTGGACAGCATTCCATCTACGCTATCACTCCCAACCCCAAGGCCCCAGGTTCGAATATCGGTTGATCGGATTTTTCCGATCAGGGAATGGTTTTATGTGCACCTTGTTGCTATTGCCTTGGTGAAGCACACCATGGCAAGTTTATGAGAGCTTAAAGGAATTAACAAATAAAGGACAACAGTAGCTAAGCATGAAAAAAAAAGAGTAACCAGATTTGTCTTACAGTCTTAGTACTGTGAGCAGTTCAGATGCTGTGTGGACGTCAGTTTGCCACCTAAACCGTTTTATGGACTGTTCAACATTTTCTATAATATGTTTTAGTTTTATTTTGATCGTTCTTTCTATTTCTTTGTCTAAAATACATTACATATGTGCTTATCATACAACTGTGTACTATTATTCACTAATTATCATTTGAATGATTACTAATTATTAATTTTAACACAAAAATCTCTATTGTAAACATCTTGCTATAAATAGTAACAGAATCAGGTGTAACTTTGCGGTTATTATTAACGTTAAAAAACTCCATTTCAACAAATATTTACTGAACCACAAGGCAAGAATTACAACACACGACCATGGTTACGCAGCATGGCTGCATCTTCAGATGAAACCATGATTGTGTTTTGTAATTCTTGCCTTGTGGTTTAGTAAATATTTGTTAAAATGGAAGTTTATATCTTCCTTTACAGTTTGTGCGAAGTTACGAAACTTGTACCTAATTATAATAACTTTTCAAGATTAGATAGGAAAATTTAGAAGTAAAATATGATTAGTATTATAAGCGTATCCGATTAGCTTTATGTTTCAGCCTACAATTTTACTACGAAGAATCTTATGAAATATATTTCTTGTACAGATTACCATCTGTAAGTTCGCGAATAAATGGATGTTTACTAATTCAAGTGGGTGTAAAGTTTCTTGTTGAACTTGTACTATTTGAAAAATAGTAGGTGTTATTTGAAACGAACCTCAAATTAACTAAAACACAGAATGAAACTTGATACTTTTGATCCATTTCTTATATTTTTAGACAAAATATTTAGACATCCTAAAATTTTGGATATTTTCGTTGCCAGTAATAGAGAAAAGCCGTTCTTTAATCAAGAGAGCCTATTTTGTAATGGAATTTTATTCAGGGAATTCTAGTCGTTTTGTATATTCACATTCTGTTTCCCAAATAAGACCGTTAAGATACAAAACAACTATTTTAATGGAAGCAGTTTCAGAGGATGTGCATTTTTTCCGAGCCTTGGCATTAAAAATAAAATCCGAGTCTCATTCTACTTTAACATCAAGGGACTTATTTTTCGCGATGCATTGTTTCACTCGAATTCCCCTTGTTTCTTCCTTGGAAATGGTTGCGAATTCTAAAGAATAAGTGAGTGAAAATGCTTACCATTTCCTCTCACCAAAATTGCAACTCCCGGACGTTATTAAAACACTTAAATATAAAATTCAATTCCAAGGAGGCTCTTGGCTCCCATTTAATTTGCGTTCGTACAGAGTTCCGCTGTTCATCACCTCTTTTCCGTTCTTTCCATTACCGTGACGCTGTCGGAGCCTTTCTACACAAATTTCAAGACAGTTTACAAACAATTCCTCAAGTCCCGATTTTTCTTCCGTGTTCTTTTGAAGCTCTTAGGCCACTCATTGAACCTCTCTCAGGAATTAGTTCCCTATTTCCTTGCCCTCGTTTTTTCATCTTTTGCATCTCGGCCTTGATTCTGCACCGAAGGAAAAGCGTAGGAATGGAGTTTTGAAGGAATATTTATTAGAGTAAAAATATTTCTTGTTCTCCATTAAATGCCGAGAATTAGCGAATGATGTAAGCCGAATGCTGAGGTATAGTTATTATATATATAGTTATTATAGTTATACATTACTGTTAAGCAATGTGTTAGAAAATTTAAAAATTAAAATTATTGCAACTATGTCCATTTCTAGTTTATTCTAAGAATTAAAAGTATCGAATCAAAAAATCTGTGTCATCAATCACTGGTTTACTTCTTACTCCATTTGGCGACCTTTAATTTATAGTTTCCTCCAACTTTTAGATCTATATTCGAGCAAAATATATCTCCAGGAAACGAATTTTCAATTAATTGAAAATTTATATACAAAATTCTAAACATTCATGAAATCCGTCATGCCATAAAAATTGATTTGCATGAATAATTTAAATAATAATGAACTGATTTCCATGTCGTAATACATTTCATTTCGATATTACTTAAATAAATTTCCGATTACATGCTGCATATTTTATTTACTGAGTACGGATGTATAAAAGAGATCATTTAGGAGGCGCCTAAATGTTCATTGATTAATGCTCTCTTCTCTATATACTACTCTATTAAGACAATCTAACAACGGCGCAGATGTTAGAATGTGTGACAAGTATTTGTTAGAAAGGATAAGTCGTTGTTTAGCAAATATTTATTCAGCTATTTCATTCTTAAAAACTATCAAAAATAATACTGAAAGATCGATAAAAACACTGATGCCATGATGAAAGAACTATTTAGTTGCGAAGTGCATTTTTACGATGAAATTACGATTTTTCGAAGTTGTGTACATCATGTGGTATACAAGTCGCTTTCTTACAGACCACAAGCTGATGAGGTTTACAGAAAAGGAAACATTTCCCAGTAGGTCACAGGATCTATGACATTGCTAGTTCAAGTAAAGCCCATGGCACGGCATTCAATTGAAGGATATGGCCAAGCCAGGCCGTATTCATCGTGAGTGATGCGTAGTGAGAGCATCGACCCCGTATTTGGCTTTTCTGGACCGCTCGGATCCGATACCTATCAATTCAGATAGCTTCCCGATTTTACGACGCTGCTTAAACATCATGGCTTCCACTGAGAATCGAACCGAGGACCGCTTTCGCCGAACTCAACCCACCCACTTGGCTACCCAGGGACTCTTTATTCTTTCGCATTATTTGTTAAATTTAATAATGGATTGGCTTGACTATTCTTTAAGCCCATCGTAAATATATTTTTTTCAAAAAGTCAGCCATACTGTATCATAGATTCCCAAATATTTTTTCCGTGGAGTCTCTGGCCTTCCTTTTATTGAGTTTTTCTGTTAAATAGTAATATTTGGTTTCGTTCTGATTACATTTCAGTATTGTATTCTCTATAAGGCTGCGGACCATGAGACGCACCTTATTTTTCAAGCAATTAAAAAAATCATCACAATGAAAATCGGATGAAAAATGAAAAAAATAAATTCAAGACATCAAGAGGTTGCAATTGTGAAGTAAGTCCTCCCGGAATACATAGTAATAGGTTTCCCGCGGCATCGAATATATGGCCATTTTTAAAACTGGCGGGAATTTTAAATCAAACACCGGACATTTTTATATTGATTTCCACTGTAAGACGCACCTGAATTTTTGAGTCTTATTGTACGTAAAGTGAGGTATCTATTAAAATGGTATCTCTGACTTCTGAAAATTCTAAAACACTAAAAAATGGAAAAACTCTTGGACCCTCATTTTTTTCATCTGACATGAACTCCTTGTAAATCTATATGGACCCCTGGTGGTCCTTAAGGCGAATAGAGTAGCCATCGCATCTCCCACGTAAACACACATACTCAGAAGCCATCTTCCGTTGAAATACGGAAATAGAAGGCATGAATTTGAGGGAAATATTTATTCCGACAGATGTTATTCAGCGAGTAAACAAAGGGAGGTAGGCTTATAGAAGGATTTGGATGGAGAGCGAAGGAGGTTACGTACTCGAACCTTGACCTTCCCCATTTATTCCGCTCGAAGAGAGTGAAGGAAGAGAAAAATGTGTGTGAGGTGGGAAAAAGTTTGTTTCCCCTTGCGGGGGCGGAGGGACGAATGACAAGCGTCGCCGAAGGGAAAGATTTGTTGGATGTACAGGGGGAGGAGTTAATCCCGCGGAGGGAAATTCGATTGCGGAAAACAGCATTTGTTAGACAAAGGAGGATTTTTTGGCAGAATAACAGAGGCGGAATTGCCAAGTGGCCTACATCTCCGGGAAGTTTAAAAATAGTGGCGGAATGAGGGAGGATACGTTGCTCCTAATGGCGGAGTTTTGTGTAAAAGGGAGGAAGATGATGCGCGGAAAGTAGGGAAGGAATGGCGGCCAAGGGTGCTTTTTGATGAATACTATTTCCATTGTAGTATAGACTCCTTCGGTCTAGACATGTATATAGTCGGATAAGTTCGCGGGAGTGGAAACGATGTGCCCATCGCGAGAGACTTGTTTTATGGCGGTTTATTTGCGTAGCTTTTGCTCCAACTTCCCATTCATCTCGACAAGGTCCACGGTTCGGTTATGTGTGTGTTTGTGGCCACTCTTGAGCGCGTGGAATCGGGGTCACGGACGGCTTCTTTTCGTCGTGCGTATTCGTTATTTGTGGCGTATTAGTTTTCGGCGGTATCCCAATAATGTGCCGAGTGGGAGAGAAAAGTATATTTCAAACAGGTGATTATTCATCCCCGCGGTCTCTTTTTGAATTCCATAGGTCGGATCGTGGAGCAAAGAAAGCAATCGACACAAACTGATTATAAAATCGACGGAGCCGGCCGTAATTTGTGGAGATTAGATTTGTGAAGGTAGATCTGTGGAAAAGTCTACATCTGTCTACCTTTCATTAAACATGTTATAAAACTGCCGCCAGGTTCTGATTCATCTTTGTATACTGGATGTCTCAGTGTAACTCTTTAGTTCTTCTACGAGGGGTAGGGTGCACAAAAATGACTCGGATTCGTATAGAAATATATAGAGTTGGAGATACTTTCCTGATGCGGTTGTGTATACGAAAATATCAGAAATATGTAGATGCCGTTATATGAATACTCTTTTTTTATAATAAGAAATTTAGGAAGTCAAACGTTTGAAGGCCCTCAAAATGTGGGTATGGCGTAGAATGAAAAGGGTAAGTTGGGTTGATAGAAAAACAAACACGGAGGTGTTGGAGATGGTTGGGGAGGAGAGGGCTTCAATTTAGTGATTAGGCATAGACAGAAGAAATGAGTGGGTCAAATATTCAGAGAAGAGGGATTGGTTAATACTTTAATTTAGGGTAAAATTTATGTGAAAAACAGAGGGGAAGACAATGACAAAAGATGTTGGATGGCACAAAGGGATTTTAACTGAAGGAGAATGCGCTTAATAGGAATTTTTGAGTGCGCATGATCCTACCAGAAGGTAGAGTATTCATGTATGTATGTATATTAAATTTACACGCACAAAAGTAACATGGGGCAAAGATGACACCGATTGACTTCACCCATGTTTGACCTATGTTACTTTTGTTCATATAAATTTATTATTAAAACAAATATTCATTTAATGGCGTCTTTTTATTTCTGATATTTCCATCAACACCCTTTTGTCAGGAAAGCATTTGCGACACAGTATTGCTATTTAATTCCAAGTCATCGGAGTGCACCCTACCTCTCTAGAAACTCTAAAACCTTATCCTGAGACACCATGTGTTTATTGTCGAATTCCCGCTGCAAAATGCTAGTTGCTTTGGTGGGCGATGTCGTGGCGTCGATTCCATGCAGCGTTACGTGCAAGATACACGTGTTCGACCTTCTTGGCAGTTATTTGTATTTATTCCCTATGGACTCGCTACTTCGAACTTTTCTTTTCGATTGCGCAATGAATTTTTCCCTCATTTAATGAGTTTCTTATCCAAGACGTGCATCATCTGCGTGTCTAAGAAAACGCTTCACAGGCATTGCCGCAAATGGAAATCATACATATAGTAGTATTTAGTTATAAATAAATTCCTATTGCGAATGAATATTGAATAAATACGTTCGTATGTATCGATAAACGCCATACGAAGAATACATATGCTATAAGAGTAGATATAACAAAAAAATATGAATTCTTAGTTATTGTTCCACACTAAGTTGTATTATTGCGACCAGGTTTCAACAACCCAAAATCATCATTAGGTCACGTATGAGAAAAGTACCAAATAAAACTAATTTTTTAAATTTTATATTGTTATAACTAACTTAATGGACTTCCGCGCAACGACGGCTAATTCCATCAATGATAATTTGTTGAAAATTTGATATTTTGATATAAATTATTTACTCATTTTATAAATTGATAACATTTTAAATTGATTATATTCCTTGGAAATAGTAAAGGATACTGAATTTGGTATTTATTCAAATTCCTGTAACTTTTTGAGCTATCATCTTATTTCACAGTTACAATCGAAATGTTCACTCTCATTGAAACAATACTTAGCGGTAAGCTAGAATGTATCCACAGAAGAAGTTAATTAGCTGCCAGTGTCGAAGAATTTATTGTCTCCTTCACTATTCGGAGAATAATTCATATTTATTATTATTCTTTTACATTAGGGTGTTAGAAGGGAACCTTATTATAGGTCGAAGAAAGTGAGCTAAGCAGATACAGATAGCACTCCGGATTTTCAGACCATTCTCTTCAGGGTGTGAAGAGCTTTTATCATTAATTCCCTTCATCATTTCAACGGCTACTGCTGTAAATGGAACGCCCCATTTAATACGAGATCTTCAAAAAAAAGGTTATGATTTGTTTGTATTTGATGCCAAATTGGCGCTGGAGATGCTGTGAACGCGAATTTTTCTTGTGAGCGGCGATGAAAATACTTGTATTGTATGAGTAAATACTCTACTATGGAATATCCCATTTAAGCGTATTATTTGTTAACTAAAAGGAACATTTGAGCGTATTATTTGTAATTGTTTCTATACATTATTATGTTTTCGTTTTCGCACGATGTAAATAAATCTGAAAAATAAATAGCCCGAGCGTTAAGGGAAAATCACAAATTTCTACTGTTTTGAATATTGCACAATCCTATCAGGATGCTATTGCTTGCGTGCCTATTTTATAAATGCTCACGCTAGTGAGCATGGTGGAGGAATAGGATTTAAAGCAATATACTGTACTCAAAAAAACTTTTACTAACTTAATTATTTGCCAGGAAGATGTTTGGACTGAAACTGAGAATTAAGGGTCGTATATTAATATATTTTTTGGCATACATTTTATATGAAATAGAATTTAAAAAAATGTTATAATTAGTATTTCAATGTTGCGTTAATAGCTATTAGGATGGAGAAGAAATAATCTGTACGGATTTTATAGAGGTATCATTTTAATCGTTCTTATAAATTTTTCAGTATTTAATGAATGTAGTAAAATACTTGACATAAGACGTACATCGTCGAAATTATTTTGTATGCTATTTACGTATCTTAATTTATGATGCTTTGATTAATCATAATCAAAGTCTTTGCACGTGTTCCCCTAAATTTTACCCTAAATTCGGAAAGTTTTAGATCTTACTTAATATTCATAAACTCATCGTCATCAGCGTAATATTATTCACTTTGTAAGTGTAATTCACTATTCACTATAAGCTCATTATCTTTATTTCATTAAATATTTTGAGTGTTGTGTTGTGGCAATAGCCTATCAAACGGAATAGGTTATTTACGGAAAATTAAAAATGGGAATTCTTTGTTGGAAGTTTTAAGTTAAAGCACTTACTAATATATATGTTAAAGTAAGTGAAAGTTTCACATGCTTGGTAGCGAAAAGTTAAAACTAGTTCAACCTCTACCCTCTCCTCTGCGAACACATTAATTTTTTATTGACTAACTCAGTTTGTGTGCTCCTTCATTACCTGAAGATTACACCTAAATAAGTCGTAACTGATCATACATGAAAAAATTGTCCTTATGGAGTATCAGTAGTATTGACTAAGCGCTTTCAAACATTCAAACTTTTTCATGGAGTTTCGCGAAGTACAGCCGAAATATATTGATTAAATTCTCCACTTATCTCCAAAAATGAACCCATAAAACGAATCCTTTTTACTCCCAGAGTTATCTCTAGGGATTTTGAATTCATCTCAAAATATCGGACGCATAAAGGAAAAGATATCTGTTGGATGGAGACAATTCTCTGGATCTCTCGGAGAAGGCAACAGATTCCAGATAAGGGAAGCAAATGGGACGAGGGAGGAAAGAGGGTATCGGATGCTCTCTATAGGAAAAAGATCAGAAAGTGAGAAATAGGGGAGGGGAAGCGAAGATGTGGCCGTAAAGAGGCCGACCGGCAGACAGTTTTCAAGGCGGAGGATGCAAATCCTGGAACTGCGAGCACCATTGGGATTGGAGTTTCTTTTTTCCTCCCAAACTATCCTCCATGTTTACTCCTTCTCGCCACGTCCATTCTCCACCCAATTTCGCCCCCTCCATCGCTCCCCGAGGCATTCAGTATGTGACGGCAGCCGCTAAATAAACGGGTGTAGATCGGAATGCCCCTTGGGATGCCGGGGCGTGCAGATATAGGGAAAGGACGGGTCCTTTTGCTGCGGGAATTTTTGTGGGGTGAGGAAGAGACCGCTGGAACTGGAGCAAGGGTAGGCGTATTTAAGGGTGAAGGCCGCGTAAGGGCAAGGAAGGGCGATGGAGAGCTAGGGCGGGGCCTGGTATCAATCGCTGTCCCTTCCTATTCCCTCGGTGGATGCTGGTTTTGTTTCATCGATTTATGCTGCTTGTCCAACCACTGCTTATTTATCCTTATACCGTATTCTTCCGTAAAGTCCGTGGCAAATCCACTCTTATCTGCTGTTGCTTCAACAGGCTTCCGGGTATGCTTTCGTGTATACCGTTAGTCGTGGTACATTTTCAGAAGCTGAATATGTGAGCTATTTGCAGTGAGATGAGAGATGACTGGGCATTTCACTATTAATTAATTGAATACGCAATGATTGAAACTTATGAATTTGAAAGTAGTGTGAGGTCCTCATATATTTCCTCGTAGACATTTGCCTGACATTTATTTTATTAACCAATATTATCGAAAACAGTGCACGTAAACATTTTGTTGCGGAAAAATAGATGCTGTGGATTCATCCCTTCCTGTGTTTTTGTTCCGAAACAAAATTAAAAAATTGTTTTAATTCGATTTTATTACGTACATACAACTCATTAAACTAAGTGATGATTAAAGGAAGGGTAAAGGGTAAATTGCACATAAGGGCATGCACCCAGGAAAAATCCCAAGGAAAAACGGACTTCAACAAAGTCTGACTGGAGTCACTAGCCTAGTGGTTAAGGCAGCCTCCCGGATAGAGGAAGATCCCGGGTTTGATTCCCGGCCCAGTCAGACTTTTTTCAAGTCCGTTATTCCTTGGAATAAGTGATGATTAATAAAAAATATAATTCATGAATCTCTTTGAAGTTAAATATAATGAAGGCAACGATGAAATAATAAGATTTATATCACCTCCCTTATTCTCTTATTGGGTGCCCACAGAAGATACTAAATCTTTTTAGTTACAGCTGTAAACGAGTTAGTTGAAATGCCCCTATACGGTATAGTTCTATCCATGTAAATGTTTATGAATATTATTAATATCAGTATGAACCTCTAGTGAATATAAATGCATAGCTTTGCATGGCAACCAAGACTGGGAGTAAGACACGAAACTGGGAGGAGGTCAACGCCACTTTCTCTTTCGGCATTTCGGGCTCGTGAAAGTTAAACGGTGAGACCAGTTTTATATTTGGAAGTCTTTCAACTTGCTTTGGATTTCGAATCTCAATAACTGGCTCGTTGGTCTAGGGGTATGATTCTCGCTTAGGGTGCGAGAGGTCCCGGGTTCAAATCCCGGACGAGCCCGATTTTTTTATAAATCAACTTGAGGATATAAGACCCAAATTTTATGAATTCATACGAAAATTTTATAACTTGGCTTGCATGATCAGCTTATAGATCTACCTGTTCTTTTCTTAAATTGTAAATCGGTCCCGCTAGTATCTTAATATTTTGAAACTGATATTTTCGTTGCATTTAATAATAATTTGGACAGCTACTCTACAATTGAGTTGCAAGATCTCAAATAAATATGGAAAACGCCCAGAGAGAAGGGGGGTGTGAAAAACCTGCGCAAACCTACTGAAAGTACAAGCTAATTTAACTCAGTAACATTTTAGGTACAGTGATTAAGGTACTTGTAATTTTCTTGATAAAAATTATAGATGATGGAGTAAGATAAATTCAACATTATGTGGCAATGCAGGAATATTATTATTGCAATAAAAAAGGAGGAGAGGTCGTAAATAAAATTTGAAACACCCTTTTTTGACACCCGAATGAGGTTAGAAAGTAAATATAGGCAATAGGAAATATATATTACCATATGATTTGTAGTTGGCTCGTTGGTCTAGGGGTATGATTCTCGCTTAGGGTGCGAGAGGTCTCTGGCTCAAATTCTGGACGAGCCCACACTTTGCATATATTTTTAACGGAAAATATATAATTACATATATACATAATATAATTTCTTAAAATAGTATTTGCGCACATTCTGGCGCAGTCTGTTACTGTCAAAGTATTATCCCCATACTAATATTTTCCAAACATTATAACTTCGTAACATCCGAGTAATATATTTTTTATCAGGTGCTTTAGTCAAATCAAATTTCTATTGTATTTCGTGATGGATTGTTCCTTCCTGTTATGTATCTGCGTGTGGAATTTTGCTTGTAAGATTTTAAGCTGAGTAGTGAATATTTTTTCATAATTATAGCTCCTATATGGATTTTTATAACATTTAGAAAATATTTTTCTTTTGTCATCATCTTTATTACTCTCAAAAAGTTTGATCACATTATGAAATCCTTTTTGTATTCTCATATGATTTAGAGTTATTAGATTGTTGTTATATTTAAGTAAGATAGTAATTTTTCAACGATTTGTTTGCTATGTTAAAGATAATTCTTAAGCTGCACTAAATGGTTTCAAAAATATTTATGAGACATGAAAATGATTTATATTTTCAGTGGGGATGACTGGTGCTTGGAATACAGCGTTACTCCACTGTCATTAACACGGAGAAGCGCTAGTATCACAGTCTTCTGTGAGAGGAACTTCAACCTGGGAAGGAAAATACCTGCTACAAGTTGGAGTGGAATATCAGCACGATGGCGTCTTCCGCCGTGTTCTGCCTGAGTCTTCAGATTCGTGAGTACTCCTTTCGTCAGATATATCTCTTACAGCCATATTCCCACTGCCGTTCACCACAAGGATGTTTCAGGATATGTTTCTAAGGGGAATTATTGAAAGAAGAATGCAATGAGATTATCACCACAACTCTCTAAGCAAAAGTAAATCGTTACGTAGCTTCTTCTAGGTTCTGCTCTCTTTTAAATTAGTTTACTTTTTTCTATACTTCTTTCGATCAAATCGAAAGGGTGATATTTTAAACGTCAATTTTCAATTGTGTTAAAGTTTATACTTCATTTTAAGATTGTCTCCTTAGACATTTTATTAATTCAAAGTTATATTTCATGGAAGAAATGTTTTCCATGGAAGTTCTTAGATGCTGAATCAATGGAACATTAGTTCGGCTTAATCGAGTAACATACCTCATTTCCCATTGTTTATAATTCATGAAAGTGTTCATATTATCTCGGGGTTCGGAATATTTGGAGATTCACCTCAGTGTTCTACTCTTAGAACCGATTTAATTCATCCCTAAGCGATGGAATTCGTGAAATAACGCGTCCTGAACCGTGCCTGTTTGTGTAATGTTTGCGTAGGTCTATACGTACGTATTAATTGAAAGCTCGCAAATAACAAACGCGGGCTAAGGGTTTGGAAATTGCATGAATCAAATGGAATTGATTCGCGATCAAAATTAACGGAACATGGAGGTGATTTCGACAAAGAGGAAGTGGCCAACGGCCGTACTAATTTCCCGTGATGATGAGTAAAGGTTTCCTCCGCCAATTCGAGGGAACACCTCTTTCATAAACCGCCGGAGATAGAGTTGAGGGGGCGGAGTCCATGTGGATGCGTCACTTTTTGCGATTCCTCTCTTTGATTCAAGCTCAGCGATGCGTACGCTTAACTGTTCTGTGGCGTATTTTTCGCCTACCCCGTTTCACTTTCCCTCTTTGTTCTTTACAATCCACACTTCTCTCTCTTTTGTTTGTCGCTGCCTGGGAATCCGCGCTCATTCTGTGTTTTGATACGCTTCTTTCTCTTGTCGAGATATTCCTAAGGAAAATATAAAGAATTTTCCGGCACAATTCTAAATTTCTAAGAGATTGAGCTCTGGAATTTCGATAAATGGAAGAAGGGATTTTAAATATCGAACAAGCTGCTTATCTACAAAAATCCATTCGAGCAATGTAAATATTTGTTACGTGTTAACGTGTCACGTAAACGCAGTGATTTTTTTAATCGTTACATATGTAAATTTCTTAGAGGACTTCGTGTATTTTGTATATTATATTATTTTATATTGATTGTGTATCATTATTTTATGTCATTAAGATAAATGCTGAATATTTAAAGGGAACGTGATTATTCTCTCTAGGAATTAATGTAAAGTTTCAAAAAAATATTGTGTTGCCTCATAGCCCGCTTATTTTTCCAATTATTCTACGTTCTTGAGGAAGTAACAACTTCCTGCGTTTGTCTGGTGTCAGAATGTACTACGACATTGATATCACAGAGCGTGTACTACAAAAAGGCTATTATATTTCACGAAAAGAAGTATATCTATGCAAATGAGAATGGCTATTGGCAATCTCTTAGATATATTAATTTGAGGAGAAAAGTACCAGAGAAGGCCTTGATGGCATTGGAAGATATTTGCTGGAAATTCTTCTTGAAATAAAATGTATTTGTTTGTTTTCTTCGTACTACGTGATAGAACTTTAAATGATGAAAACATGATAAATTTATAAATTCCTAAATCTTCTTAAATTATATTGAACTGTTAAGGGTCTTCGAATTTTGTCTAGGAACAGCTTATCTCTAACGAATCCATCATTTCTACGATGACTTGTAAACGCTTCTTTCTTCACTGAGGCTCTCATCTACCAATGCTTGTATAACTCTGTTGTCCTCTGTGTATTCGATAAATTTACGTTTTTAACGATTCTATAGCCCATAGTTATTTGGTTTTATTTTGGATACTCTTTTATACAACGAAATAATCCACAGGATAGAGAAGAAATATCTGGTTTTACAAGTTTGACCGCTTGCCCGGTTTATTTTTCATCAAAGGAAAATACTCTCCACATCTACGCAGGTGCATCTTGTAGTCTCTTCCCATGATCCAAGCTAAATTCTGATTATAATGTTTGATTATTAAAATAAAAGGATTAATATATAAAATAGGATTAAGGGCGTGTACTTTTTAAACTAAATAGCCTACATTTAATTTACCTTCCCTTATCGCTCTGCAATTCCTCTACAATTACTACAATTGCATCCCTTCCTTACCTCCGTTTTTTTCCCCACATGCCGTCTCATCGTTCATTCCAAGCATTATTTTTTCCCACCGCTGCTCTCCGTTTCTCACTCGCCTTTAATATTTTTCACTCGTCATTTAAAAAAGGAGCGATTTTTTTGGTTCCACTGCACTTCCGATGCTGCAGGTCTGCTCCGGTATTATGCACGCTCGCTTGCTGAAATGCATCACCAGCCCTTTCTCTTTGCGAGTTGTGTTGAGATCGGGCCGACGGTTTTCTTTTGTGCACCACTGCGAAGAATCACCCTTTTTTCCCTCCATCTTTAATTCTCTCTCTCTCCTTCCCCGTTTAATATCCCAGCTGGACGTTGAATCTTTTTCGTAATCCCTTTTGGATTCTTTAATCTCTCCTCTCTCCACTTTCCGAAGAAAAGAGAAATTATCCCCACCATCAATTAATTTAAACTCCCTTTTTGGGTTCCATCTGATATTTCCTTCGATCGGTGGGTACATTACGGTCGACTTTTGTTCGCGGACCCGGTTTTTTATTTCTTTTATTTTGGTTGCCTTTCGACCGTCTTTCGTGTCAATGGCTTCCTTTTTTCGAACCGATAAAGATTAATTTTAGCCAACTTGAGACGTGACAATAAAGCCTCGAATGTTTTTAAGGGCACCAATTTATTTATTGAGATGTTTTCGTAACCAGTAAAAATGTGTTTTGAAGTTTGTTACGTATTACTGGTCATACTTTTATCTCTTGTGGAAATAATAGGCTTAACTATTAAAAATAATAAACAGCTAAGTTAATATCCTTTGAACCACCTTTCTGAGTTTGGCAGGGTCAAAATAGCGCATCACTTAATTCGGATTCGTCATTATTCTTTGTTATCTTGTTTAAACATAATATGGTTTCCTTATTAAATTCCTTCATTATTTTATTTATTGATCAGTTTAAATCGTCGAGGACCTATTCGTTTTGGTATATCTCCTGTGCCTCCTCGTTTGAATTGAATAATATTGAGGACGTTGATTAGATTAATGAGGATGAGATTATATATTTGTTACTAGTAACTCTCGATCCTAGGTAATTGGAGCGAAATGGAACCTTATTTGCGTATGTTTTATAAATTGCGATTTGTTATTGGTATTACCTTTAACGGAATCGCAGAGTTTCCCTGTCCGTAGAGATAAGTTGAAGTCGAAGAGGTTAGGTTTGAGTAGAGCTAAGAGCAGTCCTTTACCAGCCTGACCTATCTGGAACTCAAACACTCTGTATCTGGGGTTAGAAACTTGCGGACCCGCGTAATTTTACTGGCGTTATATTTTCCTATTGTAGTTATTATATGAATAAATTTCAATGTAAAAGTTAGTGGTTATTTAAAAAATCTTTTACACAATAGAAATGCATTGATTCCTTTAAAAAAATATGATTAAATTATTATGTCATTAAGAAAAAGTAAAAGATTAAATCCTCCCATTTGAATACCTAGGCATTTACCTTCGTACAATTTCGATATTGGATCAAGCTCAATTGTTATATGGAATGAAATACAAATGCGACTACCTCATATCCGTGCCTTCAGATGGACATAATGTAATCAATCTTTGCCGCAGACCAAATAATTTCTACTCGTTTATCTAGTTCTTTTTTACACACCCATGCCTATTTCCATAAACGCTTATTTAAGTTGTTAATCATAATATTGTCTGGAAGATTCTGTTTTGCTATGGGGTGCTAGAATCGTGCAAATTCCTGGATTTTTGTTATTGAAATGTTATTATTTCACTAATGTATTATTTCAATATCATAAGTATTATAACTCAACATCGAGACTTGATTCTTACTGGATCATGAAAAGATAAAATAAAGAATAAATGTAACTATATTTATCTGAGTTCGTTCTATTTTTTCAGTTGTTTAATTTTATACCCATAATCTTAAAGTAATGTTTTAGTAACATAATAAATGCTAGATGAAGAGGTTTGAATCTGGAAGTGCACCGACTCGTGATGGCACAGGGAATTTGAACTATCTGTTACTGAATTCCTCGGGAGTGTGGAGCATTAACGTCGCGGCGGTTCATTTGATATTTCCCTTTTATTTTTCCGATTTCTGGCTTTGATGTTTCTGCGTACACATAGTTAGAGCACGTGCAGGGATTCATAAAGTCTCGTCCGTTCAGGAAATCAATCTTGTAAATGGTCACAATTTTTAATCACACGTCCCGTAACTACGCTCTCCCATAAATTGCGTGTTTTGCGCAGAAAATGCATTTGATGCGATGAAATGGGACGGAAAACGTATTCAAGAAGTCACAGAAGTTAGCGGACGAGGATCGCAGTTAAAAATACGTCACGGTGCTGAAATAGCGTTCGCTTGGCGGCGAAAGTTGGAATTCCTCCACCGTCGTCGTGATAGTATTGGCGCCGGTGTAAATGCGCTGCATGTTTTTATCGTACCCTGCTGCAGTTATAGTATGACTGGATCTAGGCCATGTAAATAGATGGACGTTGCTCGCCATGGAATGTCTGATGATACCACGGTTTCCGCTGTTTACCACTCATTCAATGTAGCGCTAAGCCATTGTAATTCAAACTATCTAAATATTTTATTGCATTTAGATAGCCTTCACTATCTATTAGCTAGATAAAGAATGTTAGACTCTTTAGATACGTTTAATATCGGTTGTTCTGTTCTGTAATTTTTTGAACGAAGAATATGTTGGCGATTAAATACACAGAGAGCAAGTTTGGAAAAATAGTGTGACGCACTCTCTAACTTTCATATCTCAAAAATGGAGGATGGAATTTCGAGACGGAGATGAAGTGAAAAACAACATTAAAAATGCATATTTTTATAAGCTATAAAGGGAAAGTGAATAAATATATCCAAACCCTGGTAGGGATTTGACTACGTATCCTATTTGAAGAAATAGTTTATGAATGGCTAGAAATAAAAGTATAACTCTTACAAAATTTTAGGAAAATTGAACCAGAATGACATATATATGACTATGTCATATGTAGTATTGAATTTTCTTATTCGAATAAAAGAAAGATATAATTTGAAATGTTATTTTAAATTTGTTTATTTTTTCGTTGAAATCTAGTATTGAAAATTAAACGTCATTGATTGAGGGAATTTGGTGAACGCAGGCTAGACAGTCCAACTAGATAGGAAAGTTGTTGTTGAAGTTGTTGATTCTTAAAAGTGCTTCGACAGCTTAGGTCATTTAGTGCATTGACTCTCACTGGGAATCGAACCCGGCTCCGGGAGCCCTGTTACGGAATATTTTAGTAATATGTAGCTTGCCTCACCGAGAGATAAGATTCGATTTAAACAGCCAAATATATTTATGTTCACCACTTACCTAAAATTTCCCCTCAATCGATCATGTCAATGGCCCTATAATAATTCATACATTTAATTCCATTATGAACCGAAGAGGCACGAGACGAGTAATTTTCAATTTAAGAATCGTAATTTTTTTAGAATCGATGGGAGTCCATTTTGAAAAATTTTTAGCCCTCAAACCATAATAGCAGATAATAAAGCATTGAATGTTTTTTATAAAATTAATTCATATTGATGACTGCGCATTTTATTCCTGCTTCAATCAAAACAAGGGCGTACACAAATTATACTCACTTGCATTTCAACCGTTTTCCCTTTTCTCATATATGCTTCCGATCAAACGTTATCTCTCGCTGGAATTAATATGAATGTGTGAAATTTATATTCCAATCCACCAAAACCTACTCTTCTGGAAGCAATCAAATCAGGTCCTTTTTACGAGATCTTTTTTGCGTATCTGTGTTCTCAATGTTCGAAAACAACGCGAAGAAATTGCAACTGTATACCGTCTCTTTGATGTGTTTTTCGTTTCCATAAAATTTGAAATTATTGCTTCCGATATTGTTATTTTTGCCGAACATCTGAACTCCAAAAATGTGTTTGCGCGATTAAATTCCGACATTTTGTCGGCGATAATTTGATTTCGGAGAATTTCTATTCTTTTCTCCGGCAGAAGAGTATCTGTTTGGAATTCCCTCGATCCAACGAATTATTTCAGATTCACAGTGAAAATCGTTTGGTAGAACATGTTTGCTTTATTTCAGAATAATACCATAACGTATGGTTTCTATTTGTGGCTCTGTCCATCTTTGCCTACTGCAATAGATTTTGAATAATATCACTCTTTGTTTATTTATTTTTGATATCAATATAATATTGAATCTATTAAAAAAATTAGTTATACAGCATACGAAAGTATTTATAGTGATATTTTTGGTACTGCATCCATGGAAGGGTTTGGTCCTGTCACATGTTTAATTGGGACGCATACCATCTTCGCTTATATTGTGTCTCAATCTGTGCTCATCGTTTACTTTCTTGAATTGTGTATTAACTTTGAATCTCGGCAAAAATCTTCCCTAATTTAGTTTTACCGAATACAATTTATTTTACGAATATTTCTCAGAAAAAATGAAGATTTGAAATATATTATATAAAATGATTGATTGCTATAAAGAAGTAGGATGACAAATGATTAGAAAATAAGTAAGTAATGCAATGTATAAACCTTCCTACGAGACTTTAACTTGAGTAAATATCCTAATAAAAGGGATGTAAACTGTATAAGGTTTGAAATGACTATAAAATTAACTACGTATTAAAATATTAGTTGATAGATATGGATTAGTTTGTTTGATTTATTAGGGTTATTTAAAACATAATTTAAAAAAATTCGGCTATGACTTAGACTTTCATCATTAAGATAAATAAAAACAAACTTGTATGCTATACCTCGCAAAGTTATATAAAATTTCAATGTTAAAGTGTGTGATTTCAAAACAGCAATATTAATCGTAAATTTGCTTCCCTTTCTTATTTATTTAGTAGAAATACAGTGATATTATTTGCTAGGTTCTTGCGTCTGTCGAAAATCTTTAGCCTGTCTACGAGGTATGAAAGCTTATACAAATGATAGATGTCCGAGTAATAGGATAACCAAATTATAAAAATACTTTTGCAGATTTGTCCGCATCTTTATAGTAATAGTAGAAGGGTCTACGAAGTATCCACAGGGACTCATGTAAAAACGGAGACGAAGAAAAACATGCAGAGAAGAGGAGAAAATTTGACAAAGCAAGTAGCAAGCATCTGAACAGGAACCGCGCCCGAAGATAAAGGAGAAAACTATTAACCTAAAGTATAATTCTGTTGAAATTTGTCGTTGCCTTTGTGAGATATTCTGCGTTTAAATCCATTCCTTTCTCGTAGTTCTCCGGTCCTTCTCACAGGGTTGAAATCCACTCCCAGTTGCGGAAAATTTACAGCCTATATGTAATTTTACTATGCGTATAACGTAAATTGTATTTATGAATTTTAACAACTGCAACCAGGCTCTGCACCTACTTGCAAGGCTATTTTATCTAATTTTATATTTTTATCTAAATTCATACATTTTAGTTCCGTCAGGTCAGTACCTGTCGATGGGACATTTTAAACAATATTATTTTCAGTACAATCGGTAAGTCACAAAAATAAGCAGCTTAGATTATAAATACCCAATAATTACAAAAATTACTCTAGATCCAATAACATACTATTAATAAACACTCTTTTTAAATTTTTTTTTTAGGTTGTGCTGTTTAACAATACATCAGTCTTTAAGCTAACTACAATATTTATTAAGTAACTTTGGTATAATATATCTTTATTCCCTTTCTTCATATTTATTAAATAATTTGGGAATAACATAATATGTTTCACTTGTATTATAGCAACTGTGCACTCTTAATCGATAGTTTTAATTATCATAATATTTCTACAATAATATGAAAAGATAAAAATACTTCAGCATCAATAAATTGTTGTTAATATACGTTTTTGTATCCAGTGGTTCTCTACCATAACTTACAACTTTTAACGTATTCTTTTGTATAATATTTAGTTTAGACATATGGTAATGTGATGCCGAGCCCCAACTTTCAATTCCATCTCATACAAGAGATTCAAATAAGGTATAGTTTACTATTTTTCTGAGTGAGAAAGAAATTAGGTGAACAATGTCCCTAAGTCTAGCCAATACATATTTTGTACTACATAATAATAATAATGGTAGTATTTCGGGCTAATGCATCTTTAGCCTTCCTTTTAGATTGAGCCATCGTTCAAACTCGATTGTAGACCGTCAATATTTTCGTCGTTGGTGGTGCCAATGACTTTCTTTCCCTCCGGCGATGAGCGACAGATTCCTTCAATCCCTCCGAGTGGGTCAACGGGGCGGAGGTTTGCCAATTCCCGCGGTCACTCCCGCGACGCCTCTCCGGAGACGTCCAATTTGGTGGCGTCTGTCGCTTGGCTACCATTCTCTCCTTTTTATCTCAATTTTCTCGCTCTCATTGAATTCTGCCCTTTGGCCCGGATGTCTTCTCCCGGCGATGTTCATTTCCACGCTCTCAATTTTCATATCGGATTGGAGGTCGGGAATTATAGGGATCCTGTGAGTTAAGCCTCCGTTCATGGGATTGCCTTTCCGGAAGTGAGACTGGGGATGTAATAGACGCAAAAGAGGTTTGGTGCCGCCGAGAGAAAGTTTGGATCATTTTCCGCGTTACCAAAGTTCTCAGGGTTTCGCAGAGTGATTTCCCGGAGCCCTTGAGGTCGATTATGTTTGCTTTCGAACGTCGTGGTTTTATCCTTGCGAGTAAGGTATTCATGTTTTATCAATCTGGACCGCAACAGATAAGTCGCAGGATTTACTATAGAACACCGGAGGAGTTTATGAATATAATTACAAATACTCATTTCTACACACATATTTGCAAATGACCGGTTTCGGCACAAATTAGCTATCACCAGGTAAAAAACTTCATTAAAACCACAAAATTAAAATTGTTTTCCTTTTCCTTATATAAGTATTTTCGTCGGTGATTTCCTTACCTGGTGATTGGCGATCTATACCAAAACTGGTCGTTTTCAAATATATGTGTGGAAAAGAGTACTTGTAATTTTATTCTTATGATCCTGTGACATAGATTTCTGCATAGTAAAGCCTGCCGCATTGCCATTTTATTTTTAAGATTTTATATCTTGAACACTTTTATGATGGTGAAATTCTTAAACATTCTAAATGGGGAAAACATTCCTTGCAGCACTAATGGAAATTTCCTATAATTGAAACATGAAGTATCTTAACCATTCCCTGTAAAAATATTGATGTAATATTCTAGACTAGTGAGATTATTTTAAGCGATGTATTTAAGTATTAATGATTTTTCTACTCCATTAGCTAAAGCATTCCGAAAGCCGAATAGTTGCGATATTTATCGCTGGAATTGCGTGCTCATGTCCATGTGCATGCTTTTCCCAAAATGGCGATTCGTGCATGTCTAAGGGAATCTTTCCTTTGTACAAACCCACCAGGACCTCAAGGTATGTGATAAGTTTATCTAGGAGTTACATTTAAAAGCAAGGGAATTAGTGTGTTATGTTATCGAATAACTCTAAAAGCATTTGTTTCAACAGTAATTTGGGATCATTCGATGTTTCAAATTTCTTTCAGATCTCCTTTGGAATGTATTTGATAAACATTCGTGTTTGTCTCACATTGTAATGAACGGTGGATATGTACACTTCAACAATGGGAACACAGGGACCATAAAGGTTGGCAACTTAGAAGATGTATTTGACCTCGTAAAACTCGGAGTTTTACAGAGATGATCCGTTTGTGGTTTTGGAATATCGTGTTCAATTCATTTTATTATCTACTTCTTACCTACAAAGATATGGGTATTTCCCAACTTACTTCGTACTAATACACTACAAATAACCATAAGTCATAAAAATAAAACTTTCTACTTTATTTTCCCGTATCGACATCACAACACTAAAATTGGCATCTTAGCCATGCAGCTGTATAAATATGTAGTAGTCATAATGAAGATAAATTGTAATGATAGTCGGATAGGAAATGCTTTAGTGTGTGTTAACATCTTTATTCGAGGTAGAATGCCTCATACAGCTGACCTCTTTCCCCGTCCTAGGGATGATATAGGAGCGGTGAGCATAAATAATTTCGTTTTTGGGCTATGTTTGCTCGTAACTTTTACTATTCCTACTCTAATGTGTCGTCGCTGCAATTATGATACGACCGAAGGGAAATATTCTGGTCATCCAATTGCTTCCTCCTGCAACCGTATCTAATACGGATCCTTCCGTATTCCATCGCAACTAATAGAACTTCACTCTCGTATACATATTCCAGTTTTCTGGTCTTCGTTGGAATGATTGCTGCTTTTGATGCTGCATATACCCACCTCATTCTTTGATAGGCTGTGAAATATTCAAATTAATTCCGATTAGACTTTCCAAACGTCACATTTGAATTGGTTAGGGGTGCATAAAGATCTTGGCATTAACGCTTCAGCTATGTTGGAATATGTTATTTAAAAAGGAATATAAATTTACTCTAACATATTGGACTCTAAATTTGCGATATATCTAACTTATTTGATTATAAATAAAATCTTCTATTTAGTTTAGCATCAAAAACATAAGGAATTCATTTCAGTCATTGAAATTTGATAAAAATGTGAATTTTCAGAAATACTTGTGGTAAGCTCATAAATATTATTATGTGATTTTTATTATAAAAATACCATTATTTAATTTCAATAGTCGTATTGTCGGCTTTATTTTCAAATAATATTGCAAATTACGAATTCAAATTACGACATAGATTTTTAAAATCCATCCGTTTACTAAGCTAATGCTTAATCCTACTATTACTACATATCTTGTACAGTTTCATAATAAAGTTAAATCATATATGTAAAAAGAAACTCAAATAGTGATGTCGCTTTTATTATCATTTGTGTCGGAGGGGAATATTTTATGCGAACCGCAAAGAGAGCTTTTTCCTTACGTTTGATTATAGTCGAACCATATTTTACCTTTAACATTCTGGTTTTAATGTAATTTTCAACATTCATTCAATGTTTGCCCTACGTCACGTTATGGAAGATGGCGTCAGTAGGAGTGTTGATTTTTCAAACAGGACTAACTCAGCGGTAGTGCTGCTAAAAGGGCCACGACTGCTGATGTCATTTCGCACCTATGGAGCCAGTATAGCCCTTTTTAACATTTTAGTCCATTTGTGTAAGTGCTTATGCCGCTATGTCCTCGAAAGTGAATAATTTATTCTGTTAAAATACTTCGATATATTTGTTGAAAAGTACTTGTAAAAAAACCTTAAGATTTAAAAGCAGTGGGGCTGTTATTTTCAACTATTATTTCTTTGAAATCAATAAATTTCACCTCTCAGTGATTAAACTTAAAAAACACCATTTATTCATCATTTAAAATTCATCACAAAGTTGTTATTACCCTATAACTTGTCACTTTCATTAGAAATATGAGATTATTGTTCATCCTAATATTCATTTATCCCTTCGCTATTTTCCACACACAATTTTTGATAACTTTATCTCACATATGCTCTCGTTTCTTTAGTGATCGTGGTTGTCATGCTTCAACTCCACTTGACTTCGATTCAACTTTTCATTTTGGTAAAAGATATATGATGAGATTAGAGTTGAAGAGTATTTGGGTTCATCCGCTATAAACCGAGGGCTGTTTTACTTTCTAACTTGATGTTAATTTTATTTTTGTTGTATAAAAAATCCTAATTATATATAGCAAAGGTAATATAAATTATATGATATATGAAACGATTATAAATTATGTAACCTATGAATAACACATGAAAAATAGTGTACCAAAAAAGTATTTAGACTTTTATTTATTCTTTAGATACTGGATTTAGGAATATGCTACTAGGGACGATAGTATATAAAATGTGAGGAAGAAGTTTTATGCCTGATATTTTTCCTTCGTCCAGAAGAGAAACAATTTAGAACAAATCCTCTTTGAAGAATGAGGATCAGTCACTACAGTCACTACAACTATACATCCAAAGTAGACTAATTTTACGCACGATAAATTTGAATTCTATTCAATTTATTAATCTAAATAGCTGTCAGATTTTAAAATTTATTTAATCCTATGATTTTATCTAAGATATATTACATGATGTGGTAGATTCATTTTTTGCAGTACCCATAAATGTTTATGATTTAGGGACACATGATTTTAGTGTTGAATGGTATTTTATGAAAATAAGCCACAATAGAGGCACGCATTCCAGTTATCAGAACAAGGTTCGACCTGGATAGAAACGTAGTCTAATATCTAGACCATAGATTCCCAATAATATTTTCCGTAACCCCTTTTAATTTCCCGTAGACCCCCGAGCCTGTATTATATTGAAATTTTTTCGAATTAATAGCTACAATTGGTTTCGATTTAATTATACTATCGGTTTAATTGGGATCTTTGGCTTCAAAAAGCTCTAAAACACTCAAAAAATTGAAAAAATCGCGGACACCTATTTTTTTCCTCCATGACATGGACCCCTTTTAAATCTGTATGTACCCCTGCGGGTCTATATGCACCACTTTGGGAACCTATGATCTAGATCAGGGTTGGCAAACCTTTTGACGCCAAAGTGTCATATATGATGAAGGTAAAGGGCTTGCGTGCCATAGTGGTACCAAGCCATACAGTGAAATGATAATATATATATTTTATGAGATCAACGATAGGATTAGAATCTTCAAGTTATCTTAAGTAATCGTTTATTGCGATTACTAATGAACATTATTAATATTTATTTAAAGGCTAAAACGGCTTGTTAAATTGTTGTGGCCGGGTGGCTAGAGGAACATCCCGGGTTCGTTTCCCGGCCCTGTCAGACTTTTTTCAAGTCCGTTTTCCTTCCTATTTATTTACTGCGAAGTTTAATTTTTAAATTTAAGTATACTTAATAAACATAATGTTGTGGGAGTTCTGCGTGCCCAAATATTCTCTTGTGTGCCACTGTGGATACGCGTGCTATAGGTTCGCCACCACTGATCTAGACCTAGAGATTGTTCACCCAAAACAAGTAGAATCAAAATCATACTTCCATTTTTAAGCAGAAGCGAACCTTTAGTATTTGCGGTCCCTCCTGCGTATACACGAAATCACATCCATAATAACATGCACAGACTGCGTCCCTCAACCGCGCGTATGCATTAAAATTTCGTGTCAATCGATGCGTTCGAATCCCCGTTTCAATCTCTTCTTCTCCCCTAGAGGCGAAAGTATTACGGGGGGTAGTTGTCGGAACAAAAGCGAATCAGCGACAGGGGAGCGAGGGAATCCCGCTCGAGGACCAAAAAATATGGAGAATTTCGGTGCCGTTTTTACCTCTCCAGCAGCGGCGTAACCTTTTTGGTTTTCGTTTAAAGCGCCGGCAAGCAAACGTCCGGCATTGTCCTCCCCTATTGTTGCTTTGACGGAAATGGCGTCCGATGTCGTTTGTCATTTACTCCAGAGTCTCTGCGTAAGCATATTGTTTACGAGATTTTTTCCCAGCGTCGCTCGGAAGAGGTGGACTAACGTGGTTAATATCGCGAATTCAGTCGCACGTAATTTAGTGGAAACCCTCTTCTTTTATTTGGAGTTGCCGCTTTCCGCCGCCGGTGCGCTACGGTCGAGGGCAGAGATGTTTTTAAAATTCCTGTGTCGGGATGTTAAAATGTAATTCTCTTCATATACAGCGGCGGACATTGTGTAATATTCCTGCAAGGCTAATGCAAGCAGACGAAGAGTTAGAGATTTTATTCGATGAGCTGTTTTTCCTTTGTGCGGCTTTCAAAGATCAAGTTCTTTCGAAGTGTCCTAATTTGCATGTTACGGACATTTTTACGTCGGGTTCATACTTTATTTGCTTACCGAAGTACGGAGAGATGGAAGTCTCGGTGAAAAACATCGTCGTTACTTGAAATTTAAAAACTTTTCGCATGTTAACCTTTTATCTTCTAAATATCTCCTCTTTTAATTTTGAGAAAGCCGAGTTAATGAGTAATTAAACATTTTTATATAAATTTTCACGCGTTTTTCTAATCTGATCACTTGTTTCTTCGTTATTTCTATTTATTCTTTTTCTTTACAATATTACTTTTTACAATATTATTTAATAGTTTATTTTGATATCGTGTGGTATTAAGATCAATGACTTTTTAATTTACCCGAGATCATATTCATTAAATCCTTTTGCCTGGCTCAAATGCTGCTTAAGTTTGTAAATATATTTTATAGTAGCTGATTACTGTAATTATTTAATCTCGCCAAGATTTTCACGTAGAAGGTCATATTTATAATTTTCTGGTTCCAATTTTTTATAAATTAAGTATTTTCATTTTCCTTTTGAGGCAGAATAAAGAAAAAATATATCTTCATTTTTCATTTTTTTCTCTACCTTGTCCATGGACGTGATCATATGAATAGTAGTGAGCTAGTGTAATGCATTAAATATTGGTGAAGTATAATTAAATTCTATGAAAAGTTTTGAAATCAAAGGCTAACCATTAGTATCTTTATCTAACTTACTATACTTCATTTGCTTTTCAAAATGCAATCGTTGTTTATAGCCGAAGGATTATTTAATCATTTAACTATATGAGCATTCTTTAGTTTGATTTCTTTTCACATATAATTTCATTATAATTTTTTGTTGTAGAGAACCTTTACAACCACAATTGAAGTTTCACATTTCAACTGTATTTATTTCTGTAAAAATGTCGTTGTGTTCATCAAGAAATGTTTTTTGAGGATCATAATTTTTACGTTAATTCCATTTACAGTTATAGAAGCTGTGAATTGGAAAACGGGAAATACCAGTCTACAGAGTAAAAAAAAAAAATAAATAGTGATTGCTTGTATATAATAATAATAATAATAATAATAAATCGTCTTTATTTGGGCGAGATTGAGACTAAAAAGTCTCTTCTTCCATCTAACCCATCGTCATTAAATATGAAATTAGAAGAAGAAAAAATTAGAAGAATTGTGGATATAAAAACCTAAGAGATTCTTAGGAAAGAAAATCCACTGCAGGAAAACACCAACGAGGAAGGGGGGTGTGAAAAACCTGCGCAAACCTACCGATAGTAATAGCTAAAAGATAAGAGAAGAGAAAAACATTCAAAAATAAATAAATACACTACCAATAAGTACTTACATGCGATACATAAATAAGAATCAGTTAACATTTAAACAGAGATAGCAATATACAAATGTAACATAAAAAACAAGATAGAAAAACAAGGAAAACGTACATTATCAGGAAAAATAAAAGAATATTATAAAAAAACAGTATCAAAATAATGCATACAGTATGTACTAGTCAAAATTTTATATAACATTGACATTTAGGTAAGTAAGGAAAAAATAGAAAAAATAATAAATAAAATTTAAAAAAATAAACAGATGAGAATTATTAGGTATAAAGACATAGAAAGCATCGTATGCGTTGAGAGGAAGAGCAGGAGCAACATCAGTATGTATGGAATAGAGGAGATTTCTTTTCATTGCTGATTGCATTGCTGCATTTCGTGTCAGAGCATTTATAGGAAAGATTTAAGCAAGGATAGAGGAGTAAAATAAGGTGATTCAGTGAATGCATATTGAAAGAAAGGAGTAGTGTTGCTTTTTAATTCGGAAGTCTATCTAGCTGAAGGTCATCAAGGCACTTTCTCTTGAAAGAATGAGAGGACACAGAGAGTTTGATATTAGCCGGAAGAGAATTCCATAGCTTGCTTGCAGTTACGATATAAGAGTTGTGGAATGTTTCAGTTCGGTGGTGAGGGATAAGTAGTTTTTTGCATCCTCGTGTGTTACGGTTATGTACTGAATCAAAACTTACAAATTCGTTTGCGATGTATTCGGGAGTATGTGTGTGTAGGATGTTGTAGAATGAACAAAGAATGTGTAGCTTTCTGCGAGAATCTAACTTCAACAAGCCTAATTTATTGTATGATTCAGATATATGGTCGTATTTTCTTAAATTAAAAATGAATCTCACAGCTGCATTCTGAGCTCGTTGTAGTTTAAGAGTTAGTTCACCGGACAAGTCTTGGTAGATAATGTCTCCATAATCAAAGTGAGGCATAATTAGAGACTTCACAAGCTGTGCTTTCAGAGAAGAAGGGAGGAAATATCCTAAGCGCCTGAGATTTTGAAGGGACATATATACTTTCTTACAAATATTTGTTACTTGCTGCGACCATTGCAGATTTTCATTTATGAAAAGGCCAAGATTATTTACTGAATTACTCAACGGGATTTGAAATCCGTTTAAGGTGGGCTTGGGAATCATATCGATATTTAAATTCTTTAAAAGTTTAGGATTGCCAATGATAATGGCTTGCGATTTAGTTGGGTTAACGGCAATGAAATTATTTCTGCTCCATTCGTTTATTAAAGCTAGATCTTGGTTTAACAAATTCATTGACTGAGGAAGATCTGTTGAGCTGGAGTCTAAATAGATCTGTAAATCATCGGCATATAAATGATACTTGCTGTATCTGATGACTTGCGGACAATCATTGATATAAAGGGAGAATAGCAAAGGACCTAGTATAGAACCTTGAGGTAGACCACGATCAATCTGTAACCATGAGGAAGAGGAATCTTGAGATATAACTTTTTGGTGTCGCTCGTAAAGGTAGGATGAAAACCAGTCGGTAGATAATGTAGAGAAGCCGATATCACGCAGTTTCGCTATCATAATTACCACATCAATAGAGTCAAAGGCTTTACTAAAATCAAGAAGAATTAGAGAAGTTAATTTTGTATTGTCAATGGATCTTCTAATATCATCAGTGACTTTCACTAAAGCCGTAGAGGTACTGTGACCTTTGCGGAAGCCCGATTGTAAGGTGTTAAGAATTGAATTTTGACTAAGAAATTCGGTTACCTGGCCATGTACTAGCTTCTCTAAGACTTTGCTTAGAGATATACAACGTATACGCATACGCATTTTGAACGCATACTTTGTACACGTTTAAAAAATATACCACATCGATCTTCAATATAGAAATATTTTGTTTATAAGCTAATTTTTGGCATTTAAATTGTAGATGCCGAATATTTGATTCCGCTTAGCGTGGCTAAGTAATAATTCTAAATATTCTGGAGCAATAGCGGGTTTCTTGTCAATTTTCCTTGAAATGCATGCATTTTTGACGCGGATTGGATAATAGCTTTCAATGTTCTTCTTACATGACCCTCGGAAGTGAAAGATGTAACGATCTTTTGAGGGGGCTTAAGGAGAATGACCTACTTTAAGTTAGGTCAATGGTGAATGACGTGATTACGCAAGGGTGTACCATTGAAATCTCTGCAAATCATCTTATACCGCTATAAAACTATTATTAACATTACACTCAATATCTATGTCACTATCTCAATTATGTCATCTCTTTCATTAGTAATGAGTAATGGGCATGTTGGAGGTATTATAGTTCGAACTTCATCTTATGTAATTTAGCGATGCTAAGGTCACAAGAAAGTTACAATCCAGAAACTACAATCCTAAAAAATAATAGTTTACAAAATATCTAGAAATTGTACCTTCTTCCTGAAACAAACTAAAATACGTTTTCTAAATACTTTGTAAACTTCAATATTAGAGGTTAAATTTCCAATAGCCGTATTTGTCGGCTTTTCTCGACTCATTCACCGGTATTCGGAGAAAACAAGAAAGGAATGACGTACTTTTAAAATAACGAAAGCGCTTTTCGAGAGCCAAGCTACCTTCGTCAGGGGTAATAAAATAAATTATTTATTAGTATTATTGCCTATTGGAGATTAAGAACCCCTAATTCATTGACAGCAGTGTTCCAAATTTTTGTTCTTTACATACTTAAATATGTTATCAGAATTCATTGATATTTAATTAAGTCCAATTCATAGATAGGTATGCTGTGCATATTATTAATCTCAGATTACCTTCTCACTGAAAATTATGTTTTCCTGATCATTTTTTTTTTGCTGTTTTTATTGTCGATGAAATATTTCGATTATGTCAATCGCGCATATTACGAAGGAATTTTGTTGAATATCAGGAATATCCTTAGTTCTAAAATGACCTAAAATGCAAAATAGGGATGTGGCAAAGCGTAGATCAGCGTCAGCGTATTTCGTAACATAACCAAATTGAAGGAAATTTGGAGGTAGGGAGGGCCTGGTTATTGGGGGGGTATTTGTTGCCTTTGGAAAGAGGGAGGATAGACGCCTCTTTCCGGGTCGTTTAACTATGAGTTCCTGAATTGGACATTTCGGAAGACTTCGTTGGATAGGGAGAGAATTTTATGGGCGGCATAAGAAGGCTGAAGTGAAGTAACACGCAATTTCTGAATAAAGGCGGCGTGCGGGTGACGATTCATATATTACACCCGCCTTTTGTGAGCCGCGATCTCCCGCGAATTCGTCTCAAAGAACCTCGTTCCAAAGGCGCACATTATCGTAACTTTTGAGTGACCTACGGGAAAACTACCTGATAAGTTGCTCGCGCCTTGCGAGCTTTCTTGGCGTGAATGGAAGTCTTACGTCCGGGGACGGAAAAATCCCTTTGGGGAAGGAAGAAATGCGAGATCGGGTATCGTGGATAATTAATGGGGAATGAATCAACGGAATGACTTCTCCGAGATCTCCGCCATCGAGGATTAATCCGACACCAACTTTGGGCCCTCCTTTGTGGGAGGGAAAGAAAAAACGCAAAAGTTCGTCGCGAGTTGTATGACTGTGCCCTCTCAGACGGTTCTGAGTAATACAAGAGTTGTAACTTTGTTGAACAGAATACTGCGGTTCTCTTTCGAGCAAAGTTTGCATGTAATTTTGATGAAAAAAGTTTAATATTGGGTATAAACCTGAGGAAATGACAATCTTCAGCATCATTAAAATATTACGGGTGACAAAAGTTGATTAAAATTGTTTAGAAAGAATTATTTACACACGTAACCTCGCTGAAACCTCAATCTTCAAAAAATGGATGCATTATCAATGCATTTTCTACAAATTTTTAAATGAAATTATATTACACAAGTGTGAATTATTTTATTAGTATTCTTTTTGAATACCAGTTTGGCTACTTTTTATTTATGTTGTTATTTTCAAGTTTACTCTATTTTTTTATCCTGTTCTTGTCAATGAATGTTAGGCTTTTAAGCTCCTTTTTCTTCGATATATCCTTTTATTTTCGTGTAGCAATTTAAAATAGTGAAATGAATTAAGGAAAGTGAATGAACATTGACTAATAAATATACTAACGCCACCCGAAATAACGACCAATGTCAATGCATCATACTTTTTAAAATAACTCTTCTTCCCAAGGGAAAACGGACTTGAAAAAAGTCTGACAGGGCAATCACCTCAACCCTTTCCTTGTAACTCTTCTTATTTGCGTCGGTTGTATGCTGTTAAATTAGATACATCTTATGTAATGAATTAGTCTATAATAAAATTGTATGAGGACTGCAATTCAAATGTCACTCTAGTGAATCAGAAAATTTCAATTCCTGTATAAATAATGAATTTAAAATATGTTTGTTATCAGTTTAATGACTTCAGAATCGAAAGTTCTTGAACAAGAATTTTTCAACAAAGACATGTTTATTTTGACAAATTCGTATTTTGTGGTGCTTGGTGAGGTTGTAAATCATTCAAAAGGTTGAGCAAGAGAACCGATAATAACCATTTCGTAAGTGGTCTATGTGATGCCGAAGAGACGTAGTGCAAAGAATAAGTGAAACGATGAATGGGTTTTGAGAGAGAATTACGAGTGAAAGACGTAATATTATTGTAAAAGTGGAGTCTTATGGTTTGCATATTCCGTGAGAAAGCAACGAGACATACGCATATTCCATCTATGTATGTTACTTCTTGGTATAATTTCACGTATGAATGAGGAGCCCATCATGGCGTTAGAAAGTTTCATCAAAGAATATAGAAAATTCGAGAAAGTACCGGATTGAATCCTGCCAATTGAGAGCGATTCTCGAAGATTCGACGATCGTGATATCGATTTCATTATTTTCTCTGTTTGTTCTGAGATCGTAATCTGATGTGAAGACATCTTTATTCGCCGCAGAGACCAACTTCCGGGAAGAGATGGCGCTTTTCATATGTTATGACTGTGAAAGCCTTTCTATCCTTAACCCTCCCTTCGCCTGCATGACCTCGAAAAAAACTCTTGTTGTTCCCATGGTGCGGGATCGGTTCCCAGGGAATTCTGTCTTCATCATTCCCCGATCTATCTTCCGATCTCTTATTCGTCTCAGTGTGACGAAGCTATGGAAAGCGCCTTCAGTCAACGGAAGATGAGAAACTTTTTGACGTCCGTTTTTACGACTTCTCCGCAAAAGAATTGGTTCTTTTCACTTCGTACCCTTCCGCCTTTTTTATGGGCATTTTTAACCGCTTATCTGTTTACCATCTCCTCTTTCGGTTACTCTCGGCCTTTCCCCTTGCATCTTCCCGCATGCGCGCCGCTAATTTACTCATTCTTATTCCGGAGTGTTGAGACTTTCATTTCAAAGATTCGGGAATTATTGCCCTGTTTTCGAGGATCTCGTTTTTTCCTTTGATTCGCCCTCCCCGATGGGATTAAATTTTACGGTCGCTAGATTACAATTTTTTGGACCCTCTTTCCTTTAGATATCTTGACGTGGAATCATGGGTTTCTAGTTGAATATATTGATTGTGGTTGGTGACAAGCAAACAAAGGTTTTCTACGTACGCTAACCAAGTAAAATGCAGCCATTAGTAATGGCATACATTTTTTACAAAGAAAATTATACTAATGCAATTTGAAATGCCTTGTTGTTAAAATTACTTGGTGAAACATTTTCGAGAAATAATTTTCGTTTGAGTTTTTTATAAAGAATAATTATATTTATTTACTATGGTGGAGCATAGTTACATATATCAAACAAGAACCAGCCTAAAAGAGTATCAGCTTAACCTAATCACTGCATATAATATTTACGTTAAGACGAAGCATCATTTTGTACCCGAATTACATTTCAAAGTATTCAGGTTCTGCAATGAAACTCACCACTTTCTCGACTATATTGAATAACAGTCTTATAATAATAGTCTTACTAAGAAAACAAAAAGGTTTTCTCTTCGCTAATTAAGTAATCTCTCAGGTGGAATTTATTCTCATTATTATTAGAATATTTTTATCTTAATTTCAGACACACTATTTAAACATTGTATTTCTTCATTACATTAAAGAATATTTTGTAATTTTTAATGTTTTTTTCACAATAGAAGTTTTCACCTTTAGATATATATGTATATGAGTGATGGTATATTTATAATGCAATGTTCACTAAATTATAAATTTTCGAGTTATTACTGAAAGAACCCTTTCGAAATATAAGATTTGATAATCGTGATATTAATTTTTCTTTCTATGCCAATTGTGACCTTTTTTACTAATGCTTTTTGTAGTATTCATTTTTGTACGATTCTGTGGATCAGAGAAATGAATTTCTACTTCGTCCTATTTAAACGTCTAATGGTTTGTGCGTAAGCTCCTTTAAATTTCTGCATGGTGTTAATCAGCAGGCCTAATGCAAATACCTCGTCGAGTTCATATATTCCGGGGATTTATCGATCTGATGTTTCCAAGTCATTTTCCGCTCCCGTAGTAAAGCGTTTTATTTCAGACGCGTTAAAGTCCATCACCGGCGCTCTCTCATCCAGAAACTCCTAAGAGAAACCTAACTCTAGCTGTATCTCTTGTTTACGAGGCGCCGGTAATCGTGCTGCCGTTAAATGCGAATAATCGCCAAGTGGCGAATACTGGGCCTAAATGTGCGTTCACGCATTTCCATCAAGTATCTTCTGTGCTCTCCTAAGTGCATCATACTTCGTTTCTGATCATAATTGCCTCTTTCGCGCTCTATGTTTGTGCATCCCACAGTAAATCTTCCCAGCATATCTTTCCTTCGCATGTTTACTGTTATAAATACAAATGCTATTGAAACGATTTTAGTGTCGAGATGAACTTTAATGGAAAAGGGTTTGTAGTCTTTGACCTATTTTTCACCTTTGCAAAATTTACCAACTCGTTGGAAAGAGATTATCCCTTAAATTTGAAAGTAGATTTTTTTTGTTTATCTATACGATTCGTTCTTACCTATCGATTTTATAATTTGTCTGCTCTAAAATTGTTATGAAAAGTCCCTTAGATAACACGTTATACATTTGTTTATGCTTATTTTGTTGTCCTAAAGGAATTAATGGTTTAAAATCTCCAATAGCCGTATTTGTCGGCGTTCCTCGTCTCATTCACCGGTATTCTGGTGAATGAGAAAGGTAAACAAGAAAGGACACCGCATTTTTTAATAGCACCCAATATTATTTATTACATATTAGATATTATACATTTATATATGATATATTAGATATTTCGAATGCGATGCATTCGTCTTCAGGAGTAACGTGTTCAAAATTTTCTTTCTTTAGGTCTTAAAGGAGTTATAACGACAGTTTTTGAGCATTTAAATGGTTTTGCAGAGTGAGGCAAACGTCAATTTACTAAAAGTATAACTCTTATATATTTTTACTTTTTAGTTGCATATATTTTGCGGATTCTTATTTCGTTGAGTATATACGTAATTTTTTGTTTTGGTGGACTATCTCTCAACGTTTATTAACCGTTTTACATATCTGTTTAGAAATATTATATTTCTAATAGATGTATGCATTAGTATAGCTTTACGAGACCACGAGGCTGAGCGTTAATCTTGTTTCCATATTGTTTTAAAAAAGTGTGCATTCCGAATTAACTTAGGCAGTAGAGTTTTATTTCATATTTTATTTTTTTGCGCTTATCTTTGGTTTATTTCTTTCATAAAACTCCTTTCCGCTTTGCAAGAATTGTTAATTCAGAGTCGGCTTGTCTAGATGATCATCAATCATTTTCGATGCCGCCAGCGGAGTAATTACGCTTTTAAATCTCTTCGCCTCCAATATCGATCGCAAGAAAATCAATTTCCGTTCTATTTGAATAGAGTATTAGTGTTCCGTGAAAATAATGCTCGAGGATGATTGGTACGACCCTGGAACGCACCACAAGGGAGATTCATTCTGAAACGAAATGACCCATTTTTTGGCTTTTGATCGAGAAAATTTAAGTGTTTATTCTATAAAGGACAGCTTATACTGTAACTGTCAGAATGGTAGCCAATGATGCTCGCTTGCACATCAACGTATGGAGCAAACTGATAAATATTGCTTTTTTCTATACTACCAATATGTAGAGTTCAGATCCTAGTACTATTCCAAATTAAACAATGCGTTCTGTTTCAAATTTATGTCAATTTTAATAAGGCATAATTTTTACAACTCAGCCGTTTACGTACCTTTTGGTAAATTATCTTTTATGCTGTGATCTCTCTATCTCTTTCTTACAACCATATCTATACATTTTGCAGGTTTTTCACGCCACCTTCTCTTTGTGGGTGTTTTACTGCAGTTCATTGTAATCTGTGATTAAAATTATTTCTTTTATTTGCTCCACAAAGAAATTCTTTCTCTCCATATTTCCTGCCTACTTCTACATTACTTGATAACACTTTGCATATATGACTGTTATGCTTCGATTTTATGTATATTTTGGCTGTTTGGTGTAAGACAAGGACTCAATGGAAGATAGAATACCCAGTCTCAATTTTGCGCAATGAAGATGCTTGTATTGTATTATACTGTATACATTTTGTCTATTGAATTTCCATAAATGATTCCTACTATAAGTTTCTTATTGTTATGGTATGAATTTAGATATTTTAAGGAAATAAAAACAACGTCGAATTTTGGAGCATCTAAAATATTTTATTCACCGTGGAACATGCCTCTTAATTTACCTCTGTAAAAATCATCAAGAAACAGGAAAAAAAGTATTGCAAAGATGTTCCTTTATTCAATATAGAAATATCGCCGTTTTATAACTATCACGATATCTTTTTGACTTAAAATTTTAACAGTACCGTTGAATTCCTTCAGGGGACACCGTTTCTTCTTGATTTCTCAGAAAACGGGTAGGATAATATGATAATCCATTTGGGAAAGGTAAATTCGACGCTTTTTCAATATTTGGGGAAAACAGCAATGCAATCCGTAAAACCATCTGTTTCCGATTTTCTTCAATAGTCTCGCACCACCTCATTTTCGTCTGCATTTCATCTCCTCCCGTTTCTTTATTTCTCTTTCCAAAACTCTTTTCCCTACCAAAAAATAAGACGAATCCTTGCTGTCACGGAACCATCCGGTTTCTATCACACCACCGCAAACTTCCGCCTCCTAACTCGGCTTGGTCCATCATAATAAAAGGGAGTTAACCGTGAAATATGGCAGCATAACAGAGTGGGCAAAAAAATAAGTAAATCGGCTGTTTGGGAGAGACAGATTGAACGGAGACGCCACTAGGGTGGGGTGCGCTCGGATGATGGATTGCCCTGCCCACTGTGCTTCCTATCTATGTAAATATAGCATACATGTATTTCAAATGACACATGGACTAAATACATATACTATACTACTCTTATAAGGATTCGATTCACTCTCCACTTTTAAGTGTCCTCCACCGGTCTTGTATTCATTTCGTTTTGGCTTCTATTTCTTCAATATGCTATTGATTGGAAAATTATGTATATTGTGTAACTGATTAGAAGTTGCCATTGATTTAGGAAGCTACATTGTAGCATTATTAGCCTCTATTATAATATACCCAGCACTATTATCTATTACTATTACGTCTATATATAATAGATATGAAAATAGTTGAAGTACATAATGACTGAAGAGAGATGTATACTTTTCCACAGGAAATTTATTTGGAGATTACATGCTGAAACCGGTAATTTCCAAATAAATTTCCTATGGAAAAGTATGTATCTCTCTTCTTTCATTATGAAGTGCAATTTCCTCAACATCTCGGCCATCTCCGTGGATTGTATTGGTTAAAATACATTGCATACATTACATAAAATACATTGAATTCCCTGAATTATTCTAAAATTGTATACATAATTAGAAATATAATACCATATGATATAATGCAGCATGCAGATAGACTTGAGCCCTAATGATTACGAAGCGAGGCGCCTTTCTTTGTTTAGAGATGAAAAAATCTATTTTCATAAGCTCATATATCTTTGACTATTCATCATTATTCTCATAGTAACTTGTTTTTGAAATAAAACTCATTCCAAGCACCCTTTGCGTTGTGTATGTCTACTCATTGTCGTCTACCTCTAAGGCGTCTTAAGTAGATATCATCTCAAAAATCGCGTGTATTTGATATCAATTTGACACTCAAGGTAACTCAGGTCATCTCCTCATGTCCATCTCTCCAGATCTGAAATTCCTCGACCTTCAATCCCATTTCCACCGTGATTAATCAGAGGCATTTGTTCCCAATTCCGAACGTAACCACATCAATCAGATCCGGGTTTCGTATTAAGAACCTTTCCATGGCATTTTTCATCGAAAACCTTCCAGTTACTCATTATAAATGCGAATATTTAAGGGCAAACAATCCCTTATCTTTTCAGGTACGTTTAATTACCCGTTTTGAAGGCATTCGAGGCCGACTTGTAAAACAGAGGGACAGATAGGATCTCGACGGCGCCTTACGATTCGATACTCGAATTCTTCTCGGACTTCATTCGCGGCGAACCGGAGAAGCGGCTAATTTTACCCCACGATATATTTTAAAACTCGAAATACGGGCGAATAATTAATCGCCTTTTTCCGCAATTTGCCGTAAAACATCGGTCCGACTCGCGTGACTACCCAGCTTTCGCATGCTCCTCCTCTTAAATTGCGAAATTCCTCCATCGCATGTGTATTAAATGGGGAAGGAATCCATAGATAATTTTATTGCGAAGGTGGTGCGAGGATCTCCATCATCCATTCGCCGCTGAGATACCGTTGGTTTCTCTCCGAATGCGAAATGGTTTCCGTACGGGGGATAACTTAGCGATTTTCTCGCTATTTCGCAGCGCCGAAACGGGAGAGATGTCGTGCCCCTTTCCCCCCGTTCTAAGTAGGGAGATTTATGACCTTCTTGCATCCTAGGAAAGCCTTCTCTAGCCTTGCTTACACGCTTCGCTAAAACAGTACCCTTCCCTCCGTGTATATACACCACTCCGGAGAACACGCTGTTTTGTTGCTTTGATAAACACCGTCGAAGGAAGAATTTAACACGGTTTTGCGCTCGCGTTTGGAAGCTGGTTGAGCGCATCTAAGGGAAAGGGAGATGTGGTTATCGATGGTAAGAATCGAATGGAATTTAGCGACGATTCGTGGAGCTGAAATTTCCGAAGGTTGCCATTTCTCGATTAATGTAATTGATGAGGTTAGTGTACTAGAAATGGAAAACTTGGTGGTAGAAACGACTAAATTAGGTGGAAATTTAAGACCTTGTAATTTATTCGTAAAATTTTATTCGATGGAAACTTTTATATGGGAAATTACAAGATCTTTCCTCAAAGTCATTCCTTTGATCGTCGATTTTGATAACTAATAAGCAACTAGACAAACTGGAAAACATTTCACTTCTGTAATCATATCAATATCACAAATAACATGATTGAAAAATAAATAAAATTTGATATCATTATAAGTGAATTATTTTTTACGTAATTTTGTATATATTGCCATGGCATTTGTTTCTTTCATATATCCCATACTCCAGCAACGTATAGTTTCAAATCTCAAATCTCAATCTCATATCAAGGGTTAATTTTAGCCCAAGAAATATATGTTGTCTATCCTTATTGGGTTATTTTATTTGAAAGTGATAGAGAAATGTTTTTTTTTTGATTCAAGGAATATATTTCTTCTCTTTATGCATGTACTTTATTTAAATATAACAAATTATGTAATACCAAATAAAATTCGGAAGGTGGGAGCCGTTAGTAAAATTGAGGAAGGATCCTCGAAACTAGCTGTAAAATTGAAAAAAATCCTATGAAGGTAGAAGGATGTCCATCCTTCATTAGAATGGATTTCCACAGTATCACGGCCGCTTTCGTCGATTTTTATGAAAAAATCCATTTTGAGTTCTTTATTTTTTTATCCAATCTGAAATCAATTTGATTTTGATTGAATTATCAAATCAGTGTCATCTTAAGTACACAAAAATACTTAGCCTACTAATTTTTTTATGAATCTAAGTGAATACACTATTTAGTGCTGATGACAGCCGATGACGTTTAGTGGAACATCTCTTATTACATCTCTCTTCTCTTACATCTCTATCTTTTTCATGCATAAATTTCATTTATTACCTTTATCTTCTCTCCGAATGGTGGTTTTATTGGATAAAAATGCTAAGTAGTTTCTTTCATTCAATTTTTATCTATCTACTCAGATTTAAGTTTATTTATTTGATAATTATTCTTTATCCCCTATTCTTTGCGGATATTTTTGCCTTAAAAAGTTAAAGGCATTATCATATTCATACGCACTAATATTACACACGATATTGTGCGATAATAATTAAGGATATCGTCAGCGAGGAGAACAAGGAAAGGTTTATTATATATCCGCACCAAGTTTTTTAAAGATTCAATCCTAAATAAATTTAAAGATTATCCTATCGCAAAACTGCGTGCGGTTATCACCAGAGAACTTTTTGAATACATTATCATCGAGGAAAATCGACATGGTTTGATGCCACAACTGCAGCTCGCTTGTTGAGCATTGACCTCAAAATGGACAGACGTCGCTCCGGCCGTAATTTCATGCTTTTTCGCGGCGAAATAGATAACCCTTCGCTTTATCTGCCAAAACCGGTCGCAAGTTAAATTACCCGCAATTTGTTGCATCGTCACATCGACTGCATTCCCGATTTTTTCCAAGTATCGAGCCGTCCCGCGAAATATCCATTAATACCCGTTTCGTTACCCCCCCTTTAAACGGGTCCAAAAGGGACGTCATTCAAGAAGATATATGCAATATTTACAGCCTCCACGAGGTAAACACGGCGAGTGCCCCAGTAAAAAATGAAGGGGCACGTTCGCGACGGAAATTCATTGCTATCATCGTTGCACTCATATCAAATCCGGGGCCGAATCACGGCAAGGAACATAGGGATGGTCGAATTATTACGTCGCTTCATGACAGGGGTTAGATAGCGTAGAAATCGGAGGGGAAACCGAGTCATGAATAGAGGCGAAGCATAGGAGGCTACATCCCAAAACTCTTCTTATCTCACCAGTCATCCTTCAGAAAAACTTTCCTTTTGTGACCCTCATTTCGCAGGCTTCCCAAATCGACCCCTGTAACCCTTATTCCTTTCTCCTCCCAAATCTCTAAAACCCTTACCTTCCCTTGAGCCCCGCAACCTCGGCCCACCTCACTATTCAAAACCCTCCCTTCCTATCCTATATGAGGTCGTTAATTTCAAAACGCCCCCGACAAGATTAGCCCCTCCTGAAAGCAGAGGCGGTATTTATTAGCGGTGTGCCTTAGCAGCGGGGGAGGGGAGGTTTGGGACGGCGTCGAGGGATACTTGGTCCCCACGAGTACCGTTTGTCTCTTGATGTGCAATGCGTCCGAGCTAAAGGCAAGATTGATGTCCGCTAAGTTGACGGGCGGCCGCGGATAAGCAAGCATTCCGCTGTTTTTGCGAATGCATTTCGTGTCGCGCTAATATCGAGCCGCAATCAATTATCCTTTAGCTTAAAGCGCTCGCAGCGATGGGGAAGCGAAGTTGGGCCAAGATGGCTTTTTAATTGGGGGCGGAGGTTTGGGATCGTTGTATTCGTTGGCTGGTTGTAGGACGTTAGATGCATGTGCGGCACATTATATTCACTGTCTTTGCTAATGCGTTGTTGGTGGTAATGCTCCAAAAAATAGCGTCGAGTCGAGCGTGATTAGATGTATGTATAAGTCTGCTCAATTGTTTATTTTATATAAAACTTTCTCAAGCTGAATGTAATTATCTGCGATTGTCATCTCAGGATTGACTTTTATTCCACTGTGTAATGATTGATAACCTGTTTCGAGAGGCGAATCTACGTACATTGAGGCTTAGAATGCTTTAAAATCGCAACGGTGTTTTACTTTACAGTTTCAGGCTTGTAGAAAAGAGGAATATATTTATTCGTAGTATTAATGAGAATTTTTATGTTTGATATATCTTCGTGTATGCAGTTAAAAATATCTCCAATAAATTTTTGATCCTTGTTCTATAAATAATTTAAAATTCACTGAAATAATTTGTATCGCAATAATAGAAGTCAAAATTGCGATGTCTCTTCGAAGATTTTCGACGGAAAAGAAACTAAAAATAATCTGTTGAGAACTAGCATCTGTAGTTTTCATTGCTCTGTAAAGAATAGTAATGCTTGTAGTGTTTGAATTTCTTCCAGTTAGAAATTACCTGTGATTATCTAAGACAATGCGAAAGAATAATCAACCCCAACTATTCCTCAGAGTCCATGAAAATTGCATATTTGAAGATAAATAGCGACATTGAATCCATACAATAATTAATGGATTATTCTATCTATGAAATGATTCTAAAATGTTACCGTTCTTTCAACATCCCATTCTGGTGAAGCTTGGTAATTGTGTATTGATTGTGCAATCGCTTTTTATTAAATTTGTTTTCTTCTTAACTGAATTTCCTAATATTATGGTTTGTATTTTGATACCTTATGTGCTGTCTAATTTGGTTCCATTGCAAAGCGCAGAACATTTCAGGATGAAGCTGAGGTTGCTGTGCCGTCTTCAAATAAAAGTATTTCCATTTCCCTTTTGAACTTCATTTCATCATATCGCACACCCAGCATCTAAATAATGATGCACTAGAAGTTGTACGCGGCCGAGCGCCATAAATAATTTCCCTAAGCTCGCTTTCAAGTCCTTTGTTACACTCCGCCATAAAGGGTCAGGTCCATAATTTAATAACGCTGCAAGGAGCTGCACATCGCCGACATTCGTTGAAATAGCAAATTCACTCAGAAACTTCGGGGACGATCAATTAATCATTCGGAGACGAGAAATATCTCGGGAAACGATTCATTCAGTCTCGGGAGGCGATCGATGTTTTTAATTAAAAAATTGTTTCCGCAAAGGAAGCGGATGCTTAACTCACCGGTTATCATCGACTCGGAAATCCCCTTAGTTCGCCTAAATCTCAGTTCCTCCTTATCTCTTTCATGATACAACCTCATCTTCTGCGGAGGAAAACTTTTCCGGAGTTTTTATTCGTATCCATCGGTCCGCTCCCCTATTTTTCCCTATCCTTACCGTCGCTCTCGAGTTTTTTCCCTCCTGCAAAAATTCTTCCCTCTTCTTTACGCGGAGGAAGAAAAAATTGCAAACTCCTTACTCCAGACTCTGTGGTCCCGCTCATGTATAATTTAGGTCTAACCCAAACTCGGGACGGCATGCGAATGGCCTTCCTCAACTAGGCCTCCGTACCATCCTCGTTTGAATGCGTAATAAACTAGAGAAAAACTTATGAAAGTGCAATGTATTCAATATTTACGTAACGGCGGGAAAGTTCTCACTGGAAATTAATCGGGAATTTTTTAAGCTCTACACGGTCGAGTATAAATAATTAATCGCAGTTGGCCCAGGCCGAGTTTATTCAGGAATTTCTTTTTGTTTACGGCGCTTGAGATAAAAATGCGAGAATGAGCTCTGTGATTTAACTGGGATGAATTTGTTTAAACTTTGCACTCTCAATTTACTTTGCAGATCTCACGTGCTTAACAAGATTTTCCAATTTGAAAAACACTTAAAGTGGATATTCGATCTTGAGTGTTGAACCTGTGTCCATTTATAACATAACTCCTGATTTCACATCAATGAAACGGTTGAATTCTTATTTCATTCAAACAAACTTGTTTTGGCCTTGAAACCGGTCGCATTTGTTTTTAAATTTTAAATTTTTAAGACATATATTTATTAATTCAAAGATTCACATACAGTTTTGCGACCATTTTACAGTGAATACACTTAACAAACAAAGAACATTTTTTAAAAATATACCTGAATATAGGAAATAAAAACTAAAAACAAAATAAACTAAAAATAACATATATTTACATATACAGAATACGACCCAAGCAGGAAAATATTTACAAGAATTTACTGACATTCTTTTAAGAATGCGTCAAGCGGCAGTCTGAAGAGGTCTATGGAGGAAGGTTGAAAAATCAGAAGGTTTGGAATTCTATAAAGTAGGGAACGTTGAGAAAGGGAAAATCTAAATATAGGAACATGGAGAAGAGGTGTTAGTCTTCTTGCTAAATATTGAAACTAATTCAGCCGAATTAATGTAAATTCAGATGAGTTTTGTGGAATTAGTCAAACTTTTCTCTTTAATTTTGATTTAAGTGTGGCCATTTGTAGTTCATTGTGACATATAGATCATCCTTTTAATAAAAAGGGCGTATTCAGTTTTCTTTTCTCTAATATTATTGATTATATCAAAAAATAAAATGGAAAATATTCCAATCGGGGTGATAAACGTAGATTAACTTTCATATATGTAAGATTTTAAGTATTTAATCTCTTTGTGGCACCTCCTCTAAAATGCATAGCCATATATATCCATCCCAGCGCTCATACAGAGATAATAGGCATTAACGAAAGGGTCGGCCCTCTTCAAAAATGCCAAAGAGGCGTAAAGAATAATTGCTCTTAATTTTATAATTCCTCCCTTCCGAAATAAAAAGTATACCTAAACTTTGTAAACAGCATGAATCCGTCGTAGCCATAACGGCGAGTTCCTCCTTTTTTCTATTGGAGAAAAGGGAATAAGAAAGATGTCGCGAGGGAGCTAACGAAATAGCTTTTGTTCCGCGGAGGAAGGTCGAGATTTCGGTGGGTTTTAAGGGGAATCGGCGGAGTTGAGCAGCGCTGAAAGGACTTCGGGAAGTGTATAGGGAGGTGAACGGGAAACTTCTTCAAACCTTCCTTTTTACCGCCCTGAAAAAGATATCGCCCCTTCACTTCCCCTACACATTTCTTTCATTCGTCTATTTTATAATGTAGGCGGGTCGTTAGGCAAACTGCTTTGGCGCCCGAGGAAGTCCGTAACCTCCCTCGCGAAACAAAAGAACGGCGCAAAAGAGTGAGAAACGCGCCTTAGCTCTGCACCTGGGGACTCGAATTCCGACATACTTAGAAGAGCCTTCCCTTCTATATCTTTGCCTCCTTCTATCTCCTTATCTTCTTATGGCTCCCATAGGTCCCTTCATCTGCTTCATTTCTTCACTTCTTTCCTCTCACTTTTGCTCTTTCGCGCCTTTTGCGGTGCCCTTCACACTCTTCTCCACACCCCTTCTACTTTTTCTTGATGTTCCTTTTCTTGCTGTCTTCTCTTTCATTTCTAATCCTCAATCGCTTGGCTTCAGGCAGGTTTTTTTCTCATACTTTTCTCTTCCGTCCTAGACATTTTCATGTACCTTTTTAGTAATTCTTGCTCAGGCTTTCATTTAACAAAAGGAACTGATAAAAAATGGTTTTGGTGAAGAAATCAATAATATATTTCAAAGTCTTTTCTGTGGGGGGTTTGCTCAATGGGTATGAAACGTGAACCTTTAGAAAGGAGGACATCAAGAGTAATTCTTGCTAAGGCTTTCATGAAGCGAAAAGAAATTATGAAAAAAAATTGATAAATGAATCAATAATAGCTTTTAAAGTCTACGGTGTGGATTGTTTTGCTCCATGGGTGTGAAACGTGAACCTTCAGAAAGGAAGACATCGAGAGATTGAAGGTCTTCGAGATGTGAAACTAGATGGAAAAATTAAGTTGGGTTGAAGTGAAAATAGCGATGCTAGATGGTGCTAGGTTGAAGGAGACGGTTTTAATTGAAGTGATTAAGCCTCAGCAGGGGAAATATGGATTACTAAAGGAAGTAAGTCATGACCTAAAGGGCAAGATAAAGGACCAATAAACGAAAGAAAGAGCTTTGAATAATGAATAATAAGACACGTAAGCCTAAAGAAAGTTATGAAATTTATGACTGAATTCTTGGCGTTCCTTTTCTTACTTCTGTCTTCATACATTTTCTGTTTCATACACACTGGTATTTATGTTTTCCTTATCGTCTGTTCCACCTTCCTCTAAATTTCATTTCTCACTCTCCTCTCAATGTCTTCACTTATCTCCCCACACTTCTCCACTACTTCTTATCCGTTCCATCTTTCCTATTCTCTTTTATTCCTTGTTTATTGCTTTCCTCACAGTTCACGATACCTCACATTCTCCCCCTCAAAGAAATGAATTCCTTCCCTCAAGTCCTGAATTTTCCGGTTGTTTCCACCTCTACTTTATCCTCTCAATTTCACTGGTATCAGGATAAAAGTGAGAGGAGTTGTCCCGCTTCATCTCTTCATCTCGCATCATCTTTGATTCCATTCCTTAGGGTGTGCTTTTTGGTGCAATATTCTTCGCTCTGGTGAGCTTCTCACCCCCATGGAAAAATGCAACAACCACCGTATCTTACCGGGGAGGATGATAATATCAGGATAAAATCTGCATACCAAGTTTGCAGGGCTCGTTGCAAAAATATGTGATATTATTAAAAAAATAAGTTGAAAAAATAAATTCACTTATACTATTTTCCACCGTGTGTTTCACACACGATCAGTTTCGTAAGTTAACCTACATCTTCAGGTGCTTAACTGACAAAACCGGTCGTGTGTGAAATATACGGTGGAAAATAGTGCAAGTGAATTTATTTCTTCAATTTATTTCTATGGAATTCCACATAGTAAAGCCTGCTACGATTGATTTTATGTGGTATAATATTGGTAACTTAGTAAGTGAAGTTGATAGTTTTGTCGTCAGAGATAATGTTTGAAGTAAATTGTATGCATGTTTTGTACTTGGGTGCTAAGCGATATGATACAGCCACGTCAACATTCAAATCAAAATACCATTATTTCTACCGGTCCTCGAGGTGACCTTCTGAATCAGAAATGAGTATTGAATTCTAAAATTGTTCTTGGATTATAAAAGCCCAGAAAAGTAGAAAAATTCTATTATCTTAATTTAATTAATTTTATATAGTATCACGTTTGGAAGGAAGTAATATGTACGAGTTATAATATAACTCGTATAACTTAACTACAGATCCAAAACACAAATCATGATTTAATGTGTTCAGCATAGAAATAGAGGTGAAATAATAATGCATCATAGGTTGCAGTCACTGGTATGGTGTTATATCATATGTTCATACTGTCATCTTTATTTTCCTTCCATGTGCCCTATTCTTTTGCCTTATGTCTCTTTTGTTCAACTTTTTCCATTCTGTACCTTGTTTGGCCCGATTCCTTTCTTTTATAATCACAAGGCAAAATCTCAATGCTAATGTCACTGTTCCTCTATTGTAAGTTACAGGAATTGGTTATTTGTATGTTATTACTATTTTTTGGGAAATGAATGGAAAATAAGATAAATCTCTGAGAACAAAGAATTTTAAGCGTCACAGTGGCTTTGCCTTAGTGCGGGGTTGTTGGATATTTTTAACGAACTTGAGAGTACATGAGATATAAATCATTGATCCTTATGAAAAAGCGGTTGTCACTGAGCAAGGCTCAGCAGTCTATTTTGTTGTGATTATCTAGCTACTTTGCATTTTTTAAGCATAATACTATTTTTATTAGTTAATTTTACTTTGACTGTGGCAAGGAAAAGTTCAAATTAAAACCATACATGAGTAATCCAAGTTAACGTAATTATTATAAATAAGTTATCAGTAAATAAGTATCGATAACAGATATTCATATTCATAAAAATGTAAAACTATCAATATTATGAAATGTAACCTAAAAACCTATAGTAGTATGATCAAAACTAATACTGTCATTTTCCTAATGTCCAACCTCAACTATTGTCTTTCAAATTGAAACTAAAAATAAATTAAATTAGTTGCGGTAAAATAACTTTTATTCCAGTACTGAGTAGAAAAAACTTATCTTTAACATACACAAATAATTGACGGAACATGTATGGTTCATGTGCTGGATTTCAGATAAACTCAAACCCAGATCTATCACATATCGGGTTCGAGTTCCAGCTACATCATAATTTATCTTCTTTGTTTTTCCAATCCAACTTATGTAATCACGTGAAGTTATTTTAGATGATTGAAATGGAGTTAAAAGTTTTCGTTATATTCATTTATTTATTTAACGGGAACCACCCATTTGATACAAAGTAAGTAAGGAATATCACAGTAGCAAATAAAATCAAATATTACAAATAATAGGATTGAAATACTAGGATAAAAAACATTTCCTAAGAAATATCACTAAATAAAAGAATAAATTGTCACAATATTTATATGGTAAAACGTATGTGGTAAATACATATTCAAATATAATAGATACAAAGGTAAATACATTAATTATCATAGAAATGTTAAAATAAATTAGATAAAATTGATAGCTAATATTTGGAAACAAGTGCATAAGATAGTGAGAATAATAACAAATTTAATATAGTACATTAAGTATACACAGAGACATATACATTTTACTGCTAACTATATAAATTTCTAATTTAAGTTTTTAATTTCTCTCAAACATCAATTAAATATGTCGACATTTTTTAGATCTGTATTTCCTAATCGACATAGCCTATTCATGGGCGTATTGTATGCATAATTATCATTGCAAGTTGGTATTGTGAATAAATTTTGGTCGTTACCCTTAGTCTTTGAAATGAGAATTTTTAAATAAAAAGTTCACCAATGAGAACGCAATACCTTGTTTATGTTAGGAACAGGCATTTTTATCTCTATGTGTTTCATTCTGTTAGACACAAGTGGGAAAGAATGTAAATTAATACGAGAGTATCCAAGGAGTTTACTCGGCGCATTTCCGAAACAATATACGTCCACAAGAAGAGATGTTTCGACATGTTGTGTAGAGAATAGCTGAGGAGGCGGTGCCGTGTGATTGGAAGATCTTTTAGCTCGAGAGGATTTAAAAAGAGAATGTGTCGAGGAGACGATGGAGGGGGCGATAAGGAAGAGAAGGTCATCGGGTTGAGGGTGGTCTGCTCAGCCAGCAATCCCTACGGCCCGCACATCTCGGATTGCCCGCACGTTCCGCCCAAGAATTGGTCGACCCTCAACCTACCCTCTTTTACTCCCACATCCTTAGCCTCATCGTTTTTCCTATCTCGCTCCTTCACTCCCCTTCTTCCCCACGTTCTCTCTCTTTTAATCATTAATCCCTTTTCCCCCCTTCAATTGCGCCCTCTTCCTTTCTTCTCCAAACGAGCCCTTTTCCTCCTTATTCTTGCAAGTTAACTGGAATTAACGAACCTATCGGAGCGTAAATTGACGTTTTGTGTACTCTCCGCTCTGGACGTTCTGAAGAATGCAGTTGTAAGCTAAAGGAATAATTAACTAATTCCAGATTCAGGGAAATTGCTATTTTCACATTCTTATGATCGCTTATTTATTTTATGGTAAAGAAGATTATTGAAACTAGCGTAAAAAGAGCTCATTATTTGAAGCATTATTTTTTTGCGATGTAAGTAACATCTGAAATAGTATATATTAAGCTAACACCTTTAATTAAGGAGCAATTGAATTGTTAAAGAGAGCAAAGTTTTTAGAAACAATCAGAAATTAAATCGATCTCATTGTTTTCAGAAATTTTATTAAAGTTTGAATAAATCGATTAGTGAATGAATAATCGAATTTAGTGGATGCATTGACAGATTGATCAACCAAACTTTTTATCATTTTGCAGGCCCCTCTTTTTGCTAAGTTAAATATAAATAATCGCCGCGCAGGCTCTTTTCAAGTAAAGTATGGAAATAAATGAAGTAAATATTCTCTTACACATCTAATTGAACAATCTCTCATTACAAACCATCATATAAAATTTGCATTTTATTAAATGACAAACACGTAGGTTCGGGACGTCAAAATACGCTCCTAGTGAACGAATGCAGGTATCAATGTCAACTTTCACTCAACAGAATGCACACATTTCATTCATTTATGAAATATATTCAGGCTTTTGTTGAGTAAATGGTTAATTAAGGTTCGAAATTCGCTTATATTCTATCCATTGATTTTTATTGTAGCCGATTTATGAAACACGTTTTACAAAAAAACCATTCCAGCTGTAATTTTCAACGATTTATATTTTATATCAATTTTCCGTTCTCAGTCCTAGAATTTAACCTTATTTTTCCTTATTTCTTCACTTTTTATTTATAAAGAATGTAAATTATATAATCATTCATATCTATTTGAAGAGAAGAATGATGAACCTGATGATGATTCTATCAACAAGTTTGTTTTATGATAAATACCTTGATTTAAAATTGAAAAAGTCATTCCTTCCCTTGTTCCTTTAGAGAGTTCTACCATGATGTCACGGTTCAAGCAGAGGATTTTATTGATTTGAATTAACTGTATATTTTTGTCCTTTTTTATATTTATTACTATCGAGAGAAGAACGATTCGGTATTTGTCACAAATAACTCGGGTGTTCCTCTTTCTATTACAAAATGAATTTTATATTAGCATTTCAGTAATTTACTGCTGCCGAATATATTTTTTTCAAATTTTAGAGATTTACGGAGATAAATTCAGCTTTTATAGAGCCTCGGAAAGATTTTGGTAATTTTTCAGTTATACAGTCTTAGCATACACCAGTATATTCACCAGTTATAGAAGTTAAGGTTTAATACTAGGTAAGCATTGAGGAATTACTTGATATATATCTTGCCTTTCTGGTATATACGTTTATTCACTGCACTTGGAAGTCGTTTGGTAAATATTTGACCTTTCCTTGTTATATTCAGATTTTGGAAAAATTGTTTTCACACTCGTGCAGCATCGTTCTTGTAGGTCCATTTTATGAAAATGTTAAAGCCGTAGCGATTGATACACGAAAATCAGCATCGCGACAGCGTGAATTCAAGAGAATAGTCGGTAATCAATAAAATTCAGCTCTAAGGATGTACGACACAGAAAGAAACAATCCCGTTTGATCCTTACCTAAAGGAAATCATCCGAAAGTAAACGAAATACTCCTTGAGCAAATCCTTCAAGAAATCCACACTAAAAATCACATAAACCATTCTCTCTTCGTCTCTCCTTTATCGAATATCTTTTCCCTTCCTTTTTTACGGAGTCGGAACTTTCCCGAATGCCGCCAACTTCTTCTGTCTCCGGAATACGGGCTTTTATATGAGTCTTCCTTACCCTTCGTTCCCATCTTCATTTCCTTTCCCTTCTCCCACACCTTATAACTCACTCACTGCATCTCTTTCTTTCCTCGGCAGCATCCCTCTCAAATTGCTCCCCATTCTCTCGCTCCCACACTTAACTCTCACCTATTGTTCAACCTCCACTCATGAAGCCACTCTTTCTGGCCAATCAACTTTTTATCTCCTTAATCCATCATGGCACGGAAAATAGAGATAGGGTACTGCGCTCGTTCAAGAACTTCACGTCTCTTTTCCGCGACCCTTTAGATTCTCCGCTGTAAGATTCTTCCTTACTCGGGTGAATAAAACATCCGTTTCGGCATTTCGTCGAATACGTTTAATAAACGTAATGCTGCAAAAGTAGAGCAAAGGTTGTGATCCCTTCGATTGTATACATTTGTGTAGCATAAATGGAGAAATAATTAATTTCTCATTGAAACTTTAGATGTTTTTACATTTAGATTAGTGGATTAAATGTGAGCATACTCGATAAGTTAGAGGCGAATCATCGTTTGCTCAAAGAAATTTCAAGTAGGTCATAAAGGAGCAACGAAAGTTTAATAAAAATGCGGACGTAGTCATCATCGTCTTTCCAATAGCTCCAATACAGTACTTTGTTGTTCACATTATTTACGATTTCATTGTGATTTAATACTTTCCTCATTCTCCTTCGGTATCTCGCTTTGATTTGAACTGAGCCTTTGGATAGTCGTTTTAATGCTTTCCTAAGAGACGCTCAAAATTTATTTTTGTGGTGGATCATAGATGGAAACTCTGTTTATTATTATTATTTACCGGCCGTGGTGGCGGAGTGGTTAACGTGCTAGCGCGTTAATGATCCAACCTCACGGTCCCGGGTTCGAATCCCGGCTAATAGGATTTTTCCGGTTAGGAAATGGTTGTCTATGTATGTTGTGTGTGTGTGTGTGTGTGTGTGATATTAATAAAATAAAAATACAAAAAAGGAATAAAATTAAGAAAAGGGTTTAATTGGAGGAATAGCCTCCCTAGGCTAAAATTCGCCCAACAGAATAAGACGGCATTATTATTTATTCTCCATCTTGTTATTTTGCCTATATTTGCTAATTTAGGTACCCGAGGTTAATAATACTATTTTCCCTATTAGAAGGAAGGATAATGCTTAAAAAGACGAACACTTATACAAGGCTTTAATTGGCACTAGGATGAGATTGTTTATCAAATAGGATATTTGAATATTTGAAAAGATATGTTTCATGTTGTATATGACTATTTGAATAAAGTTTTGAAATATTGATATAAACATAAGAGGAACAATAAGCGGCACAGTTTTTTTTTACTATTTAAAGACCTTCTTTGAACTTCTGGTGCCTGCGGGAAGATCTATTTTTTTTCAGTTAAAGCGTTTTTGGCCTAAGACCTTTAACAATGATTACAATCTGTTAATGTTAGTGTATATAATATATCGTTTAATTATAATGAAATCTCATCAGAATTTTGCGAATTCATTATGTCCCGAATGAAATCATGTCGGTTCATAGGTAAATAGTGGTGCTTGGTACATAAATAATGGTGCTTAGAGAATTACCTCTCAAACGTTAAATTCTCGTGATACTATTGTCAAAATGAATTTTTATTTATTATTATTATTATTACATGGACACTACAAGAAGATTATAAATCTGGTGGCAGTGATTGGACATTACATATAATACAAGCATACATTCATACAGTCGTACATGGTCAAGCAATATATAGATAGTCAATATAAATATAAATTGAGAGGTAAACACTATACCTGTCAGGCATTTGCTCACGGAGGGAGGGAAACCCCTCGGAAAACCTCCCTCTGATAGAAGTCAGGACATACATAATACAAAATTTTCAAATATTATCCCGTCCCATTAAAAGAAAACATTAACAGAATTAAGTTAACAGCTATTACAATTTATTTAACTTCGCCTTGAAGGTACGCACTTGGGAAAGAAATGGCTCAAATATGCCTGAGGGAGAGCGTTCCAATGATCTATTGTTCTATTAAGGAAGGAGAATTTAGCAATATTAGTCCTTTGAGAAGGAGGTTCAGTTTTACAACTATGGTCTTTCCTGCTTAAATAAGTGGGGTTTCAAATTCATCTCTTAATATCTTTTTATGCTGACTTGCCTATATTCCAACGTACTGTGATTATATTATTTAAACGTATATGTAGGTCATGATGAAAATATAGCGAACATTTTCCCGAGTATTTGTTTAAATTCCAATTACGAGAATATGAAAGACTGCATGTAAAGTATTTAGCCCGAAACTCGTTTGTTACCTCACCCTCTCAAACATTATCCAGCAAAAGATAGTGGAGAAGTATGAGGCTTACTAGGCAAGATGAGGAGTAAGGTAGTTTTCCCTTGTCTTTATTCCTCATCAAACTAGGATGCTGTAAGCGGAACATTCCCACGGAATTGAAGAAAAATGACTCTACAAGTAGCACTTTTCTTAGCATTTTATTAGATAAGTCTAATTAGTCCTGGTGTTCAGTATCACTCAAACCTAAATTACTTTCATGTCATCACTGACATTAAAAAGATCAGATGATGATGATGCTTTGCATCGAAACCTAGTCGTGTGTGTTTGTATTATTTATGTGGTTTAGTATAAATTTAAGTATCTTGCCTACATTTCCCGTTATAATGGATTACCACTAAGCAAAGGCCAAGACCATCCCCGCTATCAAAATGATTGCCGCAAAAGTAATTAAAAGATACATTTTTCTCTATTCTTTACCAATAGACGAATTAATAATATTCCATTCATCAAAATGTGCTCGCAGGTACAGCTGGAAAACTAATACTTATTTATGCCATTATTTCCTAGCCAGAAAAGTTACAAATAGATTGCGAAACAAGAGCGTCACCCTTCTGACTGTGACTGCAAATCCTATCGTGATCCTCGTATGGCGACAGGTAGTAACATTACATCAAATTTTATAGCTCACGTGAAATGAATAAGAGCGTGTTTTTTCCGTTCCCACTCTCATTTAGGGATCCCTTTTTGGCATAAGCTTTATATTTCATCACATTCCTTGTTTTTCCGTCGCCACGTTCGTTATCCCTGTTTTCATACCACCGTTTGCTTACCTTCTCCTTCCCCCTCCTCCTCACAATATTACACGTTTTCCCTTTTACCGCCGTTCCATTCCTTTCCCTCTTCATCCTCACCGTTTCTCCATCACGCCCATGTTTCTTACTTCGCATCTCCCGATTCATTCGCCCTGTTATACCGTTTTCCCTTCCGTGCATCCATTAGCCGCGTTTCCGGGAAAACTTGGAGAAGAACGCGTCGAATTCCGACGTGCTCCAAATAATATTTATCGATTTTTCAAAATCGCTCGAATTTGAGTTCCCAAACCGTCGCGACGTCTTCATCCCTTTTGAGTTGGCTTTACCTGGGAACTTGTCGATTTTCATTTTCACGCTTAAATTTTAATTTTAAATTTATGAAAATGTTATCATCATGAATGGATGATAGACGAACTGTCTTTATTTTTCAAACTCAAGTTTTTCTTCTACAGAATTGAAAATTATTCTAGTTCTTGGGGTTTTTATAAAACCAAAGAAATTAAAGGAGAGGGCATGCTATACTTCTTTTATTATGCATATTTATAAAGTGCTGAATGTAAGTTTAGTAAGTAGTTTTTCGTTTGTGAGTACCAGATACCTCCATCGAAAATAATGTTTGTAGAGCGGATTTGAAGAATACAAAGGTCAAAAAATGAATGTGTTTAGGAGTTATCCCGTCCACATTTTCCTTGTTGAAAACCCAGGAATTAATAAATTGAAATGTTATATAAGATTGATAACTTTTAGTTTACAGAGAAATGTCTCCAAATATATTTTTCATTCAAGTATCCAATTATTTCTTCCATACTCTCCATTTTAATTATTCAGAAGAGTTTAAGGTTAGAATTAATAGTTCGCTATAATTAGCAACAAAATCTGATTATTCCAAAATTGAGATAACAAAATTCACATGCAACCAGTTTCAGGTGGTAGTTTTCTTATTATATTCTACAAACGTTTTTCCATGTTTACAGTTAGTTACTAATTTATTAAGAAATTACTAGAAATATATATCACGTCTACGTTATTGTTGAATTTATATTACTATATGTATGTATTTTCACGTAAATTAATGACAGTTTTTACAGAACACGCTGCTTTTCTTGCACTGATCACAGTACAGGCTCTCGGGCAATAGCACAACGAATTAAAGTGTAAATTGAATTTATCTTTAAATGTGATGCTTGATTAATCCCATTATGTTAATATAAAAGAAGTTTGTTTCATTACATTTGCCAAAGAAATGTATTACCGCTAAGTCAAGCCTGATGCTGTGCCTTTAAAGTTTATTCCAGCCTATTATCATTCGTCTCTAGTTACAGTATCAATTGACTTTGTTTCTCGAGATATCTCTTTAATTTAATTTATCCTCCATGACGTCTCCACTCTTCTGAGAATGATCTTCAAAAATATATGGCATAAAGGAAGACGGGTGAGCATTCTGAAGATTTTTATTAGCTTGTTTAAACAGCTGTCGTTCAAAAGGTTCCATGTATTTCGCCCACACATCTCTCCATCCGAGACGGCTTTCCCGTTTCCTTTATCCGTAATTTTCGCCCACTAGACTCCATTGTCTCCTCCTGCCTTTTATTTCCTTTTGCCAATCCAAACTCTTTTTCATCTTCGAGAAATCTCGTTGCTCACCTCTGCGCCTTTTCCCTTATTTTCCTTTCCCAGTTTCTCCTCTCTTGACCTCATACAGCTCCTTTCATCGTCGTCAAACTTTGTGTGTGTTCTTTCGTTAACCCGCTGTTTCTTTTATTCAAAGATAGTTTGCGAAGGATAAAACAATTACGGAATTAGTGCTTTAACCTATTTAAATTCTACATTCAGCTGCTCTATTATTCAGTGTGTTTATGTATTTTAATTTACTCTTTGCGCCGCGAAATACGCCATTTAGTGTTGATAACTACTCCCTTAAAATCTCTCTAGCAATCAATTTTATTCCTATTGAATGATGACCAATTATTTTTTTCATTTTGTTCCACCTTTTTAAGTTTCAGCAGCATTGAATTTGAGGTAGTTGAATCCGGTTGCAACAATTTATGAACGACTTGGCTTTCAAAATCTAAGATACCTATTCTTCCATTAAGATATATTTATAATTGGAATCCTAAAATACTTTGAATAACAAGGTTAGAGTTAAAGGCACTTTGCACAAATCTGACGGGGCCGTCAGACTTTTTTCAAGTCCGTTTTTCCTTGGGATACTTTTAATTGTTACTGTCCTATGTTAAAAATATACAACAATGTATTTCTGGGTTTTATAGTTAGTAGAAATTTGAATTTTATAGTGCGAAAGTGGTGCTGACATAAAAACGTGGGATTAAAAAAAACATGTTTTTCCTAAAACCTTCCAGTATATCTAAGGAAGTTCATGCATTCTATTTTTTTACATCTGCTGTTGTTGGCAATAAGTGTTTGTAAATATTGAAAAATATTTTATACTAAAAAAAAACGTTTTCCTAAAATGGATTAATTTTTTTTCTATGAATTACTTAGGTTTTCTTTCATCCACGATTCTTGTTATTTTTTCTCATACTACATACTACATACATATTATCTCTTTAAATTGATTAGTGTGTACTCTATGACGATGGGTTGGATAGAAGAGGGGGCCTTTAGTCTCAATCTTTCCCAAATAGAGACGCTTTATTATTATTATTCCATATTTTTATGCTCTCCTTTCCCAATCTTCTCCTCTCTCATCTCTTTAATTTTCCTATTTCAAGCCGAGCGCACTTCCCTTTTTGAGCGCATTCCATTTCAGCATCATTTGAAGCCTTTCCCTATCACATGTTCCCTCGCGCCATCTTCCTCCGCCGTATTTTCTTATTTATTTGCCTCCGCTCTTCGTGGGTGCATGAATCGTTGAGTGGCTGCTAAGGGGCTTTCATAATAAACCTTGCGTGTGACAAGCGATTGGAATAAGAGTGGAGCGCCGTCATTTTTCGCCGTTCAATTTCGTCACTGTTGTGAGGAGGTGACGGATCGGAATGCTCGCCTGTGTATTTTATCGATTCCGTCTTAACTTTGGAGACGAATTCGACGAAGCCGCGCGGCGGTGAAGTTTGCGCGAACTAGCGAGATTTATCTTGCTACGGAAACGTGCCGTTTGGCGTTTATAAGTAATATGCGCCTTCTTTTCTTTTGAAATAAAACATTTATTCCTAGATTTGGGATAATCGGTACGTTTTCGTCAAGGAAGTAGTGTGTTTCCATTGTTCGTATCTTATTTGCTATCTCACGGGAAGAGGTCGTTTGTCAGTATTTGCGTTCGCTATGAGATTCGTTATGTATCAAAATGTGTACACTATCCATCTTCATTGATCACCGATAGATGCATGCATCAATAGATACCTATAGAATAGCAGTGAGTGGGTAGAAGAAGTAATTGTTAATATTTTACTAAAGAAATATTTAGAGCCTGTAGATCAAGTCTATAGAACCTACAAGCATGGGGCCCGTACGGATGTAAAAAATGGTTGCCGACCGCAGAAGAAGAATATTGTGAAAATTAATGTTATTTATATAATTTAGAAAGAACGTTTACATGAAATTTATTTTGTAAATTTTAATTTATGTATAAAAATAAAATTAATTGTGTGACATTTTTTTTATTATAAAAGTTTGTTTGAAACTAAATATAGCATCACAGTGCAATTCTGTAATCACAATGAGAAATAAGGACGTATTATTTCATATAATTACATCGTATGTTATTTATTACCACATTTGTAATGAGAGACCTCTATAATTGATGGCTGTGCATATTTTCAACTTAGTGCTGGTTGGGCACGATTTTGGCGGAAGATTATGTAGTTCATAGTTCCACGAAATTAAGACTGTTTGGGCTAATGAATTAGAATGAGCTTTCATCTTCAGTCGTATTTGCTGAGGTTTTCCTATATTTATCGATATTTTGCCCAATAAAGACATGCATGCATTATTCATTGAAATTTCACTTATGCAAAAAAGAAAACATGGCTCGTAAGAAAGTGAAGAAAATTTTCAATTTTTTTCTCAATCTCTTTCGCCTGTCTCTTCGTCCCTCTTTATCGTGCTTCCTCTTTGTCTTCTTTGTGACTTTTCACTATAAGCCTCTCCGCCCGCCTCTCACAAATGGGTGGTCAGCATTTCCTAGGAGGCTGACCTCTTCGTGGATGGAATTCCTGAGGACTATCCATCGATCCCCCTTTTCTGCTTTGTAACAGCCCTTCTCCCACATATCATTCGCTTTTCATCTCTTCCTTTTTACGGCTCATTTCGTGGCCCACGAGTTCTCTCATTCGTCAATCTTTAACGGAAATTCATTTTCCCGTTTTATTGCTTCTGACTCGTCGCCGAAGAATATTCTCAGAATGTTTTACGGCGCCATCGAGTGATAAAAATGGAAGGAATGCTTATGTTAGTAATTTTGAGGTTTCCTTTAACTTACTCGAAATGAATAATTAAAATAAAATAGAAAAATTACAAAAAAATTAAAATAAAGGCATTTTCGAATGGTGCTTAAGTTGATATTTAAAGCATCGATTCTCAACTTGAAATCGATAATGACCGATATTTTCATTGCTTCGATGTTGAAAGAATCGATAATTGATTTACAATATGAAATTTTTTTCAGACTCCCAGAAATGTCTTCGTTCTATTTACAGAAACGACTCATTTGTGTGTAGTTATCTTTTTCGTTACCGCAAATGAACCGAAAATCTTTATAGTCATTTTAGCCCATCTTCATGTTGTTCATAACGTCTAACCATTTCATTCTTAAGCACGCGTAGCAATATTTTTCCCAAACAGCATTTTCTTCTTGAGATTGCATCATATACAATATTCTCTTTGCTCTATAAATACTCAACTGTATCAATATGAGAGTCGTCATGCAGTTCTACCCAAATACTTCGAATTTGTGATTAGTACTTTCAACTTTATCATGAAAAGTCACTTAAACAAAATTAGAAGAAGTTAAATCTATATATCCAGTATCTTAAATATGGACACGCTTATTAATTCTTTACTCACATTACTATATAACTAGAGACAAAATAGTGTTTTGTTACCTTTGCGTTTAATCCATTTATTTCTATTCTCATCTGAATATTCCGATACATTTGTTTACGACGATTAATCTAATTATTTAAATCTAATTTATGGCTTTTATACGTACGATTGATCCTTCAGGAAAATATATACTCATCGAAGATAAAAAACTGTGATTATCTTTTTCAAGCGATTACGGCATTATTTTTATTACTATTATTTATTGTAATCTGTACTTGAGACATTCGTTTGGCTATCTCACAATTAAAACTCTGAGAAAGGTACGTTTTCCATCTCAAAGTCCTCACAGAAACTTTAATTCCTTCAAAATATTTCCAAATTTCCTTTTTCTGCTCGGTTCCCTTTTTTCCCGTGCTGTAGGCAATTTTTCCACTTAGCCGTTTCCTTACCTACTTGGCGTCGTTCGAAGGATCTTTTCCTCAGTATTTGAGCAGCGCCTCGAAAATGCTGAGCGTGCCCCCCTTTGCCCTTCCCTTTTTGGGCCTTAATTCCGAAATTCTGGTCGTTAGAAAAAAATGCATTTCATTATTCTCTCGGGTCTTTGGCAGTGCAACAGAGATATTGCTGTGCTTCCGACGTGTCCTTCCAGCAATCAAACGAGCAGCGTCCTAATTTTCCTTGTAACTCTCTTATCCAACCGGTCTTTTAATCTCAATACACAATTTGTTCCCGTTTCTAGTACTTTTATCTTTGAGGAAGGATTTTTGAATAGTATGGATGTAGTCATCTTTAATTTACCATTGATTTAATTTTCGAAGCATCATGAAAGGTCGGTTTTAGTTAGCTATAAACGGAGCCAATGTTTACTGCTGAGCTCTTAAAGACAATTTTATTCTCGCACTCAATGTATCACTGCAAAATAAACGAGAATTCTCTAGTTTTCTGAAGATTTACAACGTCAACGGTATTCATGTGCAATTACACTCTATACCAGAACGAAAGAGAAAAACTTGTTAAAAATAATTTGATCGTCATAGTGCACCAAATATGATTATTACTACGGGAAGAATAAATACCCTCAATTAAAGAAATAAACAAATTAATACCCTCAACACGAGATTGACCACGAGCATTAATATTGTAATCCCTTTTTGTGAGAGACCTAACCAAACATCTTCCATTCTCTCCCTATATCATCTACCTGTATACCATCTACATTGATTATAAAATAAAAAGTTAGGGATCTTAGATTCTCTCGTCTCGTTTTTGATGCGAAAAATAATCTTCGGTAATTTCTATTTCTATTTATTTCTACATATAAGTATATGTGTACGAAACCGAGTAATGTCAAAGTTGAGGAAGGGTTTAATGTAAATAACATTTTTCGTTTCATTCCCGTATGGTACTCAGTGAGGATGTGCGTTATGATCGTATATCAAGGCGGGCATTTCATAAATCATAAAAAACTTCCCACTACTCATTTCATTCTTTGGTGAAAGCTACTAAAGTTGGTCCTCAAGGCATAAATTAAGATACTAAATTTGATGCATGTAAAGGATACATAAGCTAGCGTAGCCTTGGTTGACTGTGAATACTTATGAACACATCTGAAAAAAAGAAACGATGATGTTGGAATTTGAATGGAAATAAGTAAAAGTTGTTATGAAAATATCCCTTCTCTCTGAAATGAGTTAATAAAAATAATCCGATAGGAAATTTATTCGAAATTGGAGGAGAATATATTGGAGAAAATCTGGTTTGTGAGTCCTTTGCCTAAACTACAGGAATAGGCAAGATTTTTGCCTATATAATATTGGATGCATACCTATACTAGGATCTAAATCTCTGTTGAACTTCAGGTAAACCTTGTAATGACTACTATCTTCTTAAGGAACAGACGGCTGTATCGAAAGTCCCACTGCGGAGACATTTTTCTGTATTAGAATCTTGAAACTCTCTTATAATAGTATGTTTTTCACTCGCATCTAATTATTTTGATCATCGTGTCCCTTTGTCCTCTCATGTAATACTTTGATATACACCCTTAAAAGATTTATATCTCGTGATAACGTTCAGTTATATCGAGAGACATCTGAGTCCCTTTCAGATTTATTCTTATCATAGAAGATGAAAAATATTTGAGTCAGTAAATGCAATTTGAAATGCATGAATATCCCGCGGAAGAGTTTCCGCGAGTTTCGAACAAAAGACATTCCGAAAGCCGCAAAATCATCACTTGGGGAATCGATTCTTAAATTTAATTTAGGAACTATTGTACGGACGTATTCGAACCGATCGACTAACGATTGAAAAAAAAGGAAGAACACGGTCCGAATGGAAATATCTCGCAGCCCTATCAAATCAGTGGAATCAAAGCGATATACTCAAATTCTTGTTGAATCTCAATCCAGTCCTACGTGTTCCCATCCCCGCCATTCTAATGCTCATGGAATTCACTTCTTCCATTAATTAAAGCGACCTTCCCTAATACCTCCTCTCCCTTCACTTTCCCCTTTTACCCGAATTTCTCCCCCGCCTTCATCTCCCGCTGACTCGAAATGTCCCAAATTTGTTCAATCTCTTCGGCCAACTCCCCTCTTCTCTTTTGCCTGAACCTACCTTTCGCTTCCATGAATACCGCGCCCGGCGTATTTTTTTAATTAAAACGTCAATCATTCAAGCGAATCAATTCAGTTTTCACCCACCCACTCATCGATCATCTTTCCTCCTCCCCATTCTTCCTTCCTCTTATTTTCTCCGAATCTTTATCCAGTCGTTCAATGGGATTTGACTCCGTTGTTACAATCGATACCAATTTGTTTCTCTCTCTTTGGGCGATATTTTTGTGCGTGGAAAATTTCCCATTTTTTTCGATCCCTTTGTTGGTTCGTAGGCGGCTTTCTGACGGTGGTCGATTTGGGGAATCTAATTCCGATTTTTCCTTTTTTCGAATTTCGGTTGTTTTCGTCGTTTTGCCATAACCGCGTCCACCCGTGCTCTGGAAGGGATTCCGATTTTTTTTCGAATAAACCATATATTTCGATTTAAATCGGACGTACGTTTTGGGATGTGTCCTTAGTTTACATTTGGTCTTATTTGTTCGGTTTTTTATTGTGAAGGAGGGCAAAATAGTGTGGGACTCGTCGGGGACAGGACGTTGAGAAATGTGACTCTATTGTGGATGGTTTTAACAATCAACAAAGGTGCGTTTTTGCTCCTACAATCGGATCCGAGTATGAAAACTCCATTTCGTTCCGCGGACGGAACGGGAATTAATAAGAAATATTAATTTTGGAAGATCTTGAAAATAAATTGCATGCAACCCAAGCTCCCATCAAATCTTCCTCCCTTCCTCTAATCATTCATCTCGTTTGGCGTCCCTCCTGCGGATTCCCTATTTCTTAACTTCCCCAATCCCCATTTAGCACTCATAATGGCTGTATTTTTGAGGTTTCCTGGAGTTTACTCTACTTTTACAACTATCAATTCTATGGCGTTAGGTTAAAAATCCTTTTGGCCTTCAATACTTCGTTTGCCGGTGAAGTACTAGTGTATTAATGTTACCACTATTAATCGTATTTAAACTATTTTGTGAATTATATTCTCAAATGTACGTTACATTAGATTTCATGATTATTTCTCAACTTTAAACATCGATTGACATTGATAACCTGCCTTATTATATTATTTTCATAATGCGGTGGGTAAATAATAAAGAAAGCTTATAAATGTTATATTTTGTATAGTAGAAAAGAAATATGGCTATATTTATAATTTTATATTATTTTTTTTTGAACTCGAAGCGTTGAATATTGAGATCCAAATTGTTTCTTGAGTAATCTCATGTAAGTGAAGTTTCCTTAATATGTTTTTGTATAGATAGCTATTATTTTCTGCTGTTTCTACTTATTCTAGAATTTTAAATATTAAATAACTGTTAGGCACATTTGACGCCATTAAAATACAATACGGATCTTTATACAAAGAGGTTCTTTTTAAGTGGTATATGGTCCTTCAAGGGCATGATACTTACCACATAAATACTAACTTTAGATCCATGTTGATGATGAATTTAATAGGAGACTGCCTTTAATTACGAGTAAATTTTGTTAGAGCATTGATTATTATTGATTATCCTTTTGGACCTTCGATAGTGATGTTAAAGTGTGCTAATGTGGTGACATTTAACTGAGGGAACTCTTTAAGTATTGTTAATGGGGGATCACAAATGTGTAAGCGTTATCTAGCTTCATGTTTTTTTTTGGAAATATGAATTTTTAGCTTTTCCCTAAAGATATTTAAGAAAATTTGGGGCTTAGTGTGAGGGGAATAAATGTATAAAATATAAAAAAAAATAGTGTGAAGGCTGATTAAATCGAAATTGAGTTAAATATTTTTTAAAGGTCGCAAAAATGTAACATAGATCGATAGGGGTTGTCTTATCAACAAAAAATTGTATGTTTTGTTTCCATTTAGGGTTTTCCCTGATAAATATGATCCCGCCTAGTATTCCTCCAAAGTGGAGCCGATTTCGTTATTTCTTCTCGATTTCCCTTAATCGCGAGTAAAGAACCTCGCTGGTAAGTTTAAGCGCAATCATTCTAGAGTATTCCTCACGCCAAGATGGAGAAGAATGCGAAGAGAAGTCAACTTCTACACCTCCGCGAAATTAAATTCTTGATGCGCTGCGCAATCCGCATCTCCACTCTCATCTCCTTAATCGCTGTCATTACTCCCACTCGTCTCCCTGCTTCCTCTTTCTTATCACACATCCGAAATTCCCTTCTCCTTACCTTTGATACCCGATCGACTCGAGAAAGGACTTTCCACTCTTGATCTCGTTATCGTGAAAGGAGTATTCAACTCGAAGCGACGTATCCTTGCGGGTTTGCCGCCGCTTTGACGTGCAGCAAGATTGTCCGAGGGAATAAGGGCGTGAGAGGAGAGGATTGGCGCGGAGTTTGGCAAATGGAAAAAGGGAAGAGGAAAGCGGAAGGCAATGTGACAGCGGAGAAAGGAATGGGCAGCTTCGGAGATAGTGACCAGGTTAAGCAAGTCGGATCCAAAGGGATGCGCAAGAAAGGTCTTGTGAGGAGGTCGGGGAAAGGGAGGGAGGATTGGATTGGACAAATGATAGACTTCAGTTAGGCCCACGTCGTACATGTTAACCACAGCGAGGGCAAAATACTCCAGTATCTTCTTAAATAATATATCTGTGGTTCTTTTTCGGGATAGGCTCTAAAGATGATTCGTGAAGATGAGTACCGTTGTACCTGTCTCTCAACCTCACCGAGATACATGTAAAAGAGTTAATTTTCAGAAAAAAACGTATCACCATTGCAACAACTATTTTATTTTTGATGAAATCTAAATATATAGGCGTTACTTTGTGGAAAATCATTGAAGTGAAGGAGAATTAACATTTTGTACATTTTCTACATGATTTTTACTTTCTCTCTATACGTAGTATAGAGAAAGTATTGTATTCGCAAAAAATTCGACCTCCAGATTTCGACGGAAATAGATGTTTTGGGGCCCATAGAGCATGTTTTAGCTATTTTCCCGAACATGTCTGTCTGTGTGTCTGTCTGTGGTTAAAAAGTTTGTGTGCGCTCTATCTTAAAAAGTAGTCATCCGATCATTTTCAAAATTTATATTTAGAATTTTCCTAACAATACCAAGAGTTGATTAGTTTTTGGAGAATATCGCTTAACCGGAAGTTACGGTTTATCCGGAACAAAATTTTGTTTCTTAAATATCTCTGTAAGAATGCAATATAGGTATATACAATTACATACAAAAGTTATAGATAATGTACTTTACTACAACGTTTGTATAAAACATTTTTTCGTAACACTGATTGTTTAGGAGTTATTCTTCAATAATGGTTAACCGGAAGCTGTTGTTTACCCAGAAAAGGAAGTTTTTCAAACATATCTCTGTCAGAATGCAATATAGGTATATACATTTACACACAAAAGCTGTAGATTATGTATTTTACTACAACTTTTGTATGAAACATTTTTTCGTAACTGACTGTTTAGGAGTTATTCCCCAATAATGGTTAACCGGAAATTATTGTTAATCCAGAAATGGAAGTTTTTCATACATATCTCTGTCAAAATGCAATGTAGGCATATACAATTTTTTACCAAAGTTGTAGATAATGTTTTTTACTACAACTTTTGTATGAAACAGTTTTTCCTAACACTGATTGTTTAGGAGTTATTCTTCAATAATGGTTAACCGGAAGTTGTTGTTTACCCAGAAATGGAAGTTTTTCATACATATCTCGATCAGAATGCAATGTAGGTATATACAATTATGTACCAAAGTTGTAGATAATGTATTTTACTACAACTTTTGTATGAAATATTTTCCTGTAACACTCATTGTTTTGGAATTATTTATATATTACCGGCATAGGCTTCTGTTTTCAATAAATATGGAGAAAGTCATGTGTTGGCCACATCAGATTTTTTTATATTGAAGACCGATTTCGCCACCAGAGTAGAATCTTATGGCACAGAAAATTATTTTCAACGTTGTTTCTAGAATAACATTTTCGATGGTCACCATCGAAATCGTGATTTTTTTCGCGGAAAAAGGATTCCTCACAAACATTCCCCACACCTTCTCCCATTCCTCACCACTATTCTCCCTTTCCAAAAAGGTATTTCCGTAACCTCTCCTTCCTTTTCCCCTTCAAATCTTCATGATATTTAAACTGTTGAAAATATTTCTGTACCTGAAGATGCTACTCCGGCAGCGAAACCAATCGTCATGAATGTTGTATACTGTAACTCAAAATACTTCGAATTCTTACGAAATATTTTCACATTAATAAATAAGAAAAGTTTCATTTAGTTTATTAAAATTTGAAATGGACAGTTAACGAATGTGATGGTTTTCCTTAGAGTAAATTAATCCTTTGAAAATGACTGATGGTTTCTTAATAATCGTTGTATGCTTCACATAAAGAATAATTGGAAATCGTTGCTAACAGGAGGAAAAGTGTATGTATGCAGGAGTAGATACTAAAAACTAAAAATTGGGCTCGTCCGGGATTTGAACCCGGGACCTCTCGCACCCTAAGCGAGAATCATACCCCTAGACCAACGAGCCAGATGTATGTTTGAATATCAAGGTAGAACTTTCAAAACTCCATTTTCACATTTGTCTTGTAAGTAACGTAAGTAACTTTCACCATTGGAGGGCGTTAACCTCTTTTTCGGAGGCGGGTCCTTCAAACTTTAGGTTCGTGTTCTATCGAATTTCATTCTGAAGGTCTACAGATTTATCATTCCGCCTTAAGCTTTACTGAGTATTTTCAGAAATACAAATATTATAAGCTATACACCTACGGTTTTAATGTCGTTTCTTGAATAACTTTTTCGATGGTGACCATCGTAATCGTGATTTTTTCCTCGGAAAAAGGATTCCTCACAAACGAGGAATACCCAAAAAATAAATATATAAAAAAATACATTTCATTCTTGTAAAAATAATTCTAGCCTCTTCCTTCAATTTACCGACAACTGTATTCTATAGAGAATATGCGATAGATTACTTTTCGATAAAAATCGGCATCTTGTCACTACTCAGTGCATCTGAGGAAATAAATATATAGAATTTAATGCTTAATATATTGTCAAGTATAAATATTATTTATGAGAAAAGAGATATTAATGATATTTGAGTAACATCCTTTGTGTATTATCAGTTATAGCAGTCTATCGACAGCACTCTAAGCTTAAGTTTCAGTTTCTAAGTGCTATCCGTTTACGATTTGAGTTTTTGGTAGAGATCTAAAAGAAAACATCAATTTGCATCATTTAATAATACATGTAACATTTTTACAGGTTTTGTGTTTTCTATATTATTAAATGATTCTCGAAATAATTGTGGTTGGGCGCACAATAATCTTCTCATATGTTTAATGACCTACAGCTTCTTTTGGTCTTTACTTCAAAAATCAGAATTCAGTACTTTTCACTAAGGTGTATCTATTTATTATTTACCTCGCTGCTGAATAATAATCGGTGACTAGATAAAATTTTATTGCTATGTGACTCAAATTATGTCGAAGTTTTACAGGAAGAGCTCTTGATTCGGGGCGTAAAACGAATGTCTTCCGTAGATGTCTTGGAGAAGATGATCTCAAGTCGCCAGTTGCGTCATTCCTGACCGTGGTCCATCTTGATTACTTTGGAGTGCCTTCCGAAGGCCATTGCGACGATGAGGAACTGATGTCATTGTTCTCATGACTAAAACGCCTTTCTTTATTTTTACCTGGAGAAGACCTATTCCTATATCACGTATCGAGAGGTATTAGGTCGCCAACCTACTAGAAAGTCTTCTATTTGTCTCATTCGGAATATTTGCGGTACTTTGTTTAGTTTTAATTAAGTATTTCGGGAATCATCTGAGTGAGTTTTCCAATAATATACGTCACCAAAGTATAGCAATCTTTTGTTCCTTTGTTTGGGTTCCCGTTGGTTGATCTTACTTTAGAGGTTCGAATACGTAATTAACTCCATATTTTGAATACTATTTACGTAAGATATCAGCTGTAATTGAATTTTCCATCGAGCATTAGAAACAAACCTAAGAAGTATAAACAAAACTAATATTATGCCATTTAGAGGTGATGAAGATACTATTCAGACATTTTTGTCATTTTCACAGCTAAATTGCATTGATCAAGATGATCAGATGTAATATATATCCTCTATTGCGATTTTGATATAATTTGATGTTCACGCTCCCATCTTATGTAAAGTTCTTCGTCTTAAATTGACTTAAACCATATTTTTCCGACGCTCATACTTAACCATACATTTATGCAGTATATGAAATCCTGCCGATAATGGTTTCAATTGCCTTTGCAAAATCTACAGTAAAGGCTAAACGTTTGTTAAAGATTGTCATGTAGAATAGCTGAGCATTGCCATGCTGTGCATTGAAAGGCGGCTTAATAAGTTTATTTGTAGATGTCGATTCTTCATATAAGTGATCTTGAAGAAAGTTGGTATAATGTAACTCAAAATAATTTGAATTCAGACGGAAATTTTTTTCATTAATAAATAGAAATTTTTCATTGACTTAAATAAAATTTTAAATGGACAGCTAACGAATGTAATGGTTTTACTTAGAGTAAATTATTCATCTGAAAAAGGCTGATGGTCTCTTTATACTCGCTATATGCTTCTTGTAAAGAAAAGATTCGGTAAATCTTGTATCCGATGGAAAAGTGGGACCCTGCATGAATAGATACGCAAAACAAAAGATTGGGCTCGTCCGGGATTTGAACCCGGGACCTCTCGCACCCTAAGCGAGAATCATACCCCTAGACCAACGAGCCAGTTGTAAGTAAAGAAATCAAGGTAGAAGTTTCAAAACTCGATTTTCACATTCGTTTCATAAGTAACTTTCACCACTTGAGGGCGTTAAGCTCTTTTTCGGAGGCGGGTTATTCAAACTTTAGGTTCCGTATTCTTACCAATTTCATTCTCAAGGTCTAGATATTCATTCATCCGCCGTATGCTTTACTGAGTATTTTCAGAAATACAAATATTAATAGCAAATAGATTAATGTATCGATATACCTTCAAAGAACAATCTGCAGACCGTCATCCATAATTTCCTGCACCAACCCACCATAGACGTCCATTAAGAGTAAATTTTCAAGTAAATTAGAGAGATTTACTTGAAAATCGATAGCTTTAACTCGTTCATAAGTATGCAATTAATTATGCGAGATTATGCTCACGCAAAGCTTAAACTTGTTCTTAACTAATCTACGCCAAAACAATCAAGACTCAACTGTATAAAACGTACTTTCGACGAGTGAGATGAAAATGTATGAGCAAAGCATTTACTGCTTTCATGAGGCTAAAACTTGTGTATACAGTTAATTTATGCGATTTTAAGTATGCGAATTACTTTCGAGGATTTAGCTTGTGTAAAGGAAGTGCATTTTGATAATGACTAATAAATGAGGTAAAAACGCGATACGTTAGTCATAATTTCTGATACAAGTCAGGCATCCCTCGAAGAAGGTAGCGATGCCATGTTAAGTAAATAATGGGTTCATGTTTTGTTAGTTTAAATGTTAAGTTGATGCATAGAATAAAGAAAGGTTAACTTTACACATAAGAGCGTGCACCCAGGAAAAATCCCAAAGAGCCCTATCCTTGCTCATAAAATCCCCAAAATAGCTTGTTAGAATGTTCTGGGCGGTTAATAGTTAATTAGCCTCCTCGGTAGAGGAAGATCCCGTGTTCGATTCTCGTCCTCAGTAGACTTTTTTCAAGTCCGTTTTTCCTTGGGACTAATACATAGAATGTACAGTCAAGGAAGGATAAAGATCGAGTAAGGGTAGTAATGCAATCTCTTGCACTTAGTTCAATTCAGAAATGAGCATAAAATAAGAGACACGAAGGCTTTCTTATTGAATTGCACGTTGTTTGGAGCTCTTACCATTTTCATATTGTTGGGCATTCATTTTACTTGGATGGAATTCGATGCATCTTTTCAGCCCATAATTAGCGTGTTCGATAGCTTTGTGTGCTTTGCGGTCATTCCCCTTCGGCCTTCTCCAATCGGCCACCGACTCAAAACGCACAAATTGGCTGCGAATCTGATCCAAGAACATAATCATTCAATGTTCGTGCGAACGACGTCCTTGAGACCGATTAGAGCTCACTTTCCTCGTACGAGAGGACGTGCGAAAATTAATGAGAAAATCGCCCTCTGCGCCTTCTTTTGTTTCACTTTTCTTCCCTCTCGCTTAATCCAAACTTTCTCCACTCATCTTCCGCCTCTAATTTCCTCCTTTTCTTCTCAGCCTTCGTGGAACGTGCCTTTTCGCTAACTTGCCGGGCCCCTCCACTTCGGCCAAATTTGTTCGACAAACCTCCCACGCCCTCCCTTCTAACGAACTCTCTTACCTTGGCCCTATGCCTGTTCCTCCTTACCACCATTCGCTTCTCTCCAGCGACCTCAGAGTTCATGCGCTAGTTTCATAACTGTCCTAAGCAGGAATGGACCCTCAGGGTTCGACCTGGAGCTGCAAATGTCAAGTGTGGGCTATTAAAACTTATTTGATTGACATTCCACCGAGACCAGTTTTTTCGCCGAGGAAATATCATTTGAAAAATTGGGGTGCGTGAGGAGTTTGGGTGCGAATTTGTATCTTCTCAAATATTTGTTGATATACTTTCGGAGTCCATACTGATATGCTGTGGTGAATGGAATTTTTAAATATTATATCTTTTAGCGAGGATATTTTTGGGGTCTAAGAAAGAACTAAACGTTTCCCAATTCAAAAGAAACAAAACCTTTTATTCCCACGAACAGAACACGCTACAAAACTTCAAAACTGCACTAACTGAAGCTTGGGACTCACTCGTTGCACACCGTCTCTCGTCCCTCTTGCGGCCAGTACACAAAACATAAACAAAGGACAGCCACACTGCTACAATCTTGATTTAAGATGGAGGGAAATTTATCTTTCATGCAATCCATTTAGTTTTGTTCATGGCTATGGTAATATGGAAACTGCTGAAGGCATTCATTCCTTATTGGATGCTGAGGAAAATGTTGTTCATTAAGTCATCATGCTGCACTCTAGTGGACTTTTTTGTCTTCTAGCATTCTGGCCCAGCGAGAGAAGGAAAATCTGACTCAATCTTCATGTAGACCAGTAGCTTCATTCCCTCTCAAAGTCTTTTTTTTTGCTAATGGTAATGGAGCTAAGGATTTAATGGGCCTTATTAGGCTTCTTCCTTTAGCACGATCAAGTTGGAAATGTTTATATTTTTCTATTCATTTTGCTTTCGTCCACTCTTAAGATGTGCACGGGCGAAAGCATTGGTTCTATCCTTTTTCCTATTCTCAAGTACAACATAACGCTTGAAAAGAATGCCCTGCTTGAAGAAGATCTTCTATTGCAAAGCTTTAATTTAGCAATGGATGAATGATTAATTTTTGATCTTCCACTTTAATTAGTATGTTAACCTAACTTATCTGTCAATTAACTTTTCTAAGGATTACTATGTTAGAAAAGGAATCATTCGATATTGAAAATTCATCCGAATTATTCTAAATACTTAGGAATTTAAACTAGAAATTGAATAAAACGATAACGTTTTATTAAATGCCGATGGTGGAGAAAATGGTTGATATTCTTTCGCATCAACCTTATGGTCGTAGGTTCAAGCATCGCTAAGCCGGATTTTAGTATTTAAAGCATCGATATTCAAGAAAATAGGATATTAAAAGTGCTAATAATTTCAGTTTGAATATAAGGCAATTCAAATGAAATTGTGATGAATTCAATATTTTTATGCTTTCCTAATTCCTCATTACATCATTCATTATTTTCACAGAACGGTTGCATTCTTGTTCTCAAAATAACCGTTTTTAGGGACTAGGATACTAGAGTCTGATTCATGAGTTTTCGTTGCTCTACATTAGGATAGGCACCTGAATCTGGATTCGTTTAATCATAGCTGAAGAGTCTGAACCAGATCCTCCGGGGGAGAAGAAGTAGCTTCAAAATTAATTCGTGGGATTTTGTACTATAAAACCCTCGATTATTTAATTCAAGTCAGGATCATAAAAACCAAATTCTTTTACGTAAGGTAAAGGTATTAAAAACTAGTCGGCGTTGATGAAGTGCCAAGAAGACTTCTCCGTCGTTGATCCACTGTTTATCATCTTCAGGGAATCTCTCCGACTTTATCTCAACTCACGCGCGGCGTAACCGTTCCCTCACCTTCCCTCAGTATTTCCTCGAGAATTCCCACCCCGTTAATCGAACAAAGTCCCCTTTTAATCTCTCTCAACCCTTCATAAGTTTATCCCTGCAATTTCTCTCCCCTTCCTAAAACTTCCCACTTCTTCCTGCCATCTTCGCTCACTCCTTTTAAGTTCACATACTTACGCGGCCACCCTTTCTCTTCGCGTATCTCCCCTCCCTTGTTTTTAAACAACGAGGGGAAAATTGACGACCGAGATATTCGCCAAGGTTGGCCTTAAAGCGAGTCACCCGCTTCTTTCGGTTGTTTACTTATACAGGCCGAGAGATAAAGAAGGAACGGGGTGAGATAATGCCTTAAAGGGTGGTATACGACGCTGGGCATGGGTGGGTTTTCGGGTTGGTTGGGGAAATAATGATGCGACTTTAAAGGGTGAAGATAATTAAGGCGTTCGTTCGAAGGGTTACAAGTGGGTGCTGTAAAACACAATGATTGCTCTCGGTGATTAGTGGGATCGTTCGACGTTCGGTTTACGGTTGCATTATGGGTACGTGACTTGTGATTGAGGAGATAAAGGGATGTGCGTTAACAAGCGGTCCGAATACTTCGTGAGGTTAATCTCATCACAGAAATTAGTAAGATGCGTGAAAAAATCGTAATTTCCATTGTTAGCACGTGGGAGTGTTTATGAGTTTCCTTTGACGGATGGTACGATTCTCTCTCCTGAAAAGCTCACTCGTCGGTCTTATCAATTCGTGAGTATTCAAAATTGCGTACATAATGCTCACTGGATTGCCATTATTAAGTTAACCGTCTCTTTAGTTCATAGTATTCCCCTGTCTTTTCCTGTCTCCGCTGACATTTGGGCTTCGGACGAATTCAAACATATTTCAGATCGATATCTATGTTATATTGATACTCTCCAATCCGTGTATAAGTCCATGAGAAAATAGAGCATATTGGTAACGAATAGTCTCAGCATCCATCTTTGACGATTAAAGTAATTTTCGGATACCATCAGGGACAACGCATAGTACCCATTACGTAAAGTTGGCCTTTGTATTGTAATTTGTACTGTAATTGTTGAATTTCCGCCTCTTTCTTTTAATGCCGCAATTCTTCCTTCTAAAGATTTCAAACCTGGCTTAGAATCCTTTGTAGTAACCCATGGTATTTTTAGCTTGTAGTTCTAATAATACCCACCGAACTGATTAATTTCAGAAAATATTGTAGTACTTAAATTAATAGGTACAATAATGCCACTCAGAATTTCGAATAGATTTTTATTCAATTGTAAGATATGAGGTCATTTATAATACTCTATTATTTTACTTCAATTAGCAACCTCCATCAAATTATGACGTTCAAGAAAGGAACATGTATGTGGTAACCACGCAAGATTTATCATGATAAATTAATATAGGGAGAACTAAAATAACTAAATCGTAGAGAAATCTTTTACCTAAGTAGTGGGCTAAGTTTATAAATTCGGCTCATAAACATGCAAAACTCTATCAAGTAAATTTTCCCTTGGCTTACGAAAACTGTCGGATTTTCCTCTCCCACGATGCATAATTTTTTTAGCCCCCTTTTTTCCCCGGGAATGATACATTTTCGGCGGCCATTCCCGTCCTCTGTATCATGAACACTTCCAAAAGTAGTCACAAAAAACCTCACGACCCATCAACTAATCCGAGAAGAAGCGCAAAAAATTTCCGAGCTACAATTTTCTCTCGTTCTCCCTTTTTATTCTGTACTTCATTACCTGATTTTTCCTCCGTCTCTTCACTCTGTACTCCATCCACTTTTTCGATTTGGATGATTGGTGTCGAGCACCAGGTGGCGCGGCGGCTTTTGATGTCGAACCGCTGTCCCCCCGCGATGAGTTCCGCAAAAATCCCGCGGGAGGGAGGGCGTGGGTGCATCGCGTTGTTTGGTCTCCGCATTTCCGCTGTTTTTATTCCTAACCCTTGAAAACGGGAGACAGATGCCCCTAGCTGTCGATCTGACAAGTAATCAATTAGTCTACAACGGGTTTCCGAGCGAGGTTTCCAAAAAAACGCAAAAGGGTTCTAAAAATGTCCTATCTTCTGTTTTTTATGCTCTTAGCGCTCAAGTGCATGTTTCACTTGACAAATGCTAAGTCAATAGGCCTAATCTCGACAGGCCATTTGTCAGTCATTTTTGGGACAACGCGGTCTAGCGTGGGAGTGGAGGAATTCCAGAGGAATAAGGAAGATTTGTGTCGTGGGTTTAACGTTTAGATAACCCATTTCTCGGGAATAATTGCAGAAATGTTTTACTTCAGTCGAGGGAATATTTCCTCCGTATTTTCCTAAATTCTAATCGGCAATATTTGCAGTTTAATTTTCGCATTCTTCCATTTCTAGTATAATGTGTCGTCTTATAGGAATATGCCAAACACTCAACTTCTGAATCACTTTAATCTTCTTCTATTAAAATTTCACATACTTCCTCCAACATTGCCTTCCTACTTAATATTATCAACAGCAAGGTTGATTCCCTATTCCTACTTTCTCCTTTCTTTTTCCTGGTTCCATCAAGAACATTTGCCTATCTGATACCTTCTCCTTGAATACTCTACGTCTGTAAATTATAAAACGGTCACTCTTATTCCGAATACCTTCAATTTTCAACTCCTTTTACTACGATGTTACTTACCACTTAAATAAATCCTAAATGTACTGTTATGCGAGAGACTGATTTGGAACTCTGTAGCTTTGATCCGTATAATCTCGTCCTTCTGTGATATTATTTATATGATTGTGTATTATAGTTGATCATTATTATTATTATTGTTGTTGATCGTCAACTGTGATTGGCTTTATGATGTTGTTTAATGTATTAACAATCACTGTTTGTATTTCAATAGTTGTATAGTTGTATATGATCGTATTTTATTTTTTAATATGACTGTATTATATTAGCACCTATTCATTTTTATTTTGCATCATATTAAACAGACATAGATTTTTTTATAAGACTGTATCGTATTAGTATTAATTTTTTTGGTATCATATAAAATTGATTCATAGATTTGTATTTTTTATGAGACTGTATTGTAATAGTATTCATTTTAATTTTGTATCTAATTATATAGATTTATATGTTTGTATTTTCTATAGATTTGTATTTTATTTTGTTGTATCATTTGTATTTTTACACCACGTAAATGTATTGGTTAAATGGAAGGTGGGACTCAAAAGTGCCAATTTCGCCAAATGAAGTTTGTTAATAATAATAATAAATGAATAAATAAAATTAAAAATATATAATATGCCAGAGATGTATTTTCAACCTAAATTTCAGCATAATTACCGTATAACATCGTGAAAGCAATAGAACTACGGTTGATTAGAAATCAAATTTCATTGGAAAACGACCGGTTTCAGCTCAGCTGAAAAGTACTCCACATCCAGTTGAAAATGTGTCATGAATGAAGTTTCACAGATCGTATTATTTACAGCAGCGTGTCAATTGCGTGGCCTATATTGCGGCTTTAGAGCGAATTTGAAGCTATAATTCAAATTGCAGATACATTACGGGATTTCCATTCGATGGAACATCCGAGAGAGAGCTTAACATAAACTTGGGCGATTATGAATGGATTGATAAAAATAACTGGTTGAGATGTAAATGCAGAAGGATTTAATGGCAGAGTGAGGCATGGTTGGTTACGTATCTATAAATATCTAAAAGCCACGAATGGAAATTTGGATTACTGTGCACCAACTATGAAAATATGAAAAAAACAGTGCGATGGGATTCAATTCCCGTTGTAATTTATTTCTCCGGTTCCCAGTGACCTTTTTTTTGATTGAACATATTTGATCTTTTTAAGTTTCATGTTTTCTCTCTGTATTTGATCCCGTTCTGAATCAAGAGGAATTATTTTGGCAAAAAGTAGTCAAATATAATAATTAAATATTTCTATTAACTTTATTATGTACGTTTCACAAAATCAGTGATTCAGTTTATTTATTCGAACCGATTTTCATTTGATAGAGATTGAAGTTACTACATTTGAAACGTGTTGCTCATCTAATATCGCCTCTATAACTTTCATAGATTGATTGCTGGGTATTGCTGAAAACTATCAGTCAGTTTGGTCATGTTAGCAGAGAATGCAAAAATATTAATTTAGTAACGCATTCCGTGGATTCCCTCCCAGATCACATTGAATTACAGAGGATAAAGTGTTATAAAAACCACTATTTCCTTCCTCTCAGTAGAGATCTAGTAAATTAACAAACATCATTAAATAATCTACGGTTGAAATTTAGCCTGACTCATTGGAAAGTTTATTATTTAAAATTTTTTCTCAGGCCAAATTTTTAGTCGAAATCTTTGAATACTGGGTACAATTAACTTTCGAGGAAGATAATGAAAAGTGAATTGCAAACCCCTTGTAGACCAAGCAGCCTAGCAATTTGAAAAAAAATATTAACAAAATAGAAGAATTTTGAAACCTTTTATGAGTAGTAAGTCGTCGTTGTGCCATAAAATTAAATTTATTTTGTAGATAATTTAAATCACATTTTTCGAAACGTACTCTGCAGTACATTTCTTCCTTTAACGTTGCCGAATCTCAGTTCAAACTTATGATAATTTATTTGACCAATCACCCCGAAATATTTTTCATTCACCCCGTCAAAGATGGGATTGAAAAATCTCTCGCGTTCCTCGAATAAATTCCTGCGGATCCATTAACCGCCACTAACAAACGAATTAAAGGCCGATCGCCTAATGGCACTAAATGGGATGTCAATCCCCGCAACCGGCGTCTAACATCTGTCCAAAAACTCATCTGTATCCTCGGACCAGAAACAGATGTTCGCGGGTCCCATTAAGTTAAAATAAACAGTATCGCAGCAACTGGGGAGAGATGAATCATCGCTAACGACCGCTCGTCACCGGAGAAACGTGCCGATGAAGCCCCGCGTCTCAAAATTTCATCCAACGATTACGGACGAATCGATCGCCGAAGGATTATCCCCTTCCGACGAGGGAAAAATTTCACGCCGTATGGAAAGTTTAACTCGTCAGATGATGGGGATGTAAGCGGCGTTTTTTTCTTTCACGCGACTCTTCCCCTTCGGAGCGGATGAGTCAAAAGGACATCTCAATCTTCCATCCTTAAGACTCCCTCTCGCATGGATACGTTTATCTCTTGTTCTTCTTTCCTCGCTCCTTCCTATCTCCTCCCTTCCGTCCCTGGGGTAACTACACCTCCTCCATAAAGGCCTTCCTTTCTCCCTTAAGAGTGGATATGATGGAAAGAAGCGAGGGGAAGACGCGGGTGATGCCCCCTCATTTCCCGTAGATACTCCGAGGGAAAAATGTCGAAAAAAAGCCCCTTTTTCGTCTTAGCTCCAATATCGCAGCGACATACCCTTCTCGAGCCACCCAGGTGGAATCGAAGACCTCAATTTCACTTCTCTTTCCTGCGTTCCTTTCCGCCTTTTCTCCCGCTTCCCCGGAATTCTTCGAAATAATAATAAAAGTGTTTGTGGTCTCGTAGTGGAAGGGAACTGAACTTCTTCCTCATGCACCTCCACGGACTAGGAGTACGAAATAGGCACGTTGAGCAATGGTAAAGGAAGTGGAATTTGGAAATGCGAAGAGGTGGATGCGAAGCGCATTTTCACCCACGTGAAGAGAACAATGCTCAACTACTTATTAGCACTATCTTGAATCGTATTTTTGTCATCGATCCATTTGTACCATTTGATTTACTTTCATGGAGATAGTTACGGCAACCAGGAGACTTGGATAGTAATCTGTGAAGATCTGCAGATAATTGGTACGATAAAGCATGTTCCTGGTACCATATTCTGATGAGTGGAATATTTTTACTTGTTATTTCGTAAGTATTGAGAAAGGTATAACTTATATTTAATTTTGGTACAGTCTCAATCATGTCTTTGATTAAATGAAAGCTACTGAGGCATGAGTAAATATTTCACTTATTTTGGTCTCTCCTTAAGGACTTTCAATAAAAGTGTTGCTCATAGAGTCATTGTGCTTCGCTAACATAGACATGTTCCGCTTAAAGCATTCTGTCTCAGTGAGAAAAGCAAGGGCAAACTACCTCACTCCTCACACTGCCTAGTAAACCTCATTCCTCTCTGCAAACTCTTAGTGGCTTATGTCAGACGGGGTGGGGGTAGCAACGGGCATTCATGCTGAATGCTTTAGTATAGACGGACGATGAAGTAGTAACTCAGATGATTCATGGCGCGGGGTGGGGATCTTTAGAAGATTAATACATTGGATAAATTCACTAAATAAGCTCAGAGCAAGTAAGTTCTTAGAAGATGTAACTGATATAATGCGACCTCCTTGTTACATAGGCCGTTCTGATATTGTGAGGAAGATCAAGGAAATAGATGCTTGAACGAATCGCTCAAGAATTCATTATATACGCGAACGACTCGGAAAAGCAATCGATTAGGAAAACAGAGTCTAGATGGTGCCTTCACCTCCTGCCACACGCTGAAAGGCGGCTTGCAAGAACCTTAGGTGGACATAGATCTTTTACTGAGTAGAATTCAAACAACTTTTAAGTTAGTGAAACTCATCAAATTAATTTTAATAATCGAAATGAAGTCATACTTACAGTGTGAAAGATGAACTTCAAATGTCATTCTGCACAGTATCACGTTTATTTGTTAGAGATACCACCCCTTTTTACACTAATTGGGACTTCTTCTTTTGAGCAGTTTTCCTCTTCTCTGTAATGATGGGAAGTGCACACAATAAATTTATTTTAAAGAAGAACCACATTGTATTTTCATGAAATTATCGGCCTATTTGAGAATTTTTGGTTACCGGTTAAGATATTTCCTGATGGTTTTACTATTGAAATTGGAGGCATTTTGTTTATGAAAATGTTTCCAGCACTTCTGTTTTTACTTTTCGAGTTTGTTACAAGTAAAAAATAATAAGTCTCTTTATCATTAGTCAAATTCATTTTCTTTCGTAACTCTTTTCATGCCCAAATTGAACCTTTTCGAAATTGAACAAATGCTTAATAGTAATGAAGCGAGAAGTCGCCCTTTTCGAATACTTGATTCGACTAATGTTCGTCCATTTTGAGTGTCAAGAATATCTGACGATCTAATTTAATATTTGATTTCTCTGAAAGCGATCCACGAGAGAGGGAGAGCGTAAAGAGAGACTTTGATCGATGTCAATGGCCTTTATTAACATTCATTGATGCTTTTATCTCGATGTGGTAGAATAGGCATCTTAAACGCATAGAAGAGATTCATTTGATCTTTAATAGAAGTGAATTGCTCCATAAATCTCCTGCAATCAAAACACATCCTCTTAATCACACTATACCAGCCATGAAATAAATATTTAATTTTGACACGCCTTTATTGATCATGTTTTTCTCTTTTGACTTAAATTTTTCATCCCATCCGAATGAGATTATATTTAATGAGATTATCTATTTTTTAGGTTTTTTACACTCACTTCTCATTTTTTCTCATACCATCTCTTTAAATTGATTATTGTATATTCTATGACGATGGGTTAGATGGAAGAGGAGACTTCTAGTCTCAATCTTTCCCGAATAAAGACGTTTTATTATTATTAACGAGCCATTTCTTTTAGAGCGAAACGAATATGGTACAGGCTGATAGATATTTAATAGGGTATCTCTCATGCTTGATAGTGCTTCATTAAACCAGTATATCTTAGAAGTTTCATTTGTAATCCATAAGGTCTTTACTGATAACCATTAGTTTTATTTTGATTTCCTAAGGTTATACTAGTTTAACTTATCAAAAGATTATATGGGTCAACGTGCCCCAGCCTCTGGGCCAACACCCCGATGTAGGGGAAGATTGGCCCACTCGACATACATCCAGTAATTATTATATTTTTTAATTTTTAACTCATATTTTCAAGTTTAATAATTGCAATCCAGATTCAGTAAGAATGCATCTAAAATTTAGCAATAATTTCATAAGCTTAAACATGTACAAAAAAATAATATAATAAATTTAAAAAAACGGGCCAACCAGCCCCGGTCTCCCCTATTCTCATTAATCGATGCAAATTTATCTTCTAGAGAAACTTAAGGAAACTCATGCATAATCGCAATTAACCTACTTTTTCTTTAGGCATATAATATTTCTGTGGGTTCCCTTTGCATCTGTATCAGTCAGTCGACAAATATTTCATCGCATGATGCGCCGAGGTTAAAAACGTGGTAGTCCTCGTCATGCGTTTTGCTGCATGGATTACCCGGGCGATTGATTAATGCAGAGACTTCCACATGTTTCCACCCAGCCCTTCCCAACCGGTAATTTACTCATTGCCGCAAGTTTTCGGAGACCTCAGGTCGAGTCACCGCGAAAGTTTACTTACTCCGTTTTAAATCGCCTCTCCCCATGCAAGTGCCGTAATCACCCCGTCCTCCGAAGCCGAAAATTAGCCGTCTTCCAGCGATCCGTACGTCCTTTTTCCGCAAGTCCGCTCTTAATGAACGCACTTGCCCCACTCCCTTAACGATCTCCTTCTTAAAAACAGGAGTTTCTTCCCCTTTTCCATCCCATTGTCTCCATTTTCATGCCTTTTCTTCCTCGGACGAAAACCTTTCTTCTCGCGGAGTTTTTCTTTTCCCGAGGTGGGTGGAGGAATTCGCCGAGGGGGCGCTGCCGTAAGTGGTGAATACGGGCCCCTCCCGGCTTATCGCAAAAATAACAGTACATGCTAGGTGGCGTTACTTGTCACGATAATAGCATGGCTGGAAGCAATAACTCTCTTCCTATATCTTTTTTTTGGCCTCCCTCTCCCCCTGACGCCACCTCCAGGTTCATCCGGCCGTGCCCGCTCTCGACTCGGGACTCCCTACAATTAATTCTACAACTCCTCGTCTTCGAACGAGTATTTTTAGACCTCGCGGGTATTATTTCGGAGGCGAAAATGCTGGTGATGGGCGGGGGAAAAGTTTTGTCGTCGCCGTTGTTTTAAAATTTCGGTGAACAAAAGGGGAAGGTTTCGTTTTTTTTGCGAAGGCTGCGCGATACTTTTTAGCTCACTTTTCGGATGGAAATTAGGGTTAGTTTTTGTGGGATGGTTTTGCTTTAGGAGATGAAATGCTGCTGTTCTCTCGGGCTTGCGAATGTGTTTTGTGCCAATTATCTTCTGCGATTGCGAGCGAATCCCGATATGGGCATACTCTTTTGTCGTTTAGAGAATTGGAGGTTTGTGGATGAGAATTTGATGGGTTTCACATCTTTTAACTGCGATATTTTAAATCGTTGGGGTTTAATTCGTGGTATAAACTTATATCAGAAGTGTCGCGGTTCCGGGTTCGAATCCCGGCTAATCGGATTTTTCCGGTTAGGGAATGGTTGTCTGTGTATGTTGTGTGTGTGTGTGTGTGTGTTTGTGTTATAAATTAAAAATGCAAAAAAAGGAATAAAATTAAGAAAAGGGGTAAATTGGAGGAATAGCCTTTCTAGGCTAAAATTCGCCCCAATAAGACGGCATTATTATTAATATTAATAGTGAATACAGAAATGTGTTATGTGACAAATATGCAACGATACGTCTCATTCGTATATCTTGTGGTGAAGGTTAGTTGTTGTCTAGCAATCTCAATGGTTAATATTTGATTATATAGGTTGTATAGCAATCTTTACCCCTGCCATATACCACTAGTGGCTCGTGGAGTATATATCTAAACCTAATAATAAATACGATTTGGTAACTTACTAAAAATGAATTTATTCCTTCCATTTTGACATGAATGTTGGGAAGGTTTGCTGTCTATATGAATTCATTCTTTGTTTTTTTAAACTTAAATGGGAGGTACCAATTTCAGTTTCAAGTCGGCACGCTACTTTAGTGGGAGAGTCTTCGCAGAAAATTGAATTTCATTAGAGCGAAGGTGAATTTCCGTTTTCCGGAGGGTTTTCATTTAGCGAGCCCTTACTTGCAAGGAGCGTAAGTCAAGATGAAATACTGCATGAGAATTCCTAAACTACATCGTGTCATTCCAAAAAGATTTAGCTTATTCATTTGAATATTTTTTGTAACCGTCATTTTCTGCATTTAAAGTGGTTGTATGGCTACGACCGTTTTCAAATACATTCGAATTTGTATTTGAGGAAGTTCAAATATTTGTATCTTCTCCAAAAAAATAATTTATTTTTCGATTTTTAAAGAAGCCTTTGGGAATCGACAGAAAGAATTGAAGAAAGGCAAATGTTATGTTGTGATTAGATTCCGATGATTCTAATGTAAAAGCTGATTGTGTCGGATGAATTTCATAAAAGTGATGGTTTCAGGCGTTATTTTGTGGAACTTCTCCATCTTATCAGAATAAAAACAACTTTGTAATTTGTGGTCTAAATAAAGGGCAGTACTGTGGAAATTACAAAGTTGTATTTATTCTGATATGAATTTCATTAGTCTTTCAGATACTTTTCCCATTGCTAATACAATTAGGTACATCTTAATCTCACCTCTTCCCTTCCCGAATTGAATTTTTAAGCAACCTTTTTCTGTTTTGTTAACTACCGATAATATTTTTATGTTTTTTGAACATAATTGTATCAATGTAATTCCCAAGTCGTTCGTGTCAACTTAGAACTACAACTGATAAAATAACTTAAGCATGTATGAGTCTTATATGGAGAGCTCAATTTCTTAGTAATTCATCTCCTCCTTATGGGTAGATGATAGCTAATTTGTTATTGGTTTGTATCCCATCTAAGTATCTTCATTTTTTCATTGCCGCCATTTATTATTATATAATCAATACAGATATTTAGTTCCATGAAATCTTATCTACTTTATCGAGAATCGTTTCTATAAATAAAAAACGAGCATTTCTATACTTAATACTATCTGCAATGCAATGATTCGTTCTCTCTTCTTATTCTTCAAATATTTTTTTAAGGAATTAATTTGAGCTGATAATGCGAATTAAAAATTAGATAATTATCCATTCCTCCACATGAAAGTAATTCTGCGAGACACTTTTCCTCAGGCCAAGGACCAATTAAGCCGCGAATAACTTTTTTCTATTCGCTTCCTAATCTTCCTAAAGTATTCCATTCTCGCGATATTTTGTTTGACCTACATACCGTTTTTCGTTTCATTATCCTCGGAAGTTTTCCTTAAACTCGCGAGAGTCTTGTTTTAGCTACGCGGATTAAATTGATATCCTTGCGGAACGCTTGAGATATTTGAAGAATTCTTTGCTTTTGGTGCATTTTACACTCTCGCGCTGCGAGAATACGTCAGTTGGATGGAGTGACGCTCGTTTAAATATTCATCGCTTAGAAATTTGGATGTGTACGCTTTGACGACAGAATGAACTGTAGATTCTTTGTTTCATCCTTTTTCAGGTGTTATTTGCGTTCCAAACTATCCGAGTTGGCTTTGAAATAGCAACATTTTTATTACAGAGCCCTCGCTTATATATCCCGCGGGTGCCCTTTACTTTTTGCATTTACCAGATATCATTATCTCTGTTTTTGTGCATTCACCAATGGAATTCTATTTTTACACTTTTCGAACAAATGGAAATCTCCAACCTTATCATAAAAATATAACGGTACGCGAAGCATTATACTTATCATTAAATCGAGATTTCAGATTAGCTTCTTTAATCTATGTCGGCATTAGTTGGCATTATATTTTGCGTCGTCACTCTGCGTTTGTCATTAGACAGAGAACAGGATAATAGAAATATGCTATTAGTTATTCAGGTTTTTATTTTTCACGTTCTTTAGTTATTCCACCAGATATACAAGAATCTTATCATGTCGACCTATTCAGTACCTCAAATGCATAAATTTACTGACTCGGTAATCTTAAATGGTATGTAAATAATAAAACGATTTCCTATTCTTCTGTTTTATTCTTTACTCACATGAAACAGTAATTACATGGATGAATCACAAAATGGCGTATTTTCTAAATAATGATTTGAGAAAATTTGAAATTGTGTTGCATATTATTTTTTCACCCTAAAATTGGCATATATTAGCCAGAGAAATAATTGGTTGAATCTATCTTGCAATGTCATAACTTTAAATAATTCCGCATTTATTTTTATATTAGGTAATATCAAAAATGTTGGATTCTAGTTATTTGTGAGTGAAGTTCTGACTTATCACACCTTTTGGTAATTATGCTTATGTGTGCGTAAACTTTGTATTCTCATTGAGCTCATTTCGTATCCCTCGGGATTCAACTGGGATCCAATAAAATCTGTGAATATTCAAGGTGTTTGTATGTGTCGGAGGAAGGGCAAGAAGTACTTCTTGAAAACTTCATCTGAATGTACTTTTGAGTCTGAGAACTTACTAACTAGTAAAACTGTCAATAAATATTATTAAAATTGACCTCAGAAAGAACTTCGGAGAACTTAATGCTTCATTGTGCATACATCATGAGTTTTCCTCCAACATTTTGTGATTAACCATCTTGTTCTGTCCTCTTTATATCTATTCATATATTTTAATACGCATTGGTAATTTACGTTGTTATTTTTACGAAAAAATACACGATGAGCTTATTAACATTTGGATCTTAAAATTATCCCCGTACCTCCTGATTTCCCAATATTTACCCTCTTTACTTCTCCACTCTCTCCTCCACTTCCTTTGCACAGTCCCTTCCCCCCACGCTATTTGTCTTGTATATATTGGCTTGTTGTATTTTGCTCCACACCAGAAGATAACGATTGAAACCGGTCGTTATTTTTAATAAAATTGTGGAAAAGGTTCCACCTCTCTTTCCTTCATTTTACATTTCAAACATTCTCTTTTCCTCTAGAGGATTAAAGATCTAGTAAGTGTAAAACTGAATCTAATTTTTAGATATGTAATACTTTAATTAGAAATAAAACACGATAATCGTTTTATAAAAGAGTTTAAATTTTATTGGTGAGAAAAAGGTCACTTAGATGTGAACGGATACTTATAGTTAACCTTTAAATCCAGCGCATTTCACTGTTGAAAAAGAATTTTCATACACTTTTCCAGAAGGAATAAATTCAACTTAACAAAGATGTACGGCGTAACTTCGAATGGGCGCTAAGGTTTCCCGTTTAGATCCTCCGCCTAGTTTTCAAGTTATTCATAGTGGGGCATCGAGGGAGGGAAACATCATGTCCTCTTTAGACCATCGCCGTGAAATATTAGCCGTGGTTTTGTTCGGTGTAGCGCACAGGAGTTTATTCATAAGTCTCGTGCGACGCCGGCGATGCGAGGGTGGGTCGGGAAAGTGAAAAAAAACGCTGCCCTTCCACTTTATTCATAAGTCTCGGGAAAAATTCCTGCCTTTTAAATGTTCCCTGAATCCCAACCTTCTGGCTGCAGACACACCGTCAGTTATATCACTTCAGCCAATTAATCCTATCGCGGCCCTGCCTTTGCATTATTTCCCCAGCGTTTGTTTTTTTAATCTCGCCCCTGCGTGGCTGCCACGTCTTATCCGCCCTCTCGCTTTATTTCCACTTTTTCGCATTTTTCTCCCTTCCCCCTCCTTCTTAACGCTCCCTGCTTTCCCTTGTGTTCTCTCTCTGCATTATCCATCCGTCTGGAGGATCATGGCCTCGTTTATCATTCTTTTTCATATTCCAGATTTTTTTGTCTTATTTGAATAACACGGGGAATAAAGAAAGGGAAAATGAAAGAGTTTCGGGAGTGTTATGGCGATGTCCCTCTTTTAAAATAATCTCAAGATGAATTTATATCGGATCGTCATCGTCATTAGAATTCTGTCTTATGGTTGGCTGGGATTTGTTGTTTTAAAATTCACTGCCCCTTTCGTTGTGATAACTAACTGTTCTTTTGTTTCCCCCAAAACTGTTATCTCTGCCTTCCACTTGGTCTTTCCCTCGACTTTTTTTTCTGTAGCACCCTCTTCCTCCGCTGGATTTGTAGCACCTACGTCATTCCTATAATTTAGGTTTCTTAAATAAATTTCAACTCTAGGCCCAAGGCATTTAAAACAAGACATTATTATTTTAATTGTTAACTATCTGATCTGCGTATTTTTCTCTGGAATCAGGGTTTCTTACGTAACTTCATCACCCTCAATATTAAATGATTTATTTTTCGCGGAGAGATCAAGGGCACCAGCACATTTAGCTTAAATTTCTTTATTTCTTTATTTTCTTTCTCTATTCTTCAGATGTAGTTACTTTTAATCACGCCTGTATTACTGTCATTCAAGTTAGCGAATTAAATAGGGATTATGGGTAAATTAAAGCCTTAATTTTATCTAATACTAAGTAGGTAATTTTTCCGTACAGTCTTAAGGTAAGTTATCCTTTGAGGTAAAATGTTCTAAACCAAACCTGTCGTATCAGAAATGTTATACATATGACTTGGTCTCTTTCCGTAGGAAAATGTTAGGAAATAAAAAACTCGTGATTCCTGCAACTTTGGAGTTGTCTGTTATCAAACTTAATTTTGTAATACCATTACAGTAAAATATACTGAAAATATTTTTATTACAATGCAAGTACATTTGGATCTTTTCATTTCTAGATAATTTTTGTTATTTAAATAGCCAGGAAGCGCATCAAAATATGTAATTATTAAGGAAACGACATTTTCTCGAAAAATGCACGAATTTGTCATATCTAATATGCATTTACAGCATCCATCGTTAATTCTTCCGTGGTGTATAAGTTCATCTGAACAGTAAAACAATTACTAGCAATATGAGTCTAACAGCTTCCGTTGGTTAACCATATGTAAACAAAGCTCCCTGAGCTATCTCGCGCGGGGTATTACTATAACATCATATACGGGCATTTTGTTTACGGTGAATCCAACCCGTTGATTTGTCGCCGGAAATTGCTCGGAATTCCAGCTAGATTACATCCTGCGGCTTGCTGTCGCGGATAAATTCTATACACTAGAAACATCTGTCGTTCGCATGGCATATCTCAGCCGCGGGAATTGCCCTCGCAAAATATTTGGAAGGTCGATAGGGGCGGACGTGCACCGCCAATCGCACTTCGATATACGTGCACCACAGCGATTTCCGTTGCGTATCCGTCGGTTGGGGCGAAGCGGAAGCCTTTCGAATTACCGCGATCATTATCGTCTTCGACCAATTATCCCCACATTGCGGAAGGCAATTGCTTCGCGAACCCAGCCGTATCTGCGAGTGGGAGAAAACGGCCGGAGATTCCGCGGAGATGAAAACGCTCCGAGAAAATTGCCGACTCGTTAGGCCGCTTCCTTTCATGGCGCCCATGCGAAAAGTCAATCGTGTCGCGCCTTTGTACCCGCGCCTCTCGATCGCGCGATTGCCCGCCCCGTAACGGCGCGAAACGTGTCGTTTTTGTTTTTCCGAAGCTGCATTCTTTATCGCCGCGACCGCTCGACAGTCGCCTATCTTACGGAGCGTTTTAGGTCACGTGGGAGAGTGGTGGAGAGATACACGAAAAAATGAGAAACCCCCTTCCCCTCGAATTTCTGCCACTCTTCCGCTGCCCGTCCCATTTTCACTTCGTTGCGTGGTTTTCCTCGATTAGATAAAGCCCTCCAACTACGCCCATGTCACTCGCGGCCTTCCATTTCCGACGTTTTTAACGCCGCCGTTTACGCAGCATTGGGAAACAATGATGCCGGAAAAATAGGCTTTCCTATCGCGATGGATGTAAACGCTGTTGATTGTAGACGATTTGATACAATTCACGGACATTCCCTTTGTTGTGTATCGGCCAAATCCCTTGTGGAAACAATTTAACGCGCTTTCGGCGTGCCATAACGAAGGTAGCGTTTCGTAACTTTTGCTGGAATTAAAGTTAAATGCTCGGAGCGCTACGGTTGCTGGATGGTGGTAATTGTCTTTGGGAACTCTTAGGGCCGGTTGCACCAACTCCGGTTACGCGTGTTCGCTACGTAGCCATCAGTTACGGCGTAGCCAAAGGTTACGAGTGACAACCGTTGCACAAAGGAAATTCAGGCGCCGGTCACCAAACCAGAAGGCTACCTCTGTTTCCGAACGCCCGATCACTTTCTCATACAATCGTTCCGCAAAAATTTGGCTCTTGGGCTGTTTCATCTTTCACTTGTTAGTGAAAGTTGGCGCGAATAAAGGTATTGAAGTAAAGGTATTGAAGTAAAGGTATTGAAATATATAAATTGACATTACAACGGTATTGTTCACTTTTGTAGAGAAAATGTCGAAGAAATTACCGAATTTTACGGTTGAAGAGGTACATCGCCTCCTAGATTTAGTTGAAGCACGAAGAGGAGTTTTAGAAAATAAAAGAACAGACGCTGTGACATGGAAGGAGAAGGTAAATAATGTGCACAGTCATTGAATTCATTAATTTTTTGCAATTTGTCATGAATTATAATCCATGTTATCTGTGAATAGGAAGAAGCTTGGAAGAAGCTTTCATGCGCCTTCAATGCCTGTTCCCTTACTCCACGAACCTGGGAGCAGTTGAGAACAAAGTATGACTCCCTTAAAAAAAACGCCAGGAGGGCTTTGGCTTCGGAGAGGCAGGAGAGACTTGCTACGGGTGGGGGCCCTATGCGGCCGACGTTGAACTCGGTCAATGAGAGATTGAGTACGTTTATGGGAATAACATCCAAGGGACTTCATAATCCCTATGACTCCGATGCACCAGATGAGCGTAAGTACAATGCTGTAGTATTTTTGTTGTTCAAACTGACTGTATCTAATATTTTGAATTTTTATTAAAGGCCCAACAGAAGCAGACATTAATTCTGAAACTACCTCCGTCATTCAGGAAACTGTCATTGCCGAAAGTAGTAATCAGTCGATGGTAGGCGAAATGCTCACAGTCACTATCGATGAGAACGATAAAGGAGCCACAGGTAAATGCATTTTATTAATTTGTTTGTATTCAAATGCAAATTCACTTAATTAATGTTCATTAGTTTCAGATTGGAGCTCCTACACTCCACAAATGTTGAGGAAGCGGAAGCATCCATTGCTGCAGACAGATTGTGGTAATCAGAGATGTTCCATATAATTTTTAAATTTATCTTACTTATTTTAATTTCCCTGAATATATACCATTCTTATTAATGACAGAGAAAATTGACATAATGGTGGTCACACTTGTTTAATAATGATGTCTTTTTTGTCTACTGTGGGATTAGCGACCAAGGCTACAGATGAGGAGGAAGCATCTAATAATAGTAAGTACATATTAATTTTGTTGCTATGGGGATTCAAAGTTTACAAAAAAACGTAAAAATAAGCATGCACGTGGAAATAAAGTTTAATATAACTTCTGAACTGTAAAAGATAGAAAGCTCAAACAAACATTAATATGTAACTATTTTCTTAAGCTTTAATATGATATGCAACATGACTGCTTTTATAGAAAATTTAATTTCGAAGTCATGGGGGTCAAATTTAAAATTTGAATATCTCAGAAAAAGTATAATATTTTTTTTCCAAAAAATATCAAAGAATCTATCATGTTTTGACTCCATTTCCACCAAATCTCAATTTGAGATCACAATGTGATCATGCACATTTTGAATTTTTAAGTTACCTCTCCAAGCCCAAAATGGGTATTTTTGGTATATTTCATTAACTACTTTAATATAACAAGACACTTACTAGAGTAATTCAGTATTGAGAAATGAACAAACTACACACATATTTGTGTAATTATTCAAAATACAAAATGTCACATACTTTGTTCTCTCAACCTCTCTCAATTAAATACTTGACCGACATATAGCATACATTAATTCTTGTTTCACTTTGCTTGTAGTGTACTTCACACAGATTTTCATCACTTTGTGAATAGTCTTTCATTGAGAGTTTTTTTTGCTAGGTTAATATCTATCTGTGTCAGGAAATAAGTGTGGCCGGTTGGGGTTTTGGCATCAATACAAGTAAGCACTCGATCTCCCGATACAGACAGGATGTCTTCTTTTCTGGTTACACTAAAGATGGTGATTGTCCTGATGGGTGCAAGAAATTCACTGTCACTTTGTTGTGTTTCACATCTTCAAAAATATCTCAGCCACCACTTTCTATCATATGCACAAGTGATGTAGCCTCCCAATTTATTCAGTGTTTCACAGGTTCTTGTACCTCCTTTCAAAATATGCTCCTGAAACTCGGTGTCAAAGGAGAATATCTTTGTAATAATTTTGCTTTGGGTGGATGGAATGAAAGTTTATTGTGCTGCTGTGTTCCTTTAATGGAGAGTGCTTCATAAAATCTAGTTTTCATAAACTCTTCTTCCTCATTATGCTCTGTAATGCTTGAGTAAAAGAACTGAATAGAAGAAATGTTGGATTCACACCAGTGGAAGAGCTGATATGGTGTTAAAATTTGGTCTGAATATGGTCTCTGAAGGCTAGCTCTAGCTGCAAGACGTTTAACTGTTCCTCCTAAACCATCACAAATACCTTTTCTGAGAAGTAGTAGCATTTTCTCAAGGATGTTAGTATGCTATTCTTCAGGAAATTGATAACTTTCTTCTGAAAGACATGAACAGCCCCAGTGTTATGTATTAAACATTCTGAAATTATAACAAAGCTTTTTTACTTGGCAGCCTCCTGTTCCGTGTAATAGGCAGCTAACGGATGCACAGTTGCTTCATCTTGAATAAGAAATGAATACTTTTCTGAAAAATCTAAGGAGATGACAGCCTCATTCACTCCCATACTTTCCTTTATATGGGATAAGTACGTTGCCTGTTGAGTAGCCATAAAGGGATGTTTTTTCAGAACTAAAAGTCTTTCACACAATGTCTGAACAAATTTGTCAGTGCTTTTTGTGATAGTTTCAAAACTGCATCTGTCTGCTGAAATCCACTGTTTGTATGAAATGTTTTCAACCATCTTTTCCTCCAAAGAATCTTGTAAAGTTTCTTTTAATTGATCAATACCAGGACAGTTGCTACATTTATTTAAGTGACATTTTGAACTTGGACCAGAACACGTTAATTTAGAAAGACATGCTTTGCAATCACTTTTAGATATGACCCATCTTCTGAAGTTATCTCTTTAACCTCTTTCACACTTAACATTAATTTAATGTTCTGATAAATTGTACATACACATACTGTATGTGTGCCGCTTCCACCTGCTAAAACACAGTTCTGGGGGAGGAGCTCAGCAAACTTAGAAAATCCGACTTAGTCCTCTGGGTTTTGACACTTATATAAGTAGGTGATACACTTCTTTCATGTTTCCTAAAATTAATCTTATTTGAATATTAGTATGCACATTTCCTCTCTTCACTGAAACATAATCTTTTTTCCCTGGCATCATCCTGCTAACTTCATCACTGTTATAAAACTGTATTACTTTGTTTACAACAGACTCCTTCAGAGTTTTCCGTGGTTTTGCATCAGGTGTACTGAGGATTCCTTTTTCCCTAACCAGGGTCTTAGTTTTTCTAGCTATCCTATTACTCACTCCAAATTCATATTCAATTCTTGCAAGAGTCAAGCTCTGAGGTAATACAGTTAACATAAGTAGTTTTTCACTCCTACTTTCAGTTTGCTGAAATTTTTCCTTCAGCTGAGCTAACATTTCAGAGTCAGGGTCCTCTTCAGTCTGCCTTTGTTCCATATTACTGTCCAATAATTTCTCTGAGAGCTTCTGTTTCACTTTATCCAGTTTCCTTGAACAATATCCAGGGTCAACACGTATTCTTTTCTTATTGATGGGGGACTCTTCAAGAAATGTAAGAGATTTGTTCAAATAATCTACAGATGAACTGAGATCAACAAATGTAGCATTAACTGCAGTTTCTTGCTAGGTAAACGGTTTAGAATCATTGTTCACTGAGACTTCAATTCAGTTTCTTGTGATGTGGAATTTTTCTTACCAAGCAGTTTCCTGCAACTATCACAAAGTTTCATTCCAGGTTTAATTAAATTTTTTTCCTCACACATCCACATTTGAACAGTCCTCATTTTTTTAAAAACATTTTTGGCCAGTTTTTGCAAATGGATTACAACAGTATCTATTATAGGATGACACTTCCTGAGTTTCAGCCATGATTATGATTTTCACAACCCACAGCTGAATTTGGCAAACTTTTTAAAAGAATGATCACACTGTATAACACAACTCTTCTTGCAAACAGCTCAAAACTATCAGCTAAAAACACACAGGTATTTAAGTGTTGAGATCACAAATCGAACTAACTATTTGTTTCAAGATATCTACTCTAGTACAGAACCAATAATCAACTCAACAATACAATATTCCAACAATTCAACAGAAAATCAACAACTTTTAAAAAGCCTAGTGGCACAATGGATATGCAATCCTAGTAAATATTTGTGAACAAACACATGTGGTGTAACATGTGAAAAATACCCATTTTGGGCCTGGAGAGGTAATTTAAAAATTCAAAATTTGCATGATCCCATTGTGATCCCAAATTGAGATTTGGTCGAAATGGAGTCAAAACATGATGGATTCTTTGTTATTTTTTGGAAAAAAAAAATATTATACCTTTTCTGAGATATTCAAATTTTAAATTTGACCCCCATGACCTCGAAATTAAATTTTCTATAAAAGCAGTCATGTTGCATATCATATTAAAGCTTAAGAAAACAGTTACAAATTAATGTTTGTTTGAGCTTTCTATCTTTTACAGTTCAGGAGTTATGTTAAACTTTATTTCCATGTGCATGCTTATTTTTACCTTTTTTTTGTAAACTTTGAATCCCCATAGCAACAAAACTAATAAACAGAAAAATCTAAAAATTGGATTTTTACTTATCTTGGGGCAAGTAATTAATGAGCCAATTATGAAAGAAATCTGAAATGGTGAGGTAAAAATGTCGTGATCACTTGATATGGAACGACCCTTATCAATGACATGGACATGTGATAATTTGCTACCCTTTCTAGAACCATGTAGCAGCCGAAAAAGGCCTCAAAGGATATCAGATCCTAAGGGAGATGCCACCAAAACATTTGGAGAATTGGCTCAAATGAAGCTGCAGGTGGCATCCCTGCAAAAACAGCAAATAGAGGAAACTCACTCTGAGAAAAAGCAATGGGAAAAAGAGGCCCATTGTTTAAGAATTAAGATCTTGGAAGAAGAGTTAAGGATCAAGAAGGAGGAGCTTGAAATTAAGAAGGAGGAACTTGTAATTAAGAAGTTGGAAGTCCTTATTAAAACAAAACAATTAGAGAGTATGTAAAAACTTTGTAATAAGTAAATAAATAGATTATTATTTTAATTTGACCATTAGTTTTTTATTTGACACGGATATTAAATTTACTATGCAGAGGGTACATATAAAATAATTCACATTAGGTTGCTAAAATATTCAACGAATGGTTCACGAAATTGCCTTCTTCCATCATCCTGTTGTTCATTCCCCATCTCTTGGTCTTCCTCTATATCTCTGACACTCGGGTCATTAGGTGGTTCTCTTTCCTTTTCCCTGATGGCAAGATTGTGCAGAACAGCACAAGCAACTATGACAGTCATTGCTGTATTTAATGATAGCCTTATTCCCAACGATAGCACAGGGAACCTCCTCTTCCACACTCCATAGGATCGCTCCACTGTGTTTCTCGTTCTTATTAGACTTTCATTGAAGAGATTTTCTTCTCTCAGAGCTGGGTTCCTGATGGGGGTCATTAAATATTTTTCTAATTTGTAACCCGAGTCCCCTAAAATTACACCTCCTCCCATGAGTTCCCTTTCAAATAGGGATTTCAATTGGGAATTGTTAAATATAGTTTGGTCATGGGTGGACCCTGGCCAACGAGCAACAATATTCATAATCTGAAGTTTGGCATCACAAACAGTTTGGACATTGAGGGAAAAATTCCCCTTTCGGTTTCTATAACTTTCTGCTGAATTTCCACCTACATGGAAGAAATGAAAAAAAATGATCTTAATATAATGATCACTGTCCTATTGATATGTTCGTAGGTTAGAATTGCGAGTAGGTATAAAGGGAATTTTGAAAATTATTAGTGATAAAATGTCAGGACAGGATACTAAATTATTTAAGACTTTAAGCAATAAACTATCTACATGCTTGAAGGGAAAGCAGGTTAAGTAGATATAGTAATGTTTCATAGTGCTCCATTTCTCTTTCAATGTTAAATTTATATGATACCACCCTAAAAAATTTATTTTGCACTCTTTCAAGGGAATGGATATATTTGTAGTAGAAAGGGTTCCATATAACTGAACAGTATTCAAATTGGGATCTTACAAGGGAAGTATACAGTAATTTATAGCAAGTAATGTTATTAAAGTCTTCACAAACACTCCCAATGAAGCCCTGCATCTTATAAGCCTTGGTGGTAATGAGATGTATATGCAGCTATTTACTTAACAGTCATGAAATCTTTATAAATTAAAATGAGATTAAGTTATATGAGTGTACATGAAATAACATGCAATATCATGTAATACCTCAATATTTAATTTTTATTTAAGTCATAGAATGCGTAACTGATAACCTGATAGGGCCATGAAAATTCACTTTGTCTTCTTAATGAATAAGTATTTTGGTGCCCTGGATAGTATCTATATTTTCATTTACATTTTAATTGAGAATTATTTGAGCTACTATAAGCAATCTGACCACAATTCTTTGACATTTGAAATTTAGAACACAGGAAAATAAATTTGATACATTTAAACAAACTGTCCTTAAATTTATCATTCAATTTAATTGTTATTTCATTAGATTATTTTTAAAATTATTAATGCATACTAGCATTTTCCTTTGGATACCTATACAAAGTGCTAAGTATGGTAAAAGAATCTGTCATGTAGGATTGTAAGTCAAACATTAGCTTGTAGTTAAACACCACTCCCAAGTTAGATGACTCTCTTTAAACTCTTTTCAGAGAGAAAATATTCTGAATGGAAGGGAGCTTTTGATTTATAATATGTGATGACATTACACCTTTGGATGTTAAGCTCCATAAAATTCTTATGGCATTAATCATTCACCTTTTTGAGCGAGTTTTGTAAGAGTTGAACTTATTTAACTTTGAAATTATTTCAAAAAAGGTATTCTTGGTTCAACTTCAAGTAACTCAGTGACTGGAAACTCTTAGACATTGCTCACCTGGAGATGATATTTTGATGTGGGTGCAATCTATAGCGCCAATCACTTTAGGAAATCGAGCAATATTATGAAACTCCCTTTGAACTTTCCTTCTTTCTTCTTCACTCTTCGGAAGGGATATATACCTCCATCCTAAAGAAGCTATTGCTTCGCTAACCTTCCGGACTGTCCTGGACGCGGTAGATTTGTGTACCCCACAAAAATCACCAGCTGAAATAAGCATTGAGCCTGTGGCAAAAAACCGTAGTGCCAGCAGTAATTGTTCCATAGGAGACAATGAATTATTCCTGAGGAGAATTAAAGATATCAAAGTTAAATAATACAAGGATATCGTAATATAATTTTATTGAAGACGTCAAAAAAATATAACCTACCGGTCGGTTGTATGTTTTAACTTTCCCTCCACCATCTCCAACAGCTTCAACACAGACGACTTGCAAAGACGAAACCGCATGAAAAATTCCTCTTCGCTCCAAATGCATAAATGCACTGGACGCTGTATTATATTCCGCTTCCTTGGAAGAACTTGCACCATTTCCAAGAGAAGTTCGTCGTCGGAATCAGCTAGCTCCTCGAACATGCCACCACAAAAAAATACTTCGTCCATCTTCTATGTTTACGTAGCGCAGTTAGCGAGAGCATCCGTGACGATAAAATTCTCATTCGCCTAGTCTCGAGGGTCCACCGTCACGGAGTAGCAAAACCCCCGTTCTCTAAAGTTAAAAAATCTGTAACTCGAAAACCGCTTAAGATATCTTCTTCATTTTGCCTTTATATGTAAATTTGATGTTTTCTTTACAATACATTCGCTTACTATACCCATGATTTCCCAACGATACGCGATTTAGCTAGAGACTGATATTTTCATGTTCAATCAGTGGTGCACCTTCAGTTTTCTAATTATTTATACTTTGTTTATGTGAAATTGGATCAAATGATAGGACCGTCACAGGCTATAGGCATCTATTACTTTACTGTGAAAGAATCATGATGCATGTTTAAATACTTCTTGAGAAATCGTCGTCAGAGTTTGGATGCACGGGAAAAAAACGTTGTAATATATATTTTAATTTTTGTTTGCTACAAAATACATTGTTGAGCTATACCAAAAATGTGGAATCATCAATTTTATAGGAAAAATCTACACAATTTTTTTTAAGCCGATATCTTGAATGCATTTCCTGTAAAAAATTAAAAACTGTTTTTTCGCTCAAGAGTTCACCGACCTCCGGCTATCACGAAACCGATGGATCTACCAGGGGTTACGGTTTGAGCTGCTTTAGCCGAGACCCAAGGCGAAACCAGAGGTGGTGCAACGTAAAACTGCTCGTCACCTCGACCCTAACCGTAACTAGGAGTGTAGCCGGAGATGGTGCAACCGGCCCTTAGTAATTGTACCAACACGTTTTATCTTTGTGTTGCTCGGCGACTCTACACTCAATGATGATAAGCTCGAATCATCTGGCCTTGATCGATCATCCGGTATTCCTGCTGAGAACCGGTATCGCTGTGCTCTATTTATCCTCATACGCATCGCTTGCGCTCGTACTCAAAGTTTGATTGACATTGCGAGAAAGTGATGTATGTTTATGGATCGGGTGAGTCAATAAAAGATACATTGCAATAATCTCCATCTTCTGCTTTCATCCTTCCTGAAAGATACATCATATTTATCACCAAGAACATCACAAGAAATTTCTAAATATGATACAACTAACCCTTTATTCAAATACCCTATAATTATTTATAAATTATTATATTATACGTTTAAATTCATCATAATCATACTTTTTAAAAGAATTATTATCGAAAAATGTTTTTAGTAGGTACTACATTAATTGCTGGTAAATGTATCATCTCATCCAATGAAAAATGTACATATTTTGCATTCTGCGTAAATGTACATCGTATAATTTGTTACTATTGGGGTACTACTTTTGAAATAATAACAATGTTTTGATTTTCCCTTCCTATATTTTTCTATTGATTTGTATCCCTAATTATTCTCTTATTGCGTCAATAATGTTCATAGCTTTGGCACTAAATTATAGTATCAGTCTATAGTATTATATGATTAAATTATACCTTCTTAAATATTTTTTTCTGAATGGCATAAAACCATTCTTAACGAAAAGGTTTTGACTTTAACAGACGTTATTTTGTTCGAAATTATTTTTCCATTTGTTTTTGAAGTGATTTTTATATTGCTGTTCAACATCAACTGATATTCCCTTAGAGTAGGCCAATTTGCGGAGACGTTCATTTACCGTGAGAATAACACGAGGAACGTGTTCGCAGAGAGTAATGATAACAACTCTTCTCAGTAACTAGACTTCGAATAATCGCCAGCGGTAGGCTTTGGAAACTCGTAATCTTTCGCTTATCTGTACAAGGCGAGATATTTCCTCGATCGCTAACTTTAGATAACGTCCAAAATGAGAGAACGCTTACCACCAGAAGCTCATGTTTTTGTTTTTAAATCTCTCTTCTGGAAAGTATTACATTTAGAAAGGGCATCTGTGGCGGTAGTGCGCGTATTTCTGATTGGAATGTACAAAGAGGATCCTCCTCCCCATTGTATTGGGTGTGCGAGGTGCGTTTTCCTCGTTGGGAGGTCTCGTGCGAGTGCAGGCGGCAGATAATCCTCGGCCTGCGGTGTCGTAAGACTCAGCCAAGGGCTCGGACGCCCTTCCGCGCCGCTGACTCGGCGCTCGGGAAGCGCGGTGGTGAAATCGCTGTCCGGGCAATTTCACCTGGGAAGGTACCACGACCTTCAACCAGGAATGTCCCTGTCGCACGACAGATATCAACAACATTCCCACCCGTCCAGCATAGCTCCAGTGTTTCTTTGACTTCTTTGTATTCCTTTCCCTTTCGGTGAAGTTGTTTGGGTAAATTTAGCTACATTTTCACTTTCCTCTCAACGTGATGGTTTACTCCAAGGTCTCCTGTCGTGAATGGGCGATCGGTTCTCGTCGGTCTGTGGCAACGTTTAATGCACCGTGCGATGCACCGTGAACGTGTCCTAGTCGGGTTAGTTTTCCGGGTCTCGAGGCAGCGTTGCAACGGCTGATGTGAAACCCAGCAGTCGTCTCTGCCCTTAGTTGGCTCGGAGGACGCGGTTGAGGAAGAACGTGTGGAAGTTGCCGCTGTTGATCGGAGCGTTTAGAGGCTTTGTCACTGTTTTAGTGGTCAAAAGTTTAGCTTTTAATGTCGTCATGCCAGGAGTTCAGTGTTACCATATTCTATAGCTCGTCGTTTACCTTGTGGGCCCAGGCCAAATTGGGTCAGTTCGGTGAAAGGTGTTTTGTTTAGTTAAGAGTGCTGCTCGAATGTGTTGATGCTGGAATTGCTCCATTATGCAGTGCCGTGTATTAGTGGAATGTTAACCTAGTGTTGTTCATTTCGTCAAATGCAATGGATCGGGGTTACAGAAGGAGTTTTGCGGCGTCGAATGGGATCTCTAGAAGAGCTACAGGAAGGCGCCCTACCAATTCCGTCATCCACTTACTAACTGCAGGACACTTCATATTCGGTAACAGAAATATTTCTACTCTTTTGAATTCATGCAAATTATACCATCTTACGATATTTAAAATTCAAATAATTTTCATATGATTACTCGTAACTAAATTATGTACTTAAATTTAATTTGACTGAGACTCCTATTGCTTGACTAAATGTATTGCCGTGGTGGAAGGGTGTTTGTATTCTCCTATTTCGTAGTTATTTAAATTGGCTGATATTTGATATGGTATAAAAGATGTTCTAGATAACAAATAACTTTACGCAAAGAGAAAGAAGGGAACGAAAGCTTGTTATTGTTGGATTGCTAAAAGCGACTCGACAGTTTCGGTCGTTTTGCACACTGGCTCCAACCGGGAATCAAACCCGGGACCGAAGTCAAAATCGTTGTCCCCTCGGCTATCCAGGAACCTGGGAACTAAAGGGACGGAGTGACTATTTACTGATCGTCTTAACCACCGGTTATTACCATCTGCTGGATTTAACTATTAAAGAATGTATATTTGACATTTTCATTCGCTCTAGGAGTATAGAATTTATATTATAGAACTGTATTTTTAGAGCTAATTTAGATGAATTATTATTACTTTTTACATTTAGTCACTTTTCACCCGTAAAATCAATTACTTCGGATAACGACTGTGTTGTGACTTTCGATAAAATCTAGGTAGTGAATAAAAAATAAAAAATCTGATGTGGCCAACTCATGACTTTCTCCATATTTATTGAAAATAGAAGCCTATGCCGATAATATGTAAATAATTCCAAAACAATGAGTGTTACAGGACAATGTTTCATACAAAAGTTGTAGTAAAATACATTATCTATAACTTTGGTATATAATTGTATATACCTACATTGCATTTTGACAGAGATATGAATGAAAAACTTCCATTTCTGGATAAACAACAAACTCCGGTTAACCATTATTGAAGAATAACTCCTAAACAATCAGTGTTACGAAGAAATGTTTTAAACAAAAGTTGTAGTAAAGTAAATTATCTATAACTTTTGTATGTAATTGTATATACCTACATTGCATTCTGACAGAGATATTAAAGAAACAAAAGTTTTTTCCGGTTAAGCAATATTCATCAAAAACTAATCAACTTTAGGCATTGTTAGGAAAATACTAAATATGAAGTTTGGAAATGATCGGATAATCAATGTTTAAGATAGAGCGCTCACAAACTTTTTTTACCACAGACAGACACACAGACATGTTCGGGAAAATAGCGAAAACGAGCTCTATGGGCCCCAAAACATCTATTTCCGTCGAAATCTGGAGGTCGATTTTTTTGCGAATACAATACTTTCTCTATACTACGTATAGGGAGAAAGTAAAAATAGTTGAATAGCTTAAATATTTTTATAGTTACATATTGTCAAAAAGAAATATTTGAGATTTTACTATAGAGTAAGGATACGTGTTCTTTTAATCGAGAGGATATGATTTTATTTACTTAACGCTAGTCATATTTCAATAGTTATGCGTTTTTCATCACGAATATTTCCTTGAGTCAACCAATAAGTTAATTGAGGGTTAACTACTTGTATAATATCTTGGGACTTTAAATATCCTCCTTTTCAATCATACTTCATCATTTTTTCCTCACGCTGGACCCACGAGAGGAGAGCTTACTTCGCAATCACAGTTATTCCGCTTCGATCTCACGACGGCAAAGGAATGGCACAAAGGCGTCGCAAACGGGAAGTTCCACTGAGCCCTCCACACATTAGACGAGATAAACAACACTGAAATATTCGCATTTTTACGGGATGAGAGACGCATTCAGAAGTGGGACAGCTTCAGGAAAGTGAGGAAAGAGAAACGCGTATAATCTCTAATATCGATTCGCTGGAAAGCGCTAACCTTCAAACGAAATAGCGCACAAGGGAAGTCGTTATTTTTTCTTCTATCCGATCCGCAAAGAAATAATCGATCGCTTCCTTTTCCGAAGCCTCTATATAATATTCCACCGAAATGCACTCCGCTTTATTTCTTAGTCCTCTCTTCCTGCGGTGCTTATTTCAATGGTGTTCCGTTTAGAAAGGCGGATGGAGGTGAGAGAGCGATCTGGCAGGGGCGGCTTCAATTGGGACGGAGAAATGGGTGTAGTATTTCAATTTGTGTAATTTCTAAATTTGTGATTTTATAGGTTGTTTCCAAAGATCACTTTACTGAGGCATTTGTGATGGAATCAAATATGAACATTACGACAAATACGGCTTCCAAAAGGTAAATTATGATGTGACGCCCTATGTCTCCAGATTTTTTGTTGCGTTGCGGGCTGCCAATGCTCAAAATTTGTTGACCGTTTCCAGACGACGTAAAACCATTTATTGCGTTTAATAAATTTAAAATTTCAGAAGTTATATGCAGAGAGATAAATCTATTTTTGGCTTGTTTTAAAATATCGGTATTCGTAATACCTCGGTCTACATTGGCATTTGTTTCCTATATTCCGGTCGGAATGCCGGAGTGGTTAGTATGCCTGAATGATAACGCTTCAACACCAAGGTCCCGGGTTCGCATCTCGGCTATCCAGATTTTTATGGTGAGGGAATGGTCGTATGTGTTTGTCTATTGTTAATGTTATAACTTCACTATAACAAGGCGTTTCGCTGTATGTGAAGCATTGATAAATGAAATAATATTAAATTAAACGAAAAAATAAATAAAATTAAAACGATAGAAAAAAATAAAAATTGCGCGTAAATTTTTAGCTTTAGCCATCTTTGATGATGTCATAGTTGGAAACCGTTCAGGGAGATGAATGTCCACCCAAACCCAAAATACTTACTAGTGCACCTACTAAACATTCCCGTTGAAAAATTCTCCCTGCATGCAGATGCAGAACTATAAGCGGAGAGACCGGAAGGGATACACTCACCGGAAGCGGCTATTCTCACTCATGATGGATACTCGCCACCGGCGATGAAGGTCATATACTCCGTAATAGCTTTGAATTCCTCGCGCTGCTCTCCCATTCGCTCCAAAGCAAAAAAGACGGCGGGTTAACTTTGGCGGGATATTTTTCCCCGGCGAGAAGATTTTATTTTCCCGCGGCAAATAAGCCTCCCGGTGATTGTTTATTGATTTAAGATATTTGCGCCGCTGGATACAGTAACCTAGATCGCGTTTTCGCTGACTTGGGACGAATTAAAAAGGGAAGAGCGCCTCCGGGAAGCGCTGGCCGTAATGCACGTGTCGCTAATTTGGTTTACGGATCTTCGCGTATTTTTGAGAATGTGTTGCACGGAGGTGGAGAGGGATTTCGCGCGGTTGATTCCATTTCAAATGTTGCCTCTTTTCGCGAGAATAACTGTAATTACTCGACGAGTCGCGACTCAGCAGTTTGTTGAGTTGTTAAATGAGGTCATTAATGAGCCGTTCGTTTAGTACAGGGGTTCCCAACCTTTTTGTACTCTAGAGCACTTTCTAAAATATCGGTAGGGTGACGGGCACCACCTATTTTTAATCGACAAACTCCTTCCATAACTTCTCATTCCCTTAATTTATTGTCTTATATTCATAATTTATTAATAAATAATAAACAAAAAATTTTCAAAATAGTAAAATTATTATTCAAATTACACACACTCAGAGAAATGTATTTACAAAACGTTAACAAACTAAACAAAAAACACAAATACAAAGAAAAAATTTTATAAAAAAAATATAATATCGATATGTCAATGTGATATTTGGCATTGCATATCATTGGCCAGTGCCTCATAATTAGGAGAGTATGACGATAATCCTGTTAGCATACAATCATAAAGTTGCTCATTGGTGATTCGAGATCTATATCTTGATTTTATTAAGTTCATGTTTGAAAATAATGATTCGCATAAATATGTCGAACCAAAAAATGATTGAATTTTATATGCCGCTTTTTTCAAAAATGGGAACTTTTCTCTGTCCACTGTATTCCAAAAGTCCTCTGATATTAAGAATTTTAGCACAATATCATTCTTAAGGTCCAAAATTTCTAACTAATTCTTCTGTCTTACCTTGAACAAAATCTGCAATACATGCGGCCATTTCTATTACATTTATTTGGCAAGTAGAAGGATTGATACAGAAGGAAACAATTGGCTCGATATGTGTAAACTGCAAAAATCTCTCTTCAAACCGTGTTTTAAACACTGGAAGATGCTTAATAAATAATGAGCCGTTTAATTCATTGTTACCTAGAATTTTCTTCATATGTGGAAAATGCACGAGAGAATTGATCTGCAGATGTGATATTAACAAATCCAATTTCGCTTTAAATGACTTTACAGAGCTTATCATTTCAGCTGATTTTGTCTTTCCCCTGCAACTCCAAATTTAAATAATTCAATTTTTCCATGATGTCTACGAGAAATCCCAAATCAATCAGCCAGCAAGATTCAGCTAGTTCATCATAATTTTCATTTTTATCGTTTAAAAAAGTTTTTATTTCTTCAATCAAACACACAAATCTCGTAAGAACCTTTCCTTACTGAGCCAACGTACTTCAGTATGCAGAATAAGATCATGTTCTTTATCTTCAGTACCTTCTAACAGCGCCTTGAAAAGACGGTGTTGCAAAGGAGCTGCTCGAATAGAATTGATTATTTTTGTAACTATTTTCATAACGTGTTCAAATGGCAATATTTTACAACACAGAGCTTCCTGGTGAATAATACAGTGGTAGGACATAAAGTTTGAAAATGATTCATCCTTCTTGCAGAGGGCAATAAATCCTTTGTTTTTACCTACCATTGCTGGTGGTTATCGCAGACTGCTTCTGCAAAGGCATATTTATTGACTTGGCGTATGTTCTGAATGTATTATAAATATCCTCACCCCTTGTCTGTCCTTTCATAGGTAATATTTGCAACATATCCTCTTTTACTGTGAAGTTACTAAATACCATTCTCACCATAACTTATAACTGTGCGGTGTCTGATATATCTGTCGACTCGTCAAATTGTAATGAGAACCATTCACATATTTCCAGGTCAGTCTTTAACTGAGTTTGTATGTCTATTGAAATTGCATGTATTCTTCTTGTGACGGTGTTATTTGAAAACTGTAAATCTTGTATTGCTGAGACAATCTCACGTTTGTTAGAAAATCCATCAAACAAAAAATCGGCACCAATCAAAAATAGTTCTTTAAACAACTCACCATCAATGAAAGGTTTTTTCTTTTTTACGAGCATATGAGAAATTTTGAAAGAAGCAATGGTGGCCTTTTTAGAATTTTCCACATGTCTAGTGAAAACAATCTGTTGTGCTGTTAGACTTGATTCTTTCTTACTTCAGATTTAAGTGGATAATTCACATAAAAAGTGGCGTGAATTGTCTGAAAGAGACTTTCAACAAATGTGTTTTTTCGGCACTGCATTACTACTACCACACAACAAACAAACGCATTTATTTTTCAAATTAACGAAACAATATGATTCCTCCCAGTCAGTGTTAAAATTATAGGTTGTCTTTTACTCGGTTCACTCATTTTCGGTCTAAAAAAATAAAAAATAAATAGTAATTGAACTACAATATAATATCAATGTTACAGCACACGTCTGTTCTACATTATATGCATAAATTATATTATATTATAACAAGGACCATAACTATCCCCACAACCATAATAGATTATCGCTTATTAATATAATAGATTACGCACCTCGCTTTTAGCCCGTTAAAAATTTTCAGAAGGAATATCAAAACTCCTAATACGTGCTTCGTCAGACGAAGATGTCTCCTAGCTTCTGTCGCGACCCGATCGGGCAGCAATCACAATGACAACAATGCGGTTCCAGGCTGGCGTGAGGAGTGCAGTTTGACTCGTCCATAGACAAATTGCGACAAGTACTGTCAGCAAAGGAACCACTCATACATGCAATATCGCAAACATACGAACGTATTTAATAAACCTAGGCACTCAAAAAAATTAAAACTCTAACAAATAAATAAAAACAATTCACATTTTTAATAAATGTTAATGAAGAAATCCTGTCTCGGTCGAATAGTGGCGGGCACATAAGAATCGTTCCGCGGGCGCCATGGTGCTCGCGGGCACGGGGTTGGGAACCCCTGGTTTAGTATATGCGGTGTCATTGGAAAATATTCCCCCTATCGACACTTTTGACGAACAATATTTGAATGTTTATTCGCGTAATGAGGCGCGGTTATTGAATATCAGGTTCTCGGAGCTAATATATTGGATATGATATTAAAAGTTTTAGAAAAAATCAAAAACACCTTATTTTTTCTGAAGCAGCCGTCATTACTTACTTATGATTTAGGGCACGTTACTCTCGCAACAAATGAGCAGTTCAATTCCAGGAGTCTGCATGGTATTTTAGTTCATAAGAATAATTAATTGAACTATATTTATCAAAGAACTTACCTTTTCTTCTTTCATTGCCTTCAATAGCAGCAACTTCTCAAAATCACTCAGACGATCATTCCATTCAGTTAATGGAAACTATTTAATTCTCAATTCTTCACCATTACGTTCGCTTCTATCTAACTTAATTCACTAATTATTCTATGTCAAGCCTCTCCCTTAGAACATGTTGTATGATGAGCTCTTCGAATTCAATAATTTTCTTAACGAGGCTCCCCAGACATTAAAATAACACCAATTAATAATTTGTGAGTACACTTCCAATCGTACTCTGAACCTGACTGGGTGTTTGCGAAATCCGTAAGTAATCCCTTTATAAAGCTACTGGTTTGAAAGTTGTAAAACATAATCAGGAGATAAACGTATTATGTTACAGAATATACTCAGTACTCTGACAATTAAGGGTTACAATGTTGTTAATATTTGTAACAAATAGGAAACAATTTGACGAAATTTTGTTTATTGTCTCCTAAATATTTCTTAAACTTTACGCATTAAAATGCAATATTTTAATATCATAGAACGGTGTATTTCCTCAGGTAAAGGTTAAACCTAGAAGTTTATCTAATTAAAATTAAAATACTAGCGTAAGTGTGTAAAAGTCAAATTTTCCATCCATAACAAATGGAAATGTTGAAGGTATTTAGTTCATGTTGCGCAGTATTGTTCGTATCTAGTTTTTTAAGTATTTTTTGGAGCCTTATAATTCAAAAATATGTCAGATGCTCTGTGAGATGGGGACATATTTCTCAAATCATTAAAATGGGAAGTAGCTATTTTGTATATTTTATATTAATAGCTATCCCTTGAATAAATATTCATCAATAGAAATTATAAGGGTCAGGAAAAGAATTTCAAATATTCTTAGCGAGAATATAGGATATTTTTGGGCGGAAATTGCCTGTACTCAGAGAATGGTACGCTTGCATCTGAAAAAAACTCTTTGTTCCATAGTTATTTTTGTTGTTAAACAGTAACTTTCGAAGAATGGATAAAAATACGTTTTTTATAATATAAATGATAATTATTAATTATTCAGATATATAATGGACTGAGAATTCCAATCCAGCGTAACATAGGTTACTTAAGCAAAAGCTATTCGAGTTTTAATGATTTAAAATAGCTTAGGGCTTGGATAGTCGTTCTTGCTACCATAGTTTGACGAATATAATGCTCTCATTTTTCATTTAGTACAGGATAGAGAGAAATGTATCTTTCATTTACTTTGATCAAATACAAGCTAATGAGGTATGAGTGAATAATTGTACTGATCAAGATTTCTCACTATGGACTGATAAGAAATCCGTTTGTTACTCCTAGACTCAGTGTGCCTCACTTGCGTGGACATGTTCCGCTTATAGCATTCTAGCTCAGTGAGGAAAGCAGGGCAAACTACCTCACTCCTCATCCTGCCTAGTAAACCTCACTCTTCTCTGCAAGCTCTTTAAATAGGAAATGTATGTACCTAAATAGCCAGATTTTGCCATATGGAACTATTGGTGAAAATGTGGAAGTTGAAACCAATTGAAACCCCCTTTTCTATTCACTCAGAGCTACGATTTTCACGGTCGGTTTAGAATGTCAAGGGAGAATTTCGCCCTTTTCATGGCGATATTTCCAGAAAAAGCATACCGTAGAATGTAAATTCTCGCTTTAGCATTTCAGGTGCTTCGGGTGGATCTCAAAGTCAATTCACGGGATATTTTCCTCGGCAATTCCCGAAATTTCTCCATTGTCAGTCTCCGTAACCACGGCGTTTTAGCCGTTATTCCTCTTCATATTCCCTCCTAATCCCTCCTCTCCGCCCACGTTCTGTTCCGGCTCACCGATGCTCACTTCCATTCCCGCCGCAATCACTCCCATCTCTCCCCTTCATCTTTCTTTCATTCTCTTTCGAACTTCCCTCGTTGTCAATCCCATCGCTTCTCCACTCCTCTTTCCCTTCTTTCTGTTCAAGTCTCTCTTGGGAAAGCTTTCATTTGCCTTATGTCTTTTCTTCCAACGCTTGCTTCAATCCTTTTCTTTTCCGATGGATTCCCAGGTTAGAAAGCGGCGATTTAGACACACGTTCTGTGGTTGCATATGACTGCTTCCCGGGCATAGAGAACTTTTTATGCCCTCGCAGATTTCTTTTTAAATCGATGAATGTAGTATTTCCGGATTCGTTTAAATTTAGGGTCTACTTATCGTTTTAACTAAGGAGCATATCTACGATCGAAAACAACAACCTAAGAAATGAGCGGGCAGTTATTGAAAGTTGATGTAATCGTATAATGGTATTACGTCACTATCTACTTTTACGATCACTACTACTTTTACTATCACCAAGAAAGCCCAACTTGGTGGCCGAGTGGATAGCATGCCATCTAAGCTATCGCTCCTACCCCAAGGTCCCGGGTTCGAATCCCGACTGATCGGATTTTGTCGTTCAGGGAATGGTTGTGTGTGTTCGTTGTTACTGTTGCCTCGGTGAAGCATCTCCTGATAAGTTCATCAGAGCTTAAGAGGACTTCACCGGTGAAGGGCAACAGTGTCTAAGCATGAAAAAAAAATTCTGGTCCCATAGGATGTATCTCAGCCTCCTCCAAATGCATATAAGTGATATATTGAGGCTTTATAATTAGTGTACATTGCAAGTGACATCTTTTTTAGCAAAAATATGGTCGTTTTAACCGAAAAAAAATGTTTGACAATTTTGATGTTTTTGTTGAAATTTGAAAACTCCAGGCAAACATTCTTACAGAGGATAGTTTTTGATTAAAAAAAATTATATTGGTAATTTTCATGCGGGTGGGTCACTCTTGCTGGGTATTACATTTCGATCAGAAGAAAGTGACAAAAGTACCAGTAGGAGCGCGTGATAAAAAACGGGGTTCACTTCAAAAGCCGTATTTTTTTAAGTGGCTGCGAATATGGTTGAATATTGTGGCTCATACTGGAAAATTGTTTCTGCTTTCATGGATGCAGGATAATTCACAACAACCGCGGGTAAAAGTAATAGAAATATGAAATTAAATATTTCGGGTTGAATCAATACGACTTTGTTGCAAAAGTTAATTTAGCTTTTTTTAACTATCGCTTCATATTTCTTCGCATGTATTTTTAAAGACCAAAATACCTTTTGACTAAGTTGCATTTATTTGTTGAAAAATCAAATATAATCATAATTAAGTAAATCAATTACTTTATATTGCTTTATTCAAGGTTGAAGTATTTCTGTCAGTCAAAGTATTTCAGCGAAGTCAAGCTAGTTGGAACCAAAAGCGGCAGGAATCGCGACTCAACAAGAGGAAAGTTAGGCCCAGTGATTGGTGTCAAGGATATTTGGGTTTATGTAAGAACATTGGTATATAGAAAAATAGTGCAGTAGTTTTCTTAGGGGGTTCAGTGAATCAGTGAACCCAATGGACCCGCCGCCACTGAATGCTACCGTCCTCATGGGTCATGCAATATTTTTAGTATTGGTTTTTGGTGATTTTAAACCTCTAATTCATTAACAACCGTGTTCCAATATTTCTTTCTTTAATTAAAGGAAAGAGGTGGAAAAGTAAGGAAAGAGACTTTTGTTATGCAATCTTAGGCCATATGAACCTTACATATGCATATCAAATTGTATCTATTTGAGGTTTAAGAGGCCCATTTTATGGTAAAACGTGATTGAATTCATCCCTCTGGAATTTTATGTAGCAATGTCTAGCATTTAAGTGAGCAATTAGCGATGAGGAATAACATTCTGATAGCATATCATTCATACTCCGGTATTTGTGGAGAATTTAGAGAACAAAGAAAACTATTTTCGCGTGTCTCTTGGGTCACGTCATCCGATTGATAACTTTATTGCGGTCATGGAAAATCGTGTTTCCTCTGATTCTTGTGCATCTTTTTAATATTTTTCTATATCGTTGAAACTGTATTCATTCTTGCTGATATGTTACGTTATGTACTGAGTATCTATCAAAGCATTTTGCTACATTTTCGATATATGTACGTATATGCTATGGAGTGAGGGAATCCATTTTTCTATTGAAAATCATCATTTAACGCAAACGCAACACTTGAAAGAGTCCACTTTATACAATATTGTAATTAATGCTTTAACGTAATGCTTGTAAGAGAATGCTTTTGGTTTGTGATTATGATTTTTGATTTTTAATTACGCCATTCTAATCTTATATATTAAATCCAATAATAATTGTCTTTATTAAAATGAAATAATTAGTACTATCCGCAGAAAATTTATTGTACGACCGATTTCACAAGTTTACTTGCTGTAAGATACCTGAAGAGGCAAGTTAACTTGTGAAACCGGTCGTACAATAAATTTTCTGTGGATAGTACTAAGTATTTCCTTTTAATAATGTCTTTCCACCTAGTGACGCCTTCAACCATCGATTTCAATAATTGTCTTATTTAAATGACTTGTATCTCTAATTTTGTGTCCAAATTTTATATATATACGGAATTTATTACAATGTGTCACAAACAGAGCAAGAAAAATATAAGTGAACATTCTAAGGGTAGATTTTCTTTAGAAGAAACAAATAATTACTTTACTACTACACTATACAATTCTCAAAACATGAATTGAACTCAATGAAGAGAGTTTCACTGCTGCAGAATTTAACGGATGTTAAATCAACTATTTACCAAACTAATTAACCAACAAAACTCAGCAAAGTAACTTATAGCGTTTATGCGAGGAACAGTTTTTCTTCAGGTTTGTTATGATTACGTGTCTATTGCTGTTAATTAGTTTGTGCATAAATATTCCTGCTATCTACTTTACTATTCGTTTATTACTTCAAGTGGATTGTAAAATGGATTCGTGAAATATACGGGAGGAATATAATAAATTGAACTGTTATCTATTGCAATGATCAATTACTGTAACTCGAAAGGAATTTATCTCTCATTATTTCATGTCGCGCTTCGGTGTTCCTATAATCAGCTCTCCAGTGGCTGTTTGTCTTGATTTTAATTTAATGCGCTCCTTATTGGAAACTCTAGAGCTCAATTCTGCCCAAAGCGTGAAAGAAAATCTTAAAAATATTCGGATATCTTTAGAGGCCCTCATACTTTAAAATTTTAGAGAGGTAAGCTGTGCCGAAATGTGATGAGAAAAGATTTCTCCTCTAAAAGGGAGAAATGATATTGGAAGGTGGGTCAGCTACGTAAAGCTAATTTTTTTCTTCAAACTTTACCAATTCTTATTTTCGTCTCGTCACAGAATGTTTTCGTCTTATAGATCTTTTCGGCTCGCATTAAAAAAGGTCGGAGGATAAATTGACATTAGAAATAACGGATTCCGGTTCTGCTAAGCAGCTGACTGAAAGCATGGGTTTAAGAAAGGATCGGAAATGGTATAAATGGCGGGAAGGAGTTTTCCGTTCTGTAACATGGCGTACGACTGAGATTTTTGAGCAATCCTTTTTGTTTTAAGAACTCTCTTTTAAGTACCATGCTCGGAAGGGGAAGAATGAATAGTGTGCCAAGTTGAGAAGGCGAAAAACTTTTTAACTGGTAGGAAGGGTTTGCATGAATTATGGCTCTCATATTTCTCCTTCACCAGAGGCTAAAGATAAGGGGATATATTTCATTGATCTCGAATTCTCTTTAACGCATTAAAATCTTGTCAAAGGGGAAAGAACGCGTTTTCGGTCTCGGCGGATGGAAATCGTTTTAAAATGAATCAGGAACCGACCATTAATTAACGGGATTTATGCGGCGGTGACGTAAACGGCTTTTCCAAACTGAATTTAACGATTGGATAATGCAAACGAGTGGTTCTTTTTAACGCATAGAAATTGGATTCCCGAAAGAAGTGTATTCATCGAAAACCTTGACGCGTCTACTGTTCTCTTTATTTATGCATCCTGTAAAGGTAGAATTCTCTAAAAGGGTGAGAAATATTCCCCATCGAATTCAAAGAGTTATTTTGCTTCTGATTCTGTATCGACGGACGTTGTTTCCTGGGAGAAAGCATGAAAATTTCGGGAAAGTGTTATCGCAGCCAGACAGCCTTTTAATTCGTTGCAAACTCTGAGGAGTTATCATAGTTGCCGATAGATGTGCCTTGAGAATGGAAGTAGCGGTTTTAAAATAGTACCTTTAGAAGCGATTTTCGAACAGTGCGAACAGTTTGAAGTTAAAATGTTTTTTCACCACTGATTTTCGTAGTGTTAAAGATTCATGTCGTACTAATAATGTTGTATCGTATTTATTCAAAGGGATGCCGCCATGCGTGCAGCGTGGCAACGGTAATAGTCAACGCAGATGCTATTGTTTTTTTTTAAGTAGTAGAACTAGGAGAACGATTTGCAAAAATTCACTTTTTCTCAATCTCAAAGAAGCAAAAACTATGTATACTTCTTTCAAGCCCCTTATAGATTTATTCAGAAGCTAATCCAATTATTGGCTTCTTAAACGGTTAGAATCACCATGAATTGCCTATACATAAGCTTGATGGAAATCGTGAGGTTGTCTCATGAAGAAGAATGTGATTGATGTATCAGATAGGAAATCTTGAATCATGATGGTCAAACTCTTGATGCTATCTGTCACAATACATATCAAGGCATATCACAGTTGTGATTTCCGATAAACGTATCTTGAAGATGGCCTTTTCCCCATCGAATTTTTGGTGTGACGTTATCTCAACTTTGGTATATTATTTTTGCAAAATCACAAGGCGCGGATGCATAAGAAATAAATTACTTCTCAGTGAATTACATTATCTTATTTTAGTTTTCAATATTAATGTGCATTATAATACTAAGGAGCTTGGGTACTCGGTGAAATATTCCTTGAAGACCCGGTTACCAGAAAACACAATTAAAGCATTTGAGATCAGATACCAAATGAGTTTGACATAAATGTAAATTCTTTTCTTTATGCCTAACTCTTTTTTGATTTGATGGCGAGATTTTTTTTTAAAGTCAACGAAACATCTCTTCGAGGAAACGACCAAGAGGCGCCTTGCTTACGTTACGTTACATCGAAGTTCATGGGAAAAAAGATGATCCCCATAAAAGGTAAAGAAAAGGAACGATTTTTTTACTGGCCAAGGCAAATTTTAATACGTAGGGACGATATCATGCGAGAGTAAAATAATAGATATACGTATATAAACAAGAGAAGAGCAGAAGTTTATCAAAAGGGGCATTTTTAGATTGGGCCCCGGAGGCGAATGAGTCGGGGGAAGGTGGAGTAAGGAAAATGCCTTAGGTAGTGTGAGAAATGGCGCGGTTAAAAAGAGCTTCTTTTTTCCAGGATGTGAGAGAAGTTGGGAGGAATGGGTTGGTTGTGGGAAGCCGGGGCAGGTGTGGGAAACGGCCCAGGCAATCGTAAAACCCCGGCCTCCGTACTCCTCCTCTTTTTCTATACCTCTTTTACTTCTTCCGATCTTCCCCATTTCCCATTCAGATCCCCCTCTTCCCTCTCATCCACTCCCAACCCTCAACTGGCTGTGTTTCCGCCTCTTGCCTCGTAAGTTTGCCGCCGCGCGATCGGCAGCTGTCGAAGGTAGTGCGCCGCCTACAGACACCGCGTTACAGCGAATGTTTCTGTTTTTCTGGGCTTCGGATGCGATATCCCCTCGGAATGGCTATAAGAAAGGAGGGGCCGGTGTCTAACTTCCGTTAAAGAATGTTACCGCGTTCGAATTGCGGGCGTAAGCAAGAAAGTTGTTCCCCCTTTTGTTTATCTTCTACCTGCGCCGGTAATCAAAGGATCGCGTACGATAAAGGAAGCGATCGAGCAGTCGAGATTGAAGTATGCTCTTAGGGAGGACTATTCTGTGTGTTGTGCTGTGTTTTGTCTCACCTACTCTCGGTCAAAGTTCAGATTTCCCTCTTAGAATGCTCGTTATCGGTAGAAGATATTCATAGCAAATATTTTAATTCAGCAGTTCAAGTTTGAAATTTTATTCTCAGAAAAAATACTCGCATATCTCGTTATACTCTGAATTACTCGTCAATCAGTTTTATTGATGCTATGCCATCATCAAAATCTGGTCATAGTTTCAATTAAAATAAAATATCTGTCAATTACTCCTGTCAATCAGCGCTGTTGGACGTAAACTATATTTTATATCACCCTGTGATTAGGGTGATTTTATTTTCCCATATTAAATAATAGTTTGCCCTATTTCCTGTGATATTTACAATGAATATTTAAATAATGCCAACTTGATTTCTATGGGGGAGTAGTAATAAAGATGAATATACATCGTCATAGAAAGTAAGTATTGTTCATGTAGTTCTGCCAACGTTTTACTCATTTTCCTTGATCAGCATTTCAAAACGTGTGATCACTCTGTGGAGTAGTCTTACAGCACATTCTGATACTTCATTTCAGCAATCGTTCTACAGCAGTTATTTAGGAAAGAGTTCTGCTTTTCCATTTCCATTGAGCTATTCTTAGTCATGAGTGAGAGATTTAATATCAAAGCATCTCATTTTTAAGTGTTCAATTTTGTACATTACTGTAAATTATAATGCGAACTAAAAGAAAAACTAAATTAGTATTAGAGATGAAAAAATTAGATGAGCTGTAGATGTGGTACTAAAAGGAGATTAAAAATGGACATCAAGTAATAAAGGAAGCCATTCTAAGGTTTAAATTCTGTTTCTGTTTGCGTCGTACAGTTTTAATTCTTTGAATTAATATTTTTCTTGTTAATATTAAGATTTCGATGTGAAATTAAATTCATAGAAGTAGAGTTTAAAAGATAAGCCTCTTGCGTCTTAGCTACAGCTGAAGATCTAGACAGGTATTAATTAGGCGTAGAGATCCTGGTTTCATCATCCACTGCTACCCTAGCTTACTTTCTCTTTTCTGTTATATCTTAAGTGCATTGGATTTCCTTCGTCGCCTTTCTATATCTGACTTCCCTACTGCTTCTATGTACGCGCTATCTCGCCAGTCAGAACAATTTTCTTTCCTTAATTTACAGCAATTCTAATGTTTACAATCAATTCTGTTCATTGTTTCCAACTTTTGTTTTAAAAACGTAAAAAATGATGAAACTTTTTAAAAGACTTATTTCCTAGAATAGGGAATTACTTGTTTTTATTCATATTTCGTAATCACATCTCTCAGAACGATTCTAATACCAAAGTTTACCCCGATTTTCATGTATTTTATGAATTGCATTCCTAAGAGAGGACCTGCACTTCGTCTTAGGACATTCGGATAAAAAGAATAAACGTAGGAAAAGAATAGACGTCGACGTATTCCTTTTCTATAACTTGTAATAATAGTTTTATGGTAATGTGAAGAAAGGGTTATTTAATTTTTAACTAACTTAATCAGTCTCTGAGATGATAATCGCAGAAAAAATTTCGCATGGAAACACATGCCTTATTAATATACGCGATGGAAATGAAAGAGAAAAAGTCTGCTACCTCTACCACACTTCCACACCATGATAGCCCTTGGAAATGAAGGGGAGATTGTGATGCCATGTTAGCTTAGTGGTTAGAGCAAACCGACCCGCAATTGGGAGACCCAGGTTCGAACCCCGGCTACGGCAGGCTTTCTCTCTTTCATTTCCATCGCAAATATTTCTCTGAGATGTTTATTAATTTTCCTAACATTAACCTAAATCATTCACTGGTAATTTAAAGCAGCTTCTGTCCATACTTCACCCAGCCTCAGCTTTGGACACTGGACTTCTTTTTTTCAGAGCTCCATTTCGCCTCTCTCAAGCATCCTCCCTCCACTCTCCCATTTTCGCGCGACCTCGTTCCATTCTTTTCCAAGATGCTCCACCCAATCATTTTCCCAAATGCCATTCCTGTTATTGCTCCTCGCTGGATTTTATAGGGAACTTTACTGCTTCCCTCTCTCTCCTCAAATCGAGCACAAAAGGTGCAGCTCTCTCTCCTCTTTCGTGTGGTTTCATTTTGTCCACTCGCGTTGCGTGAATTAAAGGATCGTGTTTCTCACTGGTAATCCCTCGTTATTGGATTTGTCTCCATTGGAAAGATGGCGAATCTTAGGAGAGGAAGGGATGTTTGATCGTTGCCATGGAGTTTCTTCCGCCTTTATTTCGACTAAGGAAGGAGATTGTTTTATGTTTTCAATTTCCCTCTCTCGCAGCGGTCGTCAGGTGGCTTTTAATGGCAAGTTTTATTTTGTTCCAAAGCATAACTGCTCGCTGGCTTTGTATTTTCTCGGAGATTGCGATAGTTGCTAAGAACGGAAAATTCTTCTTCGCCGCATTTTCTATCCGAAATATTTATTTGGATTGCCCCGGAGAGCCGAAGAGATTATTACGAACGAAAATGTTTCTACATTTAATCCGGAATGGTCGGCCGTAAAGAAGATTAATAATCCGCATAGAATGTTTTTTATGAATATGTAATTAGCTTCTTAGGCGATATTCCATCTCTGTGCAGTCTATTTTGTGAGCGAGATGTAAGCAAATAAAAGAGGTTAGTTACTTTTTGCTGTGGGAAGTAATATCAGCTATTAATTAGGAGCTGGAATTTATTATGAGTTTTCAATTAGAATATTAAAGAATAGTAATTTTACTTATGTACTTTTATTTAAATTTAATAACGTCTGTAGCTTGTGCATTGGTATAATTTTTGGGCAAGAAAACTATATGTATGTGGCATAAAAGATGTTTTTCATTTATATATTTGAAGCTAATACAATTTCACAGATAAGGTAACTACTATCCGAATCTGTTTCCTTGTAGATCGACCACGTTCAACTCCTCCCTTGTTGTTGATCAAAATGTAATCAATTACTTGGGATTTCAAACGAAACATCCCTTATTAAAATGAGTACATGTAAGCTTTCATTCTTTGATGAAGTGATACTTTGGACGTTAGATATACGTTTATGATAATGTTTGCATACTTTAATCCTGAAGGTTTTAACTTAATTGAGGAAAAGTTTGGGATATTTATGTCAATATGTCAATGTCCTATGTATCAACATCAACCTACTTTAGGAACACCGAAGAAAATCATTGCGTCATTCAAGGTGTTTATTCAAAGTGGATTTCTATTGAATTTTTCATTTTTACTAACCACATATTTTACACATGCAGTTAGGAATTTTATTTCAAAAAGTTTTATTTTATTTTCTGCAGAATATATCCTAAGTAAAAGGGTGCTTTTATATCTTCTATTGACATATTCGCATTAGAAATATACAAATCATCATCGATACCTCTTCTTTTTGGCGACGAGATTTCTAAGTTTGAGAATGAAGATGCGACTTCCTTTAAACTTCCTCCAGTATTAACCTTTAACTCTCATCTGTGAATTTTTCTTCTCTATCTCGGGAGAAAACATCATCGACACGTCTAGCACAAGGTCTGAGCATCAACATTTTCACCTACCTCCGCTGCTCACCCATTATCCCTTTTCCCACGACGATACCGTTTTTCTGCGTAGTTGGTTCCGCTTCCTCTTAAAAAATTCCTTCTCTCAAAACTTCCAAACGCGAATCCACCCTTTTTACTCTCAATCTCCATATCCCTTCGTCACTTTCAGAAACAACGAAGCTTACCTTCTTATACGCGCATCCTCCTCATCTGCCGGTAGATGGCAGAGCCATCGCCGTAAAGAGGCGTCCTCAAGAGCAATGGGAAGCACCAGAATCGAAGGAAAGAAAATCGCTCTACCCCGACGGGTGGTTTTTTCGGAAAAAAACATAAAATCGGATTTTTTCGCAGCCGCCTTCTTTCTCCGTGGAAAAGTAAGTAGTCCACGTGATCGATATTGTTTCGTTATTTGTCGGGAAGTATGGGTTATTTTTTCTCCTCGTCCGAAGCGATGATGGGAGAAGAAATGAGCGGAAAGGGGAAAAAATATTATCGGAGAACGTATGCCGGTTTTGTGCATCCATCGGGGAAAGATGAATAAGAAGGTCTCTCTCTCTCGAGGTCTTCTGGGACGCCAAGAAAACGCTTCCAAAAGGGTTTCTTATTCGTTATTAGCTAGGTAAAGTTGCGATTCGCATTCTTCATTGCCCTTCTTCGTGTTTCCTCGTTTTATCAGTGTGGGGAAATGTTTACATGGCGTGGGAGGTGGGATGCTGTATGTTGGCTTGGATCTTGGAGTATTCATCTGGATGCCAATTGGAAAAGTGCTTGCGTCTTTAATGGACTTATTTCGTTTGATTCTTTTGATATGTCTTTTGTGGCTACTTTTCTTTCGTGGGTCAAATATTTTCTCTTAGACTAAATAAACGCAAAACGAAAAAAAATACTTAAAGATACTCTATATTTAGTGAAAATTATACTGCTCAAAGACGATCAATTTGTTCGCTATCATGAGATAAGTATAATAAAATATAATGGATTCGAATAAAAGATGCAATTCAGATAATAATGTTGAAAGAGTAGTAACGTAGTAAAATAGATATTAAAAAGAAGAAAGCGGAAGCGAGTAACATCTTAATATGATGAAAAAGTTTTGAAAACAAATCTGACACTAATAAATCTGATGTGATCAAGCTCTACTTTGTTGAAGGGACCCATACTAAATAAACGAAAAACAATAAGTAACTTCCACAGAAATATTTTTAATAGCAATTAGTTTCACCAGTACATAGACGTCGTCTAAGTTACTAAGTTTTCTTCGTTTATTTAGTACGGCTCCATTCCACAAAGTTGAGTTTGATCATATCAGATTTATTTTCGCTTGGATTTAGAATTATCAAGTTGAAATTTGTAGATAGAAAACTCTATTTTTGATACCGAGAGAACATAACGATTCTTCTGGATTAGATGAAAATCTGATTAACCTTCCTTGCTAAGGATTCATCGTCATTATATTATCACGATAACCTTATCATCATAAAAATTTACTCTTTAAACTATTCTTAAGTTTTGGATGTCATGTTTTCCAAGGCAGTAGTTTTCCAGTTGCAGTGGTCGTGTTTAAAATTGTAGGAAGGTAAGTACAGGTGACTTTCCTTTTTAAGACGAGTAATTAAGAAGGAAGTAGCGATTGGAAAAAGAAGAACTATGATGGTCCATTAGAGATGGATCATAAACGTGGGTTTGTTAAGTCTGCTACTTGGTGGAAATAACGGTTTGAGAGAGGTGATTCGTTGCCTCAGATGACGAAAGATTCTGCACCTTTTAGTCTTAACGTCTTAACGTAAAATTTTCGTCTTACGAGAAATTTAATGGGAAGGAATCCTGTACTTTATAGGCATCATCCCGTTACTGGTGTCTAAAATTGCAAGCGTTAGTTTTACTTCTTCATCTGGATATTTTTGTGGCTTGATTAGTCTCACTACTAAGCTGTTGAGACGAAAATATAGATTACAGTGTATAAAACACTGCACATTTAAAAAATCGAGTTAGTCTGGGTTTTAATGTAGTATAGAGGGACAAAATATCTTGACTTTATAGAATATTTAAATTCATTCTCCTGGCTAGACTGCATCATATATTAACAGAGCGTCCTAAGTTACTCTAACTTTTCCGTATGACTAAATAATTCTTGATAAAATTATTTTTCACTATTCGATAAAGTAACTCGAAAATCATAATCAAACAACTAATGATGTTAGAGTTTATCATAGATCTAAACGAATTGGTGAAATATACAACCGAATTAGCCCGAATATAACGCGATATTTTTCGACCGTTTATTTTCCTTTAAAAAATCGACTTCGCTAAATTCGGGGTTTAGGTAATGGAATGTAATATAAACGAGGACATTTTCCTACAGAGGTTGAAACGCGACTGAACGTCCTACCGAATGTTTTATATTACTTAATTTTATTGACATGAATGTAACCTTTGATATTAGCTATAATTACCTAATTAAATGCTTATCTGATTGAATTTTACTTTCTTTGAATTCTTTTATGAGTATTAATTTTTTATAAATACCTTAATGAAAATTTCGGAGTCGCGTTAAATTCGGAGTCAGGTTATATTCGAGCTATTTATTACGATATTTGAAGAATTATGCAATACTTCTTATTTTAGAGCTGTCAATTAAATATGATGGCACCACATCAGGTGCAACTCAAAAATATTCCTTTCATCAGATGTTTTTACTCTCATGAGAAAACTATCTACTTACAGGACATTGGTGTAAAAATACAACTTTGGACTGAGAAATCCAAAGAGTTTGGAGATAACAGTTTATCCAGAGTATCGTTCAAAAGTCTAATCAGGGTTTCATTCTGTCTTGATTTTTGGTAATTTTAGCTGTAAACTGAAATAATTCCGAAACGAACTCTTTTTTACTTGGAAGCTCCATAATCGTACATTTCATTGTCCTTTGATTTCTAAGGCTTATTTAGGTTTGTTACGCTCAGGCTCAGATGATCCTATAAAGAATACAAGTCTCATTTTTCTGGAGTATATTTGGCACGAGATGATAATAAATCCTCGGTCGAATACATGTTTGCATTCCGTCTATTTTTCGCTCAAAGCAACCAGAAAACATCTCCAGGAAGTTCGTTCAGCGGATTCTCTTTTTCCCAGCGCTAGGTACTACCTCTCGTAATCTACATTTTTCCGCAGCCGAAAGTTGATTCTCCTTCTTTGTGCCGGACCAAATTATTCCTCCGTTTCACAGTTTCAACGGACAAATTTAAATATTTGCAAAGAGGGAGGAGCGGATCCCGGAGAAATGCGCTCGTTCGAGAAAAATAACTCAACTTTGCCAGCGTTACGCTTTTGCACGTCTAACTCCGAAATAAAGGAAAAGATTGACTCCGAATGCGTTATTACCTTTGCTGCGCTAGTGTCGAAAAAATAGACGCCGATTGTCCGGAATGAATGGATGCTTTCATTCATGCGTCCTCTTTCCCGATGTTTTTTCTTCGCTCGAAATATTTTTTATTATGGCCTTCTCACAAAGTAGGTTCATAAATTGCGGCCGGGATAGTAAAACCTACTGTGGAGCCATAAAGGCAGTTTACAAGAAAAGTTTTTCTGCGGAGAAAAAATACGGTTATAAAGTGGTAGTTCTCGGGGTAGAGGAAAACATACATGAATATGAAGGAAGGGGTCTAATTTTTAGTCAACAGAATGTGAAAGAGTCAACGGTATACGAAAGTAGGAATTAATTTGGATTTGCTGTTACTGCCGCTTTCTGCGTCCAATTCTTGTAGTTTTCTGGTTCTTTCCACATTTCATCCTTTTTCTAGATGAAATAGCTTCTGAATTGTTTACATTTTTTTCTTTTTTATTTTTCAGTAATTATCTGTCTAACGAGAGAAAGTTTTAGTTTGTGTGTACGCATACGAGATTGAGATATCTTTGAATTAGCTTTTAAAATGTAACTATTTAGTTTATTACTATATCTATTTCAACACACATGTTATATTGGATTGATAAATTTGTGTACAATTAATATTTTCAAATATTATTGTGCACCCCTGCAAGTTTATAATTTTCCTACATCTCACAAACGTACATTGTTAGTGAGGTATCGGCTGTGGTGACGGAATGATGCTAGTCATTCAACCCCAAGGTTCCGGGTTCAAGTCCCGGTAGAATTTTCCAGATTGAAAATTGTTTTGTGGTCGTCAATATATATCATGATACATGTAGTTAGGGCTTTCCTGTTTCCATTAGATAATAAATAAATAGCTAATAATGATTACTCTCGATATTTCCTCATCGCTCCTCTCTTATTATTATCTGCAAAAGTTTGCCGTCATTCAGTAGTTATCAGTGACTGTGACATCATGATGATAAAAGACTGGTAAATATTATGATACATGCCATTTTCACTGAATTATATGTGAACTTCATAAAGGGCTAATTTACTCTGTATATATAAAGATTTGGGATAATTTTTAATCTTCGTGTGTACTCTTAAAATTCATGAAATAACCTCCTTTTAGCGCATAAGGATTGATGCAAATTTTTTTCGGAAATGTCGCAAAAATGGAGTTACTTTGAGGGCAGACGATTCTGTGTCTTGGCATTAAAAATAGGCAATCTCTTGTCGAGTACCCACCGTCTAGCTTCGCGCTATGAAATGCGACGTTAAATATCGAAATGGTACCCACTGAGGACAGAATGATGTTATTTTCGCAAAGAGTTTGAGCAAGTAAATGCTTGTGCGTATTATTATTAGGTATGTAACACTTTATCGCTGATAATTATCAACAGTGGGTGTTTAGAAACAGAAGTTTTTATCGCAGAGAGGCAGTTTTTTGCAGGACTTGGAGTGTGCACTTAAGTATTGGAGTAGTTTACCTCTCAACCACCTGCGTAACGGCTTAAGGAGTATTTTGAATCTTTTTTTAATTAACAGTCGTGTTCATTTTACCTTTCGTAGCAAAAGCCTTAGAAGACGCCAGAAATGAGGAGGTAGCCAGAAAAATCTTGGCGCGATAAGGATATCTGAAACGGTTTTATTATGTTGTAATTAATTTATGCAAGTTTTTGAAAAACAACGGTGATTCCATTAAATCCTTACACATATATAAATAAGTGGTTTAAGTCTCCAATAGCCGTTTTTGTCGGTATTCCGAGAAAACAAGAAAGGACACCGCTTTCTTGCTTTCTCGGAATACCGGGGAATGAGAAGAGGAACGCCGACAAAAACGGCTATTGGAGATTTTAAACCTCTAATTCCTTAACAGCAGTGTCCCAACTTTCCTTTCATTACAACAGATATGTATACTATTTTTGAATCAAAATTACAATATTTCCTAAGATAGACTGATGGTGAGACCCAAATAGTTTCTGACTGTAAATTGGCGTGTAATAATTTTATTTTTTTATTATTTAAAATTATTTTGAATCAATTTCCTCTAAAGTGCCCACAAAGGATCGCAATAGCTAAATATATGCAGCTGCCCCAGTTGGACGCCCACGTGGTCCTATTAGATATCATTACCGGAGTATAAATGTTTACCATCAGCTCTACATGGAATTAATCTCCACCGACGCCGCGGAAATCCAATCAATATTATTGTAATTCGCCGTCTGATCAGAAAAAACCGACCCGACTTTTGACCGTCGGTCTCCAGGTTCCGAAATTAATTTCGGCCCTCCATCGCACGGCCGATTAAGCGTCGCTATTTACATTCCCAAGAAGCAGATCAGTAATTTGTTAAATGCTCGCCCAAGCGAACCAGCATCCGATCACTCAACAACTATATTGGCTTATCAGATGATCTTGGTCGGGCCCCGCGTAACCAATATGGCCTCTCTCTAGCCCGGGCCACGGTGTTCCTAATAATGGAAACGTTAGCGAAACAGCCGCGTTCAGATGAGGACTTACTGCCAAGTTTGTTTGTAAAAGGAAGGGTTTTGGACGGCGGAGCAGACAGCAGGGGGAGAGAGTGTGTTTGAGGTGTTGAGTGGAGCGGGTGCGCCGTCCTCCATTGCCGCGCCTGAACACACAACTCCCATTAGCTGCAGCCCCACTCCCCTTGCGCGTGCCTAACCAGTTCTCTGGCGGATCTTTCCTCTCTCGTCAGCCGACCAATCGCGGTTCTTTTCCTGCTTTTTTTGCGGAGATGTTGCCGCCGAAATTAGGTCTCCATTTTCTCCCCGGCTATTAGTTTTCCCAGGGTAGGTGTTGTGTCTTTTCCTCGAGTTGATAGGTTTTTAGGATTGGGTGCGGTCCCATCGCGGTATCAATCATCCGAGAGTCAAGGATGTTTCCGCTGGTGAGGAGCCTCTTGGGATGGCGTTAAAACATCCCCGCCGAGGGTGACCTCAGCTGGAGGAGTGGGCGGTTTATTTGAATTATATAGGTCGAAGGATGCAGGAATTAATTTCCGCGGAGCTGTGCATAATGGGCATGTGTTCCTCTTGGCGTCTGAGAATCGCCGATGCTTCTCTGATTGCTCACCAAACACCGCTTGGTTCCACTAACCAAGAGAGGCATTAAATTTGGACTACCTCCGCGGTCACTCCTCGCATTATCGGAGAATGTTTATTTCATTTGAATTTATCGTTCGTTTCACTCTCCTCGTTTGACTTCGATGTCACTTGAGCGACTTCCTCTGATCGTAGTAGTTTATCTCCGATAGATATGTGGAGGAGGAATGGTTTCTTTTCGGCCATTTGCTGTTTGGATTAGAATACTCATGTTTCTCTGCATTCCTCAATTTTGAGCACTCGCAGCATCACATCTTAGTCTGCGTTGTGGCACTGCAAGCCGCCTATCGGTGTGTGAAGAATGAAGAGGGATTCGAAATAAGAAAGGATAATTGAAAGGAATGTTACTGAGCGATATCACGAGACACTGTATTTTAAGCTATGCATGCATGCGTTGGTACTTTACTACGCCATTAATCCGCGCTTTAGTGGCGTATTATCTAGATTCAAGTAGTTCTACACCGAAGTTATATCTAAGTCGAAAGGATAAGGTATGTTATTGTTAAATAAATCGGAGTAACACGATTTACATTTTCCGTGTATTTTGACATTGAAATACACGAGTAGACAAGCTCGTGCATCTTTTTTTAAGGCCGCAGATCCCCCATTTCCGTTTAAGGAGTTAATAAGTAGTTGAAATACCATAAAAATTCGTAATTATGACAATTATATTTAAGAAAATGTTCGTGACAATGGCTTCTGCATTTTTGGGAAGGATTTTCACGCCTTCATTTTTGCGTGTAATTCTGCAAATGATATGTAAACTCTTGTAATTTGCTGAAAAACTGCTACTCATTGAAAATCCTCTGGATCTAGCAATTCTATCGCAGTTGACTCTCCTGCAGAAACCTAAACTGAGTGGCAAGTCTTCAGCGGTAAACTTACTTTGAACGCGAAATAAATACCATTCTCTGTCTGCAAAAGGCAATTTGTTCATCTTCAAACCTTTTGCCAATTGGCAGCAAATTCATTGACAAATTTAAATTACCAAATTATTTTGGCATGTCATGTTTCCGTTCTTAAAAATCTGTTTGACATCGTTTCCAATGTTATTTCTATTTATGTAGAGAATAGTTATTTTTGATTGATAACGTAAGGATGTAGAGATAAAATGAAATTTTATATTGTATAATGAATTTCTCAAATAAACATTTTCCCGTGAAGATTCTTAAATACGTAGTATTTGAGTCTATAACTTATGGAAGAGAGAAGTCATTTCTCTGCCCTTTAAGCATTCTGAATTAGCGTGATGGCATGAGGTTACTTGAACCGCAGTACGGCGTACAAACGGGAAATATGCAAAAGAAAATGAATGAGCCGGAAATAGCGTATCGTTACTAGGTTCGGCCACGTAAGCTTTTACTCATACTTCTTTAAATGTGACAAGTGTCATTTTTTCTGCTCGCGAACGCTTGCCCGCTGTTTACTTTTTCCATTCTAATGAATGCGTAGCACTTCATCAAGTTCCTTGTTCTCGTGAGTTATTATGCAACGTAAAGCAATACTTTTCTAACATGACCAATGAAAGAGAGCAATGATACGAAGAAAGCATGCAAACTTAAAGTTTCTCAGCATTAGCGAGGATTAGTTTGATGAAATAATACATTTATACATTATGTATTCTCTTGTATATTAGCCGTAATATTGAATTAATAAGATCATTGTTCTTATGGATTGAATTTATAAATAAAACGAATATGATAAATTTATATGTAGGTTCACAGCTTACGAATAAAAGCTCTGTTATCGATTCAAGAATTCTAAATGTCGACATACATATTGTTTATGTAAGAATTAAGGAAATGCGGTGATGACCGAGTGACAGATATAACATTAGTGTGACTAGACCGTACATTAACGTATTTGACTTTCATGTGATTCAATGATGCCTTTTTACTGCATTACAATAAGTTGACTAATTGGCGAGTTCGATATTTTTAATCATGTAAGTTATTTAATATGTTTGGATATCCATGGAGTTACCGACAATTCTGTAAAATAATTATCCTTTCTCTTTTGTGTCATACAGAGGTTAAGTCATTTGATTATTTATTTCATCTGGTTATATTATTCAACAAATTATCATTTTTCTCATTATTAAATACTTCAAATCAGTTTCTTATAAGCTCGCAGTACGCGTTCCTACTGAAATACTATGGGTTTATCAGAAATGGGTTAATCAGAAAATTAAATAAGAGTAAAGATACAGTAATTTCCTTCACAGAATATCTCACTTTCAGCTTGAAGATGTGATGAATTTTCTATTGTTTGAAGTTTAAAAGTATGTAATAGTTTTTCTATATGATGAAGTAGTACAGCATTGGAAGTACATGTACATGTATTGAATTTTAAAAGATGAGTTGGAATGAAAGTGGCGGTTAATGAATGATCGATATGACAGAATATTATTTCAAGAATGCTAAGTCATCCTTATTTTGGATGTATTTGCTTTCATTTACGTTTTTCCTGCATTCAATCCTTATTTCCATTTTTGTGTGATCTTTTAGAAATCCTTTTCTATTACCTCACACTCTGAAAAAACATATTTTCATCCGTGGTTTAGTTCAGCTTCAAGGTCATCTTTATCCTTTCAATAAACATTGGAGGGAACGTCAGACTTGGTGATTGCGGTTTTGGCAAAGGTTTCCAAAAGTTGTGCGATATATATCTTTTGTTTGAATTTATTTTCCTTTCTAAGCGTTGTTCGTTTTTTGGTCTCTTCTGAGTGTACTGAGTGGTTCGCTTAAGGAAATGTTTTATTTCAACGCTTTTCTCCAGAACTTGATATTCTTTCAGAACGAACTGCTCACATGTGATATAATTCAGGGTATGGGTATATTTTATTTTCTCAATAGCTAAAGTTGTAATTTTTCTATTTTTTGCGTAGCATGATGTTTAGGTATTCTTCCAAACTGCGCTCAGTGTTCTCTTACTTAGACGCTTCATTAACGTGTATTTGTTTACGTTAACAGAACTGTATTCGCTGAATAACTTTTACATTGTATTGTGTAAAATTTAAACTCAATTTTTCGAATCATCGAAATGTACTGTTTAAAAATATATAGTTTATAACCAAATATTTGACCAAATTATTATTTTTCATATCGGGAAAAGATATTGGATATCAGTTATGTTAACTAGCTAAAAGTATAATAAGAATTGGGTATAGCTAAATAATATCCTTGAAGTTAAATTACGTCAATTGATTTGCTGAAAAATATTAACCGCCACATAATTTAGTTTTTGTCTTTAGCTTTTACATGCACTTTTTTTAAGTGTATAAATAAATCGGATGTAGTATTGAAATCTTGTATATTCTATAAAGACATCAAACTTATAAGGGAGAAACCATAAGGAAAATTGTTTAATATGAGTTTAATAGTCAGATACTTACTGATGGATAGTTTAAATATTAAAGATTAGTGACACCTGTCTGGGGATAAAAATTTCAATGCGTTTCACTGTGCACTTTACTGTGTGTTCAGAGTGCACAGTTTTATTTATTCTCCTCAGATTTTACACGTTTAATTACTTTTCAACGTGAAACTATCTTAAAGCATGCTTACATAATCTAACTACGTCTCTCATTTTACCTAGTTTATCTACTTCAATTTCCACTTTATCGAAATAATCGACAATCACATTCTTCTTATGCCCATATCCAGCATGTCGAAAGTAATTAATACCTATTTGCTAAGTGCTGTTACTCTAATAGTTCAAACTATCTATGTGGATATCATTAATCCAAATCGTTTTTCCTCTCAGGTTACTAAATTTCTAGTCTGGCTCTTACTCCTAGTTATTGAACGTTGAAAATACTTTCACATACTTTAGTAGCCTATTTGTGTTCTAAAGCGATCATTACCTAATGCCAACGTCCACTTACAGTTTCAGAAAGTCATAAGTCATGCTTCGACATGTTATCGAAAAGTTATGATGGAATCCGTTGAGTTTTATTGGCGCTAAGTAGTTTTCATTTGATTCTGCTTTTCATGGATAGTTTTAAGATTTCGAAGTCTCCCGGATGGCCTACGACTGATCAATTGTGTAATCTTGCAGATTTACTATTGCTACTCAAATGTATTAGTCTTTCAGATTTTTATATTCCTTGTTCACTGAAATCGTTCTGGAATTAGGATTTATCAATTTTTATTTTGTAAAAATATTTCGTACTTTTTTCCATTTTTAATGTCTACAACTTTTAGCACTTAACGCAGGAATTTGTCAGAAAATATCTGTTTTCTATTTGTATTGTTTAACGATTCTATTGCACGGAGCAAACATTACCACGTAAATTATTCTATGGAAAAGGTATATTAACTTTAGAAATGAATATCTTATTCTGCGTTGGAAAAGGATAATGAAAGGGATTGGCAAAATTAAAATTTATGAGAAGTTCTTAATGTCCATCATTTCGTAGAACTTTACAATAAATGCGCTCGGAGAAAAGTTTTCTTCGGCGAATCGCCGTAAAATCTTATGGAAGTTCTTGAAGCCAAGTAATATCTATTGAAAGCATTCTTGTTCTATGTTACGGTGTGTTTTTATCGATAAATAGTAATTATTTGGATCTGTAATTTAGCAATGTCCTTTACCTATCCATTGCATATTTTGCTTTATCTTGCTTTACAGTATTCTTTTTGGGTGTTTACACATGCATTAAGTAGTATATCTTGTTCTCATTGATTTCGTGGTCAATTTCCAAGGAAATTCCCTTTGTTTGGAAAACGGTTCTTTTATAAATATCCTCGAATTGGATAACTTATCTTTTACGCATAAAATTCCCGTTTCGAGGAAATGAGGATCCAAATCCTAACGAGCTCTAAGAATCTTCGCCGTCACGCGAAGTCGACAGTACGCTTTCCGATCCTCGTATTGATCACCTCACGCTCACGTCTTCCGGTTATTCAACTTTTCTCTCCTTTCCAAACGGGATTTTGAACAAGTTCTCAAAAATCGTACTACGCTTCGTAATAACTCTTATCGGTGAAGCAGTACGTCCGGAAGAACAAACGGTGATGCAAATCTCCTCCTTTTCGCCCCCTTCATGGGCTTCCTTGTTCCGATATCGCCGACTCGTAAAAATCCGTGATTTTTTCTCTCTCCTCGCGGCCGTTCCATGAGATCCACTTTGCGGGCTACCAAATTGGTCGGACCGCCTCACGTGGACCTGTGGTCTGGGGGTTTTGTACGCTCGCTGCTAACGCCAGATTACGAAACCGCCCTACTGCCCCCCGAATGCTCTCTCGCACACGGTAACACTTATTTCTCTCCCCACCCACGCCCAATATTCAACTCCCGATTACCCTCTCGCAAAATGCTTCTTTTTCTTTCCGGAGACTTTAATGCCTTTTGACTCTTGATGGCCATTGAGAGAGATCGAAGGTGTATAAGTGCTCGTGGAAGATCGTTCGAAAGGCGTCACATCCTTTTTCGAGCGTTTTTATCGGTTTTACGTTGGGAAAATAAGGAAAACGGTGTGGGAACGCGCTACTTCACCAAAGGGAATTATATTTATGATGTGGTTTTGGATGCGTAATCCATTTGGTTGCGGGTTTTGCAAGTACCCCGACTATTACCGTCTTTTCCTTTGTTTATTACTTTCTCCCTATACGTAGTATAGAGAAAGTATTGTATTCGTAAAAAAATCGACAAATGCTGTAGATAACGTACTTTACTACAAATTTTGTATAAAACATTTTTTCGTAACACTGATTGTTTAGGAGTTCTTCTTGAATAATGGTTAACCGGAAGTTGTTCATCCAGAAATGGAATTTTTTCATACATATCTCAGTTAGAAAATAATGTAGTTATATACAATTATGTACCAAAGTTATAGATAATGTTTTTTACTACAAATGTTGTATGAAACATTTTCCTGTAACACTCATTGTTTTGGAATTATTTATATATTACCAGCATAGGCTTCTATTTTCAATAAATACGGAGAAAGTCATGTGTTGGCCACATCAGATTTTTTATTTTTTATTCACTACCTAGATTTTATCGAAAGTGACAACACAGTCGTTTCCGAAGTAATTGGTTTTACGGGTGAAAAGTGACTAAATGTAAAAAGTAATAATAATTCATCTAAGTTAGCTCTAAAAATACAGTTCTATAATATAAATTCTATACTCCTAGAGCGAATGAAAATGTCAAATATATATTCTTTAATAGTTAAATCCGGCAGATGGTAATAACCGGTGGTTAAGACGATCAGTAAATAGTCACTCCGTCCAAAGTTATAGATAATGTTTTTTACTACAAATGTTGTATGAAACATTTTCCTGTAATACTCATTGTTTCGGAGTTATTTATATATTACCGGCATAGGCTTCTGTTTTCAATAAATACGGAGAAAGTCATGTGTTTGCCACATCAGATTTTTTTTAAATTGTCTTATGAGCAAAATTAAAGCTAATTTTCTGTATTATTCCGCAGCTTCTTCCGTTTATATACACAATGTGTCTTAGAATAACGTTTAGAACTTCAAGGAGAGGTAGGACGCACCCTGATGACTCAGAATCATTTAGCAGCGCAAGGTCGGATATGCTTTATTGACGCGATGGTGTACCCAGAAATATCAGAAATAAAATACGCCATTAAATGAATAATTGTTTTAATAATAAATTTATATGAAAAAATGTATCGTGGGGCAAATGGGGCTTCGAACACTATCTTTGAAAAAGTCGGCCATAATCGGAAATCGGCTTGCGAATTCCTCATTTGCTCAGTTCAAAATCTTTTTGTTAATTTTATCCGCAATTGCGTGTCGTCCGTCTGGAGTTTTCGAATGAAAAAACTTATGTTTGATCGTACGCCTGATCGGGGGACGTTGGGTGTCGTCGGATTTTTACCCTATGCTTATGCTCGAGTCGATTTGTTTTTCAGGATCTTTGATAAAATTCGGCGGGTCTGGTTATATTTTGGTCGGCTTATACTCGAGTATATACGGTATTCATCATTATTATTTATATTGAATTGAAATATTATTTATTTGTGTATTTTATTGAATCTGATGTCATTTTGTCCTTACCCTTACCTTGGTATATGATAAATTATTATTTACAGTTAAGCCGTGGGTATCCTAAATCGTTGTTTGTGAAGCTCCACGTCATATTGTTTTACTGTTGAACATCCCTTCAAATTCTGCAAACAGAGGACACGAGTGTAATATTAATGGTCTTAATCCAAATACCACTTGCCATTGTATGAGCTATTTAGTCCCTTCTTCCGTATTTCGATTCAGGAGAGGATATTATCTCGTTATTGTGGACGGATGAGTGTATTCGCTAAGCGACGAAAATAGATGGGATTGAGAAAACACCGAAGCGGAGGGAAACTGAATTTGGCGATCGCACGCGTCGATCATTTAAACTTTCAACCGTAGAAAGGGACGGATCCCACGGCTTCTATTCGTGGACCTCTCGTGGAAATCGGTTTCCGTCAGGTGCGTACGTAATCGCCATCTTCCTTTCCCCCGACGAGTAATCCTCTTAACAGCGTTTTAAGTTCCTTCCACAGCCGCTTTGCTTTATTTGCTCCGAGGTTATTTCGCATTCTCTGATCTTCTTTTTCAACGGGAATGGCTATACCACATGGATCTACATGAACATATCTTAGAAATCAGATTTAATTCATCTTTTTGGACCAGTTGACTAGCTTCAGGGAGTCAAGAACTTGTATATAAAATATATTTAGATAAAATATCAACTCTATGGTGGCCATATTCCCTTTTGTGCATTGCTGTCACTGTAATATAGTGAAATTGATTTACTTTCGATTGAAATTCGACTTAATCAAATACATGTCATGTATAAATCGTTTGTAATGATTGGGTTTGGGCCGCAGCTAATGGATTGTTTCATTTTATACAAGTAAGTAACAAAAATTATGTAATTTTAGCATTTTGTTTTATGTTAACATAATTATTGTTGATTAAAAAACATAATTTTCACTAAACATTTTTTCCTTTTCGTTCATATAAATATTCTATTAATGATTAAGATCAGAATAGCGTTAAATGCGTTACCATTAAAATAAATAAAAGTAATAATTAATAATTTTACTTTGCAATATTTTTACATAATCGTTGCGTGCCAGGGGATGAAAGATCTAATATGGATATAGTAGGAATGAATGCGTATTTACTTTTATCTTTACACTTGTTAAAGCTGTGTGTCAACAAGAATGGCAACAGTTTTATCATGCCATATAAGTGTGCTTTTCGGTTGTTTAAAATACCAAATTTTCCATATATATGGTCAATATTACCAGCAATAGTTAAGGAGTTGTGACAATGATTTTTTCATTGGAATACTAATATAGCTAGTAGGGAACTTTATTTTGCAAAGTGAAATAAAAATTACAAGTGCCAATATAAATTCCGTCGTTCCACTAAAATTGTTGGTTGGGACTGCTATATATTAATTTTGTTTTCATTTAGCTATGCAAAATTAATTTCTACATTTTGGGGGGTTTAATAAGCAAGAATTTCTCGTGTTGCTTATTTTAAGCTAGAATACAAGAAATAATTTTATGCCGTGCTCTTGGCTCTCCTATGTGTAAAAACAACGCTTAGAGGTGTGGAGAACGCCTCAGTGACTGAAATATTATTATTTTAGTTTGTTGATTTAAATGCGGTACTTTCAATGGTTCGGAGTGTGACGGAGGGTGATCACACTCATCGGAATCGTATTCTAAAATAATAATTTGTTTTCCTTCCCATTTATGTGTACGTTTGAAAAAAAGCATTATTAGAAACATAGGTACCCTTAAGGTGACAGTCACCTGTTATAGGGTTAACGACTCTCAATTAACTTAAGAAAAAATTAAATAAATTAACTATGAGATTGAAAATACAAAAATATAAATATAGACCATGTGTACAATAATAAATCACAAAGTATTACATGAAATATAAAAATGAACTCATTACATCTAACGTTTTACACTTTTCATGCTGTTTTTTAAACAAAAATTCAACGTCATCCTGTTCAAGCAGATATTCCTATAAAACCGAATAAATGTAGCCTAGCTTCGTTTCCGGAGTCATTGAGAGAATTTTATCTCTCTACGGAGAGAGAAAAAGATCTTCGTTGGCTTACACACCTTCGCACCAAAATCATTCCACTTTCACCGCTCAACTTTCTCGTGCGCAGTTTTATTTCCACTTGGTTTTCCTCCGAAAGCGAATGTTTACTTCCCTAGAATTCCCATAGTTTGCTTAAATGCGCTAAGAGAGCGGGAATATACGAATCATACTCTTTGCAATGTGAAAGTTGAAACGATAAACGAGCTCATGTTACTGAGAAGTTTGTTTCCAACTCAGGGTAAGGAGACCTGTTTGGGATGGGTGAATTGGAAAGGAAGGTTCGTTGGGGCGAGAGGAGATACCTACAGACGCTGTAATTCTTTAAGGAAGTTGAGGGTCGTCTAAGTGCTTTACGCTTACCTCACCCAACACTTCAAACTTTTATGTCGGCTCGATTTTATACTTGGAGATCCACGTGCAAGGTCGTTTATTTTGCCGCGTTTTCTCTTTCGTAGTCCTATTTCTAAGAAGAAAGGTATTTTTTTGCAGCTTATTATTTAACTTTCCCTTTTTTATCCTAATCATTCCGCGTTGACAAGATTGGTTTCCATTCTCAAACGAAGAAATTATATCAAAATTCGTTGTGAAACTAAACGTTCGTTAAACTTCGTTGTTGAACTGTTTAATTTTTAGTAAAATGTTTACTAAACTAGTAATGGTTCTTTAACACAGAAGCTGTTTCTTGCAGTGGCTGGAGTGTCAATTTATGAACTTAATTCCCGATCTTAAATGTTATAATTTTTATAAACAATATACAAATTCAATAAAAATATTCGTAAATTATAGTATTATATCATGAAAACTAAATGGAACGAATTTATATTTTGTGTATATTTATTTTTTCTTATCAAATCAAGATTTATTATATTTTTGTTTTCAAACCGCTTTCTATAATTAAGAACACACTCAGTCAAACTAATTCCGGCATGTATCTTTTCAGGTTTACTAGTGGAATGAAACTAAAGTGCGAATTTTGTTAGTTGTGCGAATAGTTGATGTATATTTCCCTATAATGTAATGTAATATGTTGTAGTCTATAGTTTAACTAATGGTTTACAATATTTCCGTGGTAATGTCAGTTCTTAAGTATATTTTTACTATATTAAGGATTTTCGGATGTGAAATTCAGTGATACGTATATAAGCTATATTATTTGCGGCTTGATGACCCACTATGGTATTTAGAGAATTAAGGCAATGCCTACATTAAATACGGTGTATTACCTTCAGGTTGTTAATAAAACCGAGTATTAGTCTTTAGTATTACTAGCTACATAATAAAAGTGAGTATCAGTCCTTATCTTTGCATATGTCAACCATATTGCGCAGCAGTACAAGCGACTCTCCGTATCCCATATTTAATTTTAAGTCCACGTTTCATGTTTTACATAATATATTGACCCTCGACTGTAATATACCAGTCGTATGCCCGGCACGAATTCGGTCACAGTTGTGTCTATATTTTGCATTCATCTCGCATGCAACCGAAGCAATAAAAGAAGCCCGCTGGAAATGTGCGTTGGCTGTGCTTCGTATTTGCCCTGACTACGTACTTATTATCCGCTGGTTATACAGTTTGATCAGAGATGTTTTTAGTACGCGTCAACAGAATCGGACACGTCAATGCATTCATGCGGTGATAACCGTTGATGAGGCTAGTCTCTGGATTTCACACTCTGTCTCTGTTTGCTCCATTCTTTTCCGAAGCATAAGAAAAAACGGAAAGATCGAGGACCGGGCGCGATCGGAGTGAGCACACAAGGCAGCCGTTTTTCGACCCTTAGTTATGAAGCGATACGTTTGCTTATCGTTATGCGAAGGATTAACTTGGCACGAGATGCATGAGAGCTGATTCGGTGGCACAGTTTTGCTTCCGATGATTCATGGTAGTTTTTACTTACCTCGATATCTATAGCAGGTACCTCGTTCACGTTTTTTAGCGTCATCCAATATGCTTGCCGTTATTTTTTTTATCAAACTGACGCTTTACAACAGAGGGAAAGATTTTTACGAACGATTCCTGGGTCATACGTATTTTACTCCCTTTTGGTGCGTAAAATCTCGGAGCTATCGACGCACCTTAAAAATCAACCTTTGGTCATAAAAGGTTTTAAAGGCCCAAAGAAAAGAAAGTTTTACGGCCTTCAGTTGTTATTTCCTGAAAGTTTGATAATAAGCTGCATTGAAGTTTCTGCCGCCTGATATTAATTCTCAGTATTCCTGCGCCTTTTGGGAACCTTTTCGAGCCATAAAAGTAATTGTTCTTTCCTCGAACCGTTTTCAAGGGCAAATTTTCCTGAATTTATTCACCTGTCCCTCTCTCCTGTTTACGGGTTGCTTTATGTTCAGTCCATATTCTTTATGCCCTCGCCTCCTTTTTTATTCTCCACAGATTTTTCCGCCAGAATGCAGAAATCTCGTTTTATGGCCATTTCTTGGAATAATATTACTATTTCCATTGAGGGAAATAGTAATATTCAACTGCACCTACACCTACGAGAAATCTGATTCCTAATATTTTGCACTCACTCAGATAATATTTCTCATGCTCAGCGATATTTGAATCCTTATTCAATAACTTCCGACAGTAAATCGGAACCCATAATAGTAAAATATGAACATCTGGTCAAATAAAATGCTTTGTGTCTTTGGAAAGTAACGCATAAGTGTCGGATTTGTTGGCGAGCATTGTTCATCGTGAATAATGAAAATGGGTAAGGTTATTTTGCACGAGTGTACCTAAGAAAATCTCACAAATGAATAGACTTTAAAAAAATTCCGACCGGAACTGGAATCGAACCCGGTTCTTCCGGTGCTCTGTCCGTTGAGCTATCCTGCCAGAAAATACTCTCAAGCTATTTGGAAGACATAGTGGGCAAAGGACGTTGTATTAAGATTTTATTCTCTTCCGTTATCTTCCTGTTTATTCATGATTTTTAGTTACTTCTTACTCTTTCAACATTATTATCTGAACTGCATCTTTTATTCGACTCCATTATATTTTATTATGAAAGAGTCGTCAACGATTCTCCAGCTTTCTTTGGGCCAAGTCCTATTCAACCCTAATCACATGATCGCGAACAAATTGATCTCATTAAATGATTGTCATCGGACAGTGTAATTGTCACTAAATATAGCGTATCTTTAAGTCTTATAGTCTTTAAGTCTTTATAAGAATTATCAATATTATGATGTAATCTTGGAAAAGTCTTTTGTTTTTATAACCTTATTTAATATCATCCAGTAGCATAGTTACGAGTTCCTTTCAGAATCAACGAGGGAGTTTATTATTTTTTTATGAACAATCGTTCGGAAAATAAGTAGAATCGTTCAGAGCTGTAAACTTTTTCGTATATTTTAGTAAATGACCTAATTTATACTTTATACCGTCTTCCAATTTCCGAACCCCATTTATTTAGAAATTGCTTTAGGAGAGATATTATATGAGTATTATAGATTAGTCGCCATTCTGATGTACTGGCTTAATCGTTCCGCTAGGAAATGAAAATAATAGTAAGAAATATAGGCATCATAAACTATACTCGGACTCTCAAATGTGCTGGGGCATCGCTTTTTGCTTTGGTGTAAGCTGTCCCAGGTCAATTCCCGGTGAGAGTCCACGTGCTAAATGATTTTACCTGTCAAAGTACTTTAAACAATAAAAAATAACTAACCATTCTCCGGGAAAAGTGAAACTTCAGGTAAATTATTTAAACGAGTCTATCGCTCTAAGAGCGTTATTCCTAAGGAAAAATGGACTTGAAAAAAGTCTGACGGGGCCGGGAATCGAACCCAGGATCTTCCCCTGTCTGGGAGGCTGCATTAAGCAACCAAGCTATCCAACCAAATCCAACGTAGAACGGTTCAAGCTTAGTTGCTTAAAACTTAGTTAAAGCAGCCTCTCGGATAGAGGAATATCCGGGGTTCGATTTCCCTCTACGTCAGACTTTTTCAAGTCCATTTTTTGTTAGGATTTTCTTCTGGGTGCACGTCCTTATGTGCATATATATCTTAACCCTTTTCCTAAGAGGGTAAGTTTCGACTTAATTATTCTTTCCGCTATGCCATTCCAGCATCTGCGAGTTTCGACCCTTTGAAAGGTTAGTACTATTCCCCTCCAATATTTTAGAAGAGCTCTTTTGGTGGTTTTTATTAGTCCGTGAGGAAGGACCGCGTAATACTCGGCAGTGGGTTGCGGCCGGCGTTCTTCCCCGCGTAGTCGAGGCGTCGAAGGTGCCAAGTGGGGGTTGCGAACATCGGACGGTTTTAACGAGCAAGTTCCTCTCTTTCTTTTCTCATATATTCCATCTTCGCCCCGGCGTCTTCGCGTGGGAGAGGAAAATTAGTTTCCTTTTCGGAAACGACACAAAATAAGAATCGCGTTCGTAATGACTTCTGTGCCTCAGTTTTCTGTTTGAAACGGTAGCGTTCTTTCGATGGAAATGGAAGAGAAGAAATCCTGGTGAGAATTATTGACGTATATTCCGGGTATGGGCTGAGACTTGAGATGTATACTGTAAGATATTTGATTTGAATATCGAAAACAATTATTTGGAATCCAAGCAGCTTTGACTATTTTGCAAAACTTTTTCTTCGTTGCCGTAAATTTACCTACCTTGATTGACGAATGGATATTTTTGGTCACAAGTAACGCTTTAAATCTTCGAATGAATATCAAAATGAGAATGTAATGTTAGCTTTATTGAAAGCTTTCAAAATGAATAGAAATTTATCGTAAATGGTAATGTTTAAGTACCAGCAACTGAGTCGACGACTATACATAACATCGTATAGGATACAGTATTTAACTTCCAAGAAGATTATTTTTCTATGTTTCAGCTCTGAAAATGTATGTTTTCTGAAATGTTTAAGAATGTACATACACAGTTGATACAACATGCAGCATATTCACATAGCTGTTGAAAGTTTTTCTTCGTAATAATGAGTATTCAAAAACCTAAGGCCCATGTAAAAAAAAATCAGTGCTATTTGATCCTCTAATTTTTAGTATATACATTTTATCTAAAAAATTTTCCAGAATACATATGTTAAATACATTTGGTAATTATAATAGATATGTATACTGAGTCTCCTTCCCATCGAATATGTTTAAATGTTACAGTTTTATGGAAGGAAATATTATGAGTCCGTAATACAAGTTCGATCAAGTGCTTCTTTGAGCGTGTTATAATTATAATGGAATAAAAATTTATTATGCTATTCATTTACTGGATGTCATGCTATACATTTATATTTAATTTGTCAATAACGAAAATGATGATAGGAACGCTATATTTGCTGTTACTTAAAGAGGAATAACTTTAAATCTATCTATCATTCTAAAAATAAACGACAGCTTTCATTGTGTAATAATGTTATGCCATGAATATAATTTGCTATGGTTTATTCATGACCATTGTGTAAAATTATTACTTATTGAGAGCTGCAATTTTTAAAGTTAAACCTCTATTTTCTATGTTTTACTACCCTTGAATATCCTATCAAAAACATCTTGAATTCCTCAAGACTTTATTAACGCAAATATAAATTTGGTCGCTGTCATTCTTCCTCTTTACATCCTCTTTAATGCATCCCCTTATCTTTCTGTACCCCCGCAAAGGCACTCTTTCAGCCTGGAATAAACATGCCTCCCAACGCTCATTTTTTCCACCTTCGCTTCCCTCGAGTGCGTTGCTCCACCTCAGCTTTCCCCACTTCGCTTTATCTTAATTCTTTTCTTTGTCTCTCCTTTATCGAAGTATTTTTCATTTCTCTTATTTAACTTCTTTCTCCTCACGTTTCTCCTTCTGTCAAATCCATACCACTTTTATTTTCAACCTCCTTTGAAAGTCCCCCGTTTTTTGTGCTTTACGATTTTCCTACGGAATCTGAGATCCATTATGGGCTACAATCTGGAAATGATAATAGGGTCTACGTTTCTTTGCTCACTGCAGTTCTCTTTGTTATTGTATCCCTCTTTCTGTCTGAAGGACATTATGTTCCTAAGTCTTCGATCGTTCCTTCCATCAGTTACTTCAACATTACACCGACCGAGTTTAATGTTGTCTGGAAATTACAACTCCAAGGGAATGTAAATACCTATCGTCACTGCCCAAGGAGCATTAATGACTGGTTTCACTATTAAAACCTCATTTTCGTCTTAGCTGGGCGCATGGTTGATTAGAGTAGATCGAAGAACTTCTTAAAATGCTTTTTAGCCGATTTTAAAGTATACATCGTTAGTGGTTCAAAATCTCCAAACGCCTACAAAGACGGCTATTGGAATTTTAAAACCACTAATTCATTATCAGCTGTGTTTTAAAGTTTCTTTCTTTACAGTATGTGTTATGTTTAGATAAATTTAAAAGCCTTCATATTTAGTTATCAAAAAGGCACTGATACAATTAATTTGGAATTTTATGGTGAGATTACATACTTCTCATCACCATTTAAATCTCATCTACCATTAATTTGTAATTTATATTCTTCCTTTAGCATAGTGATCTAAATTCTCATATTAATCTTCCTTCTGCCCAAGTATGATAATAATTAGAGGGAAGTATGATTATTTATCAGCTGATAAATACGAGTAATAATTTCCATATATTCATACGATTGTATATAAACCGAACGTGTAATTTTTATTTATATCAGATACACAAACTGCTGATAGATTATGGTCCTTCTATTTGGCAGTTTTTTCATTGCTAGGAAATGGTATATTCCGAAGCCTTATTTTTACTTTTTTCATCTCTTTTGTATTATTCAATGTATTCTTTAATGATATCAGAGGTCAATTATTTATCCTTAGTGTCACCCTTGTATCCTTTTTATCCTTACTTCAAGTATATTTCTTAAGCTCTAGTTATATTAAGCTCTAGTATTGGAATTAAACATGAAAATTTATAAAGATCGATACTTTCTCTGACTTTGACCAGTATTTTTTCATGTATTATGAGTGACATACAATTTATTTACTCCATAATTTCTTGTTAAATCACTCCATTTTTTATGCAACCGACTTCGTTGGATTTTGAGTCCGAAGTAGTGAATTGCCGTTGGAGGAAAAATGTAATCATCACAGCTCTTGTAACACTGTTCTTATGATATTTTTGACTCATGAAGGTGACTGGATGACAGAGAGCTATTCCATTACTTACAAATTGGTGACATAGTATGATTAGTATTAGTTCTACTTAGTAATCCTTAAGCTTTTGAGACAAAGATGGCTATTGGAGATTTTAAACCTCTAATTCATTAGCAGCCCCGTTCCAAATCTCCTTTCTTTACAATTCTTTGGGTATTAATTTATGTTTTAATGTGAATCCTGCTTTTGTTTCTTACTGATTAGTTCCACAAAATATTCCTCCTCATGTAGAAGATATGGAGGCGAATTCCTGTTTACATTTCCTTGCCCAAGCTTTCATCCCCTTTTATCTTTCGTGCCGTTAATTTTTCTCGCCTTCTAATTTTCTCCATTCTTAATTCCCTTTTCCCTAGCTTACTCACACCCACCCTTTTTTCCTATCCTATTAACTCCACGGGCCCACTAAACTCTCGCATGATGTACGCACGTACGTCTCCCCTTTCAGCAGCTACGTGCGTTATCTCGCCCGCGTACCGTTAAGTGCCTCCCCGAGAAGCCGTTTAAGAAAGCGCTCCTCTTTCTCTCTTCTTTCGTCAACCTTCCCTTTAGCGTCCTCGCCTTATTTTATTCCCTCACCCATTCCTCCCAATCTTTTCTTAATTTTACGCGAGAATGCTCCGTTACAGAACTTTTATCTCGAGTAGTATGGTGTCGCGTATTTATCTTCGCGGGTTTGTTGTCGACGACGAAGACCTTTCGGAGGATATATCATCCGAGAATTGTGATTTTTTATTCCTTTTGAGATGGGAAATTATTTCTGGAACATTTTAAAGCCTTTTTGCGAAATATTCTTAAGAAAGTGTCGCCTCGAGTTGGTATTAAATCCATTTCGTACAATCGCGAGAGAGGACTTAAGTACTTGTCTTGTCGTGTCTTTTCTCGTGATCTTACTTTAATAGCTCCTTCTAACCAACTTCAATTTGTTTAGGTTTTTTGAGAGAAAATGAAACAATTTAGTTTCTGTTATTCCGTCGATTTATGTAGTAATTGTTATTAAAAGAACCCTTATCCTTCGGATCCAATCAAAGTAAAATTTTGAAATGAATTTTAAATAAACAACAGTTTCTGTTCAAGTGCCACATTTAGATAAAAAGGATCACTTTTTTTTAGAATTTAAAAATTTTACGCTATTTTTATCAGAAATATATATGAATGACCAACATTTCTTCAAAATGTGAGATGTACAGATATATTTTTTTTGAGGTTATACATTCAAAAATTATATGGGTAGTTAAGTGAATGGCGTTTTTAGTACGTCTAAAACAATAATTCTGAATTTTTCTTCATTATATTTTTATAATTGGAAAAGAAATTCATTGCGAATGTTATTATCATTACATAAAGTCGTTGCATGCATTAATTTGAACGTAGTGGTAGTCGAGCATGCTGAACTGTTAATCTGCTATTAGCATGTATTCTTAAGTTAGGTAAAATTTTCATATTCGTTATATATATTTTCATTATATATATTTTCCTTGTATTTCATTATTGATATCTAATAGAAGTTAAATTTTAGACTTATAAAGTTAAAATTAGTTCTCATAATTAAATATTAGCTGTCTATGTCTTTGTTTCATCATTGTCCTATTTCATCTTACGATATTCATTTTTGTAACAATTTTAGAAAAGGCATTTGAAATATTAGAAATATCGGAAAAGTTTTGTAAATGTATTATATTTTAAATCCTTGAAGAATCTCTTAAAATTAATTCTTTTAAGGCATTGGCCGTATGCATTTAAATTTAAGAGCAGTTTTAAATCTTTCGATTTACTGTTGTATGGGAACTAAGCGCTGAAGTTTTTATGATTGCATTTAACCGTGATGTTTTTTTGTTTTAAATATAATATTTTCAGAGTTTGATGAATAAGAGATTTCCAATGCTCTTAAAGCCATTGAAGGATGTGTCAGAAACAACGTAGTTACCACACGAAGGAAACCATTGCTCTGGAAAAACTATTCTGAGAATAACTGTTCTTATAGCAGAACCCTTTCTCCGGGATGACGGATACCTAACAATTTCATCTTCATCAAATACGTAATACTCGAATATTCCTGATTCCATCGTTACATCAGCGTGTGGAAATAGCTATTCCTTCTAATCTTTTTTCTCCTTCTATCCTTAATATGCCATATTGTCGTTTTCATGGGTTGTCTTACATTTTTAAATCAAATCCTTCTCATGCCTTAGCTTTCACCGAGCGCTTACTTTCCAACAGCTTAATTCTACGCCTAGACATCACTTACGCACCTTGTAAGTTTTTAGGATCCTCATAGCGAAAGTTTGGAGTGTCGATTAACTAAATTAAAAACGATCAAAAGAAGCCGTTCTTACTTTCCTGGAGTAAATCGCGTAATTAGCTCTGATATCAGAGTTGGGGCTACTTAAGATCGATCCACTCCTTTGCGTAATGCGAAGGTGAATCTGTAAAAAAAGTCGAGAAGGGACTTTCTTTGTGGAGGAAGACATCGGTTCCCTCATCCATCTCGACCCTCCCTTTCTTTTCTCACCGACTCAATTTTCCCCTCGCTTCCTGTCACCCGCTTCTCCTCGTTTAGTTAACCTCCTCTTTCAGGAGTGCGTCTCTCCAACTAAACTGCCCTTTTTTTCGCTAACGGTCTTATCTGCTTTTACTCCTCCACCTTCCTCCTGTCATCGCAAACCCTTAAGATGTTGGCTCCGGTGCGCGATTATGCTTCCTTCTGCTCCTGAATTCTTCTTTTATATTAAGCTCCGTTTAATTGAATTTAGTTTGTCCTTATATAGTATAGAATAAATTACATTGTACACTCCTGGCCAAAATTAACGCAGCACCGGCCGTTAGAATCGCTAGGGAGGTGCTGCGTTAATTTTGGCCAGGAGTGTACATTTGGTGATTTGGAATAGGAAATTTTATTTAATAAATTACTATTACAAACAGCATGTTGAGCCTTTTAAATGGTTCATTTGCTGACTCACCTCTTGAGATAACTTTTAGATTTTTTTGTTTCCTAAAGTGTTAATTGTTTACCTTGTCTATAGTTGTATCTATAAAAGAAAAGAAAAATGGTTCATCGGTCTGTTTGTTCAAGTCCTTCAATGACCGTGTTAATATCATTACATCATTTTTATATTAAATACTAACGAAATTAAAATAGTACCCATATTTGAATCATATTTCAATATTTCATTTCATTAGTGCAAAGTTCCGTGATTTGCTACGACTTTGGTCTCTCGATATGGGTTACGAGAATAATTTTTATTAAAAGTGAAAATATTATGGCGATTCAATTTTTTTCAGTTTTTCAATTTCAGTCATCAACAATAACAAGCCATAATATAATCAACATTTGTATTACCTAACACTAATTGATGCTTTGAAGTCTCAGATTGGTTTTGTCAGCATATTAATTGAATTACTTGATTGACATATATTGTAAATGTTTCATAGAGAAAAAAACACCGATCATAGAGCTATTTTAATTTTCGTTGTGGAGTAGGGAAAAAAATATGTAAAATGTATAATCATATGACTCAACATTTTACTTAAACGATAAATATTATATCCGTAATTGAAAATCTTGAAAGTTAGGGATGGAGGATGAGTGCAGTAGAGTGTATAAGGAAATTTTGTAAGAGTGCGTTTGATACAAAGAACTAGAATGTTACCAAATTTATCTACCACCAATCTTTGAGTCATATTTCAACATTCAATTTCATAATCATGCTCACTTCTGTGATTGGTTAAGATGATAGCTTCTTGATATAAAGTATTAGGAAAATAGTTTTATGAGGGGGGTGGAATATTATGGTAATTTAACTGTCTGAATTTTAGTCTTTTAAAAATGAGAAGCCATTATATCATCATGAGCCATTATCATGGATAACGTAACCTTAATTAGTATTTTCAGTCACAGATTGAGTCTTCAGATATAAATTGTAGGACTTGATTGAAATGTATTGGATATGTTTCCTAGAGAAAATTTTTAACATAGAGTTATGTTTATTAACCGGGGTCAAAAAGTATGAAAAATATACAATCGTATGGCTGTGAACTTTTTCTTGGACGATAAATATCATATCCATATTCGAAAATCTGAGTGTTGTAGAGTATATAAGGAAATTGCGCCTGAGAATACGTTTGATACAAAGAACTAGAATATTGGAAATTTATATTGGAAAACCTCAATACTCATTTTGCTTTCAGAATGCCTTTTCGGAACGTCTTAATTTGTTTATGAGTTCGCCTTGAAGTCCACTCGCTCGCTGGAGCTCCTCAGTTACCTCAAAGCGATTTATTCGCATCCGAAGTGAAATTCCTTCTTTAATAAGAGGCACGAAAGTAAACGGGAGTTATGAACTCATTGACTCAGAATTGATGCATCTACGCGAGATCGGATCGGAGGCAAGAGTTCATTTGCTACGCGCTCCGCCCCATTCTTGCCTCTTTTTCCCTCGGAAGCGAATCTTTTCAAAGAAAGGAGCCTTTTCTTCCATCCGAGACATAATCTCGGTCCAAACTACCTCTCCTTCCCCTCGCAGACATACGCACACATCCACGATCCCGTTGTTTATCTTTATCTGCCGTTATTTCTTCCGTCTCCCATTCAGAGGAGAACGTGATCCGTAATATACTCCTCCAAACTCTTTTTTTAAGTATCCATTCATTTTCCCGTATGACCATAACGATTTCGGCCGAACACCTCCTCCTCCGTTGTCTTCTCCCATCGCGCGCGATAACCGGTTCTGATGGCCCCCGCGCGGGCCTCTTTGTTGCGGCCTCGTTCCGTATGATGGCTCCATTACGAGCCCTCCCACTCCTACTATTTAAAAAGGAACGACGCCTTTAAGCCACAATCCCCAAATGACCGAATTGATGAGCGGATTGCCATAAATCGCTTTGATTACCAGTCCGTGGTTTTCTTCCTCTTCGCCTCGCTCTCGTTTTCGATATTTCTTTTCTTTTGTTCGGGGATTTTTTCCGGCGGTTTTCCCGTTTTTTTTTTAAATCGGCTCCGAGTACTTTTGTTTCGCGAATCGTCGCCTGACTTTTTGATGTCACTTCTCTTGTTCGTGCCCTTTTATCAGCACCAAACTCTCTCTCCTCTGTTTGTTTTTATGTCCAGAGTCTTTTTTTCACGTGTCGGGGAAAAATGAGGGCTAATAACCTCCCTTTCACTCCATCCCTCCCGTTCCCTGCGAATATATTTCGGCGATATATCACTTCGCGACAACTCGTGGACTTGCGGATTGTTTTTGTATGGTTTGGCTTGTCTTTCGACAGTTCAACTACTTGAAAATTGGTTGTTGGTTTCCATTTTCTGACTTATGAACTTGATGCTTGCACGAGCTATTTGAGCTGACAACCTTCAGTTTAAGATTACTGTTTTTTTTTGTATATAGCAGCAGTATTTCAGCGGAAAGAATAGAGAGGAAAGTATCATTTAGGCAGCAGAAAAAGCTGTTATTGTACTTTTTCTACCCCAAAAGTGGAATGCGTTAATTTTATTTGCTTGCATTAATGTCTCTCGTTGTTTTTAACCAAATATAAATTACTCGTATCATGCGTTATTGGATTTTAATTCAGTGGGTACCAATAATTGCTGTTAATAGTACGATATATTCATTAGATTATATTTAAATACTTATCTAATGGTTAAGGATGTAAATTGTAGTTATTAAAATTGCTTGATGTTGCTTTAGGCTGAAATATCTTTACCTTTTAAAAACATTTCGCCTTAAAATTCGAAGATATTTAATATTGTTCAGTAATTAAAATCATCCTTAGTATTTCGTTCCTCTATGAGGATACGTCTATTAGATTAGCACTCACTAGGGGTCCATAACCTTTTCGAATAAATGAAATAACCTTTTTATAGGTATACTGAGTTGTGTAAACGAAGAGTTGCTTCACATTTTAATGAAAAATAAACAGAAAATCAATAACAGTGTTTTTAATTCCTAACTTTGTACACAGACATGCACCAGCTTTCGTAATGCATGAAAGAAAATAAAAGCAAAAATGAAACTTACAAAACAATATTGGAAACATAAAGGATTACATTCCTACTCTATATCCACGGCCTACGGAGGATAGAAAACCGGCATTTTACTAAAAAGTAGCAATTTAAGGACTAGCGATCTTTTAATCGATACCTTCATGTGTTGACACAACATTATCTATGCGGCGAAAAGCGGCTTGCAAATTACGTATATAGTTGTACATTTGTTCCCGCAGAGTATTCCATAAAGAGCCGCAAGTGGCTTTAAGGCGTGGGTTGCCGACCCATGTTGTAGCGCGCATTCAGAAAATTTAATGAAGCTCTTCTTCCGTGTTTCAGTTATTGAAACGTGGAGCGTATTCCTCCAATCTTTATAGGATTCTCGGAAACGTCGGCTCAAGTTATCCTATGCAAAGCTACAATCAATTTTTCAAAGGAACTCTAGAGCCTCTCCATCTTTAATATCTTTGCGAAATGGAAGTGGTTGAGATTAATTTTCATATCTCCCGCTGCGATTTTCTATTTAGTCGAAACGACAACTCATCTTCCCATTGTCTTTTTTTAGACTTTCCTGTTTGAAAATGCCATCTTGGTGGAGCAGGAAAACTCAGCACTCCTTCTAATCAAGAGGTAGCTTTATGAAATCTTTGATGTCATTCAGAAATTAGTAGGATTTTCCTTATATCAATCTTTCACAATGTTCTTTATTACATGGATTCTTGAAAAAATAATCACTTCAAACAACCTTTTGTCTCTTCTATGGTCAATTCTAAAGAGTACTTATTCATTTTTTAAGGGGTTCTTATCTAGATCTCTCATGTTTCTTTAGAAATAGAGAAAGGGTTCAGATATACGAATTCAAAATATTTCCATATTTTCATTAGTGATAACTGATATTTTTAACCACATGAATGATGTCGATGTTTTATATTTATTTTTTACGATAACATTGGAATGTAGATTCAAGAAAATTTTATAAAAATATGGGTTCTATTTATTGTCTACTACTTCACTATGCTAGTTATGGTCTTTTAAGTCTTTCACTTTTTACAACAGTATCCGTCGTTTTCTGATATTTTGTGAAATCACATCCAAGTGTATCTAACTTCTAAACACACCCTTAAAAGAGCTTAATGACCGGCTATTTTGTTATATTATTATTATTATTATTATTAGGGGTCTTTATTAGGCGAGATTGAGACTAAAAAGTCTCCTCTTCCATCTAACCTGTGAATAAACTAATAAACTAAAATAAATAAACTATATATACTCATAATATGAAAGGGTAATCGATGCAATTAATTAATGATTAATAATTTCATCTATAGCAAGTTTGTCAAATTTCAGATTAATATGTATCAGAAAGTACTTTCATCTTTTAAAACATGTTTAATTAGAACCTACAGAGTATGTGATGATAAATTCCCGTTCGTCGGTGCTGTACTAAATATGATATACTTTATCACTTGCGAGCAAGTCTTCGGTTAATAAAAATGAAAAATATAACTATACAGCCATACTAAACGAAGACAATTATCATTAGACGACCGCGAATAAAATTCCGCGATGAGTAATTTTATTGTGAAGACATTTTTATCCCCAAGCGTTGAAGTCTCAAAACTATATATGGCATTCATTTAATAATTGAACAGTTAATAGAAATTTTCATTCAATTTAGCGTTTTTTAAGTTTTAGACGTTGTTAACGCCAGTGCCTGAAGGACGCCTTACAGTTATGCAACCGAAATGGTTTACAAGCTGTGCAGGGAAGTCGAAGAACCCCGGGTGCATGGCACTGAACGATGAGATATAACAGCAGCCCAGCCCATCACTGAAACATAAAGCAACGTTATTTTCGTGGCAGTGAAGACCAAATATGAACTCTGAACCGAAAGTGATGACTCTTCAGCATGAACCAAAGCTGGATACTGTTGTTTTCCTTTCCCCTTCCGATTTTGTTTACCGAAAAATGTTGGAGAGCCCCAATGAAGACACTCGTCTTCAAAACCTGCGAGAACGTTAGAGGGACTAAAGGTTTTTCGAGGTTATGAAGAAATATACGTGTAATAATAAATCATAGCTACTAATGAATAATATTATTAGATTGGCTGATTATTATCCTGTCTTATTAGTTCTTCGATTTTACATGTTTCGCCCATGAATTCAGAAATCAATCAAATTAACATTTTTCAATTGAATCGTTTCGGAAGATTTATATTCACTGTTTAACGCTTGTCATGAAAAAAACTGATTGAAATTGGTCCGGTGAGTGTGATATCGTAAAACTGAAACTTTTAAAACATGCGATTTCTTTGCATGTTATCGATTGGATTTTTGTGATTAGGGAATGATTGTGTGTGTTTGTAAAAAGTAATAAAGATTGAGATGGATATAATTAGGATCTTCGTTATTTTTTTCCACTAGAGAATTTATTATTAATATGTTAATTTTTTTCTTTTCTCACCACAAAGTGACGTAAGTTTTGCGATGGGAACGGACTGATGTCAAGTTCCCATCACGGCGATATATTTTTCTTATTAATACATTATTTTTCATATACATAATTGAAATCACATTATTACATTTCTTGACTTAAAAATAATCTGACTATTCGTCAAGTATCCTGGATTACCGACTTTGCAATCACATGTTTGTTAATGCCAGCGCTTAATTTTTCGAGATTGTCTTATGACATTTTTGGTGCTACTCCTGTTGATGATATCGCAATGGGTATGATTCGTCTTATTTTAACTGCCATGACTTTTGAATATCTATTACTGATTCGGTATATTTATTTACTTTTTTGGAGCAATTACTTTGAAGGTTGTGGCTGTTATTTTTATTATTATTGAAGCGAAATTGGAAATATTTTATTGCCACGATTGGATGCTTTGTTTTGTGCTTTAGGCAGCGTTCTTTGGCAGACATAAAGGTACACCAAAATTTGTATTCCCGCCTCCTCTGGGCAATTCTCAATCGGTTTGTGTATTAGTACTCGGGCATTAAGGGTGGCCGTTGCTCGCTCGGCTTGATAATGGAGAGGGAGAGTGATTGCGGGCGCATATTGTAAGGAAGGGGTCAAATGGGGGTGGCCATGGTCTGTGCCATCCAATCCCCACTTCTCCTAACCTTTCCCCACCTCAATCATCGGAGGGCCTCTACTAACATTCCCCAGCCAATCTGCATCCTCCATACCCGCGACCGCAATCTCCTCAAAACTCAGTAATGGAGATCCCTCCTTACTCATCTCCCTTTCCTTCGCCATCTGACGCGCTCTTCGGTGCCGCCAAGTAGATAAGTAGTGAGCGAAAGTGGAGCAGTTGCTAAGGAGTTGTTGTATCGTTTCCCTCACGGTCGTGATTTATCACCCCGGCTGGTGCTGATTTATGCCGACTTCCGTGGTATTGAACTTAAACTATATAATTAATTACCTCAGATTATTCGCACCAAAACAGGAAGGGTATAGATTTATGTCCGCGGATACTTTAAGGAGGGCGAATCATGATCGTTTAGTATGAGCTGATTGTAAAGAAAGAAAATTTGGAACACGGCTGTTAAAGAATTAGAGGTTTAAAATCTCCAATAGCAGTCTTTGTCAGCGTTCCTCTTCTCGTTCACCAGTATTCGGAGAAAACAAAAGTATCCTTCCATGAAACCATGAAAATCAGGACCATGTTTCTTGCGAACGACAGTTTAATATGACTAACTTGAGAGACTCTACTGGAAAATATGATTTTAATCTTCCATTTAAGCAATTCCCTCTTCTGTGTGAGTCACGTTACTATTTCTATAATGGTTTTCTATATGGTAAATGAACGTTGGATAGCAATGGTGATTTAAAATTTAATTATATTCTTGAATGTATACGAGGAGTTACTTGTCTCCATTAATTGAAACGGGTTGCGTTTATTTACGTCCTCATGGTGTAATCAAACCTTCTTCCTCAGGAGATAAGTATCGCATAGTATCTGATGCCTCAGCTACTTCTACTATGGGAAGATGTGTTAATGACGTGTTGTACATATATCTGGGCACAAGTTGCAAAGGAATATTTGATATCATTGAAACATTACGGTTAACGGATATTTCAAATTTTTATCATACTTCATGCATCATATCACCGTTACGGACATCTTCAGGGATTGTCAGGCAGCGTGACAGAACCCTGACTACCTACACTTTTCTTGTCACACTGCCCAATCGTCTTTGAAGATATCTCATAGAGGACGTACTCTAACAGAAACTTCATATTTTTGTAATGAGTTTTGGAGGTACTACGTTATGAAATTCTTATGGAACATTCTGGTCGGGTAGCCTAGATGGTGAAAGCAGCCTCCCGGTTAGAGGAAGATCCCGGGTTCGATTTCCGGCCCTGTCAGACTTTTTTCAAGTCCGGTTTTCCTTGGGAATTTTCCTGGGTGCACGCCAAGGGTTATGTGCAAAGTCACCTTAACCCTTTCCTTATTTCTTATGGAACAATAAAATTAGAAAATTTTCTACGAAATTAAAATGAAAATGTAACATTTAGTTATCATAAATCAAAATTGAAAATTAAAAGTCAGTATTTTCAGTTCCTTTTTCCAAATTTTGTGTCCGTATTTTTTTCGATACATCTTACAATTCAGCTTTTGTATTCTATTACCACATAATGTATCGTCTTGTTGATGATTAAGTAAGTAAAAGTTTTAGTTTCGTCTAAACACTGTCAATCTGTGATTGGGAGGGTCTTTAATTGTCTAAAGTATGCCTTGAGTTTCATCATTTAAGGGTTTATGGGGCTGTTGAGGAAATCTGCGTGAGGGATCACCGAAATTCTGGGGATAATGCTGTGCAGGCGTGCCACATTGAGTGATTTACATCGCTATGCTAATGAAACAGGGTCATCTGTTTGGACCTCTCCTTCATTGCTCACCGTTCTCAGCGTTGATGTTTGTCATTGCATCCTGGTGTATAACTAGTAGTTTTAATGACGTCATGAAATTTTACATTCTTAATTGGTGTACTCGATATGATTAGGCTGGAGAACAACCGCAAAATGAAATGAATACTACTTGGTGCTTGTTCCGCACAAATAAATCTATACGACCAGTTTCGGTTCCTGTGCTACTGTGTTCTTGTAAATATCGTCAGGGATAACAACTTACTTGCTCGTCAAGTAAATTCTAACACAGCAAATCTGCCTAGCACTGAATAGGATTGAAGAGGTCCTTATTGTGTAATGCTGCATTTGTCTTCCTTTACGATTTCAACTCACTTACTGAAAATGAAATATGTTTATTGAATTCAAAGAATTATTTTTGAACATTGAAGGTTAAATAATTTTACCTGTACCCAAGAGAATAATATTCAGCATGCTAAATTCCTCGAACAATGAAACTATTGCTAACTAGCTCGGAGGTACCTCGCTAAGTGACGAGTATTTTTGAAGGCCTCTCTATCTAAAGTAAAGTGGACAAGATAGGTTGATTTTAACAATTTTTGCCTGAAATAGAATAGCCCTTTCTAAATGTTGAGTACCCATTTTTCGGAAACAAAATATATTTATACATTTCTTGATTTTTTAAGTTTTTATAGTTCCTGAGTCATCACTGTATTATAATGGACAGAATGGGCCGAATTTTGACGTATTTTTAGATATGTTTACTAGACCAGTGACTGTAAGTTTCTCTTTCGATTTCGTAAAAATAAAATATAAATCCATTTTCGTGGAATAGAATGAATTGAGTCCATGAATTAATTTTTTTATCTTTGGAAGACCCATTTTCCTTTCCAGCGAGTGTACTTCTGTAACCCTTTTTACCTTTTGGTGGAAATTACTCGGGCGATACCCCGCAATTAGGAATGGTATGAAACTTGTGATGTATTTTAAAAGAGTTTCGCCGGCCGTGCTAACACTTTTCACGGCCATTTCCTCTAAATCGCTCCGCCGTAGAAAAGAGAGAACTTTATTCCGACTGTTCACTTTAAGTACTTTCCCATTTGAGGGCCGACGTCGCGCCAGTCCAAGGAAATTATAATTCGTAATTATCTCGGCTGTATCCGGAATATCTAGGGGAGAATGTCGGGTCGCACAGGCATTTCCGCTCATTTTTTTAACTCCTTTTTTATTTTCGCGGGAGTGTCCGCGCAAAAATCATTTCCTTCCATCTTGCACACGCAATCACTTTAAAATGATTCATACGCCGTTGGATTTTTTTTATATTTTTATCGAATTTAACGAGAAATGGAGAGTTAGCTTTTTGTTGGATAGCCTTATGAGTGTCCACTCGCATGAATCAATTTCTCCGAAACTTTCTCTAGCAGTTTCATATTTTTCCTCTTAGTAAAATGTTTCCTTTCAGAAAATAAAAGTGCATAGGTAGTGGATGCCTGGCATATGTAGGTACATAACCTCTTGACCTCAAATTCAATATGTCTGTCCTCAGGAAGTCCGTTGGGAGTCGGTCGTCAAATTAGCAGCAGAATAGCGGGTTAAATTACTGACAGCCCATTCTCCCTCCAACAGCGTAATACTCACTGTGAATCTTATTGTAATATCCTTAATTTGAATGAAAATTTGAAACTATGGAGGTACAAATATCTATCAGTATTTGCATTTTATAAATAATTGTCTTATTGAAATAAATGTTCCTCTCTTGTGCAGTATTACGCTACTTTCATCGGAAAAATGTTAAAAGGAAATCATAAGTGTTAATGGACAGCCACGATGGAAATTTTTGTATTTATTTAATGTGGTTTATGATTCTGATTGAATTATGCGCACATGGTTACTATTGTGTATTCAAATTGTTATGAGTCACACCATGCAAATTTATAATCAAAAATAAATTTGTCTAATGAGGTTAATTTGCCGTCCTACCATGATTTTCTTTATTCTAATACACATTTCATCTTGGTCATTGTTTGTTTGAATTTCAATTGCCGATTTTACCAGGAATACCATGCGAATCAAGGCAATTGATTCTGAAGGTAAAGGTAAAGTAGGTTCTTTATTTTATTCTACCGCTCGGATTATTTCTCTAATTGATTTAAGATTCCCAGTTTGGTATTTTAGCTCCTTTGTATTTGCGTCTCACTTTCTCGGGAGATTGTTTTAAGGTTGTTATCGATAGCAATTCTGCTTACCGATGTAGCTAACTCTCACGCACTTTCGCCTTTGACTTTCACTCTTAATAATCAATTTTCAAAATCACGTTCAACTGTTCGTCCATTTCATAAATTTCTGCCCGTTTGTTATTTATGTGGTCATCATTTGTTTGCTTTTTATTTATTAAACGACAGTTAACTCGTACAAGGACGCTTATGGAAAATTCATGTAGCAAGGTAAATTGTAAAGTACATATTATTTTTTTATAACAGCTATATACCCTCTATAAGTTTTAAATTGAAATATTTGATAATGTTTTGAATTTGTAGAATTCTTCGCAAAATTGCGGTAAATGGTTAAAAATTAGCTAATCTAAGGGAAGGAATTCCATAAAGTTCATCAGTGATAAATATTTCGTTTTTGAGATTGCAATACCATTATTTGCCGATTGGTATCATAAATGCTATTGGTAAAGAAATTTTTATTCGTGTATTCAAAAGAATTTGTTATCTAAATATATCTCTCGTTGAATCATAAATCATTATGGTAAACGTAGAATTCTTTGAAGTTATAAAATAATTTTAGTATAATGCAATAATAGTTTTTTTTATTTATTTTATATTGTTACGAAAATTTAATTAAGAAAAAAATTTATGTTGGATTCGGTATAGCTAAAATGTATTTTCTTTGAATAATTTCAGAAATTAAATCTCCGTGCAAACTTCGAGAAATGTTTTTCTTTTAACTCAAAAATTCTATTAAGAACTTTCCCTAATAATATTTATGAAAATCTTGATTCGATTTCATGGTCCGGATTTTTAATATTTGTGCGGCTGACGGGAAATATAGCGGCATCCGTCGAGAGGAATAAATATAAAAAAATAAACAATGTCCTTTAGAATAAATCAGCTAAACCCCCGCGTATAAATATTTACGCGTCGAGACATTTTATCCCCGGAAATATCCTCTCAAAGTGAATTCCGCGGAAATTAAGGCAGTCCTCCGAATTAACAGTCCGCCTCGTGCCTTCGGAAAGTTGCGAAGAAAAAGAATAATTAATAAAAATCCGAAAACTTGTGCCCGATGTCCCATAACGTCGGCGCAATACAAAGCACTCTCCCCCTTCCCTAAAAACCTAAAGAATTCCGAGTCACGCTCTTCAAAAAGATACCGAATCGTTCCTCCGTTCGAATTCCTTTTTTCTCCAAGAAGCGATCCTAAGGCGAGGATGCCGATGTATCGATCCCTGTGCTCGCCCCTCCTAAACTCGAAATATGTTTTCCTGCGCCTTTATTCCCGATGCCATATACTCATTCCCCTCTGAATCTTCATCTAACCTCCTTTCTCCACATAAAAAGCAAAATCCTTTCTCCTTTTTACCCCTTCTGTGCCTCCCCCACCCCTTTCGTATCCTTTCCCTTTCCTCAACCAGTGAGACTTTGCCTTTAAGAATTCAGAACGGCCGTGCGCTTAATATTCCCCTCTCCTCTCCCAATGGGTAACATATTCTCCGGGAAATTTTTGAAGGAAAAAGATGGCCGTTAAAAAATGTTCCCTCAAAGCCACGTATGGAATATCCAACGAATTGTGAGGCCGTGGGAGGGGAAAAGGGGCCGATAAAACAACATCGCATTCATTAATAACCCCCGTCTCGCGATTATGGTTACTGTTAGGGTCCGGAAGAGATGAGTTTATTGCCACGGATCTTCTTACCCCGAGGGAATTACTGTAAAAACTTAATGGTTTTAGGTCGACGGATATCTTATTTACTTCGAGATGTTCATAAGGGGATATCTCTTGTGAGACCCTTCGGATGAGTTGTAAAAATTAAGTTTTAAAAATGGCGATAAAATTCGTCAAGATTTTGTTTCCTTTCTTTTCGTTGAAACCTTTTTGTGAAACATTTTTTCGATATCCGTCGCAATACGCCTCCTCTCGATTGTTTTTAAGCGAAAGAAGTAACGGATTTCGGACAAAGCCCTCCTGGTTAAATCCGTGCCCACCGCTGCTGTAAGATATTGTTTTTTTTCTTCTTTAATGTTTCATCGCCGCAATAATACCGTTTTTAAATAGTCAAATAAGGGATTCACTTAGGGTGATATGAAGGAGGAAGTAGCAAATGAAACCTAAGTTTTTGTAAGAAATTGTTTGTGAATATTTACTATTGAAAATTTTTCGTAACAAAGTTAAAAATCTCTTTAACCTGGACTGTAAATCTGCGAAAGAAACGGTAATGAAACATTTCCATTTCAGATACTGAAGTCCGACTTATAATTCTTAAAAGACAAAAAAAAAATTCCATAAGGTTATTCAATTCCTTTCTCGATACAGAGTTTAACTTTGTCTTTAAGTATGCGTAATGTAGAACAATTTTTCAGCCCCTTCCATAAAAATATATGACTTTTAATCATAATATGAAAGTATTCTTCCTAAAATTTCTTAATTTTATCTATTTATAATTGAAAAGGATCTAAGAAACCATAACTGATTTAATGAGCTATTCGCGGTACGCCTTATTTCGTATTTTTTTTAGACATAGTTATCTTAATCATTGAAACAGGGTTATACATTTATAATAAATTCCAATATATGAATTACATATGAATTAATTCTAAATTACGATATTTCAATTCAATATAACTAAAATGCTCAGCATACCATTGGAGAAAAATAAGTTTCTTGAGTAGTGAGTATCTCGAGGAAAAAAGGAAGGAGTCTATAAGCATGCATTTGGAGGAAACCCTCATCGTCAGAGGATTCTCACTTACTTTACGGACTCCTTATCGCACTCCTCTGAGTTTCCGGTGACTGCCTTAGGTTTTTATCATTGCCGGGATTAAGTAAGACCTCGGACACATTGCCTTTTCTTGCCCTTATTCTCAAGTCAGTTGCGACGGGTCAAGTGAAAGGTCACAAGCGCTATTCAATCGGTTCGGCTAGCGTTTTCATTGGCTTAAACGGTCGTCTTCCGAGGGAGGATGTTCCTTGCAGACGCCAAACACCACCGTTACTCTTTTTTTACATTGTTTCTCATGCTTTTTCGCACATGCTCTACCCTCTCAATTGCTACGCAATGTTTTCCTCCTACTCTCTTTTCCTTTTGCTACATTTAACCGTGAAGCATGCAAAAAGTTGGGATACTTGACGAGGGGAAAATCTCGTTTTCCATTTTGTGTTACGCTTTAGTAAATAGTGAGTGTGAATACGGAAAAGCAACTACGAAAATATTCCTAGATTGAAACCTGTTTAATGCTAGAGTCAAATTAATTTATTTTCACAATGTTTTTGTGGAATCACACTCTGTATACCATTTTCGATTAGAATCCAAACAATTTATATTTTTATTAATCGATAACAATAACAGTTATAAATACTTGTTTGTTATTGTAACTCAATCGGTTTTTCCCATTTTTCTGTTCTCAATGGATACTTTTATTAGTAGGTATGTATTTCGGCTTTTATCTTCGTAATTAAGTCTTGCGTGTTCATTCTTAAGACTTTTTCTCGTCAACCATCACTGCGAACTGGGTTTACTTGGAAATTTAGCTGAATATTTCAAGTTATTCGATAAAAGCATTGTACTGAAACAAATTTTAGGTTTCTACAGTTCATGATTGTTAACACATAATAATTATTATTGGTATTTAATGCTTTGAACCACAAGCGAAAAATTCATAGGCAGATGCGATATGTTAATCTTTAAATAGTCCTATTTTGCAAGAGTGAAAATAGCATAGCATTTTTTATCTATCATTATAAACGCTTTATTTGTGTTTGAAATATTTAGTAAAAGTCTAGTTTTATTATTCGTATATGAATACTATTGCGAAATTTTTGGATGAAATTATTATTTTGGTCGATCACCAGCAATATGCACGAAGTTTAATCAACAAATATACTCTAATGGTTATAAATGATGATGCTGGGCATCTCTTACGAAAGATATATACTTATCTTATGCTAATTTAAGTTTTTATAGCCCATAGTATCTCTGGTCATTCTGATCTCAAATTTGAGTGGCCATAATAGTATTATATGTGTTTTTATGTATGTATAGATCACTTATGGATGCAGTTTTCTGGGATTTCACGCTTCAAACTCAGTTCGCAAAAGAAGCGTGCACTTGGTCCGTCTCGCAGCAATAAGCTAATGCGAGGAAGGGGCATCTTTCCCCCGTTTGGAAGCAGTGGACCCATTTCGCTAACCCCATTTCGGAGGAAATATGCTCGCTCCAGCCACTTGACCGGTCCTTGTTTTTCAGAAAGCACTTGAACTGAAGAACGAAGAAAAATTTCGCAAATTCCTCCCCTTTGTATCCAAATAATTCCGAAATGCATCTTAAAGGTTCCTGGAGTACTTTCTTAAGATAAAAATCTCTCTTATGCGAGTACCAGCTTTGTTCATTGTAGATTCACCGACAGTCCATAATGATTTTCGTGTTGTGATTTTGATCTTTATATTTCGAAATTATTCATTACATACGCGCTTATATAAATAAATATATTAAATTTTAGAGTCAATGAATGGGTTCATAGAATTACGTTGGTTATTTCGAAAATGACCTGTTATACATACAACTTTTAAGGAAGATCAAGTTAGTTCATAAATAACTTTTGACGAGTTTTTAAATTTAGAGTAATGTTTTTATATAATCTTTAATTGTTTCTCCTTTCAAAAAGAATTAAAGGTATTATTCGTAAAAATACTACTTTATTAAAAGATTCTTAACTTTATAAAGAAAACCTAGAATCCTGAGAGGAATGTAATGGAAAATTTCTCAGTAACCGTAAAACATGAGTCAATTCTAAATTATTTGACCAGACTTCGTGGAAAGACATACTGAAGAGTGAAGATAAACTAAGTAATATCCGCTTAACATTTTTTATGTTGCTACTCATTTTTAATTTTAGTTTAGTTATTTATGCTAAATAAAGAAATTTTGGGTGTATGTTAAATTATTGTTTTTTATAATCACATTATTATATTAAGCTCATATTTTCTCTTCATTTCTACTCTACCATTCTGGTTCATGATCTATGTCTTTAATATTAGCAGGTATGAAGTTTATACATCATCCTTTACTTCACATTTTTTTTTAAGTTTAGGTATGGATACGAGTATATTTTTGTTGGGGGTGAATATCATGAGATCAATTCCATCAATTTCCGGAATTATTTGGAGATTTCCTTTTGTTTTCTCAGGGTGGAGTCGACCGGTGACATTCCACGTCCAAAAACTTAATTTTGTTTCGTTTTCGGGGGCAGATTCAGTCTTATTTTTCCCCTTTCCAATATGAGCCATAATTTAAAGTTTCCTCAAAATGACGAAATGTATGTGGAATAGGGAAATATGCGTGCGGCAGAAGGAAGGGTCACCGCTCCAACATTTTCTCCATTTGTATGCGCTCTTCAGCTGTAGTTTCAATATTCATTCCATCCGACAAGTAGAAGGTTTTTCCCTTCCATTCCGAATATAAGGTTTACGTGCCAGCAAAGGGATCTGGCATCGATCCCGGCCATACCCCTGTTGTTATTCAGATACATTATATTTCGGAGATTAAGGGAAATGGAATCGTGGACATTAAGAAAAGTTTCTTCCTTTCGCCCCCTCTCTCCGGGGCATAGTTATTCATTTTTTGCCTTTAATAGAGTCCTTCGCATTTCAGTGGGGATTTTTATGGATCTGGGCTTGTTTTATGTAACTGCGACGTATGAGGTTTGCAAGTTGTTTCGCGGTGAACGAAAAATGACAATATTTTTATATTCCATCTTCCGCTGTTATGGTAGCCAACCGTCATGAAAATTTTGGTTATCAATATTTGCATCTCGTTATGCGCCTCCGAAAGGAGGAGAGCTTATTATTCCAAGTTTTAATGGAAAGTAAACTCGATGGATGAGGGATAAAAATTATTTTTGGCAAATAAAACAGAGTTGGCATAAGTTTACTTTCGATATATCCTGGTTGTTTAAAAATATCCCATCACGATCATAACTCTTGGTGAGTTTTTGGTATTGTTGCCGAAAAATTAATTTTTAATTCAGTTAATGGAAAGAATTGACTCTGAAACACCGTGAATTCTATCCAGTTTGTTACAAATTTTTCAACTTTTAAGATAATATTCCATAACCAATTTGAATTGATATTATGACTTAGATAAAACTCTCCTAACAAAATATTTAGTATTTAATTAAATAAAGGCTTATGTAAATGTTAGTAATGGTTTTATGCATTTGAAAAAGCTATTTAATTGTAATATTTGTCTTGATGAGCATTCATATTCATGAGTAAAGTGAGATTAAAATGACAGAATGCTAGCCTTAGGTATAGATCATACAATTACCTCCTTTTCTGGTAATTGGATCAAATATCTTCAGGAGGAACAAGTATTTCAGACTTCAGTGATTTGTCAAATATGTCATAGCTAACACCAAATTGTTTCATCATAGTATTCAATACATGTCTATTTTAGATAGTTATCTTATCTACCTCATAGAAATAATACGTTAAATAACAATTTTAGTCGATATAGAAGCGAAGATTCGAATGAAGAAAATTTTCCTTGATTTCGAGATGATAAGAATTAATTGCTATGACTAAATTATTACATTAAATATGAAAGTAAATCTAATAATACGCGAGGAATTTGGCGAAATTAACTTTCCTCGCTAATGCTTTAATAAAGGAATGGAAGACGCTATTAAATCTCAACGTTATCATTCCCTCGCTGAGGAATAAAAATAGCATCACATCGAATTGCATGTGCGCAATCAAGCGTTGATTGTATCCTATAATGCTCGTCATTTTCTGCGGGATTTAATGGGCGTTTGAGAGGGTTTCTTTCCTTCGGATGAAATTGCCGTGAAATTGGTTCCTTACATAATGCCGCCTTGAGAGACACTAAGGGGAGGAAACGAAGAGAAAGGAGCTGCTAGTAGATTTCCCTTAATTTCTTTCCTTTTCTTCGCTCTGGAACGGAAAATAACTCCATCCCTTTCATCAGATCTTTCGTAAGTTGGAATGCTTCACCGTACTCGGGTACTGATTGTTAATTTCATAAGTTGATATTTCTAATGTATCACTTCTGGTAATATATGTTGGAACTTATCCATAATCAGTTTAAAGAAAAAAATTGACAACGTCCACAAAGTATGTATTTGAAAAATACGACCAATTTCGAGTACGGTAACTCATCTTCAGGCAACCGGAAGGAATTGATGGCAAAATGTTCATAGAGTAACATACAAAGTATGTTGTGGGAGGGGAAGTCGAAAGGAAAAAAAAGGAGAGGGAAAACGGAATAACAATTTCGTTCTGCATAAATGCTTTGCTTATTCTTATGTAAATGATAACCTTATTATTTTAATTTAATGTTATATTTGTATTATTCTAGTCAAAATCCTCTCGTAGATTGTGTAAGATAAAGGCCTTACGACAAGTAAATCAGTGATAAAAATTTAAATATGTGATTTTTACATCCGTTTCATTTTAATAATTTAGTTTTTATAATTGTTTGTGCACTAGCAAACGGTCAGATTTTCAACAATTATAGAGTTTAACATAACTACGTGCAAGACCGGACGTTCGCACCATCTATGCTTTCGCTAGAATTCGATTTCAACACCTCATCGTTGAAACAGTAACCTCTGCATTAATGAATCATAGCCATTTTAGGAAGGCTTACAGTTTGCTAGCCTCTTTTCTTGAGTAAAAAATTTATCCATTACCTGAATTGGTCCAACAGGATTTTTACAAATTAAATTGAATCATCAAGGAAATGAAGAAATATTCTACCTCTGCCTATTCTACTAGCCTCTCAGCTATTTTACCATTATTTGTCCCCATTTTTTAATATATTACCAAAATCTGCGATCATATTTCAGTTTTGAAAATAATTAACAACTAGAAACTGAAACTCGTCAGTAGGATTTTTTTGTTGATATCAACTTTCTGATCAGAGAGGCTTGAATATTTTACTGCATGATATTATTCGAAATTAACAGTGTGGATAAGGTATTCTTTCCCCATTGTTCGGAATGCTGTTTTCTTCGAATGACATATATCAAAAAACGTAATCTACTGTCTATGTGACCCGAGTTTCTGTGCTGAGGTTAACTTCAATTCCGTCATTTGTGTAAGTATATTTATGAATTACCAGTGCATATCTTTGTAAGAATTAGAAGTTGCCAAGAAAATCAGCCATTTATCTTGAAATATTATAGCTCCCAAATCCTCGGTGTTTATCCTCAAATATCATTGATATTATGCCTTTCCTAATAGTTATAAGCGTATTATTTATCCCTTTGGATCAATTCCTACCCATATTTTACATTTTCCATCTAAAATGACCGCTCTAAAGACGTAATTACCTCGTAAGACCTTATTACTTGCATCATTTTGATTTTTACCGCCATATGATTTCGTATCTAAAGATTTTGTTTAATTTAAAGTACATAAATAAACTCAAGTAGTTATAATCTTCGATGTACGGTGTTTCTTTTGCGCGGCTGGACTAAATTTACCGTTGATCTTATATCAAAGATGGAGATTTAGAATGCATAGGAAAATATTTCATAGTTAATAATTTGTCTAATAACGTCATCTAAAATAGTCGACGATTGCATGTATTTATTACTTATACAACGTGTGTTTGTTTGTTAGTTAATTTTGGGCTCTCAGTTTCTTATTCGTTCGTTTTCTTATTAGGAAATAGATAAGCAAAAACCTGGCGTGATACATCCACCCGAATTCTCTCATTTCCTCAGATGGCAGTGGATGAAAGAGTTGTTCCCCCACCTTCAGGAATATTCATACAAAAAGAAGAAAAAGGTATTCGAGACGAGGACATAAGTTGAGGTTTTTGTTGGGAAATGGGTCGGTTTTCTGGATAAGCCACGAGAAAAAGTTTCCTTTTTTTCTGTTTCGACGGCAGAAGTGATGGCAGTGGGGGGGCCTTAGGTGCTGCCCCGAGACAGGCACGTTTCCTCTAGACGCCCCCGGTGTTCGATCGTGGCGTCTATTAGCGCCCTCCCCACACGTCCTCTATTTTTCCATTTCCTCACTCTTCCCATTATTCCCAAGCGAATAATGGGCCAAGGAGGGCGGTGCTGACAAGGTCGCCCGGTTCCCACGCCGCTGCTGATGAGGATAATGATATTAGTTTTCTTATTTCGCTGTTCGTGCTCGTTCCGCGAGGCTGGGGGTTCTACGATCGATTGCAATTATAGTATAGAAATTTCTCCTAGAGACTGGATTATATGATTTTATTTCTGTTTCGGTTGGAATAAAAGGCGTCTCTCCTGCTTATTTTGGCCGCGCTGAGGTAATTTGTTTGATAGCTGGCGAAATTAGTGACTGTCTGAGGGCCGGGTGGGAATAGTGGAGGAATATATTTTAGTCTGCTCTTATTTATCGTGGTTTGCAGGCCTTGAATCGATTTGAAGTATCTCACAGTGACAAATATTGATTTTTATTTCATCTTCAATGAATACTCTTAAGTGCGGACGGTTAACTATTTAGATGTATTTTTTCTGTGTGTAAATAAGTGATGCCAAATGCGCACATTAATTAGGTTAACTAGAATGCCGAATTTTATGAATTTGAGCAGAGATTTGACTATGGTTTTTGTTAAGTAAATAAATTTTCTTTTTACATGTATATTCACAAGAAAAAAATGCAAGAATTTGAAAGATACATGAAAATTCAGGATTCTTATTTCTTTCAAAAAATACACCGCTGAACTAGCCTTAGTAATCCACTTGTTAATTGTTCAAACTCTGACAAAATTACTTTCTTGGATAATAACTAGCTATCTATGTGTTGAGTTGGTAGTTTTGAAAATTTCTTCCGTATCCCATAAAAGATTTTAGTTTAAGTAATTTTGACTTAATTTTGCAACTTAATTTTAATATCGGATCATGGAAGAGAATCAACAATTACTAACCGTATAAGTTACATTATTTCATTTGATAATTTGCTTTTATCCACAACTAGATACCCTTTTAGAACCTACCTCTGATTCAAATGAATTCTGTTCAATTGAAAGTCATGTTAGCGAATTACTTAAAGTACCCTAAAATTCTTAATTATATAGTGGCTGTGTTTAATTTCTATGAGATGATTTCTAAATAATATCGCTTTGTGCGTCGGTTACCTCAGTGAGAGTATCCTTTGGTAGTGATTGGTGCCTCTACGTTGAGCACCACTTCGTTGCTTATGTAAGCTCCCGTTTACAGAAGTGAAGAGGACGTGGAATGGTATTTTTGATGCTTAGAATACCTGCTAAAAGTAGACCTTGGTTTCAGTCCCAGTCATGGCGCTATTTTTCACTTCTTGTACAACCTTGTACAACCGTATATACTGCACTTCTAGGATATGAAATTAACATGAAGATTATTAATCAATTCAAGGAAAGAAATTGTTAATCGTAAGAAAATAAGGTGGAAGATCTACGGTTTAAACGGGACTCAAACACGTTGACAAATGTTAACGATCCGGACGAGAATTAACAATTCTTTCTCTCTCCCTCTAATCGCGTGCATTCTTACGATTATAATCCCTTATTATCATACCGTTCAATATTTTCTCATCTCTTCGGAATATTTTAGCAAAAATTAATTCCTTTACAACCTCTCGGCATGTAACTCTCCGTCAATTTCATCGTCGCGTTCCTTTTCGGGCAAAATATATTTCATTTTGTAATATATTTCGTTTTCCGTTGGCTTTGCCTTCGTTTCGGTATCGTTTAAGTAATCCTTGGTTTCGAAAATTTCGGAGCGACCGTTATTTACGACCAGAAGGATAAATACGCGACTGGGACGGAAAAGACTCTCTCCAATTTATATCGAGGTGGCGTGAATTTCATGTAACCTTAAACCCTTTCGGATATTCTTCGGTTTATTTTGCGACGCATGATATACTGTTTTCCTGATCGGAACACGCACGTCTCTGCGAGATAAGGTAGTGTGTTGTTATTGGACCTCTTTGGACATTGATTTCCCAAATGCGTGATTTTGGCGACAAACTTTCGCCCGGGCCGCTAATTATTTTCCGTAAATTTTATCTTGATCCGAAGGAAATCATTAGCGGTCACATTTATTGTTTCTTGTCACATTAAAGGCCAAATGCGAAAGAGTTTAAACACGTTCCAAGGTTTAGATTGCTATCAGGAGTCATTTTTAATCCTCTAATATGTTATCCTGAACATTATTCAGCCCACATTTCAAGGGTCGTTGCGGAGTTTTTCTCTTTGAAATAGTTATTGAGATCTCGTTTATCTGGAGTCGTTGTTGTTTTTTGTTTGAAGGATGCGATTAAAAAGGAGGTATTGATCGTGATGAAACATACTTTTTCCGAGAAATGTAATTATTTGAGTTAGATAAAGGTATCGATCTTTGTTTGTGTTACCAGAGAGCAAATGTGGCATGTTTCACCTCAATCTCTTATTATTCACAATATTATTATTATAATTATTATTAGGGGTATTTATTACAGGCGAGATTGAGACTAAAAAGTCTCCTCTTCCATCTAACCTGTCGTTAAGTTGTTCCATTATTATAAGTATAATAAATGTATCAACGAAAACTTAGAGGAAAAGAGAAGGAAACGTAAGAAGGGATTGCGGATGTATAAGAAAAGCTTAGGAAAAAATATCCGCTGCAGGAAAACACCCACAAAGAAGAGGGGTGTGAAAAACGTGCGCAAACCTACCGATAGCCTAAACTAAAAGACATTAAAGAAAACAATGTACATACAACCTAGAAAATTACAAGAAGTTAGAGACATATACACCTGTCACTTAAACAACATGACAGATTGTGATTTTGGATGTTTATTTGATGATTATTTTTAGCAACGACATGAATCGGGTAGCTTGACAACTTGTATAGTTTCGGAATTGAATTCCAATCCATTGAAAGTTCTTTTCTATGTGACTATTTTCATTTTATAGCGCACAATTTGATCGGAATAACATCACACTTTTGACGATATCATTTGCTCCAAACCCTCCATCGAACAGTGCCCTGTAATAATTTAGGCCTAGAACGAGTGTATATCTTATCTGTAAATTAAACAATATAAATTAGAGGTGCACAAGCTGCATATTACAAGTAACCCTCAACTGTCAGTAATGCGGTCCGCAAAAGTTTATCCAAATTCTTAACGATTTATACATTTTATATCTATAATTTCATTACCTACCCATTATATTAATAGTAATTTATTTAACTTTTAAGTGCACGACACTACATGTAAATGGAAAATACATGTACGAGAAACTAAACACGCAAGTTTTAGTTTTTCCACCGGTGATGAAAATTTGTATTTCAGCGAAATGATAAGAACATAATATTTGAAGCAATTCAATTGCAAATTTGTTTGTTTCCTTGTTAGGTAATGTTGATATCGATGTATCAGGTAATTGAAATTTGCCGAGTAATTCACTATTCATTTACTAAAACTTGAATCAATACTTAATTAAGCTTTAAAAGTATCTCGTATTCAGTCTCCTTATCGACGAAAATTGTGCACCACCGATTTACATTCATTTTATTTTTAAAGTTGAGAACTACCTATTAGAAAACAAAACGTGGTCATTAACTAAGCGTGGGAGAGAAAAGAGGTCTGTAATTATTAAAAAGAGCTCGTCCTACTCATTGTTCAGCTGAATGAGCCATCTCACCTCTAAGAAAGGAATCTCTTTATCTTAGGGAATGAAGATTACTTGATATAGACATTTGGAACCAAAACAGTAATTATCAGAAATGAGCAAAAGTGAATTCAGTCTGATGAATTAATAGTTTTTTATTAAAGCGAATATTATAACTAATTTGATCAAAAAACGTTTTTATTGGAAGATTATTTTTGTATAGGTACGTTTGATAACACCATGCAATGAAATATCTATTCGTATGTACTTTAGTGATTCTTATACTCGTCTTAAATACTTCGATTAATATGAATATTAGGAATTCATTGGAAGTGGAGCAATTTGTAGGGCCCGGCAGGACTTATAGAGATGCAGAAAACCAACCCTTACCCTGTTAACTTGTGGTAAAGATTTGCTTGTATCCTGATTTATTCCTTTTAGAAAGGATTTATTTACAAAGAAAATTAAATGATGAAAATAAAGATGCAAATTTTGAAAATTTACCATTATTGTTTCATCGCTATACGTCCTCGTATCATGAAGTATCGTTATAAAACGCGATGAGAAGCAATGTTCTCATTGGTAGAATTGCCAATAACTAACCATTTATGTTATTCAAGAAATATTTTTACATTTGATTATTTTAACATCCGTTAAATATTTTCATTGTCTGTTTGATTGGTTGCGTATGTAATTGAATCTTATATTTTATAACAGAAAGATGATTTCTCTAGGCATATGTTTATGTGCGAAATAGCTAAGCGATAATGTAAGGCGGAATGTATATTACAAGAATTTAAGATTTATGGACTTAATATATTACTACATAAAGATTATTTTAGTCACATGCTCCTTTTTAATGTCATCTGAGCTACGTCAACAGAGTTAGTTTGGGTGAATTAAAATAGTACTGGTGTAGATCACCTAAAACGTTATTGATCGTATACGTTTGCCGGATAAATTTTCATCACCTGAAATAGCTTGGATCGTATCTCAATTTAAGGTAATTTTTTATAGTATATCCCGTGTCTAAGCGTACTTTAGGCAATCTTCAGGATGCCCAAAAACTTCTTACAATAGAGATTGTAAAGTAAAACAACGTATTGTGTTACTATTCATAACGATGTAAGTGATGAATAGTTACGATTAGCAGTTCCTAAACAAATACCCTTTCTTCGAGAGAAACAAGCACGGTTGTTTGTGATGCACCCGCGGGCCACTCGTAAACAGAAGGCGGGCCAAATATTCCTCGTCTTAGACGTTAGCTGACGTTTCAGAAATTTCGCGTTTCATTGTCACTACGTTATTTTCACGCTCACAGTTTAAACATCGCATTTGTTGACACGTTGTCTTCTGCCATAATCTCCATCGCATTCTTAATTCGCATCTCTTTTGTTTCTCTCTCAAGGAGAGAACGCGGATGTTGGGGTGGGGTCTGGAATAGAGGAGTTTCGGTAAGAGAGGCGACTGTGGAGAACTTCGCCGAACGCCATAATGGCGTGACGCAGATGATTAAGAGTCGACCTACTTGGCCGCTCGGTTTTTACTGCCTTGGCCTCCGCTCCTTCCAAAAAACTCACTCCCACTAGCCCGCGCGTTTATGTGTGTGTTACTCTTAAACCGAACTTCTTCGCGACCCTGTTCTTTTAATTATGTAATTCCGCGCTTCGCAGTATATCTTTGACTTAGCGACTGGCCGATCCTCAGCCTCCCGATGTGTTGCATATGCAAGAGGTCGGGAATGGTCAGTGAGCTGCTTGAGGTTCTTGCCAGATCAGATTTACTTCCCGAAAATGCTTCCGTCTTATGACCTCCTCGCATAGAGTTTGCGGAAAGTAGGGTTATCTTTTTATGGCTACGTTGCTGTTTCAATCCGAAATTTCTCTCTTTTTGTCTCATATTTTTTTAATAGATTAATTGTGTCGCAGGGTTACGTTGGAAATAATTGTATGCCTAAATTCACATAATTTTAAGGGGTATTCTCGTATCAAATCTTGCTTTATAAATATTGAAAGCATTTTTCAAGATGACCGCTTAATTTAATTTCCACGCTACGACTGTGTTATTTTCGCGGGTTTCTCTGACTTTCTTATACTAAAAAACTATTTTAACTCTATTTTCTTGCTTTTAAAAATAATGTTCCTTAAAAATACTTTCTGAATCATCTTTTTGGAGTGCTCTTTTCAGTGTAGCATATCTTGGAAGCAGTGATTTTATGGACTTTATAACTCTTTCTTTATATTAAGCATAAACAATAATTCTAGTAAATTACGAATACCTCAAACCTGTGTGTAAGTAAATAGGGCACCCATATATTACTAGCAGTAATCATGGCAGAAAATACGTCAACCTTTCCTTGAGAAGTATTAAATATCATATAATGATTCAATGGCGGCCACTAAGTTTTCTTCATCTACTTCAGTTGCGAACATAGAATTTGTTTCAGAATCCCTTTTACACGTGTGATCTGCTTAACAAGAGTGACAAGAATTTCTAAGATTCTTATATCTCCTTTACTTCTTTACATACCAAAATAAATTTATAGTAGACATTAACTCTAATTTTGAGTACTACTGTTGTTACACCCTAAAATAACAGCTTGCAAAGTTTAAAATTATATCTTTCCCTTTAGTTATATAATTTTCCCATTATGCAAGGTGCTACTTCGTGGAAGGTAATTATTTTTCCATTTAATAATTTAATAGTATTATTTACAGATTTGGCATAAACGTATAGTAGTACAGTATAGAATAATACTTTCATTGATAGTAGAATTTAATTCTATGGTTTAACAGTATAGGGTTAATGCATGGTTTTTAATATAATTTGATAGTATGTTTTTCCCTTTAAGATAATTGTAAGATGAAGGATAGATATACGAATGGAGTAAAAATATTGATTGCAATACTGAATTGAAATAAGTCATTAGTTACGTAATCAGATGACAAGGTGAGAATTGTGAGACATTGGAGGATTTTCACGGATATGTGACGTTGGAACAAAAAGGACTTATTTCCGTCTATTATAATGTACAACTTCAGCAACGATGTTGGTCATTTCAATTTTCCGCTCTTTAATCTACTCTTCTTAAATTGAAAATATTATTTGTTGGGATATTTTGCATGAGTTATTCTCGCCCATCTCAGGATGAAGGCCGAAGTTACTTTTCAATAATCCACTGATATCGGAAGGTGTCTAAAAGATTAGGGCGGCCGGAGATTTTAAGGTCGAAGTTGGTGAGAATAAAAAGGGATTTGAAATTCCGTCGATATTACGCTTTCGTCAGTTTGCTCGCCTACGATCGTTCGAGGGAAAATATTCCCATGCCGGGGCTTTGTCTTCGAATAGAATGACTTTTCCCAACTTTTCTTCGTGCCTCGGAACCCTTCCCGCCAACTTCCTCCCTCGAAGCTTCTTATTCTTATATATTTATTATTTTTTTACATTCTTTCGCCACTTCGTATCGAAGTCTCGCGCAAGTTTTAATTTTCTTTCCTTATTTGACCCGTGGATCCCCCCTCTTTCTCGCAGTAAAATGGAAACTTTCCGCCATTATTGTCTTCTATTTTTATTAAAACGAGGGGTCTCCTCGAATTTTTGCGATTATTTGGTCCGAAGGTTTCTTTTGGGATTTTTACTGCCAAATCATCTGAGTCCACTTGCGGCAAGCTGGGATTAAATTATTTAATCTGATCGTTAAATTCAATCATCTGAATTTTTTATTTTCTATTTTGCTACAGTTAATATGATCAAGAGTCATTTGTTGGAATTTCATACACCTCAGAATGAATATAAGGTAGCTTCCACATTCTTTAGATGAAGATGTCAATACGTTGACGAAACCTGGACAATGAATTTCCTATGGAAGCTACTTTACGTCCCCTCAATTAAGATGTGCTATATTTCTGCTGAATTTCGGTAGAATTTCCAAATTTTGCTAGCTTTATCCACAGCGTTTCCTAATTGTTAAGGGCTGTTTTCGCCTGTAACTTCTTTTGTAACGACACATGAAATATTGATAGTATAACTGCATAAATGAAAAATATTTAAACCTCACTGATTTTGAAACAATACGATTGAATTAATGTAAGAGCAAGATCAGATTTACATCCATACCTATCTTTTTCATATCACTTTTCAACACTTCAAATAAACATTTTATCTGACAATATGTAAGTAGTAACTAGTAACTTCGAGAACTTTAAATGTGAAGTAGGCTAAAGAAAAATAAACTTCGTTTATATTTCCTTGTCAATGCAGTTGAGGGTAAGGAAGGATGATTTTTAATATAATTCTTGTAGGATAAAACCTTTGTACATAAAATTGATTCAGTGGGAGTCCTTCTGGTAAAAGATTAAAAAAATAAATAAATTCTGCAATTATGTCTTTCTATCAGATTTGCAAAACAATAAAATACAAAATATACGTGATTTACTGTGTCACGTAGTTATCGGATACTCGAATATTCCATTTAATCGCCATATCTCATTAAAATATCTAATTAATTCTGAATTGTGTATATCCAGCAACTGATCCTATACCATATATGAATTAGATATATAAAACATCTTATTTTACGATGAAGTTTTATTTCATCTAAATAACTCCATTTTATTTCTTAAATTAAAATTCCTTACTTATATGTATGTTCAAAGTGTATTGATTTTTATTAATTTGATGGTTGCGACGAAATTTTCCAAGAAAGAGTTTTCATTCTCAAAACTTTGCCTCGTACGGATAAAGTGCATTTAAGTTATATTTGAACGTTCTCAAACCGTGTTTTCATCTCTAATTTCAGGTGTCGGCTCGAACCAGCAGAGGGCAGGCACGGACAACGCCCGAGTCGAATCTGCAGACACTAACAACAACAGCAACAATGGCGGAGGCACCATTCGCACCCAAGAGGGCGGCACTATCGTGGCCCTGGCAGGCGAAGGTGTCACCGTGACTGGAGCTCGCGAAATATCGGCTCCATCAACCTCTGCGAGCGGAGAGGATTCCTCCAAGTCCACGGAGAACAAAGGCACCGGAAGCGGCAGTGGGGCGGGAGCAGGGACGTCGTCCGGTGGGGCGAAGGCCGTCACAATGGACAGGGCGAAGGGCAAGTCCACGGATGAGGAAAAACCCAGTGGTGAGTACATCTATGACGTTTTTCATCATTATGAGAGCTAATGACTCTTTTAGCTAGGCTCATTCAACAGCAGATGTTAAGTAAATCTCAGATTCCCCTAATAATGGGCATTGCATCGGTTATGATCTGGATGAGAAAAAAGTGCAATTTGTAGAGAATGGTGAATTTCTCTTCTATGTGTATTATATAGATTTAATGAAGATGATTCATTAACACTACTTCACACACTACTAACACACTAACCCTTGAAGATGATTCATTAACACTGCTTATCACTTTTATTTCCTTTTATTTATAAATCATTCGCTAAAATTAACTATTCGGATATAAGTTGACGATGGCCTTACCATGAAACCGTTTGACTGACATTTCCTTATCTCATCTGAAATATGGCATCCTTGAAATTATTATCAATTATATTCTTTTATTTCTTCCCCAAGGTTCTTTACTAATCCTGATAAAAATTCCATAAATTACGATTTTATTTTGATCGTGCATTCTATACCTAAATCCGTAATTATTATGTTTCGTTAAGGCAATGAGATATTAGATTGAAGTAAACGCCACCTCATTAGTCGTACAATTCGATCAGTTTCCTGTAACATTAATTAAAATCATAACCATAACTCTAGTATAAAATAAAATACGAAAAGAATAGAACTATACTGAATAAGGTAATAAAATCTATAGAGATGGAATGCACAAGTATAACAGAAGTAGATTTGATGGAAAAATTAGATGTAGCTCGCTGCAAATATATGGTGATAGCTATTCATTATTGTAATTCTACGCCGTAATCCCGACTTGAAGACGGTGAAGGTAAAAATATTAGTAAATCAGTTAATTTGCTTGTGAAATAAAAGTGCTAACTAAATTTTATTTATTTCATCCTTCATGAATCCTCCATTTCATGAATCATCAAATGCAAAAATACCATTCCAAAAAATATATAAAATAAACATATAACAGTATTTATAATGCTTGAGATAGCCAAAAGATTACATAATTTAATCTTGTCCGGCTAAAGTTAAAATTTACATTCAGTAAATGCATAAGTATGACATTACATAAACTAAATAACAAAGAACAGTCCTTACATAACATTGGGCTATACTTTTGTATTGTTGACTTGTGAATTAAAGCAGTATTATCTTCAACGACTTAGACGTAATATTTTAATCTCACCTGCCACACTGTTTAGCTAAGTTACCGATCTCGATTCTATCCATGCGAAACTCAAAAACTTACCGGCAAAGAGAGCATAAAAAAACTCCGTAAAATATCCGCTCATTTTCCATTGACCGCGCAGATCCGTCGCGTAATCTCTCAAAATGAGCAGCCAGTCGTCCCGTGACATCCCCGAGAGATATCGAGGCTAGCCGAAAGTCCGCCAGCAGGTCCTGTAGCTGTCCAGATGGCGTCCCCAGAAGTGACGCACCATTATAGCGACTTCTCCGCGATTGATTCCGGTGCGGTCGCGTGCATGTGAACGCGTGCGGTCGGGACGAAAGCAAAAGCGCCCATCAATCGAGCCCACTTAACTCGTTTACGATCCACCGCGCTGCCAGAGATGAAGTTGTAATTGGCGGGCGGGGTTTCGGCGAAATCTCCGCAAAATGATCGCCTCCATTAGAGAAGCGAAAATTGGTCTTCTCTTTCTGTGGTGTGTTTCGTCCATGTGTTTGCCTCCTTTGTTTATTTGAGGTTTTAAATCTCCGATGACCGTCTTTGTCGGCGTTCCTCGTCTCACTTCCCGGTACTCGGAGAAAACAAGAAAGAAATACCGCACTTTTAAAATACCAAAAGCGCCTTTTCAAGAGCTAAGAAATGGTCGTCAGGGGCAATAAAATACTCCATTTTTTTATATTTTAATACTCGAAAATACCGCCTTCATTGTATTGAGCTCACAAATGAAGGACAAATACTTGCAATCAACTGCGCGGCATTCTTTCACGCATCGACTCCTTCCTGTGTGTACCTTGCATACTGTACATTACGCATATTGGCAGAAGGGATGTGACATATTTCTGATTTAATAAATAAATACATAAAAAAATGATATTTTCATGTAGAATCCCGTATTTCTCTCTTCTTGGTCTGTAAAGTGAATTACTCGAATATAACCGCCCCCTCCGTTTCTAGGACGAAAAATTCGGAGCAATATATGGGTGTTCATTTTCGAGTAAACACGGTATTTAATTCCCGTCGTCAGGGGCAATAAAATACCCCTATGTTTTAACATTTTACTACCCCTGACGACGAGAGCTCAGCTCTTGGAAATCGCTTTGGGTATTTAAAATATGAGGCATTCCTTTCTACTTTTCTCGGAATACCGGGGAATGAGAGGAGGAACGCCGACAAAGACGGTTATTCAGGATTCAAAACCTCTAATGCAGGGTTTCCCAAACTTTTTCTGCAATGGAACACTTCGCAAACCTGTAAAGTTTAACGGAACACTTAGGTTATTTTTAAGTTAGGTAATTCTACTTGTAAAATTTAAAAAAATCATTTAATCACTACAAATTATTTATTTAGTTATTATTTTTAATTATAAAACTATGGTATTATAATATAAACATAAATTATGAATAAATAAAGAATTTATTAACTTTCATTCTTCAATTCTCCACTAAGCGGAACACCTATTCAGATTCATAAGAACACGGGTGTTCCACGAAACATAGTTTGGGAAACTCTGCTCTAATGCATTAATAGCCTTCTTCCGAATTTTCTTTCTTTACTCCTTTATTTTAATCGTGCAATATTTTTCAATGATTATATCGTTTTATATCTTTTTTTTCTATATTTATATCGTGCATTCCTTTCCTGTTTTCTCCGAATACCGGGGCATGAGACGAGGAACGCCGACGAAGACGGCTATTGGGAATTTAAAACCTCTAATTCATTAACAGCCGTGTTTCAAATTTTCTTACTTTACTCCTTTATTTATTCGTGCAATATTTTTCAATGATTATATCGTTTTTTATCTATTTTTTCTATATTTATATCGTGCATTCCTTTCCTGTTTTCTCCGAATACCGGGGCATGAGACGAGGAACGCCGACGAAGACGGCTATTGGGAATTTAAAACCTCTAATTCATTAACAGCCGTGTTCCAAATTTTCTTTCTTTACTCCTTTGTTTATATCTTGCAGTCACCAAAAGGAGCAACAATCCCAGGCAATATAGAGAATGGACCATAGGTATTGTTTCTATCTCCTAATCTTTCCTTTGAAAGATGACGGAAGGTTGGCTTTCTATTAGGGATGGTTTTGTGTGACCGAAATCCGTGTGTCCGGTCGAATTCTGGATGAGTCGTTCGAATGGAATTTTCTGGCTCCGTACCAACTGACCTTACCTTTCGAAGACATCGCCGCACATTGAATTCGACCCCGGTTTCAGATAAAGCCTTCGCGAGCCCTTTCGCAATTTAAAATTCTGAGGGATTTGGATGGGTTTTGATTACGAGGAGTAAATATATTGTCGAGAAAAAGCCTCATTGAATTATGTGGTTGGAGAGTTTTATTTCTGGAAATATTGTTTTTATTGTAAAAGGGAAGTACTACGCAGTATTTACCATTTTAAATATGTTCTGTGGTTTAGCCTGAAGAGTACTACTGTAAACATCTCGAAAAAAATGATTGAAAAATATGGGGATTTGGTCTTCGGTTAACTTTTCTACAATAAGAGACAGCAAAAATATTATATAAGTCAGTGATAATGATGACGTTTGGATGAAATGCCGTAAGTAAGCAAAATTATGTTTTTATTTCTTATTCAACCTAACATGCTTCTAAATTTCCATGATGCCTAATTGCAAAAGTTAGGAAGATCAGATTTTGAATTATACTTCTAATTCCTGAAAAATGCGAAAGTATTCTGTAATCGTGTCTTAAATATCATAACGAAAAGATAGGTTTCGTAATCACTGGCACATATTGTCGAACAGTATTTCAATTTTAGATATGTCTTGATAGTACACGTATGTTTTTAATCATTTACATGTAATTTCTGGTAATCATAAAGTAACAATTGATAATTGTTGCATCTAGTCATTGTAATCTGTTGAAACACATGAAGAAATATTGTGCGAGTTGAAATGAGCTCTTTAAATATACTTTTTCAATAAATTTTCCCGATCTAAGGTTATATATTTATACAGCAACAGCTGAGCCGTAGAAAATATGTCACAAATTTTATACTATACAATTATGTTTAGTATGCTTTGTGCATAACGGCAGTAGGCCGGTATCCATAACGTCTCCGTAATTGTTCAAATTGTTGATGTCGTACTCGACAGACTGGAGAAACAAGCGGTTTGCGTAATCCGACTCGACGTCAAATTAAGTTACGTAGATGAACGTGAACATAGTGACGTGAAATAGCGTGAACAATGTGAATTACATTCTATAACTGTATGTTTGCGGTATATCGATCCAATCGAATGCTTCTACTCTAATCTCACCCTTGTAATCCCCATCTTCTCTAATAATGTGTTATCCCGGTTAAGGATTCCTCTTTTCTCTTCGGTATTTCTGTTACCAAATATCGACTCAAATTCATCTAATTAACTTCGTTTAAATTGTAAATAAATTAAGGATTGAATGAGTGATTTGTTTTTGATGATGATTTTATTTTACTATTGGTGATGTTTTAGTTTTCTATGATGTGTTTTATTTCTTACTTGCCTTTTTCTGCTATAATACGTCAATCTATTACTAGTATTTATGAAAGTCATTGTACGATACAAACCTCTGACACCTGGTGTATGCCTGTCTGCAGATTTAATGTAATAATAATTATCAAGTTATCTTTAAAATATACTCATTTATGGTTGACACAAGAACTGTCGTCTCTTTTGATACATTGGACTTTACGGTTCAGTTTCAACTGTTCTTCCTTATTTACATAATTCTGTTTCTATTCCTCTAATTACCACAGAGTGCTCTTTTTTCTTCTCTTTTCCCATTCTTCGTACTCTCCCGTCATCTCCCTTTCGTAACTTCGGACTTCCTCCGCTACACAAATGTTTTTGGTCTTTAATAAATGAGATGCGCAAAAGTTTGGTATTAATGACTCCTTTGGAACTCCGGAGGATTGGTCGTGGGGTGAGGAATTGGTTAGCAGTTGTATGTCCGTGAGGCAAACGCTGTGGTCTCATTGGTTGTTCTTATCACTTGCAGAAGTGTGCCGATATTTTTATCACTCGTACCAGCTATTATTTACGTTGCTTGTAACATGTATCTTCATCTTATGTAAAAATTTAATTTCCAATTCCTAAGCTCTGTTTCGAGTTTTTTATTCATCATTTTGATGGAATCTTTTAATTTCCTTGAGTATTTACTGGACAGGACATCCGATTTCTTTTTGCGATCGAAATTATTAAGTGAGTGTATGATTTAATGAGTTGTTTACATCATATATAACATTGATAATTTAAGTGTGTCTACTATTAAAAAACTAATAAATATAAGCAAGCCTCTTCTACAAATCCATTTCGATGGCGTCAACCTTTTTCGGAAAAATACGCAGCTTTTAATTTCTAATTTATGGTAGCATTGTATTGTCAGAAATTTTTATTTATGCAGTAAATTGGTACAGATATATTTTTGTTTTAATTCAATTGGTCTATTTAATCGTTAGAAATTTAAATCAAACTTGTTTATTGCAATTCTGTGATAAATATATATCTATGATTATCAGAATGGAAATAGGTACAATATTTTTTCAACTTAATTTCTCAATCATCAAAATTTAATTCTATATCTCGTATGCTCTGATGAGACAGATGTAAAAGACAGATGAAGAGTGAAGCGTGTGACAGTGTGAAGTGAAAAGACAGATGCTTGCAAACTGATAAGTTTTATTTTGATGGACATTGTGAGGAAAGATATAAGATTTACTATTACAAAGGTATTGGAAGAGACTCCTCAAAATGATTGTGATGGAAGAGTGAAAAGTCGAATCTATTGGATAGTCTATTTCAAAGAATATTAAGTTTGTAGGAAAGTTTCTTTAGGAACCAAAAGGAATCTGAATTTCTTTAACGCTGACTTGATTTTAGAGATTTAAGGTTTCATGAACAATAAGTAGTAGGAATGCAATCACTTCGGTCTTCGTATGTTGGAAATTTATAAAAAATACATAAGATAAAGTTAACTTTACTTTATTTCGCAACTACATAAAGTATAGCTTATTTTATCTTATGTTTTAATAAGTAGTAGTTTTACTGCGTGTATTATTTTAGAGAAATAGGAGAACCTTACAAGAAAAATAAGTTATATTTCAAGGTGAAGGAAATTTTCTCGAAATTCTTTCAAAACTCGTACCAATAACTTTCTCATTTTAAGAAGCGTCTAAAAATAGCATCGGAGACATGACGTTCTCTTATTCGAAGGAGAAACTTCGATTTCGAAAATTGGAGTTTTTCTCTTCTCCCCTTCATCTCTTTTTCTATCTTCGGAAGAGTAATTTCCCTAGCAATTAACCTGATTGTTTCCTTCTTGGAACCGGTGCTTGGCTGGCTTACTCCTCTCCTCCGGCAAACTTAGCCGTTTTAACGAATGCGACAGCTGAATAACGACTTGCTACGAGAGGATTTTTCGTTGCTTCTCGGATATATAACATCTCTGCCAAGGAGCTTTTTCAAAGACCAGAACTTCTTCTCCACTTCCTCTGGGTAACTTAAGTCTCGGCGACGATTAAACTATCGTCTTTTAAATTCCCTCTCCTTTATTTGGATAGAATGACGCCGTAAGTATTGTCCCTATCTGCGTACGAATTAAATACATTGTATAAGATTAGTTTTGGCGTTTCTAGAATTTGTGATTCTGAAAAAATAAGCATTTCTTTAGACGAATAGCAAGTATGTTAACGATTTAATTTAGGGTAAAATATTAATAATGACGAAGAATTTCGTTATTTCAAATCTGTTTGTCTTCTAATTATGCTGTTTCGCATTAGCTAATTGCCCTTATTTAGTATATGAATAGCTTGGCATTGATTCAAGGAGGGAAAGTCACTTATCATGTTTTTCTTAAGAAAAACTGAAATAATAATAATAATAAATCGTCTTTATTTGGACAAGATTGAGACTAAAAGTCTCTTCTTCCATCTAACCCATCGTCATTAATTATATAATTAGATTTAGAAACAATTAGAAGAATTATGGATGTAAAAATCCTAAGAGATTCTTAGGAAAAAGAATCCATTTCAGGAAAACACCCACAAGGAAGGGGGGTGTGAAAAACCAGCGCAAACCTACCGATAGTAATAGCTAAAAGATAGGGAAAAAGAAAAACTTTAAACACTACCAATAAGTGCTTACATGCAATACATAAATAAAAATCAGTGCACATTAAAAAAAGAAAGCAATATACAAAATAACATAAAACAAACAAAGCAAAGACAAAGTCAAAAGAAATAACATGTACCAATTCTACAAATAGAGTAATAAAGAGTTACGCTTGACAATATTTACGTATGTTTTTCTTTTTCTTTCTGTATGAGTACCACCAAATCAAGAGCGAAAATGGGCTTCTTTTAAAGAGTGATTTTAGATTTAATTATCCTTCCACGTATGGAATCTTAACAGTAGGTATGTATAAGTAGCTGGCTTAATAATGAAAAGGGCGCGTAAAGTAAGGGGAAGTGCTACAAGTTCACGCAGTTTAATAGATGAATTTTCATTGACATTCAGTTATTAATCATTTCGAAGAAACCTGACAAATAACGCTTTAGCGCTAACATTTTCTTTTGCGCATTTGAATGTATTTACTTTTCTTTTAAGTATTTTTTTCTCAAATATTAACCTTCAATCTGATAACTCTCATCGGTACTCATCTCTGATGTATTTTTTCCGGATCATCTTCATTACATATCTATTACGAAACAAGTACGTATATACATAATCAAACCCGTTTCATACGAATTTTTACTTTCATCAAGAAAAAAATTCTCAGGAGGAAACTTTGCGGAAAACATGGCGTCAGAGAGTGCCAAACAGAGTCCCTTGCTCAAAATTCGGAGCAATTAAAAAAAGCCCATTAATCAAAATCTTGAAGTTAATTTCCTCGTCATCACTCGCCATATCCCTGCGTTATTCCTTCGCGAAAAGTGAAATTCCCCTTCTTTTACTTTCTTCCCCTCGTGAAATAAACTCGGGTTTTGCATGGCGCAGCATTGTCTATTCCACATCGTTTTTTTCTCCGTTTAATTATTCATACAGTGTTTTCATTCTTTTCCCTTCCGATTTTCCTATATACGAGGGACTCTTCCGCCGCTGATTTTTTATTCCTTTCGTTCATCCATCTAATCTTTTCTTCTCCTCCTTCCCACTCCGCTCCCAGATTCCATCAATCACTCCGTTGACTTTTTCCTCTCGAAATTGACCCACCAATACTTCGCCAAGGGATGTGTGCCCATGATCTGGAGACTGAGTTTTTTCTCGTGAAAAAATTGGCCCGTGAGAGGGAGGGTTTGGGGCTCCGTTGTCCTGCCTTTTGACCCCTCTGGTGCGGGAGAGGATTCATATTTTGGGGAGGGTCGTGAGGATTGTTGGAAATGCCGTCAAGAAGTCGAAAGTGTGGTGGAGTGATTTTCTGAGGGCGACAGGGGAGGTTTTCATAGGGTTGAGAGAGCTTTTAGTTCAGGCACAGACCGGTCTTCGGATTTTTGGTAGAAGAGTATAAGAATGGGTAGGGGCTGGGTTGGTTTCTGTCCTATTATAGCTTGTTTTTGTAATACGTTTTTGCTATTAGCCAGAGGTATAGCCAAAAGGTTTCCAGGGAAGGTGGTTTTGTTAGTACAGAGATTTAGTTTGGAATGATTCTAAAAATAGAATAATTTCGGCCTTGGTGAATGCTCTAAATTTTGTGCTAAAATTGAATATTTTTGAATGCAGAAAATGTTGCTAGAATGGAAAAAATATATTTATCAGGTTACGGTAACGAATACAAAAATTCTCTTGAAAAAAATTTTTGCATACCCATTATTTTTTATTAGGGTGAACTTAGTAAGGAAATATTTGACTTATTTATGCAATCGAAAGGATGGAAAAAATTGCATAGCTATATTAAACATGTGTATATACAGAATGTTTGAATGTGAAGGAATGTAAAAATATATAGAAATCAGAATATATCATTTCATCCAGTGATATACCAGCCCTTAAGACAGACAGAGTTTTAACTTCAGAAAGATTTCTACTTGAGAGGAAAGGAAAAAGTTTGAATTAGAGGTATTCGTAGAATTTAAATCTTATGGACGGATAGTTACCCTGAAAATCCCTGTCATAACTTAGTTTTACTTTGAGAATAAGAGACGTTCAGGAATTTTTTATGAGTGGAGTACTATGTCAGAAAAGTATTCCAATTAAACTAATGTTTGTAAGGTGTGGTTTTGGACTTACTGTTTTATGAAGAAAATGTTCAGAATAAACTCAGAGCCGATTTATTTAAGAGAGATCTTGCTATATATATATATTATACCATTTGCATCATACTCGTTCAAGTTTTCAAGCGATAATTATGCATTCTCGGTTTTTACTTATTTCATTCTATTTTTTACTCCATTTAATAATTCCAATTACTTTCTCATACCTTCAGACATTTACGTAGCTTGTTTTCTACTTCTTCATATTCTTCATAGCTGATACATTTTCAAGTTATAAAATTTGTAACTTGGTCGTTTACTATTGGTAATACTCCAATTCCACATTTTCTGCGATAGGATATTTTGGGTGGTGGAAACCAAATTACGTTGCTTATCCCTCTTTTGGAATCTAACATTTTTCACATCATTGGGGGCAAAAATGTAGTTATTTGTGACGGAATTCTGCTGATAGATTGATTAGAAAAGGTACGGATTTGATTATATTTGGACTGTGGTGTTCCATCAAAGTAGGAAAATTATGGATTTTCAGGAGGCAGTTCCCAAAAGAGGATTTCCCTTCTATTTTCCTTCTTGAACATTTTATGATATCTTTCTCTTTCGCATGATTTTCTCTTTTCTCCCCTTGCTCTATCTCTCCACCTTTCACTTTTTCTCTTTTTCCTGCACATTATTCGCAAAGTGCCGTGCAGTGCAGCACCGGGATGAGAATCAGCCGTTGCTACAAAGCAAATGATGGCATATAAATATAATTATTTTATATAGCGACAGAACGAAACATTTCTAAAAGAGAAGTTTTTTTGGTAAAAATGTTCTTATTCATCAATAGTTAACATTGCCGAGCGTAGAGGATTGATTACTTTTGGAAACATTTCTGAGTGAGTTTTATGAGGCCGTTGTTTTAATTATCTTTAATTTCACGTAGGTCACCCGGACTATCCCAACTCCTACTTTATGAACTCATTTGAGCAAAGTTAATTTAATTTGATGCGTGATCATTATCCTGTCACAGTTGCTTAAGCAATTTGGACGAATTTAAAATCACTCCTTGTTAATTCCGGTTGATTGGTTCACTTTAAAAATATTCCCACGTCCAGCAATTTTTGCATTTTTATTCTAATTAAAATTTACGAAATCAGCAGAAGATTTACGCGTAGATACATTATTATTCGATGTCCTCAATTCGTATGATTTATAAGAGAATAGTTATAATGATTGTCTAAAAATTACTTGATTCAGTATAGTTTGTCCATGATTAATGAGAAAATTGGGCTCTGTCCGTTCGACTGCTTTGCAGCAGGTTAATGGCTCCCCATTTACTTCAACGTGTACATTCTGCAGCGAATTGCTCGCCCGTAAATTATTGATAATAATCAACGTTCTTGTTTTTCTGCAGCTGCCGACTGTGTATATTTTCAGCTCTTCTCTTTGTTTAACAATAGAGCTCTCGCTCCGGGCCCGTCCTTGTCAAAACACTTCGCATTACATTGTTTATAACTCATTCACTGAAATCCTATATATAGAGACGCTATGATGAAATGGGTCGCACCATATTATGATGGGATGTTTGTACGAAGTAGCGCGCTACAGATTTTAGTTCCACAGGGGATTAATGTGGTTTAAGGTCATTTATGGAAGTTTTATCGCGTTCTTACCTTGGATATTTTAATGGTTAGTGGTAACTCAATCTACGTTTATCCAATGCTGTAACGTGAATGACTTTTTTATGATTGCCAGCAAACTGCCTGCATGCGGTTGGCATGTGGTTCTTTGTCTCTATTCCCATCCAAGTTTCTTCTAAGTTTATTTTTCTTGTTGTTGTTCCCCTAAGTTTTAAACATTCCTGATAGAATATTTAATTTGACTTCCATTGTCAAAGCCATTTATAGGTTTCAATAATTTCATTCCATTGATTTTTTTAAATTCTAAACTCTAGCCTGTCCTACTTGCTTCGATTACTTTGCCATTTTCTAAACTAATTGGATCTTAAATTAGCATAAGTATTACTAAATTGCTGCTTAGTACTTCCCCACAAACTCCTTTTTCTTTTTTTTTCTTTGAAAATAATTCTTCATCCTTATTTCTTGTTTGTGTTTAAATTATAAATATCATTAAAATGAATGATAATAAACGATTCACAATATCAAAGATTTTTCACGTGGAAAAAAACGTAGGCTTTATATATCCTTTTAATCATCCATCACTAACAGGTAAACCTTTATGTTTTCAATTAGAAAAAGAACCAAAACTGTGTATTTAGTATTCTTGTTTATTTGGAAACATTTCTTTTCCAAGTTTATCTAAAACATTGCACCAAAAATCAATTTTCTTTCAGAAAAAAGGAACGTATTTTTTACCAATGCGTTTTTTTAAAAAACAATTTATGGTTTAAAGTTCACAGGCTTAAAAATATTCTTATGAATTTCAAAGGCCTCAAGTTTACAAATCCGTTTTAATATCTTCAGGTAATAATAGAATGTGTTACATTTTCATTAAGTGTCAAAAATAATTGACTATATTTCTCAATTCATGTTATATCTGTGCAGATACCTTTATAAAGTATTTCCTATATAAATGCTTCACTCAAGTATACCTTTAGAAAATATTTTTCATATAAATGCTTCACTTACAGGAACATCTAGTTTATAAATTACATTGGTTATTTTAAATAATATAATGAATTGGAAAATATTTGAATCAACTATTGCTTTTAATTATTGATTTTTAATGATTCTGGTCTATTCTTACTTTATTCTCGGAATTCAGTTATTTTGATTTATTAACCTTGTGTTATCTCCGAGGTCAATATAATTCGAAAATTTATCGCGATTTATTTTTGTGTCTAATGTTATTTATTATATATTGTCAACTTGATAATATATTTCACTTTATTTAGATTAATTGTTAAAGAGGGAGATAAATCATATCCCAATAGGGAAAGTTTTGGCTCATCACCAACCACGCAAGCATTTTATAGAATTAAATACATATCTCATATGTGAAGCAATGTCAATTATCAAACATTGTTTTTGAATGACGTCAGAAAAATCGATAAACTATCTTAGGCCTGTAAAAATCAGGTATGCTTTTTAGTTAATTCAGTTGTCCCATATTTCAGTGTTACTAAAATGTAGCATACAGCCGAGTACACTATTCTAGGATCCCTTAAAGCACTAAAATTACCATTCCTGCCGTTATAAGATTTGAAATTTGTAAGAAATACCAGTACGCCGTTATAGGTAAATGGTTAACAAATAAGAAATGTCTGTTTATGAGATTCAAAAATGGTGATTATTTAAAACATTATCATCAAATCATCTTTGTTATGTTAATTTTTATTTTCAACTACATTACCTTTGGTCTATTAGTGCAATGCAACTCTGATTGTTTAATAATCGATTTGGGTTCTTTTAGTGAGACACCTGCTGACAAGTCTATTACTTAGCAGGACCTGTGTGTTTGCTTCTAATAATTTAATATGTGGTGTTTTTTATTTTGTTGGTACCCTCACAAATATCCACTCATAGATAATTATAGGAGAAGCATTAACAATAGGTGAACACATAAATCCATTTCCTAACCAGAAAAATCCGGTTAGCCGGGATTCGAACTCGGGACCATGGTTTCATGCCAACCACTCTGCCACCACAGCCGATAAATAATAATAAAAAATGGCCTATATTCGGGCGATATTGAGACTAGAAAGTTACTTCTTACACCTAACCCATCGTCATATGCGAAAGAGAAAGAAAGAGATAATTTGTAAAAGTACACGAAGAAAAGTAATGTGTGGAATGAAAAAACCTAAGCCTAGGGCTCAGGAAAGAAATTCCACTGCAGGAAAACACTCACAAGAAGGGGAGTGTGAAAAACCTGCAAAACCTGAAGATAGAAAACTAAATTTTTGATTAAGGAGAAAGAAAAAAGTTATGATAGACAGGTAGTGAAAATATAAAAATTGTACAAAAAGAAAGAGGATACCTAGTAGTGAAAGAGTAAATGCCTAATACAGTTTTAATTCTTTGTGTATATTCACTAATCTTCTGATCATGAATTAAACGAAAAATGCTTTACGAACTACGCTATTCCTACCCAATACGATTACGTGGCAAAAGAAAGAAATTTCAATTCTCATAATAAACCGCAAAAGTGTTTTCGCTAAATCCTAGGAGGAGCACATAACAGCATTTCGGTCTCCTATGATCTATCTTCTTAATCCCCTTTAAATATTCACTCGTCTGTTTTGTTTCCATTCTCTCATTTCGTCCGTTCTTCCTTCTCGTTTTATTTGTCTCCGTTCAGTCGCTTTATTTTCTTTCGAACGGAAGTCAGGAGCGAGTGCGTCACCCGGTGTGGGTGTGTGTTTGAAAAGCCGTCCTACTTTCAGCGCTCCCCTATATACAAAAGAGACGTCCCCCGAGAAAATGCTGGGACGTGCAATATGTCTCCGGAATTGAAGGAGGTGGAGCTAAAAATGTGGCACAATTGAAGGAAAGTAAATACGAGAGTGTGCTCGGATATATTTTCGTCCTCGCAAGGTGTCGGGATTTATATCGCTTTCGACTGGCGAGCTCCTTTTAGTTAATATTCGCTGTTTTTATCGGATCGTAAGGAGGCATATTTCACTTCCCCGAGGCCAGGAGCACTACATTAAAAGTCCTCCGTTATCAGATTCTTATTATTTAGCGAGGAATTAAATGCTTCCAGGGGATATTGGAGGAAGTTGAAAGAATATCCGTGTTCCGTCGGATTTATTCATTTGGAAAGACCTTGTATTATTTTTGGTAATTTATTAGGCTTTCGCTTTATTTGAACTCTCGTAAATATCAGACGGTTTCTCTTGGATATAGTAGTGGTATTTGAGAGGTTAAATGTATTGCAAATCCTTGGTATTTCTGCTTTGATTTGTTTGATCGGGCAGTTATTTTTAAACGAAATACATGCGAAATACATCCTTTGAAATGGAAAGGAAAAAATAAAAATCTTAGGGAATCAGTGTAGGGTTATATTATTTTGTAATCGGGATCATATAAAATAGAAAATGCAAAATTACACGAAACAAAAATAAATATCATTAATAAATAATTAATAAATTAATATGATCCCGATTAAGGAGTTCCACCAAGTTAAGGCTTCTTCGATTAAATTTATTTTGAAATGTCCTTTTGATTAGAAGTCCATACTCATTAGACATTATATTCCTTACTCATTTGATTTGTATGAGTAGATATGTATTCTTTTACGAATTTTTGTTAATTTGATGTTGATTCGTGAAAATAAAGACATAATCGTCAACACGGTTATCCTAAAATGTAATAATTAAAACATTGCAATTTCAGAACGTATCTAAATCGAATTGATACCTTGCCGTTAGAGAGTCAATTTTTAGAAATTCATGAAATGTATATATTGTTCTTTAATTAGTTGTATCAGTGTAAATATTAATGATTGGCCATTAAAACAGGTAAATACTGGCTTCATCAAATATTTGCATTTACATAATAATCTCTTATAAATCAAATGAATAAAATCGGTTCGGATAATGGAATTTGAAAGGTTTGGCCGCGTGAGATTGAAGTATCTCCGGGAATAAGGATTACTTGACATACATTTGCTCTTTTAATTCTTTTGAAATGTTTCCTTTAAAGTGTCTACGAATATAAGAGCTCTTTCTATTATTGCAACCACGTTATTCCTGGAACGTCTCATTTAGAAACATATAAGCATCCATCCTCTTACTTTGATTGCATTTAATTAATGCACATCGATCAAACTCTTTTCTACAACCTTTATCACATAGTCATCAAATTAATAGGCGATTCCATCCACTCTTAGAAGCTCCCATGAAAGGCAATTTTTAAATTAAGTTTCGAATCCGGAAGTGACGTAATCTCCGACGCGATATCGGTCTTTCGTGAAAACCGTGGGATTTTCCCCATCCTATTTAGCCCACTTAAAAACACTTGCCCTGATTTTTTAAGAGTCGCCGTCTGCAGGTCTCCTTGACCCTTAAGATTCCTCCGCTATGAAAAGACCCCTAGCCACGCGTCTTAACTTCGGTACACACGGAATACTGAAAGAAGTTACGCCTCCTATTCGGCAATCCGTCTTTGAAATTTTATTTTCCGGAGATGGCAGTTTGAAAGTGTATTTACCTTATCTCGTCGGCATGGAAATAAACTTCAAGGAAGGTCGTTTTCAAAAGATGGTGCTCAGGTGATTTCGGGCTAAGAAAGAACAGCTTCGTATCACGACTCTTTTTGTATCCCTTCGCTCTCTCTAAGGAGGTAAAGCAGCACTTTTCATCACGTGCTGAAGAATTGAGATAAGCTGGAAATGTTAGAATATTAGTGATGAAGTTTTCGATTTGATAGGATTGATTGGTTTGTGAGTTAACGATAAGATCGTTAAGTATTATCAATATAAAGAGGGAAATTTGGAATACGACTGTTAAAGAATTAGAGGTTGAAAAACTCCAATAACAGTATTTGTCGGCGTTCCTCGTCTCATTCACCAGCGTTCGGATAAAACAAGAGAGAACACCGCACTTTAATAATACTCTTTTCTCCTAACTCCGGTGAATGAGACGAGGAACTTCGACAAAGACGGCTGTACACATTTACTGATAAACCTCTAAGTAATATCAATCTGTTTAAAGATGCCATTAATCACTTGAGTATTATCTGTAATTAAGTTTGTTTAGAAGAAGTTTCTTTATTTGAAGCTTCATGTTTCATTTACTAAAAAGGAAGGATTCCTAGAATTCTGCGGAACATTTACGACATCTTCTTATGTTTGTGGAATTCCACAAAGTAATGCCTGAAAGTATTAATTTCATGAAATTCATTAAAAATTCCAGGTCTTTCACATAAATGTTATTTTTTGAATTGCAAAGGAAACCCTTGTATGAATTCCTACTACAGTTTAAGAAAAGGGTAAGATACATTTAATTTCGTATTTCAGTGTGTGTGAAGGGATTTGAAAATATTTGAGTGCACAATTACTATTGTAGAATGGACGTAATTTTAGCTAAAAATAAAGACTTTCCGAGTATTATAATCTGATAGTTTGAAAATGCCTGTTTTTTGCATTATTTGTATACTTACTGTGATGAAATTTTGGCAAAAAATTGAGTTGCATGATTATTTTTCACACTTACTGCGGTCTCTGTTTGCTCTTCTATGTACCAGTAGGAGATAAGGGTTTGAATAATACAGATGTTTATAGTGCTCCGTCGAGTACACATCGTACTTTGTCTTTAGGTTGTTCTGTCTCTAAATCGGATTATTTTTGAACTGGTTATCTCTGTAATTCTCCCTAATTGAGCTGTAAGGCATATGAATAGCAGAACGAGAAATCATCGTAAATACCTGTTCATTAAGTGGACTCCTCCTAGTTAGTAAGTGGATCTCGTTTGTCAAGAGCTACAAATACAGTAAATAGTGAATTTCAATTCTTCAACCTTTCTTTCTGGACTTTCTTCATGGAAACTACTTCCGATACTCTTGTTATGGGTGATAATCGTAATATATTTAAGCCTTCTATTGAAAAAATAATATTATTTATCTGATTTCCCCATCAAGTTCAACGACTATAAAATCTTAAAGGAGTTTATCTCCTTCTTAATCTTTATGCCGATACTGATGATTTTGTTCTCTTTCTTACATATTGTATTCTACCGTGGAAATATTCCCATTATATTTTAGACAGGTGATATTTACTTATTTACCTTTGACGACAACTATTCTCTGATGTTTTCACAGTGTTTTACTACAATTTTATGTACACTTTGAGTTTTGTGGAATTAAGTTGCACCGAATTTAGGCTAGAAATCGATTCTGGTATGTCTGCCAAGGAAATAAAGATAAAGGGTTGATTTTTTCGAAATTTCAAATTTATATTAAATTTGGAATAATCTATATACATAATATTTACTTTCAAACAAGAAAAAATAGTTAAATTTTAAAGCGTAATAATTGCGTGGCAGGCCCTATAATTTCTTATGAAATCTTCGAAATAGTTCCCTGAGGAAGAGAAAATTTTACTAACTCTTCTAAAAATTTTTAATCCTTCCTTAACATATCGTTATGTGAAATGAAATTGATTCCGGTTTTTTCCACTGATATATTTATCGATCAATTATTTTTGATCATTCAGTTAATTCTGTCAAAAGATTTCCTTTCCAAGACTTTTCCGCCCTTCAGAAAACATTGCGATAATTTCGTGAACGTTCCCCATGTAACGTTTTTCGGTCATTTTAGGTATGAGGCTTGATATTTGATAGCAAAAACATAACTGAGAGATAAGGGAGACTTTACATTTGCATATAAGCTATTGGTTTAATTGAATCATATATTAAATATTATCTTTCCTCTCCCATTTTTCTTCGTATGAATGGGACATGAAAGTTGTCTGCTCAGTTTTGAAACGCAAAGAGACGAATCCGAATCCGTTGGAACGAATGTGGAGGAAAATGTCATCGAAGTTGGGCAAAGCAAAGCGCGGATCGAGGCTTAAATACCCGTCGGATATTGGCGCTCCTAAGCGTATCAATTTATCGCTTGTCAGGGCACCGCGATGGGAGCTTAACGGAGCCTCATGTCGTACGCCCGTCCTTCAGCTGCTTTACCTTTCCACTACTTTCAGCGTCTCTTATGATCTGCTGGATCGAAATAGTGATAAATGAAAAAAACTTAGACCTGCTGAAGTTCTTAGAAACTACATACATTTTTGAGGGGCCTTGTTATTATAGCCGCTGTTATTTTGATGGTGATATTAATATTTTCTTAGAAGGCTTGGTAATATGTCTTTATTTTATCTTGTGAATAGAAAATGTTTGCTACAATTGAAGTCATCTGCTGACTTAAATGATATTTTTGTGATGAGTCTTCTATTATTTTACAATTTTCGCTAATTTTATTATAAAAGTTATAACTTAAAAATCTCATATTTTTGCTATGAAAATTCAAGAATCAATACCGTTTTTATTTGATAGGCAATTTTGGGTATATCGCTTGACTAGGAAGGTAACCATGTTTATTGAAATTACATCGTGTTTAATTTCTGTTCATCATTTCACTATCATCATCTTTTGAATAATTGAGCTCATTAAATATCATTATGCGCTCTTAAACGCGGTTTCATCTTGTGTTAGCATAAGAGACCAGACATCTATCTCAGAGTAAATCTGTCTTCACCGACTTATTTGATAAAATGACTGCTATCTTAGGAGGGAGATTGAAGTTCAGTTTTGGGAGTGCTAAGGGCTTATATTCTCCGTGGTCAGCTCTTCGTGTAAATTATTAAGCACCTTTCTGTGCACCCTAAATTTGTATCCGTTTCAATTCTCCTTTAACTTCTCGTATATAAGTATTCTTTGTATTACAGTATGTATCTTTGACAGAAGCGTAAAACGTAGATTGTGCTATAAAATATGAATAGATTAATGAAGTAAAACGAAGGTTCATAAGTATTCATATTCCATTTGATTTGATTTCCCTTTCTTCTTCAAAATTTGAAAGGTTTATACTGTGAAAATTTAAAGTCGTTCACAATGTCCTGTGAAAATACGTCATCATAAAGAAGAGAATCATTTTACTTTTTCCACAGTGTGGTGTCTAAAAAAGAAACACGATTAGTTTCAGCGATTGATTGCTATCATTAAGTAACTAATACTAACTACTATACTAATAAAACAACTTTTTTCATGCTCTACTTTACGTTTCACCGATATCAAAGACCCTCAGGCTCTTTCCCTACACATTTCCTCGTTCATCCTTCCTACTGTATCTTATTGCTCCCCCATCTGGTCTATGTCCTTTCCTACTCATCTTTCCTCATTAGACAGAATTACTAACTTCTTTCTCAGAATTGTAAAAGCCAGAGTTCCTTCCTTCCGTCAAGCCTCTAAAAATTCTATCTTATCTTCACTATCCTTGGAATCTCTTTCTGTCACTAGATCAAAACATGATTTATCCTTCTTACATTCACTGCTGAACTCCCTTTATGACTTTCCTCCCTTAACTTCACTTATCAATTATCGTGTTCCAAACACATTCCATTCCAACAGGTTCCATTTGACATCATTACTTCACTATACTACTCCTAGACTTTCACTTATCAAGCGCTCCCTTTTCTTTCGTCTTCCTTCTCTGATGAACTCAATTCCTCCTTCTATTGATCCTTTCTCCCTATCTAAACGGAAATTTTTGAATCTGAGCTTACCACACACCAGATTCATATAATTGTAAAATCTACCTTTATGTTTGTTTTCTTTTTCTCTATATTTTATGTCACTTTTTAACTATTTATGTTTATTACTTTACTATACGTATATTTTTATATTTCACTTTTAATTGGCATTGTTATGCTGTATGTGAGATTTGAATAAATAAATAAATAAATGGTGCTGAATCTCTCAAACTAGTCGTGCACTTTTACTGTTCGTTTTAATAAATACTATACTGTGGACAAGTACAATGATTCTCTTCTTCATCGTTTATACTGTTTTTCATTTCGCTCATCTGTAATGTAACCGGCCGTGGTGGCGTAGAGGTTAACGTGCTAGCGCGTAAACGCTCCAACTTCACGGTTCCGGGTTCGAGTCTCGGCTAATCGGATTTTTCCGGTTAGGGAATGGTTGTCTATGTATGTTACGTGTGTGTGTGTGTATGATATTAATAAAATAAAAATGCAAAAAAATGAATAAAATTAATAAAAGGGGTTAATTGGAGGAATAGCCTTCCTAGGCTAAAATTCGCCCAAAAAAGAAAGACGGCATTATTATTATTATTATTATTATTAATGTAAGCTTTTAAAGTTACCACGGAAAGAGCTCTACGGGAAGTGGAATACTACCCATTTTCATTTGGAAGAAACACTCTTATACTTTTTACTTTCGCACGTCACTGATGTGAGCAACTGCCGCTGGAACAACTTTCTTCAACGTCTTCGAAAAAAGGCATTTGGAGATCTCTGGGTGAGCTCAGTTGCATTGTTTAGTGACTACAGGTTCTCCTATCCATTGCAGCTGCCATTTCAGCAATTCTGAGCGGTACGTACCGCGTCACTTTACTGCCTCAGGAGCAACCTTCTCATTCGAAATGCCTGAGAAACCAAGGAGCGGTTTATGAACCGTAAAACGAGCGGAGGAACGATTCTACATCAATGCCAAAATGTTCATATGGCTTTTATGTACAAATCCCCGGCTTTTACAATGCCAAGTGCGATTGTGATGCATCGCCTTTAATATTCATAACGAGAATAAAACGGAGAGATTTTTACTCGAGACGGCTCCCAATGATTCACGTCCCTACTTAAAATCGCAAGAAACGGCCAAGACGTTGCTCCGCTCGAATGAGTTTTTTCTCAATGAAATTACTTCGCCGGAATCGTTCCGATCGATTTCCTGTTTCTAATTATCATGTGCTCCAGTTTCACCGCTTTGAAAGAATTCCCGTTTGTTGCGTCTTCGGAGTTGAAAGAAATATTCCCGGATACCTTTGAGGAAATAGCAGATGATTATTTTTCGCTCGATGTACCTCGGTTCTGAGGGAAGGTTTGTTGCATTTTTAGATTTTGCGGAGCTAAATGTAGGTATTTGGTAGATAATAAATTTCCTTTACGTAGCCTAAGAACGTCCTGGAGGCGCTGTTCAAACGTTTCCTTTAACTACGCAACTTAGTTTCCTCGTTATCCCTTTCATTTGTGAGTGAATTGTGCTGAAGTATATACGTCTTTAAAATACTGTGTGTATACATCAATGAAAAAATTGATATTTGGAGGTAAAATGCGAAAAATGAAGGCTAACTGTAACCAATTTATGTTCACAAACATTGAAGCAATAACTCTTTTATGTTCGTCTAGTCTTCCACATGATGCTTTTCAATCAATATAACGAATACAAGTTTATTAAAAACTCTACTGCTTAAATAAAAGTAAGATTGCTATACTTCTGCACAAATGATTAGAGGAAATTGTTTTAATATTTATTTATGATCGATGTCAGAAACACATTTACTTATGTATTTTGAGCGTCAACTCAGGTGCAATGCCCTGCGCTCTATTTAAAATTAATTTCTTGCTTCTTTGAGTATCACTAGGCTGTATTTTTTCCATATTTACTTACTTTGACAACGATTACTCTCTGCTTCATTGTAATATTTGACAATGATTATTCTCTGCTGGCATTGCAACACTATAACTACATGACTATGCCTGTGTTCTAATCTGTATCACTACTCATTATTTTGCTGTTATTTATTTTTTTGATTCTTTCCTATAACTTTTGCAGGTTTTTCACACTCCCCCTCTCTTTGCGGGTGTTTTCCTGCAGCGTAGACTTTTTTTTCTATGTTTAAACCTCACTGTTTTTTCTTCCACAAAATCAGTCATTCTTTTCCTCTTTTCCTTTTATATTATGTCAAGGGTTAAATGGAATATGGGACTTTTTAGTCCCAATTTCGCCCAATAAAGGCATTATTATTATTATTTGGGTGACTTATAAACAACAGCAGCATTCCTTATCTTCCAGATCATGCATATTTGAAGTTTTATCTTTTTTCGGTCCCAATTTATTTCGAATGTATTCGAAAGTCCTTTCTCTTGAATTCACAATGTGCTTAGAAAAAGTAGTCTTTTTCACCAAGTGTTAAGTATCATGAGGCTCTTGAAGAATTTTATTTCTTCTGGATCGTTATTTCTTTACTAAAAAGAAATCTCTTTTAAAATTTTGCAGGTAAAGGTTGATAAAGTTTGGTACACCAAAATGTGTGAGAAGTATTGATATTTGTTGTTATTAGTAATTGTTCATTCTACGATTTTGACTGTTTGACTTGTTTTGAAGAATCGAATGGAATGAAAGCATAAACCATGCTTATGCATCATTCGCATTGCAAACTAAAAATAAAATTTTGATGAATGATGGAATTTAAAGCTACCAAGCTAAAATGTATACGACTATGCTTTAAGAAATTATATAATTATACCTACGAATAGCATATTGAATATTTTGACCGATAAAGGTCGTAATCAAAGTGGATTGGCTCCCCTAAATATCCCACTCATTCAGCTAAGAATTTATTCAAGGTACAGTTTTCTAAATCATTTCATGATTTTGAGGATTTGAGTTTACATTTTCCTCCAGATTTTATCTTTAGATCAATTGCAATATACGAACAACTTTTTATTAATATTTCTTTAATATTTGTAACTAAATATTTAGTAATTAAAATTATAAACAAAAGGCAGTCACCTAAACAAGTAGTCGTTTAGCTACGTCCTTAAAAACATGACTTGGATGATGGAGCAATTTACATTTTCTCCATACTGTGAGATCGCGTCTCGCAAGTATAACTCGCATTTTTTGGATTCCACTCCTCGAATGGCGCTCGTTGCAGGAGAAAGGAACTATAATTCCCGTCCACTAAACACACACGCGTGGACATTCCGCATGGAGAGAACCAACCGCAAAACCCGCCTTCGTTTCTTTTCTTCTCTAGTATCTTTAGAGAAACGGCTCCTCCTTCTGTTTTTCCTCTCGTTTCTCTTTTTTACGTTGGGGTCGCCACGCATACATCCGCACACACATTCTCGTCGTTTATCTTTCTTTCTTTTTCTCCCTTTTCCCTTCCCTTCTGTTGAAAATTACACCTCTTTCCATAAAAGGTGTGGTTAAGCTAAAGCGATGGAGGTTAACATATTGGACTACAAGGCCTCGGATGTGTGTGCTATGTTTGAGAAAAGCATTTCCCGGCTGATTGATATTTCTTCACCGCATCTCTGTATTTTTACTAATTGTTTCGATTTTCATAGCTTGATGAAAATATTCGAAATTATTTCACTTCCCTAGTAGCAAATGCTTAATACATCAATCTCATGATTTAATCAGCCAAATCAAGATAATTATGGCTCTATAGGTTGTAGATATGACTCAAGAATTTATATGAACATTCCTAAAGATACATTTACCCAATACTGCTTTTATTGTTAATAATAAAGTTCGTAGAGCTATATTTTAATGGCGAAATGTAAGAACGGTTCGCGATTTTAGTGCGCCAGGTATGGTTATAAAGAGTATAGCACTGCTACTGTTATTATTTTCATTTTCCATGACTTGGTTTTCCATTTACAACGCGGAATTCTTATTCAAGGAAAATTCGTTACTACTAAGTCAATCTGGCGTCGGAGTTTCACAAATAAATGGTGCAATTAAATTCTACCTCTTTAAATCATAATAAGGGGAACAACTTTTGGAAAAATGTAGAAGAATGCCTTTAACATTGTTATTGACGATAGTTGTTTTTAATTGCAGTTAAAATGACTTATCAAATTTGTAATTCATGTCATTATACGTAAACAAAGTAAGAAGTAAATCTCATAACATTTTGATCGTGCGCTATTTACTCATTCTTATTAAATATTTTAAACCCTAAACAGCTGAATTTAACAAATAATCCATTATTTATTTTTATCTATATGCGAATTAATATCAGCGACAATGCTATAGTATTCATGCTTAATCTTCAATGGTGAATGCCTAAGAAGAAGAGTTATTCCGAAATACCTGCTTCCTCCTCTCCCCTCATCCAACCCTTAACCCACCCCACTTACCCCTTCCCTATTGCTTATTGTTGTCTCTTGGGTATATATGTGTGTCACCTTTTGTATTCTTTGCCAGAAGATGATTAGACTTTGTCGAAACCGGTCGCACAATAAATTTACTGTGGAACTAAGACAAAGTGTTCTTTTCCTTACCAACGTTATGGAGTTCCACAAAGTGACAGCTCCGTAAATTGATTTTATGAAGTAATCCGGTTTTAAACGAGTATTAATTTCAAACCAATCAACAAAAGACAATTCTGACATTTTGCATTTTAACAGAATCTACTAATATGACCTCGACTTTGTGGTTGTTCTCCATAAAAAAACTCGATAAAAAGAAGAAGAACACTTATACCTTTACCACAGTAATTTTATTAACTCACGACCATGGTTTCGATCTATAAGATCATCCTCAGGTGATCATTTATTACGTGTAGATCATCTATTCACGTGAGGATGATCTCATGGATCAAAACCATGTTCGTGAGTCAATAAAATTATTGTGGTCAAGGTATTAGTGTTCTTCCTCTTTTTATCAAGTTTTATTATGTATTCTAACATAAAGTACAATTTCTTTTATAAATTGTTATTTATTTACGTTGAGGTGACATACATGCACATCGTAGGGTTTTTAGTTTTTTTCCAGTGACTAATCAGCTCGTTTTGTTATCCTCTCAAAATGGCCGAGTGTCCTTTCGAGAAACATTTTTGACCCAAGAACCTAGAAAAAGGAGTGAAAATGAAAAGGCAGTACTTCTTCCGAAGGTGAGGACCCGTTTTGGACTTATGAGTGGAGGTTTCCCCGGTAATTTATGCGACTGCGACAATGCATTGCCTGCCACCTTTAAAAACTTCCTTTCCCTCATTCCTATCTTCTTCCTTTTTCATCGCGGTGATGTTGGGCCGTTGAGTGAGGCTATTTTACACCGCTTGTTTTCAGCCCTTATCTCGGGATGGAGTCTTCATAAGAACCCTTTCTCAACCTCCGCTGCGTCCCCCACAATGATTTTTTATCATTTTGCGACCCGCTTTCCTCCGATAGCCCCTTTCGTGTAGGAGGTTGCTACCTTATAATCTCTCGCGTGTCCCCCGAGCAAAAATAAAAGGCTGCCCAAAATTGAATTAAGCGATAAATTTCAGGGCGGCTATCTTCGTATGTCGAAATGGGTCATTTGAATGTTTTGTATCTGTTTCGAGTGCTTTTCCTGGTTTCAGATTCGAAGCGCTTTTCTCATTTATTATCTTCGTGATGACCGTGGGTGATTCATTTAACGGAGCTGTTGAAGTTTCCTGATGGATGATGGACTATATCCGATTGGGTATCGCTCATCAAAAATGAGCTACCGAATGAGGAGACGTATCCCAAGGTTGATGGCACTTTTCGTTAGTTCTATAGCAGGATTGGTTATTTTTAGGGTCTGATTATCATTAATACTTACGTTTTTAGATTTGTGTACTTGTTTTCTCATGGTTAAAATTTCTTTTTAGCATTACTAAATAGCCTTAGCCGAACATTTATGCGAATAAAAGGTTCATTTTTTGTTACATTTGAAATATAATAGTGAATTCATGAAGTTTGTTTAACGATTCCGGCCAAATGCATATATAATTTATAAATTGTGTTTGAAAATTTTTTGACGAATTATGTCATTATCTTGGGCGTAAAAACTCGTTTTGGACTAGATAAGTTACATTGGATGCTAAACTAAATTGATTAAACAGCGTTTATTTAAGAAAAAATCAACATTTTTATCCGCCAATATGAACGTACACGTTCTTAATTAATATTCTACCAATAGATGAATAAGTTGTTGCTTCATAATTAGAATTATTGCTTATTGAGGAATTCTAATGCCTCAGTGACATTTAAACTTCTCAGGGTAATTTTCTCCGTTGCTATAAGGTAAAGGCGCTCCTTTTAGGGTTAACATTAGTTGATTTTTTTTACTAAATTTCAGCTGCCTAAATATATGAAATTTTGTACCTGAAAATAGATATCATACAAAAACAGCACAAAAAATTTATTTTTCACTCATTTGAAGATTGTGTCATTCTTAATCAATTTTGTCGTCTCGGTGAAAAATTCCTTTGATATTAAATACGGTCTTAAATTTCAGAAGTAATTCGCGATTCTCTAAGAAAATTATTTTAGATAATAGGGCTTATAAATTGTATGTTGCATTTCCTAAATTCTGTTTCCCTTTAAGCCCGTTTTTCCCTTTTCCGAGATTATGCTTTGCGAATGAAACGTTTTTATTGCCTAGCTTAACTCTTCGTGATGATGTTCATTATGTTGAAAATCGATAGCTCAAAAAACCTATAAATGGTAGCTTAAAATACTCTCATAAGGTAAACAATTTTAAATTTTATTATTTTTTTCTATTAAAGAATTCCATTGCCGTCTCTTTTATTAATGTTCTATATTAATCGTATAACAATGGAAACCATCTTTGGATTCAAATAAAATAAAAAAGCTCCATTACTGGAAGATTAGTAGAGATATTTCGATAACTTGTCCAATACATTCCGCATTTCTTTGTTATCTTTCCATTTATTGTATTCATGTTTAATGAACGTCGTTCTCTAGAGAAAACGCTTCACTGCTGCCTTCTTCTTTGAATTTTGTCAGTGATAAATTTATTTATAGATTGGATCTGAGTATTTACGCTTTTCTCGAATTCTTCAATCGTCAAACGTCAAACAATTTTTGTTAGTTAAAAAATCGTCAAACTATTTTTGTTTAAAACTTAGATTCAAAACTTAAATTTCACATTTCAAAGTTCAAATTCAAAACCACTTTTCGCGTAGTTTTGAATATTCTCACATGCATCCAGAACTCATTGTTCATACATCAATACGAACTGCCGGAACCAATTCGTTAAACTAATTAATAATTGAATCTGATAATTTTTGTGAATAACTTTGCTAAAAAATTCACTTTACGTCAGGATACATAAATTTATCATAGATATAATGGAAATATTTACGGTATATTGATTCTTCTCCACAAAACTAGTGTGTTTATTTATAAGATCCCAGTAAATACTTAGACATATTTATGTTTTTTATTTATGAGGATTATAATCTTAACCTTAAATTAATCGGCCTTGTTGGCGGAGTGGATAGTATTCCATCTACCCTATCACTCCCGGGTTCGAATCCCGATTGATCGGAATTTCTGATCAGGGGATGGTTGTGTGTGTTCGTTGTTGCTGTTGCCTCGATGAAGCACCTCCTGACAAGTTCTAGAGAGAGCTTAGATGGACTTCACAGATAAAGAACAACAGTGAGCAAGCATGAAAAGAATTGCTTAGCGTATTTCTCAGATGCCTCGTGACTTTAATCATTCATTATTCCTGCTTTTACTTTGCTGTTTATCCTTATTTAGTTCTACTAATTATATCTGCTAATTAGAAGCATCTATGTCTCAATCATATATTTTAGTTTCGATCCTGAAGTTTTACTTTTCTTATAATTCCATTTCATTATCCTTTTTCACTCGTGGGACTTCACCGATAGAGGGCAACAGTGGCCAATCATCAAAATAAATGTTATTTGCGGAAAATTTTTCGTTCGTACTGCTAACTCCAAGGTAACTTTATTTTGAATTCTTAACTTACTCTTGATATTTCGAAGGGAATTTTAATTATGAACTGATTGGTTTTCTACACTCAATATTTACAGTTATAAGTTACTGTTATGTTTACTTATTTACCTATCATGGTCCATATGTCATTTACTGTGCCACATGTAAAAGGTGTAAAGGCGTAAAAAACCTTTTGAATTGCCAGGGTGAGCATTTACATGTTTTATTCCTTGTTCTATTTCGGTCCAACTCCTTAATTTTCTCAATTATACATTCTCAAGTGTACGAAGCGCTGTTGTTCTCAAAGAATCGTGATTATCTTCAAGTGCTCCTTACTTGAATGTTGTTGCTTTCTTTATTAAGCTCGTATTTATATCTTATAGCGTCGAAAATCTTTTGTTCGGAGATAATAAACAGCTCGAAAATAAGAACTTTCTTCGCCTTTCATCATTCAGGTGTTTTTCCAGTTAAATACCGTAGAAGTTTCGAGCATCAGATGCATTTCTTCGAAAAAATTTCCCGAAAGTATTTTTAATTCATAAAACTTCGCCGGAATATGTCAACGAGTTTATCACGAAGGAGAATGTAAAGCTCGCTTCCTCAAATAACTTGCGAGGGAACGGCCTTCCGTTTTACTTCCACGTCGTCGAATAAAATCTCCAGCTCCTTATCCGTCTCACCATTCTTTGGATTTACATTTTCATTTCGTCTTTGGAGGTAATCGCCGCTTCTTTCTGCTTCATTTTGGAGTTCATTTCCCAGAAGGTGGCTTCTTTTCTTAATTACATCGCGTTAATTCTGACATTTTTTCTAGTAATTACGTACCTGCGTCTTTTTCACTCATCTCCTCGGTGAGAGGTATCGAGAGGAATTATGAGCCTTTATTACTCCTACACTGCTTTTCAGTTTTTTTTTCTCCAGCCGGATGTTTGCTCTATTATGGCTTCCCGAGAATCTCGCATTCTGTATTACTTGGAAGCGTCTCCTGTTAATGTCACGGTGATATCTTAATACTTAGTAATTTAAGGCGGATTTTGCTGTCCTGGAATTCCGCAGCTACTGAATTTGGATAAGAAAATAATTTATTACAAAATATTTGAAATAACCGATTTTTTGTTTATTTCAGCGACTGCTTAAATGTCAATAAATATCATGCAATGAGATTTCCGTTGTTGTTTTTGTTCTAAATGTAATGTAATTATCGCGTTATCTTAAGTGAATTAAGACCGGGAAATTGCCTTTTTCTCCTTTGTTAGTTAATTGAATGAGGAAATATGTTCATTGTACAAAGAACTCACAGGAATGATTATATGATATTATTATTAATATTATATTAATATTTCTTATTAATATTTTCTACTTATGTAATATTGTGTGAGCATTTTTAAAAATCTTTATTACGTACAGTATATATAATCATACATGATATAATGGTTCCGTCCATCCATTACTGAGACCTCTTGAATGGGAAATAAACCGTTGAGATTATTATGATACATTGGTCAATACTCATAGAACATAAATTTATGTAGTGCATTTTAATATCATTTTGTTTAGATGACAATTTCATCTCTAAAAAATGTTCTCTCAAATTTAGAATAAACAAATGTTTCTGAATAAGGCCAAAAGACGTAAAAATAGTCACAAGAGAAGTATTATTTTGCTACAGTATTTTATAACCTATTTAGTAATTTATCGATTATCTTAAAAATGATTCCCATCACTCGAGATATTTTTTGACTATCACAAAACAATATTTTGTTTCTTAAGCAATCTTCGTAATTTTATTTTGGTAATATTCTCACTGGATGTTACCAAAATAAAATCAGCTGTTCTCATTTTATTATCTTTCCGTGATTTATTTTATTACTTCCTCAACGGCTATTATGATGGTGATAGTACGAATGTGTGCATTCCTTAGAGAATTTTGAGGCTGCCTTCCAATGCACGAAGAGTAGATCTCACGTCGCCATTTTGGTTTTTACTCTATTTGCCTGCTTCCATCCCATGTTGTTGACTTGAAATAGTTTCAGCTTTACTCCAGTCGATTCTAGCGCAGCCTTTACGGTCCACACCAATTTAATTCTCTTCCTTTTGGTAATTCCGTAAGTTGTTATAACGTTGTCGTTCTCCAGTCTCCGAGATCGTTTGAGCAATCTTGAGGTATTTCAAAGAAGTGCCGTTGGCACAAATGTGTCCGTAATTTCCCGAGTCACCCTTTATCCCTTTCAGCCGACGGACCAGGGAACACTCTTGGCATCCTTCCACGCATCAATGCCTTTCTTATTTTGATACAAATTGTGAATGGATATCCAAGATTGTGCCTCATATCCTCTCCGGATTCATTCAGAGCATCTGCCGATGCTCTCCGTCACCTCCTGGCACTTTGCCTCTTTTACAGTGCGCTTGATTGCGTAGGTCACTTCTTCTGGGACTGTGTTTGCCATCTTTTTTCCCTTCCTTGTGGATCAGCTCCCTTGCATTCAATTCTCTGCAGGCCTCTTCCCTTAGATTAGACTCCAGTCTTTGATTTTTTATCCCCCCTTGATTCTCTGTCTTGATTCTCAGGATAGTGAGTCGATACCTTATTTTGTCCACCCTTTGTCCTTGTGGTTCTCAGTCGCGAGGCTGTGAAATTTCCGATCATCAACTTTGTTACAGTTCATACGGCATAGCTCAAAACAATGAACTACTTTTCTTGAAAAGCCCCATTTGAAGCCGTCAGTACGACTTTCATATTTTTTATTCTTAAGTATCTTAGCAAAGAGGTTACACGTGTCGTATGTAATCGATCGTTGCACTGGGTAAAATCTTTCCCCATTTTATTTTTAGTTGACAATGAACCTGATGGACGAATATTTTGTTCCCCTCATTAATAAAAACGCCTTTGTTTTATTCTAGCAGATGAATGTTTGGCTTTCTCATATTGGGTTTCTGTGTTGAGCTTGTGGTAATTCATTATTGAATATTATTCCCAAGCATAAATACGCGAAATTACCTAAGATATCGAAACAGTTTTAGCAATATTATCAACCAACACACACATAAGTGTGGGAAATCTTGCCATTTATGAAGTTCCTTCAAGTGGTTTGCTATCAGATTGCGTCATTTTGTAATTTCATGGTGATCATTTCGCAAAATTCTCGTTTAGCGTGAATTATTTCATTAAAATTAATACAACTCTAGGAAATAGCTACGCTCGAAAAACCTATATTTTATCATTTGAGTTGTTTAAAAACCTTTTAATGGCGTTTCATGTCCATGTTCGCTTAAGGAACAGCTTTTACCATCGATATCATCCGAACTTGTTATGATATATATATAAAATAGGTTAATGATCAATTCAGTATCTTGTATCATTATCGATTTTTTAGTGTATCGGTAGAAATTGGTGATAGAATTGTTAGGAATACGAATAAGGTTACATTTTATATGATCACCGATAGGATTATCATTGGTTAAATAATATTTTAGAATTGAAATCGAGTTTTAGGTAAAACGTGAAGCATAAGAGAAAGTGAGAGAGTTACGGCGCTTTCATTCACATGCCTGTTTAAATAAATCAGTTGTTCGGATAATACACTTATTACTCAATTTCGACGTACTTTTTCCAACATAAAGATTTTATTTAATGCCAAACTTTGCTTTATATTTGGACTAAATTATATAGAAATACTTAAACTCGTATTTATAATTACAACGTATTTCTATTTTTCTTTTTCTCCTCAAATGTATTCTTTTTTCGCCTCCTTTAAACTTTTAAAATGTGCGCCTTCTATCAGCAAAATTCAGCTCCTTGATTAAACCTCATCAATAACTATTATTTTTAAAATAATTGAGAGAGTATTCTATAAAAAATATTTCTACCAATATTTGAAATTTAACATCGGAGTTTATAGCATATAATAAATCTTTACTCATCAATTACCTCTACAGGATAGATGATTAAACCTTTGCGTGCATATTTTGCAAATATCGATTAATAACTTTCCATCACTTAGCTGACGCATTCAATCTTTCATATATTTAGTTAGTTTACAGTGTAGGGCTTCTGAAATATAATGGGCCATGTAATTTAACCCCTCCGAGAGCACCCAATATGTTATATGCATCTCTCTCGAAATGGGCATCAATTGCAAGAAAATGTAATGGAAAAATAGAGTAATTCAAATGCTCCTGTTTTCACAGGAAAGGGAAGAACAAACATGCTAGCTATTGAATGACGGATGCGATGCAAATTTTATGGCCGCTGTACATTTTAAGACTAATTGAACGAAACGGTGGATTCATTGAGAGGATCCATTTACCAATAACAATCCTTAAATAATGTATTCCGCGTCATCCCTCTGACAGCTGATGAAACATTTCGGCACTCATTTAAATGATTGTTTTGACTCGAAAGCTTTTGAACTATTTTTCTACGAGTATTTTCTTTTCCTCCATTAATTTCAATTTAAATGTATTTATTATTGCTCTCGCATGTTTATAGAGCGATAAAATGTATCATTTTATGGCTTAGCGCTACGGATGCCAAAATATTAATTTTGTCTTGCGTATTATTAAGTTCAAAACGAATGCCAGCGCTTCCCTTTTAATTTTTTAATCAAATAAAGTGATGTTTTCATTTAGTAATATAGGTCTTTTTTCATTCGAAGTAATATATTTTCGTAAAATATTAGTACCGTGCTACTAAATAGGGTTATATTTTCAAACATAACGTCGTATATTACAGTTATTATATAATTACATTAAGTTTCTCTTGGGATGTATTTATTAATAATGCATTCGATATTTTCTATTTGTGTAGCGTGTATTTGATTTCATGTTTCATCCGAGAAAGTGCCTTTTCCAATCCTATGAACATTATTCGGGAAAAATATTGCTAACATTCACAGGTATTGGTGCTATTTATTTTGACCATGGAGTCATCAGTTACAGAAAAATTATTTTTTTCATAATTTTAAGTTTCTATTATCTCTGTCTTTTCTTTATTGATAATTTTATATATTTCGTTTATTTATTTAAGAAAAATCTTCAGGGTTTTACAGATTTTTCTTAACGTTCTAGCAACTTAAATTACTTCTTTGGATACATGTCAGTAGATGTACATGAAAATATTTATTTATTTATTTAAGATGTCATTGCAAGTTGGCCTTCTGGCCTGGTGGCAATGTTTATGGGGAACATAAAAATGAATTTAAGCCTGGCATTTTCCCAAATATGGGAAGGAAACCCCACCAAAAACCTCCCGTAGGCTGTGCAATTAAAGTACACTCTACATAATAAGATATAAAATCTATCATACATAAAATACATATGATCTATCATTTAACTAAAATAATACATTCTATGGTAAGTATCCACATAGTCGCATACGTATAAATAGGCTAAATGAATATAAAACATAAAATTTGAAATAATAATGCAGAGGAGAATCCTACACTATAGTAAATTACATACAGTTTAATTTCAGCTTATTTTTTAGAGTTGTCACATTTTTAGGCATTGGCATGAGATTTTCACGAGGTAAAGCGTTCTATTCCCTAATACCCCTATTAGTGAAAGAGTATTTTGCTACGTCTGTATATGTCACTTATGATATATTTTCATGTACATGAGTTGGGTAAGGAGTGGTAACTTTTTTTGCTGTTTGGTGTACAACTAGTGCTTACTCTATCTTCAGTGTTTTATTTTATTTCCATTAGATTATTTGTATTCAGTTTTTATTAACCAAGGTTTTGGTGTAATTATGATGTTTCAAATTATGCATCAGAGATTTACTAAACTATTGTCAAGAAAAATAAAATGAATCTCATCAATTATTTTTATTCAAATTTATCCTTATGTTATTAAAATACAAATTTTCATCGGTTCTTGACTGTGCGTGTCAGAAATATCCCAGAATACATTGAATGTTGGTCTAAAAAGTGGGCACCTTTGCGTGAATTAGCTTAGTCTTCTTTGCTTCCTTAATTCGAGCGAATCTTTCCTTCTATGCACGCTTCCCCCGCCAACCCCCAATGGAATTATCTACCACGCAATCTTTGTCACACTTGATTTACTATTCATTAGGGCCAAAAGTTCCCATTGGCAATGGGAGAGGGTGGGGGAGGATGGAATTCGCGAGTGGAGAAGGGGTCGGGGGGGAGCGAAAGGGGTGTTATTAGAAAGTATGGGCTGTTGGGAAAGGGTCGGAGAAGGCCCTGAAAAATTCAAATAGAGGTGATAACTCGGTACCTTATTCCCTTGTCGAGGCAGCTTTGAGTTTGAGAGCGTACCTTTGGGATACTGTTTGAAGGGGTTGAAGAATTTCGAAATGAAAGGACGCCGTCTCCACCCTCCCCTTCTGCATTAGCTGGATATCCAAAGCTCCGACCTTTCCCCCCCTCTCTTTTATTATTTTTCTCCCTTATTTCTTTTTGGACATCTTTTCCTTTCTCATTTAGAAGATTAAGAGATTGTTTCCCCCCTTTTCTCGATGAATTCATAACTTTTTCGAACTCTCGCGCTCCTTTCCTTTTTTTATCTCTCAAGCTTTGGATGTTTACCTGCTGTTGCATTATTTACGAGGACGCTGGTAAGATCCACACGCATCTGATGGCTGCATTATGATTTCTTGATTTTCTTGGATTGAGAGGATCAAATAGACGAATGAGAGGTATAGCAAGGTACTAAAATAGATTCCAATTGATGCCAGGGGATTTATTCTTACGAATGTAGCCTAAATGTAAGGGTGTTTATTCTCTGCTAAGCACAATTTAATCAATCGAATTAATATATTCCTGTCTTATTTGATGTTGAAACTTTTGAACTCAAACTTTTTCATGTCATCTCTTCTGTATTGAAGATAGTCTACTTTATTTTTTTTAAGTCTTATTTTTCTGTCTCAAATTATTAGAAATTATTTTCTTCCATTTTTTTTACTGATAACTTATCTTTCCGTGAATAAATTTCATCTTCTTACCCTCGAGGTATTCACTACCTTTTAATTGTTGTCAATTGAGAAAAAGGGGTTTAAAGGAAATATCTCGCTGCAGTAAATAATAATTTTTAATTAATCAAATATTACTTTTAACGCGAGGGAATGTACTTTCATTCAAAAATGACTCCGTCTATGGAAAAAATCCAGTGTTATAATTTTAATTGCTTCAAATTCATATGATATCTTTCCTTACGCCATTTGGCATAAGAAATTGTGTATCGGTCGAGATATTAAGTAATATCTATTTCCTACGAATCGTGCGAAAAAATAATTCGTCCAAATGTTTCATAAATGGGTTACTTGGTATTTTATTGCGATGGAATATATAATCGATGGAATATTTAACCGATTCCAAAAAATGAAATAGAAACTTTATTACAGTACTTTTCAAGCTGAATCCTTCTACATTACCTTTTTCGCTGAAATCAAGATCTCTCTTCCATCGAACCATCCATGAGGACAATCAGTTTTACTTTAATACTCCAGAGTTGTTTTATCTCAAAACCGTGGAAATGTGCTTCCGTTCTGTGATTCCCACATATTTTCCCTTCATTTTTTCCGTCTCATAAAATGTTGATTCCCTTCCTGCTCTTCCCATCCTTTCTCAGCACCGAACTCCTAATTTGTTCTTATTCCTTCCTCACGTCTTTTCCCTCTCCAATATAATAACAGTAGATTTTTCTTCATTCCTCCCTAACACGTTTCCCACTTTCCCCTTTCTTCTCCCAGACGTAATAAGGCCCTCCTTCATAACGCCCCGCCCTGCGTTTCCTTCCCCAAAGACTTCCCCTCTTCTCCTTAATTCTGCTCTTATTCTCCGGATTTCTTACAAAGACTCGCACTCGATGTTGTGCCAGAAGTTCTTGATTTCGACTAAAATTCCATCCCTCGCCGCGTCAGGGATATTTTCTTTCATCTCGAGATTTTCACGCTAGAGTGCCGTCCTAAGAGATTCGTATAATTTGATAATGGCCATGACGTCGCTGGTTGTTATATGCTCGCTTTGTATCATTATATCACTTATCTTCCGGAAAAGGTGCTCTAAGGGAAGGAAATCTATCGTTGGTTTTCTGTTTATGTTCATGTAGCTAATCGGGGTACCTTGTTTTCTTTTATGCTCGGTTTCATTACTCTTTTCAATGAGCTAAGACGCCGTTTTTGGACTCATGTCATGATGTAATGTAACTGCATTTTTGTTTGATCCTCGTCCTGTGGCACTTGCCCTTTGGCAGTATATTCCAGATATCCGTAGAGTGCGCTATTTTGTGGTAAAACATCTAACGGCTACTAAAAGTCATTTTTATTTCATTTGAAATCAGCGCTGAAGAAACTTATATGTATACGTTCTTCAAATTTGATCAGTTCATTTGTCTGACAAGCTTTTACGTTTCGGAGTAGAGATTGCTTTCAATCATTTACATCCTTTATTTAAGTTTTTATTTGAAAATATTTAGACAAAGTTATCTCAAATTTGCATGCGATTATTAGATTAATAAAGAAGAGTGTAATCATTCATTAGATTTATAACCTAAAAGATCATTGAACATATTCGTTGAATTTCCTAAATTGTTTTTACTTTTCTAGGGCATAGAACTAATGTCCGAATATGGGTGTCTAATCCATTTAGTCCGATTTCTCAGTCTGTGTATTTCTAACTATAGCTTGAAATCAAAGGATAGGAAGGATAAAGGATACATCATTTGATATTTTACTGATTTCATGTTTTTGGGAATATTCAGGAACATTAGGCTTTTATTATTTGAAATAGTATCGAAACATGCTATTTGATCCAGCCCTATAATTTCATTTAATCTGTGATATTTGAATAAACTACTTCACCTGAAAATTAAATTTTCTAATATAATTTATAAATAAATTTTTAAGGAAATAATTAACTTTGATTCATGGACACCGGATCTTTCATATCTATATTTTTGAAGTACTTCATTTATAATATTTTGATTGAGTACTCGATCGATAATTTTTAACTCTACAAGTGAATATTCAAGCCCAAGCTGGAGTATCCTTATGGTTATTTAAATGATTATCTCCATAACTCTTTAAATCCCTAGTTAAGTTGTGTCAACGGATGAATATATAGGGAATATATATCGTTGCAGTAACTTACCCAGGAAGGTGGAATGCCCGGCGAAATAATTACAAGGAAAAGGGCTATCCCCCAAAGCTCGTAAGGAGCGATTCAATAACCTCTTCAGGTATTTAACCAATTTATATCCTTCATCCCTCATCCCACGCACTGCTCTGCGTCCAATTCCAAATCCCACACTTTCATTTCATTTCACCTCCTCTTTTTCATTTATTTTCACTCTCTCACTTTATTTAATTTCTTCGTCTTCCTATTTAGAGTCTTTCTTTAATGTTATGTTTCCTAGAGGAATTTGAATGGGTGGCTTCTGAGATGAAGAAAACAATTGATAAATAAGTTTTAATAAGACCTATTAACCCGGTAACGCCTGGAAAAAAAATTTTCCTCGAATTTAATTATAATCAAGTATGTTAATACGTATTACTATCTAAGTCAATTTGTCCAACCCTTTTTCTTTTAACATCATTAGTTACGGAGATATAGCCTGGTACCATATGGTACCGCTAGGCGCTTGGGGGTATAAAATTGAAGGTTTAAGGAATTTTCGGAAATTTACAGATAGCTGAACAAATTATTTATTATTTTGTATTTTTCCGCTCATTTTTACATTTTTAACATGAAATATCATTAAAATGATAAGAATATGTTTAAACAAATTATTGCCCTAAGATTTAAAAAATTATTAAAATCTTACAGAAATCCTCAAAGTCAAAAATAGTGAAAGTAAATAAACAGTTTGCCATTGTGGCTTCATTGTATTACTGCAGAATGTGGAATTTTGTGAAACAGTCAATGCATAGCCCTACATTACATCTTCCGTATTCCGTTCGTGTTCTGCTTGTACAATTTTCATGGGCACACCTTCGCCTCTGGGTGGCGGATTGCACGAGGTGGTTATACCCATCGTACCTTATTTCATCAAAAACACTGGAAAGAAAACCCGCTGTTAGTAATCATATGCAGTCTGTTGTATGTCAAAATATTATCTCATGATGAGTTTATATACATCATTCCAGTTTCACTGCTTATGGACGCAGGTCCATAAGTCTGTCCTACAGATTTCGGCGTATTCTTGAATCTCTCCAGGTAAGTCTGCACAACTGCCCGTCGGAACTCTAACTGGATTGTACTTTTCCCTGTTTTCCTCGTCAACAACCATGCATTGTGCATCACGGCATCAAGCATCCACGTAAAAATGGGCCAAAACCATTTCTTTCCTCTGACACCCACACGATAAAGAGAAATATTCCAGTCCATTCGATCTGTGCCCCCATAAATTTATTGTATTTGCCTATAACATCGCGGGCCGTGGCACAAGGAGTCTTTTTTTCTCACTTTTGGAGAATCTCCCAACCCCAGATATCGGATTAATTCCGTGACATCAGGACATTACCGAAACGACAGCATTGTCCACCCACTTCACCACGAGAATGTTGTCTTTCACGGATCTTTTGGCCTCAAAAGATCCTCGCTTTAACTTTGCATATTCCTTAGAGGACTTCAGATGACATTCTTTAGGTATTTTCCCTCACTGTTCCTGTTGCACCATAATTCCTTCCGCGAAGATATTTCACCAATTCGTAGCTCGTGAAATAATTATCAATATAGAAACGGAAAGGTAGCTCTTTCTGTTTCAGTTCATCTTTCATTCCAACTAAAGGTGCTGCGGCCTTTCCAAATTCTTTCTCGTAGCTTTCCACTTTCCTGGGACTATTTCCCTAATAAATGTCAAAATTTACAAGGTATCCATCTGGGGTATTGAGGCACCAAACCTTATAACCAAATCTTATGGGCTTCCCTCGAATGAATTATTTGCATCCATGCCTCCCAAAATATAAAACCATGGACTCATCGAAACTTAAGCACTACTCTTCTTTGAAATATTGATTAATTTTTTCTTTAACATATTCATAAGAGGGCGGAATTTTCACCTTCTATCGGAGGTATCAACAGCAGTACTTTCACAGCAATGAATAAATCGGTTAATTTGCAAAAATCTATCTCGCCTCAATGACTTATAAACAAGTTCATTCCTATGTCGTCAGCCAATAGTGCCTTTTACTAGGAACCGTATTGTACCCACTGAGGAAGAGAATTGGAACATACAATTTTATTTCCTCAGCTGTTACATTCGGATTTCCACAATTGCAGAACAGGGCATACTTATTCGATTCCATCGCCAGATGTGAAACGACTTCTTCGTCAAAAAAACGCTCAAAAGTCTGGGTGGGGGACACTTCACGAAAGGAGGAGTAATTAGGATTAGGAAAAATCGCGTCATGGAAGGTGATGTCTTCATCATCCCAAAGGATCACCTGTTCGCGTGTGTGAGGTCTCTTACGTAGTTCAGCTATCCAAACGCTCCTTGGAAGTGTAACTTAGAATAAGGAGTAAAAGGCGCTAATATTGCTCGGTTGTTCGCGATGGAGAAACGGAAGGCCAAAACAATACAAAATCTTTCCGAATTGTCTCAGGTCGCGTGTTCCTCGCTTTTTGCGAGTTTACGGTGGTATTCCCTTCCCCCACTCCTCATCTATTAGCTTCTTTCGCTCCTTTAGAGAAATGGTTCATTTTTACAACCGGACCCAACATCTGTATCTTCCTAATCCGGTCAAGGGTGTACGTCAAGAGCCCGAAAAGGGTAAATCCATACCTCCGAAATCAGCCTAAATCATCAAAAACGACTGAACTAGATATATTTTTGGGGTGCACATAAATGAAATGCAACTATATTCAAATATTTATTTGCAATAATATCGCAAGTGCAAAAGAAATCCGATAGATATGTCGTAGCAGAAGAAATTTCTGCTTCCCGCATAAAAGTATAACGGGAACCGCCTAGCGGTACCATATGGTACCAGCAAAATGTAACACATTGTAACTTACTTATAAATAAACTAGTAGCCTAAAATTCTAATTACATCTATTGCTTGATATATTGACATTTGATACCACTTGAAAAAATCTCGTAGATAGCCACGAAACTGGAAATATTAAAAAAAATCGGAAGGTCTGCACGAAAAAAGCGTGTTTTTTGGGATTCATGAAAATTCACCTTTTTCAAACATCGGTATTGGCGTAAAATAAGGACAAACAAAAGTAAATTTTTTGTAATCGTAAGCCTCAAACTATGCAAATAGATGTATAACTGAAAAAAATCTAGCAAAATATTCGGAGGTATCAGAAAATTCTATCTTCTTAATACCCTACCGGGTGGTACCAAACGGTACCGCTAGGCGTTACCGGGTTAATCTAATCAATCAAAAAAAGGATAACAATTTTGTTGATTGTGGGATAACCATATTACATTCATGATACTAAAGAAGTCATATTCGGATAAGTGATAATAGAAAAAGTTTACATTATTTAATTTGTCTTTTAGAGAAAGCATTAATTGCTTTGTCTATCTGATCTTGGTTCAAATCATTTTAGCTAATATCCCTTAGTTAAACTTTGTTTGAATTTTTCCTTTATTCATTGCTTTCGTATTTTTGCTTCTAAGTGCTTTTTTATCAAGTTGCCAATCACCAGATGTTCCCATATCGCGTGAGCTAATGTAATATATAAGCTTTATTTAGAAACTCGTTAGGTACCTGTATGGAATATCTAATCATATCTTTCACAACGTGATTTAAAGATAATGACACACATACCTGCCCTTCATACAGCAATATATTAAGTAGGTTGCAAGGAGCCAATATGTTTCTCATTTCAATTGAAGATGTAGATATGTGTAACTTAAATTAGAACACGACTTATATATAAGTTTCAATGGTATTCTAGAGGTTATCAATTTTACTTAATCCCTTTTCACTCTCAAATAACTTTCCCCACTGCATCTGTATTAATTCTTAGTCTCGTTTCATCTCTTCAATTTTATTTCCTTCCTTCTGCTTTGTTCCGTATATTTTCCCTTTTCCCATATTTTTGTTTTATCCATCCGTAATTTATCTCTCTCATTTTATCTTTCCGCGTACCATTCTCATTTGCTCTTCCTTCGCTCCCTTTTCTCAGTCCGCTGAGAAATACGCCCTCGTTTACAGCGGTAATAAGGTTTTCTGCTTTTTCTAACGTTCATCATAACCTTCTCCCAGGCGATCTTCTGTGTCAGTAGAGTTAAGGACGAAGGCGAAGGGAAAAGGGACTTAGTTTATGGGCCAACAGAGGGAGGGGAAAAAAAGAAATGGAAAATTTTGGTTAGCGGATGGAATATCTCAGAGGAGTGATGCCCGTTAGGATTAGGTTTTAGTGTTTTGTTCATTTCCGCTGCTATTGAAAGAGCTCAGTATACTCGACGTTTAAGCTAGTGTTAAGATTAAAAACGTAGAGGAATTTTCTGGATCTATCGAAGCTGAATAGAGATCTGGGAAAATTGAGAGCTTTGAAGGTCCTTCTGTAATACTTTTAGTTTCTTTTTAAGTTAAAGTATATCTTTCTAGCCTAAAGTCTTATTAAATAAAATATGAAGCTTCTTATATTTTTTATCTTTTGTTACTTATACCTTTCCCTATTCTTATATCTGAGCTTAATTTCTTAATGGATTGCATTCCTCTATCTATGTTTACGAATCATATTTTTCAGGCAAATGTCTTTCATGGATCTGTATTAGTTTGCATCTTCTTAGTTTTACTTTTCGTCAATTTCATCCTTATATGATTTGATTTGCATATGTATTCCTCTTGACCAGCGTTTTAACTGTATTTTCATAATATCCAATTTGGTTCATAATGAAGTAATGCTTTTGGTTTTTCCCCATTCTGCTATTCATATTTGCTAGCTAGAAATTCTACAAGTTCATTTTCTACTATTCCTTGAATTGAATTTTAGAAGATTTCCTTTTTAATTCCCTTGTCTTATAGCCACGTTTTCTTTTTGAGGAATCTTTGTTCTGCAAACCTCTAGTTATACTAATTGATTTGGTGAAATTATCGATCTTTTACCTCGTTAACTCTTGGAAATCCCTAATAAAACTCTATTGGTTTATTTTTAGGAGTTAGGAAGCAATTATTATACTTATCCGTTATTCTTCCTTCATTTTTCAGTTCAATAAAACAGACTGGACTAAAATTGCCTTAATGAACCCTGTGGTTTCATTTTATTCTGAATTTGGGTTAGAAACTACTATATTTTTGGTGAACACTCTGATATTGGAATAGTTATTGCTTTGATATGTCACGTTAAAGGGATTCTGGGCTAATTATTTTCCTCATTCATTTTGCTGAGTAATGTAGCTACAGATTTCTATAGGCATTGCAATAAATGTCGAAATAGTTTCTCTCTTTATTATCCTATCAACGAAGTGAATGATTTTAATAGCAAAAATGGATCGTTAAAAAGAAGAATACAATGCTTAGCATTATGCCAGTTGGGAAGGCTTTTTTATATTTATGCTTCGTAAGCTATACAAATATTCCAATGCTCTACGCTTAATCGAATTTGATGTGATATTTGTCTACTAAGGGTTACGTTGTTCCGAAACCTAGTATCTGTACTGATTTGTTTATTCTCATGTGGCATTAAACCTCTTAGAACGTAGTATAAATATGTTTAAATTTTTTTCAGTGATGATTTTGGAAATATTAGTTTATTTTATTTGTTGAGATTCCCATTGTGGAACAGTTTCAATGAGCGTATAAATTAAGATTTATTAAAGCCTGTGGTTTCTTTATCATGGAAATTTTGTTAGTATTTAGTTAGTAATTTGATTATTTGGTATGAAAATCGTACATGAAAAATTAATTATATTACATGTTGTTATGAAAGTGAACAGTATATGATTATTGAAAAAATAATCAACAAAGAAAATAGTAATCTCGTCGCCTAATATTTTCATTGTTTGGATATTTATCAGAGCTAAATACTAACAAAAAACATTTCATGTTAACCATAAATGCGAAACTTGATTTCCATAATGACAAAGGTCGGTACCTAATCTTTTTTTATTTAGTAAGACTTGATTCGTTATTAACAGCCATTTAATTAGGCTGCAATCCCATTAATATTCTGAATTCAATCACATTCTTTCTATATTCATTAACGATCGCCGAATCGGTAAGATTCAGGATGATTTTAAAATTAAATAAAATGTCAAAATTAATTTTGACGAAATCATAGAAAAAAATACTTTTTGTTTTTCATAAGACTATCATAACAGGTTTCCTTTCAAGTTTTTAGATGGTGTCCCACAAAGAAATGCCAAATCGGCCAGCGTTTTGGCTAATACTAAATATACTCTGCTGGAATATAATTGAATTTTAGTGAATATTAATTCAATTAATATTCACTAAAATAATAGTATTGATATAATAATTATAGCTAATATTCAAAAAAATATATTTGTATATAATGTGTATGTTGAATTTGTCCTAGTTATGTTTACGTACTTGCAAGCTAGTGATTGCTTTCTATCGCCTCTTTTGCTCCACGGCCGTTTTATACCTAATTGCCTTATATGCCCTCAGTGTCCTTAAGAGGAAGGTCAATTGTGAACGCTAGTTATATTACGCTAGAGAAAAACAGTAAATGTGCGTCTGAAATTAGAATTTAGTTTCCCGACGACGTCTCTCTATTGTCTTGAAAGATGACCACAATGAGGCGCCGGCATTGGTACTCCTCTTGCCTCCAATTGCATCGGAGGTCATATAGGCGGTTTCTCGCATGTCCCCTTCAATTATTTTGCGAATGCGCCAGAGGAGTCTTTTCCCAAGGAAAAGACAGTAGCGGGAGCTGCTGCTCCAACAAAAAGGCGGCGATTTCATCTAATGTTCTCGTATGCGATGTTTTTTACTTCTCGTGAAAATTCTACTCCCATTTTCTGTTCCACTCACCAGACAGTGAAATGCTTACGTTATCAGATGTGTTACACGCTTTCAAAATTAAGGTAATAAAGGTAAAATTTCATGCGTTTATTCTGTAGATTACGGAGACTTTTTCGATGGCTATTTTATCCTTTAAAGAAGATCGGTTTGATGTTTAATAGGTTTTTTTAAATGTAAATTTCTGTATCACGCTCCTTAATTATATATATATTTAATATTGCTATGCATTGATTTCCTTGCATTCAAGACATTTTTTGTTATTAGTCTGTTTTATATTCACTCAAATCTATCTCACCTCTAAAAACTGTATTTGTTGTCCTATCTTTTCATTAATGAAACTTAAAGTTATTTCCTATGAAGTTGTATTAAATGAACGTCTTTTCTTAATGTTTTTAAATTGCATTGGAGTATTACAATACGATCTTTTCTAATGATTTATGAAAATATTCGATATTGAATAAGGTTTATTTTGTAAGTAAGTTAAGTTTGTAAGTTTTGTTTGTAAAATATATTTATTAATTCAACCTCTCGAACATTCTCATTTGTTTTACCATGGAAATATTTGTTAACGATACTGCTCATACATACTACAATAACAATGCTCAGATAATCTGCTATCGAATTGCTGAAATGGTATCCATCAAGTTTTACCGAGGATATCCGATGTTCAAATTAAACAATGGGAAGTTTTATTGGTGAGTTGATGAAGAGGTAACACTAGAATGAAATAATGAAAATACGTTTTCATTAATGATATGATGGTCATGAAATAATGTTTACTTCATTAACGTGATTAGATTCTTCATATGCTTTTCTAAAAACTATGAAATTCACAATGATAATGGAATACTGAGATAAAATATTGACGGTACGCTTCAGTAATTATAGTTTCTGAAATGACCCTATAAATGTAAAAATATGAAACTGAGTAGAATGATGTTCGCGGTGATAAATAAAACTTATTCAACAATATTATTGTAATTAAATCTACGTACTCGATATTATCGTGATTTATCGTTGATAAATGAAATTACCAATTTAACGAAGTCCTGTTAAAATGAGTATCCATCACTTAATTTTACAAACTATGGGATTGATTGCTGGAAGTATTCCTAACTATGTTTTGGTTTGAAGAGACAAACTCTATTGAATTATATTTTTAACGTATCAATTCTGACTCATTAATGTTTCTTTTTTATGACTTTTGACCTTTTTTAATTGAGTCAACTATCCCACTTTTCTTTACGGGCGTGTTGAAAAATCTTTCCGATTTAATGATTAGGTATTATGATTTTTCATACCCACAATTCATACCCAAACAATAATTACTTTAATACGCCTATAAAAATACCTAAACCTAATTGTTCTCTATTTTCCCAGATAATCTGTCTAATCCAAGCTCTGCATTTGTGTTTTTAAGAGATGACTCTTTTCAAATGAAATTTGTAGAATATTTTGTAAATTTACATATTCTTATTTTTTTACTATAGTTCCTACAAGTTTATTTTTTGTTACTATTCTCTGATCGTAAATTTTTTTACTACATAATAGTGCACTTTTTGGTAACTTCAAGACAGGTTTTCCCATGGCATTACTATATTGGCTCCTTCTTTTTTGAGTTTTATGATTTTGTTTCTTTCTTCTTATATGCCCTTATTGTTAAAACAATATATATTTTGTATCAAATATACAAAAGATTGGAATACACTTATATTATCATAAATTTAATTCGTAATTTCTGGCAGTACTTCGTCGAAAGACATAATGAAATAAAAATGAAGACTTAATTTCCACAACGTAAATTGAAAGTTAAATTGTGGAAATTTAACTGAAGTTAAAGAATGCGTTTTTATAATTATTTAATATTATCATACTATTATTATACGTAAGGTTGAAGGGGACTAACAGTATTTAAATACATAGATACCTCTTTTATTTTTCCTCTAACTGAATGAACCGGTGTTTTAAGCCGTTTGATTTTTTTTATAAAAAAGTTGTATCTACTTGCCACAAATTACCTTCATCGACTCGGTCACACAACTTCCCGATATTTACCGAAAGATGGAGCAAAAAAACGCACCCTGATTCAGAGAAACCAATTCGCGATGTCCAGTCCTTTGTTAAAAAGTCACGCGCCGAGAGCCGCAAAATCAATCACTCCTTGATTCCAGCGCGGAGTATTATAAAAAGAAAGCGAAAGAAGCGGCGGTGCGCCATTCTTATAGGTATTCTCACACACACACTGTTTCGCGCGACAATCGAATTACGCCCAGAATCAAAATCCAGACCATCGGAAGCGCTTTGAAGGCGGAGCGAAGCGCCTTGACCATTGGCGTATAAAAGCATCTCTCTCATGCGAGAAAGGGGGACGTCTTTGGAAAACAGAGAGGAATTACTTTTGGTGTGCAGCGTGCGGGAATATCTGTTAAAAGAGAGGTCAGTCGGAAGGAATTGGAGGAGACGGAAAAAAGGGAACAGATAGTGGGAATGCCTTGGGAAAGTGTGATCTTTTTCCCCGTCCGAGGAATACGTGTGGTGAAATTCAGAGGATATATTTATAAGAGGAGATTTTTTCAGTGGGAAAAGATGGCATGTTGGGGTGGGGTACTGACACCTCCCAGGTCCTCCTTACGGTTCCCGCAGAGCTTCTTTTATTCCGGCCGCTTTGCCGGTGCAAACAAAGGCTTGCTCTTTTCCGGCCCTTCAGCTTTTTCTCCGGCGTTCCTGGTCCGGAAAAGCGTGCCCAGTGGTCCAGTTTTCAAAAGGGAAGATAGGAGTGCCGGCGTTGGGTAGCATTCTCAATGTAAGGAGAGCTTTCGTGTCGTGGGTACGAATGAATTTGGCGAAACACGCGATGTTTCGAACGCGTTTATACGTTTGATTTTATTTCGTTCGGTCGATTTTATGCGGCTTCCATTATGCATGTTGGCGTTAAGCTCGAATTTGTCTCGAGTTAGATGTACTCGATATATTTAAGCCATTATGAAATACATGATTTTGCTTGTTGATATGAATGTTAGCAGAACAATAGCGAATATACTCCCTTATGCAAATTTTATTTTGAACGTCATCTCATATTTCATATTTGCTTACAAAAATGTTATTATATTACAGCATATGATATTTTATTTTCTCATCCTTGCTTATTTATCAAAACTCAGGTTTTCAGAAATTTTCTACGTATTTCATGCTCATTTATAAATCTAAATGTTCATCCAATAATGCAATTTTACATAAGAATTTACCTCAGCCTTCACTTTGGGGAACCTTATAATATAGGATATAACCTTATTTATTACCTATTCATGATGAGTAAGTGGAACGAAATATTTTGGTTCCCACTGTAAAAATTTCATTAACTCTACTTGAGCATGACACGCGCCGAAAATATTCGTCAGTTTTAATAAAACTTTTTCTGTAGAAACGTTCTATTTATTCACCATGAGTAATATACATTTATAATTTTAATCCAGAACTTATTTGTCTATTAATAGTTGACTTATCAAAATACTTAATACAGTTTTTCTGATTTTGTCTTTGAGATTAGTTATGAAAGTTGCGAGGGTGAGCCAATCATATCTTGTTTTGTAAGAATATCAAAGTCTCTAAGGGAGGACAGGGAAATGAATTGATAAAAAATTGAAAAATCGCGAGGGAGAAGGCTCCGATGAGGATCAGAGTATGAGTTGCTTCAACAGTTGTAAAGTGGAACTTTACAACTGTTGTTGTTAACTACTTGAATAGGAGTTCGTCGCAGATCATTATTCCCGCTGGGAAGAATCAGTATATTTTTCTTCAAATGTCTAAATAATCGAGTTTGTTGTGAGGTCTTTCGCATTTCCGTTACAGTTCAGCACTTAAACATAAGGAGAAATCATTTTGTGGAGGGAGAAGTAAAAAAAGCTTTGAGAAGAAATAAGCATATCTTTTGAAGAAATGAGGTAACTCTGTTATTATTTCCTTACCCCTCAGTTTTTGATTGTGATCTACTTTCAGCTTTATTTTCAGTTTTTCATAAATATTTTAATCTACTCGCTTTCGTTCAGTTTATATCTTTTTCCCATTTGCCTTTCTTTATAATTTTTTATGGATAATATCTCTTCAGTGTTCTACTTTTCATAAAATTCGTTCTTCTGCTAATTACTAATTTAATGTTGTATAAAAATGATCCCAAGGGGAAGTAAGTAAAGTTCCATTACCAAATAGTGAGTGTCCCACAAAATAAGCACACTTTTACGTGTATATATTTGCTTCTTTAATGCTTGCTTTTAGTGTTTTATAGTTTATTTTTTTAATTCTATAGTTTACTGTACTTATTGCTGAAATTTCCATGAATTATGTCGCATTTTAGAACTACCTATATTTAAAGAAGCGCTATCTCCACATATCACTTCGACAGAATTCTTAACTGAATATAACGCCGAGTGAGCAAGCAACCAGCATTACGTAAAGGTCGTGAGCACAAGCCATACGTTTAGGATACTTGTAGTAGTTTTTGTTCCTCTCACAAGTATTTATTTATTTTAGTAAGCCTGTTAAGTTATTCCAATATCCCAATGTGTTTGTAACCACTGAAACCATATATATGAATAGTTTATTGTATTTTGCATGTTACATTGGTGAGTTATCATCAACAATACAAACATCCATCTCCCACTGTAATGTGTCTCTATCTTAAGTTTTGTTTTTGTGAATCTTACAAAATTGTTAGAAAATATCTGAAAAATTTAAACGTATATGACTCAGAGGAAACATTGCGAAGATTAAAATTAATGTTGATGAATATTATAGATTGCGAAGTATAGAACATTTTCTTTAATTCGGTGAATCTTGTCATGGAGGTTCTCGTCATTTTTTTTAATGCCCTGGAATTTTAGCTTTTCAATAATATTGAATCACTGAAGGATTATAAGCACTTTTTACGCATTAGAGGTTACTTTTTAATTGAACTCATCCTAATTATTCACTGAATTGTTTTAATTATTTATCTACCCGATCTTCAGAAGCGGTATTACCGTTCTGTAAGTTCTGTTCTTCAGTAGAACTGTATTTTGAGCTTTAAAATAAATTTAGGATTTAAACTCTCTTTATATTTACTCTTTTGCTTGGAAACCGGAATTGTAGGAATAGACTCTACGAGGCGAAGAATATTCATAGTAAATATTATAAATTAATTTGGACAGATTTTTATGTATTGCACCGAGTTAAGTTTTTGGTTATTTGATGCTTTTGTGAATGCGTTGGAGCATTCACTATCACATCTTAAGCTAATATATAATAGTTATGTTTTCCAAAGCAAGCATAAATTCAAATACATTTTGTATCTTTCACCTACGTCTGTATCATTTGCCGATTTTAACTCAAAAACATACTTATAAGGAACCTTCACGTTGATAGTATACTGCTGTTGTATTAATGAAGTGCTTTTCAAAAATTTCCACTGTAAGTTATATGATTTAATCAAAAATACCGAGAATATACTTTTATCATATCTCCTCCTGAAATAGTTGTATTATTCGGCAGAGATTCGTGCCAAGAAAGACTGCGTTGAGTATAAGAGAAAATTATCACTTGAAGTAGTCCATCCATCTTATTGTTAGATATGATGATCGTAGTTTCCATTTTCTGCGGCTAATTAGTTTAGATGTAAGCTTTCAAAGATCAGAGATAAGATAAACGAACAAGAATGCGTTCTAACGTTAGAAATAATTGATCCTTGCCCTTTTCATCGCAAGAAAGGTTAATTTCGGGTCGGGATTTTCCGTTGAAAACATCCTCTCAACTCGCAGAATAGTAATGTGATTTAGTCCTTGCGAAGGAAATACTACTGCGAATTCCAATTACACTGATGCCACCAAGTCAGCCGTGGCTCTCGCGGGTTGCTCAGATGGCAAACGAAGATGAGTTTGTGTAATTTCCCCCTCTCTCTCTTCTTCCCCTTCATTTTCCACGTCTTATTCCAACCCTTCCCGTGACGAGGTCTTCTCGAACCTTTCCCCTTTCCCATTACGCACCGTCATTCCACTGGGAATACATTCTCCAGAAGAAACCTCTTTTTCCTTCCACGTTAATTCTTCTCCCTTCTTTCCTTACCTTCTCTCGGCGGAGTGCATTCTGGGTCTATTAGAAAGCAAGGCGCATGGCGGAGTGGTGACTAAAATTTGGATTCTAGTGTAATGGCGGCCCGACCTGGAGATTGATAGCTTGATAGCTGGTCGTCTTCATTAGAACGAGGTCGGAGGATGCTTTTTACATTTTGCGGTCTTCCTTTCTGTGAGGAAGAAATGGAATTAAGAGATCTTGTCGATTGGAGTTATTTCAGATTGGAAATATTCACATTCGGAAATAGAAGGTGGGTGTAATGATATCTGATATGAGATTTAGGGAGAAATTGACGCAGATTATATAAGGTATTTAGAAGGGAAATATTTCATTCTTATGTGGAATGAATATTTTTCAGTGGCACGTTTTTCATAGGCCAACTCCATTTTGAATATGTGATATTAGACAATGAATCAGAGGTTTAAAATCTCCAATAGCCTTTTCTGTCGGTGTTCCTCGCCTCATTCACCGGCATTCGGAGAAACCAGAAAAGGATCGCAGCCCTTTTTAGAAACACCCAATGAACATTTTAAAAGCGACGCTTTCTTCCTCAGAGGTAATTTAAACCTCTATTTCATTAACAACCGTGTCTCAAACTTTCTTTCTTTTCATTAAACCATGAGTTTTCTTTAAACATTTGCCCGATATGAAATTACTGTTGCATATGGAAATTATTCAAGATTGTAAATAGATTTAAACTGCTGAGTTACCTTATAAATACCCTAAAACAGTCATTTTTAGATGGAGTATATTATTTTCATGTATGCTTCCATTCATCTCTTCTAACATCATCTTTTATTAAAAAAGAACATATCCTTTAAATATTTTCTTTATCCAGATAAATTTATGAAATATAGTAGGTGTAAAAACTAAATGCAAATGCTCTCCTTTTTGTTGTTAGCATACACAGTGGCACGTAAAGATATTGAAGAATAAATTAGTGGGGACTAATGTTATCGCTAGCTAACATGTTGAAAACATTCTAGAAGTGAAAGTTTCAACACTTCGCGATTATATTGAATTAGACGTGAATAAAATTTCGTTACAAAATTTTCTCTTTAATGTCAGCTTTAATTCAATTTCTCTGGAAATTCCTCGAATCGACTTAGACAGGCATGAGCTTTATTGAGTGGATTTTGTATTTTAATTTTCCAATACCATTGATATTAATCGATTTTGAAGACGATCTGCCTATTCGGTTGAGTTTAGGTGAGTATATTTTTTTGGTATTTCCTCACGTCATCGAACTAAGAGATCGCCACGTGCTATCTTTACACTGATGGTAAATTGTGCTAGTTATAAAGACAAGGCTAACTTAGAATACCAAGAAAAAATTAAATTTTAGCTTACCAACCGATGAAAGGTAGGATTGTTAGAAAATGTAGTGGAAACATGAGAAAAATACTAGAGGTTTCAAAATCTCGAATAGCCTTTTTTTCGGCGTTAGTCTTCTCATTCCCTGGAATTCCGAGAAAACAAGGCAGGACACTGCACCTTTTGAAAACACTCAATAATTATTTCGAATGCGATGTACTCTTTGTCAGGAGTGAATTTCTTGAAAATCCGGGGAATAGAAGAGGAACACCGACAAAAAAAAATGCTATTGGAGATTTCAAACCTCTAATTCTTTGATAGCCAAGTCCCAACTTTCCTTTCTTTGCAACTTAGATAAATGTTTTATTTTCGTCTAAAAATGCAACATAATCGTCACAGTTCATATTTTAACAATGAAAAGTAAATTCTAAATTATTATAATCCATATATGACATTGACTTTAACCCTCTAGTACTCGCATCCCAAATTGTCACGTCAGTACTCGCGTTGGATGGAATCAACCCGACATCTTCCAAAGGGGAAAATTGTCTCAAAGTGTAGTGAATAAATTTTAAATTCATTAATGATGATGTTATATTAATTGTTAACCTGGTTATTAAAATAAAATCAAATAAATATTTTCAAATAATTTTAATATTCTGTAAAAAATCGATATCCCTGACGCCGAGTATATGACTGATGAATTTGGAATATTGCGTATAAAACGTAAACAGTTTAAAAATAAAATAACATTTAATATATTTATAATAATTATTAATCATATGAAATTTATATAATATCTCTAAATTTAAGGCGGAACCAAGGTCAAAAATGCAATGTTTTACTTAAAGGTCTTTCATCTACCTTGCACTACCGCTAAGAAAAATTTGTTTAAATAATTAAACTTCCATTTCCGACTTGGCGAAAATACATGACTGGTTCAGAACATTCTAAAACTCAGCTACTATGAGAAAGAATGGGTAAAAAAATCACTAATAAAAAGATGTGGAATTTTAAAATTAACATGGGTTGATTCGACCCAGACGTGATTACTCGAGGGTTAAGTTAGGATTCGGTGGAGGGAAAAACTAAAACAATAACCTTTACATCTTAGTACAAACTTTTATTTTGCGACCAGTGGAAATTTATAGGCAATATGCTATGCTATTGACCATAAAAGTGCCCACCTCAGTTTTAACACAAAGCTCTACATTCTCCTGATTTCGCTTGTTTCGGCGATAAACTGGATAAAAGCATGAGCCAAAACAAGCGAAATGGGGAAAATCTTTGGCAAATACGAGGTTTATATTGAAAAGAGATGAAAGGAAAATATAAGTTAGTGGTCCTCCATTTCGGGATGTACAGGGTATGGAAGCAGAAAGGAGGATGCTCAGCAGGGCCAGGATATCCTCGAAAGGAGAAGGGATTTATGGTCTGTAACTGGAGAGTGGAAAATGGGATATGAACTAGAGATTAAGGGAGGGCTGAAGAAGGATGTAAGGCCAAAAGAGAATCGGGAAGGGAAGCATCTTTAAAGAGAGTAACAGGGCTTTAACGTTTTCTAAGCTGTTGTCTTACTTTACAGATTGCTACTTATGTTGAATAATGTCAATAAAGTGCATACTATTTGACCATTTTTATAGTGGAATTATTGGAAATCCTTTTTTGAAAGAATTAAACAATTGACTCAGAGAACTGGATTACCTCGGGAGAAACGACCACAATCGTAAAGTCGCTTCCCTTAAACAGAGAACAGATGTTTGTAAACATTAATTTCTTAATTGGGGAAAAGTAGAATGAACAATTTACCTGGAGAAGTCTGGAACCTTTTTTCCCCTTACCTTCCCCTTCTTACAATGCATTCATGAATAAAATTAAAATGGCTTCGTAATTTTGTTATAAATTTTTAAATTATGAGATAATGTAGTAAATTTTGAAATATTATATGATTGGTGTAAATTTTGTAATTATGTGTATTACATATTGTCTTCGGGAGGTTTTGGGGGTTTTCCTCCCTAATAGGGTGAATACCAGTTTTTTCCCCCTCCTCCCACAGGAATGACTACCACCTGGCCTAGTGCCTATTTGTAGTCATTAAGAATAAATAAAGATATATATTGTAGTAGATATGGTAGATATGGATTGATTGACATTTTAAAGTAACTACCCTTTATTTCTGCTGATAAGACGACCCTAAGATTACACGAGGTATAAATTTTCCTCAAAGTTATATAGTTTTCGCATGTTTTTTTCTATGAGACTCAATCAAACTATCAACGGTCTATGAATTCAGCATAGACCAACAATCATCATCTGGATAGTAATACTGTGCAATGTATATGGAATTATGTCATATTCGCAATTTTTTAATGGACAAATTTTATCTTCTTGCATCTGCCAGTACTGATTGCTACTAACGTTCTTATTCGGGCATTCGTTTCAGTATCAGTCAGTATCTCAATAAATATTACTTTTCATATTTATTTTGTTTTTAGTATTTTTTTACTATTTTTTAGTACTTTATAACTAAATAGTATTAAATACATTGGTGTGTGGTTTTTATTTTTTGTAATGTTTTTAATTTAAATGAATTTCGATGTAATTATTTGGCGGTCCTATAAGACGTTCCCGGATTTTCGGGGTCTTTTTTATGATTCAATCATCGTCTTCATTGTGGAAATAAATGGTATTTCTCTTTTAATTGGTATGCTGACGCTTTGACGTTTTATATGTCTTTTATAATCAATGGCGATGGGGTCCTTTAGTAACCAAGGATTACATCGATTTACTTCTCAAGGTGACACCACATCTGACAATTGAATTTAACTTAATAAGCTCATACATTACGAAGTTACCCATTAATCTTCTCCTAATATCTCTCAGCATCCCCAAGGAGAATATGGTTAATTACCAAAGCATTCGACATCCTTAAGGATCCCTTTTTCGACCTAAAAATGGTGGATTCAGCATCTTTTATCGATAATGGATATCGATTTGGGGTCGAGGCAAAAGAAGATGCCTTGAATCGGAAGAGTCATTGAGCAGGTTTCTGAGGAAGAGTTATTATCCCGTTAAGAGGAATTATTGCCTCTTGAGATAAATTACGCGAGCTACGTAGGAGGGAAACGCACTTCTGATAAAGAGGTTATTCTTGCGATAGCGGAAATGTTTTTTCAGTCGCTGAACTCGCCCCTAATGATTTAAATATTCCCCTCGGATAACCACAGCTCCGATATGCATTCACTAATTTTCTAACCGTTTTTATGTTTTCTACCATTTTACCACAGCGAGTTTCTTGTATTATACATTTTCTGAATGTCTTCAAATTTCAAATGCCCTTTCTCGGGGAATCTATATCAAATTTTATTGAGTAATATTTAATGTAGCCACATCTCTGATTCCCAAAGAACGTACAGGTTTCGTATGAGATAGAAAATTTTAAATGAAAGGTGCTAAAATAAGCGTCTAACGCAATGAAGATTTCTTAAGAAAAAACAGCTGTAAGAATTATTTTCATTAACTTATGTGATTATTTTTACCATTAACTTGGATCGCACTATAGGATTTACAGGTTTAAGGCAGGTTTTGGTTTAAAAACATGAGAACAAGTTCACCTAATTCTAAAATACAATTTTTTTCCAATTTAAAATATTCATTAATAATATTACTACATAAAATTGGGCATAATCATTATATTTTATATAATTATAACCCTCAAATAGCTCCAAATTAAGTTTAAATCCATCCTAATACGCAATCATTTAGGAAAGAGTACCTAAAGAATGTTTTCCTTAGTGCGAAAACATTTTTAATGGTATATTTTCCACAAAAATAGATCAAAAACAGACGTTGGGCTTAAAGAGTATCGGTTCTGGCTTTGATTTCCGGTTGGAGTTATCTAGTTCTTCTTGCAATAATCCTGGATTGAGTGGCACATACACATAGTCGAATCTTGGAATCCTCTAATTACAAATACTGGATTGGCATTAACTTGTGTTTTATTATTAATCTGTGTATTACGAATGTCTTGGTGAAATTCAACCATGTTTCCGTGTATAATCCATGTATAGTTATGAATGAATGATTTTAATAAAATTTCCATCCTATTATTATTGATGACTTTATTGGGCTAAATAAAGAATACATAGATACAGGGACGGATCCAGGGGGGTGGTCCTGGGGGTCCGGACGCCCCCCGAAATATCACTTGTGCCTATTTTTCGAAAATGAAACTCTTATAACGCAAATAAAACACAATTTAATAAGCAATCACTAGCGAAAATATTCGAATTTGTCTAACACAATTCTTACGTCACGTTTGTGAAAGCCGAAATGTCTTTTATTTTTAAATTTTTTGATCGGACCCCCCCCAAAATTTTTCTCTAGATCCGTTCCTGCATAGATATAAAGAGGAAGTTATACAATACATAAAAAATTACATTTCAGGCGGGAGTACGTTCCAGAGTCTACTATCGGTCTTACAATCTTAAGATATTGTAATTTCAGCTCATATAAAACAAAATGGATTAAGAAGTGACTTGGTGGAACTCCTTCACAATTATAGAAAAGTAAAAACTCAATTTTTAGAGTTACAAAATAGAAAATAAGTAGATACATTTTCTATAATCACATTATGGCAATTAAATGTAGTAATGGGAGCTTTGTTTTAGAAAACTGGAGACTTCCCAGCATTTCATGTACTACATTCCTTTCTTTTGTTTTACATTACGGCAGCCGTCGTGTTTTATGGTAGTTTCTTCAGACGTTCATCTTTAATGCAATCTCGTGAGCATGAATTTGTAGAACTTGAACGAAGTCGACGGCAAACTATCCCAGCATGAAATGCTCTAATAGCTCTCTCGATTCGTTCTCTTTGGGTCCCGTCATGCAGTCACTCGCTAAAGCGACGCCTGGCAAAGAGGCAGCGAAAAAAATGCGAATCCAAATAAAAAGATATTGGCCACCGCCGCCTATCACGACAAAAACATTCGAGCTCCGACATCGTCGATGGATACGTAAACAGCATCTCGACGAGTTAATCTAGCGTGGAGCCGTGTTCGGGAGTGGGCGTAGGGATCAGAGATGAGTTCGGTCGAGATCGGAGGGAAAAAAGAATTCTCGAGCCGAGAATTAAGGGAAGGAGAAGGTGAAAGGGGAAGTAAATTGGTTCGAGTGACTGTGTAAGGGTATAAGCCGATGTGAATGGAGGACATTGAGATTGAGAGGGAGGGAGTGTGGCTTGTACGGAAAATCTTGAGGATTTGCGGGAGATAGATGCTATATTCGCATGGCGTGTTCAAAATCAGTGGTAATTTGGCGAGAATTGACCTGAATAGATACGCTCGTAGGTCGTTTTAAATGTCGCGTTTTCTTGTAATTAAATACTAGTTATGTCAAGAAATATAAGATCATACACCTTTATTTTTACTGGATAGTACGTGCTATATTCATCATCAATATGATATGTAGTTACTTGTGCAAAGTGTTGATATCTTTAGGCATGTTTTTGACTAAAATGATTCGGCTGGACAGACATTTTCATTTCTTTGATAATAAATAATGAATATTAGGTAGTTAACGCCCTTCACATGAATTTATCATTTAAAATCTATATTTACGGCTTAATATGAATATTTTTCTCGTAAACTAAATAAAAGATAAATAGATATTACATTTTAATAACTGGATACCATTTCAACAAAACTTTCCTAGATATTCAAATTTATGTTGCTTTAATTCGGAATATGTTAACATTTACAGTATATTTCACATAATGCATTACCGGTAAACTCATAATAAATAGAAAAATCAAACATTTGTAGTTATAATCTTGTAGAGAGATTTTAAAAGCCATCTGTTCAAATTTTATTTTCAACTTTCACACTGCTAAAGAAAATTGACGGTAACAGAATTCGAAGAACAATATTCCAAAGTAAATTAAACAGTTCCAAATGAGAATTACCCCTATAGATTTCTGTATGTTTATTTGTATAGTCATATAATAATTTGGAAGCAGTATTGTGACTTCAGAAGTAAACTTAATTTAGAAGGTAAGGTATTCTAAGGAAGAAGAAACAATCGATGAAATAAAAAGGAAAGAGTTTAGTTTGCGAAGGAGAAAGAGAGTTTGGGAACATGAATTGCGGTTTTCCATACGATAGACAAAGCAATGGGGAAGTGAAAGTAGGCTTTGGGAGGAAAGAAGAAGAGCTTTCGGATTTTGCTGTGATATTTTAAAGGATCATTCTGAACAATATAAGGAATTACAATCACCCAAATCAAATTATCAAAGTATAAGTTTTTACTTTAGAATTACTATAATTCAACTCCATAGGGTACATGTATCGTGAAATTAGTAGCGGATGAGTGTTGTCTGCATGTAACATAAGCAGACGGACGGTAGGATCATTTGGGAGAGGAAAGCAAGAGGGGAAACTTTATGCTTAAGTCATTGCCCTATCAGCCCTATCCACCAGTCAGACCCCATGTAAACCTTGAGAGGTGGACTCGCCCAGATCGAAAAGTTACCACTGCGCATGGACCATAAGCTTTCAATTTCACTGTACACGAAGAGCAACATTGTCTTTAAATAAGTTGATCATTCACCTTGATTAAGAGAAAGGTGAGCTCAAACTTGAATTCTGGCAAAGGCTGTTATAAAATTCAATAATAAAGTGCGTAACTTCTAGAAAGGTATAGATGGCAGTTAGTTTGCTAATGCATCTGGAATGTCACAAAGACTCAAAATGTCTAGGAAGTTACTTAATCCAGAATTTAAACTTTTATTATGTTTAGGTCGTGCTAATCCTGACGCAATATGTTTTTAATATAATACCTGACTTGCTCTTTATTTTACCTGGGGAATACGAGGACAGCCAGCCCATTCTTCCCCTCCCGCAGGGTAATTCCTCCCAATTTAAAGTTCGAGAGAGAAAGAAAATAATTTTTCCTTTTCTTTAGGAGCTTTAAAAATATAAAAATTACAAAATATGATAATCTGTTCTATTTCAAACTAGATTTTTGTATAAAGCTTAAGTCCCATTGTAAACTTCAATATCAATCAACAGCTATTTTTGATATCGCTGATATCATTAGTATTTATATTTATTTGTTACGTAACTTTAATATTAAAATAATACGTGAGTCATTCATATATTGGGATACGTGAAGTCAAATTATTTGAAGTTGCATTAGCATTTTTTCCTAATCGAATATGAATAATATAAAAAAATGTTAATTTATGAGTATTCTTCATTTAAATATCATTCATTGTACATATGCGTCACTTTTCAGTGATTTTATTATTAAATTCGAAAAATTCGAATCGGAAATAGGAATATTTAAACTGAATAATACACCAAATAATAAAATATTTTTTAATTATATAGTTAGCAATAGTTTATTACCCGGAACGAGACCTCGTCACCTCAGGTTTGGTTAAAAAACGATTCCGTAATTGAGTCAGATACGTCTTAAATGAAGGATGGGACAAAGATTCCACGAAGGGTATTCCAGCGTTGTATGTTATGGGACTCGGTAGAGAAAAAGGGTTCTTTAAGGGTCTCGCGTGCAAGTGCGTATTCGAGGAGTACGGCGTAAGGGGTAAAAAGGGTTCCCTTAAAGGAGAATGATCCCTTTTTTCCCCGATCATCCATCACGAGTCCTCCACCTATGTTCCCTTTTGTGAGGAAGACGATTGGAGTCTAGGGTACCTTCTCGCGTGTCTTCCATTCACTCGGCAATCTGCGTTGCTACTGGAGACGACCGAATGAATAACCCTCTCCATTCTTCTCTTCTTCACCTCCTTCTCCTGCGGTTTATCCCGCTATCGCTCTTGATTGTTTGTTTTCGTCTATGTATCCCTGGATAGAGTAAACCGTAGGGATCCAGGAAGCACGCACCTCTACTTTCATCGTTTCCTTTTCAAATAGTCGTATTAAAATCGTCATTTTTTATCTATTCGCTTACTTTTTCCCCCCTTCAACGTCAGATCAGCTATGATACATATGGGATTAAATATCCTCTGGAGCAAATATTTCAGAATAACTTCTATTTATACTCAGTTATCATGAAATTGCATCTCGAATTTATTCAGCATTCAGGAAATTGCATGATTGAAAGATCAAGGTAAGAACAACCGTTAGTTTGTGCAATATCCTGTAAATAGATGAATAATGATAGATATTTAACTAAAATTACTTAATTGTAAATTCTCCTTGGGCTATAATAATCATGTTTAGCCATTTTCTGATAGAATTACAATATGTTATGCTGAAACCCGTTCGTTCATACAGAAAGTTTCCTTTTATTATTATACCATTTTATCTTACCGCTTAAAAATCAAATTTCTTCATATCATTTATGTTAATAAGACATAGTTTCTCATTACCCTAAGTATGATACATTTATTCTATATCCATTTAAGATGTTTAAAATTATTTCTGTATGTATTATTCATCGATTGATGATATCAGAAGTATTCTTCTAATTGTGGCCTTCCATCCACTATAGTGTTGACTGAACTTGATTTTATTAAATGCAAATAATATTGTTATTTTGACGAAACATTATTTACATATTTGAATTTTTCAAATATATTGCTATATATATCCCAAGTAGAGGTAACATTATCACGAGCATTTCCCTATACAGGTAAATTGTATATTCTTTGAAAAGTTATCACTCAGTCAATTACTGAAGAAATTAAAAAATGAATTATAATTTATTCTTTTATAGATCTCTAAACTTTTCGAGGGGAACAACACACCTATTAAATTGTTCCTACTTCCCCTTACCCAACGGGTTGATTTTGGGGGTGCAGCTTTAAATTCGGTGGACTTTAAATGTATTTGCATTCAAATCATTCCTCGTTGCTGGAACCTCATATCTCTTAGTTTCTGTCCCCTGTCAATCACCCTTCAACGCTCATTACCACGCTAAAGGACGAACGGGGAATTCACTTGTTCCCTTACGGTTCGCCCGTATCGACTAGTGCCCTTTTACGTCTCTCTCTTATTCCCCATTTTCTCTTCCTCTCCACGCCCTTTTTTGTTTCGCGAATTCCTCTTGCATATCTCTCTTGCGTTACCGGAGACCTCGCATGCCAAGCTGAAAAACTCGATTTTCCACATTCATTCGATCCCTTCTCTGATCTATCTTTGTTCCTTTCACATCCGAATATATTATTCTCTTCTCCTTTACGTCTTATCTCACCTTAATCTCTTTCCTCTTCAATCCGAATCCTACTTTGCTGTCTACATAAGAAAATTACGCAGTCCTCTCACTCCTGAAAGTATTTCGTATTTGTACTCAAAACCTGCTTACCTTAGCGCTCTCATTGATCAATGTTACTTATTCATCGAAGATTTTTGCTCTATACTATTGATTTTTGGCCCAGTGACCAGCTCAAGTTGCAATAGAGGAATGAATACCAAAGAAACTAATATAGAATTTGACTTAAACAACGCGCTAGCATTATGAATTAATAAATGACGTTCAAATCTTTTATGCTACCATTATTGAAAACGAGAAAAATTATATTCCACCTTTTTCTTGCTTTAATGACAATATCACTATGATGATGTTCAGTTTTACTGAAGAAACGAAAATAGGAAATATTGACGCAAATGTTTTTTATCAAGACTGAAAAATAATAACGTAACTAGATCGTTTTATGATCTGAAAATGTCTAAATATAACAATAGAATGAGTAAATAATCAAATAAAATACGAGTAAACAATGAAATGCATTGGATACACTAGGTCCTTAAGGCATGTTATTTAAAAACCTCTCAAACTAATAAGTAATGCGTCTCTAATGTCCATACTTATTTGTGGAAAATATTGAATTGTTAGATCTATTTCTATTACGGAAATATTAGAAGACCTAAAAAGGCAGTAAAACTACTCAGAATTTAAGAAATAGTATATACAGCTGTTTAAAAGTTAACTTTGTTGTGTTATATATTTATCGACTCAAAATTATTTCATATAATCCTTTTGTATACTAAATTCTCTGCATTATCATTGAATATCTAATTTTTTCAAGATAACTGCAAATTGTCGTTTTATTTAGGAAGGTACCTAGAAACCTAGCAAAATTAATATGTATCTTTCGCCTCAGAGTAAACCTCCATGTTTTGTTTCATCGAATCGTTGAAGCAGCTCATCTGAAAATGATATCCCGGCCTGGATGGCATCGAGGATTAGGTAAATCTTATGGGCAGAGATGGAAAGTTATACATTTTTTCGAAAGCCGATTTTGGTCGGGGTGGAGTATTAGCCCAAATTGGATCCTCGCTAGAATCATCATACGAGTTTCGAATGAAGATGCTGTAGGCATCCATCCATGAAGCGACCCCGTTCGCATTTAGGATCGAAATCTTTCGATATAAGGATCACTCTCTTCCAGACGTCAGTTCCTTCTCTCGCATTACCTCCATTCCTTCTTCCTTACGTTCCACTCTTCCTCGTACCCATCTTTCCCCATGCTTAACAAGCGATGCGAGATATTCTCCTCCACTTCACACTGCAAATCCTCACCATCCCATCATTTCCATCTTCCCTCCTCGTTCGCATGTTGTTTGTTGAAATGCTATGAAACTCTTGCCTAATCTTAAAGAGCGTGGTTAACACAGTGCTGCCAAAAAAATTAGCTCAGCCAACTACTCACTTGCTCTAATGATGACAAGTTGTATGTATTCCATTAAATCTAGATCTTTTTTGACATATTTGAAATTAAAATTGGGCAACTTAAATTAGAGTGTCTGTATATGAATGCTACTGAATAAAAAACATATTGGTAATTTATACGTAAGAACTTAAGAGTGGCGCTGGCTGATGAAATAAAGCAGACTTGAGCACAATTTAGAGCTACAGATTTAAGTAACAAATAAGTTCAGTATGACAATAACTTTGAAAATATCCCACGTAATGTTATGCATTTTAGTATTTAAAATTTGTCAGAGTTGATTGAGTGTATGATTAAGGACAATTAAAATTTTGGGGAAATTTTATTGTCTTTCTCATACAATTAAAGATTGAGAGGAAAATATCTAAAGAGGACGTTAAATGGTTTTCTGTATAGATAAGGCAATGGATAAGGAAAGGTTTAAGATAGTGAACAAATTAAGATAAACATGAAAAGATAAATATGAAATATCAATGGACAGAGAATGGAGAGCTCGCTGTAGTAGTTTAGAAAGAGTAATCGAAAATTTCCAATGGTGATGATAGTAAAAAGACATCCCGTGGTGTGATTTATTGGTCGAATAGACCAAAAGAAAGAAAAATTGCGCATAGTACTTGGTGTATATTTATTTCCTGTACTTGGGTATACTTTAGCATATAGACGCATTTTCATCTTTGTATCAGCAAAGAATTACACCCTCCTGATTCATATCGTATATTTTCCCTGGCGTTTGTGATGTTTTTATCCAAATCAATCACTCGCGAATATGGCTTCTTCCTTTCTCTTTCTTGACTCGCTATTCGATACAGTGCGTTTTTTGTTCCTCGTAAAATTCAAAATTTCGGAGGAATGGCCTCGCGTCAAGCCAAATTCTTCTTCGCTTCTCAATATTTATTTTACTCTTCTGAATTTTATCTGAGACTGCATTGGACAGGTGAAGATTCGCTCATGATATCGATTCGTCACGGAGAAAATCGGAATTGAATGATTATGCTGGAAGTAGTCTTCTTTCGTTGCGAATCACTTTGAATGATTCAAAAAATTCATTTCGTAAAATCTATAGCTCATAAATATATGGATGGTTAGAAATAGACTATGATAGTTTAATTTCTTGATAAGTCCTTGTATGTAGTTAATGTCCCTTTCTATAAATTATATTCAAATAAGCATCTTTATATTCTGTCACCTCAAATTCTTGGAGAATTAATTTCAGATATGCTTGAGTTTAAGAAATATTTCTGAATCGCTAAATAATAAATTAAAGTCTGGTTTGAACAATTGCAAAAAAACTCGTGTTAGTAAATAAGGAAGTAATGGTTAATTAATTAAATTTTAAAATAGTTACGTAAGATGTTATCTAAACCAAATACGCAATTTAGCTGTTAGGAATGAAGCTTGTGGAAGAAAACACAAATTAATTACATGCTATGTGTCGTATGGCTCAAAAACTAAAGAATGGTCATTTATGCAAATTTTAGCGTATATTTAAAAAAAACACCTGAGACGATGACAAGTTAACTGCTTGTAGATGTATTCTACTAACAATTTTTTTCAACTCGTGTCTCAAATCAAATCAGTTTTTGCCATCTCCCGTAAATATTCTGAAATGCACTGAATCACCGACTGAAGAAAAAGAAGTTAATTTGCAAAGTTGATTTTATCTGCGTAATCGGATGTGTGGAGATGAGCTGCAAATCTGGGTTGAAAAGAATTCCATATTTTATGAAATATTTTGTTAATAGTGTTAATGTGAGCCCTAATTCTTTCGTTGATAAAGCAGAAATATGCGTTTTCTAAATTTTAATGAAAAATAAAACAACTAATAGCACGAACAATATTTTGAAGTTCGCTCATGTTTTCTTAAGGAATGCTAATGCCCTTGTAGAACATCATTCCACATGAGAACCGTATTTTCTACCGTTAAATTTCGTTTGTTATTAGAATATATTCCATCCAACATTCAGTCTGACCATCCCACATTTATTACGGTGCTCATGCATCTATTGCCTGTATCCTCTTACGAACTTTCTCCCGTATAAATTCTTTTCCCATTCCCTCTTTCGCGTCTATCCAGGATATCCTCGACTCCTTTATGCCTCACTATCTCAGACCCCTTCCATCAATTCTCATCGACCCTTTTTACCCTTTCCCAACCCCTCGCGTCTTCAATATCTCATCTCAAAGCCACCATTCCCCTTATATCAAGTTCCATCGTTCCAATCGTAAACCCCTCTCGCCTCCCCTCCCACTTCCTCCTCTTTTCCTGGGGAATGCCAATTCTTGAAGAGGTGCTCCGTAGGTTAATGGAGGCACGTGTCTGGAATCGGAAAACTGTTTTGGAAGAGCGCGGAAAAAACGGCGGAAGGATTTGGACATTAGGAGAATTAGGACTTCGTGGATTCTGTTTACAGCGAGGTAAATGCCGTCTACTAGGGTCTACTCGGGTCCGCGGGATGACGTCACCAGGGGCGGGAGTGATCTGGGCTTCCTTCCAGACTTTTATGAAATTGTTCTGTGTTTTTGATTTCTTTCCTCCCGTTTCTTTTTTCCTCGACATGAGTGAAAAAGGCATGCTTTTTCCTGTTCCACTTTTGAGCCAAAGACCAGTTTTGCTTTTTTATTTTTCTTTTCATAGTCTTGGTTACGAAGTTTTTCTATGATTCTACGTAACGGCAGTTGGTTCGAGGTCCCGATTCCGTTACCGGAATGCCTTAGTGCCGCAATGAAAATTAATGAGCCGAATAAAGAATTCCGTTTAAATTCTTGTGTTAGTTTTTAATCGAATTTCGTAAATTCTAATCATATATTTCAAAGTCTTAGGCGACGATTTGTGAAAATTAAGTACGTCGGAGTTGTATTTTTTTACAAACAATAAAAATGTATTCGAAGATTGAGAATGACTTGGTTTCGATGATTACTAGTCAAAACCTGACGTTTTCAATCTTTAAACATATTCTTATTTTTTGTAGAAAAAGAACGATATCTTTTCATTTCTACCTAATCATATGTATTTCCCGCCTTTTTATGGACAAGTATCTTTAGGCATGAGTTTGATTACTCAGTAATTATGTAGTTCATTTTCCGCTTTCATAAAAATACTACACTTACTTGATCAACATAAAAAATACTCAATAATTGATACACAAGTTTTTCACCAATCGTATCATATAAGATTCTATACTAATTTATTCTTTGTGTGCTAATTATTAATGTCAATGCTCATAAAATTTGATTTTATGTTGCCCGAAATGTCTGAATTGTATTAATTTGATACTAGGTTGCAACCTAATCATCGAAAATTTAAAACATTCTTAGAGTAGAATTAATTAAGGAAGACATCTATTTGTAAAACTCCATTATTGAAATAACAATGGAAATAACGAAGATGAAATTTCACGAAATATTTGTTTATTGCGACCGGTTTCAAAGAAACGGTGGTCTGGCGATAACTATGAGTAGTTGAAACCGGCTGCAATAAACCAAAATGAATGCGGATAAAGTGAAATGTGAAATTTCACCTTATTTATTTCCACCATTATTTCAATACTTCCGCGAATTCAAAATGTGCCCGACAAACGTATGGAGACACCTTGATATATTCATTGATAATATAAATAGTTGGAAGGTAGAGAATGAGGAAAATTGCATTGAGATAAGCAGCTGTTTATTACTTTCTCCCTATACGTAGTATAGAGAAAGGTAAAAAGGTTTGTGGGCGCTCTATCTTAAAAAGTAATTACCCGATCATTTCCAAAATTCATAATTTGTATTTTCCTAACAATGCCAAGAGTTGATTAGTTTTTGATGAATACCGCTTAACCGGAAGTTGCGGTTTATCCGGAACAAAATTTTGTTTCTTAAATATCTCTGTCAGAATGCAATGTGGGTATATACAATAATGCTCAAAAGTTATAGATAATGTACTTTACTAAAACTTTTATATGAAACATTTTTTCGTAACACTGATTGTTTAAGAGTTATTCTCGAATAATGGTTAACCGGAAGTGATTGTTTATCCAGAAATGTAAGTTTTTCATACATATCTCTGTCAGAATGCAATGTAGGTATATTTATACAACTATATACAAAAGTTATAGATAAAGTACATCGCTACTACTTTTGTTTGAAACATTTTTTCGTAACACTGATTGTTTAGGAGTTATTAGTGAGTACTCGCTAACCATAAGTGGCTTTTTTATCAAAAAATTGTAGTTTTTCTTAAGTATCTGTGACAGAATGTGATGTATTTATATACAATTTTTACAAAAGTTATAGATAATGCATTTTACAACAAATTTTGTTTGAAACATTTTTCAGTAACACTCATTTTTTTGGAGTTATTTATATATAGCAGGCATAGACTTCTGTTTTTAATAAATACGGAGAAAGTAATGTGTTGTCCACATCAGATTTTTTAAAATTGTGCTTGTTTTGCAGTGCCAATAATTAAACATGTTATGGCACTTATTTTGCCCGAGTTTTCGTGTTACTTTTGATACTTAGATGCCTTTTACTTCCCTCTTTTCCTGCCCCAGACGTGTAGAGCGGAGAGAAGTTAGCGAAGTCTAATTGCGCTTGATTTACAACGCGATTCGTACCCATTCGCCAACTCCCAGTCCCTCCATACAAAGTTACTCCATTCCACACTCACTTCCCTCCATTCATGGCCCCCGCGTGCCAGTTGGCTACCATTCTGCACGAATTGTACCCTTGAATGTCCTCAAAAATCATCCTATTTTCTCTGTGAATCCATGATCGGCGCACATCTTGCGGGGAAGGAAATAACTATTTGCGGCCGTAAGGGAAAATTAATTTTCTAAGATTTTTTCCGAAATGGGTTCGAAGGCTGCAGACTCTATTCCATTAAGATTTTCTTATGAGGTGAATAGTATTCTTCGCGGAAGCCAAGAAAAATTCTACATGAAACTTTTATTCATTTTACATTTTAGTATATGGATGTGCATACTTTCTCAAAATGGCCACTGCCTTTTTCCTTCACTCGATAACTCATATGAAAATGTGAATTTGTAATATTAATTGTAATTCAACTGAAGAAAATAAAGATAATTACTACAAATCAATGTCAATAACTGTATATAAATGAAAAATCTTTACAAGTATACGAATTAGTTAAATATTCGTTTTAAGATTTCCGAAATTAAATAAATACACTTTCATCATATTTTTTTCTATCCCACAATCAGTATGTTTGGACCTACTGCTTCCGAAAGCGTTTATTAAATAAAGAATTTTTTAAAAGTAGTTTATACTCAGAACTAATTTTAAGCTTGCCTGATATTTCCAACATACAATTAACTACAGAGATGCGCTCATATTTTAATCAAGTCTAACTGATTTTATTTTCATTGAAGTGTTGAAGTTTCTGATAGCAGCTTCTAAAACAGCGTTCAAAAGTTATTAATGAATTATTTTACACTTATTTTGATTGTAAATAAATTTAATGATTTACCTGTTAGTTTTAATTTATATTCCCACTTCCTTGGAGTTGATTTAAAATTTTGATACATTTTCACTTTTCTTTACTTTCAGGTGAGTAACTTCCCTCCTCTCTTTACAACTACCCTGAAACGGGCGAAGATAAAACAACCACCGTAAGTAGTATAGCATTACTTCAAATATCTCGACTCATCATTCTATCAGTTGTGATTACGATTCGGGACCAACAAATACATATCTCCAATGAATCAAGTCTTTCCTTCACTCTATAACCTTCTTCAGTTTTTAATATTGAAATTCGCAATATCTAAGGCTCTGTATTGTTTTTTCTTACTTTTTATTTAAGACACAGGAATTTTAAGTACCCTACAATTTTTGATTGCTGCATTTTGCTGTACCGCTCTCTATAAAATTAATTCTTGAAGCAATTCGTTTTAGCATTCATTCCCTTTAAATTTTCTTCTATCTTTATATAGATATACTTCACCATGAATATACTTCTCTAATCGATAGCATTCACGTACTTTTCGCGGAAAAGTGAATTCTTGAATAGATTTGGTCTGTATCTATCTCCTCGTAATATCAAAACAGACTATGTAACAGGAAGGACGAACAAATGCTGGTTTCATCATCTGATTATGTGGTTTCTCTGATTTTTTAAACAAACTAAGGCTTTGTTTAAATCTTCTATTTTCTAAGGAATCCCATCCTGCGTAGTGAAAGACTTGAGTAACACTCACTGATTTTTCGTGGTAATTCTTACAACAACATTGGTTGCTCTTAGTATCTTTCGTCGTACTTATGTCTAATTTAGAGCTCAAAAGTTTCTTAGAAACCCACGCTAATTGTATTATTTAATTTGAACATACATTGCTTCCAAATGCTTATTTCAATTACTTTTATCAGAAACGTTTCGTGTATGGAAACATTGAAATACATCCCTCATGATTATTAATAATGTAATATTATCTATGCAAAATTACAGTTCAGTTATTTAGAGTATGAAATTCAAATATTCCTCGCTTTGAAATTATTTTACGACATTTTCACTAAGGACAATGGCTTACGTTTGAGATCCTAAATCACTTGCTGTACCCACTTTTACCATCGTTTACTTCCAGTACGATCTAATTGGCGTCATTTCACAACCCGTCTATGATTAAGGGCGTAGTCTCTCTTATAGAAACCGACGCTAAAGCATGTGGTAAATAGAGACTGTCTAATCCCATTCGGAGTCAAGAAATAAATCCTAAGGAAACGCAGAAAAAGTGACTGAATAAAAGACGCCGCTCTGTCAAAACGCTTCCTTCAATTTCGCAGTCTATCTCCGAAAGGGAGGATACAAAAAATAAAGGGAAATACAAAACGCGGATGGGGAAAAAGACCAAATTTTGCAAATAAGAGTCAACGAGACTCGCACGAGAGGGCCTTGAGAAATGCGATCTTATATTCTCCCTCCTAAAAACTGTATGTGCCACCGGCGGGAAAAAATGCCAATAAAACAAACGCTATCTCGAAGCAAATGCTTCACTGGAGTAGGTTTAGGGGAAGAGGGGCATAAGTCGAGACTATATAAAAAAATGACCCGTTGATAAAAAGGAGGTGGTTTTTAAGAAGATTGATTTTGTTTTGGTTGAGAGGAGGCTCCGGAGGGTTTCGGGAAAGGGGATTTGGGGAAGGTTTTCGTGTTTAGGAACCGGGGATGGTCTTAGAGCCGGGATACGGACGTGGAAGGGGAGATAAGGCGGGCAATGGTACGTCTGCAAAAGGTGGAATGCCAAGCGATAGAGAACGATTGCCATGGGAATAAGTTTGGAGTGGGGGTTGTGATGAATGGTACATTTTCCATCTCGAGTGAAACATTTTCCTCTTTAACAATGAAACGCAGCAAGGTGGAGGGTTGAGGATTAAACGTGAGGGTTTTAATTATAGCTCTTCTGGTGGTTCGGAGGAGTATCGAGGATTTATTGTGGGAAGGTGCTCTCTTGGTGATTTCTTGAGTGGAGGGTGGTGAGTTGCAGTGATGAAGAATGGAGCTTTGTTTGCGACATTGTGCTCAAACTTTGATAATTAAATTGGGGGCGGTACGAATTATATGTTTTAAATTTAATTGGACCCACGCTTTTGGGTTCTAATTGGAGAAAAATATCACGTCCCGGCTCTTGTTAAGAGAAGTTATATATAATAACGTTGCCGGAGGCGTATTAATTGGATGTACATTTTTACGTATCAATTATATCTAATTCTTACTGCAATTAAGGAAATCAAATCTAGAAGATAATTATGTTATTACTGCAAGATTGAAAAATCCACTTTTTCCTTCATCACTGCAAGATTAATGTCTCACCTAACTCTTCTTTGTGGGATTAAATTAAGTGAGATAAAACTGTGGATTTGAAAGTATTGAATTATTTCTTTATCTAAGTATATAATATTTTCAGGATCTCCGATTCGAAAACAGTACCAACATTAGCTTCTTGGAAGGAGTAAACTGCTTTTAGAGTACCCGGAATTTTGACGCTTTTCAATTGGAACAAGTGTAGTTTTTTGTATGAATTTATTCTTCATTTCATCGTTTAAGACAAGGAATGTATATATTTCAACTAAGTGTATTATTAATTAATGCTTGGCGGTATAATAAGATGCGAAAAGATTTGTAGATGTTTCATTATCGATGATACATTGTAGATTTCAATGCTTATCTCTTATTTTACATCGTAGTTGATGATCCGTTTCGTTTTCAAACAAGGTCCGTGCATAGAAATTTTTATCATAATTGATTCAAAACATTAGTTTCGAAAATTTATTATTCATTATGATGTATTATAATTTTGATTGAATCTGATTCTCAACTCTGTTCGTACCTTTTTATACAATTGCGCTAACAATCAAAAGCATTTTGTAGGATTTTACTTCAATATTTATAAATTTGTTAATACTTCTTAATAGAAAATGGTAAACGTTTAGTTTTACCAAAATTGACGAAATTTTCAAAATTTAATTTAAAGGCTAAAAAACTCAGGTACCTGAAGGTTGGAAATTTTAATAGTTTTTGTTTTATTTAATGAAATATTGCGCTACAGACCCACGCTACTTATTGATGGTTGATTGTATGGTTGTATGCTAAGACGGATCTTATAAATATGAGAAAATATTAACGGAATTAGAGTTTAACTTTCATGACATCGATAGAATGAATGCTTTGCTAAATATTCGAACGTATTTACTTTAGATATTTACTTAGATTCAATCATGTTTTTCATCTAACGAAAATCATTCTTTCGTAGAACTCCCACGTTTATCCTTAACTTGGAATGACTCAATAAAACAAATGTACTGTATATATATATGACACATGCAGTTAAGCTTACTTTATATATTTTTTCAAGGACTAATACCTATTATAAGCTAGTGAAAATTATTGTTTCTTAAGTGTAAACATTTCGAGGAAGAAAATTCGGTAATCGATGAGTAATATAATATGCAGATGATAGTCTGAAAGAAATTTCATCACATTAAATTCAAAAAGCAAGTTTAAGTGCGTTGTTCTTACCTCTTGAATCAGTAACGTGTCATTAAGTGATGATTAAATTCACCATCACTATTCTTGCGAATTTAGATCCGAAATAACTTTCCTCGACAAGATCCCAATGTGACGTACGTATCAGGGTCAAATCACCTTCTCTAAAACGGCACACATTAAGGAGATTTATAGCCATGCGTGAAACGGGTATTCCCCCGAAATAAGGGTGGCTCTAATTAGACATTCCGCAAATTTCTAAAAGATTCAATTCACTCTAAAATAGTCACGTCAGATAGGATAATCATAAATCAATACGCAACTTTTTATGGCAGCCGCGAGTTCATTCGTAATCCCAAATTGCCTTTCCATACCTTTGAAAGAGGACATTTATTGGAGGTGAGACCCCTTAATTTAGTGAAGCCCTGTGCCATCCTTATATACCCTAGTCATAAAGACACCCTCCCCATCCGTACCCTTCCAATCGTCTCTACCCCTTCTCACTTTCATACCCTGGCACGTCCGTGTCTTTCAGCCTTTTCCATCCGACAACTTCTCCAGCTCCATCACCTCTAACTCCAGCCGCAGGGAACGGAGTAATTGGTCCGCCTGGAGTCCTATAAAATTCTCTCGCACAGCCTGCCTTCGAAAACTCAACCTCTTCTGTTATTTTTCCCCTCCGTCTCGCCTAAGTTCCTCTCGACTTTCCCATCCCAGAAATGCCGTTCCCAGAGGTTGAGACATCGCTTATCCGACCCAAGGTCGAAGCCGCTTGATCGTCTTCCCCGTCCCAGAGGTGAAAAAAGCCGTGGAGGGGATGAATGGAAGTTAAGTGTTGGAGTGACATTGTTACTTCCTCACCGTTTTGGCGTCGGGAAATTGTTTGCGAATAGTTGAAGTATTTGGTACGAGGATGGCGGAATTATGCGCTATGGTTTCCCTAGGATAATGATAAAGGTTAGCCTCAAAGGGCTGGAGCGTTTGCGTCGAGGTGCTTTCTTTGTTCCGGCCACCTAGTGTTCTTGTCGTGTGCTAGTGTGAAGATGAAGATTTCTCTACGTAACGTTAAGAGAGAAACTTCCAAATTGTGCTACCTTATCAAAATTTGCCTAAAGCATATTATTTCGGGATAAATTTTTTTCTGAATGATCCACGATTTTGTAAGAGATTACAGGGTATTATTTACTTGAGCACACTTAAACAATCTATAGTATACCCGTTAGAGTAAAAAGGTTTCTTCTCAGGTGATTTATCAATATTAGAAGCCTCGTGCTTACGAGAATAATCTGAAATTTTCTTACTTAATTTGAAGTTTGATTTGCCGTTTTGTGGTAATAATCGTGTCAGGGGCTCTGAGTAAAATGCTCGAATCTCCTTTATTTTCCTTATTCTATCCTTACACATCCTTATAGTGTCATTTATACTGTAGTAATAGTTATGTTAAAAGTGCTTCGATATCTTAGCTCATATTGCACGTGGGCTCCCTCCGAGAATCGGATCGCATCGAATTCATCTCCTCCTTACGGAGAACTATTATTGTGGCTCATGACCCCTAGGGCTTTCATCCACGTAAATTCGCAATATTGGCACTTAAAAACTAACATTGCTAATTCATATTAAAAAAGCTCGCAGGAGAAATCGCAGGTTTAATTGGTTCAGTCGTAATTTTTTTATTCGAATTTGAAAATTCAAAATTTCCCGCTTCCGCGGCCGCTGCTCGGAGGGTTGTGACCGTTTGGTGCTTCTTGAAGTGCTTCGATATCTTAGCTAATTTTGCACATGGGCTCCCTCCGAGAATCGAACCAGAGACCGATTATAAAGCAGAACGGAATACCCGGAAGCCCATACAATTTATATAGCATTTCATTTCTCGTTTTTCATCGTCATTAATCGAAGATAAAGATATATTATCGATATCATAGCCAATTTATAAATCGCCAATAATTTAGTTTCCGATACACGATTTCATTATACATATTTTTGGTGTTGGTTTGGTGTTGCTGGTTTGATAAAAAAATTATCAAATACTTTATTTCTCATTCATATCATTCCTTAACAGTGTAAACATTAGTGCAATGCAATATCTATGTCTTGAAACTACGAGTATAAGAAAAACATTTGCCACGTGGCAACCACCATCAACATTTTAAAATATCAACACCCTCTAACAATATACACTCCTTTTTCTGTGGAAGAAAAGTAGAATTTCTCAAAAAAAATGTCAGCTTTTATTTGTTAAAGTAGCAACTCTAACAAAGTTTGGATAAAAGCGGTATTCTAACCATTTATAACTCAGTTGCATCCACTGTGGTGCATTCACTCACAAATTAAAGCCACCTTTCATTGGTACGTTAGCCGTAGAGTCGTCATCACCTTTAAACTAAATGAGGTCCACCTTCGCCCATCGCTTTGACTTCTCTTGCGGGAAATTAACCGCTTCTCTGTAATCTCAAGCGAAAGATGACGCACTCGCGAGTAAGTATTCCACGCGCTTTTCATCGGCGCCACCAAAATGAAATCGCCACCAAGAATTCCGCCTCTTTCCGCTCACTCCAATTAACGTCGCGCGACTTCTCTAATGTTCCCTTTAACTTTGACGACCAACTGACCGTGTCCCACCACCTCTTTTCTTTCTCAAACTTTATTTCTCTTTTATATTTAATGCTTTTGGTTTCCCCTGCTCGTAATCGATCGCTGCCTTAGTACATATCATTACGGGAGGACATACAATCTGTCAATTCAGCCTCGACTCTGTGATACCTAGTTCTCCGTAATAAAACTTGAGGAAAAATAAGAACGCTTATACCTTTACCACAGTAATTTTATTAACTCGGGATCATGGTTTCCATCTATCAAAAGATTTTATAGAGCGAAACCATGTCGTGACTTAATAAAATTACAGTGGTAAAGATAAAAGCGTTCTTCTTTTTACTTTCTCCATATACGTAGTATAGAGAAAGCATTGTTTTCATAAAAAAAATCTACTTCGAGATTTCAACGGAAATACATGTTTTGGGGTCCAAACATTATTTATAATGTTTGTGACGTAAAAGATCATATGATATAAATTAATCACTTATCTTCCTAGTTTAGATTGAATATGGAGTTCGAAAATGCTGTCGTAGATAAATATGTACATCTTATATATGGAGAAAGTCATGTGCTGGCCACATCAGATTTTTTCTCAAGTTTCATTACGGGAGGACCAAAGATTTCTCCGTCTTTTTATAATTTTCGTTCCTCCTCGCACTCTACTATATTCCTCACCATAAGAATGACTGTTTTCGACGTAACCGTCGTTTCTTGCAACTAGATTGTTGTAAGTTGAACTTAACTGTTAAGTTGAACACTGTTACTCCTCCTTTTTCAATAGCTATGTTACTCATTCTGCTTCCATTCAGGTTTCTCATAAGAGAACGAATCGAGGATAGCATTCTTTTTGTATTTACTTTTAACCTTGTTTCTAACAAAACGTCCTCAAAACGTGTGGTTATAATATCATTTAACTATTTGAAGTATATTCCTAAAATCCGTCTCAAAATTCATAGAATAGAATTTTCGGCGGGCATAGCCCTTAACAAAAGTTTTAGATAGAAAAAGAATTCAAAGTAGAAAAGATATCTAAAGTATAAAATATTCCACAAGTACAAAAATTAACACTAACAAAAAAGATTATTATATTTTTTAAATTTTTTTACAATTATAATAATTAATTCAAGTTACAATACAAATTAAAGCGTAAAAATAATTATTTCAGTAAAAATGTCTGGGATCGGCTTACATGAATTAAAATATCTAAAATTAATTTACAATTTACACGAAATTTAAATTTTATTTATTTATTCCATTATTAATTTTATTCAATTTATGCTTCCATTACAGTATTGAAATCATTATATCAGAAAACCTGTATGAGGTCGGTTTAAAAAGTTAAAATATTTAAATTTACATTGAATTTTAGTACATATAATTGATCTTTTTATCAATATAGGTTTTCCTGTGTCTAAGAAGACTCGCCAGGGATATCCTAAATCGAAATCTATATGATATACAATGATAGGAATTATAAATATTCCCCGTTAACCTCCGAGAAGAATTATTCGCGTGTTTAGTAGCGTTTGTATGTACTCGTAGTCTTAAAGGCTCGGGTCAGCTTCAATTCGTCCGTGTATTACCCTCATATTCTGCCTCGCATCTTCTAAATGGCGGAGCGCCCTCTATGGCCACGGGCTGCTAATTGTAGCCAAGAATGCGTTTTAAAGGACGGCCCGCGGAGTGTGGGCGTTTGGAATTCCGAGAGAATGTCGTAACCTTCGGTCCTTTTGAGGGGACGACCGTTTGCGATCCTCCGGCGACCCGGATTTGGAATTCGCCGAATATGCGGGTCGCAAATGGACGCTCTTATGAAAACGTTACTCTCTCAAGACTCGTTTTTATCCGTTTGTTTTGTTGCCCTCTCGAGCATTGAGGCTGCTTCTTGCGGTGCTAAGTTTTTAGTTTGGTGCCCCCTTGGCGAAGCGCCCTCTAAAACGCTGGGCATAATGGAAATCGCGCCGTCTTTTAAAACAAAGGAAAGATGCCCGCTTCCGACTCTATCTTATTATGTAATGTTTATACAAGCATGAAGATTTCAAAGATGAAAGATTCTTTTTGTATTTTTATTTAGTTGGTGCCCTCAAAAACATTCCAGCTTATAGACAATTACAGAAGAGGCATCAACAATTGACGAACACAAACAGAAATATCCGGTTAGGTGGAATCGGAGCGCTAGCATTCTGTCATGCTAACCTTGCGAAAATAAATATAAAATTTGAAGTTAATAATTGATTTGATTTTGCCTTATTAAATATTATTATTACGATATTAATCTTACATTACTCCTTAATTTATATCGTAATTCGTATGTAATTTTATCGTATATAATTTTCTCCGTCTGTTTTAGCAGGGATGATATGCCAATGCTTCAAGTAGTTTAAATTGTACATTTATTCGAAATTTTTGAAATGTATGAAGCAAATGATGCCAAAGCAAAAGTGCTTCCTAAGTAACAATATTTATGGGGTCTATTTTATGTTATAAAGTTTTTCGTTATGGAAACACGTTAATTTTGAATATATTACATATTCACCCTTATGGCGTAAAGAAGGAAATTTTTAGAACACGGCTGTTAATGAATTAGAGGCTTTAAATCTCCTATAGCCGTCTTAGTCGGCTTTCCTCCTCTCATTCACCGGTATCCGGACAAAGGAAGAAAGGATCACTAAATAAATGTGAACCTTTCTTATTGTTTCCAAATACCGGCGAATGAGACGAGGAACGCCAACAAACACGGCTATTGGAAATTGAAAATCTCTAATTCACCCATAATCTTGGAAAAATCAGTATTTGGTTTTAATAATCAGAGTAGATAATAATTCTAAAGGTATATACTCAAATAATTATGTCGAACGATCCGAAAACGGTTTCATATCCATAAATATTGAGTTTTGTGATCCAGTTTGTTCAAGGTACGCTCACCTGAAACGTATTTGCCTAAGACATCGATAATGGATACATTCTAAATATGCATGGTTTCGCATAAGGTCCTGTAACATATTTCATATTAAATCGGTTATTAGATTGAATCGACTAAATACGAGTAGAAGAATGACCTAATTTTTCTTCCATTTTTTTTCTTAGATTACCTTTAATTTTCCAGCATCAATACCCATCATTACTCTTAAATTTTATGCAGAAATTAATTTAACAATGAATAGCAAGTTAGTAAAAATGTTTAATTCCCTTTAATATATATTTTTTCCATTTGTACGCGTTGAACTGTGAACAGTTTTGAAGTGATTTTATCAGTAGTATGACTATTGCTCATTGCTTAGTTACCTTTTCGTAAATGATGGTTTATTGTTTTCCAAATCATTTATTCGATTCACCGTTTCCTCTTCCACTGGTTGAAATTGAAGTTTCAGTAAGATAAAATTTAAAATTGGTTTGTATATATTTGTATATAAAAACATAATGAAATATGTTACATCATTGTAATTATTTCTTATAATTAAAATAACCAAATTCATGACCGTTAAAGGTTATTTTTAAAATTTAGGAAGCGAGTAATTCAACGAAAATACGCGGAAGTTTAAAATATGCCATATTTACATTTGAATTGCTGATTGTAAATGGTAAAAGGTTTTTAGCCACCTCTTCTATTACAATTAGTTTCTATGAAACACTGCGCTCAGAAAATGCTGATAATATACGTTTAATACAGAGAGAATTAAATTTTTGCTCAGAAGCGGTAATTATCTGAGTGGCCCCTCTGATACTCACTTGCCCCTAATCAGCAAAAAACTCGCAACATTTTAACTTCGAATTCGTGAATACTTTTAAATTGTTCACATATTTGTATATACCCTGAAGATATTCTTAATCCCTTCCCATGTACTATAACGTTTCGACGAAGGATATAGGGACGGCTCCGACACAAATGATACAATAGCAAAATAGATATTTATGTTTTGTGTCTTATGTGTTATGTTTTGTTTCCTGTATATGTATTTAACTTTCTATGGGTATTTCATATATATGTATATATGTATATATGTATTTATTTCACCTGAAATGATCATACTACAAGGCTTTTGGATTAACTGCAAAGATATCTCATAATAACAATTATAGTAGCAAAGTATGTATTATAGATCTTATCAGGGTTCTTTGTACGCATAAACGTATATAAACGTACTTTTTGTACGATTGATACAACCATACATCGCCATAAACTGAACCTTATACAGAGGGATACTTTAACGCTTTAATATATTTATTTTGGATACGTATGAAAGAAATAGCCTAAAGAGAAACACTAGCGTCTAAATTATCCGCAAATGGTCTTCCGATCGAGAAAACATAGTTACTTTGAAAAGAGAAGATCCGTGTAACTACGTCTGCGGTTCCAACGAAAACATCCCTCCGACGAAATATTCGCGGAAAAAAGTCCATTACCTAAGCAAACACGCACCTTTTATAAGAACTCCTCTCACCGAACAAATAAGAAAGAATAACATCCGAGATGAGTCAAATAAAAATTTAAAAGGGACTCGCTTTCCACTCCCTCTACGCTTCCTCGTCAATTCAATTTCTCACTCTCTTTCCCTAATCCATCAAAGTTTTTTTTTATACATCCTCGAATGTTTCCCTTAATCCAGGGCCTCGAAGTAGGGAGATGAAGGAAGAAGGGAAAATATAAGATTTTCGAGGAGTAAGGAGCGGAAGGTAAACTTTTTAAATTCGGTTATTTCTCGGTTCTTTCCACCTCCCGCTATCCTGTATTTTCTTTCGGGTGTAGGTGGACCCTGGAATCTAATAGGTCGGATATTTGAAGGGATAGCATACAGATTCTTCTTACTTAGCTAAGGGATCCGAGTCTTGTCGTGGTTTGGTCCGGTGGAGGCGTAAGGCACCTGCGCAGAAGATGAATTCCGTAGGAAGCCTACTTTGAGCCTGAAATGAGTTGCCAGCGGAGTTACTAATATATGGAACTTCCTTGTAAGTCTCCTTTCTGCCCCAATCTAAAGTCTGGTTGAAAGCCCTTGTCTGAGGGGAGCGGAGGAGAAATGGTGGGAAGCAAGAGGAGAAGTTATATGCCAGAGGTGGGAAACCGTTAGGCCACTTGCTATTCGGGTGCTCTGAAACATAAGGAATATTCGGGATCATATAGAAATAACTATGCAAATTTACCAAAAACTTTTTTATTTTAAGATCGGTTTTGAGCTTAAGAGGACGAATCGAGGATAGCATTCTTTTTGAATTTACTTTTAACCTTGTTTCTATCAAAACGTCCTCAAAACGATTGGTTATAATAGCATTTAACTATTCGAAGTATTTTCCTAAAATCCCTCTCAACATTCATAGAATAGAATTTTCGGCGGGCATAGCCCTTAACAAAAGTTTTAGATAAAAAAATAATTCATCATCGCCACATTCACCGCTCATGAAAAAAAGTGGAAAAATGTAAAAAATATTTGATGATAATTAATTGTATAGTTATTTCAATATGATCCCAATCACGAAAATCCATCAAATTAAGGCTACTTCAATTGAATTTATAAGGAATATCATTGATATACTAACTATTATCTTTATATATTATTTCTAAGCATCCATTTTTGATTAGCAACGCTTTTATCCCTTCATACTCCATTAAAACATATAAATTAAACACCATTCAAAGTTTCCCGCTTAAATCAATCAATAAATGATATATGCACTATTTGGGCGAAAATTTGAGTTAAAATTTGAATTTGCCCATAAAATGTTGTCACTGAATGTGTAGATATCGATATCTAACGATAAAATTGAGATATACCAAACCTGATGATATTAAACTGTTATTATTTTGTGCAAAAATTTTGCTCATAGCAAATAGTATTATATATTGTAAATATACTAATACTTTAAGTAATACATATATATTAGGTTGTATCACGAAAACCTTTTTTTTTTAATTCGAAATTTCAAGTCAATTAAAAGTTCTCACTATGGTCACATATTAACCCAAAAACATTTTTGGTCGATTTGAAAAATATTTAGGCCTCCCGCAACGGGCCTAAAGTTTGATTTTTTTTCATAAACGAAGATTTTCATTTTTTTTAAACATAAATACAAATTTTTGTTTTCAAGTACAAAAATTTAAAGTTTAGAATGTTAATTAACAGTATAAAAAATATTTCTGTCGTGTAACATTTACGCCTCCCCGAATCTACATGAAAACCTTAATATAATACATAAATAATAGATCTCAGGGTGGTACTTTTAAGTTTAGGAAAAATGACTTGTAAAATAGACTTATTAGGTTTAATTTGCGATTAAATGTGATTTTTAACGATTTAAATGCAATAATATTTTGATGAAGGTCAAACCCCTCAAAGTTATCTTATGGTTTCATATACTGTCGAACTTTTTTATACGGCCGAAATTGTTTGCGGACTCCTCATGGACCTATGTCCTAAGCTGCTTGTTTGTTGGGTGTTGGACCAAATACCTATTAATATAGTCTTCAGAAAGATAACTCGCATAGACGTATAGATAGCTTCTGCACCGGGTCTTCCGACTGGATTATACTCGTTCGAAAAACGCGTTCATCGTAGTGCTGTGAGCTTTCTCGGCACCCCTATAGAATTACCTTCGGTCTCACCCCATTCCTTTTTTATATCCTCCCACGCGTTTTTATTTTCCAAAGAGTACCCTCGCCCGTTTTCACTTCATTAAGTTTCCGAATGCTTTATCCGGACTCTCAGCTTGTCATTCTCTTAATGGCTTTTCTGCCTTTGGAGGCGTAGAAACCGTGAAGATGATAGGTTTTTTATAGTCGATTTGCCTAAAGACCTCGGATGTATCAGGGATTTTTTTACTGCCATTTAGATTTTTCAGGGCGGAATCTTTGGTCGTTAATGAGGTAGTTTTGGGAAAGATTTTTTTGTTTTTAAGGACGCCTTTGATTAAGTGGAACAAGGGGTCTTTTTGGTCGTTAATTATACTACCATTTAAGGCACCAATAGTGACCTTCTCGCTTCGAGAAACCACTAACTCTTTAGGCAGGATTACTGTCCTACTGGTTAAGGAGTGAACTTAAAATATTATATAAATATATTTGCTTTATTCTTACTTGGCTATATTCTGAATGCTCTCAAATTTTCGAACTCTAGTATACGTAATGAGGTGTTTAATAAAATGGTGTTCAAGCTTGATATAGTTACATCGTTATAAAGTATCATTTTACTTGGTGAAATATTTTACCTAATTTTCGCTTTTCTTTTTTTGTTTCACTTTCCTGTTTCACTAACTTTATGTTCCTATTCCTGCTTTAATAGTAGCAATTATATCCTTTTTTGAACTTGAATGTTTTCAATCTGAAAATAGATGTGGGAAGGCATTTAATGTTGACTTTTGAACATTTAGCGGTTTGAAGGATTTTAATTGCATTCTCTTAGTCTTTAACCTGAAAGTTTCTTAGATTAGGGATGTTTTGAACTTAAGCAGTTAATTTGTTGCCAAGTAAATTCCTTGCCCTTTCTTGTTATCCCTTCTGTTTGCGTTGGCAACATAAGGTAAAAGTTTTCAACCACATATTTTAAACGACTCGTGTCTTTACTTTCGTCTCGTTTACTAACAAATAGCTGCTTTCCATGTCCATTTAGAAACGCATATTAGCATTGGGCCCCACTCATAATTAACAATATTTCTTTCCGTCTATTATTTCCTGTGATTAGTGTAATGGAATGCAAAAAAACAGCAAGTTCGTATTTATTACTTCACCCATATGTGTTTACATCCGGCTTATATCCTCTCAATGTATGTAACAGCAGGCCAAAATTTTGTTATGGTTTCTTCGCTTCCCTGGTGATAATTCATTTTTCGAGTAAATTTAATATGCTTATTGAACTTTCTGCTTTATTTACGTAGTTACAATTCACCAGTCTCTTCACGATTGACCGTTTGTGAGCGGAATAATCTGGAAAACGGTTTTGCAGCAATTACTACCCTATAAATAATATTTATAGCAAAAATCATGGGAAAGCTACTCAGTTATGTAATTGTATACAATGAAGAACTTTTATTCCGCATCCTTAAAAGAAACGAGAACATACACTGTTTCAATGAATAAGACGTATAAGTAATAACTTTATCAGTTTGTACGAAAACTCAGTGCTAATAGGACCCGCATAAAATGCAGTATTAAAAGACGGCGTATTCCTATTGGGCCTCAACATTTCAATCTTCCAATTCTCTTCCGTTTCTCTAAAATATAAATTCTGTTAAGTAAACCGCTGGAAAAACAAAATGATAAAGGTATTTACATTTCTCGAAGGATATTTGCTTTTCCGAGAGCTTAAGATAGCTGAGGTCATTTTATTAATACTGTCATAAAAAATTGAGTCTTTCATTCAAATAACGACTCATGTATTATTTAATATCCTGACATTTGCTGAGGAATCTGTGTTACGAATGGATACCCATCAAAAGCAGACATTTTCTTGTGATAGCGAAGTCAGGTTTCATAACACAGACAAACAAAAAACAGGAATGAATAGAAGGTTGGTTGTTGAAAATAGAGGTTAGCGACAAGAAGAATAATGAATGGTTCTCTCGGTCTATGATGAAATTGAAAAAGAAATAGATTGAAATGGCATTGGCCCGGAGATATCTCTATAAATGATTGCCATTGGCGAATAGAGCGTCTGAATTCGTTCCAAAGAGATAAAAATCAATCAAAAAGCATTGAAAAGGCAGACGGCGAAACAAAGGCGGGAGCAGGTCCTTGTAATGATGGCAGAGATCCTTCATCCAAGATTTTGATAACGGCTGTCAATCATCTCTCTTCTTCCTAAGTTTTGAACGGTGGCAGGTAATTAGCAAGGTAGTAATTTGTCTTTTTCAGATGTGCAAAAACAACGATAAAATATTTATCTCTTTGATTGATAAGGAAAGCTTTATCCATGTCTCTTAGTCAGAAAATTAATTACCATTTTAACTTCCGTAATCTGCGACTGTTGTATTACAGGAATTAATGGAATAGAGATGATTTTAATAAATGATTTAATCTTTATAAGTTAGTTTTTTATAATAAAAGTTTGGGGATATAATTTGTGGCTTGTTGGTTATAGTAAGCAAGAAATAAACTTCACTATGTGGCAATTAAACAAATTTTATCTCATTAGATTTTGTTGCTAGAAGTAAAAGATAGTGACTTGGCTGGGACTCGAACCCAGGTCTCCCACGTCCCTGGGAGGTTAAGTCACACGCTTTCCTGGGCTAAGTAACACTTGATTTATATAATTTGTCATTAGATTTTGTTTTTTGGTGCGATTTTCTTAAAGAAGAATAATGCTAATAATACTTGTTTGTTAACTGGTATCAATAAGATTATAGCTCAAACTTGGAAATAATTGACAAATTCTATAAATGCAATCGCAATACGAAGGAAATAAAATGAATTGTCTCACCTTATTAACAATAGGAAACTAGTTATCATAAAACAGTCTGTATTTATTCTCTTAGGGTAATTTAGCCCTTTTCTCCTTATAAAATAATCTGGGTGTAAATATTCTACTGTTTACTCAGAACAACCGGATCTATCAACTTTGCTGTCATCACCAGGTATGGACTTATTATAGGATTCATGTCCAAAGAGGAATTACGGAGGAGGAATGATGTGGGTAGAAGGACATAGAACAGACCGATGACTCTTATGGATAGAATTAATATATTGTTGAACTTCAATACGTTTGTAGTTACATTGTATGTTGTGAGTGATTAGTAATTGAAATCGTGCGTGCTAAATTTTCGCTGTTTGGAATGTTCGCTGAAAATTTTAGTTTGGCCGATTTTGGAATAGTTTAGGTTTTATAAATAAATTGTAATTTTTAGTTCTTTACGTCTCTCCATGCCAATACAAATCTCCGAATGGCAAAATGTAGCCTTGAAATTGAGGCTGTAAGTAGAACTCTTACAAGCGAGGCAAGCAACGTCTCCCATCCGAACATAAGTTAACCCCTTTAATCCAGGTAGCATCCTATATGTAAGGCATTGTACGCCTCCATGCAGAATCAGTCCCTAGGGTATATGGAGGCGCCACATTTTAAGAGAGGGAGGAGTGCTAGGATTAGGGGAGGGGCTCACCCTCGCTCTCTTGATTAACCCCAGCATTGATTGCCAGACACCAAACTCCCTTCCCTCTCCTTCCACATATCTCTCTTCATATCTCACACCAAGTGCTCTTAACAAACTACCCGCTTCACTTTCTCGTGCCAAAACTATTCTCACCTCTCCCTTCCCATAATTCAACGTCTCCTTCCCTTCTATTTCTCCATTACCTATCGCATATCTCCGTTTTCTCGCCCATTCTCTTATTGTCTTTCCTCTCTCTCTTGTATGATGAGGGATTCAAGGGTCTCAATATCGTTATTTCAATTATGCCGCTTGTTTTCCAGTCACAGCTATACATTCCTTACCTACAGTTGTTCGATAACTGGAAACGCTGTGACTACTCTCACCGTATCATCATCTCTTTCCAAAAAAAACAGTGTTTATCAATTTTCGTTGATGCGACTTTACGTGATTTCGTTCAAAGTTTGAAAATAAAATTTAATTTACTTATTATACATAATAAGATGACTAACTACTAATGTAGATGTAAACAATCTCATTTCTTGGCTAATTTATGATTTAGATCCTCTTGTATCCAAGTTTGGTTTTACATAAGGACCCCCAATGAACGTAATTTTTCTGTCTTTACGTTTTTGCGAGCTCACTCATTATTTCCTATTTACCGTCGCACCAGCAATATCTCTAATTTCTCAGCTTGGAATCACATTTATAAATAATTGCGAAGGTAGACTATTCTTTGCTGGATAAATCACTGTTATTGTGCATTGAATTAGTAGTTGTAATTCTAAAGAAACATGCAAAGTATAAACTATTATAATATATGGAGCCAAGACTTATCTTTTTATAGGTTTATAATATTTGTATTTACTCTATCGGAAGTTGTAAACGGTGCCTTATTGGAGTTTAGAATATATATTTTGCATTTATGGGCGTTATTTGGCTCCTTATGTGGTGATACACTACGAAACAATCATGTATTTATAATAAAAGTGGTAGAGTAAACTTCGGGGCATTATGTTTATTTAGTTCCTCCTGCCACCACTTTTCCATCTTCTCTCTCATTCCCTTTGTGGAGATACCCGGCAGTCACAATTTCATTACGTCAGTAGAATCATTTCCCCGTCTATACCATTCTCTCCATTTCCCACCCTCTATAACTCTCATTCCCCGCCTCCACTCCCCAGCTCAATTTATTCCTTGGCCCCGTCTTCACATCCTAAGGAAAGGAATTCTCTTTCTACGTATCTGCCTACTTCCTTATGTATCGTTGCTCATTTCTCTCCACGACCTTTTGATCTGGCTTTTAATCTACTTATCACGTCCCCTAATAAAGTTCCGCTCTAATTACCAGGCGTGTTTTTACTTGGATGTGTTACGGTTTACTCTTTGAATGTAGCAGTCTTCTCTAGGATTTCCTTAGTTTCTCTCGCATTTGTGGCACTCGTTCGGCAAGAAAGTAATCCTTTAATCATCGAATTATCGTTTTTCATTTACATTTTTATTGCTTGATTATTAAAGTTCATAATTTTTTATCTTGTACGTCTATTCCTACGTAGTTCTCCAGATTATTCATAATTATGATTGATTATAATCACCGAAGGTAAACATTTGTTAAAAAATAAATAACAGTACGAAAATATAGAAAAATGTTAGTATCTAATAAGAAACCGATGAACAGACATTGCGATTATTAGGCATCTCATTGTTACGAATGTTATTGAATTTTTTCTTCTAACATTGTAAATAAGTGTTAAATTGATAAATATGTATTTATACCTTTGCATATCCGTTATTAACCTGAAGGTGAGGGAAATTTTCACTTCAAGAATATAGCATACTTTTAGCTATTTAATCGTATGTACTAATATATCAAAATTTGATCAAAATGACATCATCAACCTTTCGTTTGAACATCTCCTCTATTTTTTTACAATTATATTTTATGACATCCTATCTAATAGCATTAAAAATTATCACATACCATATTACTCTGGTTTCTGAGCATTCGAGCTAAAATTTATTGGTAACGAAAATTTTTCCACATTTTCGGTAATTGGTTAAATTGAAATTAATTGTATCTCTATTGCGTTAAGCTGTTAATTTCACTGATTAAGTTACGTTGATGTGTGACCTGACGGTTTATTTAAATTCAAATATCAACTAGTTCATGTGATATGTATGAAGCACTTGGATGTTATGTCACGAGAATGGAAATATTGCATTCGGAAGTCCATCGCACTGCCATTTTTCAGCTGGCTTAGCTCCGATGTGATGCCGGTGATATTTTCTTTTATTTCCACTGTAATGAGGAAGCAAACGAAAGAAGATTAAGCTGAAAAAAGGCACAGTACACCCTCCGACCCGTTTCCCCAGTCATCATTGTTCTTGTAGCGGCATTTAGGGGAAGCGACTGCGAGCAGCAATTACACCGCTCGAAACGATTTCAACGCCCTCAATTACGAGCGAAGGCAGATTTCTTTCGTTCCACCTTTTACTGCTGACTTGCACAATCATTAAATGCCTATTTTATTTCCTTCACTGTTGTTTTTAAGTAGGTTTGTTTATGAAGAAACTGCCGACTTGGCTCTTCTCCGTACTTTGCGATAAAACCGTGTTTTGTTATTTTTCATTTGTGGATCTTATATGGTCGCGGATTCTCTTTCGACAGCTAGGTGCTAATTCAATGTCGGTAGAAATACCTTATTCAATTTTATGTGCAATTAATTCTACGTAAACTCCTTACTTTAAATTTTAAGTGAATTATTTCATTTTCATCTTACGCTAACATTTTCACTATATTAATATCAGTGTACATTTTATTTATGCATCTGTACTGCATTGCATACGATATGTTTTAGAATGGATTTCCTTCTTATTTATTATCCTAGGGAAATGGCAATCCTAAAATTAATATTTCATGCTCCCCTACACCGTTTCGCGTGGACAAAAGTTCGAATTTTAGCGCTAAATTTTATGGAATAAACATGTTTATTTTCTCATAATTTACTTTGTATCTGAGTTAATGCAATGATTAAGCATGTCATAAGATATAAGCATTGATTCGAGTATTAAAGGTTAATTATTTATTTTTTTATATAATCTAAACGCTGCAAGTTGGTATTAATACGATACCAAGTGGCAATGGTTGAGGGGGATATTAAATTATAATCCGTCCAGCATTCACCCAAAGACGGGAGGGAAACCCCTCCAAAAACCTCCCGTGGACAGTACACATCTTAACAATAGCAATAGGCCCAATTAGTACAATAATTCAATCAAGTCAAATAAACAGTATACAAATACCTCCACGAAACACAGACACAGTCAGCTATTACATATTTAATCGTACTGCATGGAACTATTTTCTTATTCTAAGGATAACAAGGTGATTAAAACTATGCCTTATGTATACATATATATATATATATATATATATATATATATATATATATATATATATATATATATATATATAACAATGTAAATTTTATAATCTTCTAAACTTATTAAAAAAAAATAAAATTCACCGGCGTTGGATCGAGAAGTTCTCTAGGTAACGCAAGGCACGCACTTAGAGGAGTATTACTATAAGACTATATCAATAGATTCTTTAGACAAACATAATTGAGTTGTTGGTCTTATCAAATCCACTAAAGAATATTTACGGCACTAATTGAGGTGTTTGATTGGTAGATTTAAAGTTGGAGCCCCTTAATACCTGAGTAGCCCAGGAGGTATTATTGGTCGCCCTTCCCTTTCGCGAATTCTTCATCAAGGGAAACCGCGCCGTCCATTCCTCGTTCCCAGAAAAGGGTCCTGTGCTCATTTTATCCGCTTTCCCTATACTGCGATCCCACAAAATTCTCGGGGAAAACACGTCCCGTTTACCTTCTCTTATTCCTCTTCATCGGGGTCCCCCAACGCATCATTTGTAACCCTTCGCCCCGCGCATTCCTTCTATTTTCTTTTCCAGATCACTTACTCGGCTCTATTTTCTTCCATATCCCAACCGTTCTGCTCCAATCCTCACTTTATTTCCCCCTGACTGACAGCCTTCATCCACCGGCCCCCCGTTCATCATCCTTCTTCTTTACTGCTTCCCTTTTATCTCTCCCTTCCTTTTTGCTCGGCGTCTCACTTTTAGGACGGTCTCCCTTATGGAAATGAGGTTAACTTTTTCCCATGTGCTTAGCCCTTACCGTCAGTGTTCATTAAATTTTCACCGCTTCGTTAGTTGCAGACGTTTAAGTACTTATTATCTTGCTCTTGTGTTTGATCGTTCCGTACTAATTAAATACGGTCCTACCAAATTTAGTCTAGTTTCACTTTCATCAAAAAGAAGAGCTTGAAGCCTATAGATTTGGGTGGTAAATAAGTAAATTAAATTTTGTGAAAACGCAAAATTCACTGTCTCATTGGTAGTCGCAGAATTAGCTTTTCACTTCTTAAAATATTCTCGGAAAATACCGATTAATCTCGTATTTCCTGAATTTATGTTTTATTGAATACGATTATATTACCAGATTATAGAAAGAGAAAAACTTGTTTACTATTGGTCATAATACTTTATCTATACAATGCATCATGGGTAATTTACACTGAATGTTATTATAGTTCAAAATTCTGCTGAAGTTTATCTCCCTCTCCATACTACCATGCCATGCAAATAATTATAATTCCGAATCTAGCCACGAATTAGTAGTGTTCTTAACATTCTCGTACAACACAGTAAAACTGCCGTTGGTTTTAGCTTGTTTTTATTGAAAATAGATTTCTACTTTTCCACAAATGTTTTTATTCAGGAACTACCGGTTTCGGTACATTACCATCGTCAGGTTCACACACAACTGAATCATCAAACTGCCAAACTAGTATGTCTATTTCCAACTTCTACACTGTATTTTATCTGTCATCACTCAAATTACAATGTATGCCTCGGCAGTTTTATGATTCAGTTGTGTGTGAGCCTGACGATGGTAATTTACCGAAACCGGTAGTTCCTGAATAAAAACCTTTGTGGATAAGTAAAAATCTATTTTCAATTATGTCTTTCCACAACATCTCGGTCAAATTGATTGATTATATCTTGTTTTTATTATTATCTGTTATTTTTATGTTAATTTTAATTCATGCACTTCTTTTTCCCGACTGCGCCAAGGTATCTCAATGTAAAGTTTGGCCTGTGTATAAAACATACTGCAGATCGTTGTGTGCAACAGTGCTCAAGGAGTGTAGTATAGTAAGTGGCCACTATGTATATTTGAAAATGTGAAGGTGAGTGCGGAGGATCCCAATTCTGTCCTCCAAATATCATCAATAGACCGCATTTCTCAGTTTGACGAATTGATATCCGCTTTAATCATACATAAATCGTTAAAATAGCGAAAAAAGCTCTCAAGGAAATGTATCAATTTTCTTTCGCTTCGCTCTTTTTCCTTTTTTTTCTTCCTCTCCTCATCAAAGTACCTCTTGAATATCTCGCTCCCTCTTTACACGTATAATGAAGCTAATGTAATTTTAGAACATCGAGTACTATTATTAAAAAATCTAATGATGGTAAGTTCTGGTGTACTTTTGCTACGGTTGAGTTTTCTAAGTGTTTGTTTAATGCTTTCCTTTTTATACGTGATACGCGTACCTCAAGACACAATTCTGTGAGCTTTTACCACTTTCTAATTCCAGCTATATTTTTATATCTTTAAAATAATAATAATAATAATGCCGTCTTTTTATGGGCGAATATTATCCTTTGAAGGCTATTCCTCGAATTAACCCCTTTTTTGTATTATTTCTTTTTTTTGCAGTTTTCCTTTTTATTAATAACATACAGACACAACATATATAGACAACCATTCCCTTACCGGAGAAATACGATTAGCCGGGATTCGAACCGTGAACCGTGGGATTCGATCGGGGACGTGAGGTTTGAGCGTTGATGCGCTAGTACGCTAACCACTCCGCCACCACGGCCGGTTAAGATAGAACTATAGCACTAAAAGTAACTGAGAATTTATAAAATAAACAAAATTTTAGATAAAATGTTCAGGGTTATATCCGCCAATTTCTTATTTCAGCTAGAAAAGAAATACTTTCTTATACCATTTAGATAGGACTATAGTAGTAAAAAGAACATGTTTTTATAAAATGAACAAAATTTTAAATGACAAAATGAGCGTGAGATCCCATTTTTGTTTACCTGTGCCATGTTGAATGATCGATACAAATACCTTTTCTGGTAATGAACCTTTGATTGCTATGATGATAGTCCGCGAGCATTTTGCATCGTTCCACTTCCTTTCACTCACCCCTTCTCCCGTAATCCTCTTTCTCTCCTTCTCTCCGTTTCCTTCCTTCCGTATTGTCTCAACTTCCTCCTCTCCTCCTTTCACCCCCTCCCCATCCACCTCAGCCCCACCGAGTACTTCCTTTCACTTTCACGGGGAAAACGCGTGAAAATCATCCCATTCTCCGCCTCGGAGAGCATAATGAAACGCCTCCCCCTTTCCGGGATTGAAGACTCTGGAAAACGACTACCCTTCCGAATGTATAGGGGAGTAAGGAGGGGGTGGGATTATATATCGGTGGGAAGCGCATTTACAAAGAGAAAGAAGGAAGATGTGAAGGAAGGCCAAAGACCCCTCTCTTTCCTACGTCTTCAGCCTTGCGAAGAATTGGGGCGTCATCGGGTTTTAAATTAAACGTTTAAGGGGCTGCGATGCCAGGGGAGGGGGCAGGAACAGCGGGGGCGGGGCAGCTCCTGAGAGAGCCCCGTATTGTTTGCTTGGAGGCGTGAAATGGAAAAAATCGACTCGGGAATTAACTTTTGATTCGACGTCGGTCGACGGTTGTTTTGAAGGTGTGCCTGCCAAAAATTATTATTCGGCTTGTGGATCAAGTGGCTGAATTGCTTTTGTTCGGCCGCGCTCATCGGCGTCATCTCCTATGCAGTCCTGTGTTGGAGACATCTTCGCGAGCGACTGACGGTCGTCTTGAAGTCGAGAATGGGTGCGACGTCTTGAAAATGGGCCCGCTAAGTTAATCAATCTCCCTCATTCTCCGGTTTGATATAAAAGGGTATTATTTGGAGGAGCGAGGTGAAAGTTGGAGAAGGAATTTGTCAATTGGATTCGCCAGTCTTTAATTCGCCGCCCTTTTGTTTTTAATCTAATTAAAACGAGGAACTGCTCCGTGATGACGTCACCGGGAAAGATGAATCCGAGGATTGTTTTCGAGCCGTCGAATAACCAGATGAATTCCGCTACCCGATGATTTTTTCCCATATTAATTTCGTAGGAATTAATCTAGTCATAAAGGGGAAAACTTTTATCGCCTACTCACCCGTTGTTGTTTTCTATTATAATGGACGTAATAAACATAGTTGCAAGCCTGCAGAATATTAATGGAACGTAATAGAAATGTTGTCCCGCTTGGGATTAATTCCTCGCTGTTCAATTACTCCTTTTTGGAGAGATTCGGAGACATTTATTGACTCCATTAGAGCGGTCGTAGGATTTGCGGTGGAATTTCATTATGATAGGATTCGATTGAATATATTCGAAGATTATCTTTTCGCCAACAAAACACAATGGCGATATTCGTCGAATTAATGCATCGGATTTTCATGGTTTATTTATTCGAAAATGCTGGCTAGTAGTTGAATAGCTACTAGGGATTATCAAAGTGGATGAATGTCCCTGATGACATTGTGCACCTGTAAAATAGTATCACAAATTGCGCGTAAACTAGCGTGGGTTGATAGATCCAATTTCAACCCACGCCGGTTGGCGTTCCGGAAATTAATTAAGCTTAATTGAGTGGGAGTGTTTCGTCATTCAGTAGGTTTAATATGGATTATTTGCGGTAAGAAAGAATTTCCATAGAGGGAAGTGTGTCATAGTATGGCTAGTTTAATAATAACTTGTAACCGAAGTTGCTATCGTTCATTCCAAAAATAAATAAGTGGATGATATTGGTTAGTCTCCTACCATTCTTAAATTACTACTACTTGCTAATTTTATTAGTAAATTTCATAAATTTAATTTTTAAGTTATCATAATTTCGATTTTTCAAAATAGCGCGATTTTTTAGTTAAATTTTTGCTATTATCTAAATGATCCATTTTTTCTACTATCTAAAAAATCCATTTTTTGCTATTATCTAAATCATTGCCTCTACTTACAAATAGTTGTCCTTATCGTTATTATAATGAGTTTTTAGTTCGAATCTTATCGTCAGTTTTATGTAATTCAGTACAGCTTATATTTACGCCTCCCGGTCTCTCTTTATTTTTGAATGGAATGGTAACAGAATCATTGGCCACAGCTGTGATTTTGTTTCATTTCAAATCCGAGAGTCGTTTTTCTTTTATTGATATGATAATGCCAGCAAATTCAATTTTTCCGACTCATCTCATTTAATCGGAAAATGAATGCTGTTCCGGGTCGAATCGGAGTTATTCATTCTTAAAATACAATATACATCAATGGAAAGGCAAATTAAGTGAAAAATATTATTCAGCATGCTCCGAAATGGTCAATTTTCGAATATTAGCTTGTGTGGATGAGTAGTTAATACAGAACTAGTGTACTCCACCCTCAAAAAGGACAAATTAAACGAATTAAAAATAAGAAATCAGTATTAAAAGTAAAATTTATAACTTATTTGTAATGAAATTATTCTAACCAGATTAGAGCTTGAAGTTATAAACGTAAGCGGGACTCATTAAGGAAAGCTTAACGTAATTTCTGTTCAATAAATGAATCAAGCGAAACTCGAAGGAAAAATTGGTAAAATTAACAATTTCTTCAGGAGCATTATTTATAAGTAGAATCCTGAAAAGGTATGAAGCCTTCATATTGCAAAAGCGAGCACGAGATAAATTTCTGATGGGAATATTTTCGAGTCAACTGGAGTCGAACCAATGGTATATACATACATTTGGTAAAATTATCGATATTCAACTTTCATTTGACTCCTCTATAAATCCCTCAATTTCATGTATCCATGTCATCGGGAAGTGCATGATATTTATTTTCAGAGACTACTTCCATTCATTTATGGGCAAATAAACCAGATGGAAATTTTTTAAAGGTTATTGATCTCCAACATTTACATTATATCATGCCATCGGTTTCCGCCAAACTTTTTCCAACATATCTCAGGAATATAATTACATACGAATGATCGTACCCAACACGCTGTTTCAATTAGTGTACACAAATGTTAATTTTTCAACCTGTAATATGTTGAATTCTTACGTCCCTTCTAAACTTGATTCCCCTCATTTAGTCACTTTCCTCGTTTTTTTCTCATTATACAATCATTCTCACTGTAAATTTTTATTAATACGTCCAATAATATGTGATGATCATTTCTTTGTGCATAAATTTCTCTATAATTCCGTGTTAGCATCGCTTTCTGATTGAAACAACATGTTGTTGGCTCCAGGATAGTTCTGCGGACAGCGCGTTTGTCTTTGGTGAAAGCGATCCCGGGTTCGATTCCCGGTAGGAGCCAATGTGCGGAAGGGTTCAATTCCCGGTTTGCTGACGAATTGGATCTAAGAAATGACCTAAGCTGTCGAATCACTTTATACTCGTACTACTACTACAATTTTTTGGGTGAATATCATAGTTGGTTTCTTCATGATTAGAAACATAAACTTGTATTGCCTTTCGTGAAAGCGGTCCCGGGCTCGATTTCCGGCGGGGTCCCTTTTTCCGAAATGACCGAAGCTATCTAAGCAATTTTATTAATACTACTACGACAACAAACTGTTTTTGAGTGAATATCATCGTTACTTTTTCATTATTAGAAACATAGATTCGATAAACTAGGAAACGTCTGGACGGGAAGGCAGCCGGTTAAGGCGAACGCGGTTAAAAAGGAATCCAGCGAGCCGTATATTTCGGCATTCCGTAGCCAAATAATCAGGTCGATTTTCATCTCGCCCGCACCCAAGTTGCATCTTCCCCGTCTCGGGGAGACGGCTCGTCATCCGTAGGATTTGCTGAAGCGAACTCATTCCCCTCTCGTCCCCTTTTTCCGAGTCTGCGGTCGCGGATCTCCGAAAAGCCCAGGGCCGCGGGGCACAGAAGCCAGTGCATGCGGTGTGCTCTTCATAATGCAGCGCAATCTGGGTAATTCGCGATGGGGATAGGGTTTTAGGAAGAATCGTGGGAGGGCGGGCACGGGAGGGGTCCAGAGGTCTATTTAGATAGCGAGGGTACACGGGCGGGGGAAGAGGGTTTTTGCAGGGTCCTACCTTTTTTCCATCAACCTTTCAATCTTCCTACTTTTATCATCGTATTCCACGGTGTTATTTTTTCCGGGCCCACCCACTTCCCTCACCCACACTCTTGGACCCGCCCTAACCTTCCTCTCCGTATATGCTATCCATTATTCCACTCCATTTTGGACTCTCTATCCAGAACATGCCCGCGGGCATCGCGTTTTTACTCGCCTTTTTTCAAATCCTGTTTATTTGTTTTTATCAAGGCCGGTCGGGGGAAAATACGATCCTAATGACAACAAAATCCGGCGGGTGGGCCACTTTAAAATTTCGCCCTATTCAAGGGCATCATTTATTTATTTTTTCGGTTATAAATTCGGGTGGAGACGGGCGGACGGGCATGTTTTCGCGATATTCGTCGGCGGGCGCTAAGTTTATTGTGATAGTTTGCTTTTTTGCGGTTTTTTTTCGGTGGCGTGCTTTAAACAGCAAGTCCTAATTCTCTTTGTGCGGGAGGATTGACGCTGAGGGGTTATTTACAATTTTTGGCGGAATTATTCATGTTCGGCCATTTAATTAATCCTGACTGACGGATACGCTGAATTTTCTCAAAAACCATGAATTACGCGGTAGCTCTTTTCAGTAAGTAAGGAAATTTCGGTGAAATATTAATTTTTTTAGAGTTTTTTGCTCTAATTTTTCAAGTTAATCTTCCTACCCCGTTTTTATCTCAGGCGTATTCTATACAACATTCCACTATCTCGCGCAAAGCTTGGAATTGAATGAGATAAATGAGGCAGTCCTTAGGAACGATATACGTTTTTATCGTTTCTCAATTCCTTAGTAGTTGAATATAAGCGTATGGTATTTCAAATATAATAGGGTGGCTATGATATTTTGAATTGACGATTTCGACTCTGATATTTGCACGAAATCCTTTTGGTTGAGTGTTATAATGAGGTTAAAGCCAATTTTCAAAATAATTGAACGTCAAGAAAACGATAAGCATAAATATGTAGTTTTTAAGCTTCAAAGTATTGTCGTTAAACTAGTGATTTACGTTACCGTTGCTTTCGTTGTGTTTCAGTCATATTCTATCAAACCTTATGTTTAATAAACTTTTGAACCGTGTGTATGTTCTATGGACACCAAGAGCTACTTAACTATTAAACAGTACTATTTCTGAATATAGCATGTGGTTACATGATATCAATATTAGATTTAATTAAAGGTTTAAAATTCCAAAAGCCGTCTTTTTCGGCGTTCCTCCTCTTACTTCCTGGGTTTCGGACAAAGGAAGAAAGGAATGCCGCACTATAATTGTATTGTAAATGGGTACAGTTATAGTTCGGCATTCCTTTCTTGCTTTATCCGACTACCTGTAAGTAAGTGGAGGAACGCCGACAAAGACGACTTTTGGAGATTTTAAACCTTTATTTCATTAACAGTCGTGTTCCAATATTCCTTTCTTTACACGATATCAATATGTTATTACATTTACTTAGGTTACAATCGCCATCCATTATCATTAACCAATGTGTTCTCCTGGAGGTTTTACCATCCCTCGACGACGTTTAATGTCTAAAGTCTTCTTTTCATGAATAAATCCAGACGTGAAGTATTGTATGTATATGTGTTGTATGATTGCCGAAAATTTCATGGAAGCGACAGTGAGTAAATTATTTTGGCTCACGGATGTTTATATCTCCATATTTGAAATTTTCTCTCAGAAAACAACCTCCATATTTCTGTTAATAGTAATTTTTTCATACTCATATATTCTGCTGTAATTCAGTGAAATTTCATTTCAACCAAAATAAATGCACCTTGGTAAAACCTACTCGAATAGCATAGTTGTCAATGCTACTGGTTTAGATATTTTCTAACATCAACAGATGTGTTTTTGAGCTTATTGAAATTAGCCGTAAAAGTTTCTATATTTAGTGTAATAAATGCATCTACTATTTCCCATTTACTGATCGTTTTGGTCCTTTCACTTCGTTATGCACTTTTGACTCTCTTTCAATATAATTTCAACTAAAATGGAACTAGAAAACTTGAGGTATCAATGATTTCTTCTCTCTTTGCTTTTTCTAGTCTCTCTTAAGCGCTCTGTTAATTCTTGATGTTATCTACAAATGCGAGGGTAATATAGTGTGTTGACCAAAATATCGCCGCAAATATCATTAATAGTAGAAGAGAACGTAGCAAACGCTCTCACACGACATATTTATTGGTCTCCGTTGATTAAATTAATGGTTTCAAACATCTTCGCGATATGTGTGAATAAAGCTACTCGTTAGAGTATCCTAACCGATGGATGTGGTTTATGTTCTGTTCATCCGTGCCTCTTAGCGTCCGCTGCAGAGAGTAAATGGAAGTTTCCAGATGAGCATCATAGTTGTGGTATCCAAAGCTGTTTAGGAGTGTTGAGGTTTAGATTCTGGCGGGCCCTTTCCTATTCATCTTCGCGTTGGCCACTACTCACTAGAAGTAACGAAATTCCCACGCATAAGCCCATCTAAATCTCACTTTTCCGGATTATTACGATACCATCTTCGTTACCTTATTCTTGTCCAATGTTTTCTTTAGATGTATTTTTATCCCTTGTTTTTAACATGTTGTGAATCATATCTGCCTTAGAAGAGCAAAATTCTGAATAGATGGAAATCTCTCGAGGTTGATTCTTTATCATCAATACTTATCCGTATCCGTACGAGTAGTACCTTGGGACAGTTTAGTAACAAATATTTTTATTTTTACTTTTATGAGGTTAATATTAGATTTTTTCATAATACATAAAAGCCTATCATTTATACAACACACCAACATCTAAACATCTAAGATATGTTTTTTAATAAGGGAGTAACAAATTATTTTTTACGCTCTTGCAATATATCCCAAGGTACACACCTGGCCAAAATTAACGCACCATCGGTCGTTAGGATCGTTAGGGAGGTGGTGCGTTAATTTTGGCCAGGACTGTACAACACCATGTTTTACCTTGGGATTTAGGGTGTTGTACCTTGGGACTAATTGCAAGTGAAAGAGTGGACAAAACGTTACATTAGCAAATAATTCTTATTTAATTCACTCAAAAAGTACAAAAATAGGAACATCTATCTAAAAAAAGGTTTTTTTAATTACAAGATTAGTCCATAGGCATGTCATAGGAGGAAAGAAACTCGTCTTCAGTGAAAATGTTTCTATCAAATGGATAGGGCTTTTACATAATGGAAAGCAAATTTTAGTGTATTTTTTGTTAGACCATAATGCTGGGCAGTTGATTGTTTCAGATAATCAAATGGCATCAGTTCTTCATCATTTATAAAAACTTTATTTACAGCATTTTTTCCACTGTCGTAGGTAAACCGAGGCTGTTCTTCATTTGATTCGTTTTTTAGTGATAACTGTTGAGTTGCTCAAGCCATACCTTCGAGCAGCCTCACTGTCCTTTAGTGTTCCCTTAAGTACATTATTTTCAGCACTCTCCAAAGCTCGAGGGTCTATCTTCTCCCGAGTCTTTCCTTCCTTGCTGCGAAGCCTTTTCTAAAACAAAAAAAATTAGCATGCTTATGTCGCAGTTTGGCCCTAAATTGAGCAGTCTATATTCACCAGCAATAAAATATATACGTTGGAATAAAATACAGAACCCAGCTTTGTAAATAGATAAGTTTTTTAATGGGACCGTTGTACCTTGGGACATCCCGTAATTTTGTCCCTCGGTACAACACATTGCAAAACAGGAAAACCTAGCTGTTAAAAGTGTTTGAGGTTAGTTGAACAGATTGATCAACCATACCAATGGAAAGGGCATATTTCAAAGTATAATACAATGCCTTAATTTTTAACACAAATTAAAAAAACAAAAATAGAAAAAAACAACAATGAAACAGCAAAAATTTACTTACCAATGGCAGTTTTTCTTTTTATCATTCAGCTTCCACAAATCTCACTGTATAATTGCTAGTCACTCTCCACTAGCCCCTAGTGACCAGATAAGGATCTACGACAGGTTAGTTTAGTCTGCCGCACACATGTGGCAGAGCAATACAGTTTGTCCCGAGGTACAATTGCCCCAAGGTACAACACTTTCCCTATGTATGGGTACGAGAGACTACAGTCTAAATGTCGCCCGGGTAAAAACGTTAAATAATTGCTTACTAAATTAAATTTACCTTGAAGAAATATTTTTATTATTGCCTCTGATTAACGTTTTCGATTCGAAATGTCGAGCATTTAAAAATAAAATCTAAATTTTTGTGTTTTAAAAAACTCGTATATTTGATAAAAAATGCATTTGCAATTAAAGATTTTTAATTATATATTATATTATTAAAGTTTAAATAGCTCACTAGCTATTTATTTTTTTATTTTCCAAGTGAAAATAGTAAACATTTATAATTCATAAGTAACATTTGATAATTGAGCTCACTATGTTTTTTTTTATTCAAAAAATATTTTCATTCATATAATGTTTGTATTCTTACTCTTAAATTACCTCTCCGATATATGATAGAAGGTAAAGATGCCGTTACTATGGCATGGGAGCAATACTTTATAAGAAAGCTTGCTATTTTCGGGTAGTATTATTAAATATTCAATTTTTTAAAGAGCATACAACTTTCAATACATTATTAATATTTTAGAATATAAGCCATAGTTAATCTATCCTCTAACAAAAAACGCGTATTTCTGAGTTTAATAATTTTAATTTAAATAACCAATTATGGGACTCCTTGAACTTAGGCATGTTTATTAAATTCTTATTTACGAAATAATTGTGCATTGCTTTAATTAAATGAAGGTGGCTTGATAGATCTGTTCAATCCAATAAATTTTAATTGAAGGGTAAATAAGCTACGGGCTTCAGGCAATGGCCAATATAGACAGTAATTTACACAAGAACTCGAGAAAATTTATCGTATTAGGATTTAAGCTTTACAATTGGAACATGCTCGTTTGTCGCTGCCAATTAATTCTGTCATGTAAAAGTTAAAATTCTCTCTTTTTAGATGTTATTTTTCCGTTCCATTTGTTAATTTAGATAATTCTCCCATTAAATATGGCGCTCGAATTTTTGTGAAAATTGATTCTATGGAGAGTGTGGGTGTCATGTAGTGAAAAATAATTAAATTCGTCAACAAATAACTAGGTTTTGCCTTTGTGCTCTTTTATTCCAACTCCTTTCTTTCCATCTCCTTTCATTTCTTATCCTTAGCAGTATTTCCTTTCCCTTAATATTTCTCAGTATCTATTTCTCTTACTCTTTACTCTCTACCTTAAAAATAAAATCAACCGAACGACGAGTTACTTTGCCGTAATCTATGACGTAAGAACAAAGCAGGAATATCTTTTCCAGAGGATATTAATTTTGTTTTTAACCCTCCGTTGGTCACGTGGCGTCTACTAGACGCAAGAAATTTTCTTTTCTTTTTCTACATCATCTTTTCATAGTTATGAATCTATCCTTCCTTGTATCTTATTATTTTATGCTTCTGAAATAGCCACCAATACGTTTATATCTTTTGTCACATCTCCGGATAAAATGCAAATATTTTTATATTTTTGGAGTCTGATAGACGTCACGCGACAACTTGTGTTACAAAGTGTTATATAATAAATTAATTATAACTAATTTCCCCCCTGCCACAGGCCAAAAGGCGGCTTGCAGGGTTTTTACATAGACAAAGACTAATTCCATTTGCGATGTTCATTGCAGACATTTCTAAAACGTTTTTTATAACACGAAACTATTATAGCAATAAATTTAGGGTTGGTGTCTTATTACCACACCTTTTTTATTGTTAACGATATAACACCTTGAATGGAAGTGTTGTTACGAAAATATTTGCTATGGTTCTCATAAAACCATTTTCAAATTGAAACTTTCCACTTGAAAATGGTGCTTAAGCATTGATACATGTCGCTTGTTCTCTATTAAGTGTGCAATTTGATTAGTTATTGCAAAATGGAATTAGTTTCCTTTGAAAAAGTTGTTCCCGTTTTGTTCTTCACTCTCTGCTTGTTCTGATTTTTCTTCTCGATTCCTCACTTCCCCCATATCCTCCATATTTGTAGTCTTGCAGTGTTGCGAGCACTCTTCTCACTATAATCCAGTGCACTTACTCCGTTCCAAATCCAGTACGTCCTAAATGCACCTCTCTAAAATACGCGAGGTGCTCTGAAGCGCTCCCGATACTTGTCCCCTCCTTCATTACCGCCAAGATACGCCCAGGATTATTTTGTAAACATTTGTGCACCGCGTTCAACGGCGTTTTTCGGGAAAAGCGATGCAAGCGCAAATAAATTAGTCGTCGGGTCTCTTAATAGAGCGTGAATCACACGATGCTACCGTTTCTAAGATCATTCTGCGGTACTGATGTAAATTGAATGGGTTTTTGCGATTTTATTAGGTCGTAATTTAAAGGTTTATTGCGGTGGGGAGGATTGAGTCGCCCTTGGCCCCTTCTGGTGGCCTTGTTTTAATTTTTGCCCGTTCTCGTTCCTTCGTTTGGTCAATGGAGTTAATTTTTGGACTCGTTGCGAAGGTAGCCCATTGCTTAGCGAGAAAGATTTACCAATAGTAGTCTCAAAGTTACAAAAACATGAGTAACCAGAATCAAATTTAAATAGGATTTCAAAAGCGCACTATTAATTAACCGATTATTTTAACGCAATTACTTCATTACCTGTGATTGAAAATCCACCAATTTTAATTTTTGACATTTACATCTTATCAAGAAATGTATCGAGTACAAATTTCTTTGTATTTCTTCATTTTCTGAATACATTATTCAATTTAAAATAATTCTTTGACTGGCCGTTTAGTATGAATGTCATATTTAATCTGTCAGGGTTTATTTTAAGATAAAATATTTTTTACGAAGTGGCAGGCGACTGCTTCTTTGGGTTTATGCTTTTACCGAATGACAAAAGATGTTTGATAGAAAGATTTATTCTGATACTGTCTACTTTTTTGTTTTTGAATTTTATTCATTACCTCTTATAATGCTTCATTATATGTTGTTATATTATAAAACCTCGTATTGCAACTGCTACCGTTGTTTACCGAGATAATTTTATTTGATTGCTATAAAATCTTCGTTAACAGATATATACCTAATTTTTCTCTACCTAGCTTTGCATTATGTTGAAGTTGATGCGTATGGTTTTAATTTATCGTAAAATTATTGAATTTGCTTTTAGTAAGGTAGAATTAAATTGCTACTCTATGCATGATAAACATTAATAAATATCATCAGAAGTTTGATATCAGCGGGTATGTTTCCAATGTCTATAGTTGAACTGATTTCCCATGACCTTGGATAGATAGATAGATAGATGGACCCTTTATTAGGCTAGATTAGACCCTCTCTTCCACCTAACCTCTTATGAAATTATTATATCGTATATTCACTGATTATAATTAAACGAGTAAAATGTAGCTTGCATACTGCAAGCAGATCGACAACACTAATTTTATATCGGCATCATATCGGGTCGGTCCTTAATAGAAAAAAAAAGGATTGAAATATTTCTTCAAATTCGCTGAAATTTCATCGTCTGGCAATGAACCCGGGTCTCTCTGGTGAATTTACTATGCAGCACAATAGAAGATCACCGATTCTAACTATGTGTGAAAATTCAAGCAGAAATATTTGGCTACAACTGCCTCAAAAGACGTTTTAATTTTCACGAATGTAAATGGCTCTCTGGATTCAAACCAAGGACGATCTTGGAAATCTAAAATATGTTTCTAAAAGTTATTTATGATCTCTATCTATATGACAAATTTCAAGTTTCTATATTGTTGGGAAAGGTTTGAAAATAATTCCTAAAAATCGGAGCAATTTCTGAATGCAGAGACACCTGGTGTCGAAGCCAGGAGTTACTGTAACTGTGAATGCAAAGTTTGATTTGTAACGACTGGCTTTTCTATCATGCAAAGTTTGATGTCGATAGCATGCCGGGAAGTACATTAATTTTGTTTCCGTTATCTCCGTAAGAAATGCATTGAGAAGTGCAAATGGCCCTCTGGGATCGAACCAAGGACCATCAGCGAACATCTAAAATTTGATTATGATATATATTCATGATATCTATCGACGTGCCGAGTTTCAAGTATCCATGTTATCGGGAAAGGATCCAAAAAAAATCTTAAAAATCGCCGCAATGCATTTTAAACGGCCGATTTTTGCACCGACCTAGCATCGAACCATGGACAAAATTCGAAGATGTCTTTTTGATTTTCGTTGGATATGCACGGCTTCTAGCGGTCCCTCGAATTTCAATTCTCTCCTTTTCCGGAAAGGGCCTCAAAAAAATTTTGGAAAATCCCCGCCATGTATTCTTATGGGGAAAATCGCGACTTTGGGGCCTTCTGGAATCGAACCCATGGCACCGAGGTTCAAAATCACATTTTTTCTGGCGGTTACACGTTATGGCCAATACGTCGTAAAAATTTCAAGTCAATCACGCTTGTGGTTTAGGCTGTGAATTAGTATCCTATCTATCTATCTATCTATATAGGTATATACATGAATGAATCCGGAGAAGCATCTATATATAATAGATACGAACAAAATAGAGAGCAGTATGTGGGAACAAATCTTGGAATAGATAAGTTTTATACGGAATGAATGTAGTAAATAAGGTAATCTTCCGTTTTGTATTGTGTAGTAGATGATCATCTTGTTAATTAACAAAATTACTAATTTTTATGAAAATTAATCCATAATAATTTCTTATCGAGCTCTTCTTCTTTCACCAATTATTATACACTACTGATATTAGGTGTATTTTAAGTGCTATGCACTTCAGACTTCAACTGTTTGTTTCTGAAAATGGGACTACTAGGAATTTTCTATTTTATTTTCTTTGATCAACTCATTTATTTCCCAATCCATCATTCAGTTGCAATTACAGGTCAAACGATATTTTATTTTGGTACGTCTTCGATGGCCTTCATGGTTTACATCCTCCGATTCGATCTTCCCTGGTAAACCGATGCGATGAGTCACGGATTATCAATCAATCTTGCTCCATCATCTTTCACCTTAATCTCCCTCCGCGTCTTTTCTCCCTCAGCGATTCTCTCCTTTTTAGGTTTTCCATCGTTGCGAAGACTAACTTCGGCGGCAATGGTGGAACTATTCCTTAAACCACGGATTAACGATAGTGGTTTCTGGTTTCGAATTCGTTCCCTACCACTTGGAAGTATACAGAGGATTGGATGACTCGTTAAAATTTCTTGGAGCAAACAATACGGACTCGCGACCTTTCCGTACGCTTGCGAAGTTTTCCTTCGTCTCGCGTGGTAACCTTTAGAATCCACTCCTTCCGACCTAATAATTTTTAATCCTCGGCCCTCTTTTTCCATTTCCTTAGTAGCCATTTTATGGAATTTATTGCGAAGGAAAATCGGGAACTAAAGCTCTTTGTTTACCATCGACGGTCCTAAATTTCATACGTCATGCGATATCTACGATTGACCATATTTCTAATTTATATTTTACTCGTTATTTGGATTTTTTGTTTCTGTATTATTATTTTCTTGACCTAATTTAGTAAAATTTATTCCAAAATGTCCTTCATTTTATATTTGTTTACATTTTAAACTTTTAGTATCAAGATGGGCGCCTATGAGAGCATTCATTTTGGTGTCACTTTAAACATTCGCACAACTTACCCACGTATTAAAGATAAGGTTAAAATATTCAGGAATATCATATAGTCATACTCAACATTGTTTCAAATGAAATTTTTGCATCTCGATGGATTTAAAATGAAGCACCAAGCAGCCGTTGCGGAATATTGTGATTCAACGCCAATGAAAATGTGAACTAAAAGCTCTCCGAGTTGTTTATTTATAGGGTGTATTCCACTGGAATGTTAACGCAGATATTAATGCAATAATATTCTTTAAAGTTAAAAATTTTACCATAGCCGACATTAGTTCGTCTCCTCGAAACCAAAAGATACGTCTACTGGGGTAATTCAATCAGAATATGTTTGTTAAAATCGTCCTTTTGCTCTTTTTAATTTAAGTTATCCGAAAAAATACATATAATTAAGGCTTTCTTATGTATGTGTGCCTGTTGTATTGTTATTGTTTCTAAATACTGTTATAGTAATTTGAAATGATAATTTATTGGAGGCTTTCTAGTAAGGTATTGTGGAGTGTATTTTTGCTATTAACGTTTTTAGATAATGGTTTTATCTACCACGTGACGACAGTCAAACTGCTATATATGCAATGATAAATAAATAAATAGTTAAAGTACGAACCGTTGCTTGATGAAAAACCGGAACTAAGAACTAATGCTAACGGGTTATCGTGGATCCGGTGAAAGCATCTTAGAATTTAAGTTGCCTTCGAAAGAGGCTTCCCTTCTCCATAAATTACGACTTCAGCCGTATGCTGATTCGCTGTCGAGAGATTCTTCAAGCCACCGATTCAAATTAGTAGAATTCGCGACTCTGGCCTCGTTCGCGAATAAATAAAACAGAAGAGCGAATCCCCCGTCATTGTGTTCGGCGGCCATATTCTCAGTCTATCCTAGAATCCAGAAATTACACCTCCGAGTTTTTCCCATCCTCCCACTTGTCTCTGCGGATTAAATTTGTGGCCCGCTACTCTGGACGAACGGAGGGAAAGAGGGAAGTTGTCGGCCGAAGAAGGGATTAATAAGACCCTGAGGGACAGAGGGAAGGGGGATCCTTCCACATACCAGTTAGCGCTCACTCGGTTTCACTTTTAATCTGAATCTCCGGCTGCTCTCATTTGGAACGGAGATGAGTTGGATGAATGAGGAATGGATCTCCAGAGTGGAGGATGCCCCAGTAAATCAATTAATTCTTCTTTCTAAATTAATTATTTGGCCCTGGAGGTACCCGCGGAAATATTTCAAGTGCAAATAAGATACGTGCTCGGTAATCACCCAATTACGTTTCGCAGCCGGGTGCGAAAACGTTTTACCGTTTGATGTACTAATTAATTTCGCTGTTACAAGGGCATTCGTCCGCTAAAATTAGTGCTGCTGCCTAAGGAGCGATATTACAGCATAACTTTAACGGATATCTTTGGTTCGACTATGGTTCTTCCCGGGGATGTCACCGCTTTGTGAGTCTACTCGAATCATCCATCAAATTCGCCTTTCACTGCCTTCTGCTTATGTTATTTCCTTGGCATGTCCTGACTCTTAGTCTCCTGGGATCTTTAGTTCTAGAATGCCTTTCGAATTTGTTCCATCCAATGATTTTCAAAGCATGTTCATTACTTGTGGTATATTCTTCTCCTTTTTATGCGTACTCGTGATTGAACTAACTATTTATAGGTTTTTGTATGTTTTGGCATGAATTTCCTCTTTATTATGTTGCTCTATTTCCTTTGCTGTTATTATCGCTGGATATTCTTCTTAGTTGTTTTAAACTTGGTTTCCGAATTATAGTTTTTGGAATTTATTTTATATGTATCTCTTATGGTATGGATTAACTCATGCTTTATTATATTTGGTATAGGAAACATTACTATTGTAATAAACAATAATGTAAATAATAATAAACCTAATGTTCTTAAATATCTTGAGTAACTTACTTAATGGAAAATAATAGGATTATTTTCTCATGAAAAAGTTATTTACTGCTAGTGCAAGAAATCATTTTAACGAGATAAATCGTCTTCAATTCATTTTGAAGTCCATCCTTTTCGGATTTTTGTAACAATGAATTACCTCTATTGCTCAAAAGATTTGGTCTTTCTTATGTACAAGATATAACTCTGTGTAGCACTTTATGAACCAAAACTAAAATTTGGGAATAAATTAAATATTTCATTACCTTATTATTTCATGTTATTTTTAATATATATGAAGATATATCAGCCTCTACCTCAGAGCTCCATTGCCCTCTTGCTGCAAAAAGATTTAGTGTTCTCCGGTCGTTCCATAATTAGAATTCGTTTGCATTGGCAGTCACGGATGAGCGATATTCCGGTGCGCGCTTGTTGATTTTCTCATAGATTTCGGTTACGCGCCCATCATCGCGATAATTTCCCGTTTCCATGAAAATTGATTCAGACGATACATCAAGCGATCCTTTATCTAGTCTCAGAGGAAACAAATCATGAATTATCACATCCATTCATGTATGTCATTTTACGGTCCAACTAATTTATGCAGTGACTTGCAGATAAACGTCTCGGTTTATATTTTAGCCGACACCTGCACTCAGTACACATCGTCAGAGGCAAACAATTTTGTTTAGTGTTTCTGTTGTTGTATTTTATCATCGTAGATCGGACCAGGAGATTTACTTTCTTTGATGTTTACTCATTCACACAATGGGTGATGGAATTTTCTATGAACTCATTGATGGAGAGGTTTTCGTTACCTCAGGAATTTACTTATGGTTTGAAACAGGTATATTAAAACAAAAATTGAAATTAGGCTTGATATTCGTAGTATATAACTGTGTTATTTCGTATAAAATGTAACCTAATAATGGTAATGTAACTTCAAAACCCGTGATTAATTAAATACTTCGAAAAATAACATATACTTACTATTATATGTATGAGTAATTTCGATCTTCGCTTATTCTGCAAAAACTGGAAATAACTAGCTTTATCGATCTTAACTTACAGTAGATGTAATCTAAGTTTTACTGAGATTATTCATTTACAGTTACAAATATCTTTCATCAATGATGTTTTGCCAAAATAATGTTAGTCAATCAATCTGACATTAATAAGGCAAGACTTTATTACGCATTAGCAACTAAACCATTTTAAAGACATACGTTGATTTAACAACTCACACTTCATTACATAAACTCAATAACTAAATTGATTAACAAGGAATTGTTTTATTTTCGAATAAAATGCACACCAATCTTAACTGACTTGAATTTTCTTAGTTCCTCATTTAAAAATCCTTGTTTCAGTCATCGGATTTATGGGGAAGAAATATACTTACGGGTAACTTATGGTTCCAATCATTCTTTTCCCAGCTGGAGATAAAATACTGATTCAAATGGGATATGCTTACAAGAGCGCTAATTTGTGTATTTTACAGCCATTCCTTCGATTCATCACAGAGCTCACAGTTTTACACTTCGGCCCGCTCACTTCTTCATTTCCATCCTTTCTTTCCATTTATTTTTTGCTCCCTTCTGCCGCGTCCCTCCTCGCTCTCTGGAAATCTTTCTGCTAGATTTTTTCGTCCATCCATCTCTCGGGTCTGCCATTTTTCTCTATCATTCCACCCCCACATTAATAAACCCTCCCCTCCTGACGTCTAGTCTTTCTCAGGGTCGAAGTCCAATTGGTACGTGGAGTATGACGCCGGGGTAAAATTGAAGAGAATGGTTTGGGCCCGTTTCTGCCAGAGTATTTTAATCCTTCCGTCAGATTTTCCAAGGGTTTCCAGGGAATATGTGCGCGAAATAGGATGAAATTAGCGAGAAGGGTGGTAAAATCAAGGAAGGAGTAAATGGAAACGGGGGAAGTTTTCAAGCCCCGAGAAGGTGCGTCGTCTTTAAAAATGCTTTAAAAATGACTGCGTTAATTTCATTTTCTTCCGAATGACGTTTTCTCCTTCCGTCGCGGCTTATTTTTCGGATATTAAAGTTCTCGTGATAGAGCGTAGACATTAATTCATTCAAGAGGTGATCATTATGACGGAGTGGAGGGGGCCCACGTTAAAGCGTCGAGCTCAGATATTCGGAAGGGAAGTCTGGTAAACATTTCTCTTTTTCAGCGCGGCTGTGCAGTATCACTCTTAATGAGAGTCTTGTAAGGCTTAATTAAGTTTTTCTATCTTTCGAAAAGCGAATTGTAGTTACTGTTTTCTAATCCTTCTAAGTAAAGGAAGTCACGCGGTGTTTGATTACTTGCTTCACTTTTCTTTTTGAATTCTGTAGAGTTCATACATGTTTTAGAGATTCCGTATATTGAAAAATTCTCTTTGAAGATTCTTTAGTTACTAAATTACCATTTACTTAAAGTAAAATCATGTTTTTATTGAACGTACAAACTACCATCAATAACGGTAACGTTCGCGAGTTTTGAAGGAGGTATTGTTAATGAAAGATCACCAATTACTCAAGATTAATTACACAAGAAAGATGACCATCTAGTAAATAGTAAAGTGCTTATGTGTGCTATATTAGGATATTATAAAATATGTTTTGTGGTATACGATAGTGAGAGATGGAGTGAATAATGAATCTAAAATTTATTTGTTTTGAGGTATTATCTGGTGACCAGAAATACCTCTTTATTTCATCTGCTACTTTTGATTCAAGACTATTTTAATTCAGAGAGTACATTTTGTTCTCATTTATTAGAACCATCAATTTGTTTTATTACGATATGTTTACCAAATTGGAGCCAAAAGGACTAAATTTCAAAATTAGTTTTCTCTGTCGGTTGTGATCATTCCTATCTGTTTCCTTTTATTTGCTGAATTGCATTCATAATGTCTCCTACAACAAATTATTTTATAAATTAAAAATGTATTGATGAAATAGAATTTGACATCTTTTGGGACCTTTGATTGTCTTCGGGGTACATTTGGTGTAGGTTACTACTTTTCTTTTTGATTCATAGGACTCGGGGTTTGAAATTAACTCTTGGGTAAATGTAAGAGTACCAATTAAGGATGTTAAACTAAACATTCTCTTATATTAAACTAAGTAATTTTCTTGAGAGCCTGGTCGGAAGGGGACTTAGGACCCTCTCTGTCCTTTCTAAGCGTTGATCCACAAAATGTCCTAAAAATTCGTTGATAGTTTGACGTGGGTCAGTTTTCTTGGAAGGGTATAGCGACAAGGAATGCGAGCAAGTGGATTAAATGGGTGTGATGGAATGACGCAAGGATATATGAGGTTGATGGATGAGGTTTCAGAACGAATTAAGAGGATTGGAACCACTGTAATTCTCAGGACGAGTGCATGTAACGGAAAGGTGAGATTATCCATAGAGAGTTCTCATATTGTAGAAGACGGAGGAAGGAGTCATCATGTCCAACATCTTCTCATCGAATGGTACAGATCGAAAGAGATGGTATTAGTTCAGCGACCGTCCTCTTATTTTTAATCCTCTGTAAGGTATGTTTTTATCCGAACTTTTATGAGGATGCCTTGAAGTTTTAGGAGATTCATTTCTAGACTATGTTCTTTCTCTTAACTTAACATACTTTTCCATAAGATTTTAATTGACTATCCGTAGGTTTCACAGGTTTTTCACGCCCCCCCGTTTTTGCGGTTGTTTTCCTGCTGCGGTGTACATTTTTTTATTAAGCAAAACCTTAGGTTTTATATTAAGGTTATCCAGTTTTCTTTATCTTCTTTTTGAAGCTGGCTATTTCCTCAAAATATATATGACGGAAGGTTCGATTTAAGAAGATACTTCATAATTGCAATCTTGCCCTAATAAAAGACTTCATTATTAATATACATCTCTTGTCCTTTTATATTATTTTCGTATTTTGTAAATGTACCTCACGTTAATTTTCGTATTAATAAGAATAACTGTCACATAAGCGAATACTGACGTTATTCTAAGAACATGGGTGATGTGAATTGTTTTATATCTTCATCGGTTTGATTGCTACTTCAAGAATGTTTATCTGCTACTAAGCAATAAATTAATTTCGCAAACGAGAGTTATTTATGAAAGTTAACGTTATTTTCTATTTCTTTTTGGTAGTTATTTGGCTTTTAATCGTTATCTTGGAAATTAATCTAGGAGTCGTTGCCCTTTTAAAACCGTATCATTTTGAATTAGGGTATTTAAATAAATAACTTTGGCAATTGGCTCGGACGCTATATATATTTGATTATAGGCTCCGCATAAGACCTCCTTATCTCCGGCCTCTGTCTTGGTTTTCATCATTATGTCGTGGTCTCCCTATCGTGGTCTCGAGTTAAATATGTCCTCGTCGAAATGTAATATTAATCCAATGCCGTTAGCGGCATTATCCACCTCATCAATCTTAATGCCGAATGTGCCATTTGTTATTACGGGAGTTTATATCGCCCCTCCGGGATATCTTCGCTCGCACATCGCCAATTCCTCAAATATCAACTGCGAGATTAGTCATATTAGTCAATTTGGAGAGCGATCAACGGCGTCTGATACGGGACCATCTGTCCCAGTGCGTAGAATCGGGCGAACTTCCTAACGACGTTTAACAGGAGTTATTTACTCTATCGCGCTAATTCTCTCCCAACTCCAATGGATTATTAAAGCGAATCGAAAGGAAAAGCGTACGGGGGCGGTGATTCGAGGGATCGCTCTCTCCTTCCATTCTTTCCCGATCCGCGTCTCTCGGAAATCGATTCTTTTTTCCGAAAGCGTGCAGGGTTCTCGCGTGCAAACGGCCGAGGCGTGTGCAAACATGACAAATCTGCATCGGAGCCGTCGTCGGCTGAAAGCTCCACCCCCGTCTTCCCCCCGATGCCATCCAACCCACTAAAACTTCCATGCCGTTTGCGAAGCAAACATTTGATTGTCGTAGGGTTTGCCACTCAGCTTAGAGGGCCCCGACTCTCTCTCCTCCCTGTTGACCTTACACCCTTTGGCTTTGCTATTCCGCCTTCCTATCATAAGGATTGTAGCGCGCCTTCCGAATGAGCCAATTTATCGAAAATTTGCTCTCCGGTCGCAGTTACTCCGAGTGATTTTTGTCGTTGTGTCTCCTTGCGATTGACTTGTTGACAGATGCTGGAGAGGATAGGGTTAGATTGATGGTCTGCCATTGCTCCGCTTTCTCTTTAAAATCGGCGATTATGCGTATATTTTAATGTCGGCATACCGTATAAGCTTTTGTCTAAGCCGAGTTTCCAGTATATTTTTTATGTTTTGAAAGCCACCCTCGGCTTATACTCGAGTGAGGACGAGGACCTTATTAAATTAATACATAAATTGTAGAATTGAATAAATATTCAATAAAATTTACGTTCTGATGCCTTGATTGCTGTAATTTTATTGTAATCTATTTTCATTTTGAAGTTTACTAGGTGCCTCGGCTTACATTCGGGCCGACTTATGCTCGAGCACGCACAGCAATTGAATCAGTATCGCCTAGAGGATGTGATCACTTGAGCTTTTTGGTGCTTCTAATACTGGGACCATATCGTGAATGTATTCGCACCTGTTATGTGAGGAAGACCCTATTTAAGCGTGAGGAATACTCCATTCTCCTTGCCCTTTATTTGAGAAAATTCTTATTATTTATATAAAGCTGTTTACTGGGAATTTTCCTTCAATTTTACTGATTATGTAATATGAAAGGTTGTAAAGGGCGCTTGATTCCCCAGCCACTGACTTTATTTGGTTATCAAGAAACATAAAATTGCATAAATATCATCCTCGCTTAAATAATATGATTTTTCTCTTAAGGCGCTTTTTCGGTGATGTTGACAAAACTATAAAAAAACTACTGAATTATCTGTCTATTTATATTATAAAAGAAAATTTGTATCAAGTACTCAAGAAATTTTTTTATTAGTTGCCTCTACAATTATTATACTATACTTGGACTTATATTAGCTAAATCTTTCTCGACAAGCCATACTTAAGGAATAGAAGAATATTTACCAAGAAAACTTGTTCAAATTCCTCATTACAAATATACACAACTCAAAACTTTTGTGTTTTTGTCGAATTTGTACAAGTTATGTTAATAAAAGACTCTTTTTTAAATAAATTCCACCGAATTTACTTGCAAATATGCAAATTGAAACTTAAGGGAAATAAATACCATAAAAGATTTAAAAAATTATACTTCTAAATTTTAAATTATTAATTCGTATAATTCTGGTAATTACGTTGTATCCGAAGTTTGGTATCCTTTTAATTTTTTGAAAGTTCATATTTTTTTGGCTACAAGTATAATGATAAATTTGTTTTTAAAGCTTACTAAATGTCATATTCATTAGTCATGTGACCCGAAGCCAATATACATCAGCAATCGTTTTATTTTTGCTATTCGGCTTTCTTGAAGCTCCAATGCTTCCTTTCGACCGATGCATAACGTCTGCTCATTACTTGATGAGGCTCTTGCGATTTTTCAATCAAATCCTCTGAATCGTGAAACACGGTTCTAACTAAGCGAAAAAGCGAGATTTCGACAGCGCTTCCTCCATTGGGAAAGTTATGGAGGAACTCTGCCCTTTCCGCACTATTCTTAGAGCCAAATTTCACGGAAAGGAAGTTTATTACATTTTGTTCGCTGCGAATGAATCGTAACGCCGCGTCTTAAAGGAGGGAATTGGAAGAGAAAGATTCCAGCGGGATGAATATAAAAAAAGAACGGATTTACTTCGTTGGAAGGTGGGTCCGATTAACAATTCCGTTCAATAGAACTGGAAAGCTTTTGAGCCTTCCTTTAATATCGTCTGATATTTTCCCCTCCGTTTTACGCGCCCACGCCGTCTGATTCCTCTTTTTTCATTATCTTTCATTTTTCCCGTTCCTCCGAGACGTTGGCGTTTTTTTGCGAGATGAAACTTTCCGAAGGAGAAATTCGAATGATTTATCGAGTGACGTGAGTTATGAAAGCAATTATTTTAAGATCGGTCAAATGGCGGGACTGATTGAATGGAGAGCTTCATTTATGAATATTGCGGAAGATTATTCGATTTCGCCCGATTCCCGACGGATTTTTGTAGTGATCGTGATTGGATGAATACTTTGATGACTACGATTCTTTCTTTTTGAGTGACTTTTTTAAACGGTTTGAATGTAATTGGTTGGGATAGATACTTGAGGTAATGGATGATTGTATACATTTACATAAGATAAAAAAACTATTTTTTCCACACCTGTATTATATAATTGGTGAGTGCTAGATACTTTATAAGTTCTAGTAATGATTAAAAATAAATAATAATAGTTCTCATATAGGCTATTGGTTGTTAGTCATTCATGAAAATTCGGGATATAAGATTAGAAAGATTTGATGTTAATCATACGTTAAGGATGGCTTATATATTAAACCAAATAAAATTTAATTTACCGACGGATTTGGTATCTCAATAGGTTTATTGAATTATTTAGGAAGTTTCTTATGTATACTCTTATTGATTGAAATGATACAGAATTTGCTTTATGGAAGTAAGGAAGTTTAATCTCCTTATTGTGATCGTTGCCTTTCGATTGACTTTATTTGAGTTGCATTTTAGTGTATTGCAAATGGCTCAACTGTCGTAGATATTTTATAACATGAAGTGCTCACCTCATTACAGAGAAAGAAATTTCGATGCGCCACCTGAGCAACGTGTTAATTTGTACTAGAAGTACCACGAATGAAACTATGGTATAAAACTATCTAATTCCTACCTAGGACTAATCAGCTAAGTAGAAGTTACTTGTTGCCCTCTGACCACCTGCATAATTTCACCTTCGAGTTTTTCATTTCTTTTTTGAATGTACAGGTGTGTTCAACATATACATGAAATGTGTGCATTTTTATCTCTTCATGATACCTTTAATAATAGGAGAAAGTTTCTTTAAAAATTGGTGGCTCAAAATGTGGAATAAAATTAAATTACAAGGCTGTTATTATTTTAGAGTAGATCACGACATAGTTTTTAGACTTTAAATGTTTTGTTCGTATTTCAAGTTTCGTGTAACCTATCACCTACTTTCTGATCTTTCTAAGTAAGATATTTGCGAATTGTAATTGGTTTCGTTATTTTCAGAATGTATGATCGAGTTAGAGTATTTATGAAAACCAGATCCCGTTCAATTTATTGTAGGTAGCCTTACGCAGTAATCATCCCCATTTCCAAAAAGAAATGAGTTATGATCGGCGAGGGGAAAAGTCACCGCCTCTGTGAAATGTAATCCACTTAAGCAAATGGTATTCTCAAGTTATCATAGGCTCCATCCCATTTGGCCCCTGCATAAAACCCGCCGCTAGCATCCCTCCACAATACGCTCTCCGACCCCTCGCAATCTCTCTATTTTTAGCCTCCGCCCACCCAACAATGCCGGATAACGAGCAGTTCCGGGATGTGTTCCTCGTAAAGGTGATCCCTCGCTGATGTTCAGTCACCCCAAAATCCCATACATACTCCCTTTTATTCCGCCGTGGACACCCGTTCCTAAAAATCCAGCCCCCGCTATGATTCTCCAGCCATCGCTCTATCCTCGGTTATCTCCTCTCTCTGTGATACATCAATCTCCCGCCTTCCTTATCTATTCACCTTATTCCTTTGGGATGCGACTCTCTCTTTCGATACGTCGCAATCCTTTGTCGATGCATGCGAAAGCATGAAAAGGGTTCGTTATTAAGCTCCTCCGTGGGTGAAAATAAATCATCCATGACTTTTGACGAAATTAAGCAGGCCCACTTATATTCCCTACTCAATTTTGTTTATTTGATTACCTGTGTACTAGTACAAAAGCGATCATAAGCAGTACCCTATTATATAAGTGTGGTATAACCAATGATTATATGGAGTCTATGTGACGCAAAGTAATAAGACTCCTAGCAAATATTCTTTTGACAAAGCAGCCCATTCACAATTCATTCGGATGATTTCCAAACTCATTGGACGACACGAATAACTTATATCCGTTGCGGTTGTCTCTAAATATTTTGAAGAAACCTTTTCTTTCGTGGAAATTAATTTCTATCTGGTATATTCTAATTTCCAAAAATCGGGCAATTATTAATTCCGCGTCCCTGTGCAAGATAATTCTATCCCGTTGTGTTCGATTAAATTAATTTGTGTGCCGTACAACATAATTCTGACATTTTTTCCATTCTTAATTATTTTAAATTATTTTAAATCTTATATTACTAATCATACGCCTTACATTATTTATATCTCTCGATTGGTACCTTCCGCTTTCAACGAAGAGATTTAAATTTAGATTGTTGATACGAATGCCTCCTTGTCAGGCTTGGATATGCATAGATCTTTCAGATAAAACGTGTGTAAATGTCTAGTGATGAATTTAGAATTAATTATAGTTTTTTCCATCGTATGATATGATATTCAGACACTGAAATAACTCCAGTGAAAATGATTTAAAATATTCCTCAAATAGTTTGGAAACGAGGGAATACAAAATTGAAAGTAGCCATGCTTAACGTACCACGTTGCTGCTAATCTACGGAAGTTCATTTGCAATTTCACCCAGCTTCAGATTCACAATCCACATTCATAGATTTGGAGCAACGCACTTATTAAAAGTAATCATAACAGTACTTCTAGGTCCTCCGCATCCAAAATAGTCCTTTGCCCTAATTTCCTAGAATATTGATATTCTGTTCATGAAAATGTTTCAACATCTCATTAAACTCATTTCTTACTCTTACAGAAAAAGGAAATAGTTATGATTAATTTCATGGTCTTTTGTGATTTTATTAATTTAGGTTACATATTTAAAGCGTTTGTCTGCTTGACTCACCTTGACTCACTGAATACTAATATAAAAGCAATCGTAAGCAGTATCCTAATATATTACAAAGGATACTATTTTTATATGTCTTACAAAAACTCATTCTCGGTCTTGTCTAGATTGGTACCCTTCGCTTACTATTTTAATGCAAAATGCGTAAAGATTCCTCTGTGTTAAGAAAATAAAAATCGAACTTTATTTCGATGTGAAGTTATTCTAAATTTATATAGGCTAGATATTATAATGTGGTTAACCATTATTTGCATTAAAAAACGATACAAAGTTAGGAGTAGCATTTTGGAAATTATTAACTTATAAAGACTCCATAAGGGTAAAATTTTACTTAAACCATTGGTTACAAGAAAGAAACGACTATGGTTTCGTAGCCACGCTACAGCTTCAGGTCTGTGCATCTTCAAGCATAAGTCAAGAACATTTTTCACACTACATACTCAAGACCCTACGATGTAGCACATATACGAAACCATAGTCATTTCTTTCTTGCAATCTATAGTTTAGTAAAAGTTTGACATCATGGAGTTTTTACAATAGACATCCAAATTTTAGATTTCCATCACGTTGTTTAAGGTCTTTCTCCTTCCCAATTCAGTTGCTGATTCATCGAGATTCACCTTTCTCTTAAAGTAGTGGTTTTAAATATTCCCGTGAAAGAATACAATTCACGATCAACTCGTTCTCTTTTTCAATTACTTAGAATTTCGATGCTCACTTTTTTCACTTCTCACGCTTCTCTCGATTCATTAGGGACGATCAGCCTTGCGCAACTGCTGCCCCCAAATCGTGGCGAGTTGAATGAGCATAAGTCGATTCTGAAAAAAGGCGAAAATGCAGATTGGAGCAAGGGAAGGGATGTATAGCGGAAACAACCGTTGGGAAAAATTAAGAGCGCCTCGGAGGCATAAAATATATTTGCTTCGGCACTTAATTTACCACAATATTCCCTTCTCCCGTGATTATCACAGCTGCGGATGGAGAGGAATTAATGCTACACCGAATGTTAATTGCTCGCAATTTACGATATGCAAATTATTTTAAGAATTACTTTCCTTTGGGGGTTCGATCTTATCGTATCATGTTAAAATTCGCGGAGGTCGGATTTAATGGGGGTCGCCGGATATCGTTCTAACGCCATACTTTAACGATTCCGAGTAATGGTATATATTTAATTTTTCTGACATAAAGGTAATAGCGGGATTTTTGGATAGCATGGACGTGAATGGTTATGGTGTTTAGCAAACTGGTAGACAACATGCGAGCAGAGCAATGTATTATGAATATTTAAATTTGCTGAATTGGCAGCTTTTTGAAGTAATATGCTAATCACAAGAATGTGTTCTATTTCGAGAATGAAGTCGTAAGATAACGTATAAAAATGGACAACTAATTTTATCCATTCATAAACATTTTTAAACCGTAAACTATGTTTTAATGGAAGGACGATTGAAATTTCAGTTATTCATTTTTGATTCCCAATTGAAGTCTTAAGTGTCATAAATATTATTCATAGTTAATAAAACGCCAATATAGCAAATGCGCTTAAGAATAGCTAAATAGAAGTTTGGATATGTTTTCATACAGGGTAATGGCACGTATTTTGAAGTAGTTGTAGATATTTCATTTTTATTTCTAAAATTACATATTTTAAGAGAAGAAACTTAAGTTGATCTGAAATCGATAGCAGATATTCTACTTTATCTAATTCTAGCTTCGTCATACCCTAATATTTCTGATATATTTAATTTTCTCTGCAAAGGGTAAAAAATCTCAGTACCTCTTTTAGAGTTTTCATCTCTTATCCGTCATGAAGGTATTAAATGAGGTTTCACGAAGTCAGATAAACTCAGACGTCCTTGGATCATCTCAGATGACCTCTTCTCTCTCTACAAATTGATTTCGAATAAGAAAGTAATCATACTTATAGTATTAGAGACCATCAAATGATTCGATCCATTAATTTTTAATGAAATTATATCTTGTACTAATTATGATGATTCAATATAATTATCAATTGTAAATTCCTCAACTACTACTACTACTATTTTGTACATTCTTTTTTCAGTTACGCAGACAGAAATCGGTTTATAATTGTCGGACCTTTCTTGAGAATTAGAGCTTTATGTCTGCTTTTATTATTTGCTCTGTTTTTCCATTCAAATTTCATCTGGGACTTTTATAAAAGGAATAATATTGCATTGGATAAATGGAACCAAAATGATCAACGGAAGTTGATTTTGGGTTTAGGTGAGGAAGGGTTGTAAGGGAAGGGATTTATGATTTGCACCGAGGAAAGAGTAGGATGAGATGATGAGTGTGTGCTGTTGTTAGTGCGTGTGCATCGTCCCCTCTTTCTCTGTTATTATTCTATTATTATGTCCCCGTAAAAAGCATCTTTTGCTCCCTTTGTTCGCTGACAGGGATTGTTACCATTTGCTTTGTAGCCCTCGGGTAGGCGCGGTCCCCTCTTTCGATATATGTGAGAGATGTATGGAACTCTGGGGGTTTGGAGAGGGTTTTGGGGTATGGGAATGAGTAGAGGCGTGGTTTTGCTTTATTTAGTTTAGCCTTCATTTTGTAATTATGATATGAGTTGCTGTTCATTAACAAAATATGATCGTAGCACGCATGGAATGAGTACAGTCAGAAGTAATAAGTAATGATGAGAAGTTGGTTTTGTTTTTCCCAACTCAACTTAGTTTTAATATATACAGAATAGGTTGCACTACGAAGTAAAAAAGTGACTTGGCCGGCCCTCAAACCCAGGTCTTGCATTTTCTGAACAAGTGTTCTAACCACTAAACAAGGGGTCTCCAAACTCTTCAGCCCAAGGGTCGCATTAAGTATCAAACAGCAGTTTGGGGTTTAACTATACACTCGAGGTCCAATTAAAAAAATAATCAAAACATAGATGTTGTTTTTAATTATTAATTTAATATTGTCAAATTTAATAATTATTCAATTTTAATTCGGTAAAAACATAAAGTCCACGTAAGCGGCGGCTGATCTTGGCGGATTGCACGTGAATTTCTGTGATTCTTTTCCGTAGATAAAAAGGTCTCTACGAGCTGGATGAGAGGACCTCGCGGGCCGCATTTGGTCGCGCGGGCCGTAGTTTGGAGACCCCTGAAATAAACTATCCAAAAAATTGCTTCATGATTTCCCCTGAAATAAACTACCTAACAAATATAAAAAAATAGCATCATGATTTTCTTCTGATTGAGGAACGTATTATCTTGCGTTAAACATTATTTATTACTTTCTATAATAATAATTAATTTTTACGACTGGCAGTTCTACCCCGTGTTGAGTTCGTAATTCTATTTTGAGATTTCTATAATTTCACATAATAAGTACCTCTTTCATTACTCACATATTCACACTTTAGCCACATATCTAAATAATATCCATTGTATCCCGATTGGAAAGTATTTGGTTTTTGCGAATTCAGTGTCTTGTATATCATCAATCCATCTCTTCTTCATTGCATACAAAACAGCGTTTTATCATTTCCCGTACGGTTTTCGTTTTCCTCAACGTGGGTGAATATGTCTCTCTCCTTACCTATACTTTTTTCCAAGCGTGTTGGTTTTCAGCTCTTCCTCCCCATTTTTGTCATTTTTTCTCTTTACTTGCCTTTGTATCAATCGAGCGGAGCATCTGTCATTGTCTCGGATATCTTCATCCTAAATGTCTTCTTTCTTTCTTTTCATTCCATTCTTCCTTTTTCTTCCTTCACGTCTGTCTTTCCCTCCATTATGCCTCTCTCCCGGAATCTCCGACGCGATCTCTTCATTTTTTTCCATTCCACTTCCTCGTTCTCTCCTTAATCCTCCGCCGGAATAACAGAAACAAGTAATGATACCGACTTAGATTAAGCCCAATTTAATCCGCTCCTCACCCGAAACTACTGCTGTGATTTTCCAATATTGTTTGAGGAGAATCCTAGCGCTGCGCGTTGCCGAGCGGGATTACGAGTTGGTTCCGTGTGCTCGGTTTGAAGAAGGCATTCCTATTAATACGACCGTAAAAGTTTACTTCTATTTGCAAGGAAGGTGTTCCGTTCGTTGAAGGGAAAGAATGTTCTTTAATAAATGAATAGTAATACTGACTTAATTTTGGAGTCACTTTCGCTAAGATATAGACAGAGGGTTGTGTGTTGTTATCGGTTAAAAATGTACATTTCTGCATATAGAACTTCATTTACGTCTGTCTATGTTTTTATTCCTTATTATTATTATTCTTTATTGTCTATTTCGTGTGTAAGTTTCGTGATACTTACGTGACATCCAGTTGTGCTTCTGGATTTTCCTAGTTCTTAACCTTGTCATGCTAATTATCTAAAAATCCTTTCTTTTGATAATGCACTTTGATCATTGTATAACCAACTCTTTCCAGATATTCCGCAAGATATTGCTAAACTGTGGTACACTCGGAATATAAATAAGGCTCGATTTGTACGGAAAATTGTATGTCCATACATTTCTACTCGATATCTCATATCACATTCTTGTTGAGAATTTATTTGCTTCTTAAATTATAATAAATTATGGATATTTAATAAAGATTTATTTCAGTTATTTTGAAAGATCTTTAATTTAATTAAGCACTGCGATATACGAATAAAAATCCTAGAATAAGTAACACCACAACCGAAAAACAAAAACCTTCGAAACAGTGGTTGAACTTGGTTCTTCAGTGTTTATAGTTTACTGAAGTAATGTCAGTATCACCGGTAAAATTGCGCAAGTGTACCGAGCTTTCATGCACCATGGTCTGAAAGTCGGGCAGAGTTGTCTTAGCATAACGCAATCGTCTATCTATTAATCTACTCTCTTTTATAAAAAATCAATACAAGGCATTACTCTTTTTAAAATCATAAATTGCGAATAACGTGAATATTTTCTTGGGTTTGACCTTTATCCTTAATCTCATGATTATTTAAAAACTCTCATTGATCAGGAAAAAATCAAATTGCCGAATCTTAAGAAGGGTGCTATTGAATTCCCCTGCTCTTGAGAATGTTCCCGATGTTTTTCTCCGTCTGGTTCATTCGAACGTTAAATCTTCATTTTCATTCAGCCTGCCTCTTTTTCAGATTCCTTCTCCGATCCTTTCCTCTTCATTCATCGTCATTCAAACGAATGCCTTCCATCGGATCTCCTTACGTCATTTTTCCATTCTCACTCTCGATTAGCCTTTCAGAAATGTATATCGAAACACTCTCCCTACGATCGCTCTCAGGAATCCTTTCTTTCGGAAAATTTCTATTCAGTCGTCTCGTGATAAACTGCCTCCTTTTCTTCCTTTGGGATACTTTGATGCATCGCATACTAAGGACTCGCATTCAAACCCGTATATCCCACATCCTCTCACTTTTCCCTTCGTTGCTCTCATTGCTCATTGAGGGTACAAAGGCCTTGGATCTGAAACCGTAAGCCATATTGATTATACATTGTGTTAGAGGTTAAAAATCTCCAATAGCTGTCTTTGTCGGTGTTCCTCGTCTCATTTACAGTGTTTGGAAAAACACAAGAGAAGATACTGTGACGAATTTGTAGGGAAATTCGACCATAGTAAGTTGCCCATTTTTAAGTGGCCCGTTTACAAGTTGCTGTCAGAATGGCTCAGTCAGAAAGGCCTCAGGCAGAATGGCCGAACGGCTGAATGGCCTTTAGGCAACACGACTTTTATAATGGCAGGTGCAATGATACTGTCGCCGATAGGACTAATTAACGCGGCGGAAATTTGCGACAGTTTCTAGCAATGTGATTGGCCAATTTGCTGTACCCCTTCCGTTACGAATTTCTGTGCTTCATTGTTTTTTCCCCTCTTGTTCGCGAAAAACGGAGTCTTCCTAGAGAAGGTCATTTTCTTCACGAGAGCGCCCCCGCTGGACATTACGTCGACGTCGGTCGCAGAAGAGGGGTGCTCTCTTTTGATCGCGTGTGCTGACATTGACGTGAAATCACGTTGTACTCTCGCTGAAGGCTTAGTTGATATCATTATTATTTGTGAAGTTTGCGCAAACTGGACCATATCATTTAATTTATGTATAATATTGTGTAATTTTCACTAGAGCGGATTTGCTTAGTGTTATTATTCTGTGGTATCGTATTTGAGCGTATTATCCTTGATAAATGTCTTTCAGAGTCATTGTTTCTTATTCTTTCATTATTTCGTATTTGGTCCTTTGTGTCGCTGACCACGTTGACTTTCTAACAGCTATTTCACGAAAATAATCGAATGCCGTGTACCGATGGATGACAAGGTGGGTAGGCCTACATTTCTATTTGGTATATCGCACCAATACTGCACTTAAATAAAAATCTTAAAACACATCCCAACCAACCATTACTTCCTAAACTTCCCATGCCAAAACTCTTTATTCTTAACATACCTCTTTCTGCGTCACAGGGAAAAACACACCACCCATTCCACCACTGAACAATAAATACCCAACATCCCACCGTTTTTTCCTTTGCATGTACCTATTCACTTCTGAAGAAGAAAGCATTATTTTCGAAATTCGAATAGAGTTATTATAGTGCAGTGTCCTCCTCTCTTGTTTTCTCCGAACACCTGTGAATGAGACGAGGAACCCCGACAAAGATGGCTATTGGATATTTTTAATCTCTTAATTCTTTAACAGCCGTGTTTTAAAATGTCCTTTCTTTGTATAAGAATTACATTTCATACTAAGCATATGGTCTATTAGGTTTTTATAAAGATGAGATTGAGACTGAAAAGTCTCTTCTTTCATCTAACCTTTCGTCAGTAATATGAAAACAAGTTACGTGTAGATGAATAAAGTTAGAAAGGAAAACATTAGAAGGAGTGGGTGTAAAAACACCTAAGGTGATATCTTAGGGAGTTCCACAGCAGGATAATGCCCATAAAGAAGAGGTATGTGAAAACCTGCGCGAACCTACTTGTACGAGATAATAGATGTAAAAGAAAGCCGTGAATAGATAAAAAGTAATGACGCACAAGTTTAATTTACCTTATTTTAAGGGGAGCGAATATCTCAATTCTTAGAAAGCACTTCTAATAATGAGATATTTTTAGTTTTAAATATTATAATTTGACTTCTCAATTCTTTAATTTATAAAGATAGAAAATTGATAAAATTCGCTTTCAATGCAAAAATAAATATCTCACTAATAGGACAGCAGTCTAAATTCGTATCATCCTAAAAGAGCGATATCGTAAACATAAAAGAGCTCCCTTCCTTTTATTTCCATGTATTTTATAAGTAATCATGTAAAAAACCATTGTATGATATATCATATACGTATTTTGATTCACAACAAAAAACAAAAATGAACGCTCAAACTCATTTCAGGAAGTTTACATTGTGAGTGCTTTTAGTCGAAGCAGGCGGTTGTTTTTTGTTTCGCTGTTTGCGACTCTTTCCAAATTTTTCCAGAAGTGCCCATTGTCTTACTGTAAGAGGCAGCGTCATATTCCGTCATCATGTATGGAAGAATGTCATTAGTTCGTGCTGCGATTCGATCTATCCCACGAATGGTGTCGGAATCAATCTATATTTGCAAAACACGGCGCTGTGCTTGTTTCGCTTCGGAAGAATGGTTCGCTGTAACCTTCAGTCTCGCTCCAATCCGTCAATAGCTACGGTCACATGTAGGAAATCCTGTACTGCCAGTATTGGGAAAAGGGAAGCAAACCTCTATGTGCGGGAGAAGCACTTAATAGACGGCGAAGAACTCCCACAGCGCGGCAATGGGAATCACTTTTGATATTCGTGCAATCGTTGTAAATGGAGAAGTTTTTCTAACAAGTAGAGGTTCATTCTATTTTTCCGAAGAGATAAATCTCTACAAATTTGATTGAAAAATATATTATTCTAATAATCATGTTGTTATAATAATAATAATCAACCTTTTCAGGAATAAATTAAAAATCTAACTTACCGACAAAAATATTAATAATTAATTAATTTTGATATTTATTAAGAATACCAATTTTTAATTTAATTAATAATAATTTGAGATTTCAAACTATCTAAATGCATCTTAACTATGGCAGTCAATTCAGAGAAATAAATAGGAATGGTGTGTTTTAGTATAGCATAACAATCGTGACACTTATGCCACGGAAAAATGTTTCCCAAGAAAAAGGAGCAACCAAGGAAAGGGATGTAAAACGCCTTGAACATGAATAAAATTTCGAAGCGAAAATGTTGTATAGTAAAAATTTGTCTCTCTTTAAATCATTAATGAAATTCATAGTATGCATATGAATTCCTTGTAAAGCCTATCATATCATATTGATATAAATGGCTTCATTTTGTACGTTGAAAGCGCGTTGTAATTTTTTTATTTGGATATATATGGAGCTTAAGTTAAAAGGCTGCTGTTATTTTTATTACTAATAAATTACAGCTAATAAATTATTTCATTGTTTAACTTAAAACTCTGTTATAATTTTTTTTTAAATTTGTTGAAAGTGAAATATCGCCATCCGATAAAGAAATAATCATATGATTCATTTTAATAAAACAAATATCCCCCAGGTAAATTTTATGATTCGCCTGACCCAGTGATTTTGCTCGAAATCGATGGAAAATGGCTCCAGTAGTTAGAAATCTATCAAAGAATTATCATGATAAAGCATTCATTATATAACATATTCTATAAATAATAATATAATTGTACAAAATTTCCAATTTGCGGATTTGTGTAATAATTAAATAACGTCTTTGAGCAAATACCCGTATTACACGATCAATTTGATATATTTTGAATGAAAAATGTTCGTAGCAACAAAACTAATGACGTGTATCATCATGAAAGAAGAGTGCGTTAATCAAATTGAAGAAAATAGTATTCTCTGCACTTTAGTAATTAATTTGGATTCGTAATTAGCCTTTGAGGTCGTGAAAATGTACAGTATCAACGAGGAGTTCGCTGATTTTTCACGAAAGGTAACGTAAAAGGCCTTTCATTTTCATCCTCGAACACCTCTTTATCTCTTTTATATATCTCTGGCCCTTTGGAAGTCTCTTTAAATAACGAATCGGCGAGTTCGGGAAAGAGGCGGTCATTATCGGAGGAAAGTTTTAACGATCTCCGAAGATGAAGTCCGGGGGACGTGAATCGATGGAGCCAAAGATTTGAATCGGAAAACGAAAGAAAATGGACTCACTATGAAGATGGATCTCATATTTTTATGACGCCATTTTTCAGCATATAGAATTCTCGAGCGTTTGAATTTCGAATTGTGGAGTTCCTGATTGGTTATTATCCGAATCCTAAAGCTTCTAGCCCACATTCCGTCTCGGTAGAAATGCATTTCTTAAGTGTGATAGTAGTAGTTTATATTTTAATTTATTTTTGTCTTTGAAGCCAAAATGTGTAGTAGTATTGTTAAAAGTGCTTCGATAGTTTAGGTCATTTCGCACATTGGCTCCCACCGGGAATCGAACCCGGGACCGCTTTCACCAAAGGCAAACGCGCTGTCCACATGACTATACGGCTCCAAAATGTGTTTTCCCATTTTCGTGTAAGAATGTTATAGTTGTTTGTCTAGGTTTTATTTTACTTTATCACGTAAATAGATTAAATATTGAATTAGAAAGGTCGTAAGTTGAGAATACATTGAGCCCACATTCCGTCTCGGTAGAAATGCATTTCTTATGTGTGATAGTAGTAGTTTATATTTTAATTTATCTTTGTCTTTGAAGCCAAAATATGTTTTCCCATTTTCGTGTAAGAATGTTATAGTTTTTTGTCAAGCTTTTGTTTTACTTTATCACGTAAATAGATTAAATATTGAATTAGAAAGGTCGTAAGTTGAGAATAGTCCGAGCACAAGGATACAACCATTGTTTCTTCTATAAATTAACATACTATAAATTATCAATAAATAAATATGGTAATTATTAAAATTGTATACATTATCGATGAATTTTCTACAAATTAAATAATTATATTTTCGAACAGCAAGAATTCTTTTTTCCCGCCAACGTTTACATCTTTCATTTTATTCTTGTGTCATTCGAGTAAATGATCCCATTGAAAAGTTTTTTCTTAATTGAAGGAAATGCTTATAAGATCGTTTTCATTAGGGAATCATCATTATGAATAATCACTTCTAATATCTTCAAATTATCCTTTTCGTTAAGATCATTACCCGAAGATATCATAAATAATAAACGGTACCTATTTTAAACATAAAGCTATAATCTTTGAAAAACTATATAACTTTACGATTTCAAGAACAATGCTCAGCTTAATTCAATTTAACTTGGTCCGTTACATTTAGATTGAAAATTCGTTGACATTTCAATTCGGGATGTCATTGGTTTTTCCTTCTCCGACAAGAATTTTGGATTTTAAGGAAATCGAAAGTCGGGAGAAACAAAGTCTTGATATCGTTTACCCGTAAGACGTTTCGCAAGAGAATATGAAATCGATTATCCAATTCGCTATTTTGTTTTTGAGGGAATACACGATCCCAGAACGTAGCTGAAGGGGGATTTCGAACGACCTTAGGAAGAAGACGGACTGGATGCAGAACATCTATTCAAACCTTTTTTAGGCTGATAGCGGGAACGCGTTGGACCACGCGCGACATCGATTGTTGGGGCGTGTACTTGGATGACAGCGGGTCCGAATTCCCATCTCCACACGTCCCCGAGGCACGAAAAAAGACAATCGTCCACCCACCCTTTATACCCTTTCTTCCCATGTCCTCGTTTCCTTCTATCGCCGCTTCCCCGTTCTTCCAACGTTTGCGATGCTTTTTAACGTTTAATGGAGGAGAAAAAGGAGCCTCTAATTGCAAGGGTAACTGTTTACGTGTCGCATATCAATGAGAGTTAAGTATTTAGTTTCGAAGGCGCGAGGTGTAGGAGGGGTGGGTATCGGAAAATATGGGACGATTAGTTTTTTCATGCTCTCCTTAGGGGATTAAAGTTTGCCTCTCGCAAACGCACGCATCAAGCGCTCTGTGCTTGGGAATCATTTGGAAGACTAGCTTCTCTGTTTGCTGGCGTTTTTACCGAGTTGAATTTGTTTTTAGCTACGCGACTCTGCATCTCGTGGATGATCTTTTCGTCTATCGTGCTGAGCGCTGTATCACAGGATGAAATTTTAGTCGAATTAAACTTGTTTCTGGTTTTTACGATTTAAATATAAAAATGTTTCTTAATAAATAAATAATATATCAATTTTCATAGGGATATATATTTGGTGCAACTTGTTTCACCAACATGTAGACATCATTAGAATAATCATATCTGAAGTAAATCATTTCTTTTATTACTTAAGTATGGCTTAAATCAAATCAAGCCTTAACATATTAGATTCATATTATGATATTTCTTAAATTAGGATGTGACAAACGACGCTCATTAAGATGCTTCCTTTAAGATCTTTCTATTGGGTATAAATGTTTTAACTCAAAACTATATCTCATTTTCTATTTGAACATTCTCTCGTTGTATGATCTTTGAAAACATAAAGATTAATTAGCAAACCACAATGATTTTTATGCTGTTTTCGAAAATATTTCTTTGCTTTCCCTTTATTAGATATTTTTTAATTTTTTTGACTTATTTTAATGCAAGTGTATTTTCGTATGATAAACAGTTATTGTTAAACAAATTTCTAACGCAATGTATCCAACGTATTCATCGAAGGAAATTTACATTTATTTAAATCAGCATAATATCATTTGAGAATATACATCATCATAAAATCTTTGTGGAATGCATCTAAAAGCTTATAAATTTTTATTCTATTAAGCGTTCAGACTATTTTCTCTATAATAAACATAAAAATTCTATACATGCGATAACTTCAATAGTCTTTGTTAAATTTTCAAAGGCTTACGAGAAACTACTTAAAATGAAATGGAGGATAAATATCCTTATTTTATGTGACTGAATTTAAGTAACAACTATCTTCATGCGATTAAAATCTAACTCAGCTCGGGGAAGAGATTAAAGTTCAAGGCTAGTCTAATAAGTCTTAAGAGAGGAATCAATTTAATTGAGATTAAGCAGAAATAAATGATTATATAAGTCTTTTTTTCTATCAAAGGTAATTACCACCTCAAGTCACCGCTCTCCTTAATTAATAAGAATCGGAGTGATAACCGTACGCTATTAGGTATAATTGTATTGAAGTTTTATAATTTAGATAATACTAATATCCTTTCGTTGACACGATAAATGGAAATGTTCAATGCCCCAAATTCCTGGCTTATCAGAATATTTTATGGAATTGTTAAATTATGCGTATAATAGTTCATAATTACGTATATAAATGATACCAATATCAATTATCGAAAATCTTGGAATAATTACTCCACTTATTCAAAAATCAAGAAGGTAATCGAGAGCGGGTCATTTACCAGTAACGAATTCCAAAAATTCGGGCGTAATTAAGCCTCTGGCTGTTTAAAAGTTTGATTAAATTATCGCCTCCGATGAAAATGAACTTGCTTTCGTTACGTATTGATGGCGTGTGCTCTGCCCTATTTGCAGTTATAAGTTTGCATTGTACTATTGATACTCCCCGCGGAAAGCACTCAGAGACAACGTTTACCGTCCCTTCAAAAAACACACGGAGCACTTCACCTTATTTATTGGCAGTGCAAATCAAAATGCCCTCTTTCCGAGCCTTCATTGTGTGCACACAGTGTATCGCCGCCCCGCTATTCATCAGCGCTTTAATTCGCGGTCGCATATCGAACTCCCGCTATCGAATTTGCAGACCGTTGCTTCCGCGGGAATTTCGCACAGAAATGCAATGGCGATTTGTTTACTTTCATTTGTGGATTCAAACTCTAGCAGGATTTTTCACGGTCCATTATTCTTCGGCAATTATTACCATTCGGGCCCTCAACCTACTAATGGGTCGGGGCGGGAGCGGGAGGAATTCCCGGGATATAAAAAAAGGAATCGTTCATGGAACGAGCAACAAAAGGGAGGCAACGAAAGTGGAAGAAGAATCGATTTTATTCTCCCCTTTTCGCACCCCGTTCTCGGCCGGAATAAGGGCATTTTTTAGGTCATGCACTTTGGGGCTCGTGCTTATAATGACCCGGCAAAAGTATTTTCCTTTTGTGTTCTTTTTTCGCAGACGGGAAATAGTAAAAGGGCGACCGGAATGCATCGGCGTTTTGTTATCGTAATTCAGGCTCCAATTGGCAGAGCGCGATTCTTCTCCCTTACCCTAACCAAAATAAGTCTGTTTGTCCGCGATCTTTTTGGCCTTTTTCCGCAGGGGCCATCGTGTTTCCCCGCTCTTTTTCGGCGCTCTATTCTTCTGTCGATATAAATAAACTACTTATATTTCATTCACGGCGACGTTTTCATTTGCATTCCTCCCGAGCCGCAAATGAAAGCACGTTCGTGCGCTCGTAATTGAATTTTGTTTTAGCCATTCAGTAAGGAAATAACGCATAAGCGTGATATAGGGTTAATAAATATTCTAGGAGAAAAATTTTTGGGCTTCCTTTTGCTCTCCACCATGTCTTTGTTTGTTTTCTTCCGTAAACAAACCGGCGATTGTTTATTTGCTCCTCATTGGTGTTCCTATTATTTCTCATTGATTCGTATGTAATATCCGATAATTATGAGCGTTAGCTAGCATTGTCACAGTTTTAACCTTTTGAGTTGCTATCAACAAATTGAAATTATTTCAGATTATATTTTACTGATTTTACGTTACATTTTTAAAATAACTAATTAATAAATTATATAAATATATATTTTATATTTTTTAAGAATGCAGCATATACTTGCAGTGGTAACATAATAAAATAATTTTAAAGTTAAATCCATAATTAATTTGAATCATTAAAGTTGTTTTAAAATAATGATATTAATATCTCAAGTAAGAAAACAAAAATTAACATTCGAGTCTCTCTAATCCTTATCCAGCTTATTAGAGGGTTCTCCGTTTCAGCAAATGGCTCACTATTTAATTTTCAATTAAATAGTGAGTAAAATTAAAGTAAATTAAATTTAAACCAATTTTTTCGTATTTCTCTTACCCTCAGACAAAGAATTGAGGCCATAAATATTGACAGGCAGACTATTAAAAATCCTAGATACCACAAAATTTAATTTGTTACTATCATAATGGCTGAAGAACCTTAGCACACCACAGTTAAATTTCTTCCTTGTTCCCATATTATAATTGTTGACCTTCTGCGACTTAGTTTTGCTTTTGTAATAATTGAATTCATTGGATTCACTGAAAATGGTTTTTAGTAACTGTTTTTATAACTATCAAGTATTTCAAGAAATATTTGTGTGTGTTGAAAGCTAATAGAGGTATTACCAATATCGTGGAATAATTGTTTGGCTATTATATATGTTATAAATTTAGTTAAAGTAATCATGATGCAATGGGGAAAACTTCAAGTGCCGAAACATCTTTCCGTAATAATAAAGTGTCGAAATTTCAGCCAGTTCTTTTATCAAGTAATGCCAGAGTCAGTTATTTGAAAATTGAATTATTATTCAATTAATATATTGAATGTTGTTATTTCATTAAAATGAAAATTAATAAATTTCTATCCTCTTTTGCATTATTACATGTAAACAAAGATTAATTTTCTTAAGTGTGAACCTTTAATTTTATTGTACCTTTTAATATAGCTCATAAGTCTTGTTTTAGCGACATAAATAGATGTGAATGCATGGTATATTTTTCTGAATTTCAGCAGAGAGAAATACTACTTCATTGAGTATCACAATTCGAATTTGTCGCGCATAGCATTTTCGTTTGATTTACATTCGGCCATATTTTAAAAGCTTATCTTCATGTAAAACCACAAAAATTTAATCGTTGTTGAGATCACGCTTGTAAAATTATGTTATCTTATTTAGTAGTGACTCGGTATTAAGTTAATCTTTACTACGCCATAAATCATAATTGCCATTTTGATGTTTGTTTTGTCTATTTCTATGCATCGGATTCCGTTTTCCCCATATCTCAGCTGTCATGCATGAGATTCATTTGGTCCGATAAATTTTGCAATTCAAATTCCAGCTCATTTTATAGCAAATATCGTTTGATGTCCCTCGAATATATATTTTATCCTATTTTTCAAAGCTTCATTTTATGAGTGATAGCGTGAATCCGCTCCTTTTTTAATCGCTTCGCTTGAAATACGATGTTTGGATTTCTCGTTGATATCTCAAATTATCTTATTTCAATTGCCTTTTATTTATAAAGTTATCGTAGCTTTATTAACAATAATCAAATTTAAGTACGTACATTAATTTTTATTTCAGTTGGCTAATAAATTATCTCAATACCAGATTTTGCCATCTTTATTTCAACTATTATCTTATATTTAACTATTAATGTGTGTCTATTTCCTTTCTATCTTTTTTGTAAATCACCCTAGAGATGAGCGAAAGATGTTGATGCAGTAATTAAGTAATTTGAAATAATTATTCATTCATACATTTATGGACGTAGTCGGTATAATAAAATATAGTTAATACCATTTAAATTCTGAGGGTTTTCCGTTACTGTCTATTTTGGAGCGTGGATACGTTTCTGTGTTTAATACTCATCCATTGAAATCCTTAATAACGGAATAAAGTCAAGTAAGATTGTTAAGGAATTTATGACAAAAACTTTGAAGGATACTGTTCAGATTATCCGGTTGAGAACCAAAGAGAAATGTTTGGCGTCATCCGTCGAAATAATACTAAATCATTCATTTTCAATTCAATAATTTTCCTTTTCTACTGATCGTTCTTGTGTTGTAGCTCAAGGAAAGAGGAGTATTATTACTCGTTGGTCTATTATAGGCTAATATGGCGTTTCAAAGAGTAAGAATGTATGATTGAAACGTAGTTAATATTTTAAGGCCCGAAAGGTGTCATTGTTTCATTTTTAATGTTTAATCAAGCTATTTCTCCTTAAGTTGCATTATGAAAGATGTACTCAGTAATGAAGTCCTGAATTTAACCTATGAAACATTCTGAAAATCTTCATAAGTGCATTTTTTCAAATTTCTGAATTCCCCTCTGAAGAATATATTTTTTAAAGGAAATCTTCATTTTTTTAACATGATTTCCTTTAAGAGAATTGTATTAAGTGAATAAAATGGCCATCGCCAATGCTGGGAGAAGTGCAGTTTTAAGCTTCACTCTTAAACAATATCAAATACAAAATCATAATATGTATTAAGTCTCGAGTTATTAGTCCCATTGTTGACGTATCGGTCCCCTAATGTACTATTCTACCTTCATCAAACTTTATTTCTCAGTTCTATGATATGTTTTTTAAGTAGAACTTCTGAATAGCCAATTGGATAGAGCTTTTTCCTTAGGTTCTGGGTTTGAATACTGGAGAGGCCTACTTGTGCGAAATGATCTAGGCTGTCGAAGCATTTTTTTAATACCGCTAACAATATTGTTAATTAATGTCAAAAATTTTAGTTAAGTTTATTATTAGCATTAGAATAGATAATGGTTAATTTAAATGGAGTAATATGTTGCTAAAAAATAAAATATGGTCTCTTTATGTTTCCATCCTCTTGAATTATGAATTTTAGAACCTCCCATTTCCCTTGTTATTTTAGTAACCTTTTCGAAGTATATGGGCGATGAGCTACAGTAAGAGAAAAATGTAAGATTCTAAACATTTCCAATCTGCCGGAATCCTATCCTCGTGTAACAGATAACATTCGAACTAATTACAAAGTTATGCATTTGACCCATTTCGAGGAATCGACTATCGAATTGATGGATACGATTTTCTCGCTCGTATTAATTATCTTTGCACTTCTCGGGAGGCCTGGGGAAGTAAACCGATTCATCTCCAGCCTCCATTGCGAGAGTAAAAAGTCACTCCGCCAGCAAATGGAAGAAGGCGGATAAATGCTCGAGCAAGAGTTCGAAACGGGTGCTAAGCATTCTTTCGATTCGGAGGCGGCTTAAGACACGGATCTCTGGGTAAACTTCCGAGACTCGCGGCTTTTAGACCAACTAGCTCCTTATACCTGGTCGGATTCACACAGAGGCAGTAAAATGTATATTCTGATCGGCGAGGCGTTTAATTGGGATTGGGAAGGAAGGAGTGCTCTTAAAGGGTGGTGATTCCACGGGACGGAATGGGAGAGAAAAAGTTGATCCCGACAAAGAGGGAAATGGAGTTTACGGTAAAACAAAACCGTATGCGTTTTCCGGTAGCTTTGTTAGAAAATTAGAATGGAGAGTTAGAATAGCGAGGGAGCGGGGGTGTAGAGGTTAAGTGCGGCAAAGAAAGGGACCGGAAATTCATGCAAATGCACGAAATTTCAGCGGCGGGACTGTGCACGGATGGAAAATTAGATTGAGAGGAGTTAGTGGGCTTCCTTGTTTTTGTGAACCCTCTCTATGGCGGGGTTAATTTTAAGGAGTTTTTTCCTCGGCTGGGTATATACACCGGGGTGTTAGTTTTCTTAGCTTCGACTATTTTAACGAAGTGATAACCTGGCAGTTTCGCTTAATATATGTGCTCTGGAATGGAATGCAGAGTAGTATTTTCTTAGGGATGTGCTTCCCATCAAAGTGTTTCAATAAATTCGCAACTCGCTTTTCTTCTTTTGGATTTAATCTTAGTTTTCATCTTCCTTGTTTAAACTAAATGTGTTTATTTGTGGACGATCTGGATTAATGTTTCGTCTTTTATTTGAAATCACTGATCTTACGAGTGTGTTGAGAAGAGATGTCAATATTCTTTTTTATTATTCATTTCGATGAGGTTAAGGTTTTCATTTTCAAATATATTGTACAAATTTTCTATCTCTCTTGAAATTAATGAAAAGTAATACCCTTTAAGGAATGTATGTTACCTTCAATTAATAATACCATATCTTGATTCAAAGGATTCCTTTATGGGTTGTTTATGTTTATTATATCTTTGATATGCGTCATATCCTTATTTAAAAGCACCAGCGAGCAAGAACAGTTGACAAAGTCACAAGTAAATAATCATTTAACAGCTGTTTTCTTTTTTGTGGCAAATATTGGTGAAAATATGACAAAGAAACCTCTGATGAAATGTAAGTCCTTTATAGCGGAAGTTATACGTCAATGTACGGGTCTCTTTCATTTCAAAATTTATTGAAATAAACCTTTAATATCGAGTACTTCCCTTTGCTTATGGTCAACCCGCGATAACACTCGATACAGTTTGCTTTTATTATTCAAAGTTTTATTGAAATGAAGGATTAAAGGAGAGGAGAGTGTTTGCTAATGCATTGAGTTTGGGAATGGACATAGTGCCTATAAAAAGCGACTGAGGAAAGGGTCATTCTTTTCTCTATTCCCCTTTTCCTCTAACTTTGCATGTGACCAAGTTCCCAACTTCAATCTTCCACCGTCAAAGATTGAGGTAACCATTGGTCGAGATAAAAGAGTTTGGGCGAGGTCGGATCACGGAGTTTGGAAAAAAGCAATCGTATTTGCCTCCTACGATGGCAGAAAATTTCCGACCAACTTTGCGAGCGTTTGAGTCGCATTTCTATGGAGATTCTCTTTGAAATATCTTCAATTACCACAGTGGCTCTGCTGTGCTTTCTCACGCATGTGATATCGATACAAAAATAGCTTTCATGGAAGTTGTTGTATTCCTTTGTGATTTGCGCGTTTAGGAGTACTTACTTTTGAAGGGTTTAATTGATTAAGTTCTTTGCTCTTCTGTGACAAAAGGATTCGTTCCAAAGTCGTAAGGTAAGGTGAAACCAAACAATATATACTATTGACTCTGATAACAGATCCAACGGATAAATTTCCCTTCGGGAATGAAGCGTTTATACTTGTTATCCATTTACGACAGTTTTGTGTACATATTGGTCCGATATTTGTTGTAAATCGATCATTTTTGTAATACCTGCATCACCATAGATCTCTTACAGCATATAAGAGGTTAAATTCAGAAATTTATTATTGCAATCATGATCTTAAATGTGAAATTTTTGCATAAATAAGAAACCCAAATTAATATAAAGAATCTAACAATGTACAAAAGATCAAATTCGGGAATTTATTATTACAGTCATAAAGTTAAATTTGAAACTATAATACAATTAATATTCCCAAAGTAAATATTACCGTTTTTCTAATGGCGTAAAACTATTAGGCGTTAGAATATACTATTTCATGCATATTAAGTAGGCGATATCTGAAGACCTTGAAAGTGGGAGACCTGAGTTCGAGTCCCAGTCATGTCACTCTTTTCATTTCCGTTTTTTCTTTGGGTTTAAGGCTCACGCTTCTTCGAGTAAAGTGTTGAATGTCACAAACTATAACAAACTTCCGGAAACTTAAATGCTTTCAGTTTTCCTAAAAAATGGTACCTCAGACTTTTCAGTAAGGCTACTCTTAAAACGTACCGTGCTTGTGTACCCTCGAGGAGGCTAACTTCGAGTTTTGAGTATTTTTTTATAAATAATTTATCTATCTGTAATTGCTATACGATCTTGAAGTATTGATCCCCTGAAAATAAACATCTTCGCTATCGAACACCAACAAACAAAACACGAGAAAACGATAAACTTTCATCACCGTGGGAGACCGAATCCCTTTCATCTCCCAACCGCAGGCTGAAACTCGCTTTTGAAGATTAAGCGGGAGCCTGGGAAGGATCCGGGCGAAAACAATAAATAAATTATTAAAGGTGCCGCCGCACCACACGGCAAAAAAAAGCGGGCAAACCCTCGCCGTGTCCACTTGGGCCGGTCCTAAACAGGGTCACAGTCATTTCTCCGGAGGATACAATTAACGAGGAAAAAACAACGGGAAAGTGAGCCGGGAAAAGGTGCCGACGATTTTGGGGCCGCTTAAAAGGGACGGAAAAGAAATTACGGCGGTTTGGGAAAGAAAGGACATTTTTCCGCGAGGAATCAAAAGAGCTCGGTACTCACATGCCGGGTGGTTAATTACCTGGCGAAACCGTCGCTTTTATTTCGTCGCGGGGTCGAGCGTTGTGTGCCGAGAAGAACCAGCATTTTCGGGAGGTTTTCACTCGGGGGAGTTCGGCGGTAGGCGAGGAAGGAAAAAACACGCGGAAAATGAGAAAAGCGTGCTCCCTTTTACACGCCGAGGTTCTTTGTAACTGCGTGGTTTTTCAGGAGCGACTTCTCTTCCTTTTGGTGTCCTTCCCAGCCGACTTGACAATTAAATCAGCCGGGCGAGAAAGGCGAAAGAGAATGGCAATTGGAGGGAGGTGTTTTCGCCCCAGAGTCGGGAGGTAAAGGATGGCTTTGAGAAAAGGATTTGCATCGGGGTTTTTGAGGTCGGGATTATTTTATTTTCCCGAAAGGGAGGCAAAAGGCGCGGTAAGTGCACAATTCCCCGCCGTTTATTTTCCCCCGCGAATTTTCGGGAGAAAGTTGGGGTTTTTAAGTTCTTTTATCCTTGAATGGGAAGAGTTTTTATTCCTTTCCGGCGTATCCCGTGTATTTAAAGTCTCGGAACGGTGCATTTTAGCATATAAATTGCCCACTTCCAATTATTGCACTTATGAGAGACCTCTCGTTGCCTCGCTTCCTCTAATTCCCGCGCGAGCTTTTTTGCGGCCGCGGATTGTTCTAAATTGCGGATTCCGATAAAAATTAATTAAGAAACATGCCCCGGCTGCGTGAATTTCCTGCCTTCTCCATTACATTCTTAAGTTTTTGTGCCTCGTAACGGTTGTGTGGAGGATACGTGGGATCCTTCGTTCTTTGGGAGGGTATTCAATAATTAAAATATACTGTGTGGATATAATAGGGATCCGTTTAGCAAGGAGAATGGAATTCTGCTTAAAATTCAAAGATTGTATGCGATGGGGGAAAGTAATAAAATTGATGCAGCTAGACTTTTTGTGATCATTAAAAAGTCTAATTTTCGTTGGTTTCATTTCCCTGAAACTCTGCTTTGTCTTCGATTCCTGATTCGTTACCTCCTTTTCTTGTCTCTTGCATTCATTTAATTCCTCTAGCAATACTCTTCTTCTTGATACTTGCCTCACCCACTTTTTGCCTCAATTGTTTTCCAGGAATTCATTCAAATTTTCTGCACCACCTCCGCCAGCTCTTTAAATTCTATGTATTATTATTAATTATCTATTTTTCTCTAGTTGTTTTCGACCCAACTTACTTTTCAAATCTTTATCAAACCCAAATCCCAAAATATATTCAAATATCCAGTATTTTAATGTAAATCTACTATTTATATGTTTCAAACTCTGATATTACCTTCAGGTAACTGATTTTAATACCGATTTACTTATTCAGAAGAATTAGAATGTGTAATGCAACATATTTTATATCTCTATGAATAAATAATTAAGCTTTATGAATTTTCTTTTTCATTTTCAATTACCTAAGTATAATATCAAATCAATGGCAATGATATCCATTCATCTATGAAAGCTATAATTACGACTTTTGATGGAAGAGAACATTTTAGCCGAAGTTCTAATTATTTTGTTGGTCAAATTTTCATTTAATCTTTAGATATTTGAATATGTAACTGCTGCATTTAAAAACTCCATATAACTTCACTGTGAGTGAAACGGTTAGATATGTATGCTTCGCATAGTTTGGACTTATCCTTGATATTCACTGCACCGAATGTTATTCATTAAGTTTATATTTTTCATTATTGTGCTTAAAATTTGAATATCGTTAATTTTCTTCCAAAACAGAATAAGGATTAGTCTTAATTATTCTATTTACCGTGGCCACAGGATCAAATATGTGCTTGTTCTCCTTTCACGCGTATGACTGCAATATATAATTATGGAACTGATTTACTCCGTTACTGACAACAACAGTTCAAATTCTGTTTAAAGCACATCTTAAAAAGTCTCTTATACAACCTAGGCGGTAGAGTTTGAATGTTTTAGAATCGCCGTGGGTTTAAAATAATTTAGGAAAAACTTCGCGAAAATGATTCTTTGAGAGACACCGACGACCATTGCATAAAGGTATTTTCTTTACGTTTCACACGAAATCTTTGCGTTATATCCTTACTTGCATACTTGTGTCTTCCAGTGCAAAGCATACCCAAAGTTTTCCACATCACTTGCGAATCTGTCTACGTCAGTTTTAGACATAGAATTCATGTCAAGTTGTCTACGACTTGAGAATACTTTTTTTAATTTGATGTTAATTTTGCTCTATTTCTTAAAAAGGCCTTGAATAAATAAATATCCGTTAAATTTTGATAATTTGGTACCAGACGCATTAATCCTTATAATATATAATAATTATAGTATTTGTCATCTTAAACCAGGTAAATTTTGAAAAAATAAGTGAATAAAAATCTCCCTCCCAGCACGAATCGCGAGAGGTGTTTGGATTGCATATATAGTTCATCGCCGTAAGTTTTCTCCGAGCATAATTCTCCCCAGGGTATCGTTAGCTGAACTTTGCATACCTCCACTTTCTCAGAGGTTCGTTTGAAGAAGATTCACGCTCGAGGTCGAACTGCTTGAGCCGATGCCCCAATTAATGGTTACAGCCCATCCCATTACTCACTCCTGCATCTTCCCCAACAATTGCTTAAGAAATTTTGATGGCCCCGTTGATTTGACGCAGTTCAATTATCTCTTTTTCACCTTCTCTTCCAATTTGGGACTTCCTCAAACACAACGTGTCTAATTGGCTATCATGAGCCACTTCCTCTCCCGTTACGCCTCCTCCAATCCTTCGCTAGAGATGGTTTAATCGCCCGAATAACAAGAGAATAGCGTTGCATGCCTCCGGGGAAGAGCTTTAAAGCAATAAGGACGGAAAGAAAGGGGGTAAAGGAAAGACGCGAAGTTGCTGGGGGAATTCCAAGGTTTTACGACTTCGGAGCACCTTTATCCCTCGCCACCCTTAAGGTCTTCCGGAGACTTACGACGTGCATCTCTTCGTCCTCTCATTACAATGTTATCCTGCCCTCACGACTCTCATATTCTCCGAGCTTTAAAGGGTACCTCGTATCGCGGAGTTTAGTGAGTATAAAACGAAGGTGGGGACAAAGGGTGCCGCTGCTCTCCTTCGCTCGTCTTCGTCGCGGCTTTTAATGGGGAGGGATCGTAAATGTTGGGAAGAAGCCGCGCACTTGTTAGTCGCAGCGATTGTGATTGACGTGGTGTCTTTTTGACGTGTGGGAACCGTACGCGAAGGAGAAAAAAAAAGACATGTCGCTCCTGTTTCTCTGCGAGTTATTCTCCAAGGTCAAGCACCCCATAACGCTGGGATCTCTTTTATTTATGAGGCGCTTCAGAAATAAGACGTTTGCTCAATGTAGGAGTATGTTGTATGAGATATGTTTGTTTTTTTTATAATGATAACATCGATAGCAACAAAGTGAGAAACAAGTCATATGAACGCCGCTTCAAAATGTAAGTTATATCTTATCTGTATTTACGTGTAACCCTGCAAACCTTCCTTTGGCGAGCGGCAGGGGATGCATTCACTATCATATTAGATGGCCATGAAAGAAACTTTCGAAGGCTCCCGGATAGTCATGTGGACAGCGCGTTTGACTTTGGTGAAAGCGGTCCCGGGTTCGATTCCCGGTGGGAGCCAATGTGCGAAATGACCAAAGCTGTCGAAGCACTTTTATCAATACTACTACTAGAAACTTTCGAACACGGCTTTCGATGAATTTATATATTCTTAAAGACTGCAGTTAGGCACCAGACTACTATTATAGAGCGATCTCTATCAGATCATCTAAATAATCCCCTTAAGTTAAAACTTCCTATCTTAGCTTAAGTAAGTTATACACCTATCCATTTCTCGAAGAAACGGATCGAAAAGTTGGCGACTTGTAAGTGCCGCTCAAAAAGGTTTAAAATTTCCATCAACTAGCTTTATTTATGTTCCTCGCCTCTTTCACCGGTATGCGAAAGGAAAGAGAAAACAGGAAGTATCGCCTGTCTTTTTATAAACTCCCAATACACATTTCAATAGGGATGCTATCGCCCTCAGGAGCAATAAGAGACGGAGCTATTGGACATTTTAAACCAAATAAAATTATTTCCCTAATTCTATCACCCTTACGAACGGTCTGCAGAAAAAAAGAGACTTAGAAGTCACCATCATAGCATCTACTCGTATTTCCCTTTTTATGCTAAATGTGATTGGACAATTTAATATGGTGAACGCATACTGCGACTACGTATTATCTCTTCATTACTCAGTCCATGGCATGGTATCCCGTCGTGGGAGATGGCCTAGGCAGGTGGTATTCACCGTGGGTAGTTCTTGGTCAGCGCATCGACTCCCACGCCGCCCTATTTGGATTTCGTAGACAGCTCTGACCTCCAACCTATTACCTACTAAGGTAACTTGCAATTTTTTTGCGTTGCAGGGTCGACATCATGTCCTCAGCCAGGAATCGAATCCGGAACCGTTTCAAAAGCTACCCGTTAGGTTATTTATGGACCTCTGAATTAACTGAGGAATTTAAGGTTACACTTATCCTTTTGACGAAATATTTCTTAAATAAACTGATGAATGTCTGCGACCTTTTCTATATCACAAATGCCAAGGTTACCTGATGGGTCCCATACACTGTATGAATACTCTAGATGAGATTTAACTAGCGTGTAGTAGCAACACTCACGGATTTAATCGCTCCTACCGACAGTTCTCTTGACGAGGCGGAGTTTCTGGGGCGCCGTCCCGGGTTAAGATGCGTCATGTCATCGGGTAAAGATCTTTGAAAACTAATGAATTATGTAGAACAGAAGAATAGCAAAGTAAAGGGGAAGGAAAGATGGAGTTAGAGAGTAGTAAGAGTTGGAGAACATGAATCGGTTGAGTAAAAATGGCTACGAATGGGAAAAGATTGTCCTTGGTGATATGAATATTGAGGGTGTAACAGTTCTTTCGGGCATTGGTCCTTTCTAGCAGTATTTCAGTAAAGGTTTACTATCCATTTTATTGTCATTGGAAAATAAACGAGAACTGTGACGAAAATACCAGGTAACACATAAGTTAACAACGAGAATTTAATTTATTTATTTTTAATTTAGACTAAGGATAAAAATCTAAGGTACCTGTTGATAGTCCCTCTTAAAGGGCTTTATTACGATTCCAAATTAATTAATTACTTGTAATTTCATCTAACATTATACACTATTATATTTACAATATTGCATATTGCTGGTAAAATATTTCGGAGTATCTTTCTTATGACTCATTTATACACCGAAGCATATGTGCCTATACGTAAAAAAAAAACATATTCTCAAAATATTAATCATGTATGGCAGAGTTGAAATAAGGGGTTATGCAGATCTTTATTGGAAACGATTTGCCTTTTTCAAATCCGTATCACTTACTAAGAAGTAATGTAATTTTGGATAATTCTCATATTCTGGAAAAATCATAGCATTTCTATCAATTTATATCAACAATATCTCTCAAACGCCATTTATCATCTCTTTTGCCATTAAAAATTCCACACTGTTTTCATCCATAGCATCGTTTTAGATTTTTTTCGTATTAGATCTTTGTCCCAAGTTTTGTATGAGACTGTGAAATTCGAAGATGAAACGTATCAGCATGAAAGACATCTTAGATACTAGAAAGTTTAATTAGATGATATTGATTTCACTAAGGATAATCACGCAAAAAAGATCTATTTTTCTTGATGACCACGTATGAAGTTCTTGTATAGTGGATGAATTGATATTCTTCTTGGGAAAGGGAAGAATCCATGCGTAAAATTAAAGGACTAATGAAAAATCATTATTAGGTACAGTTTCGATACATCAAAGCACTCCCAATAACTCATTTAGTATTTCACGCATATTTTAATCCGTTTTGATATTCATGTGAGTTATATTTATTTTTAAAATTTCGTGAAACCAGTTGCCCGTTGTATTTATTTTAGCAAAATATGACACATTGCTATGGAAAATTCATTTCCAAATTCTAGGCTGTTTTTTACTTTCTCCCTATACGTAGTATAGAGAAAGCATTGTACTCGCAAAAAAAATCTACCTCCAGATTTCGACGGAAATAAATGTTCTGGGGCCCATAGGGCTCGTTTTCTCTATTTTCCCGAACGTGTCTGTCTGTCTGTGGTAAAAAAATTTTAGGCGCTCTATCTTAGAAAGCAATCATCCGATCATTTTCAAAATTTATATTTAGTATTTTCCTAACAATGCCAACAGTTGATTAGTTTTTGGTGAATATCGCTTAACCGGAAGTTGCGGTTTATCCGGAACAAAATTTCGTTTCTTAAATATCTCTGTAAGAATGCAATATAGAATGTGCAATTAAAAACTAAAGTCATAGATGATGTATTTTACTACAACTTTTGTATGAAACATTTTTTCGTAACACTGATTGTTTAGGAGTTATTCTTAAATAATGGTTAACCGGAAGTTGTCGTTTATTCAGAAATGGAAGTTATTCATACATATCTCTGTCAGAATGCAATGTAGGTATATACAATTATGTACCAATGTTATAGATAATGTATTTTAATACAACTTTTGAATGAAACATTTTCCTGTAACACTCATTGTTTTGGAGTTATTTATATATTACCGGCATAGGCTTCTGTTTTCAATAAATACGTAGAAAGTCAGGTGTTGGCCACATCAGAGTTTTTCTTATGGGGCCCATTTTTTCTTTCCATAAGAAATGTTTCTCTCAAAAAAACGAAAAATGAGAAAATATACTTATGAGATAAATTTTTAAATGTCATCATATTAAAGGATTAATGGAATGCAATATTATGGATTGAGAGGTTGCATAAGCTTTTTCATGAATTTTTTTGAACATTTTTAGAGCAAACATTAATTAAATTGAATGAATTAACAGCTGTTTAAGTACAGATGCCAGTGAATTCCAAATAGTGGACATGAATGAGCGTGTTATTTAATTAATGAAACATCGCAGCTGCGTTACTCTCTTAAAATTGCGACCATGCCATGCAAAATGTAATCGCGATTTTTGTTTCCATAACGCAATTCAAAATATTTTTTTTGCCTTTGAATAAGCAGAGGTAGCTTTTCAACTCTTTTTTATCTGACTTAACGCCTTTTTCAGCTCAAGGGAGAATGACGTTTTATATTTTCGCACTGCTACAGTCGAATATATTATCGTCAGTGGATTTCCACAACTTTTAGAGTCTACATGTTTACATTTTCGTTCTTTTGAAACCGGAGCTCATCCCAAAAAGAGAGTTTATCCGTCATTTTTGAAAAAAGGGCAATTAATTCGGGACTTCACCTAAAACGCATTTTATTTTGAAATAAATCCGCGTCGCGTGTGGACGCCGTGTGGCTCTTCCCCGATCAAAGCGTTTCTATTGAATCCGAAAGAGTTTCTAGATCGCCGGGTAATTTGCCGCACATAAGGAATTCCCCATTAATCTTTGTAATTACCTCGACTCTTTCAAACCGATGCCCTCGAAAACAATCCCGAGAAAGAGATAAATACCCTTTTTATTTCAAACGGAACAATGAAAAGGAGTTCCTCCGGCAACAGAGCAGATAATCAAGGATGGAGGAGGAAAAAATATAATCCTGCGAAAAATTATTCAAATGAGTTCTTCCAAAAATCCAAACAACATATCAGTGCCAGTTAGGAAAAGGAGAGGGGAAAGAGTTGAAACAAGGGGATAAAGTGCGAGTTTTTATACTAATTAAGTAAACCCCGTTTTCCATTATGCGATTATTCAGATGGGTAAGGGAGGGGGAGGAGTGAAAGAAAAACCTTTTTGCCGGGAAATAATTCATCGCATGAGAGCAAGCCGAGCACTTTCCCTCACTCGAAGGCCAATGCAATAGCGTGGAGAATTATAGGGCCCGAAAAGATTTTTCTGGCATGGATAACCAGTTTCGTTAATTGAACTCGAGGCATTAATAATGCTAATTGAGAAGGGTAAGAGGGGAGGGGTGGAGGGGAGGGACGTAAGGAGAAGCTCGGAAAAATGGAGGATTCTGATTGGCTGATCGGAGCTCGAGGTTATTCTAATGGAGGAATCCCTCCTAAGAACAGGAGCTGAGCGGTAATACCTTATTTCGATTTTTCTTTATTGGAGTACGGAGGTCGGTTCGTGGATCTGGGTCCTTTCGGGCCCTTAATCACGGATTCCCCGAGGCTGATAGTTTTGGTGCGGTGGATGAAGAGGTGGGCTTAAAAATCGATGGAGATGGCATCTAATTCTAGCGGGATTGATCGCGGCTTTCCGAGATGCAGTCTTATTATTATTTCTGGGTGCACCCGCCCTCGTCAAGGATTATACATCATCACTATGCTAATTTTTATCCCCGATTTCTGGATGGAGCGTTTCCGATCCGACGGGAGTCCAAATCTAACTGATCCACTGCCAAAAACTATATTAGAAATGAAGTGAACCGGGAGTGGATCACGAGATTTTGCCCGTCTTCTGTCTCTTCCAGATTCGGAGTTTCGCGGAAAGTTTGCAAATATATTTTTCGAGCTTTGGAATGGATGGATGTTGGATAACGCCGCACCAGGTTGGCTTTTGTCTCAGAGGAGGTATATTTTGTTTATCGAGAGATGTATTTGTTAACATACGAGGATTTTTAGTTGTTTCTACGAATGTTTTCTACGAATGTACTAAGTTCTTGAATTAAAAATGTTTCTTTCGGAGTTTTGTTTCATTTGGTAGGAAGTTATCAAATTCAGGTCACGTAATTTACTTCAACTCTGACTTATACCACGTGATAAAAAGACGTCACGAATTTAGTTTCTCGTCACACGTTGAATCAAAGAAAACTTCCGTATTTTCCTCTACGGGTTTTCTAAAACTTGGTTGAATTTTATCATTCCTCATTTATAATACGAGATTCACAGCAGTAGGTTTTTTATTTGAATATGAATAATACCTGACCACCTATCTAATGAAACAATAAGATAGCACATAGCCAAGTTGTGTAATTGAATTAGTGTATCATCAGTTGTAGTCAACCACTTTTATTTCGAAACAAACTTTATTTATGTTGTTGAATTTTAAGTTAATTTTTATCCCAAATTAAATCAACTTTTTTTAATCTTCAGATGCATTTATTATTCATTTCGTTATGCAATTTCATTGATTTGATCCTCATATTAATTATTTTAGTCATTATCGATGCTTTCTTACCTTTTCCCTATTGGGAATTGCTCTGCGTAAACATAGTTTTGATCCTGTATTAATGTATAAGATCGATTTGATACTTGTATGAAATCGATTTAAATTATTTTCTAATACATATATAGTATCAATCCGTAAATGGAGTTTTTTGGTTAAGTTTTTTGTCGGTTCGTGATCTGATGATTTTTACGAATGGATTTTACCTTCGACAAAACACATGCGTGTTTTAAGCCCGAATGCCATGCCTTCTTAGTTGAAACCTTTTTAGAGTCATCTTATTATTAATGATCCATCGTCGAAGGCGTTCGCTGTGCGGCAGCAAAGGATATGACAGTTGATAATTAAGGAAAAATGCTCCTTTATCGTCAATGCCTTTTAGCGCGAGCCCATTTCCCCGACGTGGCATATTTATACGCGTAAAGAGCCCATCCCCGGAGGCTGCAGAAGAGGTTGCCTAAAATTTATTGTTTCCATCCCATTATCCTAAATGCGAAATTAACCCGTAGAACAGGAAGGAAAAAAGAAAGAAGCCGTCCTTTTTTGCTTAAGTTGGGCAACCCTAAGGTTATGAGGCTTGAAAATTTGAGTCAGCGGGTGACGTTATTTATAAGGACTTTTTTACATACGGAATATGAGAGGTGGCGGTGGTAGCTGGGGATGCGACCCGGAAAAAATGTCTGAGGTCAACCCCAAGGCCTAAACACCTGGCACTGCCTCTTCGCATCCCATTCTTCGGCGAAAGAAGCGCAGGTACGGAAACTTTTTAATGCGCTCGATGATTATTCGTTGTGGGAGGCGGCCCAGTGGGGTGGGAGCGACTTTTAAATAGAACCTCCCGCTCAAAAAGTTAAATTCTTGAATTATCTCCTTCTTTATTATTCCCTACGCTCGCTCTTCCTCCCTCCTGTTTTTATTTCTCTGCGACCTCGAAATGTTTCATTCAACTCCATCCGAGGAAATTCTCGGCATAAATGGTTCTCTTCCGCATAAGGTCGTCCCAATAAGAATACGCATCGAAAATTCGGTTTACCTTTAAGTATCGTAACGCGGAAGAAGCGTAGATGTTTCTGAATCTCTTCCGATATAAATGCATAGTGAATTTGTTGTGATTGGCATCTTTCTTAATGTAGTACGGTAATAATAGTAATATTAATCTGTTATGCTCCGGGTAAATTTCCATAGAGCAACACAAAATACAGAAATGCTAAGAGTACAAAAAATAAAAAATAATAACGACAGAAATAAAAAATTACATGGAAATTCAAAAGAACAGAAGAATGCGCTGAGAAATACAAAAATATGTGGAAATACAAAAACAAAAAATAAAGAAAAACACAACATAGGTAAACGGAGAATTCAGAACTTAAAGATAGACAAGAAGAGAGGGAAATAAACGAGATACAACTTGTCTAAGACAAAATTCTCATAAATATCAGCAGCTAAGAGATAGTTGAATAATTCTACGTAACTTAAATATTCTCAATGAGTTGGAATATTTTATTAAGTAAGGTAAAGAGTTCCAGAATGTAGAGCCTTCAATCTGAAGTGAGTTAAGGAAAATTTTTGATCAAGGAGTAGGATATGTAATTTTCGCGGGTCCACTTCGTGTCTTTTGCGAGTGAAAAGGGTAAAATTATAGCTCGGCTATGGTAAGGTGCTCGTCTAAGTCAAATTGATTTCATTGAAAAAATTTATCAAATAAGGAAAATTCAATGATTCCTTCTATTTCAGCGCGGTCTAACTTTCAGCTACTTAATTTATTCCTGTTTTGATCTATTCCTCGTTATTTACTTTTGGTAGATTTATTTAGACTCATTACCAGGTGGCATTCCCTGCTTTGTACATTTTCGTCCTAGCTTACCTCTCATTTATAGGCCTTAAAAATACTCTAATTTTGACTCCATACGATGATATTTGATGATTTTGTTATTTAAATAGTTAAGAAAGCCTACAATAATTTGGAATTTCAGTTAAAATTAACGCTAAATCTTAGATACTGAAATGTTAACTGTGAACTGCCTCTAATTCACCCTCAAGCAATTTTGGATTTAAAAGTTTGATGATGGGTTGTCTGGGAAATTGTATTATATTATGAGAAGAAAACCTAATAGAATTCCTAAAATTGATTAAAAAACCTTTAATCTTCAGACATTTTGACAATTCAAAATTTGACCATGCACAAATTTATATTGTGGAAATTTTAAAAAATTAAAAATATTCAAAAAATATTTTACAAAACCTATACCCTTTCATATAGACCTTATTTGATAATTGCGAGCTAAATTTCTTGTATTTTTGAATAAAGCTCTATTTTTAGATTTTTTCCTATCCGAATTAATTGGAATACAGAGAAAGAATGAAATGAAATAATTGTTTCCGATAAGTTTCTATTATAGTTGACACCCTTTTATATCCATAGTCAATTCAATTTCTTTTTACTTTTCCATCAGTCAAAACATTCATGGAAATATTCTCTTTGCTGTGTCACAGGAAATGAAAATTAATTTTCTCATCGTGGGGAATATTTCAAATTTCACTTTGTCCGCCAAAGCATAAACAGCGTCCGGCGAGAGGAATGCCAAAGATCAAATCGTTTACTTAATATAAAATGCATTTCCGTCGGAAGAATGCGAATCCACTCAAATGAGACATCCTCTTATCAATCAAAGTAAGCACATGGCTTCTTTATGCTCATATTTATCTCATTATTCCAAACGCAGCACCGCCGTTGCTTCCTTTTTGCTCTCCTCTCAAACATTTTTTCAATCATTTCAGCTCCTTGCATTTTTCGGCTTCCTCGCTGCCCATCCCGCTTCCTCGTCTCCGAACAATCAAAATAATAGACGAGGCAGAACTCCTCTTCTCCTTTGGAAACCCTTTACAGTTTCAAAGTTGATTGAACGAAAGAAACAAAATAAAAGAGCGTTTAAACTTCGGCGGGGTGAAGTGTTCTCGGTTTGTCTCCTTTTGAGGCGACTTGTTTTATTTTCCCGAACTGCTTGACATTCTTGCAATCTCCTCACGTCTCTCCTGGACCAACAATCGCAGGCCACACACACGTGCATTCTTTCCATGAAAAGCATCTCTTTTACTCTGTCCTTCGCTTTGTCGCTCTGCCCCTAACTCTCGATTTTAAAATGAATGGGTAATTAAAATAAAAATGGCTAACTCGAATCGAGCCACGCTTTGATGCCTTCGATTGTGTCCTTTCGAAAGAAAAAAAACTGCGAATTATTCTCTCTCTTCAGAGATTTCGATTCGTTTTGTAAAAGTGTAATCGCCGAACGTAGCTTTACAACGCGTGTTGCAGAAGAGGTAACGGAAGATCGAAATTAACAATGGATCTAATCTACAGAGAGCTTTGACTCTGTAGGGCTTCTTCATGGGGATTACAACGTTACTTTCCTTTATTTACCTTTCAAATTTATCTGGTTTATTCATCGAAATATGAAGGAATTATTTTTGTAGATATACAAGTCATCGTCTTTACACCAGATACTATGATTACTCTTTTGACTGAACTCTTTGAAGTATGACAAAGTAAGTGTTATTATATCGGCAAGCGTTTGTATACTTCTCACTAAAACTAAAATGCAAAGAAATTTTGGAAAAGAATTATAATTAGTGAAAAGGCTTTATTTCAAAAAATATTTTTCTCTTTGGATCATATTTTGGTTAAATATTTTCGACTCTTTTCGATGAAGATGTAAATGGAGAATATTTATCAAAACGGATACCAAAATTTAGCCAATTGTTTTAATTTTTGAAAATGAAGAATACATTAATGTTCGTAAGTGTTCGCGGTAGCCAATTAATAATGTTAGATCATTTATTCAATTGGATAAAATTATAATATTTGACACCATGTAATTCAGTGTTACTTAACTCTCAATCTTGAGTTTTCCATTGACGTACTACATACCTATGCTTCCAATTTGGATAAATTTACCTGCGATGTAGAATCACTATTAGAGCCGTGACTTGTTATGCATTTCCAGGTATACTAAATAGTGAAGTGATCATATGAAAAGAGGGAATTGAATATGAGAATCATAAAAGCAACGCTTCCTATTGTCCCTTCTGGATATAGTGTAAAAGTTTTATTGACTAATGGAACTTCGATGCTCCAGTCTGGAATTTTCCAAACCTTTGGAGTATATTAGTACCAAGATATAATTACTGGATAGCAGTTTAGGTTGCATTATATAAACGTCTATATATAATTACGCTAATAAATACATATAAAATATAAATATATTTGCTGCTGTGCTGCTGTTATCACTATCTGGTGAAGCTCTACAGCTTCTCAGGAGGTGCTTTAACAAGGCAACAGCAACAATAGACGAACACAGACAACCATTCAGCCGGGATTGGAACCCAGGACCTTGGGGTCGGAGTGACAGCTACGCTAAATTTATTTTGACTGATGCAAAATAATTTTCATATGCTGTAAAGGGTGACTGAATCATTCAGGCATTTATACAGGTTTTGATACCACGTATATCCGCGGTCAGTCCTTGTTACCTTGTAATAATACCTTTAATTTCCCTTTAGCTTGGCATAAGCCTTTTGCGTGAAGACCAGTTGACATTAAGTATCCTAGTTTCGTTGCATCTAAAATACATACCGAAAAATAGTAATCCCCTCTCATGTAAAATTCATCTCCGACCTTTGCCTAAATGCAAAAATGCCTGTCTTTTCCGAGAAAACAGTCCAAGGAAAATGATATATCTCCGCTTCGCGCTCTCCTACGCCATCAAAACCCCATTTCGGCATAAAAACACTCTCTTAGTTTACGTTCATGCACAATTACTTATGCACACTTGAGCATATACGTGTGCCTCGCGCTCCTTCCTCCCCATTTCTTTCCGTTTGCAAATCAACTCACCGAAGATCAATCAAAACTTGGGGGAAATAAGACGAAACGATGGAGCGACCGTCTGCTTCGAAGGTATTTCATGTGGGTTGATGAAAGATCCTGACAACGTTACGTTGAATAATGAATATTTCAGAGAAACGGAAACAAGCCTGGAGGGGTATAACCCTTCGCTAAGACGGGCGAAAACTCCGTCGGGGCTCACGTCGAGAAAGCATTCAACCATTCAAAGTGCGGTTGTCCTCAGAAGTAATATTTTTAGGCGGAGTCAAACGAACGCTTTAGAATCTTATTTTTTCTCCTCGTCATATTGTTTTCTCTCGCGCTGTCGGAATTATTTTGCTGGAAATATTCCGTTCGCATTAACATTTCTAGGCAAAGATGGATGCGAGTGGAATGCTGCCTCGCCTTTCGGTCGTTTTTCTAAGGGAACCATTTTCCACATTTCGCCCTATTTTTTGAAAAGTCATCCTCGCTGATGTTTCCTGGAGTGTGATGCTCTCCTATGATTACCGCTCAATTTTTACTATGATAAAATGGGATAATTTACTCCAACCCGTAAACGATTAGCTAGAAACTGAAACTTATCGAAGAGTGTGCTTTAGAAAAAACATTGCATAAAAAACAACGATTGAGATGACGTTCCACGAAGTGAAGGCGGAAGAAATAAAAATTTTTGGTGCTTTTGGGTTTCTAATATTTTCATTTCCTTTTTACGTTATTTATAATAAGAATGGATGTAAAATATAGAAAAATATAGGCGAATTACCCGTAAAGAAAGTTATCATTGCATAATGTTAATATTCCTAATGAGCCTGTAAGAATCGTCAATATTAAACTCTACTAAAGAATTCATCCTCGTATTTAAGCTATGGCAAATAAACGCTTAATGTATTTTTATGCATCGACATTAATATACATCAAAAAAGGGTTACGCTCGCTTTCAAAAGCGCAAAAAGCTCTGAAATTAATAATTTCCTCCCTGGAGGTTAATAATCTGACTTTTATACAATACTAGAGTATCTAATTCTCATTGTCAAATATTTGACTTTGAATTTTTTATTTAACCTGGGGGAAGTGAGCTCGGCTAGCCCCTCTTAATTTGGTCCCTTTATTAGTCGTGGTTTGAATAATTGTTCTTAAATGTTTGCGGTCCCAATTAGAAAGTGGATCGAGGATACGATTAGTCGCTCGGTAACGTTTAAGAAACTGTTCCTGCAAATACAAAAGGCCAAGCATTTTTAACAAATTTCGATTTTACATTGTAAATGAAATAATCATACCCTCTGAGATAATAATGAATTGAAGAAATAAAATTTTCACTTGTACTATTTTCCACCGTATATTTTACTCACGACCGGTTTCGTAAGATAACTTACATAAAAAACGACCGTTACTAACAAACCGGTCTTGTGTAAAATATACGATGGAAAATAGTAAAAGTGAAAATTTTATTTCTTCAATTTATTTTTATAGAATTACTCATAGTCAAGCCCACTACCGTTGGTTTTATTTTTACTCTGAGATTCGTCTCCCATCCTTTCTTTCATCAAATTGCCTTCTTCCCCACCTCATCCATTAAACTATCTCTCACAGTACTACAACTAATCAATTACAAATGAACTTCACAATTTCCTGATTTTCGATGTAAATACGACTATGAATAATTTGAATAAAGAAATTTTCATTTATAATTATTACTGAATTTTATATTCACCCGTTGCCTTCCAAAAGGGTTACTATGAATCATTTGAATAAACAAATTGGTCAGCAGTTACTATAACAGAATTTTAAAATCCTTCGTTACCTTCCGAAATGATTACTTTCCGTGAGACTTAATTCACTCTTTTGTACCTCTGGCATTCGAAAAATGTTGACTCGGGCTCTTCGTGATTCCAAAAATGGAGATAATTACGAACGGCCATTTCCAACCGCAATCTGATTATCGACAGGTTTATTTGGACCGAAACTCATTTCCCACCTTTCATCATCCCGTTTTCGGATATTCGAGAAGTCTTTTCCGCGCGATAATCCTCCGCCCGGAAGAAATGAAATCCGAGGTAAAAATGAAAGGGGTTTTGCGGCGGAGAATGTGATGGGAGGATCAAGAGGGGTCCCCCGTATTGAGTTGGGTTTCCATAGAGTGGCTTTTTGTCCTGGAGGGAAAACTTCGGTGACGATTCTCACTTTGGCACTCCTTTGCGTGTTGGCCGAGATATATCTCTTTCTGGATCCCTTGCGGGATGTATATGCTTCTTGAATTTCCCATGAGGCACTTTGCGGCAAAAATAGCTTACCTGCTTTCCGATTTTTATCCCGTTTATTCTCTTCCCCTCGCCTCTCGACCCGTGTTCGTGATATTTGACTCGGGGATCGCGTATTTTCGCGAGCCTTTCGTTACTTTTTGAGGGAACGCTATTTTGTTTATTCAATTTTGAATTCGAGTTGATGGGTTTTCTATTTTTCCTCATGCTGATGACTGGAGTCTTCCCCGGATGGAAATGTGGATTTGGTCGCTTTTCCGATTTATTTTCTGTACGTTTTTTGGGAGAAGACGGTTTACATCGTTTAATTTCGAGATACGTAATCTTGATGGGACTCACGGAAAGTATTTTCATGGGAAAGGGCTTACATAACTTACTAAGGAATAATTATTGGCCTATCTCATATCTTAAGAATGGTTCATAGCCCATTGTAAATTGAGATAACTTAATCAGTCAGAAACGGATGCTTGATTTATTCTACTCATTCTTTACTTTACTGCGCCCAATGCAAATTTTTACTTGAATATAGAAATAATTGAAGGAAGAGAAATTTACGACATAGAATATGCACCGTCGCATGTATTAGTAGAAGATATTAGAATTACTTTATAGAAGTAATTATAGCGGCTTCAAAAAAATTGATTTTGAAAATTTGATATTAAATTGAGTTTGAGTCAAGATTAATCTACAGTAAAATAATTTAAGTTAATCCAGAGGAGAACGATTTGAAATATTCAGTATATAGTGATGAAATATCTTTTAAAGAATTTAATAATATATTACGATAAAATATCAAATTTAATTTTTTCAAAATCATTAAATTACAGCTTTGTTCCACTTTCCACAATTTTAATTCTAGATTTAGATTTGTTTCAAATCGTACAAAAAGTTAATATTTTATAGTGTGAACAATTTCCCAACTTTTTCTTGGGTAGATATAAATTTCATTAGAAAGTAATAGGAAAATACAACATGAAAATGGAGTACTAATGAATCAGAAGTTTGATCGTAAGAGAAATCAGCAAATGTCCACAGAAAACACAAGTGCTGATATTTTTTCGCTTTTCTTCGTGGTACCATTAATTACGTATTTAGTTTCTAAATTGCCTTCCCTTCCCTTTATTTCTCTATAATTTATTTACTTTTACGCTTTGTTTGCTTCTAAAATGAGCACTTCTGTCTTACCCTATGTGTTTAACCAAGTGAAAATTGAGAACTTCTGGTACCGATTGTCTTTTCCAGTTGCGGGAAAATTTTGAAATAGAATGGAGTGAGAAGTGTTTCCGGTTGTTACTTAAAATATTCTGAATTCGGAATAAAGCATCCATCCCTATAGAATTCCAATTGATTGCTGGAACCCTTGAAAAAATAGAGCTCATTTTTTCATTTTGGAATTTTTGGAATTTTTCCTTTGATCTTCAATAATTTTGCAAATTCAAATTACTCACGGCAGTCATTATATTAAGTTCCATTTTATTTTCGATTTTATTTTTAACACCCGATATATTTCACTGTTTATACAGTTTTCCTTTTAAAAGTTTTGAGAAAACCAAATTCGAGGTTCTCTATTTTTTATCATTTTGGTAAAAAAAAGCATATAATCTTCTCTAATAATTAGCCTTGCATTTGAGAAATTCTCATTTTGAAATAATCGTTGAAAATATTTTATTTATTTATTATGGACATTGATTATAGTAGATGATAACTATGACCTAAATATAGGTTATAAATATAATTAACTTTGGATCGTTATTTGGGTAACGGTTGTTGTAAAATCATCAGCTGTTATTTAAATTGATTTCTTCACAAAAACACAACTTTTTGTGTATTTTTAAACTTATATCATTTCAAGGTTTGAGAACAAACTGTGGATCAACCAAATTCCAGTTTGATGTATAATCAGTTATGCAGAATTTAGGAAATCAAATCTTTGGCTATGTATTACTATATATAAAGCTGCAAATCCGACTCATTCATACAAATTCCTGGGCATTTCTAATCGACTTGGAAGGCTGAAATTTTCAAGAGAGATTTATAATTGACAGTCAAGTTGGGAAAAATCGAAAATCTACAGATTTTGTCCTAGGTTTGAGCCCAGAGATGATTATATTTTTCAATGTATTTAAACGGGGAAAACGAAAAATGGCCATGCAGAGCAAATTTCTTTTGTTCATTAAAATGTGAAAAAGTAATCGTAAAGCAGTGGGACTTGGTCAATATTACGTCTTAAAGATCAAAGTTTACTTTTCTTGCGACCGATTTTAACATTCCGACACGAAATTCGCAAAATTTAATTTATAACGCCAATTTATTGCGTTCTTTTTTACTCATTTTGAAGATTAAACCTATGGCAACGACCATTGTTTGAATCGAAAACAAGTTTGTTTACAATCCTGATTTCATACGCCAAGATAAAGGTTTGATGCATTTTTTAATTATTTTAAATGTTTCTGTCGATGTATGTTAATACTAAATGCTGAATATTGTAAATTTTATCAAAATAGACGGCGAATATCTGCTCGGTCAATGAATCATTCGGGAATACATACTGTGATAACATAAGTTTATGTACAGAATACGAGACCATTTATCAACGAAGATAATCGAAAAAGTCATGTAAGTAGTGAGATTATTCTAGAATGAAGTACATAGATATTAATATAAATGAAAAAATAGGGATATTATTGTAAATTAAAAGGTTTAACAACAGTCTTTAGAAATAACATAACTGCAAGCAATACGAATCATTAGTTTAACGAACACTATAGTTTAGTAATATATTTTATTTCATAGCTCACTTAACCAAATATATTTATCGTATGCTGAACTCAGACTAAAAAGTTCCATGTATGTTTCACTTTCGTACTATATACATTGTGATGTATTGTCACCGAAAAGCTTATACCGGAAACCAAACCCATTGCTGCCCGCCTTTCTTGAAGGACCATGTTATCATTGAATATCAAGAAATTGTAACTTTCATCTAAGTGAACAACAAATATCTATTCAGGAAATACATGGTATCATTGAACGATGTTACGATATCGTTGTTCTTCGCATATGGTGGATTGCTTTTCATGTGTAAGTTCTGTGCATATTATTATATGCCTATTATTTTTCTTCTTTTCTATTTTAATTACATATAATTATACTGTCTTCCTCTCCAAAGAGAATTTAAAATTAAGTTCTTTTTCGACGATTTTTTAATTAATACGTAGTACACAATTAGTACGTAGTATATTACGTAATTCAACTTTCGTCAAAATAAAAAACAATAATCTACACATAAAATACACTGATTTCCTTGAATGACATTCTGATTACGTTGTTCCTCGTGCTCGCTGGATAATTCTTGGTTAGTAAAAACAATCTTTGCATGTATCATTATATGAATATTATTTTCCCATCTTCTCCAAACGGGCTTTAGAATAAATTTCTTTTTCTACGTTCTTTAAAACTATTTACATATTTACGTTGCCTATTGTCTATTTGTTTACTTAATTAGAAACGGAGCTCATTGTCGTGGTAGACGCCATTCAATGAACATAGGATTCAATTGCAGTATGTATTGCAATGAACCGAATACTACACAGGTAATCGTCTATTTATTTTCCGCATTTTTATCTTATGCAGTTTTTTATTGTAACATAATATTCTTAGGCTTATTTCTTTAATTTACTTTTTCGAATGCACATTAAAACGTCGTCGTCGCAGCTGCTACATTCATAGCGGTGGAATCCCGAAAGAGATACCACGGATTCAGCCGATCGCCGCGGAAACCTTCGACCTTATATATTCATTGAGGACTAAAAATCCAAAACTAAGTAAGGTAGGAATTGATTTGAGAAGCGACGTGTTTTCACATTGCCAGCTTTATGTCGCGCTAGGATGAGTACGTTCCTCAGAAAATATCATTGTGTTAGTTTCACCGGAAAGGATATTTGATAATATTCAGCACGCCGTCAATATTGTCCTCATCATCATATGAAGATCTGCCCAGAAGCAGGCGCCGCGGCCATAGGATTCAATTGGAGTATGTCTTGCACTAAACCGAGTACATACCACAGGTAACGAATCGTCGATGGATTTCTCGCATTTTTATTTTATGCAGATTTTTTTTCTAAATTTACTTTGGCTTATTCCCTTAATTTAACTTTACGAATGTGCATTCATTTAGGACTCAACTCCATAACTCCCGTATAAAATGAACGTGAATGGCCTTCGAAGTACTTATTCTATTATTATATTATTTGATGAATCTCGATCTTAGATTTGAAAATTATGTAACTAAAGACAATGGCATAATTAAAAAGGAACAAAACATAGCATATAGACCCATAACTCGGGGTAGTATCCCTTAATGATTTGCTTTGCTTGCAGTATGCAAGCTCCCATTTACTAGTTTACTTATAAAATCGGAATTCTAACATTTTGAAACAATTGCTTGTACACCAGAGCCCGTTCATTTTATTTTCATAGTAAGTAGTATCATACTATATTACTATACTAATTAGTTGATTTAAGTATCTTTTATTTCCTTACTGTTAATTCTTCATATCTCTACCTATTTTTACTTCCATAAATGCAGTTATGTGATATTAATGAGCTGGGAATTTCCTTGTGTCAGTAATGATCATGCTAATCAAACAAAGGCTTTTTATATTGCTCTACTGTATTAATTTAATTCAGGCGTTAAACCCCCTACTTTGCCTGGTTTACCCACGGAAATTGGTTTACATCTCCCAACACTATATCGCAGGCATTCATTATTTATTAATAACAGATAATTCGCTAAATAAATAGGGTCGCCTCACGCGCTATATCCACGTGAGTGTTTATCTCGCCTTCTCTCTTATTATAAATTTAGAAATGATTCGATAAAATTTATCTCGATCGAGCAGATCCTCTTCGATTATCTAATAATATTTAACCGCCTCAGGTATAAAATTTGGTGATGAATACGACTGAGATAAAAGTTCCCGGATATGTATTAGCATCGATAAAAACATTTATGGTTCTCCGCTATCAAGGCAAATACATAATAGACTAGATGACCTATATAGTTCTAACCTTGGGTCTTTATCGGGCTGCCGATGAACCGATGTGGCCATAAGGTTAATTTGCCGGCCTACTCCTGGCTCAGGTATCTAAGTATAGTCTGGAAATTTAGTGAAGATATCCACCCTTGTTAAAATCATTGTAAGGAATGTCTAAATGGCAGATTTATCGATGCTAATGTAGAGTAGAAGTCTCAAAGAATCTAAGGATTGCTTTATGTGGAATAATTCTCCACGCGTTTTCAATGAAGGAAGTGTTAAGGGTTTTCCGAATCGCAAAAACTATTGAAAAATGACGTCAAAGAAACTTTAGGTCCATAAGGAATATCCTATTAGCTCTGCGAACGCTTTCCAAAATGTGTGACGTTGCCTTAAAAATTTCGCCTAAGGAGAGATAAGTTTCCCTCGATTCAATGAGATGTCTTAATGGAAAAATAGAAGCTATATGGGATTTGAAGAGTGAAGATTGGCATAATTTTTAAGACCTTTTCCTTTCGCGTACTGCCGCTCATGAGGTAAACATGGTGAACCTATAAGGGAAGGGAATTTTCCTATAGAGTATAATCTCTCTATAGTATCGTTTTTCCACAATCAAACTATCCAGGATAAGCCAAAAGTGCCTCTCATGACCTCAAGATCTTTCAACTGCTCTTTCTCGGAGATAAACTCGAAGGATGTTTCAATTTCCGTAAGGCTCAAGAGAGCTTTATTCTCCAAATATCCTACGATATCCTTAAATTTTTCCATTTTCTGTCATATTCAAATGCTATGCACATACTCGTCACGAAGTTAGGATATCTTTTGCAATTCTTTCCGGGGTTTTCATGTTGGTGAATCACATGATTTTAAGTATCGATCCAAATCTTTTCGTGTTAATTTCAGTATTAATGCTTCCATTCCTTCGACACAGAAAAGAAATGCCAAAGTCCCATTATTTCAGTTCAATTTTCGAGTGCCCTTTGATTTTTTTCCATATTGCTTTGAATTGAAATTATAACTTTGATAAGTTCTCCTATTATCTAAATACTTTTATAGATAGATACCAATCTTAGTATTTATCACAATGTTTGTCGCAATACTAGTTAATTGGCAATCGTGTCAATTTATAAAGAAAACGAAAAATTACAAAGGCATTATAAAAGACAAAATTTGTGCAAAAACTTTTTATATTTGTCTCAAACCTGTAATTTTGTTTAAACGGTCGGTGTATCGAATTGCAATCTGGAAAAGTGTGTCCTAATTTTTTTTCAGTATAATTTAAATATTCTGCAGTTCCGCTTTACTTTCTCTGTAGAAAAAGGGTTAGATGAAAAGGTATTGAAAACAGCCGATAATTCGTGTTCTACTGAATCAGTATAACGAAAAAACTAGACATATGCGTTGTGACTTTTTTCAGCGTGTATTTCTGAATCCAACTACACAACTCCCTGATTAAGCATTTTTTAATTTTCTATCTTCCCTGTATATCCATCAAATAAATTAGCTAGCGTTATTCAACCTCTCTCAGGTTATCGAATCTTCGTAATTAACATTATAGGAATAAAAGTTTGTTGAAAGGTTTTTGAAGCGAACATTAGTCGGCTGCGGAGGCGGAACTGCTGGCTTGCTAGCGCTCCAACTCCAATATCCCGGGTTCGTATCTCGGCTAATAGGACATTTCTGGTTACGGAATAATTGTGTATTTTTAAGTAATAATTATTGAAATATATTTTATTAAGATCTTTCTTCCTGTTTCCATTAGAGAAGTTAGTAATATCATTACTATTATTATAAAAGATTTATACCTAGGAGTAGATCAGATGGATAGGATTTGGATTTTTCCCACGTAGCCACAACGCTGAGTTATCAGCTTTTCAGAAAATCCTAGCAACGTTTCCTTCTGACTACACACCGTGGAACCTCAATTCTCCTGATGATGGACATGACTCATTTACTCTTCTTTCAAATTTTCACCTTCGGATTACATTTACCATTTCCTTTCCCTTCTTTCTCCGCATCATTTTCCCTGCTTCGCAATCCATTTTCTCCGTCATCCGTCGTAGTTTCACAAAGATTCCCACACACCTTGTTTTCGAATCACGTCCAAACAATTCGGCCCTGTTACGGGACGTCTGATTGTGTCGCCCCGTCGATCCCTTCAAAGGACAGTATTCCCGTTCTTTTCATTGAGTCATCTAAATCCTCTCCGAGGCCAAAAACCCCAACTTTCTCTTCCCTTCTCCGCTATTATATTTTCACCTCTGTCCTCTATCCACGTTTTATCTCCCACTTTTTCGCAGCCATTTTCGATGGCGTTCCTTAAGGGAATACATTTTTGGATCGAGTTCCTCTTAGCTCTTTCCCCATTGTTGAACCTCTTTCTCTTTGGCTCCATTTACTCGCGTATATCTTTATTTCCTATTCCCATCCCCAGCGATGTCCCCGGCCGCAATGGTATATATTATCGCTCCACATTTGTTTGTTTTTTCTTTCTTCTCTCTCTTGGAAATATATTTTACTTATATGTAATAAAATGTCGAGGAGGAAAGTAACGGGAAGTTTGTTTACGTGTAGAGTAGCGAGGATGGCGGTCGCCTTCATAATGACGTAAGTTGCCACTCTTAATGTTCTTCGAGCAAAAAATCACTTCTCTAGATTTGTCATCGAGCACCGATTAATTTCTATTTTGTGCTTATTTTTATACATTTTCGACAGTGTATCATTCAAGGAATACGACTCCTTATACGGATGTTTGAAAAGTGGCCGAAATTTTTATGCTGATTCTATTCAATGTTTCAAAATTAGAAAAACAGCCACATGAAGTTCATGTATATGGCGTTAATTTTATTTAATCTATCGCTGATCATGTTTGATTCATAAGTGTGTAAAAAACTCACGAATTTGTGACTTGAGTTAATTTTTCTTCATACTTTTCTCTTGTACTTGTTCATGTGTACTCTTAATGCTCTTCGTTCAAAGGGTCACTTCCCTAGATTTGTCATCGAGTACTGGTTAATTTATATTTTGCACTAGTTTTTATGTATCTCAGCCGACACATCATTCAAGGAATAACGATACGACTTCTTTTATGGATGCTTAAAAGGCGATCGGAAATGTATGATGTTTTCAAATTGGAAAAATAGCTGCAAGAAGTTTATTTAAATTGTGTTAATCTTATCGAACCGATGGTAGATCATTTTGATTCATACAACGTGTAAAAAAACTCGCAACTTTGTGATGCAAAACTGTTTTTTTTAACCAATCAGACCATGCTTAGATGAATTTGACTAATTATGATCCCCTTTGGACCTTTATGAAGTTAATTTTTATTTTCGAAATCGTGTTCTATGCAAAAATATAGTTTTAGGAATTATCTGTACATTATTAGTCTACTGAAATGTACCACCATTATATCATTGTTGAAACGATCAGAATTTCCATACACTGACATGACATTTAAGCATGAAGTTTTGTTTTTACTCGGAAATTTGTGACTACTGTGATTGGTGATGGGCAGCATAAATAGAGAGTTTTCGTTTCTGGTAGTGCATTCCGTGTGTATTTCTATTATTTGACGTATTCCGTTGAAGTTTTGTGGGTTAATTAAGTATTCTATTACATATGTCTCCCGAAAATTACGCAATGAAGATAACAGGCATGCGGAAAATCACTGAAATCTTACTGATAAATCTTTTCTGTAGTGTTTAATGCATTACAAAGCCACCCCTTGGTTTCTATTAAATTGAGAACTTCTACCCTGTTTTGAAACCATGATATTGTTTGTCATTGTCTTTAGAATATTATATGCGTAGTATTCAGGCCGAGCCTTGCTGTGCTGGACCGTAACCCAAAAGCTATGAAAAGCCTTGGAGATTGAATTTGGTTTACTACTCGAAATGACGAGTGCGGTATTATACCCTTCTATTCTCTCACTTTGCTGTGACGCTAACAGGTTATCATAAGTGCAATTCATGTATTATAGACAACAATTTTCATAGCATTCAATAAGTGAATAAATTGTCACTAATTCCAAAACCATCTACGCTCAGGGATGGTTTTGGTACTTCGCGACAATTTATGCTATTACTTTACCATCAGCGGTATACTTTATATCATTCAGTAAGAGAAGGGCGGGGATGAACACTATTATATCCCTCATACCTCAGTAGCTTTGGTATCACCACTATTATAAGCGATATTTAGATAATAAATACAGATGAATGAAACATATTTTCTTTTCTGTTCATTAAGGCCTATGAAAATATGCATTCATCAAGATATCTCAGGATGACAAGGACATTCCATGAAAGGCTGTTTTCATACTCATTTACATCTGGGGTGGAGAATCTTTTCTTTGTATCGTCATTCAGCCCTTCAAAACAATTATATCCTCGTGGATCATATTTCTCCTTTTGCGAATTATTTTCAGCTACAACACTTTTATGCATCCGTAGAACTCTATCGAAATCGGCATTGAGACTATATGGTTTTATTGCTGCTCTTTGACTTTTGTTGCTGCGGAGGATTCCGAGGATGTTTACGACCCATTCGCCGAAAGTGTTAATGAATTCAAATTAATTCTCCGGGGAATAATGTCTTTCCAGTTATGACTCGCGGCTTTAACGTTATATAACCTAATAATACCGAGTCGATATCTTACGTTTGTGTTTTAACAATGTGGTATTCTGAGGCTCAAAGGGCCTTTCTCTCCTTCAACTTGGCACAATGAAACCACGTGATCTTCTCCTTCCGATCCATTCCAGTCCTCCGATTTAATTAGCGTTCGCCTGCGAGAGGTGTATGTAGGTTTTGGGGTCGATGAGCAACGCTGTATTGGAGCCGGGAAGGGATTTGCTTAACATCAAGGTTAGTGATTGATTAATTTTCTCCGGGGGAAAATTCAAGTTTGTCCGGTTTATAACCTAGCATGATTCCATTACTAGGAATTTGGGAATAAAACCATTTGAATGCTAATATATATTTATTTGTTATTTCCTCTTATCTATTCAGAGCAAAGGAGAATACGGTTCTACTCCGTCTTATTTGCTGCTCGTTGCAGTTTTTATGTCGCGTATATAGTTTTTACTTTTACTTAATGATTAGTTCAATCTTTGGTAATTTTTCGTTTTCTATTGACCACTATGGTACAATTCGTTTGCACTAAAGTAGTATTTATAGTTGAAACGTAGTTAAAATTAATTTCAGCTATGTGATACCCTAAAAAGAACAAAAAGGCTTGATTACAACTCAGTGAAAATTGGAGGTCCTTCGGGAAGTGAAAGGTGGGAAAAAATTATTGAGAGAGGTAGAAAGTAAGCAATCACAGTTCACCATGATGTCCAATTTAGTTATTTCGGTATAAAGGTATGAATATTATTGCTGCTTTAGTATATCAAATGAAAATTTCAGGTTGATAACATGGTACGTAAAAGAAACGGGAAGAAAAAGTTGGAATTGCTTTTAAGGCGTGATAAAATAGTATATTAATGCAAATTTATTATGCTGCATATTAGACTTGCACCATTTACCACTATATTTTAGCATCAGCCCTCATGACATCATCTGTTCCTCCCCGTTCTCAAATTCTTCTTCATTACTTGAACGAGTTAGTGAGAATGTTGCGCATATTAGGTATGGAATCAACCAATACCAACACCAATACATCGAGATGACGAATTAAGAGAGTAGAATATCTTTTTGAGTAATGAATATTTTCAGTCCATTTTATAATCTGTTTAAGAAATGATCACTTCTTGTTGATGGCAGTTTCGCATGATTTGTAACCGCATCGGTAACAACTTAAAATTTTGACGAAAATAACGTAATTATGTGGTTAGTGTCAACGTATATTGTATTTAAATTCATTTATCATCTTTCTAATCTCACTGATTACCGAAGAAGTAAAATTTCCAGCCACCGTTGGTAGTGTATCCTCTCTGCTTTAAGAAATGATAGTAGATGGCCTCATTAAGGGAGCAAATCTGCGCAGATTCATAACGGCTTCTCACGTTCGTCCGCCTAAAATCGGTTTCCTCTACAGATGCCAACTCTTTAAAAAGAACAATATTTTATCACGAAATGGAGAGGATAGGAAGTGTAGCCAAAATGTAAAATATTTCCATTAGATGGAATAGAATACGAAGATGAAGAGAGGTGTCAACGCGGATTTGAGATTTTAGTTCCTGGGATATGAGCTATTTAGGAAGTGCCCGAAATTAAGGGCAGGTTTCAACGGTACTTCCCGTGGGCTTAGGAACGGTGCACATCGAAATTGTCAGGAAGGATAGCAAGAAACGGAATTTAATTAAGACCCCATTAATTATATCTGGCCCTCTCATAGTTTCATCTCAGATCCGCGGGAAAGCATCTTAATTAATAAGATTTGTTTACCCGCGATGCACCTATCGGATTGATTTGGAATTCCTATTTTCTTCCCGAATCTTTATTTTCCGTATTGTTTACTTCCAGAGTGATTGGATCTGGGTCGGCCGCATTCATTTTTGGGAGATGACTTGATTGTTGGGGACTAGATGGGTTTTTCGGTTCCCTCCGTCAATTATTTTTTCAAGGATGCATATTCTGAGAGTTTTCTACGAAATCCAATATCATATTTTGATTACAGTTACTCGGATTTTATTGAATGTGCTCTTCTCACCAGCGATTTCACCGTAGAGAGAGAATGGTCTATCCTCATCCCAAGAAGAGAAAGTGGCCGTTTAATTTAGATTTGAGGAGCTTTGTTTATTTAGAGCTGTCAGTTCAAGAAATCATGAGTTTTTGTTCGTAAATCAAACTCTTTTCCTGATTGGTATCAATCGCATTTAGCTAATTGAATTCGGCCAAGATGTTTGATGAAGTAATATCTTAAGTTTGAGTCTTATATAACAAGACCTATTCACCCATGATCGGTGTGTGATTTTAAAGCAAGTGATTCACCTATTTAAATGTTTGTTATAGTCAATTGGTGTTCGTCGTATGTTTTAAATTTAAAGCTAAACTGTTATATTTAATTGGACAAGAATATTAATCTTCAAAACAAACAGCCATTAATTAATAAAAATCTATCTTTTGCTTACAAGTGGACCTCATCAGCACTTAAGATGGCGGAGATGGTCTCGTTCTTTACTTGGTGGTAATCCGTAATTACGGGAAAAGTAAACTAAATACTTTAATTTACACTAAACAACTACTATACTAACTAAAGAACTTCGTATATGTCCACACTAATAGACCAGTTTCGCCTTGCGCCTAAACCGGTTGGTTATTAAAACCCATTAGTGAGGAAATATGCGGTTCTATTTCTTTCTATTTAGAATGTCATTGCACCAAGTTCGATGATAGAATTTATATTATACTTACAACTACTATTATTTTATTTTTGGTTCAGTATGAATTAAAGTATCACGTCTACTTTACTCGTTAGCATGTAACTTATGTACAATTGACGAACTCGTGTAATGGCTGAAAATTTTACTATCACCGAAGAGTGAGACTTTGAACATTAATGGTGAGTTCAGGCTTAACTTTGTGGCAATGTAAAACACAGAGCTTCAACATTGATTCTCGGTGAGAATATGCTTTTACGCAATATCCGAAGGAAACATTTTGCTTTCTGCCATAGCTTAAATCCAAAAATCCAGTAGGCGGAGTGAGTATATCAGTTTACTCGCTTCGTGAATTGCGTACTCTGCTCTTATTCTATAGACTAAGCGATGCTAATTTGAAAAACAGTGGCTTCCAAATGTGCAGTAACTCATCTTCACAGGTGCGGGTCATTTTTAACGATCCGCAAATTCGCTAACGACTGGGTTGACTGGGGGAATATTAATGATAAATTATAATCAATATGCTTACAATGTCACGCCACCCACTCAACTGGTCCAAACCCAACCCAGAGAAGTGGGCTTTTCTATTTCCATGTTCTCCGAAATTTTTACACCCTTCGCGGATTGCATAAAAGGAATTCAGCTCTCCGTCTAATGTCTAAAGATTTTGGTACCCGTATTCGATGAATAACGAATATTTTAATTCAATTATATACACTGTAAATAATGTGTTTTGTCGAAATGTGAGTATCAGCATTTATTTTAGTTTTACTAATTTGAAATTTTCTTTACAGGTGAGTACATCTTTCTTCATATTTCTGGATGCAAGTCTCATTACTCTTCCAGACATTTTGTAAGTACTTTGATGTTATTATTTTTCTTATGCGCTTATTTAGAAATCTATCAGTACGATATTTTATTGAAGTTTATGTATTTTATCTGTTTTACGTTATTAGGGTAAAATGATTCTAGCTCATATTCGGAAAAAAAATGCTTAAGTGTTTTCTTCTGAGCATCTGTAATTTTGAGATGGATAAGGAAACACAACTATAAAAGTTAATGAAGTATTTCCTTTTAATTCGCAAGATAAAATTTTGGCATTTGAATCTCTACAAGAGAAAACAATTCAATCAGTATCGACGATTTTCCTAGATTTTTACTTTCTCCCTATACGTAGTACAGAGAAAGTATTGTATTCGCAAAAATATTCGACCTCCATATTTCAATGGAAATAGATGTTTTGTGGCCCATAGAGTCCGTTTTCGTTATTTTCCCGGACATGTCCGTCTGTGCGTCTGTTTGTGTGTGTGTGTGTGTGTCTGCCTGTGGTAAAAAAGTTTGTGGGCACTCTATCTTAAAAATTAATTATCCAATCATTTCCAAAATTCATATTCTGTATTTTCCTAACAATGCCAAGAGTTGATTAGTTTTTTTTATGAATACCGCTTAACCGGAAGTTGCGGTTTATCCGGAACAAAATTTTGTTTCTTACATATCTCTGTCAGAATGCAATGTAGGTATATACAATTACATATAAAAGTTATAGATAATGTACATTGCTACAAATTTTGTTTGAAACATTTTTCTGTAACACTCATTGTTTTGGAGTTATTTATATATTGCCGGCATAGGATTCTGTTTTCAGTAAATATGGAGAAAGTCATGTGTTGGCCACATCAGATTTTTTTATTTCTGGTTAGTCTATTGAATTCAGCAAACTTCATGTTATCTTCAAATATATTTTTAAGTTCAAATTCTGTGCAGTTTCTCTGCGTAGTATCTCAAGCCAATTAGCATGATTACTGTTAATTTCCTATTTACATTCGCTTTCTCAGTATAAATCTATGATTATTGCTTCCCAGTACTTAATTCATCAATTATCTTCGTTCTTACTTATCTCTTGGACCAATATTCATATAATTCGATTTCATCTTCATTCTCTTTGAGCCTCATATATAGCTACTTGAAATAGCACAGGTCCCTTTCCAATTCTGTCCCAGCGAATTTCCTATCTAGTTACAGATGAATCGACTTTTATCTTCATCCCTGCGTTCGAAGGTATCGATATTGCGTCTATGTGTATCCGAATCAACTTGCGTATTTGCGTATGCATCCGAAAAACTTCAGCCGATAAGTTTGCGTGTGTTGGGAAGGACCGGAAGCCAAGCATGTTTCACGATCGAACGTCAGAAGATAAGGGTTATGGCTCTCCCAACCGTTCTGCTCCCTTTCCATCCTTTGTATTATCATTATTTTTATATTCTTCCGCCCGAGATGCCCCTTTCCCTTAAGGAAGGCAGAATACTAATATTCCCTTCTCCCGAACCGGCTCTTCTGGGAGCTGTAAAGAATCTAAAAGACGCGGGAAGATGCACGGAAAAAAGATAAAGTTCTCCGCTTTATGCGGCAGCAGCTTTTGTCTCTCTCACCTGCTATCTTTTCGCGTGCGTGGTGTAACGGGGAACGTGAGTGGACTTGAAGCATTGACAGCAGGAAAGATCGCTTTTGTGGGAATAATAAAATGTAAGCAAGGCTGCGCGCGAATGACATACTTTGCGTTTATAAATAAAATGAAAGTGGATGACGATAAAGCAAGAAGTTACGGGTAGCATCATGGTTGTTTGGAAATGTCTCATGGCTGACATTGACCAATATGTTGCCGTCGATTGTCCTCCTTGAGTAGGGTGAATTTACGTATTGGGGAAAATATTTTGAGAGATCACGAGTTTGATGCCCTATTTTCAAAACTGTCTGAATATGAAGATTTTTTCGAGTAAAAATGATAAAATTTAAGGTTTGATCTCTTTGTTACAACATGCTATATATCGTTTTGCCTCTGTGATAAAAGGAATTGATCAAAGTATCATCATTCACTCTTGATGTTAAGAGGAAAGTTTCGAACGTTCTTGGAAGCCCTGAATTGATTTTCTTTCATTGTAAATGAAAGGACCTACGTTTTTTGCAGGAAATTCAATCACAACAAGAAAAACATTTTTACGATTTTTAAATTTTAAAACTGGTTCATTTAATACCCTCTTATCGTTTACAAATATATTTTAGATGCATCTTTATTGACTTTCTTAAAGTAACTTCAGATGTATGATTTCTCTCCGAAAATGAATCGAATTGTAATAATTAGTTCTTATAATTTTAACTATATTACTTTCGTTGATGCATTTGGATGCGTTCCTGACCTGAAAAGTGTGCTAAAACAGAAAGGCACGAAGAATATTATGGACTTCATTGCCCATTAGCTTTCTTTCGCCATTTTCTTGACTTGTTAATGTCGGACTGATACGAAATAAGTCCTCAGTTGAGAATTCTTTACCTTTGTGTCAACCTTACTTTAATCGCAAGCTCTCATCCGAAAGCTGATTCCAATTTCTTCTCTTGACATGATAGGAAAGAGGTAAACATATCAGGAAAGTGATTCATTACCCAGTTTTTAATAGCTGCGCTGTCAAGTATTTATCTCAATATTCCCTCAAAGCATATCATTACGCTGCTGAAACTGCTAATCATTTCGTCCCCACCTTTTTATTTATTGGACTGTAAAATATCGCTGCTACCCTTCGCAGATAATCGAGAATTCCGCTCCGAAAAAGCGGAGAAGTCGGAGAATGTCATAAATTTAAAAATACCGTTCGAGTCGTACATCATTCCCTTTAAAATAGCCCGGAACTCCCAAACAGAGAAAGATTCAAGGAATGCAATCCTGCCTCTCATTTACATCAGCTGCACCTTAACAAGGTATGCTTCACTCGTTAGTTAATATGTTTGCTTTGGAAGGAAAGTTAATCCACTCGAAGCATCCACGCGTTTATTTATATATCTCCCATTGTGCAGAAGCGTCGAAAAAACACGGCCTAATGACCTCCTACCTTTCTGCCAAACACGTTCTCCCTCCACCCATACCCAACCCTTGTAATACCTTACTAACGTGTACTTGCACTTCCAGGAGAGGCACCTGGGGTGTAGCCCACGGATCCTCCCGCTTCCACCACGCTACGCCAGCGCCGTTTCTTACCGTGCGTAATGACATCCCATACTACTACGCCATTTTGAGCCTCACGTGACATATTTGCGCCCCGCTGTTTTTACAACCTCCTCGCACACTCTCTCGTTGCGTTTTATTTGCGGAGTTTTCGCTTTTTTCTTCACTCGACTTCCATTACCGGAAACAAGCGTGCATTTACTGGGTACTTGAAGTGAGAGTTGATGGAGCTTCTCATTTATTGGCCGGGAGGAGCCGCTCGACAGTTTTGACGAACAGTAATCGAATTAGGCGCTCCTTTTTTATCCCCTACAGCGGCGCTCGCTTATCGATCCACTTTTTAGCGGTCTCTTTATCGCTTTCTCTCCCGTCTGTCTACATAATCCTAAACGGGGGGTCCTTCGCATTATGGAAGATTTGCGAAGTTTCGGTCGGGATTACTTTGACGGAATTTCACTCAGAGTGGTTACCAAGGTGCTTAATTGGCAGCACTTCGCTAATTATGCAAACTAAAATAGAAAATAAATATAAAGAAGGCTCCAAAAAAGAAAAAAAATATATTTTTCATTGGTTGAGTATATTTTCATAAGTTTTCGATTCTATTACAAGATTTTGATTTATTACAAGAGTTATGATAAAAATACGATTACGGTGGATGCGAGTTTAGTTTTTTATTACAAATTGCTACTTTACTCTCTACTGCTAGTTTCTAATCAAATTAAATTTTCATTGAAACTTTTAATCACTCAAAAAACTGAGGGAAGTTAAGTGATTTGGTACCTTCATTACTTATACAAGAATTTATTGAGAATTATATTTTAAAACAGTTTATTAAATATACACTTAATGTTCTATATTTCGGAAATTAAGTTGCATATCAGGCTAATGCTTCTTTCCATTAGAATTTTTAATATCATGACGATATAATGAATAAAATCTCATTATGATAAGTTGTTTTTTCTTCAAAGATAAATTTCTTGGAATGCTAATTCAGTAGTTATAATTTTCGATGTTTAAGCTACTGAGATGAAATGAGTCAAATTTTTATTTCATAGTGGTTATTTGTGTGATTATACTAAATTTTAAATTTTATAAGTCTTGAAGAATTTACCTCCGATTTTAATGGACAAAATAAAAAAAATAATCATAACTATACTCATATGGCGTTTTATAAAGGTACTTCTATCATTTTTAGCAAACGAAATTAATTTCACAAATAAACGTAATGCTGCATTTAGCGTTATTTATTTTTGGAATCTCTTTTCGCTTTCAATCCTGTCAATCATCTGCAACGTCAACAGTTCATTTCGTCAATGCTATCTCAGTAGCAATGTAAATAATGAGGTGAAAATCTCTTGCTCAAATACCGAATTCAACGTGAAAGATAATTGATTACTTCGAGGTGTCATGCCGCAGATTTGGTGTAAAATCGATGGAGATATCAACTTGTGCTCGCCTCTTGTATACAATTAGGATACAAGCCTCAGCATCCCTTTTCGCTCCGAGAATAAAAGGATCAAGCGAAGGAGCGAGTCCTTTTTTTTGGGAGGGATTTGTCCTCGCGGCGGAGATGCACTCAAAGCGAGTGAATGATCAGACCGAAAAGCGGTTAGAGAGCGAAAATGCAATGCACACCAATAACGGACACATTCCCTTTAAAAAAGCACGCATCTCTCCTTTCACTCTCTCTCCCACGTTTCTCTCCGTCTTTCCTCCTTTTTATAAACTCGAAAAAAAAGGAAATCTCGGCTCTCTTGTCCGGCATTTCCTACTCCCCGACGCCCTTGACCTTCAGAAGGAAAAAAGATCGCTTTTAGCGAGGCGCACCTTTTTCATTTTCGTTTTCGTTAATTCCCATCCTCCGCACTTATTTTATTTCCCCGCCGATTTATGTTTCCACTTTTTCCCGCCCTCGTTGACCGGCGCTGAAAGCGTTTAATTAATTGCCGCGTGAAATGAAGAGCGTGTCGCGTTCTTGCGACTTTGCGGAGTGCGGCTCGGAAGCTGGGATGGGAAGGGTGCACAGTCACGGGAAGGCGTGTTTTCATTAAGGGCCATCACTATGCAACGGCTGAATCACGTTATAATGACCGAGGAGATGCGTGCATCCGTCGAGCTATTTGTATGGTTTGCCTCCGAGGGTGGTCTTATGTGCTGGCTACAAAGTACCTGGATATTATATGTTGGATGGATGGTTTATACGAGGAAGAGGTGGTGCTACGAATTTCTCTTTCTTTGCACTCGCGATTCCTTTTCTCATTGTGTAAGGAATACTAATTAAGAGCCAACCTACAGCTTTGGCAAGTGGTGTGCTTCAAAAATTCTTTATTGGTATCGTTCAAATCAACATTCAAGTGAATGCGGTACTTTCAATTAAGGGTAGAACCTTTCTCCTGTGTTTAGAGGCATTTTCATGGTCACATGTATTTCCATTTGTACTTTGTGTTGATTTGATTAAAGATGGATCATCATTTCTTTTACTGTATTCACTCCTGTTTCCAAGAACTATAATTTAATAGGACTGGATATTTTGTCTTCTGAAAGCATATCATAAAAGTGTTTCCTTCATGACTAAGAAGAAAAGATCTATCAGTGCACAGATTATAAGATAAACCCAGTATGCGAAGGTCTTACTTCGTTGAAGGCCAAGATATGGGAAAAGAATACTTCAAGCACTCCCACAGAATCCCAAGGAAAAACGGACTAGAAAAAGTCTGAAAGGGCCGGGAATCGAACCCGGAATCTTCCTCTATCCGGGAGGCTACCTTAACCATAATTTTTTCAACATATTTATGATATTTAATATCTTATTTCTTATATAAATATTGTTATTATACGTTTTGGAACACAGTGGCCTAACTTAAAAGCGATGGGATTGATTTTCTTGGTAGGGAGGAAGGAAGGGATACCATTACTGGTTGAAAGGACAGTATTCTTCGAATATTCGAGGAATCAACTGGAAAACCTATAAAATGGGCCGTTTGCATTTAAATTTACTACCAATTGCCAGTAGAAGTTCACTTCACGAATATCATCCATGACGATTGCCCCACGGAGGCCAATGTTTATCTCAACTTAACATGTTTACCCATATGTGAAATGTCAATGAATGGCGTAGTTTCTAAGAATTCTATTATATCGGAGCTACATAAATTTATCTCTCTACAGGTTAAAAAACACATCATGTTTTAAAAATGAAGAGAAATATTATAAGTTTGATTTACTATAAAAGCGTACGGAGCAATCGGGTCGGGCAACCCGACCAGAACATTTTAACAGGCCGTTTTTGGAACTTTGTTTGCAAGGGCAAGTGTGGTTTGATAGAAGAAGATCCCAGGTTCGATTCCCGGCTCTGTCAGACATTTTTCCAGTCCGTTTTTCCTTGGGATTTTTCCTGGGTGCACGTCTTTATGTGCAAAGTACCCTTTCCTTGTTTGACTCCCACAGAATTTAATAATTGATATAAATTCTAGGGAGTGAACGATGTAATTTTTTTCCAGTGCCGGTTTTGTGCTGTGCAGACTTTTACATGTTATTCAAAGTTACAGAAATAACTCTGTTAACATTTGGTTGAATGAGAAAGTTTGAACATTAACTTATATCGTAGATTATTTTCCTTTGTTTTTGTTCATAGATGATTAAGGTTCATTAGCATGTCAGTGTGCTGATATTATCCGCTTTAAGGATTACATAATTCTTGCCTCTTTGAAAATTTATAGAAGTTTGATTGTGTTTTATAAAGGAGGTAATAGGGACACTTCAAATGCTAACTCCCTTTGATGATACAATCTAACTGACAGTAAAACGAGAAATATTCTTATCATGTAATGATTCCGATAATTTGAAGTGCCATTGCAAGTTTAACCTTTTCCGTTCGTTATCTCCGTATCTTTCGCTCAAATCTCTGTCTTTTTATTCCGTACATTGGGTACTTTAATGGGGATCATTTTACACGAATCTAACGATAATGATCGTATATTCCACTCCTCGCTATATCCCTCGCTTTTCGGACCTCCATGGACATCACAGCGTCCCGAGATGGCCATAATTTCATACGTAACGAAAACTTCAGAACCTAATCCGCGCGGAGTCTCGGCAAAATTGCTGTATTAATAGCACGGGAACAATTCTTTTCATGCTTCGATCCCCCGCGAAAAGCCGATATCGCAAAGTACGCCTCTTGATTAAGTCTCCCTTCTCATTGACGAGTATCGCTGGGCAAAAAACGGGTTTCAAAAGAGGAGTCAATTTTTACATCGGCGGAGGAAGCGGGAATTATTATCTCGGATTAGATTTTTCATCGCGCTCAACGGATTCCTAGGAGATGCGACTAATCGCCACACGAGACGCCTCCAACGGCGAGAATTCCCTCCTCGATGTCATCGGAAACCTTGGCCACGGTTTTATTTGGCTTAGAGAGTTGGAATAGGGGAGAGGGGGGAGCTAGTGACCCGGGAATGGGAATCCCCCTCACAGCCGGGGACCCTCAAGCAGCCGCCTCCGGCTCCCTCGGCCCGGGACAACTTACCACCCCCTTCCCCCTTTCGCTCCCCCCCACCTCCCCCCTTTCACCCTCCCTTCCTTTCTTCCCACCATTTCCCTCTCTCGGAGTGGGAGCGATCGATGGAACCCACAGCCAGCGTAGCGGTGGAAGGAGAGAGCATGCAGGGCTCGGGATAGAAGATATGATAGGTAAAAGAAGACGAGATTATATGGGTATATTTGCAACAACCCCCTATAAGCAATGGATAATGGTAAAATTCTTTAAGTGTCTAAGAGGAGAGGTTTTCGAAACGTTCGAGTTATTATCACATTCGCGACGTGATCCATTTTCAAGTTTTCTCAGCCGAAAATTATCACTTATGATTAATTTGATCAGATAGTTATAAATTTTTGTGTGCAAGCTCTTTTCTTGGCTCTAATTATAAGATAAATATGCTGTATTTTTTCAAGTTGATGATTTTTTTTCTAAAAATCAGGACTGCCAACGTATCAGCATCGATTTTTGTCTAAATATTTATGAGGTCGTCTATTAGAGCACTTATGAAGAGTAAGTTTATTTATATAATCATTTAAAAGGATAGAAAAATCAATTGTTATTTTATTGAAAAAATAAAAACAATGCTACCACCCCTCGCGAAATGTTTAAATTTATTTATGAAGCGTAATAATAGGATTTGATTATAATTGTCTTGTATTGCATCATATATAAAACAAATTAAAAGTGATGCTGGAAAAAACTAGATAGAATAACTATTTATATGCCACTAAAAGTGGATGCCAAAATTATAAAATTTGTACTTGCTGTAGCATAAATAACGATATTACAAATGTAGTTTGACCACGAATGCATTTTGAAATCACAAAATGTGGCGTCGTGTATGTTTTCCGAAGTTTACCCCAATCGGGAGTACTTATGTTTTAAATCGAGCATGGTTCCGCGAAGCATCGGAGTGTTTTCAAAATTCATCCCCTCTGAGGAATTATTTTTCTTTAATTAACTTAAAACGGTCGTTTATTGGAAATGAATTAGATTACTCTCCTGCCCCATTGAACATTTGTAATGTACTTGTTTTTTCCTTTGCTTCCAGAAATTAGTTTCCTTTCCTTTTCTAAAATTCAGAATTTTATGACAGAACCGTATCTCAGTTTAGAATTATTCTCTTGCGAGTTTATATCAATAGAAATGTAATAATATGCTATATAATTTCCCAAATATCATAAAAATTATACGACGTTACTTCTTTCCTTCGTAAAATTTTAGAAAATTATAATAATTCATCGCGAATTAAATTTGCGACGTTTGATTTGGTAATTTTGATTTTGCAGATAAGGGATTTTTCTTATTTAAAGTATTTTGGTATCGTCAAAGGTTTTATTTATAGACTTTATAATAAAAAGGAATTGATATTTGTTAACCATCCATTCAAATGGTCCTCCTTTATACTATAAGCAATTAAATGCACTTTGCGATAGGAGGTACAACATATAGATATATACCATCGAACGAAACAATGAAAGAGTAAAAATTTAAAAGTAAATGAATATTATAATTATATGTATTGTTTACCCTCAGCCAAAGAGCAAGTGATCGTTAGGATACGTTTATGAACATTTACGATCTTTATTTTGAATCTCATTATTTTTTACTGCAAAATAACTTGAGAACAAGTAAGCTTGTGTTAAAAAAAACACACAAACACACTTGTAGGTGTTTAAATAATGAAGTTCCACCAAGTATCACTCGAGTTGATATCTTTAATTCGTTGAATTATTTTATTTTCCATTGAAGTATTAAAATAGTATAAATTTACAAACAGAAGTATATAACACTGAATTTTTTAAAAATATACTCTTAAAAAGTCACAACTAAAACGATACAATATAACCAATTATGTGTAATTTTCGATTTTTCTGGTAGATCAAAAAAAGAAATTTTTACTCTCTGAAATTTCAATTTCAATTCAATTGCTTCATAATTACTTCTTAAGTTAGTTCTTCTCCGTCACTGAAAAACAATTAAAGTTTAATTTAATAGAATTTTAACTTCACTCTTCGTCTTGCACTTTTATTCGCAAAAACGTGAACGAATATTCACATTTTCGAGTCTTTACAAAATGTTGTTGATACATTCTACAGAGGATTCAGTTACATTGTCTTAATTCAAGTTCTTTCTTTTCAAATTATCTGTTCGAAGACATATTTGTCAGGTATATCATGGCAATGAAAGAGAAAATACAATATTCCGGTGATTTTCCATTCTATAGAGAAATTTCAGCTAAGTCCCTTTAAGACTTAGTCAGATGTTTTATACGTGGAAAAACTGTCTCTAACAAAGAGACAATTCTTAAATTTAGACTCCTATCAAGCCGTTTGAATATTTGCGAAAATTTAAAAGTAGATTTACGTATAAGTTTAAATAATTGCATTTAAAATTAAATTTTGCTTTAAATGAACTAGGTGTATCTCAGATTTAGCAATGTTTCTATAATTTATAGTTGGCTTTGTTTTCACACGATTCAGCTATAATAGTTCATAATCTCTAGTTTCCGGGCAGGAATTGATGGTTGTGTGGCAAAAATAATCTGTATATACCCATTGAGGGGAAATATTCCACCGTTGCAGTTCAATAACACGATATTTATTATAAAGAAGTATATTATATTTATAAGAACCTTAAAAAATTATTTTCACATTTGAATAGAGAGGTGTTGCTGTGATTTATATTTTGTCGCGGTTGAAATGAAATAGATAAGGGAACATTTTATGTTATTTCACTATAATGCGTCATCACCTACACGAGAATAATTGTGGAATGAAAGATTTTTGTTTTTTCTGTTTCGATTTCTTCAGGATAAATGAAGCGGTAAACTTTTTTCCATTTGGTTACAGCTGATTGCTTGATTGATATTTTTATGAAATCCACTCTAAACCAGGAATTTGTCTTACTTTATCGAGTTGGAAGATCGCATTTCTCATTCGATCGAATAAGGAAGGTCGCATTTAAATCCATTAGGACACATTTGGACTGTATGTTGCCTACAATAAAATTATTTACCATTTTATTGTGTGTATAAAAACCTACTAAATATCTTTATGTATAAACTTCGTATTTGATTTTCACTCAAAGTAATTTGCCTGACTGTGACATGAAATTATTAAAATCCGTTCAAACTTATGAAGTGATGTAAACTCACTGATTACCCTGAATGGCCACTGGTTTGTAACTTTTGCTCTAAACGAAGAGGGAAATTATCTGAATAAAGTAAAATAATAATTAGTTTTCTCTGTGAATTGTATATACTTCTCTCTTACATGGTTCGATGTTCGTTTAATGTCTTATCGTACTGAATTACGTATTTAGAAGATTTTGTGAAGATTCATCCATAAGAATTGATATATAAATCAAGGAAGCACAACTGAGACAACTGAGGCAGGTTTTGCCAATTCTAACTCTTAAAATCACATTGTACGTACCTTTGAAAGAGGAAGAATATCTTTACGATGAAAGCTTCACAGTAAAACTCTTTTTGTTTTGAAAAATTCGTATATGCTTGTAAAGCATTCGATTTTCTTCTTGAACTGTTTCCTAATGATTCTTTGAGGACAGTAAAGATCAGGAAGAAATATTTGCGTCCGTTGCATTATTCTAGGTAAAGGATCGGCAATAAATTGAGCAGCTCTAGTGGGTCCGGTATCCTTAGAAGACTTCCTTGGATGGAATTTTACGGGATAAATATTCTTCGAAAAAATTGAAATCGAAAGGAATTTCGCCTTTTGAACGAATTCCCTCGAATCCCACAAGCGTGTAAAATTCTCCCCGGAAAGAGAAATAATAATTCTCCTAGCAAGGAGCAAAGCTAGAGATGGCGGTGGAGGGAGGGCAGGAGGCGGTGGAGTCATCGGAGAAAGTTCCCGGGGACAAAACCTCCCCATTCCCTTTCCTCCCCCTCGCTGCAAAAATCCCCAACCAGTCCACACCACCACCTCGCCCTCCGCGGGCCTCCAAGACACTACTAGTCCTTCGCATCTCCACAGAGATCGCCCGCCCTGTAAAACCCTTCCCTCCGAGCCGCGCCCCCCACCCGCCTCCCCCCCACGGCCAGAGGGACCGTGTCGCGCAGGCGGAGGGCGGGGCGCCCCTGGGCCGGCGGGCGGATTCAGTCGAGGCAGGCACAGCAACGTGGACGGACGTCGAGTTTGCGTAGTCGGGAACCCAAGGCGCGTCTCTTCCGAGGGGAGTTTTAACATCCGACGGGGAAGAGGAGCGTCCTTCGAACACGGGTCTCGCCTCCAGTGCAAGGAAAACACCTAAGCGACGCCGTGTGGCAATCCTCCCTCCGCGACAAGGAGAATAAGTTACGGGGATCTAAAAAGCTTATGGCAGAGGGATACGCGAACTGTCACGTGCCGCTTAGGGAATTAACGCCGCGAATTTCGTTCTCGGCGCGTCTGCCATAAACTTTTGAGATTGAGATAGATCGTCCGGTTGGTCTCCCTCGAGGCGGCGATATCGAAGAAGGCCCTCGCTATTGGAATGGAGTGATGGAGGAAAAGACGTCTTATAAGGAGAAGGAGGTGGTGGTGGAGTCCTCCTGGTGAAGAGTGAAAGAAGGGGGGGAGGGTGGCGAAAAATAGCGGAAGGGCGACCTCCCTCCCAGCGTGCTCCACCGTGCATGTGCAGTGAAGGGGAGAGGGGGCTCAGAGGTGCGGGAGGCGGAGGGGGTCACGGGGAAGGAGGAGGAGGAGGGGGTCGGGGGTCAGAGCCAGAGAGGAGAGCGGTGGTCGACGGCGGCCTCACCATCTTCCGAGAGGAGGGAACGGATCCCGGTGCGTAGCTGTGGTCCTCACAGGAGACCCCGGAAGCCGCGTCGACTCCTCCTCCTCCTCCGGTTACCACCAGGTCGGAGGGAGACCCCTCCGCCCGTGCTGTTGAGGCGATCTTCCGCCGCACAAGCGTCTTCGGTAGCCACGGCACCGGCGTCCACTGTCCAGTTGGCGTCGTCCCTTCCGCAGAGACATGGCGCCGCGACGCCGCGTTTGACGCCCTCCTCTTCCCTCCGCCCCACCGTCCTGGAGGGCTTCCACGCCTCGGGCGCTGCTTCGGCGGCAGCGGCGGCGGCGGCCGCGGCCGCGGTTGCCGCCGCCGCGTCCTCGTCTTCGTCGGGGGGCGGCGGGGTGCACCCGCAGCACAGGCACAGGCATCACCACGTGCACCATCTGGGAGGAGCGTTCGGGGCGCACCAGAGAGCCAATGCTTCGGGCCCGGCTGCCGTGAACGTCGCCGCTTCGATGACCTGCACGTCTTCTCTGCCTCTCAATGCCAGTGAGTGTTGCGAAAAGTGTATTAATACGGGAGGTTTCGGCTTTTGTTAGGTCAATTTACGGCTTTTAGCGCTTGTTTCATTTAGACGGGGGAAGTTATCCAATGAGGATCTGATAGAATAGCAGGCATTCATGCCTATTTTTCAGCATGGAGTAAGATCTTACGTTTTTTTGCGTCTTTCAATATATTCGTTAGCACATTAGATGAATTTTTTTCCTCGGTAGCGATTATTATGAATGTATTGTTTTTCTAATGTAGAAATATAACCTATTTTATACTCTACCAAAATATTTCTTGAAATTTACCGGGAATGTAGTGCATGTAGACAAGTTAGGTAATAGGGTAAGTGTGAAATTTAATGTTACTCGTAGTTACGCAACGAGAAGCACTCTCTGGTATTTCATCGTATCATCGATTGCAATTAGAGAAAGAGAATGATTTCAGATGACAGGTCAACACATTTTGTCTTTCATCAACTTCCTCATCGCTTAAGAAATTGCGTTACGTAAATAGATTCGCTTCCTGTATTCGGGTCCATGGCATACTTCGTAGTAACACCTTAGCTTGTTTTACATTATAGTTTGATTGTCACCAATCTGTAGCTTCTCCATAGTGCTCGTTAATCGATCTGCAAATTGGCAAAATTGTTGGAGATTTAAGGCAAATACTACTCTCTACCGGTGTGCACACAAAAACAGCTTACTTTTTGTTTTCGATTTCACTTTATGCAACGTTCATCGTTTTCCGATGAAAATTTTCGAACGTGTGTTTGCAAAACAAATTTGAGTAATGTTTAAATTATTCCGGGGAAACGGGTTCTCTTCCCATTTCATACGAGAGACGCGCAATTGTCATTCTCGTGTAACCCAATCACGATGTAAACTCGATTGACCTTTGTATAAGGTAAACAACGAACGTTAACTTCCGTAAACGCCACCGCACAATGAATGCACTTTCGGTTTATATAAACTTTTCTATACCGCGTCGGACAAAATATTGTTTTTCGAAAATTGTTTTTACTTATCCATATTTAATTGTAGAACTTCGGGGTGATGGATGACGATCGAAGATAGCAAAAGGAGTTGGTTTTTGAAACAGAGGAATGATTGGCTGAACGCAAATTTAATCGTGACATTGAAAAAACAGCTTCTTTGGCTGAGAATATAGAGTATGCGGATTAGCAAAAATACCTTAAATTATGCAACCCACTTTTCGTTTAACTATTCAGGTCTCGTCAGATCACACTTTTTTATGTAAATTGAAATATATGCGCAAATGTGTTAATGAAATTTTATTACATCTCCTAAATTAAACAAAACAAAATATTTACGGATCATTAATAAAGTCCATTTTGAATTGAGATAAGGAACGTAACTTTTGGTGATAGCATGGTTTGTTCGATAAGATTCGTCGGCATAATATATATTGATAAAAGTCTATGAGCTATGAATTTATTTGTTGGGAAATACTTGAAAACTAGAATAAAATTTTCAGCGAACCATAAATAGTCCAACTTAGGGTTAGAAGTACAACATTTTCCAGCTTCTTTATGGCGCGTTTTCCCCTGAATTTTCCTCTAGGTTTATCCTTCGTGGAGGTATTCATATTTAATCCCCTCGAAACACCTCCCTTTTATAAAGGAATGGAACTGATGCGAAATAATATTGAATTTAAAACGAGGGGTGTTGCTCCCCCATATTTTTATTGCAGGCACTGAATATCTCGAAAGAACGCTCCTTCCCCGGGGAGGGAGAGATGTGGTGAAATCCGTATGGAAAACTCGTCAGACGTACATGAGACCCTAGGGAAAGGATATGAGACAGGAAAAAGGCGATGCCGGGTGAGAGGTAGTCAGAGTGGCAGTGTTGGTGCGAAGCGAGGGAAAGGAGTTGAGCCAATTTCACGCTTCCCTCTCTCAAGTCGACTATCGCCGTTTTTGGTTTCTCGAAAGCGTATCAGTTGAGCCTACTCCTTAAGATGCAGGAAACTCTTGCATTCTTCCTCAATATCACTGAGAATAATTGTAGAAACTCCCGAAGGATGGAGATTGCCTAAGTTTCGAGGTTAAGTTTCCGGGGAAGTTATGATTTTTTCTTCGCTATTCTCGGAAGTTGTAATAGGACAGTGTTATCTTTATTGGAGTAATCTTCGTGACAGAACTCATCATTGCTCTGAGGTGTCTCTTGTGGTACGAAGGTGACGTTTTAAAGTAGAGTAAAATCCTAGATTTTTTTTTTTGAAGCGGTTACCTTATGAGAAGACTTGGGGTATCGTCTCATATGATATGCGAAATACGGTCATTCGTAACCTAAATAGCGAGAAACGCTTAATTCATCCGATAAAACTCGCGCAAATCTTCAGCGGTTTCTCCTTCACTGAAATTCTTACAACGCCACCACATTGAATGTTTAATTGAAATTTATATTAGGTAAAATCAGGAAAAATTCCTAGTTTAGTTCGTGTCATCGTGTAGATGGATGGTCTTGAGTACAGATTAGGTTTATAATTCTCAATATCCTTCTTGTGCCGTTTCTGACAGTGTAAAACGCGAAATTATTTTATATTTATGAACTGTACGATCGAGAGAGAAAATACGAGTAACTCTTGCGAGAAATACGGAATAAGTTAATATTCATTCCTTGCATAACTAGTTTTATTTATATAGGACGTAATGCCCCAAAAAATGCAATAATTTTCCTGAAAATATTTTTTTCATATGCGTCGTTAATTAGTTTTCCAATTGGAGACAGCCCACAAAATGAACATAGGCAAATGATAGGAGTCAAATACCACAAATACCAAATTCAATTTTATGCAATTTTATTGGAACGAAAACTAGGTTTCTTGGCCACAACCTATATTATAGATTAGATTTCACCCTTACTTCTTCTTGCAATATATTTTAATGATAGTTTATCAGTTACGGCATAACTATTCCTAATATTAAAAAAAATAAATCAGTAATTTTTACTCTGTTTATTCAAATCCAAGTTTTCCAGGATATTTGGATATTAGGATAGAACTTACAGAGGAAATATATTTTTCTTTGTCACGAAAAATAAAATAGTTAAATTTTAACTGCCATTTGTCAGCCCTAACAATTGCTCTTAACTAACTAGAATTATTCCATCCAGAAATTGACAGTTACTTGTTTCATCTTACCTAAGGAGATTTCGACGGTTGTGAATATTTTCTTCATGGTTTATGAAGGCCTTTAACTGTTTTAACTGGAATAAGTAATGTTAAATCCTTTCATACCCTTTTATAGTCACTCAAGATGATTTATATATTAATAAAATATCTTTTGGAGAGTACACAATGCATTTGCATGCGATAGAAAGTATCCTAAATGGAAATTAAATTATGCTCAAAATTGTAACGATTTTGGTGAATCGCTATTCCCAACAAAATCAGTGTGTATTTTCATACAAAAACATTTAGGGGGTATTTTTATCAATTATATTTTACGATTTGTTGACACTTTACTATATAATATTCACTCAAAGCTTATGAGTATTCTGATTTAGATTTATTAGAAAGCTTATTTATATTCCCCTATTTAAATTAAAATTTTGTCAAATAAAATTCTGCTCCAGGCTTAAGCATTTGATTTACAGCAAAGGGTTTAAAAATAATAAAACCCATCATGTTATATATTGTTAATGGATCACAAATCATCGTCATTTTCATATTTGGCACCCGAAATACGTGGTCATGTATTAATGCAAATGTGGTTCATCCGGAAGAGCATCATTTACTTTATTAACTACCGTTGCTATTGTTTAGTCATGGAAAGTAGAGCACTTGTTATATTTTTTGTTTTTTACTTACACATACAATTAGATTTTGATACCATATTTCTGATTTATTCCATATTTGAAATACGGTTAAAATTTCAGTTTTTAAATATATTTTATTAAAACATAAACTGTTGAATATCTGTATCCATTGTTTAATCAGAAACTTAAACTAGTCACCTCAGTACAGTCGGGTTAGCACTTTATTCTCTCACAATTGTCCTCTACTATTATCATAATCTATTTTTAAAACGCAATGAATTGTTAGTCGAGTTTCTATGTGATTTTGCATCATTCGCAAATTTGAGGTCTCACAACTTTCAAAAATTAAAAATGAATGGCAAACCAGAAAGTTTCACATAATAGGCCATTTTTCATTCCCAAAGTAATCCAAAATTCAATTCAGCGAGAAGGTTCTTCATGAGTGACATACTTTCACCTCGTTATAATAATCTTTGCAGCTAATGACTATTACAAAAACAACTGAATAAGATATCGGTAATATAGGTAATTAAAAAGATTATTTTTCTATTTAAAAAACCAGAGAATATCCTTTCCGAACATTTTGATGATAAAACTGAAAACAGATTTATACTTTCAGTTATGTCTTTCCACAACATCACGGCCGAATTGATAGATTATATTAATGTTAAAAGCGAGAAATTCAGAAAATGTATCTATCTTTCTCGAGAATTGCCTTCCCGATGACTTTGTTTGAATAAACTTCTCCGCCGCCCACGTGAGAACACACGAAAAAAAGACCTTCTTACAACAACGAAAACAGGACGCCTAGAAAGCTGGTCAACATGTATTTACATAAAATTTTCAGGACAATCCCCTGCTTTTCGCCGCCGCTTTTATTTTAAACGCGCGTTGAATTTTAAAACGCCCATCACCTCTTCCTCACGCCTCCAACATCTTCTTCCTGGCGGCGAATAAATCGATCGAGGATCACGCAACCCTCTCATTTGTTTCTTTCGTCCACATTCTCCTCTCGGCCACTGCCCTCGGAGGCAAAAACAGGAGGGTTTTCGGGTTTTGTGCGAAGCTTTGACGATTCCACTCCCCCCTGGCGGGAATTGTTCGAGCCTATCAAATCGTTGCCGCTTTCCAAGTTCACGCTCCACTCGCTTTTTCCGTAAGATTCCCACAGAGACGGCCACTTTCACTCTCAGTCATTACGATTTCTCGATGTTGTCGGCAAAAAACGGCGAGAACGGAATCTCCGCGAGTTTGATTGCGGTGTTCGAGGGTGGAGTGCAATGTTCGTCGCTCAATCAACCCGCGTTTAATTAAAATGATTTGTGTCGATCTTCAAAGGTTTTTGTCGCGCCCCTTGCTCTGATATGCCAGGAGTCGACGTGGGAAGTTTTATACCCCGGTCTAGTTTGCAAACTAATTGAGGCGAACTATTCAAGTGGAGGTGAAGGGGAAGTTGGAGGACTTGTGCGTTAGGGCCACTGATACATCAAACGCTCTGCCGACTTGCAGGTAAACTTGGGGCTTGTTTTACGTGAAACTTGGCTCTTAAATTGAGTTCGCTCGATTCTGAACACGGTACGCAGGCCTGCGACATTTTTTATATATTGTCCCCCAAAAATATGAATCTAAAAAAATGGGATTCTTTCCTTCTAATCATTATGAATATTTCCTGGTCCTTCTCTTTTAACTGTATGACTTCAACGAAAATTTCCCTTCCTTAGTAATTTATGCGATATAGTTTCACCGTTGAATTCACTTTCTACGTAATAAATTACAAAATCTAAGATCTATAAGACTTAATTACGTAGTCTAGGAAGATTTAATACGTAAAAAGATGCAGTATTCAAATTGGATGAGCAGTTGTATCAATAAAATTTTAATGCAGACGCTAATCAATATTTCTAATGAAATATAGACGTTCAGGCGTTACCTTGTGGAAAGCCGTTGAAGTAATGAAGAAATAACCCACACTAATGATACAAGAATATGCTACTCCGGTAGCAAAATCGGTCGTAAGTAAATAAAAAATAGTGTGAAAAACTTACAAGTGCTACTTCTTCATTACTTCAATATTTCTAATGAAAGATATCCTCCTTAGGACTCAGAATAGCTCCAGATGCCTGGGAGGTTTAACGTGAAGAATTATTGGCATTGTTATAGAAGAATTAATGTAATTCAATACGTGCGTCATTTTGTCAATAAAAAAAGAAATTGCTGAGAAAAATGCGTATATGTATATATTTTTTCCAGATGTAGATGCGGTAACTAATTAAGTTTTTGAACTCTTGCATCATAATTTGCATCCTTTTTTTCAGTTGTGCAGCTATTCTCTTTCTGGGATGCCGAAGTTCAGTATCGACAAATAATTAAAAAATTACGTCACTTTGATATAAATATTTTAGAAATCTTAAAAAAAAACTTGTATTATTTCAATATTAATATTATTTTAATCAGAATCTCTCTTTTATTTCTGACTAGGTGAGTACGAATACTCGTAGTTATAACTTTTCGTTAAGTCTCCTTACATTATCCATATTTCTCAATCAATTTTTATGCCAGCATACTATTCTGTGATGGTTTTAATAATTAAAAAAATAATAATCTCTCTGGAAAACAATACACTATTTATGTTTACTTGTGTGTTATCTATATGGAATATAAAACTATCTTCGATTGTATTTTGTTTGTAAACCTTTGTAATATAGATTGAATAACTACATCTATTGTCAAGAGAATGTCGAATAAACACTTATCATGATTCATTAAATAATAGAATATGTCCATAATAACTCATTTGTGGACGAAAATTTCATTGACTCACGCTAAATTCGACAAGGGTAGATGCATCATTCACACCTTAAAAGGAGTTTTAGAAACATAATTAATGTAGTGCTAAGATTTTAGTCAATTTAAGCGACTTATATTAAGTAAATGAGGTGCCTGCTCGCATCTCACTAATCCAATGATTCGTATTTCTTAAGTAAGTAATGCACGAAAAATATCAAAAAATAACTGCAGATCGAAATATTTTCATTAAAATAATCTTTTCATTTTAGATTGCGATAAATTTTCACTTTTTGCGAAAACGAAATTTTTAATCATAAATTTCCTGATGTATCTTTAAATTGACGACCATTCGTCACACGTCAAGTTCGTTCATGTAAAATTTTCGAATATTTTGGTATTCGTGACCATTTATAATCACTTTATTTCATTTTAAGCCGAAATTCGGATGAGGGTTACTGTCGTTATTCTCGTTTATCTAGGATAAAGAATATTCATCGTTTAGCCGAGTTCGATTCTAAATTAAACACCCGAAATGGACCAGTGCGTTTGTCCTCTTAATCTTGGCTCGCAACCGTAAACCCCTTGACATTCCAACCTCCGATAAAATGGCAACCAGTAGCTCAGAGGGATTCCGCTCAACAACTCCTAGGACTAACCCCATCGTCGATTTCCCGAGCATAAAGAAGCGCACCAACTAGCGACCCCGCATGTGCTCTCCGAAAAAAAGGAGCCATCGCCGCATTTCACCGCCGCGAGGTCTCGAAACACCGAATGAATTCCGTTGGCGGTGGTCGGTTTTAGGCGATAAATTGAACTCCCTCCTTGCCCCATCCGCCGCCGTCGTGTTCCGTCGAGAGTAACGATGTTTATGAAGCAGGCAGAGGGATATTGCTACCGTCTCTTCCTTCCCCTTTCTTATCCCCCACGCCCTGCAACCTCCTGCGTTGCATCTTCAGTTTTCATAATTTAACGGGCCGCGGACCCGCCGTGTTTTACCGCCTCCCAATCGCCTGAACCCTCGCCTGAGTTACGAGAGACGGGTCCGAGGGTAGTAATTCCGCTCCTCCGTGGAATCGGCAGTTTATTTATGGTCACGAATGAGATGGATCCACTTCTGCCATTCGAACACGCCGGCTAACGCCTAGGAAAGCACGCCCCGTGGTGTGCAGACTCGCAACGAACTGCCCGCCCGAAAGGCCTGTTTACCAATAGCGATCCTCGGTCTAAAAACACGATCGGGAGTTAGGCCGATCATTTGGGGATCTTGGGGATGAGTAACGATGGGGTGACTCGAAGCGGCTCGTGATAAGTGGGTCAAGGTCAAAGGTCTCCCCCCCTCCCCGAGGGCCTCTTACATTTCGTCTTGCATCACCCTAGTCCCTTGTCTCCCTGCCTGTCTGTTAACACCCTTTTCCTTCCTCAAATGCGGGAATGGAAAGGGTTCAGATTGGATGTTGGAGAGGTCAGTGGGTCCCGATCGTGTGCTTAGCAGCACCTTCGCAGTTCAATATGTCTCTGAAACAAACACGCCATTAGACAATAGCTCCATGATTTAATGGTCGAAATTTCCCTATCCCTTCCCTTGTGTTCCCTTGCGATAAGTTGTCTTTCTAAACGAACCGCACGCTCAAGCTTACCGATTTTTCTACGCTAGATTTACTTGATAAGTTATAAAAGATGAAATTTATCAATAATAACGTTAGTATGAAGTGGCCATGCAGGATAATTAAGCATCCCAAAATTTTAATTTTCGAGCACGTGGACCGTCCCTGGGTGTTCAACCGTGGCTAGAGGATACAAAAGAATACGCGCCAAGTAATGAGTAGTACTAGTTAGAGTAATGTCAGTGGCGTGTGTTTGAATTTGATATTTACTAATATTGCAAGCAGTTCAATTTCATAGCGGAATGGATTTATTTTTTCTTTCTGGATTTTTAAATCAGTCCTAACGAGAAAATGCTTTTAGATCTGTTATAGTTACTCCGTTTTATTGCCCCCAATCTCATTTCGCGCACAAATTTTAGCCACAGTTTGGTCCGAGAGACCTCATCTTCTGCTGTAATTCAAAGTATTAAATGTTGCGACGGAATGACAATCATCTTACATTAACAATTTGCGTTTTAGTCCCAAGTTGGATTAAATGCTATTTTCGTTCGCGTCTATTTAGAATATAAAGAAACAAGAATACCACATTTAGCTTGATCATTTAGCTTGATTATCTATAAAAATAGTACAAATTGACGAAGTTTAGAGAAATTAATTTGATTTTATTATTTGATTTTACCGTAATATGTTCTGTTCCTTCGATTACTGATGCATTTTGGAATGTTATCTACAGGCGAGAAGCCTTACCGGCCAAACAGTCCTTACTGTTTCAGGGCTACTTCTCTCCTAGAAATGTTGTTCTTTCTTGTTAGGCATGGATTGATTATTATCGTTTATTGATCTCTAACTAAAATTTTAAGCAAGAGTAGAAAAGAAATAACATCCGAGGGAAGATTGATCCATGATTTTATTCTCACCCGGATACATCATTTTCTTTTTAGAGCAATCGGTTCAAAAATTATTCAGGAATTATTTACAACGAAGACTTAAAAATTGAAAAATAAGAGTGAAAAAGATTGTCCTAAAGACGAAAATATTTTTAATTTCGTCAAAAGTCCACAATTCTGGATAAAATAGATTCAATATCTCGTGTGTGTCTTTGATTCGGTTTGATGAGGCCAAGGAAGTATATAAAGTCACTGACGGTTGTGAAATAGTTACATCTTGATATTCGAGGAAAAAACTTTAAGTATGCCTCAAACACGTGCATTAGAATCTATTAATTGGAAGTGATTTAGTATCTATTTAACCTCAAAGAAATACATGGATTAGGTCCATGGCTGAATTACAAACGTGGAATTTGAAGAAGCGAGTAACGCTGGGAAACGCTTCTATGTTTGAATTTTCATTCGATAATGGGGGCGAAAATACTATAGAGAGCATATTTTTATAATACTCAATATTCTTGGCATTTATATACGAAATTCGGCCATTTAGATAATTAAATTGCATACGCAAAGTTTTCAATTCAGTATTCATTTGGAGCCACTCACCCGAAACTAAAAATTCACAATAGACATCAAAACAGGTTACTCATAGTAAGTGAAGGGAAATTAATACAAATATATGGTTTTGACGCATTAATTATAGCTGAAATAAAGAAAGATTTGACGCCTCCGGAATCAAATTAACCTATTTTTATTCAGGAGCGATTTTACGTCATCATTTCGCGAAAGATGAGCGTGGGAGGACTTTAATATCAATTAAGGCGCGTGGGCGAAAATACCAAAGATTGCAGAAGTTAATCATTTCGAAAGAAACGAAATGCAATTTCCACTAAGTTTCACTTAGTTTAATTAAATAACTACATATTTGGACGGAGCCTTCAGTTTGTCGAGTTTTTATTTCTCTCGGAATGAATAACACCGAATTCCGGGAAATTTCAATTCAGACTTTCTAGTTTAATTTAAGAATATTTAATGTGGATGGAGAAAAATTAATACGTCTGGAAAAGAATTCTAAAGAAATGAAGGGGCGAAAAATTAGGCCAAGCATCTTCTGTTACAGAAAGAATGGCAAATATTTAGGGCGATCGGAATCGGATCGAAAAATGTATGAATTGTTGTTTGAATAGGTGGTTTTGATTGGAAAAATACGGTAAAGATTTTCAACTGGGGAATTCATTTATTTTGATCGTTCTTCAATATGGTATCTTGGTAGTGATCCCTCGGAACAAGCATCAAAATATTGGAATTCGTTCAGTAAAAATTTGAAAGGGTGAATTATCAACTTATTGTAGCAAATACATGCTGAAATATCAGTGAAAAAAGAAAGTCACATATAACTAAACATTGCGAATTTAATTCCTAACTTTGTGCAGTAAAAAGCTTAAGTTCGTATCAACTTATTGTAGGAAATACGTGTAGAATCATCAGTAAATAAACATATCCACTAGTAACTAAAAATAACGCATATTTTTTAGGGTTAACTTCCTGGAATAAAAAAACTGAAAGGTAGAATTATCGAAGTATTATATAGTAGTATATATTAAATACATGTAGTATATATTAAATACATGTAGTATATATTAAATACATGTAGAATCATCAAAAATAAAGAAAGTCACCCATAGCTAAATATGACGCAATTATTTTAAGCTTAACTTCATGCAATACAAACCTGAAAGGTAGAATTATATGATATTGTAGCAAATACATATAGAATCAGCAGAAAATAGAGTCACAATTAACTAAAAATAACGCATTTATTTAAGGCGTCTTCGTAAGCAAAAACCTTACTCTAAAGTAGTTGGTGGCACTTGGCAAGTGCATACTTTGGCTGAACATAAGACGTTCCCGCCGAGAATTAATAATTTGGCGAAGGAATGAGTTAGAGAGGGGCATAAAAGGACAGTTTTAACGCCTCTCCTGCGAGAACTATGTGAGGTAAGGGGCGGGAGAAGAGTGGTTTTTTATGTACGGGCATTCCTTCTTTTTCTCGGACCATCTCTACGCCTCTCTCGTTGAAGGTATTTTAAGGGAGAAAAGGGGCGAAAAATATATATGGAGAAGTGGGTAGGTAGGGTTTTCTTCCCATCATATCCCTCTTACGCGCTAATGCTCCCGAGGATCTTCAGAGGCTGTTTTCCATTAGTGAGTGGGAGTAGTCGTCTGGCTAGAACTAATAAATGTGTTTTCCTTAATGTAAAATTCTGAAATTGGCAGTCCCGACTGAAAAGTGTAATGAGAGTCTTAGCAAGGCGTTATGCAAATTTATATCTCTACTAAGTGAGGATGGTGAAAGTTTTGATGCATGAGAATATCGATATATCGCATGGTTAGTGAAAGGCTGAAATGAGAGGGAGTTAAAATAAGTGGAATCTAGTAATTAATCTAGTGAGGAATATTCACGCACTTAACGAAGGGTATCTTTATTAATTAATCTAATCATTAAGATATTTTCCCCAACATTGGATTTTCTTTCCTTCATCGATGATTATTTATATCTAAAGAAGAGATATCTGCGCTATAAATGTAAGATGAGAAATATATTTTTTCTGATATCAGTATTTAAATTACATCGGTCATGTATTAATTATATAGGAAAAATTGTAGTTAATACATCATCATTTGTCAGATTATGTGTTCTTTTTATACTACTTCAAAATAAATGCCTAACTTGTATATTTTACTTTTCCTATTGATGTCAAGTATATTTATTTATTTTATTAGAACATTATATAATACTAATGATAGCTTACTTTATTACGACCGATGATTTAAGTGATATATGAATCTTAGAAGAAAATGAGTATATTAAGACGATAAAATCTTAAATCATTAAGTTTCACGTGACTTAATATTTTCACATTGAAGTTTTCAAATGCTCTTCACTTATTGATGAAGCGGACATTTAGCAAATCATTCGAGAAACTGAATGTTTTTTAAATTTTAAAAAGTTATGCTCTTGCATACTATTCATATATGCCAAACCGCATTATTAGCTCAAAGTAATAGGTTTTGTTAAATCAGTAGTTAAACATGCATTTAGTTAATCGCTTTCTGGTTTTGGAGTAGATTTACGGAAGGTGAAAAATCAGTCTTCACGTAAGATTGATAAAAATGTGAATTATCTAAACAAATGTAGTACTGATACTTAATAAAATTTTAATAAGGAACTTTCTCTGGAATTTTCAATATTCTGTCGATGAAAGCGAGATTCATAGAATCTCTTGACACTTGAGTTACTAATACCCCATTACTTAGAAATTTCCTTCACTGGAAATATCTACTCTTAAAATTAGTTTCATCGAAATTATTTTGTTTTTTTTTTCATATAATATCAAATTTTTGTTCATATGGCAAATCTCGTTTTTTTTTCTACCCTTAAATTGTAATTTTGGCATTAGAGTATGCATGCTATTGAAATACTAAGTTAATGGTTGGAATACTAAAAAAAATTCATTTCATTGAAAACTGTTAGAGTGGATGCCAAAATTCTATTATTAGAAGTAACGCAGTTTAAAAAAAAATTTCCTTTACTAAAGGTTATTAATATTGATCAGTGAAATGAGAAATTCCAGAATAGATAAAGGTAGATGCATAACTAAAAGCAGCTTAAAATTTGGAATATTTGTGAAAATATGTTTGAGCTTAAGAATAAATATTTTTTCAATCATTACTTTTGCAAAGTAATTAAAAGTTCATAAGAATGTTAAGGCTACTGAAAACAACATTAAGTTATTAATGCGAAACTCTTTATTTCAATATCTACGTATAAATGTACTTCTTTTATACGTTTTTCTTCATATGAGTAATCTGGATGGATACCAGATAACGTTGAACACAGGAGTTGGGTGGGTGGGGTGGAATTGGGATGAGTTGGGAAGGTTCGAGTTAACAACAGGAGAAACTTTTTGCTTCTAACGGCTGAGATTCGTTTAGATTGGAAGAAGAGAATCCTGAGGAAAGTAACCCTTAAGATAACCTCTTCTCCTGTCTAAGTCTGCAACAAAGAAGTTGTTCGTGGGCTTTCAAACTTAACCGCTTTACGGACAATGCTCCAATTAGACGTCTTCTCCCGCAGTCGAGAGCGATTCCATTCCTTATATTTTTGGCGGAAATCACCTAATCCAGCGAGGAGTTCGTCAGATAGAGAATTAACTGTATCAAGGGATAGGCACCGGTAATCTTCGTGTATAAAGCGATTAAGGAGATTTGCAATTTGACGATGTCTCCGGGAAATTATTTTTCTCATCCGTTTAACGAAGTATAGGATTTTGGGTCCGTAAATTTTTTTCGTGATTTTCTAATTCGTGGAGTTAAGGGGTTAATGCTAGAAAACGTTATGTTCTCTTAGACCGTCATTTCTGATTTACCGTTTTCGAAGTCAAATAATGCACATTTGTACTTCTTCGACCATAAACTGAAAGACTAAGTTGATCTGGATTAACTTACGAATTAGAACTGATTGAAAGCTGACCTTCATATATACTGAATTATCTGGCCCAATCAGCTCACGTTAAGTCCTTCACTATTATTCCGTGAGCTTCTAATTTCAAGATGGATTTACATTCAATATACAGAAAATGTTTTCCTTAATAGTAGTAGTAGTAATTGATTTAGGCGCCTCAACTACAAGGATATTTGCGCTTGTACCCTTCCAAGAAAGATCATCCGTAGGTGTTGGATTAATTACGTCATGACAATGACAGTGACATACTTGTGGATAATCTAATCAGACTCTAGATAAAAGTATAAATACATAGATGAAACCAAATGTAGGTGAAACCTCAATTTCATGACAGGTAAAACACTTTAAAAAATTCTACAAATTCCGAATTAATGTGTTAAATCTGTATAGTCAAAATAAAACAATGTATAGATAAAATTAATATTTAGATAAAATCAATATTTAGATATAAACGCCCTCAAATCTATTCCTAATTTGGGACAATATCTTTTTCAGGAATGGTCAAATCTGGTTACATAGACCCTCATCCCTAAAATACTTTAAAACTCTTTTCAAACTTTCTGTGTTATTCATTAAAATATCACTAAGCTCACCCTAAAGGTGAAATGGTTCCTTAAGGCCTGATATTGCTCGTAATTGGTGCAATTTTCCTCAATATGTACTAGATTAATTTCTTTTGATTTTTATTTCGAATTCTGTAGTAGATTCTACAGAAAAAAATTCATATACTTCTTATTACTACTTTTGAGAGACATGGAATCATCCCTTGCTGAAATTTTCATCTCTAATAAAAAATGGCAAAAGTTTCCCATCTAGCAATTCCTAGCACACGTGAATCATGGGATAATCCAGTTAGCGTCAATAAAATTAATGACTGTAGGACAGATCGCGATAAAGTGGGAACGGATAAAGTTATCGCGTTTTCAGTGCCCCTAAACTGTTCAATAAAACACAGATTTGCATCTTATCGCCTATAAATTGCTTCTACCACCTCTTGAAGTTTTTAATGCGCACCTATTGGCTTCCACTCCTTAGTGTGGATTTGTAACTGAAATTTTTATGACTGCGTCGTCTCATCCCTAAGAATTAACGGACCTTTGCAATTTGAAATGTTGAAGCGTTGAGTTATCATGGAATTATTTTGGTAAATTAATATTGTTAGGCAATATAATATTTCCAGTATTGCAACATAGGGAGGAAGGGAGGTTTTTGGAAGGGTTTCCTTCCCTTCTAGGGCAAATGCCAGGCAGATGAGTGTTCCCCTCAATGCAAGTGGCCATTTCTTTTCTAATTTTTTGCTTAATTTAGACTGTGTGTTAATGTGTATGACGTACGATATATTGTATTTCTAAATTAAATTGTAACCACTGCCACCAGCTCCTGCTCCTACTTGTAGTGATATGTATAATAATAATTATGAAAATAATATAGCATTTTATTTACATTAGGTTTCGCAAGTGAGATATATTAATTTAAATTATGTATCACTGCTTTCATAGTATAATCATAATCGTTTATAATTCGTCCTATTATTATATTTGATACATAGAACTTTACTCGCGAACTCGAGAAAGTGCAGCGTAAAGCGGTTCGTTTTGTTAAGAAATGCTACGATAAAAAAGCAAGCGTTACAAAAATGCTCTCAGATGTAGGTTGGGAATCCTTGAAAGAAAGGAGATTGGAAGCTAGGCTGCGATTGCTTAATAAATTCAGGGAAACTACATTTTCCAAAGATACAATCGGTATCATGCAACCCCCCTGCTACGTCGGTCGATCCGATAATGACCGTAAGTTAAGAGAAATAGATGCTAGGACGAATCGTTTTAGAGATTCATTCTTTCCGCGAACAATACGTGACAATAATCGAATAAGGAAGTAATTTAGATTCAACTGGTGTTTACACCCCCTGCCACACGCCGAAAGGCGGCTTGTAGGGTATTAATGTAGATGTAGAAAATAACACACTTTTACTGCTCCATATTTCTGTAATGCACTATAAACCAATGACGTACATTTTTACAATGAAATTAACGCAGCAGATCAAGCTAGCATTTTTCAAATATCCCTGGATAATGAATTATGGTTTCTAAAACCTGGAGTTAATTCAGTAATTTCCTTCACTTTACATATTATCATTACGGCAACAAGAGATTGGTCTATTTTCAATGAATGAAGAGGATTTTATAAAAGCTCTCAGCCGAGGAAATTAATGAGCATTAAATTTTGTCCTAAAGCATTTCTTAAGGATGTAACTACTAACCTACTTTCCAAAGAGACAACATATCTTTCACTGAGATATGATGGTCACAGAAGTTATCCTTTTGCTCTTTTCCCTCTCCCTCAAGGGATTAATTTTCCAAGCGAGAATAATTATATCGACTTTCATTCTTCAGATGATTTTTGATTTCCGATGATGTAGCGCTGTTCTTTCCCAAGGAACTTATTCCAGTCTCGAATGTGAAATCCAAGGCTGCTTGATCAACCCTATTACTGAGAAGGGATTCACTCGCTACGAGCAATCTTGCGACTACAGTTCTGTTAAGAGATAACCGAGGGAAGTCCTTCCGTTTGGAAAAGGGATAATTTTACAGTGTCGTGTAGGTTTGATGGATGTCTTTACTTCCCCGTATCCGTTTTACTGTTTCCTTTTTCCTTGCTCCGGAGTCTTAAACTTCCCGTATCCCTCTTTCGCAGAAGATGGAGAAACGAGGGAAATTTATGGATGAGATTTCGAACGCTTCAGAAATCATCACTCGTACTCGTCGACCGCATGCACTTCTGTCGCATCACTTCTGTCTACCGTTGCAACTTTACGGTTATTCTCTTTGCCTTCATTCTTATTTATGTATTGAAAATTTCCTGCAAACATCGATTTCTAGAACAATTTCAGTGGTATACGTAAAAAAATAGCAATATACAAATCCACACAACTATTCCCTAACCAGAAAAAATCGGACTAGCCGTGACTCGAAACCAGGACTTTTGGGTTGGAACGCTAGCACACTAACCATTCTGCTACCGGGTACGCAAGGCGGGTATTTCTTCGTAATCTTTGGATGATACTCGAAATCTATTTCTACTTCCCGTGGGTTTATTTCTTTTATTGTTATGGCTGCTTTTATTGCTAAAATCTATGTTTAAAATCTATGCAATTTATCATAGATGAATATGTAAAAAGAAGAACAGCCCAAGGTTGATATTTCTTTGTATGTAACTAACAATGCCCTTTGTAAAATATTTTTGTAATCCGCTGATAAAATGGTAAAATCGTAAGTTAATATTCACTTATGTTTCTGGGTTTTCAATACGCTGCGCTAAATGTAAATTCTAATTCAAATGTGAAAATCTTGTGCAATTTTTATGATTTTGAACTACTTGGCACGAATTTTGATCTGCTAATTTTTGCTTGCCATATTTCTTTACAGGTGATTTAAAGTCCTTTTAACGTATATTCCTTTTTTTCTCATAGTAGTATGAACTGAAAAAAGTTTCTAAAATACTCAGTTATCGATAAGGTTATCAAGTTCACATATTTACTGCTAATACGCGTGTCATTAAAGTTATTTTTAAAGGCCCATTTTTATTTTCCCTAAATTAAATCGTTTCAATATTTCTCCGTAATCCTTGTGTTATTTTAGACTTTAAAACAAAATAAATTATTTTATAATTCTGAAATTATAGGGTTCTTTTAATTTTATAAAAATGTCCGCTGTCTCTATATTTCGTTTTCTAATATTTCTCATAAGTATCATTTCAAAATTAATATATCACATCTAATTTAGCTATCGATTTTCAATTTTCTCCATTCATTCCCTTCCAGATACTTAATTGTCCTCTAAGCCTTATCCAATTATCCTGCCCCTTTTCTTTCGCCGTATCCTCTCCTAATTTTTCTTCTCCTTTTATCGGAATCACCTCACCCTGCCCTCATTTCTCTCCGTTCACCTCCATTCTTCACTTTATCTCCTTCCCACCTTCCTATCAATCTCGTTGAAAGTATTTCACGGGGTCGGCGTATTTCCTCTGGAATATCCTATCACGCATTATAGCCAATCTTCTCAACCCTTAACCCGCACTTTTTTTCATTCGCAGAGGCACTAAAACTTCATTCAGGGAAAGACGTGATGTGCATAAATTCCCCGCGATGACCACTGTCGTCTCAATAAATGTTTTAACGGATTCTGGGCGCTTAAAACAGTCGAACGTTACGCCAGCGGTTAGCACTCTGCTGTCTTTTTAATTCTAGCAGTTTTTCCTGGTTTAAATGACTTAGTAGGTGTTCCCATTTGATGGAAGCTTGCTTCGATTATTAATTTTGGTTCTTTCAGAATGACGTACTGTAATACACTTGGGATATTAAATCTATTCTTACATTAATACAAAAATAATCTCCAAAAACCATCAAGGGCTATTTGTTAATCTAGCCTTGATGGTTTTTGGAGTTTATTTTTGTATTAATGTTATAACCATCAGCAGCCATGCCACATTATTTCTTCTTACATGCAAAATTATGATCATGGAAATTGTTCATATAAATATTCCTTCTAAATTTTCCAAATTTATTCTATTGGCATTCATTATGAACCGTAGCTTTAAACTACGGTTTTACATATTTTTCGCTATTGAGCCATGATGTTAAATATGAATCCTCATTGTATTATGTGGCATTTTAAGGATTTTTTTTTCAAAACTGATTTTAGCTGATAAAATCTCCGTCGAAAATAAGATAAGATTAATATCGTTACTTGATTAATTTTTGCTAACCGTTAATATGATACCGTTTTATTATATCAATTTCATAATTAAATAACAGAAAGTCGAATTATTAAGATACATTCATTTGTATATTTTAATTTTCCCACTTGGTTACGCATAGAATTTATTTTTGAAATTATACAAGTTTCTTATTTTAAATTCCTATTAAATTATTCCATTGTCAATCGCAATTATTCCTGCTAATTACATTCAACTAGTGCACTTTAAAACTAATTTACGGTTTTATTTTGGTGTTTAGACTTATAATTAACTCAGTAATTACATTATATAAATAGCTAGAATTTAAGTTAATATATCGGCCTTTTAGGGCACCCTTTGATATTATGAGAATAAATCTGAGATAGTTATTTGCTTGGTCAAAAGTTAAATTAACTACGAATTATTATGATAAATTCATAGTCGTACTTGTGAATATTAGTCAGGATAAATATCCTAAAAATTATTTTCCTTTTGGGGCAACTAAATTTCAAAAATCAACGGAAGTATCTTCTTTCGTCACGTGATAAAATTTAACGTTCGAGAGACGTTGAAATTTCAGCTCAGTTTTTATTCCTCACATAATTGAAATAAGAACCGAGCGAAATATCCAAAAAATGGGTTAGTATCGGAAATTCCCGTATCCGTGCATTTTATATATCTGATATCTCAATTCCTTCTCTTAGCGCCCAATTGGGTAGTTTCCTTCATCGAAATCTTCCTCATCTTTCCCATTTTCTTTGGAACCTCCACTCTCCTCATTGTACTTTCCTTTCCTAACTCAATCCCTTAAGGAGAAGCGCATCTGGTGCCTAAGGCAGATGGTGCTCCCCTATTCCCTTCCTTTCTTTCCCGGTAACCCCATTCTTTCTCTCCACTTCGGCCAACTTTCCTCCTCTGACCCAACTTTCGGCTTATCTTTTTAAAGCCACGCCTATTCCACTCGATCTCGTACGTTCAGGGGAGAAAAAGGATGCCTTAATAATCAATCTTAATCAAAGTACGCTCTATAACTCTCCGCTAGTATTTTTTTACGATCATTTTTTGAAAAAGGCTTCCCGTTGCGTAGTGAATGACTCCACGCCGAAGTCGTTAGGGGTTAAATAGTTCATAAACGTATCATAATTACTTCGCAGTATTGTGTGTGTTAAAGTACTTTCCGTCATATGTTATGCGAAAATCCCTTTCTGTTGCTAGGGGCGCTCCCGATCAATAGCAACGCATTTATCACCCGGGGATAAAATTAATTAATTAGTTTAGCTCCGGATATTTTATAAGCGGCGAAAGAATTTCGGGTAATTCCTTCGCATAACATCGATACACTATCGGAGTTTACGTTGCTTTCAGGGAAATAAAACCCCCCGCCCCTCCGGTAACTCATCCGTAGAAATTAATTAATTTGGTCCGATTCACCGGGACTCCTGCAAGATTTACCGAAAAATAATCGCACGGCCTTATTTAATGAAAAAGTGATTAAATGGATTCCTGGATAGAGAGGAGGAATTAATCTTCAAAATCGCTACTTCTTCTCTGCGGGAGCACCCTAGGGGTCTCCTACATAGATGCATGTAATATATACATATGTGTGTACTCCACGGATGTGCACAAATCAACGATTCATCGTGAAAATCCTTCCTTTTTTCCCTCTCCAGGCCCTTTCCTGCAATTCCGAAACTCGCCCTCCAAAAGTCATTACCACAATTGCCATCAATGATCAACGTAATGCATTTCTGATTTAATGACGTCGAAAATTTCCCTAAAAATGACACGTTTCCCTCACCGCCCCGTCATTAAACCCCTTTTTTCTCCCCCTCCCGCCTCGCCCCGTCTCCCATTCCGTCGAAATCAAATAAGCTTAATGGATCCGAAATAATTTCCACCCCTATCTCCCCCTCCCCGCCGTTTCTTCTCCGGTCGTGACCACAGCGTGCATCGTAATCATTCCCTAACCAATCTCTTCCCCGATTCACTCTAAGAGGGCGTGACTCTATCGGGGTGATTTGGCGGGGCGGGAGCATTTGATCCATATTGGAGCCATGGGTCGGATGTAGAGGGTGTAGCTAAGGAAGGGGGGTAAGGAGTTATAGGAGGGGATTTTTAGTTTGATTCGAGAGTATGAGTCCGGTAGTCCCTCTTTCTCCCGCACCGAAATCGGGGGATAAAAATCGACGAATTGAAATCGATGGATCGATCCTAGCCTCATTTTGCGTCCCTTTCTTCTTTCCTCTGGCGATTTTCTATCTTCCCATCTCCGCTTTTTTCCCTCTGCCCCCGAGTGGATGATGCTGTTGATGAAAGCCCGCTGCCACGGGCGACGGCTCCCTTGTTTGGAAGCCCCGAATTCCTCTCTTTCCACACACACTGCCTCTTTCGCTCTCCTTTTTGCCTCTCTTTCGAGCCCCTCCTTCATTTCCTTATTCCTCTGCGCCGATCGTTTTAGTTTGTTATTGTCTCGGGTCGTAAATATCTAGAGCCCTTTCACTTCTATGCTGATTACGCGAGAATTTTTGGTGGAGATTTCGACTCCTCCCACTATCCCGTCGAATTTGCTCGTTCGCTGGGCGCTTGGCAGGTTTCTTGGAGTATTGCATTTTATAAGGAATGTTGCGTTAGGAGGATTTTTCTCGAAATCTTCTTTTATATTGAAATCGTATCTCTCATTAATTCCGTTCAATTTTTTAAACTTAATATTTCAACTTTGTGGCTGTTATTGTAGTTAAATTATATAGTCTCGGCCGTTTTATTGCTGGAATTACTATTTTTATATATAAGTTAATTTATTTTTAAAATATTTCTAATTAATGTTACTTTCACATCGTACCTTATATAACCAGTAGTGATTTATCGACTTGAATAATGATGGATTTTAGTACGTAATAAGAAATCGTTTAAAACTAAACCTTTGTTAAATTCACGATGTTACAATTTATTGCTCAACACGTCTACCAAAGCAGTTTTCCGGCAGTTGAGTTAAAACAGGTCCATCTTTAAGCTTCTGTAAAGCTGTGACCGAATGTTGAACTTTGTAAATATCCATCAGATTTTATAATTATATTTATTAAGAAAATTATTTATTATTATTATCATATTAAATTATTTGGAAAATTTTCAATTTGCAGCAATCCGATTCGCACTTCGTTTCTTTCCGTTATCTTCGTATGAATTACCAAGGGAAGGTCTACTAGGGGTAGTAATGCAGGAACTAAGAACCCTAAATACTGGGTCAATAAACTTCTTTTAAGGCGGAATTCTTTTTCAAAAAATGCAGAGCTAAGTAAATGTATGGTTTTGCATAACTCGGAGTTATGTATGCAATAATCATTCATCATTATCGTTGGGCGTATTTTAGTCAAAGTTAACCATTCTTACTTAGAAACATTTTTTATGCAAATAAACAACCAAGCCCAAACCAGGATTCGAACCCGGGACATCAGTGTTGAAAAACTAGCGCGCTAACCAGTACGCAACCGAAGCACTATTCTCCACGGAAGCAGGGTGCATCTTTTGGCGTAAATATCATAGATAAGATGGCGAGGTGATGTTGTGCGAGAATTTCGAACATTTCCTCCCGTGCCATTCCAGACATCCGCTGCAAAAAAGTTCGCCTCGTCTCTCCTCCATCCAGACGTCTTTTCCCGCCATTGTTTTTTCTCCCAGTCAATTTTCTCCGTCTTCCCTCATTTTTCTATCAAAATTAAAAGGGGCTTAAAGTGGAGTTGTAACGGAGCCTGCCATTTTTCCGCCCTCGCTTCCTATTAGGCCTGGAATTTCCCCTTCGTCCTCTTCCGATCTCAATTTTCTTTCATCTGCGAGAACCAACCAACCATACGCTTTGTGTTCCTGTTTTGCTCCTCTGTGCCCCTCCCGAATACGGATGTAATTAGTGAGCGGTTTGATAAGCCCCGCCCCCGCCACCAGAATGGCGTGGAATGTTTTATCAGAAGGAGAGAAAATGCGGTGAAAAGAATCATAAGAGGGAAAATGGCTGATGTTTCAGTGCGTTTTCCCGGCTGTAGATCCTTCCTCTTTTGCATTGAAGTTTATCGAGGGAAGGAATTTTGCGTGTGGTAAGGAGGTTCATTTTCAGGATCTCTCCCGCGGATTCTCTGGTTATTTTGTCTATTACGCAAAGCCGTGTGGGGAATGCTGCTCAGGAGGTTATGAAATGGTGGCGATGGAATGTTCGGCTCTTTGTCGAATGCAAGCGGCTCCGTTGTTTGTTCTGTTAACCGACATTCTTGGGTGGATCATAGTTTTTACTTGTAATTCAAATTTCTTTGGTTTTGGCAAGTAATTGCTTTTGTACTATTTCTAATTATAATTCTGTAATGACGCATTTGATCGTAAACCTATGTTTTCCTTATTTTCTTTCTTTCTATTTAGAAAATATGGTTAATGTATCCTTTAAAGGTGGATATTACGTAATTACATGTAAGATATTAACATTTTCATTCGATGCTTCCTTTATCTTTTTTTTTGAGTCTAATACGATTATTACTTTGCTTTTGCTGGTCAAGTGAAAGATTCACAAAATGGAATAGAAAAGCTAATACGGGATTGCCTCCTCGTAATGTCTGGTTTTATAAAATGTCTTTTTATACATGTTGATCACCCACGTATGATTGGACTAATTCCTTACAATTATCAATTACTTTGGAATCTGTTGTTTGATATCGATGGTTATTCGAATATTACACCTTATTACGATAATATTTTACTCAGAACATTTCCTTATTAAGTAACGATATAAATATATTTGCTACCTCTTCGTGCAATTGTTTGAGTTACAGAATACAACAGAGTGCATATTTCACTTGGTTCTGTTGAGATTTAGTACCCTAAGTGACATTGCTAGCTCACATTCTTCTTAATCCAGCTACCAAGACGTCAGGTGACGTACACTATCGCAGCAATCTGTTGTAAGATAAGTAGGGGTAATTTTTCCATGATAAATGAAATAAACCCGAAGTCTCATTAAGTTCTCTCGTTTCCGAATGCTATGACCCCTACTCACGCTGAGTGAGACGGTTCGCATTTGCAGTCCTTCGTATCCATAAATGCCTCGGATATCTAACGGTCGAATGCATACTCTAATACCGGAAAAGGACTCCTCGGACTATTCTTGTCCCCGCATACGATCTTAGGCAGTAAATTGAGAGCTCTCCCCTCGCAACTGCCCTCTATCCCAAGAGGACCGTAATTAAAATGTTCCTAACTTCCTTGAGAAGCTCTTGTGGGGAGCAATGATATGATCCGAGCTCGCTCCATATCCTTTGCTCCTCGTTCCCTGTTTTAGATATCTTGTCTCCCCTACATCTTGGAACTGTTTCTCGATTCTCTAATTCTTTGTTAATTTTCTGTATTTTATGAATGGATGTTTTAATTGTCATTCGATGTAAATCGCTGTATACTTCTAATAACTTACGATATCTAAAGGAATGTGTCTTTGGAGATCCTTTATAGTAGTTTTTATAGCTGTCATTCTGTATTGTGAATACTACAGAGATCAGTTATCTTTATGAAATGAAGGTAAGCTTTTAATGATATATTAGTCTCATTCCTAGGTTGTGTAGCGTTGAATAACGTATATATAATATAGATTTATGAAATAAGAACGAGTATCACTCTGTATTATGATTTCACTATAACAAACGAAGATCGAAACAAAATTCATTTCTGAGGATAAAGAATTTTAAATTTTCTAGAATTCATTACTTAAGATATAGCAATCATCATAAATAAAGATAATGATATTAAATACTAAAATTGTTTATACAGAATTTTTTCTAGAATACTCGTAATTTTTAGAGACAGTTAGTTATTTATTTAGATCAAAACAATTCCATGCCGCTCATTGGAATTATCACTGAGTCACATTATCCCCGAGTTCTTCTAAATTGTTCCACGCTGCCAATGTACTGAAAGATGTTAAAAATATCCTAACTGCTGCACAATATTCTTCATTAATTTATCGGAATATTGAGAATTATCTATTTAATTGTTTGAGATGGATAAATAGGAGTAACTTTGTAATTTTCAACATATATTTTATTTAGACTACTAGTATCGACTCTTGCGGATCAGTTTCAGGTCTTAAAGGAGATCACTAGAAAATCCACATAAATTCTTTGGTCATGATTCGATATTAAAGTTAAAACATACAAGAAGGCAAAACTAGTTTTATAATTATGGAAATCAGTTTCTTAGGAAGAGGGAAAGGATAAATTCTATTATATAAAATACCTTAATAAATTAGACTTTTATTTTTCTCCCTAGCCTTTTCATAATTTCTGATGGAATCGGTTGATAACAAAGTTGAGATATGATGGTATCTCTTTAGCATAAGTTGTGCAGCGATATGCTCTTAGTGTCATCACAATGTTTTGTGAAAATGGGGGTGCCATAGGAATAAATCCTGGATGACACGATAGCAATACTGCTAAGCCGAAGACGACTATAGGACGGAAAGTTATTTCCACGGTTATTTGAAGATAATGTTACCGTAATATTACTCTATGGATGTATAGAGTTCGTTGGTCTCGAGTAAAACCGTTACAATAGCGCGAAACTTCACGAAAATGGCTGCGCACATTCTTTTATTTATTTTAAAAAATCCCGGGCAACATAATAGTGGGCACAGTAAATTATCAAAGACCATTCACTCAATCATCTAGTGCTGCCACCTAGGCGGCGATAGTTTGCAACACCCTGGAACCTATTCTGAAACTCAGCCGTAGTGCTTGATTGTAAATTATTTTAAGAGCAACAAAACTGTCTCAAAGGAAAAGGATAAAGGTATATTTATTCAAAAGACTGTGCACCCAGTAAAAATCCAAGGAAAACAGATTTGAAAAATGTCTGACAGAGCCGGGAACTGAACCCGGGATCTTCCTCTATCCGGTAGCCTGCTTTTACCAAGTAATTTTCACGGCCAGAACGGAAGATCCTGTGCTTGATTCCCGGCCGCATCAGACTTTTTTCAGATCCAAATTTCCTTGGAATTTAAAACTGTCTCTTCTCATACACTAAGGAAATAACCAATCGCAGATCGACCCGAATTGGATGAACCACGAATATTTCGATCGGATCGCATTAGAAATCGCTTCGGACGTGACGGCACCATTCCTAGCACACGATAGAATGCTATGCGAGAGGCACTTGCGGCAGGCGATATCCTTTCGAAGACGTATCAAGGGGAGCACTGGGCATATTTCAGCAACGAAGAGGTCTAGAGCGTTTATGGCCGATGGTCGGAGTGATAGCGATGGAACGGTAGGGAAAGATCCTTCGCGGGAAAAGGCGAAATGGAGCGAGTGTATATGAACGTGTTTGCGATGAGGGAGGGGAAATCAGTCGGTAAGAGAGAATTGTTCGGGTCGAATAGAAAAGAGAGAGGAAATCGGAATATCGCGTCGATAAATCGTATCGAAATGGCAAGTTGCGCCGAATGAAAGCCATGTCGTAAATTTTATTGTGGATGATATATTTCGCGGAAAGAAACGCATCACGCTAAATGAGTTAAGATGAGTCCCAGAGATTATTCAGCCTCTCTCTACGCTAACTTTTTAACAAATGTAACTAATGGAAGCGAGCCAACGAATGGAGGATTTTTTTAATTATAAACACGCCGCGAGAATGGTTTTTAGGACTCGTTTGAGAGGAAATGTACCGACGTCATTTCGACGCGAAATCTAAACTAGAGCGTAAAATAGGTTCGACCCATTTGATGTCGCGAAATGGGTCGATCATTATTGATGTTTTACTGAACCAATTTAGGGAGACCTTATTTGGAAATAACGGAATAGGAGAATATAAAATAATTTTAATTGAAAGGTAAAAATATATCGATGTGCTAATGAAAGGGAAAAAAACCTTTCGGTGATGAATTTAATATTCCAACATTATACGCGGTACAGATACGTTGATTTAGCACATCGAATTACTCTTCAATGTTGTATAATTGTATTTAATTTTAAAGAATTGTATAAAAAATTATTTGCTTGATGTCATAACTCAAAATCATTGAGCTGAACAAATGAAAGCCACTACGACTATCTTCTGAAAGAAAGAAAGCAAAATCATCTATTCTCAGAGGAATTCTTCGAATTTTAATAATAAAACTCACTATCCCATGAGCGTGATTTTTATATAATACATAATAATTATTTATTTTTTATCCTGACGAATAAATACTATATATTTCATATACTAAAATAATATATAAAATGATTTATAAGGTAAAATAAATGACAATGCGAGCACTTGTTATTAAAAATAGAAAAAAATACAACATGCTACTAACTATTGAAAATGATTTTTTACTAACCTTATGCCAAATGAATATCAAACGCGTCTATATTAAATATATATTGATTGAAATAAGAAAATGAAATAGCCATTTATGTGTTATAATTCTTTTGTTCTGAAAAGAAACTTGATTGCCAGCAAATTATCTATGGCGTTAAGTTTGTTATTTTGCATGAGAGATAATACTGATAATCTACACAAACGTATCAGTTCTTCACCTGGGAAGGTGATAAATTTATCAAAATATAGAAGTGAATTTCGATGCATGGGTACGGATTCCACATGATCTCCAGAGCATTTCACCGTTCACAGAGATACGAATTCCGCTACTCAAGAAATTGTCGATAAACGTCGAAGCATTGTTTCGGGCGAGGCTCTGGCTTAATTCCGCCGAGAGGGAGGGAAAGCAACGACCGCGTTTAAACTTCAAAGGGTCCTTTACCTGGATCCAAACCGCCGACACAAGCATATTAGGCCACAGCAGTCTCCTCCCATACAGCCAACTACGGTGGCCGCAAACTTATTTGCCACGCATAAACACACTAGTCGCACCGCAGGAAGAAAAGAAAAACATTGACACAAGCGGCTGTGTGTGTAGAACAGATACCCCCGAAATTTGATTACGAATGTTCCGTAGTTGTCACCCAGCGACAAACTTCAGCTCGACATAAGTCTCTCCCCCTTAACCCTTCTCGTGTCGCTCCCGCCATCAACCCTTCAGTTATAGAGGAAAGGGCTTTGGGAAGATGAGTTATTCAGCAAATCCTTTTGTGATCGCCCGAAAGATGAGATGGGAGGAAGCGTGGATGGCAATTTGTAGGGCGAAGAGATGCTTTGAGACGCTGTGCGAGCGAAGGGAGAGAGAGGAATGCGGAAAGAAATCAAAGATGAAATATGTGGAAGAAGGGAAAAGTGAAGAGATCAGATGATACATTCGTAATCACAACTTGTGGTCTTGAGCGGTGTTTAGTTTGTTTACCTTTTTATGCCAAACGCAGTGTTTTCGAGATATTAGGAAAGATATGATGATTTATTTTCACCGTGTTGTAATGTACCTGGATTTATAGTGTGATATGATAGCAAAGGGTTGTGGCATATTGACTTTACCGAGTTCATCGTAATGAAATAATCGTATATACGTAAATATTTTAGTTATTCCTGAATGGCTGCCGTTTATGTTTAGTAAACCCTTTTACTAATTAAAAACAACATCGAAAAAATATTCCGCTCTATTAAGCACGATATCTGATAGAATATATTTTCCCGGGGCTTTATGGGATAAATTTATGCATGGGCTATGTTAAATCAACTTGGAAACGAAATTGAAAATGGATAATAGCCGATTTTCTCTGCTAAAGTGAAAGGTATTTAGTAAAGGAATTAAGTAGGGACCTTTATTAAACTTTAAGTAAGTAGCTTGAAGCATCGGACACAAATGTTTATGCGTAAACATTACAAATTCAGTTCGGTGAGTTCAAGAAGCCATCTAATATAAATTTAACAACGGAATTGAGTTTTTCTGGAATTTGCGGTTATTCACATCTTTAGTACTTCTAACTCGTTTTTTTGTGCTCGGATTCCATATATTATGGATCATATTTGCAATAGATTCCCAAAAAATAAATTTTACTCATACATTTATCATAAATTCAACCCTGGGACCTTGTTGCTATTCATAGATCGACCATTCGGTTGGTACTCACGCATAGTCGTCGACTGAAATACATTTTTAAGAAGATCGCCATAGAGAGAGGCAAGTAATAGTGGTTGCTAAGGAAAGAGAAAGCGGAATGAGGGATAGAGTGGGTTGGGTAAGATGCTTAGTGTGAGGGCTTAGGTGAAGTTGGTGCGGTGGGAAGTCAGAGGACGAGAAGATGGTTAGGGTTAGGAGCTGTGACAAACCCCTTAGGATGAGACCGCAACGTCCTTGCTTACGACCAAATTTCGCCTCCGGAAAAGCCGGGGACGCGCTTAATTTTCCAGAAATATTTAATCAAAGAGGAGAAGGGACTAATCAGCATAACGACGAGATAATTAGTTTTTCTCTCGTGACATCTCTGATTCTTATGCGCTCCGTCCCCGCAATTCATCACATTCGTTGGCCGCAGAATTATCTCGACTTTGAGAAAATTAAGGAAATTGTGCAAATTAGCTGATTTTGCATCACGAATTTGATCCGAGTTTCTATTTTTAGAATTTTAGTTTCTCTGTTATTTATTTCACTCTGTCCTATGATTTAAATACGTCATCTTTCTTATGCCTAGTAAAATATTGCTAACTAATTCAGTAAATCGTTGTAGATAAAGAATTGGTAGTAATTCTTCGAGATTAGTTTATTACTTCTAGTTGATTAGGAGATATTGATTGAATCGCCTCTCATAGAAAGAAATTACGTCGCAGGGTGCTCGAAGAAATGAAAACTTTGGCTTACAATGAAATCTTTTAACTAAGGTTGTATGAAACCATGATCCTTTTGCCTTAATTCGCTTCTTGGAGAGTATCGATTTTCTGTCCTTAAATAGTTCTGTAATATCAACTGTGACCCTCACTCCTTTCCATTAATATTTTATGGCATTTCAAAATTGTCTATTTTCTCAAAAAATGGGTCTGAAAACAAAAGCTTGTTGTCCTTATCTCGTCTTACAGGTCGTTGTCTACTTATCAATGAATTAGGTTTTGATCAGCCAGGCTTTAAAGTGGCTCCACGGATGATGGCAGACAGGAAATACGACAAACGAACCCTGCTAAAATCTGCGGAATTAAAACTTAACGGTTCCTTCTAGCTCAGAGCCCTAATGATAGACTTCATAAAAACAGATATATTCAGATTATAATTAAAAAGCCTTTAATACTTTAGACTTGTCCTTGTATGACCAAGATTTGTTTACTGTACTTCTTAAAGATGTATTGGAGTAAAACAGATTTTTTTTATTTCCAGGTTAACCTTATTTGTTAGATATTCGATTGAGATTTTTAATATTAAATACTATCAGCTAAAAATTATATTTAAGAGGAAAATTTAAGGTGTATTTTTGGAAATGGATTGCCCCTCTCTCTCCTGAATATATATTATAATTTAAAGGAAGTAAGCAAGTGAAGTGGCGACCACCAATAGGTATAAGTTCATGTAACAGTAAAACTCAATTTTTAGGAACCTTCATTTAGAAATAGCTGGGTTAATATTGTTACAGTTGCTTCATTCTCTTTTGGTTCCAAATTAGTACACAAGTATACCTGGAGATGCAAATTCATTTCATCATCCCTCACGCATAGTTTGCTCTTCTAATACACGTCTCGGCCGTCGAGGTAACTTATCGCGTGTTTTTCCGCCGATCATGTCCAATTAAGGAATAAAAGAGACGTAAATGGACGTGGGACTTCATTAACAGCGGCGGAATAAAAGGGTCCGAAAATGAGACGGGCAAAGGAGGCACATGGGCTTGTGAAAGTTGTATTCGGGCGTTAGAATAAGCGACTGCTAGGTGGCGTCGGAGTTGCCACGTTTGTGCCCGGGGCGAGATTGCCAACCCTTTTCCCTGCATTATGGATGCCTCCTCGGTTTCGCCTCTTTTTCCTCCTTCAATCTCATCTCCTTTCCTCCACATTCCTACGCATCTGTACTCCCCTTTCGTCTCTTCCTTACAGAGATGAGGTGACTCCCTTATCATCTTCTCACCTCTCCTCACGTATTCCCGTCCTCGGATTGGATCGCCTCCTTCTGCCGATGGCTTTTGAGATAAACAAACGCGGTGGCTGATTTGGTGTTGGATCGAATTTTTTATGATGGTGGTGCGATTCGTTTCCTAATCGTCGTTTTCTGGGATCTCGGGGGCTAATGCAAGAGAATTGGGTGTTTATGCTGGTTGAAGATACAATTTCTGGTTGGTTGTTCTTTGTAGATGGGGTGATTCGATGTCACCCGAACTGATTTCCCTACTTTCTCTTCCTATGTTTCATCATCTAATCAGATTTACTAATGTAATGGGATTCTATAATATGTGAATACAGATGAGATGCGTTTGGTGATAATGAAAATGGAAACACTTTGGCAACACACTTTCAGAGGCTGGAAAGATATGAAGTGTTTTTATTTTAATTTTCATAATGGCCTTCCAAGAAGTTACGCCCTCCCACCCTGAGTTAATGCGTGAGATATCATATTGACGAAGTAAACAGAAAAAGTCTATAGATTTTCACTCTTAAACATTTCAGGAGGTGAAAGGATTATCATTGAAAATTTCATTCAAGCATACTATTATTTCTAGGGACTTCTGCATTATATCTACTCACTTTTATTCCTTCTTCATGCAATCTCTTAATTTTTCAGTGGTTTTTAAAAGATCAAATACTATCTTACTGAGTCCATTATCTAAATTTTTGATTATGTTTGAAATTATCATTCAGTGTTTATAAAATAATTCATGCATTTTAACGTATTTAAGGATCTCGAATGATGTATTATGTTTTAAATATAAACTAGATGTACGTAACACCATTAATGAACCATCGACTTAAAATTTATATAAATTACAATTTAATTGCCTCAGTTTTACGTTTCGGTCGTTTCATAACTTTCTGTGAAGATGTCTATATTCGACGTAATTATATTTGTGGGATTGCGCTCTCTCTATAATAAATGTTAAATCTTTGTGTAACCTCATTTTCTCTTAATACGCATCTGAAATATAAAGATTGGTATCCCAAATCGGCAAAATTCCGAATTGAAAATATGTTTAACCTGTAGTATTTTACTCGGTAATGAGTGCTTAGCATTGCTCAAGAACTATGAAAGATGCGCTAACAATTCAAAAAAATCTTCAATGCCAAATCCTCTTCAAGTATTTCATATGATGCGTTAGTGCGTCAAGTGTTTGTCAATGAAAAAGAATTATTGTTTTTTTTCGAGTTAACTTTCCATTTTCAGTCGGTCATTTGAATCGAGGCTCTTCGCCAGTTGAAGTCCTTCAATTAAATTTCGGAATCTTAGCTTTTTATCTCTCAACGCCCTTCTAGCTCGAGCCTGCCTCTTGTTTTTCGACTCCTCCATTACCTTCTCTCGTCAGTGCTCAATGCGTAATGAGGGGAAGCCCTTGATGAAGGCGAAGAAAGAGGACGCGGGCAAAAAAGCGTCGGAGAGGAAAACCATATAAAGAGAAGGAATATCGAGTTAGTCTCGAGAATTCCGTACTTTTTCACTTTTAATATTTTACAGGATTAACTTATTATCTTTCACGTAGATAGTTTGGTTGATGCCATTGAGACCCTCCGGGATACCACAAATTTACAAGGCTCGAATACAGCGAAGTCTCCCCGTGCAAGGGCTGCTAATAGTTTCTGCCGTTAGGCGTAAAGGTTACCGAGTAACCTTTGCGATGTTTATTCTTAACCGTAAAGGGCAATTAAGCTTTATTTCCTACGCATTAGTTAATATAGCATCGGAAAGCAAATTTCGGCTCACGCCTCCAACTTTATCATTACCCATAGAATTATTTGCATTATTTCTTTCTTACACTTGTTTGCGATTGCCGACAGTTAAATATGTTTATCATATTTGAGTGACTAATATAAAATCCAGAAATGCTGTATATCAGTCAATTTTGGATTATCGAGATTTCTCGGAGGTTGTGGTATATATATCCTTTTCGTACATCTCTTTCATTACAGCATATATCGTTGGTACAGCTATGTGCAAAAAAATTTGAAGTCCCGCGGGCTATATAATACTAAAGATTAAAGTTTTTTTGCACATAGCTGTACATAAATTTCCACTCTTTTCCAACTTTCAACCTGATTTCAGTTGATTTGTTAGATGAAGCGCTTATAAATGTAGCTTACATTTAATAGATTATGTCAATATTTTCCTCTCGATTTGATACAACTTTACCAAATTATTGGTTTAGTATCGCTTATTTGCACCCGATGTAAAGGTATTGAAGTGGTAACAGTAAATCACGTGGTAACGGTATAGCCACACTGAGTTTTGAGAATAATTAGAAATTTAAAATTTTTAATTAAAATATTTCCACGGCATCAACCGTTTATGAACTGAAAATAATGTTTAAGATTTTTCCTCGGTGTAACTACATAGTCCATCTTTGTTAGCAATGGAAGGGTTTTGGATATCTTGACCCAGAAATATTTTTTCCCTAGCCGAGTATGGCCTTCCTTTGGTTTGATTCCTTTTTTGGTGGAGGGGGTAAAACTTGTATAAAATACCAAAATCTTTCCTAAGATATAGATCAGCGATTCGGGAACAAGAATTCCGTTTTCTCCTCTCGTCGCGAGATTAAATTAAAATTTCTCCCGCAATCAAATCACGTCTCGAGTTTCGAAGAGCGTCCATCTGGGAAACATATTGGAAAAGAGGTCTTCATCTCCCCTTTCTCGGGGCGAGATACTTTCACGCTCATGCAATGTGTCAGCGGCCGAGAGGGAAAGTATAAAAATGTGGAAAAATGAAAAAGCAGCTCCACACCTTCCCCTTTTAGAGAGGGCCTTTACTTTCGAAGGGAGCCCCGCTGAGCTATGGATCGGCCCGCACTGCCCTATGTATGTTTAAAGGGTCTAGTCGTTATTCACAGATTTCGGTGTATCGAAGAAGGCTATCGAAGGATCTTTGGGACTTCCTACCCTTTGGATACCCTCTATTATCCAGTTTCTTGGCAACTCCGAGTGCGACAATTCAGAGTGCAACAACTCATAGGACCCGACAACTGATCGGGTGACATCTCATCGCACGAATTATTTATTATTAAATATATTATTAATAACTTTTTAACTAGCTTAATCAGAAAACTTAAGTTCGTTAAGTTAAGCTTTGGTTTTTAGGCAATGAGAGAATTGTTAGTCTTTTATGAGTTGATGGTTGCATATCATTTTTAATTTTCTTATTTATTTTGTTATCTGGCTTTATTGTTCCCTCCGATGTTATTGACTTTGCTCACTCACATCGTTGATACTGTAATTTCAATTATGTTATTTTTTCAATTATTTGCAATGCATATATTTTTATATGACGGTTGCCTAAAAACAAGTTTAACCTAGGAGGTAACTTAAAGCTTTCATGTTTTTTTGTAAAACCATTTTTGTATATTTTGTTTGTGTTGAAAGCAATGAATAAAATCAAATCAAAAATAATAGCAATACTACCATTCAGATGTCTTAAAAATATGATATTATTTCAATTGTCGCAGAGATCTGTTGTTCGCGCAATGAGCTGTCGCCCGGTCAATTGTCGTACGGTGAGTTGTCGGGTCCGATGAGTTGTCACGCTCTAAGTTGTCAATCAAGAAAATTTTGAACACGGCTGTTAATGAGTTAGACGTTTTAAATCTTCGATAACCGTCTTTCTCGGCGTTCTTCTTCTCATTCACCGGGGAACGGAGAAAAGAAGGAAAGAATACCGCATTTATAAGATACCAAGAGTGCTTTTCAAGAACTAAACTCTCGTCGTCAAAGGTAATAAAAGTATTATTTTATATATATATTTATTTAAAGTATATTTTTATATATTATTTAGGGGTATTTTGTTACCCATGACGGCGAGAGCTTTGACGACGGCATTCCTTTCTTGTTTTCTCCGAATACCGGAGAAGGAGACGAGGAACGCCGACAAAGACTGGAGATTTAAAACCTCTAAAGCACTCTGAGTTGTCGTACTCCGAATTATCGCACTGAGTTATCGGGTCATGGTAATCTCCACCTGCCACCCCCACCTTTCTCCTTTCTTCACCTCTCCTCCACACGGATTATCCGTCAACAGCCATTTCCATTCGCATCTTTCCTCCCAAACCCCTCTCTTCCGAAGCATTATGTTTCCATTTCATTTCGCGATCCCTTTTCATACGCCACGAATCGCTCTTCTTTTATTTCTTCTTCTCACCCCCAGAGAAACGATCTTCGCTTCTTCTGTGTGTTCGTCTCACTCTCTCTCCCCCCTGACAGTTTTTCTTCGAATTTCGTTTCTCAGGAACTTCTATCGCTCTCCCCCCATCAACTTTTTCCTCCTGATTTGTGTCATGCTCCCTCGGAGGAGTCTCCGAGCGGTGGCTTCGTCTGCTCTTTTTCGTCTTCGGTTTTCGGTGGTTGTTTTCTTCGCTTTCATCAAGGTCCTCCTTCGTTTACGGCGCGTTCCATTGTGTTGGAAGTCGGGAAAATCGTTATCAAAGTGGGAGGGGATAGCCTTGTGGTGGTTGCTGGTATCTGATTAGGGATCCTTAAAGTACTGGTTGACCTAGATTTCCCTTGTTCAAACCTGAGGGAACTTTTCGTGGGTCGTTAATTTTCTAGGGTTATGGTATCCCCTCCTGGAAACTAGGTATCGAAAGGAGTGACGCCACAGCGTTACAGAATTCGCAAAAGTTAACAGTGAACAAAATTAGAATCTGGAATAGCAATAGAATTGAGTTAGATTTTTTCTTGGACAAATTAGGAGCACCATGAATTAAAAGTTCTGAAGAAACATTGTGAGGAGGCTATTTTGTGGCTCGTTGATATCGATAAACCTGTCAAATTCTCACTGTATTTAACACACAGTTGTTAATTGGGAAAACATAAAAACCGAGAAAGGTGTACCTATTCCGCAATTTATTTACACACAACAGATTTCAGAGTAATCTGTGTCATGACTAAATGACGACAATAAAAAGAGTTTGTTTTTAAATATTGTGGAAAAGTACACCTGTTTGTCTCCTATCGTGGTTGGAATGTGCTATTTTGCAATGCTTTTTCGCACAGTAAATGTGAAACCTTGTTCAATATTTACCCTTTTATGTTCTCAGGAGAAATTTATGTTCCGTAAGAGGGATTCTCAAATAGTCAGTTAAGATCCATTGGCCAATCAGAGGATATTGTTTGGAAGATGCCCTTCGATAACGCGTTTTTTGAAACATTATATTAAGAATTTTGGTTCGATTTTACTTGGTAAGCCAATCGATTTTCAGTATTCCTCTTTTCTTCTCTTTCTTATATGTACCTGTCATGTTTACTTCAGATGAAAACATTTTACCTATGAGTATGTTATTTCGTGTTGAATTGTTGTGGAATGATACTAACACCATTGTTTTTATACAAGTTATGTATAGTTTTATATCACAATTGATTTGTGGAGTTGTCATGGAAATCAGGTTATAGTACTTTTTTCCTCGTACGTGGGTAGATCGTTATTTTTTAACCTAAAACCACAAAAGAGGCAGCCCATAAAACAGCAGCATTATTCCTATATCACAGATGGTGTAAGATTTAGATTAAAAATATAATGTTATTTTCACTGAGGGGGTCAATAGCGCTCGACGCATAGAAGAATAATATTTAAAAAGACGTTAATATTATTTTTGAATGAATTCGGTTTCTTAACACATAAAGATGTGATGTAATTCTGAAAGTAATAATCTCTTTCTCCTTTCTTTGAATAAAGTAGTTTTTAACACAAAAATAAAATCTGATATTGTTTTTATTATTGCACGAGATACCTCTATGAAACCTTATTTTAATAGCGCGAAATTGTTTTGGCTCCAGGGCTGAGCTAATCTCATTCTCGAGGTACTCGACCATGTCTGTAAGACTATTTCAACATCTTTGAAAGGACAATTTTCCATAGATTCAACCCGCATAGATATTTTTGAATTTGGTTCCATCGTAGACTATAAATTAGCTTCCTCACTGTTATATTAGCATCTTTTCTCTTCGTCCCATTGCATTTCTTATTCTATATGACACAGCTACGTTTCTCCACACCGCACAAAATTTATTTATTTTTCATCTCTTCCTTCCACTTTTCTTCCCAACACCCACCATCCGAAACTCCATTCTAATATTTACAGATTGTTCGTGCCAGAAATTTTCTGAGCTACATTTCGTCTCCAGCTTCTCCCCCTTTTCTCTTTTCGTTTATGTGGAAAAATTGTCTTCCCTTTCCGTTCCTTTCCCTTTCCAAACTCAATTATACAACCCTCATCTACATTTTTCCGTCCCTAATCATATATTTTCCCCTTATTTTCCCTAGGTATTATGTCTTCCCTTAAATTATATCCTCTTCTATTACTTTTCTTCCAACGTTTCATTAAAGATACACTATTCCTTCTTCGCTATACGCTCCCGTGTTTTACTGCGTTTACTTTGTCATTTTCACGTAAGTCGTTATCTAGTTATAGTAATTTGCAATTGCTGGTCCTGGTTACAGTAGATTATTTGAAATTCAAAAATCATTCTTTTTAACTGATAGTTAAATCATTTAAATTCTTCAAATAGAGTTTGTAAGTCATATAATTTTATATTCCCGCCCAAGTTTCTCAAGTCGTAAATATTGCCACTTACAGTATAGTGATCATACATTTTTCATTTGCTATCTTGCGATAAGAATCTGAATGTTATATATTATGTTTTGTCTTATTTATTGTTTCCTCATGGTTTACTATTGTAGTTTTTCCTGCCTCTGATTTTATTTTATAATTAATCTGTAATTTAGTTGTAGTACTATTGCTTTTGCAATCTCCATGATATGCACAGCTTTCTTTAACATCTTTTAGCTTGTACTATCAGTAGGTTTGCGCAGGTTTTTCACTCCACCCTTCTTTATTGAGGGATTTTCTGCTGTCGATATTTTTTCCTAAGATATCACCTTTTTTACTTCCACTTCTTTTTAAGGTTTCTTCTCTGTTTCTATTCACACATACACAATCTTTTATGTATATAATACCATTGACGAAAGGTTTGATGGAAGAAGAGACTTTTCAGTCTCAATCTCGCCTTTAATAAAGACCTAAATAAGAGGGAGGTATTGTCATAACCTATCATTTCCTGTAGCGGGAGATATTGGCCCCGTATCTCAAAAGAGTTAATGTAGAATTTACATCACGAAATGATTCTAAGAGACTTCTTACGTGCTCATTATCCAGGTTAGTCAACATAAAATCACAAAATATTCCGCAGATCACCTAGTTAAGTGATCCAACCGCGGTATTCGCGTTGACACAGCAATTTCAGCTTTCCGAAACGAAAATTAACAGAAGATTTTCATTATAGAAGATGAACTCATTAACAGTTTTGGCGCCATGAAAGGGAAGAAATTATATGATAAAGAGTACGTTTCAAACCTTCCATTAACCGGGGGTTTCACTCCTTTAATTACAACCATTCTCCTTGATGTAGCCGGGTAATTTACGTGTGGGAAAGTTTGCGAGATGTGGTTCGCGGGTTTTTTCCGTCGCCTTTTCACCTTTCACTTCTTCGCAAAGAGGAAGAAGGAAGAGCGGAGGAGAAAGGTGGTTTGAGGTCCCGGCGTCTTCTCGTCACGGCCTTCCTCACTGCGTGTCTGGCTTGCGAATTCTCTGAGAGGAAGCTCGAATTTCTGGAGGCCCGGAGGATGGGGCGGGGGTGGGATGGGTTGGTGCGAATTTAGTGGTTTTGGAGGCGGTGAGGCTTTGAGCCAGGGCCATTTCCTTTCGGTGCCCAGAGTCAACCGACTTCACCTCCCCACTTTCTTCTCAAGATCTCCACTCATCTGCTCGCTCTTTCTCCACTTCTCCTCACCCCCTCTCATTTGCATCTCCCTTTAGCTCCCTTCTATCCCAACCCCATCTTTACCTCCCTTTGAAAAAACCTTTTATCCCACCCCGTACACCATCTCTGCCTCTCTCATATAGTTTCTCCTTTACCATTCGTTTCTTCCCTCTCCGTCGTCTTCATTCCCTTTTCTTCCCCTTCCTGTTTGGCGGATTTATTTACGACAGTTAAGGGAAGTGGCGAAATCCATTCTCGCTGCGTTCTCCCTCTGTTCCCGTGTCTTTTTCGTCCGTGCGCGGTTTTATTCGCTCTAGTCACGGTCAAAGATCATCCGGGACTTTTACCTTCCTTATAATTCACTTAAGGGTATTTTCCCCTCTAGATTCTGCTGGGGTTTATATTTCATTAGGGTGTTCCCATCTGCGAGAATTTTGTTGTGTCCCTTTCTTTTTCGTCTTCTTGGTTTTTTGACTTTTCGGTGAAATTGAACGAGTTTATGGGATTTTGTTGATTTTTTATCCAAAAGGTTTGGTATATTTTTCTAAAAATGCTCTTTCGATTTGATTTGAAGCCTTTGAAATTCAAAGAGATTATTATTGTTTCCGACGATGATCTCTTTGGTATCTCCTTCTTGAGTCGTGAGATGGAGCCACGTAAGCATATGAAAGTTTCTTTCCTTTTTCAAGTTTCTTGCTGGTTTAGTTTAGGCTATGAGAAATGTTTTATCGCGGCAAGTTATAAAGCTGTAAATCTAGTTGAAACTTGAAGTTAGCTAGTAAAATCTATGGTTAGCAGTGTTTTATTATAACTTATAAATATAATTATTTATATGTGCTGCTCGATTTCAGAAATATATAGGTATTTGTTCTGCAGAAATCAGAATCTGTAGACCTAAAAATGACTTTTCTGTCTTGGGTACGACTAGAAATAGCACCAATTTGGATTTTTGAATGATTAACTAAAGCTGTTCTCCATCCTTAAAATATATTTTTAACTGATTTAACATATAGAGAGATATTAACAAAGCATTTTAATGATATAAATATAATCTATATAATAATTGTCCTTTAGGCATGACTGTTTAAAGTAATTTTACGTACATATTTAACGAATTCGCTATTTATTTTCAGATTATGCACATTATTTGCCTCCTTCATTCCTCTCGACTCCCAAACTTCAAAGGAATGTATTGCTTTAACGTTACCTACGGCTTTTTGATAATAATAATATTTGCTTAATAATAATATCGTCAAAGAATTGAAGAAAGGAACCTTTATTGCACTGTTTACGGTAGTCATTCACAAACTTTTGGTTTATTGCCGTATACTATTGAAATCCTTTCGATGAAATAACACCTTGTGTAGACATCTCCATAAAAGACGGTGAAAGTATTATTCGTCAAACATTGACCGAATCCGAAATGCATTTTAAGTTTCCCTTCCGCAAAGATGCACATTCACGTGTCAATAACTCAGCAAAAAAAGCGATCCTTCCGACGAAACGGTAACATTTGCCCAAAAACAGATATGATGTCGCGGAAACGGGCAAAGTTACATCTCGCGCCCACCGAAACGTGTTTATTGTGTCGGGCGGCAGAAGTGCGCCCACAGATAAACATATTGATGCCCGTGTTTACTTTCCCGAGAGTTTATTCTCATCAATTTCATCCCTACAGAGTTTTTGCATTTGTGCAGGCCGGGGATGAGCCGGTGAAGTATCGAGGCACTTTAAGCACATGCCCCTCACCGCCGTTCTTTTTTTTACTCCACGCATTTTTCGCCGTCTTCGTTTGAGAACATTTCCTCGCAACTCTTTGCTCATCGAATACTTGCCAGTCTCTCCTTTCAATCTGAAAAGAAAACTTTGGCACTCGTTATTTTTTTCGTAACTCGCTTCAACCCGTCTGTTTCCGTTACTTTCCCGAAAAGCAGACAGGAGACTAAAGTTTTATTGCGTCGAAGGCACTGTAAAAGTGTTTCTAAATCTTTTGAAATATCTTCGACTTTTTGAAAGCATTTCGCGGTTCTTTTGCTGTAGTTAAGGCTCACATTTTCCACGGGCGCTATTGAAATAAGGTTTTTTCCTCGAGAATATCCTTTGGAAGTTATGTTTTGAGCATAAAAGGCTAAAGGAGTAATTCACTCGATATTCACGAAATTCAGATTATGAATATGATTAAAGCCAAATGATGCTGTGGAAAGGATTTTGGTTTTTGATGACCTTAGACTAAGCACGCTGCTATTTATTTGATTAAGAACTTCTAAGTGAACTAGTAAGTTCTATTTTTGATCGAATCTCTATAAATTTTTCAAATATAATTTCCGGATTAGTTTCTGTTTAAATTTGTGTAGTACATTATCATACATTGCTTCGCACTCACCTAAACTTAAGTAATTAATAATATTCTGATGTTTTACTACCTAATATAAGATTAGATGTATTATATTTACATTTTATTTTTCTTATTAATTCCCGTAATATCAATATCCCATTCCCTATAAATGCGATTGTATTTATAGGAAGTAATTTTCACGGAGCATTATAGAATAAAAAATAATGTACTTGGAAGACTCGGTTAGTATTGGGTACATGCTGATGAGATTGTAATTATAAAATTTAACTTATGAGACTGATAAAGTTCGATTCATTCGTTCCACGTCAAAGTTCTTCATCGAATTAAAGAAAACTGATCTTAAAAATCGTTTTTAGGTACCCATATCATAAATAGAATTCAGCGTGATCATTAAATTGTGTGCTGCCTCATATTATTCATCCTATGAGAGCAGCATTTTATAGGATGTACCCATTAGGATTTTGGTACTGCTGTACTTTACTCCAAGTAAAACATTTTTAATCATAATTGTGTACAGCTTTATTTTCAAGAAATCAATAAAAAATGACGGTTTTCTATAGTAATTAGCTCTACCTATATTTTTTATAAGCGCGACTTACATAGTAACAATTCAGCAAAGGTAAACAATGCTCCAGCTACCTTTATCGTATCAAGTCATCTCGTACTTCCGTCTGACACTTGACGACAGTATTATATTAAGTAACGATTTTTATTTTCCATAATCTCCGTCACGGGACTGGCATTTGTACGTCTCCTTTCTTTCTCTCCTTCAATCCAATTTACTCGACCTCGTTATGCACTTCTTTTTCTTACTCTCTCCTCCAGTGCCTCCTCTTCCTACAGAACCACCTGTCATTTCTCCTTTGACATTCTTTTCATTTGCAACGCTTTCACTTAAATTTTCTTTTCTCGCTGCTTTCTAAATGTCCTTTCCGTCAACTTTATTTAGTAATGATCTTTGAAAAGAAGTATATCTATTAACCTCTTCGATGGAATTTTCCTCGCCATCCTGCAAATTATATGCTGAAGAGTGAATTGAGGACTTTTTTCATTACCTAACTTCGCCAAAAGGATTAGCGAGCATATTTTTGCCTACTAAATTTTTATTATTACTTACTTCGACACAGTTTCATAGTTTTTATTTGGGGACACTTTATCATACCGTAACACTGACTCGTTCCCATTTTAAATCTTCTTTTCATTAGTGTAAATGTGAATAAACATATTGTAACCGTCAATCAATATATTTATGAGATAAATCGTTCTGTGGAACATGACAGTTATTATTCGTGTTTAAAAATAGAGTATACTTTTGTTCCTGACATAACATGACTTTAAAACTAAAATGCATCGGTGAAAGTCACCGGAACAGGAAAAGCGATGGATTTCAATTCGCTGAAAAATTTGTACTCTATTTATACATGTAAAATTTGAGTGGAAGCTTCAATTTTGAATGATAATCATCGTTTTATCGATAAGTTGATGAGTGACATTGATCTCGTTAAATTTAATGATGTTTGCCCAAAAATTATATTTTGTGACAGGATCAAATATTGATGAAACAGCATATTTTTAGTAACGATCAACGAAAACTCTTGCACAAAAGTTAATCTAATATTTAGATTTGACATTATTATTTATAAGCTGCTGGATAAGCAGTCAGCGATAAAAAAATATATCACTTGAAACACATTCGATCGCTTAGGCATATGACTAGCTAAATTTTATAGTATCTTTGGAATCTATACTGCTGAATAATGGGAAACAATTACATTGGCTCTAAACTCGAAGTTGCACTTTATGTTAGTGTGTAATACAGTACTCTGTATATCTCTATGTTGAGATTATTAATTATTTAATTGATTTTAAATAAGTGAGCATTGTATGTATAAAGCGTCATTTGTTTTTAATTCGCTATGAGAGTTCATAATAATACATTACAGTATATTACATATCATTATGGGAGTACATCATATTTGTGTAATGGCCAGGTTATGGAATTTTGGATAACACACATTACACCATCAGTTTGTGAATGTGCCCAAGCGTCGTTGTAAAATTTATAAATAAATGAAAAGTTTTTGAAAAAAATCTCAATGAGAGAAGTTTCCATGTTTTAACATACTTACTCAATCTATAGCTACGCTTTCCACATTATTTCCTAAGTTTTAATTATTTTTAATACCAATTGCTGAAATTAATACCGGTTGATTATTTAAATTTTTTTCGAGATCCGGATAAAAAGGAAATAATTTACGTAATTTAGTGGCTGACAGCACTTCCAGAGTACCTATTTTTCTTTAGAAATATCAAACCTGGAAGTAAATTCCGTTCTAAAACCAAGACAATTATGAGGGAGGCATACATATCTAAGAAAGATCACTTCACTTCCATCCTAGAGATCTTTCCCCAACATCCCGTCTTCCAATAGTTCCCATATTTCCCGACTTAATGTAAGGTATACATCGCATCGGCAGCTTTCGGGAAAGGGGTCAATGCAACGTAGTCGGCCTCCGAATGCCTACTGGCTTCTTAATATTTGATGTCAGCCCTTGACGTGGGCACCTCGGAGACGCCCAAATCTTCAGAGAGCCTTTTCATCCCTTCCCTGTCTACCTTCCCATCCACTCCTTTTCTAATCTCACGTCTTACTAAAGCCTTAGTCTTTCCTCTTCCATTTTATCTTCCCTCTTTACATCCAAATCCCCTCTGTCCCGTTCGACCTCGCTCCGGAAATATATCTTTGAGTCGGAGAAGGGCCTTCAGAAGCCTAAAAACTTCGCCTGGGGGGAATACATTTCTTTCAAAGTGCAACCCTTTTTCTCAATTACTTTCTAAAATGTTTTTGTCTCCTCTTCACACAACTTTGTACATTTCCTGTGTGACGACATCTCTCTCCATCCCACTTGTTCCTCTCTGGGTAGTGATTCTCAAACTTTGGTATTCACCGAAGTTTTTTCAGCATATATTTTAACAAACATCGAGTCTCGTATGACTTTATTTCAAAGTAGGTACGCAATTTTAATTGCTTTAGTCGAGCCTAATTGCACTTTTGCAGTTTTTCTTTTATCTTGCCCTCTCTCGATTATAACAAATCAGGGTTTAGAATCTAGAATCCTGAAAGGAACAACAAATTTACATAGCACAGGATTCTGTAATAAAGAGTAATAACAATAATAACAATATCAATCGTAACAAAATGAATGAAGTACTTATCAAGAACTAGGGAATGAAACATTAAGGATCTGGTGTGTGAAACAAGTTTTAATAGTGCCAATAGTATTATCGGCCACAGGTATAATCCCAAAAGATCTCTTTCGTGTCCTGGTAACTTTAAGTTAAAATAATAAAATTTATATAAAAATTAAAAATTCTGTTAGTATTTCAACATGCCATATTGTGAGGAAATTTTTGAATTTTGGTTTTTAATGAATTATCAGAATATCAGAAAAATTGTTTTCTGGGAGTACTTGGTATTTATACCCGTACCCTTGTGTAATCCAACAGTGCTGAGAAAAAATGGAATACAAAATAATAATAATAGTCTTTAATCGCCGCTCTTTTTAGAGACATAGTAATGAGCGGCGACCCCTCCAGTTTTATCGAATACCGATGAATGAGGTGAGGAACGCCGACAAATACGGCTATTAGAGATTTTAAGCGTCTAATTCATCAACAACCGTCTTCCAAATTATCTCTCTTTACGAGATTCTGTTGATCTGAAACTAAAAGACAAAGGTTGTAGAAATGACTTATTTTCTTTCTATAATTCACATTCTATTGCGCAGACTGTTCTGATGACATTGTAAGACCGAAGAATGATTTCCGATAGTTAACGCGCATTTGCATGTTGATTGCCCCCTATTGTCGTGCACGTGTCTGCAGGGGTCACGCAATGCAATATCGTATAAGGATTGACTATCCTCGTGCAGGCAGATGCACTGGAGACATTATGGCCACGTCGATTGCGGGGTGAGTTCCTTCAGGAATCTGAGACTGACATCTCGCTGTAATTGGATAAATATTTCAATCTTCCGTATTGTTTTAACGGGAGCGTGGGTTGTGAACAACTTTTTCAATTTATTTAGAAGTACGGCGTTTTCAATAATGGAATATTTTATTGTAATTGAAAAGTTTCCAAGCATTTACATCGAAACTAAACTCGCTAGTGACGGCAAATTTTTCGGAATAGTAAATAATTTTAGTTTGAAATTCATAATTTCAAACCACAAACAGAAGTTCCCTATTATTGATGGAATTTCCGATTGTCTGACTGTTTGTAAAATTGTAAAATACTTTTCGTATCATTCAAATCATTATCAACGAAGACTAGAGAATTATAAGGTTAGCTAGTTTAACAATGGACCAACTGAACAGTTAAAAATTCTTAAAAACCATCTTTTTGTAACCCTCAAATAAAAGACAATTTATCTTTAGTGTATCATAATAAACCGCATTAAAATTAACTAGTAGGTTTATTTAACCTAAATACCGCAATCTTTCATTTAGGTATTAATCTTTAGTGGAAAACTGCTTGCGAAAGGCAAAGGAAATTATTATTTTTTTGTTAATAAACACTAAATATTAATAAAAAATGGTTTCGGGTTATTCGCCCCTTGTTAAATACTTAAATCTATACAAACCAATACGTTTCTATGAATAATTACAGTTTATTGCTAGTATAATGCACTATTGCTAGATTAATGCACTATTAAATTTTAATCTTATATCATTTGACAAATGCATTGTTTATTTTTTTCGGTCCCAAGGATAAATGAACCTGGAAAAAGTCTGATGGGGCCGGGAATCGAACCAGAGATATAGATCTCTAACCAGAAGTCTGCTTTAACCATCTAAGCTACCCAGCACGAATCCCCTTTTCTATTTAATTTGAATTTTATAATGTGGATCCAATAAAATGGCTTAATATAGTTAATGCTAAACAATTATGAATTTATTTACAAATATGAAGGACTATTGCGGTATTCACGTAGCACTCCGTTTATCCGCATTTTCTTCTCCTACATAGAAATGCTAAGATCGCAAAATCGAAACGTAAAGCATTGAATAATTCAAATTCTGTTGCATCTACTTAAGCATGTCAATCTCAACATCTTCTTTGTTTCTCCCTAATCTTCGCCTATCTCGCACACCTCTATTCTAATCGTCCTCTCAAATCCCTATCGACCCCATTCGTCCTTGGCCACGCCCACCTTTCACCTAAAATCTCTCGCTCCTGGTGATGATATCTCAACGACCTCTTTCATCTCTCTTTCACCTTATCTCCACTCACTAACTCACCTCTCGCTTTTTATCACTCTTATTCGCTTCTTCTTCTTCTTCTTCTCCTGATCCGCCTTCCCCTTCTGCGTTCGATGAGAAGAAGAAAGCTTGATTGATTATATTGAGAAGTTTTCTTTGAGCGTTTGCGATTGTGCTGATGCCATTGACGGCCCATCAAAGTTCGCCAATCATCGGCTTTAGCAGGATTTCCCCCTTCTTTTCTTACTCGGATGGGTTTTTTAATGCTTCGGGGTAATGCTTTTCATTCCTCTTTATGAATGTAAGTAGGTGAACAGACGGATTGATTGTTGTACAGTAAGAGTTGATCATTTTGCTGCTTTTATTGCCCTAGAATAAGTGTGGGTATGAAAGGAAAGGCCTCTTTTTAACTAAGTAGCATGTGATGTATGCTAATAAGTATTGCAAACTGTAAATAAAATATTAATGTGAGTTGAAGTTTGGAGTTTTAAGAACGGTTTCATGAATTAAAAGAGATTTTCGGATGGTAATTTTTTTCAAAATTTATCTTTTGTAAACGGTCTATTGCAGAGGTGGCGAAGCTATGGCACGCGTGTCTCAAGTGGAACGCAAGAGAATATTTTGGCAAGCAGAACTCTCACATCATTATCTATATTATGTATACTTCAATTAAAAAGTGAAGCCCCACAGTAAATAATTATGAATCGTGTTCATCATTAATGGCAGTTAACGTTTACTTAAGACAATTACTAAATTCTAATCCTATCGTCGATATCATAAAATATAAATCATCAAATCATTGTATGGCTTGGCACCACATTGGCACGCAAGTCCTATAAATTCGTCAAATATGGCACTTTTGCAGCATAAGGTTCGCCAACCATGATTTATTGCGTCGATATCAATAACTCGTTAAGAGTGTAAATGTTAATAATGAAAAATTGTTAATATTATTTACATGTGGAAAATTAGTGGGAAAACATATGAAGAATGTAAAAGTAAGGAGAAAATTTAGTCAGAAATACATATTATCAGTATAAAAGGAATGAGCTTCGTTTCGTGTAAATTTTATGTTATTCCCATTCAAGTCCCTCACAAACACCGTAAAAAGTGTCTGAAAGTTTGGGATCCTAAAAAAAAGGAAACACTGTTTGGATTTATTTTTCTTTCAATGTACTGGTACGTCCAAAAGGTAAACTATTACAGGAACATATGCAGGAATTTCTGTAAACGAAATGAATTGCTTACTTCAAATGATGTATAGAGTGAATTTTCATGCAAGTAAATAGGATACTATGAAATGAACACCCTGTTTAACTACTGAGAAAAATTACGAGTATAAAACCGTGTATAGGTGTTAATCCTACTCTTTCAATAAATGAGTATTGAAACGTGCCCCTTTATACTTGTATTCACGGTCACGCGACTCAACTCGCCATGTTATCTTACGGGTGAGTGGGTACTTAACATACGAGCGCCCTCTAATGCTACGCTATGCGTGCATTTTCCGGCTTGTTAATTACTTTAATCCAATTTCCCACCTACGTCATCACTTTCCTGCGATCGAATGAATTGTTATCAATTGTTTCCGTTATTCCAGAGCTTACTTGATTTTCAACGCATTCGATGTAACGAAGGAAGAGGGGATTTCTATGGTTACTCACATTGTTAGAGGCCGATTAGTACGTGGAAATAGGTACTTATAATCAGTATCTTTCCGCAGAACTGGAATGTAATTCAATGACGGTTTTGGAATAACTTAAATTATAATGTAAAGGAAGAGAGTTTGGGACACGGTCGTTTAGGAATTAGAGCTTTAAAATTTCCTATAGCCGTGTTTGTCGGCTTTACTCGTCTCATTCACCGGTATTCCGAGAAAACAAGGAGGAACACCGCACTTTTTAAGAGTCTATCTCTATTCACTCCTGACGATGAATGCATCGTATTCGAAATACGTATTGGGTGCTCTTAGAAGGTGCGGTGTCCTTTCTTGTTTACTTGCAATACCGTTGAATGAGACGAAGAACGCCGACAAAGACGGCTATTGGAGATTTAAACCTCTAATTAAATTATCATATCTATAGATGTCTATCTGTATATCTCATATGAAATATATATTCCCATTTAAAGCTTATGCCTGTGAAACAGTTCCCTAATTGAAATATATGCATCATTAGTTGTTCCCTTTGAAAATCAGATGCTTTGATACGCGTGTAATTTACCGTGTTGAGCGAGGTAAATTCTTTCTAAATTTTCCTTTAATCCCGATTACGAGAGATGGTTTATCTTCCCTAATATTTTTCAGCCAATCTCGTTAGCCTCTCTTTCCCCATTCATCACTTGCGTCATTCAACCTCCGTCTTCGGGATACAATCCCTCGTTTGTGGTCCCCTATCTTACCTTTCGCTTCACGCTTTTGACCCCATCAGCCCATTCTCTCCCCAGATTTCTCTTACTTGTGAGCGTATGCCTTCTCACAGCCTCCCTCGCATAATCCTAACTTCTCTCGGCCTCATCACTCTAGCAGACTAATCCTTTCCTTCCATTCAATCTCTCTCTGCCACACTTGCGTACCTTGCATGCGAGATTAATGGCTTTTTATCGCATTAATTCTCAATTTTGTTTTCAAGTGATATTCTGCTGTATGAATTGTTTGTTATTCTTCGAGATTCTCGCAGTTTCTTTTTCTTAGAGGAATATATTTGTATTATTTCATAAATCTCTACCACTGTCTTTCTAAGGTAAACCTTGGTGATCAGCTGAAATCCCTGCGCAGTCATTTTCCTCATCAATAATAACGGAGATCCTTATGATAATATTGTTTCTACTACTAGAACAAAAAGTGTTATTTAATCATACCATTAAACACTATACCAACTTAGTAAAAAATGATTAATAATTATGCGAAACGAGCACTTTACTGCACTTCACCAAATGTTTACATTCGGTATAGACCATCAAAATTCCCATCTTCTTTCATTATAATGAAATAACATATAAATATTTAGACAGCAGATTTAGAATAATAATAATAAACACAACTTATGCACCTAAATATCGAAGCCTCGATTCAGAACTTCATATCAGTTGCACTCGTTTCTTTATTTCCCATCTCATGCTAAATATTTTATTTCAGCTGACATCAGGTATCTTCATTTTGATAATTAACAAAACTTGGAAATTTGCACACTTATTTATCTAGATTATCGTTCCACGAAGTTTGCCCTAATATTATAAAATTTATATGTATGTTCATATCATTACTCATCGGTCATGAATGTTTTTAACTCTTCTTATAGATGTGTTTGTTAAATTTTGATGCCAGTCAACAATAATTAGCGGAATTCTGCTTCAAACCGAAATTTTTAGCCGCCCGCACCAATTGTAACTAAACTGTCGACTTTAACGAAGGCAGTCTAATTTAACCATTGATTTACTTTCTAGTTTGCAGTTTTATCAAACTGCACATCGAACGTCCAGCCAATAACGATTCCCTCCTATCGCCGCTATTCAATCGGGGGAGAAAGGTACACATCCCGTCGCATTGTGTAACATTCGGTCGTAAATATAAATACAGGGTAAATAAAAGTGAAATGGCGATTTTCGGAGGTCTCAACCTTCCCAAATAAAGTCATTTATCTTTTTCCCCCGCCGCCGTGTTTACCCCTCCCATTATCCTCTCCCGTAATTCCCACCCCTATCTGTCTTCTCCTCACCCTCCTTATCTACTTTCTCAACCCGATCCTCGGGGGCCTCGTAGCGTGCCCAGAATTTCGCTTTCCCCGGGACACACCCTCTGCGATACCCGAGCATTCCGCCTTTCACAATTCTTCACTCTTCCGAAACTCACACATTCACTCCGTCTTGGACTACCATTCTTTTGATGTCGGCTTCCCTATTCTCTTTCCTCTCAACTGGATACCCTTGTCAATCGCTCTCTTTCGCCTTTCCCTCTTTTATTATTCTCCTCTTACCTGAGTCGTTATTTCTTCCGTGAGATGTTTTCGTTGCTGGAATTGATCGAGTTGGTCCTCTCCTTCTTGGGGTTCGAAAGATGTGCACCGATCTTCGGATAACGTTTTCAGTAATTTAACGATCATAATCACGAGTGGTTTGTGTTCATTTCTTGTTTGTGGTTCATTCTAAAATATACTCTTGTGTATTTTTGAGGCTAAATATTTTGCTGTACAAATATTCTACTTCAAAAAGAACCTTTAATATAAAAACTCGTAAAACATCCACTATAAAATCACATTAAAAAGTTTCACTGAATGTAATTCATTTTATTTCAACTTTCTCTGGAGTCTTATTGGAAATAGCTACTGCTTCTTTTTCGCAGAATCATCTTTCCGGTTTTTCACATTTTAGTAGGATTTGTGAATACAGAATGTGTTTTCTGCTCATAATTGCGTCGACTATTCAAGATGCTACAGTGGAGTAAAAGATTGAAGAAAATTCTAACCCGCGGAGCTAAATTCTTGGTTCACTTTAATATTACATCATTTCTTGCGAAAAAAAGAAATCCTTGCTGAAAATTTACCTCTTGGTTCAAGTAAATTGCAACTGTAATGAATGATTTTAAGCAATTATTCATTTTTTATATTTATATTCATCTTTAATAGCTGTACTTACATGACAGTTAACGAAGTGAATTGTTAACTACCGAATAAGCACGGTTAACATATATGTAAGTTAACTTATACGTCTATGATAAAAGTAAGTTAACTATCACGTAAATATATTATACTTAACTATATGCATCGTTAACAGTCATGTAAGGCTTAAGGACATAAATATCGTGATATTGCGCCGGAAAATACCTGTGACCCATACCGGTTTTAGTGCTATTTTTGGAAGTAATCTCTGGAGTAGCGTTTTCATTGGGAATTGAAAGTGCGAAATGTTTCTTTTTCGTCGTCATTTCAAAGTTGAAATGTCACGAGTTCGTAAAAAGGTCATTATCTTTCCGGGAAATGCATCATGAACCTTGGCTATAGAAGGTGTTCTGCGACGCGCGTATCTCGCAGCTTCCACAAAAATCGAAATGAAAATTCACCACAAAAATAACTCAAAACGATACCATAAGAATGAATGACGGAATGAAATTTATTGAGAGCTGCTTCTCTATTCGGTTTTATTCTTCGATTTTATAATTTAGTCTCAGTCTGGTATAATATATTCACCATTAATCGTCAAGAAATATAAATTCCTTTGAATAAAAAGTTAACGAAACTTAGCAGAACTGTTTTTTTAACCGTTTGGTATCAAATTATTAAATAGTGAATTTATTGACGCCATATTTTAATAGATATACTTTAATTATGATATATCCAAGATATTATTATTTCAGTATTATTATTTTTCAGTATGTATTGTTGGTTCAGTAAAATTTGCTTGAATAGTTTCTTACGTCTTGAGTTACGCCTTGTTTCACAGGCCATCTTCTCCCGTCCTTTCTTCGATACCTCAAAGCTAAAATATATATTTAATAGGCATCGGAATCCTTTTTGTCGCTAAAACTTCCTAACATTCATTTAAGGATTCCACCGCCAAAAGCGGTGTCATTAGCGGAATTACGGAAGTTGCACCTCGGAGAGGAATTCAGGATACTCGAATCGGTATTTAGTTCCCCGAAATTTCCGGAAGAAAATTTTCACCGTGTCAGCTTTCGAACTGTTCAACTTCCCCAACAAACCTCACTCGACCACTCTTTAAAGGATCCGAGGGAACGCCAAACTCTTCCCTGCGATCCATTAATCAATCCACATCTCTTTTCTTCATACGCATCTCGAGCATTATATTTTTTCAGATCCGTAGATTACACCCCTCCCTTGTTCATATTTACCCCGCGCAACTTTATATCAATTCCGCGATTCTTTGCAGTTTTAACCCCCGGAGTATAAAATTCTCTCCCTTTCTCTCTCTTTAAAAAGGTACATTCTGAAGGGTTCGAGAAGGAGTTATTTGGAAATCCAGGGGCGCATGTAACTCTATATACCTCAGACCCCAGCTGTTCGCTCCTTTTCTCTCTCCCACTCCATTCTTCTCCCATGATACATTATCCATTTCTTGCAGCATGACTAATGGTATCTCCGTGGAAATCGACCTTATCTCGCTCGAATTCTAATGTGGTCGGACAAGGGTTTTAGGCATTCGATCGAGACCTGGATCCGAAGCATTCAATCTTCCTTTGTTGCGCGGAATATTTTATTGCTCATCGGGAGCGGAGATTTGACTTAGAGGTTTCGAGTGCCGCCGTGCGCGCTCTCGAATGTATGGATCGCTGAGACATGATTGTTTGAAAAATTCTATGAAATGAGGATGAAGTATTGGAATATGCGCATATTAAAATCGTGCCGCCCTACGCTGGCTTCTTTATTTGCCCGGTGTATCTTCCGTGGAAGATATGAATCGGACTGTCTCTTTGTCATCGTAAAAGGTACATATCGTGCTTTTTTGTGATAAGACTGTATGTGATGATTTTATGTATTCGCAGCTCTGTATTTCGGGAATTATGTTTATAATCGGTTTTATTATATTTAATAATTCGGCGATATAAATGGTGTGAATTACTTTGTAAGAACTTTCATGATCTTCTTTTTAATGCATCTATTTCGTATAACTGTTTATGCAGCATAAATACTTAACATCTTAACCTAGTAATTAATTTTATGTAGCGCAATGTATGTACAGTTATATGTTCCTTTGATTCCCTTTGGTGTAATATAATACCTCAATAACCTTGTAAAAACGTTCAAAACCATCTATTTGATATATCTGTTTCATATAGCTGTTTATATAGTATAAATATTATTTGACATATAATTCCTAGTTATTATTTTTGTATAGTGCAATTTATGTACAGGTATATCTTCCTTTGATTCCCTTTCTTATAGCTTACCTTAAAGAACTGCTTTGTTGGATTCTCTAATATCAGTTTAATATTAATATCTGTTTAATGTAGTGTTCCCTTTCTCAAATTATGCATAATAATGAAGTTTATATAGTGATGCACGGAATGGTATACGTCTTAACGGAATATTTAATTATGTTTCAAAGTTACAAGTATCGATATTTTCAGTTGCAACGTTTCATACAATTTTAAATCTGATCAGCATTAACTGCGCTTTTCATTGTGTAGGTATCTTCTTTTTTTAATGATCCTTTTAGGGCCATAATCGATCATGGAATAAAGGAACGACAAACGAGCAATATAAATTGAGACATTACCACAATCTTAACTCTTAAAGTTTTAGCTCCTCTACATAAAAAAAATAGTTTCTTTCGCAGCGGTGCTGTTCATTAACATAGAATAGCCAACGTTTGAATAATTCATGCCATGGGAGTGAAATATATATTATATCTCCCCTATGCTATAACGACCCAACTTTGCGTCCCCCGTTTTTGTGACTGTTCCGTGCTTTGGCCTATATTGCATCGCCCTGCGTAAAGCAGGGGCAGTAAATCAACCAAATGCTTTCTGGCTAACCGCTGGAATGTTTAATGACCCTATGACTGTGTTTCTTCGTTTTCGCGTGTATAAAATGCATTGCCCGCGGTGAATAGTGCTAACCATAAACTTGATACTTGAGAAGTTGGCGAGGGAGGTGAAGACAGAAGGGGAGTGAAGGTGCAGGGCCCGTTGAGGTTTTAACCCTTTACTCTCCAAGGTGTTGCGTATTTCTCCATGAGATGGCAGTCTATCCTCTTGTTAAACTATGCACACTTAAGGATGTTACACGTAAGAGGTAGGATTTACGGTTTACAAATTTAACACTGTCAAATTACGTTCCTCGGTTTATTACTTTTGACCATCTTATTGTTTTTAAGGAAGATATTTTTCCGAAAAAATTTTGATATATCACAGCAAGTTTGGTCCAAATTTTTGATTGATTTTGCTTTAGAATAAGAACGGTTTACATGGTTGAACTTTAACATTTTTAAAGAACTTTCATTTTTAATTTTGATGGATACTGACATAAATGTACACGTATGGTTGAATCATAACATTTTTAAATAACTTCCATTTTAAACTTTGGGTGGATACTGACAGAAATTTAATGCAAATAGAAAGGTAAAGAAATTAAAACACGAAGCTATTCAAAACGTTGCGCTAATTACACTTTCAAATGAATATCATTTACGCTTTCTTGTCTTCATACAGTAATGTACATTATATTTGCCATTGTGATTCTTTATGATAAATGTATCTATGTATGTGTTGACATTACGCCTTACCTACCTATCATCTACAATGACACCCTATAGTCCACATTTCAGCTTTTCTTTCGGCATCAGTAGGGTTTTAATATAGCTTTAAATCAGGAAATATATTTAAATATTTATATAGAATGTAGAATAACTTCGTATTTATCCTCAAACTAAAATGTATATAATACAATTTCAATGAAAGGAAAACAACACATACGAAACTCTGAATAAGAACTATTTTAATTATCCAAAAGAATGATAACCTGTTAAATTAAGCTTAAAAAATTTGCCAATTATTTTTAACTATAAATACTTCACCTGCTATTTAACTTGAAATTTGCAGTTTCTATTTACTACGCCTTTCTACGATGAGCTTTATACGATGATTGTCTCTCAAATCAACGTCTTTCGCTGAACACCGCTTGCACGCACATCTCTCACCGCCTCCCGAACAATCGCCTGCGTAAAATATCAGATGCGGTGCTAATACTCCTTCCATTAGAAACCCTTAATATCGGCGAAGAGGGAATTTGGAGCGGAACCTTTAATACAGCCATGAGTTGAGAGCACTTTGGCAGGATATTTCGAAGAGCGTCTGGAAACGGAAATTAGCTCTAGGAGGGAATTTAACGTGCGTGGGAAAATCGCCTAGGAAAACATATGAACGGAGAATTTAGGGAGATAAGAGCTGGAAAAATAGAGGATGAGAGAAGGGAGGTCCTTGGGAGAATCGATAGGTAAAAGGCGGAGATTTGAGGAGAAAGGTTTTTTTTGGGAGAGGGAAAGAATGGGAAGGAAAGGTTTCCTGGAAGCGAGGGTGAGTTAGGTAGGAAGCTGGAAGAGATTATAAGTGTTTGCCAAGCAGAGATTCGGCCTCGTTAGTAACAGCCTACATCTACCATTTGCAAAACAAGTAGCTCGGGAGTTATGAGGACTGGTTTCCGAATGCTAAAGCAGTCCCATGTTGTAGAAAACACGTATTTCTCCAGCATTTAATCGTAGATCTGCTCTTTAGAACTCGGTGTTTCAGTGTTTTATTCTAATCCTTGAAGGAAAAATCCCTATTTCTCATTCGAACAAAGTTTTGCTTTTACCTTCGATAGGAAATTTGGGACTGTCTTGATGGTGGTATTTAATTTTCGCATTTTATGAATGTATCCCCTTCTTTTCGTTACAGATAATTGTGTAGATGGGAATACAGTTTGAGTAAATAACTCTGTATTACAGAATTACTATGCCCCGTCTCGAAGCTTATATCAAAGAGCGTTCTGTTGATATTCTGCCGCAACTAATTGTTTATTGTAATTTAATTTATATGTAATGTATATTCTGATAAATTAGTTGGCTCAAATATTAGTTTGCTTTCGCTATTAACATCGCGTGACCTTTATCGTATACCTGGTTTTTCTCAATGTAGTGCTTGAGCTGTGTACCTAACTGTAACTTAATTATAGTTATTTCTATAGAAAATCTATTTCGATTATAATGAAACATTGTCATCTCAAAGAAGCAACATACTCGAGATTTTTTATTTTCATTAAATTCTTGCTCTTGAAAAAAATAAGATTTGTATCTCAGAAAAATTTAAAGCTGTCAAATTTCACACCCGTTAGAATAGTCAGGAACAAACTTGGAGAGAGGCCGTGTCTGATCATGTGGATTCAAAAGCGTAATTTTCTACCACTTGGGTGGTTTTGCTCCTTTAGAAATGGTTTGAACTATAACTAACCTTGAAATTCCATAGCTGTAATCGCTGCGCAATTCTTTTTTCGATATATCGCATCTCATTTTTGTTACAATTCTTTGCCTGTATTTTACTTCGCTGATTTTCGTTATATGTTGATGCCGAAGCATCGCTTCTGAACTCCACCTTTTTCAGCCCCACCGCTGTTCCGTTCATTTTCGACCCGAGTGAGATGCTCCAAAAGTGAGAGGCCTGCGAGAGTGGGGACTTCTGCAAGGATTGTTATTCATCTCCGGATTTCGTCCATTTTCATTTAAGCCTTCTCGCGTGATGACGTACCCTTTAATTTCTTTCTTGAGATACTTCTCCACCTCTTGCTGCTTTCATTTCGTCACTTATATTCTCAGATAGTGAAGGCAGTGGTCTTGCACTCAGATTTCTCTAACCGTCTTTTAATTTCACGTCATTTGGTTAATAGTTTCGCATCTCATGTGGTGAAATCACTTTTTTGATATTTATGCAAGGGAAAGTGAATTTTAACGACAATCGCACTTAGAGGACAGAGAAAAGTAATGATTTTGGTTCCAACGTTATTTATACATCTCCTAATGAGACGGTTTGGGATGCACTTCATTTTATTGACTTATAAAGCAAGCCTTACTTGAGGTAAACTTTGATGTAGAAAGAAAAGTTCTATTCCTCCTCAATTGAATCACTATTCCACTTCATTACAAGGTGTTTTAGGCTGAGAGTTAAATGAAATCGATTAGAATAGCATTGTTTTCTTACTCAGTTCTTTCTTTAACTTAAAAAGATATTAATAAAATCGATTGAAGAAGCCTTAACTATGTGGAATTCCGTATTAGGAATAGAAATAAAAACACTATGTCGAAAATTCCACTTGAGTTCTCAAAGTGGAATTTTCGACATAGTGTTTTTATTTCTATTCCTAAAAAGATATTTGTTGGATTTTGGTGGCAATCGTTTGAACTCTTATGCATAATCTTTCCAGGTTATCTGACACCGATGGTTTTTCTTATGACAACGTTTTGCACATTTTCCAGCATCCTTCTTCTGGTCTTCTTATAGATCGGTTCTTTGACCCGAAAGTCGTCACATCAACTTCTATCGCAGTGGGAAATCCCAGAAAGACCAGTCAAAGATTTACAAAGATTATTATTATAGTATTATTATAACTATCATTTTATTTAACGTATGCACATAGCATTAAATAATTAATTGTCTTGATTTGTAGGTTATGGTATATTATACTTCACTCAAAATTACGAAATAAGGTATATTTGTATGACGTACAACATTTTCAAATTGCTGTCGTATTGAATAGACAGAACGGAAGAAAAAGCGTGTAAAACAGGACATATACGGGTCAATATAAAATCATAATGGCGTAATTTCTTTAGAGATATGCAGAGTATGGATAGTACTATTATTGCCGAAGAAGAGGTAGGAATGCTGTTTGATATAACGGACGTTGGTATCAAAATTGATAGAAATAGTGCAAATGAATTCATAAGTGAGAAAAAAGTTTGTCCGTGAACCGATGCATGCCAATGATTTCAGAGTATATCTATTGAATTCCTGTAAATTTTGTTCACACCAATTAATAGAATCAATATTGAAATAAACCAATGAACTTGAATATCAAATTCACCAAGTTACATGCAACTTACGCGAAATGGAAAAAATGCCCTTAGAGGAGAATGCTTCGCAGCGAAAAACTTCGCCGTAATATAATGTAGGAAATTATGCTAATCTCCGAATGCCTCTCTAATTTAGTTTGCTTCGGGTGAATCTCGATCGAGCAAACTCGAAAGACCCCACCGGTCCGAGAGGACGCCCTGGGCAGACAGTGGCACCACCCAGGAGCGCGTATTTCAATAAAAGGATTTCACGTATTTACACCTCCGTAAAAAAGAAAGCGAAGAGAAACTTTAAATTGGTGATGAGGCCGTCAAAGGTGGGGCAATACGAGCGAGGCGCCCTACGAGAAAAAAGGGCAGCCGGCAGGATAGATGGCAGGAAGATAGGCATTGAAGGTGCGTCTGACTATACAAAGGCCGCTGGTCGAAGGGTGAAGTGGCTTTGGAAAAGCGGCGCCAAAGGGTTAAAAAGTGAGCCCTTAGGAAGGGAAGGGATGCGCGAGATGAAGGTCGTGAGAAAGGGAAGAAGGGAGGAGATAATAAGGAGCCTTCCGTGATTTGCTGGCTTGGATGAAAAGGCCTCCGACGTCAACGTTTCTCTTTCGATTCCTCCTTTCTGCCCTTCCGCTCCACTTGCACGCTTTTTTCCCTCTGCTATTTCCCGCTCGTTTACTCTTCTTCCCTCTTTTCCATTCCCTTCGCCTCCCCCTCCCCCCACTGAATCATCACAATCGCTTTTATATTTCCCTGCGACGCGACTTCCTTTCACTCTCTCTTCTCTTTCAATCTCCGAAATTGTGCCGTCGATGGCACTTGTTTATATGTTGCCGTGGAGTTGCCAGTGCCGGAGTTGAATTCAGAGAGATTAGGGAATTAGTAGTAGTAGTATTGTTAAAAGTGCTTCGACAGCTTAGGTAATTTCGCACATTGGCACCCACTGGGATTCGAACCCGGGACCGCTTTCACCAAAGGCAAGCGCGCTGTCCACATGACTATCCGGGAGCCTATTAGGGAATTAACCAAATATATTGTCGAGGAATATATAGTGCGAAGTGGTGATGAACGTTTTACCATAACTGGAATAGATACGACTGATATCAGCTTAGATAAAATAAGCGACTTTCGTGATTATTTAAAGAAATATCTAAATTCTAGGAAACTAGGATAAACACCTTATAGTAATAGATGCCCAATAAAGTGTGAAATATCTAAATGGTAATAATGTGAAACGCTCTTATATATTAACTTGCTAAGGATGTTTTTACTTATTTAGTTATCAATTTATATTACTTAATTTACTTACACATCTTAAAAGAAATCATACTCTCACATCAGCCAATAATAAGTTAGATAGCTTGCGAAGCCTCATATCATTCGACAATCATCCAATTCTATTATATAAGTACGTTTTCCTATGGATTTCTTCAAATTGCGACGGAATCTCATACAGTTCTACGTACTTCTATCCTTTTCAACTTATTGTTAGTCTGGTTTCGCGAAATGTTCTATTACTTTTCAGCAGATCTGTCATTGTTTCGTTGAATAAAGTAGATGCTCTCCCTTTTGTTATATTTTCTCTTGAAGTGTTAAAAGTAAAAAGTTAGCTCTGAAAATGTTGACTGTGCTTGAAATTGGATATGTATTCTCCATCATTCAAGGATCAATGGTGCGCTCCTATTATTACGGGTTTTTGCAATGAGTTCCTCCACACCCTTTTCCATTACAATTTCCCAATTTCATTTTACTTAAACCAGTTTAATTGATGAAGTCGTGCGGAAATGAAAATAATTGGGAATCGATTAGATTTTATTTTTCTAGAATAATTGATGCAAGGCATCAAAACGTAAAAAAATATAAATGAAGTGAACAATATTGAAGAATGTTTTGTGAGGGAGACAAAAATTCTTTACTTTTTACCTAATAAAACGTTTTATGGCTAAATTTATCATCTTAAACTTATAAATACTAAAGCTTATATCATAAAGAAAGCAATAACATAAACTGTTAAGCCTCTGGCTGGGAGAATTGTCTGAAGGAAACGTTTTTGAGCGATCTAAACCTTTCATGTCTTCTCATGCGTACGATTTCATAGTCACAAAGGGACTTTAAATACGTAATAATTGTTCTTCTTTTTCTTTTAATAGCGGTTTTAATACCTCAGCAGTATCCTTGTAGGCAGCCATTCAAGTCTTTTCTCATTATTTCCAATTCATTCATCTTTGAATCATGATAATGAGGTGTAAGCAAACCGCTAGCTCACTTAAAGCTATTCAAGGGAAGGAAAGAGGCAAAGAAAGTTCCCTTCAATATTCATTAGGAAATCTCCGACTTAACTACTGACCTTACCGTTCGGAATTAAGGGATATCACAATGCACCTTATCCCTTGCAGGCTTCCTTTAATTGGTTGGCTGAAACAGTTTTCATTTATCTTCATAAAGTGCAATGCCAGCGATAGTTAATGTATCTTATAAATGTTTATTTTTCAGTAACGATTTTATACACTTGAATATTTCAATTTCTTTGTAAATTCTAATTTGTACAGTGCTCTTTCTTAATAGTACAATTTCTTTTAGCATAAACCATGTGGATACTCTAGTTATTTCTTCTAATAAGTTATTATTTGCATTACGGTTTTTGACGGAGAAAGTAAAATTATCTTCGTATCTGAAAATATATTTTCATTTCTACGAGAAAGAAGTAACTCTATAAAATGTACTTGTGCAGTAAAAGTACATGTGTAAAATGTTTTGTTAATTTTAATAATAATTTGGTATGATCTGACGCTTATTTGTTGAAGATATGCGTTTTATAATAAATTATATTCCATTTATTACCATTTAGCATCATGAGAACGATTAATGTAGGCTATAAAAGGAATAAATTAATTTTAACAAATTCAAGTTGTGATTTAATATTTTTGATTTTCGTATTCTTGCTTGCTAAGCTTATGTGATAATGGTTTTTGAGGACTGCAGATTCCAAGGTACGGCGAATATGATAGTGGTCTAATAGAATGTATGTCATGGAATAATAAAAAAGTTTTGAATGTTGACGTTCATCATTTATTAGTAAGTTTCTGAAAGAAAGTGACACAACCCTCTTCTGAACACATCCATCCTTATCATCAGTTTGAGTAATTACATGAATCGCTAATGCTTCTGAGCAACTAAAAACTATTTAGATTTAGGCCGCCGACTTGTTTATTTCGATAATTGAAACCGAAGTTCTTTTCTCATCCCGCATTCCAAAGGTGCTCCTCACATTGAAAACTTTCTCTCATCTCGCCATTTCCACCCTGTTGGATCACCCTTTTCCCTACCTTCTTCACGTTTCCCGTCCTCTCTCAATCTCCGGAAAAGAAACTTTCTTCCAACTTTCTTCCGTCACTCAACCCCTGCCGACTGTGGAGCTCGCAACTGTTCGTCTCTCCTGTCCGCCGCCTTCCACTCGAACCCCGTCTCTTCCCGGTATTACTTCTCCTTTGTCCTAAGGGAGCGTCCCTCCACTTGTCCCCAGTCACGCCCCGACCGTCGCGGACCGTCAACCGCACTTCTTTTCTCCAAAAGTCGAGGCATCACCCCCGTCGAGAGAGATGACGTGACTTGTGCTGCCCCAAAGTAAACTCCGGCTTCTACGAGGAGAGGTTTCTAATGGAGGGTGAGCAAACTTCATTATACTCCCGACGCTTCAATCTACCTCACGCTCGAGGAGGTTTTTTTCCTTACCTTACACTAACCTTCCTTTCCGTCCCCGTAACCTCGCACACACCCTTCGCGTTACGTCGACGTCTCTCTCTCTTCTCGTCGTGAGGATTTCACTGTTTTAAGGGAGTCTTACTGCCCCTCGAACAGTTAGAGCAAAACTATAAATTGCTGGCTTTGTTGGCGTAGTGGTTAATGTGCTAGTCTTGCAACGCTGATGTCCCGGGTTCGAATCATTGTTCGATCATGCTTCTTGGTGTGCGTTTAAAAGAAGATGGGGTTTGTTGTAAAAATGGTCAAGTTTGACTAAAATACGCCTATCAATAAAGAGGGTATTATTATTATTTCTATAAATTATTCACGCAAATATTTTTGAGTGAAATTTTTACTTGGTGAATACTTTTTGAAGTGACGAGTTTATCCATAAAATAAAAATGTTTGTTAATTGTCAATGATAAGCCGCTCACGGGCAACACCATAATCTCCAATATAGTTTTGTAATAAAAGAAAAAAAGAAATGGATTTCACAAGTCATAAATTTACAATTTTGCAGTCAGGAAAAATATTGGGAAAAGTTAAAGTGTAATTTTTTGGAAAGAAAAAGAGAAAAGTATAATTTGTGGAAAGAAAGAGATAAAAGTATGAGAATATAACCAATAGGTTACGTATACACAATGAAAATTACTTATTATCGGTGAAATATATATATATTAGTTGAATGGTTATGCCTCATTTTCTGTATCGAATTGAAATACAAAAGATCTTTACTTTTTCTTGCAGCTGTGTTGCACAGCAATAATAAACAATGCACATTAGATCATCTGTGGGTTTATTTTTCTATCATACTTAACGTGTCTATTCTTCAGTTTGTTTTATTTGATAAATTATCACCTTTGTATTTTTTTAAACAAGTTAACATCAAATAGGGTTCAGTTTTCTGAGGATATAGAAAACTAGTTTTCTACTGTGGGTAAAGAGAGGAGATCTGATGTCGTGACAACATGTGACTTTATGGCACATTTGGCCACCTAGTAATAAACGATCTATAAGGGAGCTTATGCCCGGCAATGTCTAGCTTTGGGTTGTTGTATGTGTAAAAACTTATCTATCAAATGACTCTATTTAGTCATGAATGACGTTTAAACTTTGTAATGGATCGGATACTACAGTTTTATGTTTACCTTCGCATAAAAACAAATCTAGGAGTTAAGCCTCCAATATACAGGCCATTAACCTTCTGTGGTGGTTGTTGAATTATAGGATCCTGTTTTATTATGAGCTCCAAAAACTTATGCTATCACCATGGAAATATCTCTTTGAACGTATGGGTTATGCTGCTAATGTTTGGTGGTGGTTTTTGAGGTGGAAGCATTACCACATTTATCAAAAATTGCTCTTTTACGTACAACATTATTCCATGAACGTATCCTACGCTACACGTTATCGTTCATGTACCCTAACATTAGGGGCGTACTGAATGCGTATTGCTGAAGTTAAATGACTTCTAATGCTACGTTGCTTTATTATCTTATCTAAAACATTATATTTTAGGCCACAGACAACTAGCGAAATGTCTTTGCTTAGGTCTTTTGATTAAGTACCGTGTAATTCCATTCTCTCCGATACTATTTAAGCTCTGAGATAAATTAAAATGATTAGTTAGTTATATTAATCCCATTTCGTTATTTATCCAAGTATTAATTCGTATTTTTGTTAAGAAGGCAAAAGAGTGAATTAATTCTCATATCAAAGATACATCGCTATATAACACCTATCTTTAGGGGGATTATAAATTAAGTAACTTACTTTAAATGGTGGTAGGCATCCCTTAATACTTGCGGTATAAAACTGGATAATTAAACCTTCTATTTAAAATGGTCTGGTATTTGGAACAATTGTTTGGAAGTTTTTGATTGATGAAATTGAAATCTTTATCGTTATTAACCTAATTTAAAGTTGCGCATTTAGGTGCCCAAATACAAGTTTATTCTTGTAGGAATTACAACGTGATGAGCTCCGCTCCACTTGTGAGTTTATTAGCTCTGAGATCTTAGGCTCCAATTCAAACTAGGGTATGCTTGCCTGAGCGCTTGTAGGAAGGGTTAATTGTTGTAAGAATGGTATCATTAGACCTCATTAGCTCTATAAAACTTGATCATCGTTACTATAAACGCAAATTGGCTTGTTCGGCCTTACTGATAGTAAAGGTGGCATTTGTAACTCCTTTTATGGAAATATAGGCAGACGTAATATCATGTTAGCGAGCCAGACGATTATTCATGGCATAAAATTAGTTAATTGGTGACCCAAATTTATATTAGCAGTAAGGAATAGGTCTTCCTATACCTTGGGCTGTCGAGCCCGATGGGTGCGATTCCAGCTTAATTATTGCCCAAGGGAGTAATTTACGTCACTGCTGTTCGTCCTCTGATGAGCTCACCCTTTGAAAACACATGTAAAAAAATGACCTAGTAGAGAAATATGAAATAAATAGCAGCTAAAAGACATTAGATGGAAAACTGAATGATTGTTTAGTCTGACATTGATTACTCATATTTCTAGAAACTGAAGAACTTTAATTTTATTCATACTGGATTTAAAAAGTAGGGCATACATTTCCCTTTTCGGCAGGTGCTTCACCTCGTCTAATTACCCCACGAAAGAAAGAAAATGTTTATACTCTCGCTCACCAGGTGTACCCACGTTTAAAAAAAACGCTTTTACAACAAAGACGTCACGCTTCAACTATACGAAAGCGTCACTTCTTTCTCCTCGCAACTCCATCATCGCCTGACAAATGTCACCGTTCAACAAAGCCGGTCGCACCACACTGTTTTCCCTTTCTATGTTAATGTTCATTCTTTGAAATTTGCGACCCCCCACGAGGTGGATATTTTTAGTTCCAATTTCATCCGTGGCGCTGCTCTTCTGTTTGTTCGTTCCCTCCACTCTTCCACACACCTCGACCCTCGGAGAGAAGTTAACGCTCCGCTTCACACTGTGAAACTTTGCAGGAGAGAGATTTCCGTTTCAAGGGAGATGAGGTGGATAAGTTACTTTCGTGATGGACTTGCGGAGAAGGAGGGGAGCTAATAACATGACTCTTTGTGTCGACTCACCCCGTTTGTGTGAATGGGGGAGTTTGGGGGGAAATATTGTTTCCCGAATGGGGTTGACGATGGAGTAATGCTAACCTCCCTATGAACGGGAGGTCACTCGGAAAGATTTTGCTTCCGAGCGGTTGTAATCCTTCTCACTCTTTTGCGGTTGGACTGTTTGGAGGCCGCGGGATTCGTTTTAAACTGGGAGATTATTTTCTGGTTTACGCATTTTTTTCTGATTTCGGATTGCGTTTCTATATGAGTTATACATCCGACCTCATTTGCCGAATATATCAGTTAAATTGGATGGTTTTATTCCGATTATTTGTAATGAGATTCGTGCTGTGACAACTAATTATTTTTGAAGGGATTAATTCTCACTTTTTACCGAATAATAAATTGGAAATAAAAGAACTGTCTGCGTCCACAATTTTATTTTTAAAAACACTTTTTACCGAATGTATTTACATTGATTCCGAGCGTAACTCGTTCCCTTATTCATGTATGAGATTTAGTTATCTCCTACATTATCTCTACTATATTTTTTATATTAACATAGTATTATTGTGTCCTATACTTTATTGGACATATATTTACGTTATTAGCAATTAAAATACAATTTTCAGACTATTTTCATGAGGAAGGTGGATTTTTTCTAAAAGGGTGTTTGGGTGCTTTCTTGTTTTTCACTTCATTAATTTGACTGTCTACCTTTTTTTTCAAAATTTCGGTGTATATAATTTAATAAAACAATTTAATACCTGTTTATTGTATAATTATCACTACTTATCTGAAATTTCTTCAAATATTTGATGCCATTTTTGTCGTTCTTTAACGTAACATTCATTATTTATCGTTCAAAATGAATGATCAATTACTGTTAGTTCTGGTGATGATTGTGATTGAATCTTTAAAAGACCATTCACTCAGAAAGTTATTTGGATAGTACCCTTTGTTTTAAGCGATGGCGTTATCTTTTCCATAGTTCCCTTGGATTCAATTTTCTCTAAATTTTGTTGCAGTGAGAGGTCAGTATGCCAATGATCCACTGCGAATAAATTAAGGGTCTATTTCGCGGATGTTTGCGATTGCTTTCCGTACCACTTGCTTTTCGTTATATGACTGTTAGCCTTTGAATTCTAGAGCTAAGCGCCCTTTCCTTTACAGCCTTTTGCGGCGAGATGGCCCATCCGTATTCAATAAGCCTTGTGAATTCCTCGGGATCTATAATCGTGTATTATTTCCTCGGACTTCCGTTTGGAATTTCAGTATCGTGCAATCGCCGAGTGGAAATGGCTTTGTTCGTAAATGTGTACTTCATTTTAGACCCTAATTCTCTTATCTCGGAATGATGTCCATTTCCCTTCTCCATGATACCTTCTTCACTTCTTTATAACAGAACGAAATGTGAAATGTATTTTTGTCGACTCCTCTGAAAATAACTCGTACTAAATGTTTTCTTCTTTCGATTTCCTATTCAATCTGTTATAATATTAGTTTAAAGTCAATTGAAATATTTGCAAACGGATGGAATTTGAATACATACCTAGAATATTATGCATCGCGTATGTATTATTTTACTGCAAAACGATAATATGCTCGTATATTTGGGACTGACAATTGTGAGATTACATATGGCCTTTGCTATTTGAAAATTTTGGGTGTATTAAGAATTTATCACATTAGCTCATTGTAGATAAAAACAGTTTTAATTATGTCATAGTAATATTTCGGCTTCATAGCAGAATTATATTTGATTAACAAATCGATTAGGAATTACTGTTTCGATTTGGGTAGGGAAATAATTCTTCTCGACATTTTAACTTTCGTAGTATACGTATCGTATGGTCATCGCATTTCCTGAGTTTGACCTTTATGAGGGAAAGGGTTTCTGGTACATACCCTTGACACGGTCATGAGGAAGTCATCATTTCCGGATTCATCTCCCAAAGGTTAAAGTTTTTGAAGAACAAGGGTGGATTACCGAAACTCATGGCCAAGGGTTGAGCAACGACTTCCCAGGAAGGTCACCGTTGGCTGAACAAGGGCCTCCATAAACTTACTCGCTACCGAAGCTCCCTTCGAGGGAGAGGAACTTTATGTTTGTCATAAAATTAAACTAATTGCAACGCAATACTCAAATACTCTGGGGATTGCACGCGTGTTTCATCTTTACGTTAAGTTAAAATGATAAAATCATTCAATAGGGACAATAGAAACTCGAGAGACTGGATCTCTAATGAAAATGATGTTTCTAGGTGAATCCTTTGTCATTTTTTCAAACCGTTATTTCTTAATAATCGATTAGCTAGAGAGTAGATTATGCAACTTCGTAATTTTCAAACTAAAATGTATTCATTTATGCTTTTACTTACACTTTAGTGTGGATATTATGAAGTTGCCTTATTCACTTACGTTATTCCTTTTACGATGAAGTTTTCTCTCTCAACATTATGTTGTGTAGGGTAAATTTGGTATTAAATCAATGGTACCTCAAAGAATCATCCTTTGGGAAACATTTTGTTGTGGTTATGTTTTCAATGGAGTAGATCTCTATTGAGTCTGAAAAAGTCTTTATGTAGCTGGTCGACTAATAAATTACTTAGTGTACTACCTTTGCGTCATATATCTACGAGAGCTCTATCTTCTAAAATACAATCGAGATCTGCCATAAATCACATGGCATTCCGCGTGTGCAGGATCTGCCTGTCAACTTCAAGCATAACTTAAAAGATTCGTGCCCAACTTTTATGTCTTTACTGGAGTAGAAGAGGGACACATTTTCCCGAGTGCGCATTCACATTTCCAGCCGACAGTTTCAATATTTCGTCTCCATTCCTTTCCTCTCGGAGGCATTCAGAAAGTACTGCATGCGTGCGCGGGTGTTGTTCACCCGGTATTTGGTATGAAGAGATAAATCCCCTTACGTGGCACCGAGCAGTGATTTGCAGGTAGCACGGGAGAGGGAGATCGTGGCGGAGGGATATCCAATGGCCTCCCAAGCATTCGCAAGGAATGACGGGAAGGTAAGATGACCGCGAAATGGCGTCCTCGCGTGGCTGGAAAGGGCGGGAAAAGAGGAACGTGTTTTTCCTTCTCTTTCTTCCCAAATACTTTTTACAACTCTCATCTTACGTCTGTTTGGAATGGAAGCACGAGAGGAGATTGATGGAGGGGGTTTCGGGGAGAACTCGGCAGACGGAATGAGATGCGGGATAAAGTTATAAATCCGGTACGAATGCATAAAGAGGGAATGCACGTACACGCCCACTCTCTTTCCCTATTTCATCTGCCCGCTGCTCATTTTCATTCCCCGAGGAGAGAGGCAACTTGTAAACGGGTTTAATTCTCTCTTATTGCCCCTAGGAACTGGCCCGCGTCGTAAAAAACGGCGGATTTATAAACAAATGATTTTTTTCGGGAGGCGAAGGGCGAAAAGATATGTGCCCGTGGCGGATGTATCCCAGAGAGGAGGAAAACAAAGGGATGATGGAAGTTTCTGAAGGGGAGATGAAAAATATATTCGGAGCAGGAAAATATTTTCGATCTCCTGTCGTTTTTTTGGGGGGGACTTTCTTGGTCTACCAATTTATGGCTAATAAGATGCAGGAAGCAGGCTATTTGATTCACGTGATTTCGCCATGTTTATTTTCTCCCGGTAACGAATGGCTAATTATAGTGGATATGTAATGTTGACTAATCAAATGTTTGAGGTGTGAAAATTGGAATAATACAAAAAAATCTAATTAAAACGATGGTAGTAACTTTTGGGCTACGGATAAAAATAGAATACGAATTTTGGCAATTAAAAAATGTTTTAAAATTTATTTTGGATAGAATGTAGGCCACGTATTCACTCATATTTACATTACTGATTTGATGGTTAAGGTTATCTTAAGTTGGCAAATTTGTTTACTAAATACGAACCATTGAACGTAGAGGAACAAGTAAATCCTCCAGTTCTCACCTTCTTTCCTTGCATCGTATAGTTTACTTTTAAAGACATTAGCGTTACCTTAAATTTACATTTCTTCTAATTACATATATATTTTTTTAAACTCACCATAAAAAATAGATTCTGATTTAGCATTTGAATGATCACTCAACGAATAGCCGTTATTTCATCGTAAATCTTATGCGAATAATTCTCCAGAATCAATATCAACATACCATACTTATTTGAGTTATATTGATATAAAGCATCAGTTCCTAATTACTCTGTATTTAACTAAGCATTATTAGTAGTTAAATAGGTGTTTTGTCACAACCTGAGCGCATTACTATACATTCTTTTCAAAGCTTTAGCATTTTAAACTCCTTTCGTTCCAAACAGTCGCCGTTGAAATCGCCGATTTAACTCGGACATATTCTTTACATCTTCCCTTATCCTCGTAGAGTCCCTGAATAGAAATTATTAGCTTCCTTCCGAATCTGGGCTCATTAGTCTCTTTCCGACCGATTTCAAAGCCCTTTTATTTATTTCTCAAATCCACTCACACGTGCAACAATCGCAAATTCTCACGTGCCCGTATGTGCTCCTTCTGCTCGCGAATAAACAGCTGGCCCTATTAAGACGTTCTCGCCTGTCGGATTAATGACCTTAATCCCGGCCTTGCCCTGAATTAAACATTGTACCACGCCGTCCGTTCCCTCGTCGGCTTATGAATCTTTTTTTCTCCCTCTCACACGGACTGTCTTCTCTCTCTTCTTCTCTCTCCCCGCCCTCCCTGTTTTTCTCTCCCACCCTTTCTCTTATTATACTCCCAAGACTTATTTTCCTCGAGGCATTTTGTTGCCCCAAGGATTTTCTCAAGAATCGCAGCTTCGGAGCCGGCGGGAAATCAGTCTTGCGAGTTTCTGATTGTGTTTCTCTTCGTGAGGAGAATAATGTTTTTTTCTGCTCTCGATGTTTTTTTCCCTTTCGAGGGGAACCAGTGATTGTGCCACGCTCGGTGGAAGCGACTGGAAAATTGGTGACGAAATGGGAAGGCTCGCCGATTTTTGTATGAGCGTAGGAAATGATTTTCGTTTACGGTGGTTAAATCGAGCTGCCCCTAGTGAGAGAAAGATGTCTAATTTTCAGTCGTTCCGCTAGTCCTGTGAGGAAATATTTGAACTATGGACTGTCTAGCGTTACTTCCGAGTATCGTTGAAGATGTTTGTATCTGAATGGCAACTGAGAATGTCTGTTTGAGAGATTGTCGTCAACTGTTTCCTCTCATGGTAATATCCACCCAACTAAAATTAGAATGTCTTTTATAAGCTTTTATTTGGTCTTTTTGATCTTCGTTACCTAAGTATTAAAATACTTCTAACTTATACGAGTATTGTGATACTAAATTTATGAAAGATGGAAAGCGTCAAGTCGACTGAAACTTACATATGGCATTAATTTCAATTTCGTTTCATTGCCGTAGTGATATCCGGTCTCGTAAGATAAACTATTATTTGTTTTACTTTTCGTTTTTATTGGTGCATCGAATTCACTGTAGACTCAATATTTTCTTGTTTGGCCCAATCTCTTCGTATATGTAATAATATGAGGTTTAGTTAATGATGCCTTGGCTAGTGATTATCTTCTATAAAAGTAAAATTTAAAAACAATATAGAGAAAATATTCAATGGCTTAGGATTGGAAAATTATTGAATACTGTATTGAGTTGAAGTACCCAAAAAAGAGTTGTCACAAGTTGCCACGTGGCCAATTCAATGCACCCAATTCTTTAGAGACCGACTGGAGCTTGGAATGCTGGCAGATCCGAGAGCCCCAAGTTTATCTGAATACTCAATTCTACACCTTTATTCAGAGAGTTTACTTTTTTCATCGAAAATGTCAATTTTTCTACTTAATATCTCCAGGACATTATGTATGTATTTTTGAAGAGGGGGAAGGAAAGGAAAATCAACTTGGATCTACATAAAGAAAGAAAATTTGGAACACGGCTGTTAATAAATTTGTGGTTGAAAATATGTTATTGGATCAACATATTTGTGCTATTATTTAGGCATCAGGTTTTTTTGGTTAAACAAGGCCTAATGTTATTTTTATCATTGCTGGGAAAATGCGTTTACGTCAATATTCCATGTATTAAATACTCATAATCATGGGTTTCGAAATGAGAGAGTGTTGTATATTAAACTGTAATATATTTTACAAAGTTTTCCTAAACAATTATTGATTTACGTAAATATCTTCAACAATTTTTGTACCGTAGTAAATTGAAAATCTATTCAGTTTGGTGATTGATTGAATTCCGATTGAGTAATGCAATATTTCATAAAGGTAATCCGATGGAAATGTATTCATCATTTAAATGCAAAATTATGTTGATGATTCTCCTTGTAGAGGAATAGAAATTCAGTTTTCAGATTCGTATTGCCATATGAAATTAATCATTTTTTTAATTCATAGATTAAACTGTATATTGAAATTGTTTACCATTTTTATCGTTACAAATACCCATTTTTTGAAATATGCCATGAAAAGATGCCAAAGTCAATAGCAGACTTTGATAGCTCGTAAAAGGAAATTCTAAATTAAATAGTTGCGCTATGTAAACTTGCTTTTAATAAACTCACGCTCTCACTTATCTTTTCTTTTTATAACTTTCGTTCGAATCAAAATTTCATCTCTCGCCATTGCGTCGTTGATTGCACTCAGAATCGTAAATCCATTCGCTTGACCAGCCTCGTTAGTCGAGTGGATAATATTAACCGCTCTTAAGCTTCGATGGCCAGTATTTCCTAATATCACGCCCCACGACCTCCTTTCAATCCATTAATCTCTTTCATCATTTCATCCTTGGGTCCTAAGATCTCGTTAGAGCTCTCTCACACTGTCGTTATTAGTCCTCTATTCCCGTGAGATATTCACGTTTCGTTAGTATCCTTTTGCAGATCGTGTTCGCAACGCTTCTCGATTCTTGAAAATCGAGTTACTTTAACGTTGGAACGCATAGTCAGAAATATCATAATCTGTTCTTAGCTTCTTGTTGTTCTTTTTTGTGAGGAATTATTTCGCTGATTTGAATGTTTTTCGTCGCATTACAGCTGAAACTTCCGAAAATAATCTTAATCTTTTCCAAAAGTTTTATCTGGATTAAAGGTGTCTTCTTATGGAAATAGGAGATTTTTTGGTTCCAAAAATTTTGAAATACTCAAATTCTCGCAACGATATGAAGAAATTGTGTCACCTAAACGATACCGCGGAACGATAAATGCCTGTTTATGTAAGGTATTCTCCTTTTTTGTCTTTATAGATGAAATTAATCCGTTCACACACCGTTCTTTTTTAATTGGTGCTTAATTTTTGATTCCATGATCTCTTGGTATTCTACAGCAAGGTTTTCCTTTGTAAATTAAAATATAATATTGTCGTCACAGGAACTTATCTGAAACTATCACATAATTTTAGAAAAAACTGAAGAATGCATTGCTAAATTTATGCAAAAAGTCATTGTTAGAAACAGTTACGTGACATCACAAGGGATATAAATCAATTTCGAAAAGAAAAATTCATAGTCCTGCTTTATACATTTCCAGGTATTTTCTAAATCAGTTCCATGTCATAAGTAGCTTCAACCATCTATAACTCCCAATGTCAATCCCTCTATCCATGAAGAAGGTAACTCTTAAATTGGGAGCATCGGAAAGGAGTATTACTGTATTTACTGAGTAGTAAGAAGATGAAACGCTAAACACTAACATAATAAATAACTACATATAATATTTAAACGTTTAATGCTAGTTAATTACGAACACTATTTGCATTTTATCTCATAATTAGGTGAGTAATAACATTATCTAAGCAGTAATATGCGAGGTCATTGCATTATAATAATTTTTCTATCATACTACGACTATCATCGTGATGATCAAATTTCATTAGAGATTTACGTTTTACCTGTCTCTTGGAGTCTCAGAATCATACAAGAGAGATAAGAATTAGATAATACAAACAGTGTAAATCTAGAAAGTCACCATTCCGTGCTCTCCTTACTTTCCTTCGAATTTCCCGACTCCTTTCACGCCTTAGCCGCCATCGAATCCCGTAGGCGTGTGATTGGTGTGCACTCGAATCAGGAGTTGTCGCTTTCCGAACTTTGGCAAACAAGATCCTCACGCTTTTTCCCCATTCCTCTCTCGATTCGATTTTGTCTCCGGTGACCGTAAAGAGAATTCTCCCGCGATCCATCCCTCCCCTAACGACGGAGGGTGGCGGACAGAGTTCCATTCGTTAAAGTTTAAGCGCAGTTAATTTGCCCCGCCCGGTCTCGGAAAGGGGTCGTAATTTGATGATTTGCTACGGAAGGGGGAATTGTTTTGTAGCCATTGCCTCGGTGGGGAATTAGATGTCATTCCCATCGAAAGGGGGAGAAAAATAGGAAACGAAAGGCCGCTCGGAGGGGTTTAGAGCGGTCGCGGAGGTCTTATAAATCCAAATACTTTGTTCGGGAAGTTGATTTCGATGTTACGGAAAGGTCCTTGATGGGATTTTTACCTCCGATGTTTCGGCGTTGTTTCGGAAAAATTGAATTTGTTTCCTTTGCCTGTTTGCGATTACCTCGTCTGTCTTGCGGATTCGTACTTTTTTAGGTTGTCTCTGTCTCCTGTTCGACAATGTGTTCCGTTTATGTTTTACCTCGTCGAACGAGGTATATTGCAACAATAGTATATTATGTGTAAATAGCTGTTAACTCATAATTCATTTATATATCAATAGTAACAATTAACGTTAATTTCTGCAAACAAACAAGACTTATTTTATCTTTTGTATCATATATATATCTATCCATTTCAAATTGGCTGTAACATTATTGGTGAAATGTTTGGTAATATTAAAGAATTAGCATGAGTAATTTACTATCACCGAACAGCATATGTGGGATTATGAATGATGACGACAATTCATCATTTTTTTCACTTTTTTTTCTTCGTCATAGTATTTTCATTCTTGACGGAGTTCTTAATGGCCCTTCTCGGTAAACGAGAATCATTAGAGTATATTTTAACAATTCACGATTTAGTTATATTTTACCGTACAGTGGTTTAAATAACAGCGTGTAATGAATGAAAGGAACAATAAAAGCCAAAAGAAAGTAATATGAACCTATCTGATAGACAAACAAATGTAAATCCTATATTATTTCTATAATTTAATAAGTCATCTATGAGTCGAAGTATAAACGGCTGCGAAGAAACTCGTAGAGAGCGGGAATCTATAATATTTATAAATGAATTATTTTCAGTAATTGGTATGACCATTTATCATAATTAATGATTAATAATTCTAAATATAAGGGCATTTGCAATTTCCTGAAATTATTCATATATTTTACATTTCTGAAAAATCTTTTGCTCCTGAAATACTGATATAAATAAATCCTTTGGGTGTCCTTTTCCTTAAGAAAATGATATTAAATCAGTGAAAATGTGCATTCACAGTACAATTTAGCTGTAGATAAAAAGATTTGGTCAATGTATAACTAAAATTACCTAATTTAAACATACATAATATGAAGTGTCACATGCTATGATTGGCCAAAGGCGTGATTTGGTATTCAGAATGATATCCATTTTTTTATATATGAATCAATGCTAGAGTAATATTAAAGCTAGCTATCACATTGGAATATCTCTTAAATTAACTGTAGTTATTTTAAAAATCTTGGTATTTTTTCTAGAACGCAGTGCTCAAAAAATTATACAAAAAAGAATTCCGCAAGGTCTTTCTTATTTCGAGTGAAATCATCTTCCGAATATGCGGTCGTTTATTTGTGCAGCATCCAGTTTCTCTCAAAGAATTCCCTTGGATTAACGTCTCTTGCGACGCGTCGCTTTTCATTGTTTTTGGCCGTATTATGGAAATATATTTCCGTATATATTTGCGGGCATTCACTCACTCTAAAGCGAAGCAAGTGCTAAATTTTCTTGCTATATTTTCTCATCATTCAAAACTTGTCCTTGGATCCTGCGAACCCTTTCTATCCTCTTACTCTGATAATATCTCTGCCCATAAATCTTTCGGAAACCTTCTCATCCATATCTTCTTAGTATGGATTCTTACTTTTTTACGCCATATTATCCTTTCACCAAAAAATCCGACTTTTTGCCTCGTGCCCATACTGAAATCATATCGAGCTGCTTAGAATTGGAAATTCGAGACCGCATCTGCACTAGAAGAACTCTCCTTCTGCACTAATTTACTTCTCTCGAAAATAGTCGATATTTGACCTGCGGTTATTTACTGTAATATCATGAAAACTTTTCTCTTTTCTGCCTCCTGAAACGTAAAATTCATACTTTTTGCGAGGTCATTGTTTTACTTACCGAGCATAAATTACTCGAATTTTATCTCCCTCCATTCAGCGCGTTGCAAAAAATGAGGGGAATATTCTGACACAATGGATATAGCTGGATGATATTTTAAATTCTAATTTATATGTTTTCCCGTTTTTTACCACTCCTTTATTGCCATATGGTGACCCAAAATTAGCTACGTATGTATGATGTACTATTCGCTATATTTTAAATTTATAACTTTTGGGGTTTTCTTTCGTTATTTTATATTTTTATATTCTCTATCAATATTTTGTCTAAAATTATGGTTTATATCCAATTGTAGTTTACAATATTAGTTCAGCATATGAGTTACCATGCCTTGTTGCAAATTTTTGTTGGTTCCTCATGAAATTTTTCAATAGACTCCAGTATTGATTTGGCCATTGGCTTCAGTTTTATCACTCCATTCCAATTAGTTTTCCGTATGTTTTATTTTGGTAATGAGCAAAATTCTATTGGTTTCTAGCATGTATTCTATTATTACTTTCGTAATCTTTCATGGGTTTTCTAAAACTCTAATGGGTCGAAAAATTCTATTTACATAGTAATTAATTTATATACATAAGATTTCATTGCAATTTTGCCTTCTGGCCAGGTGGCAATGTTTAAGGGAAGCATAAAAATGAATTTAAGCGAGGCATTTGCCCAAAGACGGGAGGCAAACCCTTCCAAATACCTTCCGTAGGCTGTATATTAAATTTTACCGTACATATTATAAGTACATAAGTTATAATATCTATCTTACATAAAATATATATGATCTATCATTTAACTAAAATAATACAGTACATGGTAAAGTATCCACATAGTCACATACATATAAATAGATTAAATGAATATAACTAATACAACTCGAGATAACAATAGAGAGGAGATAGCCGTGAACTGCACTATAATAAATTACATACAGTTTAACTTAAGCATATTTTTGAAAATGTTCAAATTTTTTTGGCATTGACATGAGAATTTCCGCAGGTAAAGCGTTTCATTCCTTAATACCTCTAATTCCTAGTACTATAGAATCAAACAAATTAAGTTGAACTATCTTTAAAGTTAATCAATTTACATTTGGCGCCCCTTAAAGTTTATCCGCCATACAATCGGCACTATGACTGCAAACGAGAAAAGAACAAAAAGTGTTTTAGCACTGGAAAAAGTGAATTTCGCCGAAAAGGTTTCCTCCAATCCGCCACGATGCAGTTTATCGCAACCAAATTGTTGCCAACAAATCGAAATCAGGATTCTCTCGCGCAGCTATTTTTGCGCGATCGAAAAAGGAGACGTAATTTATGTAATGTTCCATTCGCTTCCACTGAAACCGGTATGAAAGAGCAGCGTCGGATCCGAAGCCAATAATAGAGGAGGGGTTTTAGTGAAATGGTGCGAAATTGGATGTCTCCACTCCGCTCCAGGAATTCTGGATATCGGAAGCAAAACGAATGATTTTCCTCGGGATCAGCGCGGAGACAAGGGGAGAACGTGGGATGGTTACATGATGTGATCTCGCAGCAGGAGCACCGCCATTATATATCGAACTTAGGAATCGCTTCCTTAGCATCGTGTCCTAAACTCGGGCATCGGATGGAGGAGACGTTTGTTAACTCGAGATGAAGGAGCATCTTCGAGCAGAATACGAGACGCAGACAAGTAACGGATTGCATATTAATGCGAACATATCTAGGATATTAAGTTTACTTTTTTTTATACGGCTTTTGAAACTTCAATGATCTCCGTGCGCGTCTCTTCCTTTCAACTCTCTTCCGGAAACGCACGTTTGGATATAAATCAGGTGATCTATAGTTCAGCGGAAATATTCATATTTTACATAACATTTTGTCCATGCCTATGTCTATGTAAGAGCCCTGCAAGCCGCATCTCGGCGTGTGGCATGGGGTACAGACACCTTGACTCTATTTTCCTTATCGATTATTTGGCGTATCGTTCGTGGAAAAAATGAATTTTTGAAATGATTCGTTGCAGCATCTATTTCCCTAATCTTCCTCGCATTATCAGAACGGTATAACAACCATATAACAATGGGGTCGCATTATATCGGTTACATAATCTGAGAACGTAATTTCTCTGAACCTATTTAGTAAATTTATCCTTTGAATTAGTCTTCTGTCTTCTTATGATTCCCATCCCGCGTCCTATATCATTTGAGTAGCGCTCGCTGTTTTATCGTAGCAATTCCTTACAAATCGCATCGCCTTTCGTTGTACTTTTTCTAAATCCCGAGTATGACATTTTCAAGGAATGTATAAATTTTGGACTATAAAATTTTCTTCAGGAGGGTTCTTTCTTAAATTCACGAATTATAAGTTAAAAAAAATCATTTATAATTGGAAATATCAAAATATTATAATTGAGTGTCAATTAATCGTATACTCGAGGTATGATATACACGTATCAATGTCAGAATACTTGGATTTGTTGGTCTTTTATGAACATATTTACAACTACGTTGTATGGTAATAATTCAATGGCAACAGTATGTGATTATAGAGATTCGATCCAAGTCGTTTTATTTTTCTCTGCTCTGTTATTTTCATTTTATGCCCACAAATAGTTGTAAAATTATATGTAATTAACTACTATTGTATTCTAAATTGTTGAATAATTCCATAATAATTTATCGGACTCTTAGGGAAATTCCATTATGGAATCGTAAAAATCGCGAAGGGAAACATTCAATTAGCTTTTCCGGTGTAAATCACTGAAAAGGACTTTGAAGCCGTTAGAAGTCGTAATAAATGTTTATTGAGCGATAATTTGCAAAATATTCAACTGAAATAGTAGAAATAGTACTTAAATTCTAGATTATTTTTTTTATATTCTGTCATCTAAGCGTAAGTTCATTCAAATCATAATAGCAATAATAATAATCGTCTGTATTTGTGAGAGATTGAGACTAAACTTGAAGAAAGTCTCTTCTTTCATCTAAACCATCGTCTTTAATTATAAAATTATTGAGGTATGAGAAAGGTATGAGAAAAATCCACTGCAGGAAATGGCCCGCGAAGAGAGAGGGTGTGAAGAACCAAAGAAAACCTACCGATAGTATTAACTAAAAGATGAGAAAAAGAGAACATGAAAAATAAATAAATAAACTACCAATATGTACTTGCATATGACACATAAATGAGAATCAGATCACACTAAAAAAGATAGCAATATACATAACAGGATACAAGTCATAGTAAAAACTCAAAAACATTCGTGAATATTAGTAGAAGGAAGTACTACGTAAAACGAAGGGCGTGAGTACAACACGGAGCTCGAAGGAAGTACATCGATGAATTAGTTGATTTCGAAAAAGCATTTTCCGAAATATGATCCCTCGCGAAGGAATAAAGTCCTTTCACTCATTTACGCCCAACTTTTTCTCCGCTCCGCACTCGTCTGCCAATAAAATTTTCCATGAAAATGGAAACCGAGGGTAAAAATAAGTCGTTTTTTATTTCCTCCCCTTTTTTAATTCGGAAGGGAGATGAAGTATGGATCAAATAAATGGCAATCGAATAATGGAGACTGGTTTTAAAATATCGAGTCTGTCTCACTCGGCCTCTCCCAAATCTGTTTAACGGATTTTCGTATTCTTCCTTCGCACTGCGTTTGCCTCCGCGGGATTTATTACTTGGAATTGCGCGAATCCGTTGGCGTTCTTTTATCTCCTGTCCGCTTCAGCGAAAATAACATATGTGGTTCCCCCTTCCCGTCTCCGCCCGAAGATTTTATTAATTAGCGTAATGTAAATAAATGGGAGTGTCCTCGGAATGCGCTCTTCATTTCTCTTTCCGGTGAATAATTGTTTAAAAGGCACGTTCAATCGTTCATCCGTGTAATGGGATTAATGCGATTTTGTCTCATTGCTAACAGAGTGTCGTTTTCTCGAAGCTGTTGACATCAGAATCAGAAAATAATTCATAGACGAGCAAAACCGTGGTTTTTTACTCTTCGAGACCTGTTTCAAAAAATGCTACGGATTTTGCGAGAGAGGATGCACGAACGGAATATCGCCATTTTACGCAACCAATATAAGTGACTGTCCTCAATTGCTTGTTTCAGTACCTACTACTATTTCTTTTCATTCTACGGTTGCATTTCCTCTTAATTGTATTTCTTTTTGGTTTTCTACCAAAGAAATGCTGTTTATCTACTAATTCACCGAGTGAATTAATACTCGAGTAGAAGCCGAATTTCCTCAGAAAATTATTTATGCTGAAAAAGCCCCCTGTCGACTTATACTCGAGTCAAGATCCCACTTACCTATTCTCCGATGGAAAAGGTATGGCTTAGCAGGTAATCGGCTTGTGTATTGTAAATTGTTGTCTTTCCATCTTTCTACTTTTACTGTTTTTATTAGAAATAAATTCAAAAACAGGTAACCTACTAATTAGTTCCTCAATAATTGTAATTTTATAGTTATCTGTTTTTATTTTGAAATTTACCAGTAACTCCTGCATTTCCCCCCTAGGCTAACATTTGAGTTCATTAGTTTCCCCGTTTTTTTATAAAATTAGGTGTCTCGGCTTATACTCGGATCGGCTTATAATCGTGTATATACGGTATTTCATTTCGAAGATTCTCAACCTACGTTATAGAGCATTTTCGTAACACTTGCTGTTTTAAGCATTACATTAAATGTATAAGAATGTAGGAGATTAAATTTCCTCTAATTCTCTCCATCAGCTTATATATCTACTGACGCAGAACTTTCTCATACTCCAGCAACATCCACAAGGCTGCTTTGAAAAACATTTTCGTTTGATCGTGGATGACGAAATTAATACTGGATGAAGTTCTATCGATCGCTATTGCTTTTGCATTACGAATTCGTTTTGCGGGAGCAATTTATCAATCGTCTTTTATCCGTTGATAAGCGCTCGAAATGGGTCGAACGCAAAAATTGCAGCGCTTTGACACGCGAGGCATTCACTTACTTCGGCAACTCGAGCACGTGAGCTTTAAAAGTAACGTCGCAGCTGACCACAATTAACGATGTCATGCCATAGGTTCGGCATACCCGGAATAGATTCCCGGTCAACTCCACCCGGTGGTCCAAAAGTAATATATTTATGTAGTAATCCTACTGATTAATCAGAGGCCTTCTCTCGATTCTTCTCGGTCACCGAAAGCGTTTGATTGATACGTAAGGAACTTGGCACTTTCTGCTCCCATCCATCTACGTACTCATTTCTGGACTAGATCCTTATCTGAGCCATTTGCTGGGACCCATTCACAGGTTTCGTCCCCTTAAACCATCGTCCCGAGGCGTACTAAAGCGAGACCACTAAAGGCTTACCTTGCCATCCATTCTTCCTTCTTTCTCCGCTCTAAATCCTCTCTGAATCGGATTTTTACTCCTGGAGGGCGCCTTGGTCGTAGATCCTTACGTCACGCCCAAAGCTGTCCAGATTGTAAGCCCTGCCCTTCATCCCTTTATTCTCTCTGCATTTCGCCCTCGCTTCTCATGCTCACTTTCCTCCTCTTTTCTGCCTTTCGCCCTTCTTCTTTTCCCTGTCTCTTCAATGTCCATATTCTGTGAGGAATTTTGCTTAATGTATGGCCCCTATCTGCGGGGTGATAGTTCGTCAAAAATAAGGAAAGCATGAAAGTACATTTTTACCTATCAGTAATACCACTACCGTACTTCATCGTAATCTATATACCGCAGGGAAAAATCTGTGGGATTTTAATTGGATTTACTTCGATTCACCATCTTGTTGCCCTAGTGGACTTGAATTTACGATGTACTTTGATTTTTGGAGTATTTTGTTGGCAATATGATTATTGTGTAACTAAATTTTACGTCAAATTGATTAACTTTTTCCTTGTTAGCTTAAATCCAAGTAAACAAACAAGCGTATGGTGAAGTGCTTTGAAAAAATGTCAGAAAACTGCGAGGATGGGAAGATTAGTGAGAATTGGTTCTGAATATTGTAAATATGTCAACAGACTGAGTTTATTCCTTCAATATCAACTTTCTAAGATAAAAGGGAAATTATCAGGTTATCTAGCGCTACCAAATAAATTTTGCAGTATGATATATATGACCATAGCCATGACTGTTAGGTTTTATACTCGGATAATTATAACTTGATAGTTTCCCCTTTGATAGTATTATAGTAAGTTGTAGCCCTACTGTAAATCAGAAGTTTTGTTACTTTGCATCAAGGCATAGGAACTCAAGAATAGCATTATGATGATGGAAATTTTACTGATCGCTTGATGGAAATTATACTGATCGCTCTAGTGAAGGATATTTGCTCGAAAACAATTCTCATTCTACATCTATTCTGGAATTCCGTTTTTATTCTTAAGGGCCATCGTAAATAATGAATGAATCCTCGGTGGCTTCAGAAACAGAGAAAATTTTCGAGTGGAATGGATTTAGAGTAAAGATAGGAAGATATCGTGAACAAACTCTTTCAGCTTTTAAGGCTATGGAGAAAATGAGTAAAACGAAGAGACAAAAGAAGAGTTGGCAGTAAACTCTTATCATTCATCGCTTAAACACTCCACACACCATTCGCTTTTATTGCCTCTCCTCCTCATCCGGCACTCATTCATTGAAAACTCTGTTATCCTTGGCTTGTTCTTCCCTTTGAGCCCCTACAATAAAGTAGTCTATGTTTCTATCCTCAGTATATTCTAAGTATGTAAGCATATCTCACCGTTATATTCTAGTCATAAGTCTTAACATTTTCCTTTAGATTAAAGTTAAAAAACCTAAACCTTTCGTACATACTTCTTACATTGATTTCTCTCATCAGTGTTAACTGTAAAAATGTTGATGATCTGCTTATTACAAACTTAAAAAACGAGGTGACCATAAAAGATTTACTTTTAAGCCTTTACGTATTTATAACTAAAAGGAAAAAAGGAACACGGCTGTGTTATTAACATTGAGAGTTAAATGAGCTCCAAATAGCCGTTGTTTGCCTACAACCCGTGCGGAAGTACCCTAACCATGGGGGTTAAGGTTAACCGTTACCAAGGTATTGTAAGCGTATTATCTCGATAATTATTTCGGAAGCTATGTTTTCATCTTCGGGAGAAGAAGAGAACTCCTTACGCAAACAACGGCTATTCTTTTAACTTTAAATGTTATTTATGTTTTTAATTTCGCTATATTTTTCTCTCTCCCATCTCCTTTGAGTGTTTGAATACCTATTTCTTGTTAGTAATTCGCTCTTCTTTTGTGTGGCTCGATTTGCTACGTAGTGTTTATTCTATTTGAGTTTAGAAAATAAAGTTCCTTAAACGAGTCTCACTTATTCTTGAGCCCAAGAAATAGGTAACAATATGAATAATAACAATAAAAATCAAATCAATTTCATATGTTTTTCCTGAAATGGGAATTCTATATGTTAGACCTCGATCAGCAGCAATTTGATAATTTTAAAATTTCTGTTTAATTTCATATGAACATTTCAATTTTGACCTGAAATCATAAAAAATTATAGCACCATGCATTTTCATGATACCCTCGATAAAACCAATTTATGATTTTTACCATTTCATACGAACTGATCCTTTTAAATAGCATGGCTTCATCTCTACATTTCCTTATGATTATCGAATACTTTTTCATTGCTGGCATTGATGTGAATTCTTTTTTCAATTTTGATGATAAATCGCAGTATAGTCGTGATTTTGAATAGCATTTAGGAGCCCAAGTTCCATCGATCCGAAGAAATCTATCGCAAAAATCCACGTCGATACGTAAAGGTCTGGGAAAAATGCCATTGCTCTTTCACTTCGCCCATTTAGGATGCAAACTCTTGTAGTACTTTTGGTGCTACTCCATCAATTTAGTAGAACTTGTAGTTGCCTCTCTAAAGCCATTGAAGACTTTAATACGACCTTTCCTACTTTAAGGTATTATCCTCCATTACTATGATATTCTTTGTGTGTCGTTGCCCTTATCGAACATACAACAATCCTGCTCGATTTCCGACTTTAACATTTAAAAGAAGTTACCGTTAATCATGCTACCTTTGTACGATAATTTAATTTCAAAGTACTGAATTGAGACATAATTCTGAAGCGATTTATTGTTTCCTGACAGTTTTATCAATAGTTCATGCAAGTTTTTCCCCTTTCCAAGTGAGATGTATAGGCAAGTCTTCCTTTGTCAAACACAACGATTGTACTACCTTCTGTCCTATTCTTCGTATCAAAAATATATTCTATACATTTTTAAAATATACATTTTAAGCAATAAATTAAGGAATTTTATGGAAAATCCTCTGTAAAAAATGTTTTCGGAAATTTGGGGTATGTATTGTTTGAAATATATATTACGAAGGTTTCAGACAGTCTAGCCTGCTGCATTGAAATTTATTTTAAGCCTTTAATTATCATAATTATGTTAGGTACGGTTGATGTTACCATCGCCTTTAAAAAAAAACTCCCGAAAAATTTGTTATTTAATCTTATTTACTTTTCTATTTTGCTTTCTCTTTTGTTTTCCGACCATTTTTACAGGTTATCGTAACATCTCGCATGCATAATATGAGTAATCTATAACTTTGAATGGTTGAACTGCATATTATAATTACAATTTAGAAGTTATAATATCAATGAAGAACATCCGAGCGAGCTTATAAGCACTTCATCTGTAGGATTTAAACCCAATACTCTTAGATTGGGCTCTGAAAAGTGTAACTTATTCTGTATCAGCCTCAGCGCTTTCAAATATATTTCTATCACTTTCCAAAATCGCCGTTAGGATTAAAGTTGTTACTCTAAAAAAGAGCGTCTTACCAGACATGGTTTTCTTTACACTCTTTATGTAAACCTAATTCAACAATTTGTGGGTCAAGTCCAATCTGTGTTGGCATATTTTCCGAAAAACTAGTCCTTTCCATAAGAAGTCGGTGCAGCTTAATTATCTCCTTCTTCAGACTTCACAAGAGACTTGCACACGGACTCCACCGCAGGAGTGATTTTTGAGTCAGACGAATTTTTCGTACCTTTTTTTTCACTCCCGTTTTTGTGAAAGTTTCATTCCGCGCTCCGAATTTGTTGACTTTCACTACTAATTCACCTTTTTTGTTGATAGCGCATTCCGAGCGTTCCCGGCCGTATGTTTCAGCCGGGGCTGTCGCTTTAAAATGCGCCAACGTTTTTAGGCGTACGATGGGTCACTTTTTTACTGTCACTATCTCAATTTTACTCCATCACTATCCCCCGTCCTCGCCTCCGAAAGAGGGAGAAAACCGCAAACAACGGCGCGATCTATTTCCGAGCCCTTTTGTACGTCGTAGAGGGAGCCACCGAAAAAGAGGAGCGTCGTTAATTTGAAATACGGACGTTTATCTTTTTCCCGCGTCAACCCGTCCCTTCGCCGGACTTTTCAAAATGGAAATTCCGATCGTGACGCGCGTTACCCCTCGCGACGGGATTGCATTATGACGCTTAAGGGCTCGCTGCGATCAAATTGTATGTTACGCCCCCCCGTATGGGAATATGCTCCTCCCACCTCGTCCATCGAATTCCGTTAGTCATCTTTTCGGGGCATAGGTGAGGCTATGTGCAGTATAAATAGGCGTGTAAGCCATCATCGTCATTGTTTCACCAAAAATATCGTTTACATAATTCATCACTGCTGTATGTTAGCTTTATTATATTATAATGTGAGGCCATTTATTCTGTTTGGATGCAGAGGGAAATGGTTATTATTTATCTAATTTTCATAATATTGTTGTGGAATATTATTGAGGAGTTTGCGTGTAAAATTATCAATTCTCATTTACTATATTCATCTCCATTTCAGTATAGTTTACTTCTGATACTAATTAATGTATTAATTACTTACGTATTTCTGTGACTATGAATGGTTTTCTTAAATTAGTAAATAGTACAAGAGCCTCTTTAGCTTATTTTCGACGCGTCAAAGACTCTTGAGATGATATTCATTTGATGCGTTTAATTGCGAGGTTTTTTATTTTAACCTTCCGATTGTGAATTTTGCGTATTATATTGGTAACAACCCTCTACTTAATAATTTGAGGTGATCTGCATCTGATAATGCAGTTGAACCGTGGGTTTTCAAACATTACTATAATTTTCTCTATATCGCTGATTGCTGTTTAGTTAGCACAGAAATGAGATTCGATCGAATTTTCAAACTTAATGGTACATATTCAGCTGTCATAGTAATTTATGAGCGATATTTAATAATTTGGAAGAGAAACGTATTTCAGATAAACGGTAAGGATAGTTTTTACCGAAGATAAAAAAATGAATAGTTATATTGTAGCCATAAACTTCTTGTAATGACTTTTTTCGTCTTTATTTTAGCAATATTTAATCCAAAAGTAATCTATTATAAATATGGTAACAAATCAAACCGAATTTCCATCTATAAAAGCTCATGCATGGTTATCTGGATTTTTTTATTTCTTAATTAATCGACTAAAATATAATTTTTATGTCTTTGCTATTTTTCGTAACGAGAATTTGTTTAACGAAGGCTGTTATAGCTCAAATGGTTTTACTACGAAAATTAAAATCTATCACTCATTCAATTTTTAGGAAAGCTTTCTTGAAAACTATCTTCCTAACGAAGATAAAAATGAGTAGCTCCCGTTTTCAAGCGAAACGCAGCGCTCGAAAGAAAGGAACTTATTATTTCTCCGATATTTTTGAGCGTTCTAAAAAGGTCGAAATCTTTTTGGACGAGATTGCCTCTCCAAAGGAGCCGGCGCCTTCTTGTGCGCGAGACTCCATTAAATTGTGGTCTTTCGCCTGCTTTGACTAGAGATATACCGTCGCTTGTGTCTCTCCCCTCCTCCGCGTGTGTTGTGTGTGGGAGGTTTCCTCGGATACGGACTCCATGGGCACATTAATAACGCCCCCTCTACAGCGGGCTTTTTTTCCTTTTCTCTTGTGGGCCTTCCTCTTTCCACGCGGACCTATAAAGAGGACGTTATACCGAAAAAGGAACTCGGTGTTTACAGAGAGGGAGCGGTGGATCGCTCCCGTTGTTTTTATTAGTTTTGGAACGATGTCGAAAGGATAGATTTTCGGTGGATTTCTTTATGAATTAGTTCCCCGTCGTTGTTGCAATCGATCCGTTGTCTTATTAGCTGATTGATCTTTTTCCGATTAGCCGACTATGTTGCTCTTTCCGTGTTCTGTTCTGAGCTACGTGGGTTGATCCAGTAACTTCTTCAATATTATTTTTGTTACTTCATCCCGTACCATTAGTTATTCAACGGATGTATGTACCTCGAGAAAAGTAAACTTACGAATGTTTTCACTGATGATTTTATGTTTATGGATCGTTGTAGATGGATTTATTGAAGGGCCAGCAGAAGGTAATAATTTTGGTCGAATAGGTTTTATTTTTAAAGAAGGATTCATTGAATTATTGTAATGCAGTTTTTATATTATTTTTATTATTTAGACCTTCATTTTTAATTTTGAATATAAGTAAATGAATACAACATTTATTAAGTATTATATAAAGGGCAGAATATTGAATAACTTAAAAATTTCTTCAGTTCATAAAATGTAAATTCAGATGAGATATTTATTGTTAAGTTATCAGATTTAACAGTTCTTTAATTCATTAAAAAATATTTCCCTTTCTGTAATATTACTATACGATTGAACCCATGTTTAATTACACAATCCACAGAGAATGCCGTTAAATTCTTAAACTCTACATCACCTTAAATTTGCTTGGTTGTTATTTCAGAATGCCTCATTTATTCCGTTTATAATCTAATCAAGATACAACACTTTAGAGAAATTGTTGTATAAGCTCATATTTATACGAATTGATTTTCTAGGTTATATTATGGGCATTAGTTTTATTTAAATCAACCGAATCCCGTTTCATTGTGTGAATGTTCGCAAAAAAATTGAATAAAAAGTGTGAGTCAATTACCAACTTAAATAGAAGTATCTAATTTACGAGATTACAATTACTATTTACAATCACATTTAATCGATTGAGAGTGCAAAAAGTAGAATATTTAAAAAGATAATTTCGGTAAATGAAAGTTCGATCTCGTGAAAAAATTCAGGCCAGTGTTTCATTGGTAGGAAATTCCGTAGTATTTTTCGTAGTATCAGTGGTGTGCATTCAGGAGACGAGACATATCTGAGTCACTCGGGAATAAAAAAGTCGCCCAGTGAAGGAGGAGATGAGTGCTCGGAAGCCTTATTTCTCTCCGAAACGCGGTCGCGTTTTCTTTTTCTTCTTACGGTGTTCTTACGGCCGCCACGCGATATTCTTCACGATTACGTCTCCCACCGACAGGCAGACGTAAATTCGTCGCGCAATTTAACCTCCGTCGCTTCATTCTTCTTCCAGACATCCACGCCGCTAGTGAGATTATTCTCGCTCTTCATTATACAGCCCTTTTCCATAAGTTTTCATTTTTGCCACCATTTACTTCTCCGCGGTGTTTCGAATCCCGTTTTTTTTCTCTCCCCTAGAACAGGTGAGACTTTGGACCATGTTTATATGTACGCTACGAGTGTGTTATAAAGCAACATCAATCATGCTTTAAGGTGTCATGGTGGATCTCTTGCTACGATAGTGGGGCGTTCTTTATTATATTCCCCCCGTAATTCCATCTTCTCCGTTTTAGATGCTTCACGATCCATCCGAGGTATCTTCTGGGTACCTCTCCATCGCAATTTAAGCACTTTTCATCTTTCCAAAAAGCAACGTGAATGATGTCATAAAAGTCAAATGTGCCAGATTCACGCAAGAAGGATCGCGCCCTTTCTCCGCCGTCCCATCGCCGAGATTCTGTGCACAGATTCCGCTTGATTTGCGTCCCCCGTGTTCCTTAATGTTTCTCTTTCGGGTCGACCGTGCTTTGCGTGAGGGTGCGTGCATATTGTCGGTGTTGTTGGGTGGCGTTTTCGAAATTAAAGCGAGAGGCTGGGTCAAAGTCGTAACGAAAAATCTCGTTTTTATGTTAAAAGCCGCTAATGAGGCCTTTATTGAGTTTAAGAACGTGCTCCTCGGCATTAATATTCACTTTTTAGGGTTTTAGTGAGGTGGTGATTATTAGATTTCAATCGAGATACTCTATAAATTCGACACAAAATTCATAACGGGCTTCATTTCAGGTTTTCAGGAAGTTGACCTTTTTAATATACAAATAGGCTTATAAGCTCTATCATCTCGAAAAATGGATGTATTTAATTAACTTTGGCAGACAATAATGAAAAAGATAAAATATAACGACACAGGATATAATTAATGACGATTATTTTCTAATTAAATGATATTTATAATTTTCATTGAGATTGAGTAGGCTATTTAATTTAACTCATGCGCTTTAAGGACGACCCAATGTTATTTTGAAATAATCAATGGTTATGCTAAATACATTTTGGAATTATTATATCATTTCATTTATCGAAATTAAACTATCATCCTTTGTTTAACTTGTCGGACTATGCAAAAAAAACAGCGAAAATAGTTCACTGGTTGACAATAAGTTTCATTTAGTTGAGCAAATCAATGAAGTAATGTAAGGGCAATGGAGAAATCACAAAATTGACGTAATACTTTGGGAAACTCGCTTTCTTAACGAGTTTGAAGGAAACACTTGTAAATTACACGGGATAGTGTATTGGCCTATTATAACGTGACACTAATTTAGTGAAGATGCTTAAACCAAATTCAAAAATATAAGTAAAAATACGTCCCCGTATTATTATCTTTTTTCCGTCAAGCTTAACAGAAAGTACATGGAACTTATGAAAGTATTTAATAGACGATTTAAAGCTTTGCTTCTAAAGGAATGTATATCCATCATGCGAACAATTTATAGTAAGAGCTGTTTACCTTTTACTTCTCTCGATGTGTATAAAAATAAAGATATCCATCTAAAAGTTAATCCATTACTTTTTGGACGTTCCGAAAAATTCACGAGGACGGGTAATCTCATCCGAAAGATTAATCGAAGTTATCTACCATCTCACTTTGTTCGCGGAGCCTAATCTCTATGAATAGCTTTCTGTATTTCGGGAGAATGCATTTCGCCGCTCTCCCATCCCCCGGCGGCAGATCCATTGTAACAATTCCACGGGAATCTACTTCATCTCCGAAGAGAAAGATAACTTTAGCAATCAATCATTGTCGCTTAGCGTAAAAGAGCGCGTGGAGGGAGGGCGAAGCCGTTAATTAAAGGGATAATCGTGTTTAGGAGGGAATTTAGGGGCATCCAGATCACAAATTAGGGGTCAGGGAGGCGAAAGAAGGCGGAGGCAGTGCGTTTGATAAAACAAGGGGCCATTCTTTCGAGGGGTCGCTCGTAACTCTCTTCTCGTCGTTGACCGTGGCGAGTATTTCCGGATGGGGACACCCATCGCCAGCCTTTCTTCCATTTTTCCTCTCGAGGCAGCGTATCGTAAGTTGCGCCCAGCCAGGTGGAGAGCGCCTCACGTGCTGAGATTGTCCCTTCGAATGCACTTCTTTACGTGCTCACGTCTGGAGATATAAAATGAAGTCTCCTTGTATGAAGTCGGAAGGATTTATATCGCGTGAGAGGTCGGATCCGTATGTTAATTGGCTTTTTCCGCGGAAGCCTTTCCTTTCTAAAGGGCGGCCGCTAATGCATTACGGGAGAAGAATTCAAAATAGACGTTTCCTATTTTTCAGAAGTTTTTCTTGTTAAATAAAAAGTGAAGCTTGAGAGGCTTCGTAAGAAATGATGCCCGAGGAAGGATTCCGCCAACGATTGTTTCATCACAACTTTCAGAATTCATCGGTATAATAACACGAGTATAGTGTTAGAGCATCAATTTACCCTCAGTCTTCTAACCGAATTCTCTCATTGAGACAACTTCTTTGATGAAAGCCTGCTTATTGATAATTTTGTGGATTATTTTTTAGAAAATTATAGTCTTATTTGATTTCAGTGCCTAAGATTCTTTAAAATGTTTGTTGAATCACCTATTATATTTTTAGTGTATCGCGGATGTCTTCTAGAAAGAAGAGCTTATTCAGTGGTAGATACATATTATGATGAGCATAGCTGAATTGATATCTCAGAAATACCTAATCTGTACTGATTTTTGATAGATACATAATTTCATATCTCGGAAAACTTGTGAAATCATAGTTGAGTCTTCTGTATTTTCATATAATACGCTTTCCTATTGAATAATGTACGCTAAAATGTCCGTACTTCCTAATATAATGCGATTTACAAAATAATTTTTGAATATAACGAAACTTTGGAATTTCCTTACCATAACTGACTGACTAATAGTAACTGATGGAAGATTAAACCGGCTGATTCACCCTACTGCATAGAATTGATTCAGAATTCACCCTGTGGATAAGTCTTTGGACCAATGTGCAGTATATTTTTTTTAACGATAGTAATTAAAAAAATATTTTCAAAATTTTCCTTTTTTTATTCATCGTTCCACTTTGGAGAATGCTTTATCCATCTGCAATGTAATAAATGATATTTCCCTCCTATCGAGATTCAAAATACAAAATCCTAAAAACCTTTCATTAGATCGAAGTACTCCATATTTGAGGTGAAAACTGAACCATTCAAAGATCAATCGAACATTCGTTCCTAAGTTAGGAATTCGTAAGCTAGAAACATTTTAGTATCTTTAGATAGACTGGTGCATAGCAGAGAAGAAAGAGGGAAACAAGGGGGAGTATAGAATGAGAGTGTGATTCAATTGTTAGGCGAGGAGTGGGAGGTCGGCAGAGGTCTTGCGTTGTTTGTGTTGAGCCTTCTGTGAAGGATATTAACGGTGGAGGGAATGCCGGCGGAGTTTCCAGGACTAAAATGACTTGAAAAGTGGAGTGGGGAACGATGGAAGTGGGAGGGATAAATGCGGGGTTGCCAATTTGTTTCCAGATTTAGTTTTCTCTGCTGATGTCCTTTCGATTGTGTCTGATAAGGAGCGCTGTGTTTTGTTATCGTCTCCTTAGTCAGCCAATTTTGGTTACATCTCTGTTTAGTAATTTGGTGGAATATTTTCATAAATATCAGCAATTCTTGGTATATCTCCTGTGTTATTGTGACGCATGGATAACTTAGTTCGTCTCACATTTTCCAGCTGGTATTGTAGATAAAAAAGAGATACTGCACATATGTTATGTTACAATCGATTTAACACAAATAGTACATGCAAATAGCGGAATAAATTATTCACATTGTTCGGGCGAGAAATTTCTTTCTATGCTTATTAAATAATTACTCTGTTTTCAATAATATTACGGCAATTGATTACAATCATGAGATTCGTATCTGCACACATCACGTTTGGCAGAGAATGACTAAGATCGCAAGATCAGTAAAAAGTAAAATATATAATTAAAATTATGGTGATGAAGGGTTTTATAAGTAGATTTCCTATGGCTCTAATTAAAAATTTAAGCAAATTTATTATTTTTCCTTGGAGTCCTCGTTTTTATGAAATTTGTTTCGATATTGGAATGTGTGTTCCCATTATGGAGATTACCTTTCTAAAAGGTTACCGAGAATCCTTTAAATTTTAATCCCTACTTCAAAAATTTTAATTGTCATTTAGCTCAATCTATTTTAATTTCATAATACATTGCCTCCATTTAAAATTATAGCATCTTGTTTTCCTTGAATCAGTAACAGTTGACACTGTCGTAGCTGAGAAATATCTCTTCGCAAATTTTAAGTAGTTGCTCTCCCACTTTTTTATAATTATTAAAGAGAATTCAGTTTTATATAGAACTTGTAAATTCATTCAACTAGGAAAAACAACTATTTTTATTAATAATAATAATAATAATAAATCGTCCTTATTTGGGCGAGATTGAGACAAAAGTCTCTTCTTCCATCTATATAGCTGAATGATGATGATATCCTTCCCAAACTTAAGTTGCGGGGTATTTTAACATCCAAATTTTTCTTGGGTATTGATTTAAATCTCTTCTCTGATAGAAAATGTTCTGTACTTTAGCAAAAAGTATTCGGCCACCCGTTTCTGATCTAATCTCCGAGGTTAAGCCATTTACCCCGGAGACCCTTTGGGCTGCCCTCGATGGAGTAATGAATGGAAAAGGGCCGTCGTGGATGAGAGAAGGATGATGGCCCCCGAAAAGGTAAAAGGGACGTGTGCAGTCGTAGGTTCAAAGTTTATTGCGACCGAAGCCATAATAGGGGCTAAGCTACTGTCTCCGCTCTCTTGTTCGCTTTCTTTATGCTCGCCGATCTTTCCTTTCGCAAACGATCGTATCTCCTCTATGACCGGGTACCTTATCGCACCGTGCGATCTTCCTTTTATACTCACCAAGGATTTCCGTATTAGTATCCGTTTGCTCTCGACTGCTGTACTCATCTCCAAGGAATTGGAATTCCTCCTTTTTATCAACGTTGTTTATGTGTATCCACTCTCGATTATAGCCTTCCTAAAAGATTCTAGGATACACGGGGGTTATTATCCAAAAAAATTGTTAACGTTACTTTCCTTTCCCATTAAATTTTTACGTTTCCTCGGTGAATGGAGGTTTGGATTTTATTGCTTTCGATAGAAAGGACACAATTGAAGGTGGACGGAAAGGTCATGGAAGAATTTACGAGTCTTCTAATGGTAGATTTCCCGAAGACTATTTTTACCCACACCTAGAGCATCTTTTTCGAACGAAACTCTTTGCACTTCCCTATAACGGCTGATTCCTCGATATCGCTGTTATTTGTTGCGGTAATTGGATTTCTCATAAAAATCGCGTACGGGATATTCGGAAATAATGCGATTTAGTTGCTATAGCGTATCAGCAAGTCTCAGAGATATACTGAGCTTTATAAAGGTGGCACATCGACATCAGATTTAGTTAACTTAGTTGATGTTTACGTATTATCTTATGTCTCCTATGTTTTCTTCGTATTTGGGAAATTCAAATTTTCTTACTCTCATTTGTATTTCAAATTTTTTAAATTTTTATTTTTTGCCTAATTCCGGTGAATTAGAATAGTTTTACCTTCGCCATTTTATTCCGCTATATCTCAACGATGAGATAAACGTGTCTTTTATCTCCCGTATTTACTTTAATTTTGGAAATACGAATAATTTTACGCTAATTTGTATTCCAGATATTTTATATTCGCTGCTTAAGCTTTGAATTCTAATGAACCGTTATAAATCACCTAAGCCATTTTGTTCAGCAATATTTAATTCATACTATGAACGTAAAAAACTTTTAATTTAAAATATTTTTCTCATACGAGCTATGTATTTAATCCCTTTTAAAATGCGCACTTTACAGTAATCCATATGGTGTGAAATGCTATAATTCTGGGTTATTCTTAATTTAGGAGGTTTTATTACATCCCATGAAGCTGTGATTGGGAAACGTAAAAATTGAATTACGGAAAAATTACTGTCATCACGCACAACTCGAAAATCCTCTTTGGGAAATATTCTCTGCGGCCAATTTTTTGAAAATTAATTTTTGGCTAGCTCATAACTTAATTTAAACTAATCTCATATACTCCATTTTGCTTATCTTTAAATTTTAGAAACATTTGGAAGGAGGAAAATCAACCTCTCAGACTCTGCACACATTTTTTGCTCGATCTCTTCTTTCCCATCGCAGAAGTCTTCATCTCGATGAAATCCTTTCCCTCTTAGTCCTCATCATTTTTCTCCACAAAACAAATGAGCCTCCATATTTCGTCCTCTACCCCATTCGTCCTTCCCTCCCTCCGAGGTGACCTTACTTAACCTCCGATGCTTTATCCTCACCCCACGTGAATATCTCAGACGAGCTTTCATCCGTATTAATGAGTCAAAGTGACGAGGGTTTTTTCCCCTCCTTAATTGCGTCTCTCCTTTCCAGCTAATAAGCCGAGACCATGATTGAATTTATTTCCCCCGGAGGAGATGTCGACATCGATCAGCTAATGGCACGAGACAGGAAGAGATACACTTCCCCGGACGTCAGCCATTAGATATGGCACGCTTTCCGACTCGCCCTTGTTTCAAATTCATTCCCGTTTTGGGAATCTCGGCAGCGAGATAAAACTTCCATATGTTACGTACTCCACTCGTTCATTCATACCGAGTGCTTTTATTTCGATATGGAACCGAGTTTGTGATTAATAGCCATCTTCGCGCTTATTGCCGATGACGTCGCAATGTGCTAAACTGCTTCTCTGCCCGTGATTTACGATCCCGCTTTAAACTCTCCATTTTTCCCTTGTTATTCTTTCGACGCTTTATTACGCTCAACTCTTATTTACTTAAGTTCGTCTCTCCGCGTCTTTCGGATCGCCTCGCTTATCCCATAAATAACTCCTCAGCAACGCGAAAGTTGTTTGACAACGCCGTCATCGCTCTGTGCTCCTGGCGTGACTTTTTGTCATTATCCCGGAGAGGGTTAGGAAATACGACGTACTGTAGCAGAAGACTTTTTTCTCGCTCATGGATAGAAAGTATTGGATCCGCGGATTGATGGCTTTTCTCGCTCACGTCTGCTTTACTTAGCTTTTGATTTTATTTCCACTCGCGCATGTTAAAGGCTTTAAATTTTCCGTCAGGTCTTGTTTCATCGGAGGAAATCCAGCGTGGAACGTGTAATGGTGTGTTATCTCTTATGTTAAGGTTTTCTAACTCTGTATACTAGTATTAAATGTGTTATATTTATTTTCAAACGATTATGTTATACGTGCATGCGAAAAGAAATGCAGACTTTCCTTTATATTTCTCTAGGCATAACACGATATTCTCGTCAAGAAAGTTAGATAAAATTTCAACATTATTTGCGAAATTTACTCAAAAAAATATGTTACGTGCAGGCACTATTCTGAACTCAATCTAATCCATAATTATGAACATGTAATACATGTGTTATGACAATCATGTACGTACATTTAACGTTGTAGTAGGAAGGTACTGATTTTTAAGGTCATACCGAACGATCGTCTTATTCTTTGGTTTTAAGGAACATTTCTACTTAAATTTGTATGCATGTAATTCATTATAAAATCTCATATCGTAATATTTCTTTCTTTGGCACCACTTGTTTCTTTCTAATAACTAACAAGTAAGTGAAGTCTTAATTTCGTATCATTTCTGGATCTTTGTAATTTTTCTCAGTAATCTCCTTTTAAAACTTTCGTTATCAAACTTTCGAAATCTAACTTTCCAATCTCTTCTTCATTTTATTTTTTCTATAAAATATTTCTTCTCTTTTGCCGATTAACTAGGTTGTACTTTAGTAAAACAAATTCTTCTTCTAATTACAGATTGTCTTCTGGTTCGTTTATTTATTTCATATCGTGATTCAATTCATAATTGGACGATGTTCATCCGGTAATAAGGTAATAAAACATCCTTTTGTTACAAACATTGAAAAATCCAAATATCCCATCGTTGACCAATTAGCGTCATCTGAAAAGTTATTTAAATTGATTATTAGGCATTTTTAGGTTGACGTTTTAATTAAAGCCTAAGTTGTAACTCGATTAGTTATTTCTTCATTTCAAAGCGAACGGCAAGGAGTCCTCTCCATCTCCTTCCTTTAATCCTCCAGACGTGCGAAATTAATTCTTCCTCCACCTCGTGTTTTTACTGCAAATAAGATCCTCATGCCATTACGTCCCCCATAGGTTACTATGTGTTGACTATCTGCGTTATCAATCGCATCCATCCCAGGCCCTCTTAGCCCCTGTGTACTAATCTTCCGCTTGACTTGCTTGTATCCACGGAAGCCCGCATTCCAGGCGTTCCCTCTTCTTCATTCCCCTTTGCGCTCGATGTCCTCGCACCTCGGAAGCCAAGCACAAAACATCATTCCCCGCCGTGCAAAATTACGAGCGAATAAAGTGTTACTCGTGTAGGCGATAGTACTACCTCGTGATAGGGCCTTAGAAAAGGGCTCGTTTTTTGCCTCTTTTTACTTAGAACGTGTTACTAAGGTAGTGGACGGCAGCAGAGTCGTACTTATCTCACCCTCATAAGGAGAGGAGTCTACCGAAGTGGAATGAGAATCCACTCGACGTGAGGTCGAAGGGCGAGAGACACGCCTTATCTTCGCCAAAGTGACCGGTTTCACACGCGCGTGTTCCTTACCTCTATATACATCTCGTGTCTTTCAATATTCAATATCCTTCGTTATGATTTATCTTTAATACAGCTCATAACTTAAAGTATACCATGCTTTACCAAAATACTTTTATCGTTAACGTTATGGAAAAATCCACAAGCATGACGAAGTACAACAAAACTCAAGTCATCAGATAAGAAATTATTACGAGGATAAATTTATTAATTTCTTCAATGCAACTATTAAATTCTCATTCAAAAGGTGCGCATTTAGAAACTATTTCCCATTCTCTCTTTTAAGAAAATTCTCTGAGTCAGTAATTTCCGAACTCATTTTGTATTTTAATGGAGGTACATTTATTATTTTTCCGCATAACGGTATTTAAAAACCTTTATATATGTAAATAAACTTTAATAATTCAGCCCGTGCATAAATTAACGTAAACGAAATTTCTATTCATCCAAATAGTATAATTAATTCAATACTTTGAACTGTTAGGATATAATTATATTTTACACGACTAATTTGCATACGGTAACTTAAATTAAATATCACCGACTTATATTTTAGAACGTTGATCATTCGCAAATTATTTGCTTTTCTGTCATTTTAACTCTTTATAAAACCAACACCATTCCAAAGCTGGACCATTTTGCTATTTTCATCTTAAAGCTGCAGCATCCCTCATCTTGCTCATCTCGCTAACTTTACATAATGCAGCCAATTCCTATTTGGGGTTTCCCATCCCTGTAACCTCTTCCTCATTCCTCTTCAAGCACATGCAATGACACACCCATACATATGCGCTCCCAACCTACTAACGCCGTGGTTTTCGCCCCCCACCGACTGGTCTCTTCGTTTCTCCACCCACAGCCTCCCTCCAACCCTATGCCAGGTTTGCCCTTCAACCCTAGACAGACCGTTCGCCGCTCTGACGTCACTCGGCCTCACGCCATATACAGTGGCAGCGGTACCTGCGGGAGTCTCCGTATCTCTATACGTCCCAAGAGACTCGGATGTCCCCTTCAAGGGTCCGAGGCATTATCTGTCATTTTTAAATTAGGCTTCATGAATATATGCACATATTCCAACCTGGGAGAATGAAGTTTGATTTCATCAATAGACTCATTTTATTCTTGAATTTATTGACTGGAAGGGCTCTAGAGTCCATATTAATTAGCAGAAGACCGAGATTTATAAGGTTTGCTAAGAAAATTCCAATGCCAATTAGAAAGTACGTAATTGTACAAACTCTCATTTACGAGCATGAAACTGAAAATGACTTAAAGAAATAAATTTAGGAACACGGCTGCTAATGATTTAGAGGTTAAAAATCTCGATCTTTGTATTTAATTACTTCTGAGGAAGAAAGCACCGCTTTTAAATGTGCATTGCGTGTTTTTAAAAGATTGGCGATTAATTTCTGGTTTCTCTTAAATACTGGTGTCTAAGGCAAACTACGCCAACAAAGACAGCTACTGGATATTTTAAAACCCTTATGTCTGCGTAAATTTATCATTGCAGAAAATGGCCCGCAGCTGTGTTTGACATCCTGTAATAAGGCGTAGTATGTAGGGTATCCTGTATGTCATGCAACCGGCGATACGAAAATGCGCTTTTTGTTGCCTTAGTTCTAGGATACGTTTCAAAGTTATTTATTTCCTCGTAACTAGACATGAGCATTTTTGAACGATCAATTTTATTAAATACCTAACAAACAGTTTTATTTAAAATTGTTGGTTCAGCATTAATTTTATAATCCATCGATCTTTATAAAACGTCACGAATGGAATCTGTTGGTGTTTTTCAAGTCTACCATTGTGAAGTTTTATGTTTTTGCAAGGATGCAGGTATTGGTGTCTTTTGTCCGCATTCACTTGAAATTAATGTTTATTTCATTTAGTATAGGATTTGCTAATGGTTGTCACTTTGAATTAAATTATGAAGCGGGATGAAACTACTTCGCAAAGTGGTTTCCGCTGTTTTCATCCTTCAGAAGTAGTTTATTAATCCGACAAAGTTCGGATTAATTATGTTTTTAGGAGGAGTTCCGTCATCCCACTCACTGGATGCCTAAACTCTTTGAATGAAGAAAGCTTTTCCGAAATCTGGAGCATGTGAATAAATTTTCTGTTGCGAAAGGCTTTGATGGTATTTTATATACTACGTGGACCTTTTGATATCAGTATTTTGAACATGATAGTTTGAAAATTGGTGGGTAATAATTAGGCCACATGTTTATCTACACTCACTGATGCCGATATTCTCTATTTAGAAACCATATTAACACAGCGCGGAATTGGCACGCCTCCATTTATTTACTTTTCCACGAAGTTAAAAGGAAAATAACACGAGTAAACTTCCAAAGGAACCTCAACTTCTGAATTTAGAAGGCTTAGAGTAAACTGTTTATACCATCATCCCGATATTCAGCTGTTTCTTGATTATAAATTGAATGTACCGAAGGAGATATAAGGACTTTCGTATGGAAGTATACGTTATTAAGGTTTGGCTGCCTGCGATTACTTTATTAATTATTGCGTTTGTATTATCTGAAACGAATTTTCTTCTTGTATTTATGTTACAGCTCGTTCTGTGAACTTAATTCAATGAGTATTATAGTTTCTATAAGTGTTTTATCTGCCTTGATAATTTTGTAAATGATATTTTCAACGAATAGGTGTTATTTCAAAGTGTTAGATCTATTCATATGTAATATAAAAGGGGCTATTAATTCAATTCTAAAACCAGATTAATTCATTGGATTAAACTCAATTATGTTCGAATTATACCTTGACTAGTTTTACCTTTACCATGAAGAGTCCAAAAGACGCAGTTACATCATAATAATTATAAAATGAGTGGTATTTCGGTAAATTTAAGAGTTAGGAACTTAATTCTATAAGTAAATATTTTTTATTGACGAAGTGTTTTTGTAAAAACATTTAATACGATATTTTTCAATAAAAATTTGGTTAGAAATATCGCGTAGCGAAACATTTATGTTCAACTAGCGAATTTACTGTGAAAAATATTCTGGAAGACATTTTTTGAGGCTTGCAATCTATTTTGAAAAATATAAGTTTGGGGAAACATATATTTTGCTCGTGATAAAAAAATGGAGCGACCAAAGGTACGGTAAACAAGATGAAAGGGAGGTATGTAAGGAGGAATTAATCCGCCGCATTAACCGGAGGATTTGAGGAGTGCTTACTCAGAGTCTGTTAGAGTGTCGGGATGCGGTTTTCAAGTCGGTTTCGAACGACAGCTACGTGGAGGAGTCCTCATTTGGAGAAAACGGTTTGGGGATTTCTTATTGAGCGAAAGGACGAGATCGGAAGGTGGCGGTCACGGTTGTGTTGCAGGATAAGTCCTTTAAGGTCGCTTGGGGTTTTGAGGTCCACTTTGTGCCTCGCAAACATCCGTTTGGTCGGATTCAGATGAGAGAGTTGAGGTTGATGAGAAGAGCACTGATGAAGTCATCGGTCAGCAGGGATTTCTCGAGTCCGCTGTAATTTGATACACTTCCTTCAGCTGGAAAACTCGAATCCGCACTATTCTCTGCGATGGTGTAAATGAGGTGAATGTAGAATCCACAGCGACGAAGGGGTCTTTAAATATAAATTCTAGGAGATGAATGGAAAAATGTTAATCTTAGGCATTGATAGTGCATTAGAAATCCCCTTTTGTGTTATTCTCAGCGAGATAATGCTCAGTATATGTACGGGCTACTGAGAAATAATTTATTCTCACTTTAGACAATTGATTTTACCCTTTTACATACCTATTTAATTTAGAAAAATGTTAATAAAAGTTTTGGTCTAGCATTTCATTCCATACGTTTACATCTTTTTCGTTAATAAAATTGTAACCTTATTGCTTAGAAAGCCTTGTCATTTCTATTGTATGGCTTATTATTTTCAATTACTGTCGCAATTTCAATCGAGACCAATCTTAATTAATTTAAAAGACGATGTTTTAAGGTTTTTGTTGAGAATCTCGACATTAATAATTTTCCGCAGTTTCGATGTAATAGGCTTGGGACCGGATTTTATACTCTATATTGTACTGTTAGAGAATTGCCAAGAATAATTTGAAAATACGCAGATTTCTGCTATTTCCAACAAAAGTAAAAGATCAAGTTTTTCTTCTTGTACAAGTGCGAATATTAAATGTAGATAATTATGTTGCTAACGGAAACGAGATATCTTATTGCAGTCTGAACCATTACTGTATTATATTTAATGCCTTTTTCGCTTGAATCTGGGTGAAGAGACAGTAGATTTACTTCGAGAAGGCATTTGCGTGATTGTATTATTTAGTACTTTTTCAATTGTTGCTTTTAAAAAGGGTAAATTCTCTACACGTTTCTATAAGAATGTAAACTTGGGTTTTAACAATTTTTTATACCAGTATACATAAGATAAAATCCAAAATTTAGATCTGTGTCATAATAGAGTTAATAGATCAAAGCTAATTAAAGATACACAAGATGAAGAGAAAATCTCTGGCCAATGAATAGATCAGGACAAACTGAATAATTGAAAAAAAAGAAATTGTTGATTAGGGAATTGTTGACCGTCGCAAAAAAAGGAAGCGCTCTTTGAGTCTGAAGGAAAGAAGCCTCTTTTTCGTGAGTATACTTAAGACAAAGGAAAAGGGGCCGAATAAAAAGCGCCCCCTTTCGAGAGACGGTGTTGATGAGGTAGCGGATGGTCGGGAAAGGCCGAGGGATTTAAACGAGTGATTTGTTTCCGCGCGAACTTAAGAATTAGGAGTAATAATTGGGATCGGAGGGGCGACGCAAAATAGGACGCGGTTGGAAATGAAATTTCTCGGGCTTAGATACAATATTGAAAAAAAAACGCGGATCCTCGGAGGAAAGGTTCGGGGGAAAAGAAAGGAAAAAAGAAAACCCTTTCCGTGTTTTCCTTGATTTAGGAGCAGTTCCAATATTGACTTTTCATTAGCATTTCCGCCGCTTTCTTATTTTTTCCAAAACTCGATCCTCTTCCTCTGCTTTCACGCTTCGCTTCTCTAATTCTTTTATTGTCTCGATCGGCCTTCCTCTTTCCCTCTTTCCGAAGACTAATATTGTGTCTTACGGCCTTAATTTTTGTACATTCCTTACGTTCGTTTTCTATTCTTTCCTCGTTTGATTCCACCACAGACTTTGGTGTCGTGTTGATTATCGTGCCAACCCCAATATCCTGGGTTCGAGTCCTGGCTTGTCCGATTTCCCTGATTAGGGAATGATTATGTTTGTCTATTTTTATTGTTTACGCCTGCCACTATTCTAGTCATAATTGATATTTGCAAGGAATTTACGCTGAATAAAAAATGTGTATGCTGCTAACTCTCCATATGAAGGTGGTAGGAAATCTACGTCGAAACCAGTGTCAATATCATTAAACTTTTCATAAAAATCATCAGCTTGAGAATAAAGCGAAGAATGAAATCATATAAATGAACGCTTAGTATTCGCTCAAATATTAGAAGTACTGCCCATTAGGTTTTGATACTCCAACTTTCAAAGGGCAACTAAGAAATGTTCGAATTTTCTATTCGTTTAGTACATCCCTTCCCCGTTCTTTTCGAATTCCATCACTTATTTTTTTCCGTCCGGATCGTGTTTCTCATTCGGGCCCGTTTTCCATTTATCCGAATTCCCTCTTTTTCTCGCTTCCAACTGCTTATTTCGCTCTCTTCCTCTTCCGCTTCTCTCATACACGACTCTCCTCCTGTTCTCTCTGCTTCGTGCCTCCTCTTTCTCCAAACTCCACTTTTTTCGTACCTTCTTGATTGAAATTCCTCCACCGGAGACTTGCACTGAATTTCAAAGAGCCCTCTCCTCCCCTCCAAACACCGCCTTAATTCTCCCACTACACATAACTACCTCTTCTTCCTCCTCTTCCACTCAAACTCGCTAACTTCCTTATTCCCCTTCCCCTCTCTCTTCAAAGCCTCCATCTTTTCCTCCGCTTCAGTATCTTTCCCCTATTGACCCCTCTCGTTTTTCCCCTTCTTATTAGTAAGCTCGACATTTGACACCATCTCAACTCCAATTTTCATGTATTTTTTGAACGCCCTCATCTTTTGGTTCCCACGTCGACACCTGCGTCTCCGATTCTTTGATCGTATTTCCTCATCCGTTTACATTCTGCTCTAACGAATCGCCTGATTTTTCTTTCCTTTCCTCGTTTAAATCCTCCTTCATCTTTCCTTCTTCCGTTGTGTGATCTAAAGGGCTCAATTTTTTAAATCCGTGATGGCGTGACCAGTAAGGTAGTATACTTTAATGAGCAGGTTCATTTTAAACATACAATTTTCTCGTATCCATTTTCTGAAATCAAAGATATAACTGGCTAACAGATATCGCAGAGAGCACACAAATAGTCCAAGTTCTGTGGGAACGTGTACAGACTTTGTAGATTTTAAAAATTAAAGAAAAATACAGTGAACTCAAATGCGTAAAAATATCCATTAATATGACAAATAGAACCAAAATAAACGAAGTAGATTGTATGATCTGAAAAATATTGAAATATTATTTGTTAATGGTGAAGAAATATTTTTAATTCTGGTGTTGAATTACAGTACGGAGAAATGTATCTCTTGCAGCTCTTGGAACCTTCAAGTGCTTGCATTCACCTAATCTTAGCTTCTTAACATTAGCTCAGTAATGCATAATGTTATTTTTGTTTCGTTGATGACCAATAATTGAGATGGAATGGGAAATATTTCAATCTTTCCTTGTTTTATGTACAGATATTTTGCGTAGGTAATACGTCGCTCAGTTACTAATTTATTGTGTTAGTGAATGAGTGCTTCCACTCCTCATTTATCTAGTATATACACAGTTTCTTTACTCTCTAAACCCATATTTTCCTTGTTCATTTCTTGTTTACTTAGATTTATATCTTCTCTGAATGCTCAGACGTCATAGTTTGTTTACCATTACTATATCTTTATAATTCTTTATAACGCCAAAAAGAATACATTACTCAAAGGTCGATTCTTAAGGACTTTTATCCAACTTAAAAATCTCTTGCATGAAAATCGTGTTACGAACTAAAACGCCTAAGGCAGATGCTCCTTTGAATCAGGTCATAAAGCGTGCATTTCTTTCATTAATGGCACCCTCATCCGGAAATAGAATAGCTAATTTATTGAGTTGTTCAACATGAGCGATACCATCAAGCTCTCGACAGGCATGTATTTAATGCCCTATTAGGGCGAGTTTTGTACGCTGCCGGCGAAAATATTTCACGGGAACCCATTTTCCTAATAGCATCAGGCTCCATTATTACTAAGTGAAGTAATTTCACTTTTATTTAGGCAGGGACCGCGCCAGTATCATTGATCCTCTCCTTTGGGAGTATTCTCTTTCATCTGCTATCCAATCTCTAATTATTGCCATCCGGTTCATCCTTGGGGCTCCTTGTGGAACTCCCCTATTCCCCTCTGGTGGTCCCTTTCTGCATATCTACATACTCCCACGCCTGTCCTATGGACCCTTCATCCTCCCTCAAATCATCTCTAGCCCCCCTTTGAACAGGATTAGCCCAAGACCATTTCTCCATGGCACTACAACCCTCTCCCCGCCCTTATCCTATACGTTCCTTGCAAATGAGGATCATCTGTGACTGCTTCGGAGTAATTTCCCTAAATATGCACGGGAAAATTATTTACCCATCTCTCGCACATCTTGCATTTATGCCATTCATAGTTAGGTTGAGGAGGTTCACTTGTTTGTCTGCAAGGCGTGAAGAAGGGCTTCGCAGCTTAAGAGGGTATCTTCGGTTGCTATGCTCCCTCACCTTTCGGATTCGAGGTTGGAATTGATGGGATGGATTTATGGATGATATCTTCTTTACAAACAACACTGTTTGTTCGCATATATTGTTGCGGTGCTTCGTACATTGTTGTTTTTCGATGCGCGGTATGTTGAGGTTTATAAATATAGTTTTCGAGATTCTTGTAATCATGATTTACTTACTAAAAGAGAAAAGATTCATGCTAATCATAGATACCCGATAGTTTTCTTCAAATGTTTGTATATATAATTAATGTATTATTTAAGTCAAAAGATGCGCTAAACACTTTCACAACTGTTGCGCAAAACGCTTGAAAACCAAAAAGCGCAAATAAATTTCAGACTACCTATTTCTTTTTGGACTATGATAGTAAATTTTGTATTATGTAATGTAATAGGCGTACTTCATATTCATATAAAAAATTGAATTTAATATATTTTTAAATTTATGTCATTTGAATGCTGTAAAATAAGGTGAAGGGCTGGAATCAGGTACAGTACAAACACAATCACCAATTTAAGTCCGTTACCACCTAATTACTCCTACATTTGATCAAATTAACAATATTTGGATTAAAAAAGCTGCTCATAAAACCGTTCGGCCAGGTAAGCATTAAAGAACCAATGTCATTCACACATTTTCAAACCTCAAGTGTTTCACGCAGATATTCTTCCGATAATATTAAACACTGAGCATTATCAAGTAAAATTTCTGTAAAAAAAGTAATGACTACCACTAAATTTCTTATTAAACTTCATTTCAATCAATCATTTTATTTTTCTGTTTTATATTATATTCATACCATGTAAAGATCGTCATATTTAGGTGTTCAACGTATTCGTGGTCTGAAGCGAGAATCTTTTTATGCACGACTTAAACAAGGTTGGACTGTAAATTCCTCGGCGAAATTTTACAATCTTCTTCCCGTCCCAGTTGAAGCTCTTGTTTGATTAGCGCACGTGTAGGGTACGGTGTATTTTTAGGATAGTCCCATATATTCGCCCATCTTGACGAAGAAGTGAATGCCGCAAAAAAGTACACACTTCCTCTTCATTTCATAGTTTTTTCCCTCTTTTCCAAGCAATTCCCTCCCCCGTTCCGCGAGCGTTCTCCCACTCCTAAGAGATTGGCCTAAGGCACGTTACCATTCAGTCCATCATCAATCTTCCACTAGTGATTCATGGAGATTTGAGGAGGTAACCGTTTGGCTTTAGAGTGACGAAAGCGTCATCTTTGGGTTGCATATATTGAAGGGGACCGAAATCCGGTTTACTGCAGCTCTCTGAGGATGAAGCAATTTCATCTCAAGGGATCGCCAAGATTCTTTTCCGTGCTTTATTACTTCCCTCTTTTTATACTCTTGGATCAATCGCCTATTTTTCACGAAATATATGTATCGGAAAGAATGCCCGCGTCAAGGAAAGGAGACACCATCAGAGAAATCTCGCTCACCCTCTGCTTTGTGCACCGATAGATGAGCAAAGTTTAGAGTATAAAATTAACGAAGAATTTCATCTTCTCAAGAGATTGGAAATTTTTATTTAGCTGAGAATTGATTTTGATTTAGAATAAATGACAATAGTAAAGTGCTTGATATTCTATGCTTCCGATATTGTGTACAGAATCCAAGTTTTCCGCTACATATCTCATCAGTGTTTACTGATGGATTTAATTTACTGCGTTTTAGGATTTGATTGAAATGATTCATAATCAAAAAGAATTTTTATGCAGCATTCCTCTAGCTTAAACGATATCAATACATCATGCTCTATTAAAACTCTTTCTTGTTTTATTTATCTATTTCGCCTCCAATTTTGATTAAGTCTTTGACATTTTTGTTGTAGAAATCAGGTCTAAGGTCCATTTACAAACAAAACGAAAAACATTTGTTGGTAAAGAAGTTTTACTCGGATATCAAGTCGTATGTCTGATGAAATTTTCTTTTTATTTCATAAAATTAATGGCTATACCTTTGCTGAAAATGGTTATACTTATAAATGTTTTATTGCTGGTTTAATAATATGTTTTGACGATGCGCTTATCAGTATTTTTTTCCTTAATTGCACATTCTAACAGTTGCTACCGAATTTTCTAGGATTTTACAAAATATCCTTATTTAGTTTATCAGAAGTCGCTTTTTCTTTGCAATTCCTAGACATGCGAATCTCTTTTTCTAAATGTATGTGTGTAATGAAGTAATTGGTTGTAATTTATCCTTTATTATTTATGTTTTAGAAATTAGTCCAATTTATTCTTCCAAGTTTTAAAATTAAAAGAGCCTCTCTATCCTCTTGTAAAAATTTAAAAGGCCTCTCAAGCAGGATTTTTCCGGATGTTGCTACTTTTCTAGTATAAGTACTCTAACCCAGTCCCCGTTTCAGCCATAGAACAGATTACCTATCTGAGACTTCTCACACTGATATCTCCATTTCATGTTTAAATGCGCCATCAAGATAACTCCCGCGGCCATAAACTAGACGATCAACCCCACGCTCATATATGGAGGCCATCCTATTGAATTTTATCGTCATTACTTGTTACCCTGACGCCCCGTAATCTGTCTCCTCTTCCACTCGCCCTTTTTTCCATCTCATAAATTCCGCCTTTACTTCCACCGCTCCCCCCGATTTCATTTCTTCGTCCGCGATTGTGCGAGCCAGCTCATTCTCCCATTCTGTGATTTTTCACTCTTTTTATCTCTCGCCATTCACATTTCTTGTCTAGTGCCTGTGTACCGTTCCTTTGTATTCCGGGTCCAGGGTTCAGCGCTTGGGAGGTTTAAATCACGTCCACGGCGAGCTAGAAATGACATCGTTCCGAGAGCCAAGTGGAATGACGTCCAAAAGCACGGATCGCATCCCTTCCGAGCAACGTTTTATGAGCTCGAATCACTTTCCAGAGTGTGATTTTTATCGTGGATGTAGAATAATCGCGCCAAATCCTCATTATGCTGCATCGTAAGATTCGTTGCTCTTTTTCAAAGAACAGTATTTTTGGTTTGGCGTCAGAAATTCTAACCTTGCCTAGTAATGAGCTTTGTTTTCTGGTTTAGGGGATTCTTTTATTCTTCAGAGAAGGCGATGCAAAGGAATGCGCTTGATATTGACAGGGACAGTTATGTTGCGTGAACATCTATGCTCAGTTTCTTTTCCTCAACTAAGGCATAGATCTAAAAACAAAACTACTTTTTACACTTTAGGATAGCCATTAAATTAAAAAACTATTTTATAAATCAACCATATTTCAAATTACTGAATAACTAAGAACAGGTAGTAGATTCTAGGATTTATATCTTCTGGCGTTGCAGTAACTTGTAGGCTAATTTTTAGGGTTTAATTGTAATTCAAGGCTACTTTTGAGTTAATTTTAGATTATAATTTTGAATTAATTGCAAAAATATTATATAATATCTGTAAAGGTTTGGTGGTAGAGAGGCCTTATCAGCCTAACCCCAAAAAAGGGTTAATTAAATAAATAAATAAATTCAGTCTCTGATATGTCATTATCTCTATGTAGAATTTCTACATGAATAAAAGGAAACAGAATGAATAACTTCGGTATTATCAACTACAATATTTCGATCGTCTAACGGTTAGACTCTAACACTTAAACTAAAGTAAAACGCCGAGTTGGTATCTTTGTGCTACTTCCTTGAACATATCTCTGATAATTTTTTTATCGCGACGGCGTGCAAGATTTTTTACCAGCCTCGAATATTAATTCTTTTCTAAGAATACAAAATTGTTACCTTTTGGATATTTACATTCTTTCAAAAGAGCCGTAGAATAGACCTCCCCAAAGGGAATTTCCCCGCATCTGACTAGATTCGGAGCCGAAAGTTTCTCAAGAAGTATTTCCGGACAACATCAGGCTAATTTAGTTGCCCTTGGTGGAAATTTCAAACTTTGGCCGTATGAAACACCTTCTTTCCGACTACTTCTCCCCGATTTTACTTCCCTCCACTTCCTCCTTCACGGGGCGCACCTCTTCCGTCTCTAAATTCCGTTCCTCGGCTCCGAAGGAAATTCACGGCACGGTACGTCTTCACAAACAAACGAAGATTTTTTCGTTCGTTGGAAACGGTAGGACGAAAAGGAATTGTCCCACTCTGTGTTTACGAAGGGACGCTTTTCGTGAATTCTGTGACCGGAATACCTCTATCGGGCATCTTTTTCACATTCCGATAACCCTCAATCAGTTGATTATTAAGTCTGTGGAGGAAGGAGTTGAATATTACATGTGCCGCTAATTTGTTGGCATTAGGTGTACGCTGGGTCGTTACGTTATCGTTCCGTGACGACCTTATTTATTCCACGTGGTTTGCCATTGCTTTATTATCGTAATGTTTGAACCTCGCCATCTTACTCAATTAGTGACTAACATGAATATATGCAACTCTATAAGGAAAACTTTTAATTGGGAAATTTGAATCTTTTCTCGATCGCTTTTCGGCAAAACTTTGCTCCTTCTTGGTCATTAAATAAAGCATTCTTATGCCCTACATGTCAATAAAAAAATGAGCGAAATTCTCTCCATTACCATTTTTGTCTATTTACTTCTTACTTCTTTCAGTTTCCCGCTCTTGTCAATGCGGGAAATTCGTTAGTGGATTTCTATTTTCACCGTTGAACAATTATGATTTATTCGTTTGGAATAAGATTATTTTTCTTTTTCTTTGAAAGGAAATTAATTTTAACGTAAAGTCACTCTTGTTCATGCCTTGAGTGTTACGAATTATCATTACGGAAGATTAGCTAGAATCATGTTAGTTTTTAATTAGAACAAGCCAAGAAATTTTCAGCCCTCTTTTACTATGGTAATCAAATCAAATATTACTTTAGTTTAAAAATTATGCTCGCATTTTAGTTACTAATGTACGTGGGATATGACTTAAAAGGCGTGGAGGGAAACAATACTATCCTCCTGTGACAAGTAGATGTTCTGCAATATTTTGGAGTATGTCAGATACCTTTCGTTGCCTGATCGAACTAATTATATATTCATATGAAAACTGTAATATGAAAATCATTATTCCAAAATGTTTCATACCTTGGTCTCATCGATTCTTAATCATTTTCTTAGAATCAATTAATTTGAATCCTGTCAGTTAATGTTACATTAATAGGGAGATGAATAAAATCAATGGAAATCGGTAGTATTAAAAAAAAGGAAATGCGCATAATTTTATAAAGTTTTGAATTTCTTATATTAAAAGTTATATTTTCAGGACATTAATTATAAATATCATATTTGGAATTACTTTGATGATAATTGCATAAAGTCGATCGTTTGATAATCTTGTTCTTCAGGTAATTTAGTTATATCTATACGTCTTTACCTTTTGGAGTGGAGGCTGCTAGTAAGGGTATTTTTAGGAGTTATCTAGATGGATGATAGATACACATATGGTTTACTTCTCCGTGGTCTTATATTTCAGTCTTACATGAGCCCATCCGCCAAATTGAACGTCACACCTTGAAGCCTATATATAACCTTTGAATGCAAGTCTCTGGGTCACGGCTGGATATTAGTAATCCTACTTAGGGCAAGAAATTTTATCGATTGCGCGAGTTTTCCTTTATCCCTTTTAATTTCACAAGTGACACTAGGCACTTGATAAGTGGGTCATTTGTATTAGTGGTCTTAGTTTATGTAATAGAACACTGTGCTGAAGCGACTTGGTTTTTGGATCGATCTATGTCCATCCAGCATCCATAGTTGGGTTAACAAAAAGGTCTGAGTTTTTCTAAGGTTTGAAGTATTCGTAAAACTAATTCAATCCCTGCATTAAAAATTGCTATCTAAAAATATTACTATTTCAATGTTGACCTATTAACATTTTCTTGATGAATCACATATATGTCTTTGTGGGCTGACTTTTAGCTTTTATTTCACGGTTAGATGTAAATATTGGGCACAATCTATATTCAACTTTGATTTTAATATTTTAAATTTTATCTTTTTTATGAGTACGCTTAAGCTTATTCATGATTTCTAATATGAAAGGAGTCAGTCTTAGTTAGTCACCACTCTCGCCCTTCGTCACGACCTTTGTGATAGCATTTATTATAGATTTACTCCAACGTGAATTTTAGCGAAGGGATAGTTTTTCATGAGTCAAAAAGGCATTTTACTACTTCTGGGCTAGTTTTTAAGATTCTCGGTTTTTTTACCCTAGTTATCATCTGCCAGTACGTGGAGGATAACTAGGCTACAAAACTTACAGTTCCAAATCAAAAAGAATTTGGAACTGCATTTTCGTCCAGAGGTTTCAAAGTTTCCGTGGGTAATCCGTAGGAGACCACTATGCACACACATAGGACGGCGAAACCACTGGCCTTCATCTGACTCCATCTCCAAAGCAGTTTTTATTCCAGTCGAAAAAAATCTCGCTTTCCCGTCAGCTCCAGCCGGTTATCTTAATTACGGAGGCGGTGAACCTTCTCTTTGAGACGGGTTGACTACTCCATTTGGGTTTTTGCTCGCCTAAAACTCTTCGAATCCTACATTCGACCTCAAATTGAATTCCGTAACATTGGCGTAATCGGCAGAGTTGGATCTAGCGTCCGACGGGGATACACACTGAAGGATTTTAAGGTTTACTATAAAGATATACGAGATCATGTTATTCGAGGTCCATACTCTACAGAGAAAGGCCACTCTGGTTAATGGAAAAGCTAAGGGGAGCTAGATTCAAAAGGGTTGCGTTTTCTCTAAAATCATTCGTAGCGTAAATTGAACCGAATGGCTAATGTAGCTGTTACTTTTAATTTCTTTTAATCGTGGTATTAATAGAAGATAATGACGGTAAGTAGAAGGGTCTAAAGAAGGACAAGCATTAGATATGGATCTGTGGACATTAACAGTCTAGGGAGTCTTATTTATTTTCTCATTCTTGTGCATTCGTTTGATGCCTATTTGATATTAGATATTTTAGACCGTCTCTTTTGGTTGGCAGGTTCCCTTGCACCTCTTTTTCAACTTCACATTCAAAAGTTGAGAGGATTTTTATTTATTTCCATCTGTAGTATCATGGTAGGAAGAATAGCAAAGCCTTCCGTATATTTCCCAAAAGTAGAGGTAAGAGCACTTTCAAAAACTGTTTCTCTACCTAGCCTTTTGACGGGGGGTTTGGTCTGTTCATATTAATAATATTTAAACACTATCATTTAAGTTTGTTAAATCAATTAAATGAACTTAACTCTGAAATTATTACTCTCGTAAATTTCTTGGAATTAATATGTAGTCTACTTTGATGAAAATATCGCTGTAACTCTGAATAATTGAGGGTGAGCGGATGAAGTCATTGAGTAGGAAAGGGATTTATTCCAAGAGTAATCACCGTCGTATTTAACCTCCAGCAGTTGCTCTACAGAGGAGTTATTACATTTCAGATCAAATTACGTGGTGGCTTTCGAGTGATGCTTATTAATTTAGCTATTACGGGATCATTTGTGGTAAAGGACATCAAATGATATTTCTATGTAAATGCTAATGGGAATTCGTGAGAAATTAAGGAATTGCAAAAGCATTATTCTCTCAGTTTTAATAAATCTGAGTTTTATAACCACAAATTTAGTTGTTTATTGTATTATAAAGTTAAGAAGTCTTTAAATATATTCAAAAATACCTTATAGTGACAAAGCGAATCTTTCGGTTGCGTTAAATGGTGTTATAAGCACTACTAAAATGATTTTATGATGGACAGAAGAATCGCGTGGTCATATTTTAAAACGTGAGAATTTGCTGAATCAGCAAGAAAGTAGAATTTAATAGCGCTCTTTAGTCTAAGGATGCTGGTATTAAAGAAATAAATTGAAGTCCGTACGCTGGAGGTTACGAGCTAATGAAAAAAATCAGAATAAATATTTCGCGAAAGCTCCCGTAACAGCTTTTCAAATTAATAGGTTCCTCTTTAAAGGTTTTGACCTCTCTCGCTCCGCAAAGTTCAGTACACTTCCCTCCCACGTCTCCCCTCGCTTTCGTTTCACGCTCTTTATTCCGTACGTACAGAAGTGCGTAGAGCGTCCCTTTGAAATTCTCATAATCCCCCTTTCCCTCGCAGTTCTTTCGCTAGTTAGTCCTTTTTTCATCCACGCACATATAAATGCACGTCCGCGTACATTCGTCAGCCACACGTTTTTAGTTAACTTCATTCCGAGGCTCGGACGTGTCGCTCAAGTCTCCACATATATATATATACGCGACCCTTTACCGCCTCACCCCCTCCTTCGCTCCGCTGCGCGTTTGTTTGACTCGAGAGTTGATTGGGCGGCGGTTTTTAGAGATTTCCTCCCTCGTCGAAGCGTGACACGTTTCGTCCTCGGATTCGTTTGCGAAAGCGTTTGAAGTATTATTACGCTCGTCAGTTTCGGAGGTGTGAAAATGCAGATTCCCTCACAGACGGCGGTTTCGCAGAATGCCATTGGCGCCGTGAAGACCTTTATGATTTGCCTCAAATGGCCTTTTTCGAAACCTGCTCACTCTGATTGAGCATATACTGGTAAAACACACGTTGTTTTGTACCAATGGATGAGTTGTGGTAAATTTTTTAGAGGTGTTTTTTGTAACGTGTGTGTATGGGGTTCTTTTTCGACCGCAAATAAAGGTTTTGTGCTCTATATACGAAGATGTATGTTTCTCTGAAAATGTGGTATTGCTCTCACTTGATTGTAAAATGTACTAATACATCCTAATTTTATGAGATGTTTTTTCATATCTACAAGTGGACTATCTATTATATTTAACTGTTAGTGCGTACTTTGCACTTATAATAATATCTATGTTACATACAGGTCTCTAGGTTTTACAACCCGGGAGTAATTATTTTTAGAACTCTGATAACCTCTGTTCTTTTGTAGTTGAAATGTTTACTCCATACGCATATAGGTATTCAGATAAGGAAATGCCTTATACTAAAAAATGAGCCATTTTTCCTCTATATATGAAAAAATATGTCCTTAATTTATTCCATTTTGAGTGAATTTTCATTAGATTTATTTCGAAAAGAGTTATAATTATTATTAACTAAATTTATTATTAGCTTGAATGATCTACCAGGATATTCTCAATTTGACATTCCGCAGGTTATTTCTTATTTAAACAAAATCATATTCGTTTCTTGAAGCTCTTATTTTATAATTTTATTAAGAAATTTTCAATATAAATATATCTAAATTTAGTTAGAATATGTTTTTGAAACTATTCTAAGTATTTTATGTGCGTTCTGAGAAAACTTTTCTTTCAGTAAAAGGATTCCTGTTAAATTTAAGATAGTGAAAAAGGATAGTTGTGTAAAATATGGTAATCAAAGAATCAGAAATTAGAAGTAATGTGGACGATAGAGAGGGGTTAAAATTAACCTCCCAAAAGTCATTAAAGTTTTAGTTTACATCAGAGGTTAATGTGATTCATTATAAGGTGAATACAGTAGTAAATTACTGAAAGGATTATTTTACAGACAGTGAAAAAGAATTTACCTAACTTTTGGGTGTTTCAAGAGCAGTTTTATAAACTACAAACAGTATGCTTTCATGAATTTTAAGATGGATGAAGCTCACTTAGACACAGTTTTTTTTAAAGAAAGCGATGAAAAGCGCCACGTACAAAAATCCATTTAATCAAAGACTGTATTATTTTGCCCAAGCTATATATTTTGTCTAATTTATAACCATTGGTGCTACGATATAAATATTGAAGGTTGAATTTATGAGCTTCAACTTTCATGTAGAAAATGATTTACTGTATCTATCAATTAAGAATCCTCTGAAGAGAGTGAAATTGTTAATTAATTCCGTAACTTTCATAATTTATATTTTTGAATACATAGAGGCGTCAAAAGTTCTTTGAACTTCTACTAGATAATGCCGTTGGATTCCGAGCCCTGTAATGTTCCATTTTACTGTTGTAAAACCTTCAATGATAGGAATATTTTGCAAGCTGAACCCCCGTGGGCATTTTGCTATCCTACGGCAGAACAACTGTGATAAAGATCTCTCTGAAAATATAGCTTATAAACGATCCTTCGGGGAGTAAACAAGTCTACAAAGTTTACGTAGTTATTATCTGTCGGACCGGAAATCGCTTTGTATCGTATGGCGAGGAGCACTTTGTGAAAGAGGTCAAACTTCAAAGAGCAAGAATGTTTCCGGAGTAGAATTGAAATTTGCAGATTTTAATAAAATAAGCATTTTTATCCTTGCAGCGCGATGATGTCGTTCTATGGCGTCATTTTGGTTTATATCACCTAACTTCTCCGGTCGGATTATGATAGAATTGATAGATCGGGAATACTTCCTAAAAGTATGATTTATTCTCTCTTCAACTACTCTTTAAAGCTATCTTTAACTTAAACAGGGCTGTATATTCACGTTTTATTTCTTCTATTGTTTGATTATAAGTTTTTAAGTATAAGTTTCATTGGGTTTTATTATTTGTCTGAAGAAAGTATTCGTAACTCTATAAATCAGAAATTCGAAGATATGCATCGTGCGTTGTTTTACAATTTCTACGCTAGAGATTATTTTAGTCTTCAAATTTACGTCCGGACGAATTCAACGTCTCATTGAAATCATAAATAATGTACATTTATTTATTAATCATAATAGTATAGCTTCGAAAAGAGTTATTTTTCTCTTTTTTAGTCATATCCAAAGGAAATTTTACGATATTTCCTTGTTTACTTTATGATACCGAGCATCATTTACATTCACCAATTCAAAGTAATTCAAAGGTTCTTTTTAAAATTTTGCGTATATTACTAAGATATCGATCTAGTCAATATTACAAAATTTTGTGGTTCCAGTTTATTTTTAGTACATTTTGCAAAAGGATTCCAATTAGTTGAAACTAAAGCTCTTGGCTTATTCTCTAGTATATATAAGATTTCTCCGGTCCAATTTTTTACGAATTCCATCCTTCAGAAAATTATTTCTTTTGCTATTTTTGTATCACTTGTCGTATTTTATCAGTTGAAAGGAAATACAAATTGCATTACTCGTATTTGTTTGTTCCTGTCCACTATTGCGTCGAAGGGAATTGCCGTTTGAATTACTGCGATTGTATTTGCCATGGCGGGACAGCCCAAAAATGGAGTCGAGACTTCGCCATCCGCTCTTATCAAGGTCAAGAAAATATAAATACATTTTCCTTTGCACGTTCATTCCAAGAGAGCACTTAATCTGGAAACTTATGAGCGGGATCTGAGCGGAATCGACGATCCTTCACTCACAGGCACAACAACTTCCAAGGAAATACCACGTTTTTTTCCTCCCGCCGACGTACCCCCCTCTCCCCCCGCCTCTCGACGACCCGAGGAAAAGGGGGAACTTCCCGGAGACGTAGTTCCCTCCGATAAAGTCGGACACACGGACGGACAGGCATGTCCGATCCCCCTTCCCCGCGAAAATTTCTCCAAACACTCCTCTCCGTCCCGGAGCGGGGGAGTCGAAGTCGGATCCGGCCCCGTGGAAAGACACAGTTTTTCGAGTGGAGATTTTCGGAATCGATACCCTCCAGAGTTATATAGAGTGGCGGATGTGAAGCAGAGAAAGGGAAAGGTTATAAAATGGAGGAGAAGGGATGTTTTGCAATCTTCCCCCCGCGCTTCTCTCTCCGGCACTTCTTTCTCTCACACCCGCGGACCCACGATTTATGGTACGAGAGACCATCGCCCGATGTGGGCCCAAGGGGTAGGGTCGGCTTAAGGTTTTTGGAGAAGAGGGTGGGAATTCCTCCTTCCACTTTTCTCGCCCTCCCACCGCGTCTTCCCCTCCCTGCTTCTCTAGGGACTGCCGAGATCAATAGAAGAGGAGAAACCAACGTCGGCAGACGTTGCCGGCCTGACTCAACCTAAGGCCCCCTCCTCATCTATACATGTTTCCCCTTCCGTCTTATTCCCCCCATTACGTCCTTGTCCTCTAGTCTACCCCCCTCTTCGCGCTTTCGCATGCATCGCCCGAATGCCCAACCTTTCCTCGGTTCTCTTTACAGATTTCATCCCTTGTCCCAAAATGCTTTTGTTATCTCTCTCCGCCTTATCTTGTTTCTTTTCGTCGCGCCCTTTTATCCTTTCTTTAGCTCTCTTCCTGTTTGACCGTCGTTTTTCTTTCCGTTCTACAATTTAGTTCCGGTTATTGTCCGTTATCTCCTCTCCTGCTTTTGCTCTTTTCTTACTGCTTATTAATTCATCTCCTTGCCTCTCGTGATTGTAATTTACAATATATAATTCCTGTATGTTTGCTATGATTCTGTCTTTCATCTCGTTTTTTCTTAATTCTCCTTTTCTGAATTCCTTCTTACATCGACATCTATAAATATATTTTATTATCTTTATATTATTATATTTATTATTTATCATTACCTATATTTAAAGTATCAAATAGATGTAAATATTTAGAAAAATATAAATCTTCAGAAGAATGCAGAAATGAAACAACCCTCCTAGCAGCTTTTTAAACTCGGATAAAAATCATATTTAATAATCATTATTGGTAATGTTTCATAGCATGTCTTATATAGAGGAACAGCAAAACTGAAAAGTTTCCGATTTCAGAGTTTCTTATTCTGTCGCACTCCAAAGTAGTGTGGGAAAACGTTTATTACAGGAAAAGGTTTTATAGTGAATGGTTTTACATAGGTTTGCATGTGGAATCGATTTGTAGAAATGTCGCGATACCAGAGCAATGAAACGATAATAAGAGATAACCATATTTATTGGAGAGATACTGATAGATGATGTTAGAATTAGCATAAAATTAATTATGCTCATTTAACTGTTCTTAAGTTATTTCCTTTTTCATCCTAGAATAACTGTGTCTTATATCTCATACTCAAAATTTTACATTTTACAATTTTAGTTTAATAGTGTATATTTAAAAAAAATAGTATTTCTCTCAATTTCTGCATTCGCATTCACTTTTACGAATATGATCAAATTCCTCCTTAATCTGTTTCATCAAATTTCCAAGCATCAATTTTTTAACTTCGCAAGTTTTTAGCAATTTTAGTACATTTATTTGTGTTCGTGTGTAGTCCAACTCCACTTATTTTGTCACCTACCTATCGTAGAAATTTTGTTTTAATATGGAGAGGTGATGTTAATTCGGGACCGACTATTCTTGTAACGAAATAAAGAGTAACTAAGAGTTTCGCTCATGTTTCCTAAAAATGGGTAAATATATTGGAGAATATCTCTGCAAAGATTGACTTTAGTGATCATTAAGTTCTACATCTGTTATTTGATCATCATCGCCATCATAACTCTATTCAAATATGAAATTTCATTGTTTAATCGTACGATTTGAAAGTATATTACTGGTGACAACCACCTAATAGTGATGATCTGAAACAAAGAAATTATATCATGAAATACTTTAATTTAGATGATACTCAGAAAACACAATCACTTCTTAAAGATATGCGTCTCTATAGAAATTTTAACTGAGAATAAAACTTGTTACGCAGATTGATATTTACTGTCATGATACGATTATCAAGTAAAATATCCTGAAAAATTCGGCTGAAATTTTACACATTACATATTACAATTTTGTACATAAAGAGTAATCGAATGATAACAAGCGTCTCAGGGAAACAAATTTCGAAACCCTATCTCCCTCTTGCTTTTATTCATTTGAGTCTATCCCATTTTAACCTATTAATTACTTTAAGTTCTTTCACTTATTTTTGGAATCACTCAGAGTTGTATTTCTACCACTCAATCTTTTATGTAAGAGAGGACAAGTTACTTACCACTTCAATACTTATGTCTTTGAAAACCAAGCATCCAATAGAAGAGATCCGTTAATACCACAGGAGGCCCGTAGTTCATCATTTCTAGCACTCCTGTCGTCGTTTCTGCACTGAGAGATCAAATCGTAACAAGCAGACCGATAAGAGAGATTGCTAAGCCTCCGCCGCTAAGCTGCGCGTAAAAGAATTTCTTCCCTTACTCGTCTCGACGTTTACAATGATAAAAGATACATCGGCCATCAAAGGTATTGAGAATCCGTCTCCTCTACCTTCAGAACATAGGGTACAATTTATAGACATTGAACACATGTATTCCAAGTTTGCGCCATTTATCAATCCATACTTAAACACGAGTTCTCCGGCTGGATTTTTCCTTATCTCCAGCGTTTCTTTGCTTTCTTCGTCGGATTCAGTAAATGTTTGCCTTTTTCCGAGATTTTCGCCGTGCTAGCTTTTCTTCCCGTAAAATATCTCTTCCGGCGACAGTTCAATTTATTTTCGTTTACGGAACGTAACAACGGAGCGTTATATAATTTATACATTGAAATTCCGCAAAAATGTATTTGAGGATAAATCGCGCGTCTTTTCCTCGCGACAAACGGCAATTGGGGGAAATGGCCGAACAAAACCTATGGATTTGGAGAAATGTTCACATTCATCTACTTCTCCCGCAGCTTCTTCCAATGGCTTCACTAACGGCAAAGTACTTTTTTATCTCCTCTCTCTATCTCGGTTTTATCTAATCTCTTCCACTCCTGCTCTAACACACTCGGGTCTCTAATTCCTTCTCTACTGAAGCTCAACTCATTTAAAGCCTCTCAGAAATTCCCCACTTTTCCTCTAACTTCCCTTAACCGCCGCTGTGGTCTCTTTATTGCTCCTCTCAGAATCGTCATAAGTCTCAATCGAGGCGCTCATTTCTTGAAAGGCGAGGGCGGGATCTCGCGCCTGTGACCCGCTCTCTCTGTATTGCGCTTGTTCGTTTTCATTTGTTTCGTCACATCGCGGATGTCGTTTCATGTAAAAGGATTGCCCTCCGAGAGCGCGTTTTAGTTCAATAGATAGTTGAATCTGTATACTGTCCTCTTTTATCGCTGCTTCTTTGATGGTTGATGGTTATAGAGCAATATTTTGCTGAAAGTAGCTGCTTTATATCGGTTGCGATAGTAGAGCATTTGTTTTTCTCATAATTTGCTTCCTTTTTCCACATTTTTAATATAAATGTTAGGTATCATCTAAGAAATCAAAATAGTCGCTACAAACTTCAAAGACTTATTTTACTTACTTAGTACGCTCAAACGTCTTTTACGTCATAACTTATTTACATGTTTGTTCAATTTTTTAATCATTTACTTATGCATTTCACGGAGATTGCTATTGTAATTCTTTTAATGACTAGTTGAGATGAAAACGTTTTTTGTTCGCAAAACTTGACGTGCATCTTACAATTAGTTCGGTAAATTTATATGGAATGTTCTTGAAAAGTAAACATTGGTACCGAAATTGTCTAGTATCATCTCATTAGATGGAATAATTTACTTTTTATCTCAATATTGCCCGAATTTAGACTAATTGTTATTATTAGTAGTAATAAAATTATAAAAACTTTGTAATCTTCCACATAAATATATTTAATAGCGACTAGTTTCGCCGGCGAGCCAGCATTTTCAATTGAAAAAAGACAAAGTTTTTATCATTTCATTTTTATGGCCTTCCACGAGGTTACACCTTACCATATTCAATATATTATTAGTAGTAGTACAAGATATGAATCCCGCTTCCTGTGTTCATTCTTATTCATAGTCTATATTTTTTCGTTTTCTACCAATCCATCTTTTGTTATTATCGATCATTTCCAAATTGGTAGTTAAGTAGTTGTATTAAGGATTATTGTGTTCCATGCACTCAATCATGCTTCCATAATATTCTTTCCCCCTAAAAATATAAGAAAAAACAAATTTACAGGAGTAGAAAGTGTTGATAAAACTAATATAGCTTATAAAAGAAAATCTAGGACTCCTATGGGTGTTCCTGAAGAGTAATGTTCATAGGAGAAAAAGCCCTTTGGCCTCACAAGGAGAATAAACATACCTAACTGTTTTAGACTGCTTTGCTTTGGCACGCAATATAATTGCGACCTACTAAAATGTCCCTTGGTAAAAAGGAAAGCCATGTAGCTGAGTAATGTAGAATTTCCGTTTTCTTCCCCGAGCTTCTAATCCACTTCTGGTACGTCCTTGCCTCACCCTCCTCCCCCCTCTTTTTCCATTCCTACCCCTTTTGACCTTGCCCCCTATCAATCCCTAATCTTTTCTTCCCCTTCTGTATGGCCTTTCTACTAATCCTTTTACTTCCCTTTTCCCGTTTCATTATCATTTGCCTTTGAAAATAATTCTTGGCCTTGGCGAAAAATAAACTTCGTAATTCCTCCTCTATCCCATAGGAAAACTATTTCCGCTATACGTATATAGCTCTCTTTCAAATTACTTTTGCTCTCAGCAGCTTTTGCTCTCCCCTACCCAGAGTGATTTTCAATAATCGTTTTTTATTGCTCCAAAGCCGGGGTCCCGCTTTCTTGCTCTGGTCTTTCTTCTCTGTGACTGAAATTGAACTTTTCCGGATGTTCTTTGCAAACCGAATGTTTTTGAGCGTTATTTTACTCCCGTAAATTCATCATTTGAAGTCCTTTGTTTGCGAAAGGATGTTTTCGCGATCGGAATTTATTGACGAGCACGCTTTTTCCGATGTAATAACAGCGCCCGAATAAAATGAATTCCCTCCGTTGATATCAGTTACAAATACTCTGTCAAGATTTTGTTTCGGCCGCAGTTACGTTGATATATTTCCCCACGCTTTTTCTACCTTGCCGAAAACCTTTCTACGCGGCCACATTTCACTTCCACGGACAGCCTTTTCATTTGCTTGCATCGATCGCGCCTGTCAATGGTACATATTTTTTGGGCAAATAGGAACCATGACATCGCTCTGGGAAAATAAACACTCCAGATAACCTGATTTCTTGAAGTTCCTCCAGGCTTTTTTTTCGATCTCCGACAGTTTCCGTACATATATTCAAACTTCCCGATTGGCGGAAGCTCTCGTATTTCAGCGCGGGGTTTTCCTCCCGTCCAATAGAACTATCTGTCTCCCGAGGAAATCTTGACCTCCCCATTCAAAATACGATCTTTCGATCTTTCATATATTTCCTATCGTGGGCCCAGATACGCTCCCCCGCTAACCGCCGAAAAAATTACTTTCACCTCGCCGTCGCCACAGTGCCGGTGGCGACGAGGGGAACTAACCGAGCTGAGCATCGCGTGTCTCGGCACGCAGATGTCTCGCCGACATCAAGGCCGTCTATCGAATCAAAGGAGTCAGTCAACAATACTCCTCCCATTGTGTCTATTGTGTACCTTTCCGTGGTAAATGTAGGGATTGTTTCCATTTCGATGCAAGCTGCAGATTTCGATTTTTATTTCTCTTTGAGGACGGCATAATGGCGGGAAATGAGTCGAAAGCACCCTCCTTTTTCCCTGGCCGAGTTATCTTAAACGATCGCTTATCTCAACCCGCTGATCTACTTTCCCAGATACGGGTTTTCAGGCCTTTTGCAGCCCATTCGGAGTATTTTGCCAATGATTTTAATAGGATTTCGACACGTTTTCGAAAAGGCGGGATTATTCCGGACCCTATGTTTTGGGAGGTTGTTGGCGAAGTGGATTAGTGTCTTATCTGTCTCCGCTGCCAAATCAATCGTCGTCACTGAAATACAAATGGAACCGATATTCTTCGGATGGAGTTTAGAGAAATTTTCGTGTTAAGTTTTCGAAACTGTTATTATAGGTATTATTTTAGAGATATATTTTTATAGTTAACTTTGCTCTCCTTACATTTATACATCTTTACTTCTTCAACTTCATTTTTAGAGTTGTAAAACACTTGGAATATTTCGTAATATAAATATAAAGCTGTAATCCTTTTTCAGGGTTCACTAAATGTGATTAACTCATATGGACAAAGATAAAATACTCAAATAATCACTTGTACCGTGTCTATTTATAGAATACAAATCATTGGATCAATATATTTCAGATAAATTCGATTTCTTATTAACATTGAAAATTTTCTTTCCATAGAAAGGCATTCGATATTTTCTCTCCATTCCTCGCCTTTTTAAAGATATTGCTGATTTCAAAGAACAGTTAGGCTCTTTAGAACGATTTTCTTCGTCTACTAAGCCATTAGTTTCCTGTCGTTCACTTTAATAGCTCTGGATTACCGATCCGTATGACGGAAAATTAAAATTCCCTGCAATGAAATTGATCTCTTACTGCCTCATGTGAAATGTAAGGATTTAATTTTGTTTTTCAATATAAATTTAAGACACCGTACTCGTAGACGAGGCTCGTAAATCCTGCTTTATGTGTCGTTTACGTATCGAGGCTTGTCATCTGCGATTACTCATCTGTTTGCGCTGTAAGCAGTTGGTGGTTCGTCTGATGCATACATTTTCCCAGCTGCAAACAGCATGTGAACTTCTGTCGGGCAATAACTAAAACCGCTCTTCATCATTACTATGATACCGCTTAACTTTATAAAAGCACCATTACTTCTGTAGGAGTTTTGATCGGGAAGGAAATAGGTCTTGGAATCCTTTATCTTAGGCTGCAGGGATAACGAGGATTTCCCAAAGGGGCAACTTTCTCTAGGGTTCAAGGTTTGCCACTATCAGAAAATTCGGAATGTATGTGGAATACTGTTTCTTGTAGGCTGCTAATAGAAAATATAAGTTAATTCAAAATTTTAATTTTGGTAAACAGTAAAACATAAGATGGAAAATAAAAGTGGTACGACGAAGTGAATATGAGTAACTGTATGATGTGAAAATAATCTATTTTAAATTATGAACAGTTCTTAAATAAGATAAAACTAATTTTAAGCTGATATTGGATATACTTCAAAGCAGAGTAGAGTAAGACTTTTATTTTATAAACACTTAGGCTTTTTTGACTAATGCTGTGGTTTTGTAAAAAAATAATGTGATCAACTGGATCTTCTTTTTGTATAAGCTTGACCGACCTCACTATTGGTTAGGAAATATAGGAAAGGAATTCAAGAAAGTAGAATTAAGATTCCAAACAATGTAGTCAAAGGTTTAGGCATAAAACAATAAGATTCAGTTAAGTATAAATACTATTATAACCTAAAGATAGCTTAAGGAGTTATTACTAAATGATTAAATATACCAACTCAACATTACATACCTGACGTTGAAGAAAAAGTATACTGTTATGGAATAAATAAATTAATATCCATAAACAACATATTGTGCAGACCAAAAGGATGATCATGAAATAGATTCTTTGGGAAAATAGGGCTGAAGATCCAGTTGATGCCATTGGAAAAGGGTTTGCTCATTTCTTTTGTCTGATAGGAAGACGACGAAACACTAACTCAATAGTTGAATATAAGATGTTTTCCTCGTATATTATTGAATATCTTCTCTGATTGGTGGTGCTATCCGTTTAGAAAGATTTCCTCCGAGAAGTTTATGAGCTCCAAGACCATCTCGAATACAGTCTATTATTGAAATTTCTCGGAATTCGAAAGGAAATTTAAATTGTTTCTCTCTCTCTCTCTCTCTCTCTCTCTCTCTCTCTCTCTCTCTCTTATCGCGTCGTTATGCCTCCTCATTCATATTAATTTGTGTTTCGTCGATACCAGAATGAATCGGACGAATAAAAAGTTCCATAAATGCTACTTGACGTCATTTGGTGATCGAAGATTCCTTTCGAGGTCAATAATTCACGAGGGAGCCCTGACTCAGTTAGTGAAAATAATTTCAGCAAAGCGAGATTTGAGTTTTGACGCCGTATATTTCACCATTCGACGATAATCCAATCCTTTCACTTTTTCCCACTGAAGTTCATTGCTCTTCAATAGTTTTGCCTTTATTTCACAGATGTCGCTCAAATTACCACGAATATGCATCACGGAGAATACTAAATGTAGTGAACGTATCTAATTTACTTAATTGCCAGAGACTCTCTTTGAAATAAATAATTTTTCCTCGATCGATTTGCTTTGATAACTATGGGTAAGTGCATCTAGCAACTAGTTATAAAAACTTTAGGGAATTTCCAAGTGGAGAAAATTTATTTGAAATGATTAATTCATCTTAATATCGAACCGTGTATTATCCATTCACATGACTAATACATAAGACATGTTAGGTTACGTAATAATGACGCTTCTTCGCCTTGCAACTACCAATTAATAGGTTGAAAAGCCTTGATTATTAAAATCATGGAAATACATAATTGAACCATGCACCTAAATTAATTATTATTAACAGACGCTTATTTCCTATCACGGTCGCAATCCAATCTAATGCTATATTTTCTCGCGCTCCCCAAAGCCGCATGAGATTTTTGCTCATTTCAATAGCTCGAGGTACAATTTTACGACCCTAAATAGACCCATACACCGATCATGGGTGAAATTCCTTTGGTGTGCACATAACGTGTATTCATTTGTTTCCACATTGCCACAATCTACTCCGAGAAGAGATCTCCTCCCATCCTCGTGCATCTGCTTGGAGATCGTCTCAAATCCACCCCTCCCCCATTTTTCATTATTATTCCTGCAGCATCTCCGCCGTCCTGCTCCTTAATATGCCCCCACCCCTTTAACAATCACCCCATTGTTGGGTCCGATGGGGCCGTTTGGAGCGAAACGGGAAGCTAGACTATTGTTGGTCGGATTGTTCGTGAGGGAGCCTCAAGTAGGCTAACCTTCTTCTCCCTCCCTCTTCTTCGTGTACACTCTGTCTTCCGTCTTTAATTTCCTTCTCTGTATAAGCAGCTCCCTTCTCTTCTCTTACTTCACGTAGCCTATTCGTTGTTTTCACATCACCCGAATTTTTTGTTGCTTTAGGTAATTAATACCGTAAGACGATTCATCTAACTTTGGTTTGATTTAAGAATTGTTTGCCTTATACTGATGTAACGACTTCATTTGCGAGCGTTTATATAGTACTCGCCGGTATCCGAAGTGCATCCTGGGTTTGAGGTTTAAAATGTCCAATAATCGTCTTTGTCGACGTTCATTACCTCCTTCGCCGGTATTTGGAGACAACAGGAAGGCTAGAAATACCGATCTCTTGAAAGATCGGAATACCAATTTAGAGGGTGATTAATACCGACAAGACGCCTATTGGAGATTTTAAACGTCAAATTCATTAACAGCCGTGTTCCAAAATGTATTTCCTTAATATCTGTTTGATGCCCCTAAGCTGAATATTAAATCATTGATTTTTTTTAATTAAGCATGCAGAGTTTATGTTCCAAAGGTCTGTTATAAGTTCCTCAACACCTGGACTTAAAAGTAAAGTTAAACAAACTAAAACAACTGTCCTCCTGTGAGATTAGATGGATTATCTACTATTCCTTTTCACTCCGAGTCATAATGAATAGAGTATTTCATCGGAAATTTAGTAAATGTTATGCTTGAATATACCAGATTAATTAATTTTCCGTAGAAGATGCCTAGTAATTAGTTAATTGATGACGAACTTTACCTACGGAACCTCATGAATTATTGAAGTATGAGTTTAGTTTGCTAATTTGCCTTTAAAAATTCAGTGGAGTTACTTATATCTTTTATCCTATTTTTATGCCAAAGGAAACGCATGGTATACTCATAGTAAGTTGCCATTCTTTATGAAGCTATATTGATACATACTTGTGTAAAGTGTGTGTACATAAATTGTCACAAAATATCGCTTTAAAGGTACTTGAATTATTTGGAACATTTCTGAAAACGTTACGATTAACTTCGTACGCAAATTCCTTATCATCTCTTTAAGAAATAAATGGCTTTAGAATCAGAACAATTCGGTCGAGACAAAACGGTTCACAAATTATCATTTAACTCTTCCTCGGTAAACTCTTATCTAGTGTCCACTTCCAAAGCCAGACTTTCCCTTCCTGTTTCCCTCCTCCCCTTTAATACGAACTGACCTCTTATGACCTGCTTCTCTTTCCTTCAACTCTTTCTCGATTCTCCTTTCTCGACCTTTCTCGTGCCCTCACTCCCGAACCCGTATTAACATTACCGACGCGAAAAAAGGCGTTTTATCCCTTTTTCTCAAAATGCTCGCCCTATGTGCGCGACATGTCTCCCCGTAATCACGTCGTGCCCTTGGTATTCCTTTTTCGGTAAATCTGTAATTTGCCTGCTCCGTGAAGATAAGGTCAAAGAGGTAGCCTTTGCATATACTTAAACGCATGCATGCATGCTCTTGTAGGCGCATGCATATTTATTGACAAATAAGAACGAAAAACACTATGAGTCCGCCCTTCTTATCGCGTAACTTTTCTGGGAAACGACATAGCAAATTAGGCTCGTTCAATCCTAGAAATGCTAGATTTTTGGGAACCCACCGGAAGAAAGCTTAAGCCAGTCAACTGAGATGTTATGATTAGAATAGATAATGATCGATAATAATCGAATAATCCAGTCATGAAGTAGATTCGCTTGATTTTGTAATTTCTGAGGTTTTAAGTAGGTTGTACGAAATCTCTGATAGTAGATTAGTATATTTTAAAGATATAAAGGGAATTCAAAAGGTTGCAGTTCCTTGCAGTGCTGTTTACAGTCGCATTCACGGAGAGAGAAATGAAGGCACTCTAAAATTAGGACAGGAACCTATTCATCTCTCAGACGAAGTCATTCATAACTTAGCTAAGGGATTTATACTCGCACTGAGTGTCCTTACTAGAAATTGTATTATTCAAAGAAAATAATGTTAGTAGCAAAATCATGGGTACTATGTTCTCTCGCGCACACGTAAATCTAAACCATAATGGAAAAATAATTAAGGATAAGGCAGCTCAACAATTCTACTGCCCACGACATGAAAGTAAACCATAAATGTCATACTCAGAAAAAAAAATAATTATAGACAAGCAAGAAGTAAAAAGATAAAACTTTTATGAAGAGTACATTAGAATAGGTGACTTATGTAGTTGGACTAAAAATGTAAACGTAAATAACCTTTTAACTACATTTGAATACAGTGCTTTTATTTCTACCATATATTGAAACTTATGGGAAAAAGAATCTATACATATAAGTGTTGAGGTAAATCATAGAGATGGATATTTGATGGCAGAAGAGATTTTGCGGGTATTACGTTTCCAAGACAAGAGATTGTAGACATTTTTCGTGATATTTGCCTGTATCTACTTACAAAAACGATTACGAAAGCATTTCCTAACTGTCGAATTGATTTTATGTAGTGACAAGATCCTAACACACAACGAGCGTGAAATTGCTTTAAGCTGCTAAGAGAAAGAAGCTACGGCGAAGTTCATATGTTGAGAGAAACTTAGAAACTTACCTGTCAGTGGTTTACACGTTTCAACGGCATTTCTTGCTCGTACGAGTTATTTTTTACTACTTCCACTTTAATCTTAAGAAGGTTTGACTATATGCCCGAACATTGTTTGGATGTACCAACCAACCAATGTTACTGACGATAAAGTATTCCATGAAATAAAATCAGGAGATAATGAAGACAATTCCTATAGTTCGAAGGTTTTATTGCTTAGTTTCGCAATTACTCTCGGCGGCAAGAAAATTGAGAATAATTACTTCGGAGAATTCGAAGAATATGATCATTATCACGGAGTAGCGCTCCTCGAGACCTCGCTACAGAGCTGGAAGGCATGACATAATGAATCCGAGTACTTAATTAACTTACGTACTAACTGTTACTGTATGGATTCCGCCAGAAGTGGAATTCAGAGCATTGTATTCATGACACGAGATGGAGTCTAATTGAGCGGCGAATAAGCTTATGCTGTGTGAGCTGCATTGTTTATTCATCGAAACGTCTTGCTTTAAAATGTTGGCGATCGCTTACTTAGAATTAACTTTTCTCATTTTCCACGCTGTGTTGTCGTCTTGATTTTATAATGCACTCGGATTTTGAAGGTTTCCAAGTTTGAGGTTGCGTACGTTTGAAGTCAGTTTTATTCGGAACAAGCTGAGACAAGGTCTGCGTCGTAATTATAAGGGAAAAATTGCGAAAAGTAGCTGCTGCACGGAAAAATAATGCTGACTTAACTCGCGTGCCCTTGTTCGATATGTAAATGTTTCTCTCAATCTTCTAAGGGTTCCTTTGCTAGCTAATTAAGCTGCTGCTTTGTTCTCCCAATGCACGTGTGCATAAATTTAATTGTCTTTTAAAAACTGAGCTATTGTCTTTGAGCTCTTTTCTTAACCTAATGTTCCTTGTGGTAATAAGCATCATCAAATAAGCATCAATGAAGATTAATTCATCTCATATAATATTCTCATTTCGATTGCTGGAATACGGTTCCATAATTTGACGATCATTAATTAGGGTTTGGAAACATTTCTGTACATTATGTTCGTTATGAACTACGATAACAAATAATGTTTAGCTATATATTCCTTTCGATTAGAGTAATTTTTCCTTTTTTGCTATCAGACAATTGAAACGATTATGTCAATGTAAAATACAATTAGACTAAGTTATGTTAAGGAAGAGCGCAAGAATACAATAATTTTATTAGAACAAATATTTTCATAATTCGCATTCATCTGATTAAAGAGGCATTCTTCATTCCAAGTTACTTTTTGAGAATCAAAATTATTAATAATGGTTTAAATAGATACAACGTGATTAAAAATAATACACACTTTCGTTATTTTTGTAAATAATTCTATTACCATTCGAATTTATATTTAACAGTAAATGTTCTTATTTAATAATTAATTTTGTATTCTGAATGAAATTTTCCATTTTTGAGGTTGCATTAACATATTTAAAAAATGTAGTGGTTTCTCTTTCTGTTTATATTTTCCTCAAAAATCCTTAAGTGCACCAAAATTGCATAAATATGGGGACTGGTAAACGAAGGTTGCCAATCTTGTTTAAATCTTAAGAGGGCAATAAGGTGACGTATAATTTCAAACTTACTCTACACGCTTATTCCGAATTTCAGTATACGAAAATCTCGGCTGCAAGATTTTTGGGAACGATCCTCATTTAAGATCCGCGAAATGAAAGTCTCTTTAAGGCCTCCCGTGTAATTATGTATGCAAATCTTTATTTTAAAAGCTGTAGGCAAGGTAAATTTTGGGGATATATACGGCCTGTAATGGAAGTCATTAAATGTTTCATCGGACGATTATCTAATATTTACTCCCATTAGCATAGTTAGCATTTCCTGCTTTTTGCCCTAATGAACGGTCGTTATCTTAAAATTCTTTCTCCCCTGCATTTCTTCCGAATCTTCCATCTTGGACCGAATTTTCCCGAAGTTTTCCTCGCGTTATTTTCTGCTTCATTTGTTAAAGCGACATCATGATATTGTTTGACAGCCACATCCGTCATCCCCCCAAAGAGCCATTCAAACTAAGTAGTTGTGAAGCCACGACCATAGGGTGCTGACGAAAAGCTCACCTTACGGTTCTATACGAGGTGGAATTCCATTCCTAAAATTATGGTTAGAATGTAACGTATTGTATTTTAGATTTCACTGTGATTTGAGAATATCAATGTATTAATTGACCTTTTCTCCTTTCTTGCAGGTGAGTATGGAGTATAGCGTGTATGAGTCCTACCCCGTCCCTGTATCAAGTAGTAAGTATTTTCCAGTTTCATCTCCAACATCGCATCAATACATGGGACTTGTAGCTCCATTGATCACTATGAAAGGTGGTTTAAATTTCATAAATGTTCGTAGATGGAATATCTTAATACCCTAAGAGATTATAACGCCTGTAAAATGGCAATAATAATAATTCATAGCAGGCTATCTAATATTTGACAATAAATTATTATGTAATACAAAATTGAAGATAAGACATAAATATAAGTCTACATAGTACCTTTTTTACGAACAAGGTAAAATCTGTCATAATCAGTAGAGTAAAATTATAGCAGGAATTAATACAATATAGAATACATGAAATGTATAAATATCAATCTTATGATTCAAATAAAATTTAATTTGCATTTATATGTTTGGATACTCCAATATTAAGCATTTTAAATTAATAGGTATTACATAGATATACAGCCAAAGTTATAATAATTTCAATTTTCTCTTTAACAATCGTAGTACTTTGAGGAAAATCGTTATATATTTCAGTTATAAGATTTTCATACCATATACATAAGTAAGGAGGTCCTAATAAGGTCCGTATTAGACCTCAATTTTTGTATGTAACTATCGTCGTAAAAATTGTTTGTAAAACAACAGTTTGTTAGGATTTGACAGTTGGAATACATCCGTCAAAGTTGAAAATATATATACTCTTTTTTTAATTAATATGATAAAATGATCTTTGATCAGATGGCTTACTTATTTACTTTATTTGTAGCTATTAATTCAAAATGTAAAACTTAAACCGTAAAGGTTTTTGTGCTAACAAAAAGCTTGGGGTTATTTACTTAAGTTAAGATTAAATTTAGTGAAACAAAAAAATGTTTGTTCGGGATCGGGATCTGTTCCCCTAAAGTTTAGTGCTACTTTTATATCGCACGGTAGATTAATATTTCGATAAAATTCGTGTAACGTGAAACGGCAACTTAGGAAGTGCCTCGTGCACTGTGATCTACATCACGCCGGGAAAACACATCTTAAAGAAATATTTTAAAGGACGTTTCCGCAAACCCTGGCTCCCAACTCTCCCGCGAAACCCAAATCTTTGTTCCCTCTCTCGGAAAATAATTATCTCCCTCCCTCCCCACAACCCTTTGTTCCTCCACCCCAACCGCCCAACCTCACGTTTTTTTTCAACCGTCCGAGAGGGGGAAACATCCTTCAAACTCCCCGCAGTTGGCAGCCCTGTCGTATCGATTCGCCGGGAGACACGTCGTTAGCACGCTATGGACCGCCATAGCGGGCACGGACGCACGTTTGGGGTAGCGACCTTGGCTCACGCACTCGCGTGCCCGCCCGCTGCCCCGGCGAGCCACAGTCTCCTTTTGCTACGCGATTATATCTGCGTGTGAATCTCACGCGAGCTCGTAACAGGAGCACGGAGATGTTTTTAGTTTCTCGGTTTTTATTTTGGAGAGGAATCGATGGCTTATCGGGAAGAGAGGCTCGTCGAGGAGCACTCGGATGCTGGAGTTATTTTTTCCCATTGAGGGTGCGTGAATTGGTGCCGATCGGTAGCTCTTTTGATCTCTTTATGCCTCGTTTTCTCCCCTTGCACGGTTAATGGCGTGGGAAGCGGTGGCGGATTCGCTAAAGTGATGAGTTAATGTTACGGGATGCTCGGAGGTTCCATCTGGAGTGCTATTTTTAGGCTTTCTTTGAAGGCGGGTTTCAATGGGCTAATCCTAGTGGTAATGTTCGATTAATGAACATTAAAGGCCTTCGCGATTCTGGCGGCTGTGTCAATAACGGGGTATCCCAAGGAGATGCTGCTTTAATTATTCCTCCCATTAGGAGTCCTTTATTCCTTGCTTCCCGCGAAGTTTCGTTTTGCATCGGTTCTGTTGCGATTAACAAAGTAATCATCGGAGTATTTTTATTGTAATGACGGAACTGTATGCAGGGTGAATCCATGGAAGCTTGTTTAAAATTCACTGCTTGTTTTTGCGGGAGATTTCCTGTTTCGGATGCGTTATCGGAATTGAATGCGTTTAAATTAATTCTCGGTATGTATATTTATCTATGCGGGGAGTGGATTTAAATAACGAGCAATCGTATTTATTTTGTTTGATACTATTGCGTATCGTTTGTGGAATGATGGAGTTGTTGGAGTTATTTTTCTTGCCGAGTATGTCGTATTCTATTTCGAATTGGCTGAAGTAGCAGGGAGGTCTTACAGTACCTAATAAGTCTTCCGTAAATGTACTTCTGTGGAGATTTTAACAAATTAGCTTCCTATGTCTTTGATTTCAAGGGTTTGCAACCTACGTTGGAGAAGACTGTAGTAAAGCTTGCTATTTATATTTAACGACTTTTAATAGCTCGCCATCTCGTGTTTTTACAGGGAAATATCATCCGCTGTATCCTGTCTACTAATCATATTCAATTCTCAATATTATTTTCTTAAACTTAAATATTATTCAATATTATTTTCTTAAACATACATATGGACATCCTATGTTACTTTTAAAGTAGGGTTTCTGTAAAACATTGACTTAAATATTTAACAATTGCAGTATTATTTGAGCTCTTAATTATTTGTTTAACAGCTATAAGAAATACTAATTTTTAGATTATAGAAATTAGTTAATTAATAATTAAACTTTTGAAATGCAATTCAAATTGGAAGTGAAGATACAGAATGGTTTCAATTATATATGCAATGTAAGAGGTCGAACGGTTGAGATCAAAATCTGTACCCTTTGGTGGAATTCTTTTATAAATATGACCGGCTGTTTCTTTGAGCTGTATCCATAAAAATATGTGGTTTATGGGTATATTAATTGCGCCATAACTCGTAACTTTGAATAAAAAAAGATTGAATCAATTTGCTGCATGTATGGATCTATCTGTAAGGTTACCTGAATCATTTATTAAAATATTTCATCGGTGATAAAATTTATGCTGAATTGCTTCACTCGGTACATACATTTTCGTCGCTGCTTACTCACATTATATAATCTGCTGCATTATAATTCAATGCCTAATGTAATATTCGATCAGACTAAAAAAAATATCGACAAATTTATTTTTTCATTCTTCCTTTATTTGGACAGCCCTTGTTATTACGTTCCCTGTCCTTGATGACGCATTCCCACTCATTCGTCCTTTGTTTTAGATATTTTTACCAGACTTAAAACCATAGCCAATTAAGGCCCAACGTGTCTTTAGGTAAGCCTATTTGTTACATAAACCTACTTCTCAGCGTTTTGGTCTCGAGGTTTGTTTCCCACGATTTTTCCCTCATTTTTTCCGTCTCCTCTTTGTTCGCAAACTGAGTGTTTGCGGTGAGTTTATGTTACCGCACCTCTTCGTGCACCGGAACCGGGTTCTAATCCCAGCTCCTGCAAATTCCAAACCCGAATCTTCTCGCAAGCATTGTGTGCCTACAAGTGTCACTTTTAGCGGGGAGATTTAAAGTCTGAATGGCTGCCCTATTTCTTCAGCTCAGGAAGATTTCTCGTTTATTCCCATTGCTGCCGCATGTTACAGCTTATGTTTACAGCATCGATTTTTCCCCTGGAACGAAAAAAATTATCCGAAGCCGTCTGTGCAGATTTTAGCCACTGATTGTATTTTTAATTATGTTTATAAATTATGGAAATGGAGGGAGGGATACAATTCGACGAATCGCATTTTTTAGATTTGAAAATTTAACTATTCGGCATTTTCAATATTTAGTTACCTTGCATGAATATTAAATGTGAATATCGCGGTTGGTTTTTCACGAATTATAACTAAGAATTAAATTTAATGCGGTAAAGAGATAGCAAGCTTTTGGAATAATTATGTGTTTTTTTGCGATGGAGTGCGCCGTGATCGTAGGAAGGAAATTTAAATCAGGCTTTATTGCATCGCATTTGCTTTTTGGATTGAACGATTTGTTTATATACATGAAAATGAAGCGATTTAATTTTTTGGCTCTAGGTATTATTGTTTCGGGAAAATAACAATGGTGCCAACCAAGGTGAAATTTATCACTGCTGTCCGTATTGATTTTTATACTTAAGGTAATACATAGCTAGTTCGCGAGGAAAGTGTATTTTTTCATATTGAAAAATCGGCAAAGAAAACTTTAATTCAAAATCAATGTATTTTATCGATTTGGTTCACATCCAATAATCACTCTTTCCATGCTTCGCTAAGATTTTGTAACCCAGTTAAATATAAACATTTTATTTCAAGGATCATATATCTGCTTAAACATTTTATTTCAAGGATCATATATCATGTTACGATGTAGGTAATATTAGATTGGACAATATCATCTTTTATCATGTTTTACACAAATGTCATAATGGTGTCCCGTTTTAAGTTAAATTTCCAACAAGTTGCTCACCATACCGTGTTGCTCGGCAGTAGAATTTCATGTCGCCAACGCCATGGATGTATGTATCCAAGGATTATAATATATAAATAATTAGAATAATAACTAATAGAATAGATATATATGAATAGAATAATAGCAAAATATAAACTAACACTTTATTTGCGTTTATTTACAATTAAAGTCTAGCCTTACCCTTAGAAATACATTCACCAAACTTTCCTGAGGTAAAAATTAAAATGTCATTTGCGGTTCCCAAACCAAGACGGTCCCATGAAACTTTCATCAATAAATTATGCAAACTAACTTACATATTTATATACAAGTATATAAGTATATATTACTTATACTTTGTGTATCCTAGTGGAATTAGGATTCGTTGTTCTTCATTTCAGAAATTCACGAACCTCAGAAAGTGGTCACAGGTTTAATAAAGATTCTTGGAAATATCAGTCCAATTTTAATGAACTTAAAATCAATTCATTCAATTTCTTTAATGCTAATTATAATCACGTTCTATTTTTAAATTTATTTTATAATTAATTCAATCAAATAGTTTTACTCCAACATAGCTACGTATTCATTAAATTCTTCAACGCATTGAGGGAATTCACATATCTCCAAATTGTTATATTAGGCTATTTTTCATTCGCTTCAATTAAATTGGCATAGTTGCTGAAACCAATGCCTCATATTCTCCTCTCTCTCTTTCTTTCTATGTATATATATATACATACACCACATGTAAATCGACCAATTAGTCTCATTTGCAATGCGAGAGTACTTGTAGGGCGTCGCGCAGGGAATTAAGCGACTGTATTTCGCACGCCGATTTCGACTCGCTCGAAAAAGGTATTTGAAATCAGGTCGACCAAACAGCCTCAGACGGTTTTCATGACATCATTATGAATTTTCGTGCCTCCGATTTTTTCCTCGCTTTTTTCCATTCACAGGCGAATCAATTCCAACCCGCGTGCTCCGAGTCATATTGACTCGGCGTAGCCTCGCGCATCTGTAGGCCTCTCGTGGAACGGGAGACACCGAGTAAAAAGTGTTTTACGGCAGAATTCTATAAAAAAGGGCATTTTAAACGGTGGCATTTTTTCTGGCACGAATCAATCGGAGGCAGTAATCTAATCGACGTAGGGAAAGGCATTCTCCTCACTTGTACGATTTTCCTTCGTTTTTTACCAAAAATAGACGGTCGCGGATTTTTTATCGGGTCGAGCGATTAAGTTAATTCGGAATTCTTCCACCAGCGGGCGTCGGAATAAAAAGTTCGGTGGCTTAATTTAATTACGCGTAAACATGCCCGCGGTTTGTTCTCGCTTAGGTTCAGTCGCCGTCTCTTTTGAGGTTTTGCCTTCTATTTAGAGGCGGTTTAGCGAATTCCTAAAACGAATGGCCGTTGCTAAACCCTCGTTTCGCGGTTTGTCTCAGTACTTAATCAGCTGATAAGATTATAGAAAACGGGGATCTTTCATAATTAGCCGTATTTAAAGGTTTGATAAAGGGTATTTTTAAAGTGAACCACGCTGCGACTCATTCACTGGTAATAATTAAAGTATTTTTTTAATTTTTACATTCTATGGTTAAAATTTTCCGTTTGTAAAAAGTTGTGATTTTCCATCTCTCAAATCCGAATGGATAAAACATACAACTGAAACACTTTTTTCACCTTTCATTTTCACAAATTGCATTGTTCTCTCTCACTGAACAACTGGATGACTGTTATGCATTTCAATACGTTAAAATTATTATGTGTATTAAATTAATGAATATTCTTTTGATTTGTATTCGAATAACTATTTTCTCATTCCAACACATCTACGTTACAGTTATCGTATCAAGATTTATGAAAAATAACCCCCTCTACCAACCACCCTTCACATAATGTAATATCTTCAGATTGTTAATGGATGTTTACCTCTTTTACAAGTTTTATTAAAAATCCTGTTTCGATCTACTTCCTTTGTTATTATATTTCAATTTTATTAGTCTCATAGGAATCTTACAATTTTAATTACTATCAGAGAAATAGTACTGTTCATTTTTTAGTATTCGTATGAATTAATAACTCTATCCCATATAAATAAATCCGAAGCATCTGTATGTATTAAAAGTATTATAATACAGTATAACATAAATCTCTGCTTATGAACGTATTCATCAACCATAACGTAGCTGATAATTATATAAATGCATAAAAACAAACGCGTACATAGACAACTTTGTGATCATTTATACATACGAGAGGGTCACACCTGTTTACAGATTTTCAGTTCCTCATTTTGCAGTAACTTTAGTCTATTTCTTATCTCTTTTTATAGAAGTATCGCTCCGCATTTTAAAAATTATTTCTTCCTTGGAAAAAATCGCGATAATGCTCTTGATGCCATTTTCATTCGGCACAACCGTAATAAATTTTCTCCTTTAAAGGATTTTTATGTTCGCTTAATTTTTTGTTTTGCTCGCAATTTTGCCGCGTCATATAGCACGCCTTAAAGGAAACATTAACGCAAGCTACGGAGCGCATAGTTGTGCATTCATTTTTATTTACTCTGCGATGTCGCCAACGATTCGCGATACACAGGCAGCTGTTTTCCATATTCACCCAGAGTCCTATACATATTTCAAAGGCGCGTAGGGAATATTTTGCAAGTTAAAAAGGGCTTTTTTGCGCCTCGATACGAACCGTGACGCTAAACAGATTCCGCTCTACAATTGAGAGCGTGGCGATGAGAGTCGAACCCTAGTTCTTCTCTCGAGCAGACGTCATTCCGGCTGATGGGCAATAGGCGGGAAGTGAGAGAGCAAACACCGCTTCATTCCAAAGCAGCGCGCTTTGGCTGCCATATGAAATAGGCACAAAAGATGGGGCGAAAGAATCGGGGGAGAGAGGGTTTTGTGCTCTCGATCCTTTTTAAAGGTAAAGTTTCACCTGTGCCAGTGAGAGTTACTATTCATGACCGTCATATGGTCGGAGAGAGCCGTTTGGTAGAGACGAGGTTCATGAACCTTTTCCGTAGAGAAGAAGAATAAAATATTAGTTGTTGCTATTGAAGGATGAAATAACTGCGTAGATGATTAGCTTTTCTCGGAGTAAAGAGAAATGTTACCTTTTTTCTCAATCTCTATCAGTTTAAGTTATGCATAGAGTTATTCTAATACTTATTTATCTTATGCATGCTGATTCAACTAAATACAGGTGACCAACTAACTATCAAAACGGAATTTTCGTTACACAAATTGAAACTTTGAAGGACTAATCCCATTAGCTTCTATAATACCCCACTTATTATTTATGGGTAAATATTTTTTTTGTCTTCCTACTATCTCTAAGAGAAATTACATTTTCACTGATATTCTCTCCTTTATCATCTATGAAAAGCTTAGGAAGCGAATAGAAGAGATGAGTTAGGTAGCGTGGTCTTGCTTTTCTCACCAATGTAATATAAAGGATTGCAGAGTTGTAAATGAAGGTTTAAAATAGAACATTGGAGCTAAAATTATCTAATCAAACAATGAAGATAAATACTGCTAACCATGGAACTTCCGTTCTTAAAATTATCTGGAAAACCACTGCCCACGTAACTGTTTATAGTTTATAATTAAGTTATAAGTTCAATAGTTTATAATTTTAAGGATGAAAAAATACGTAATAATTAATATAAATTGCTCGAACGATACAATTCAATTGTAATTTCATACTTTTCACTTCAAATTATTATTTATTCAATTTATTTAATTGAGAATGTGACTGCATTGAACTTCATCAATCCCGAAGTTACAATATTTTTTCTTTAGAACCATTCGATTTATTAATTATTCGAAGAAGCCGGATAAAAATAGTTTTTAGTCCATATTCTGAACAAAATAACTCCGGAGATCATCGCCGATGCATAATACCTTTAACTTTTAAGTTCATCAGGAAGAGAAAGAGATTGAATTTTCTTCTAAACGAAAGAGGCAGTGCGTTATAAATGGTTCGTAGAATTGAACACAACGAAAGGTCGAGTGTGTAGACGTCGAAGGAAATAGAAGTGTCAGAGAGAATGGAGGTGAGAAGGAAAAGGCGTGAAGCGGAGGAAGGATATTAGAATGGATCGAAGGCGGCGAGGGAAAAACGGAAAGGGAGTGCTATTGGTGTACGCGCGACGGCTTTTGTGAATGGGCGGCGTAGATTTAATAGTTGTTTTGAATCTGAAGCCATACATATTTACAAGGACGTGAGAGAGAATGCACGGATATGACCGTGCCAAGGAAATGCTGCTCTTTGAAAGGCTAACGAATATGCCTCATGATTTCTTTCGCGCTTGCGTTACTGCGAGTCTCAGGCAATGGAAATTTCTGTGTCTTAAGAATTGGGTTATTTATTCACTGGAAACGATGTTATCGAGCTAGGTAGGTAATGTGAAGTATTTAATCACGTTGAATCAAATCTGTGGTTGGTGGGAACGTGGAGCTAAAATTTCCTTCCCTAGAAGAAGGTGCCATATTTTGAGTCTAAAAATGGGTGAGAAAATCACGAGTGAGGAAATTAGTAATTAACAAGAAGAAAAATTATTTTTGATGGGATAATTTATACATACGTCTTTATTATTCATATAGCCATAAATTTAGAAATTATATTAAATTTTCAATTGGTGAAGTCTTGTCAATTAGTCAATAGTATGATTAAGTCACTTGGCCTGAGTAATTTTATTTCACAGAAAGATATTTCATTTAAGAGTTTGTATAAAAACCAAAGGATATATTCTAGTTAAAAATAGCGACGTGGCATGCATTAAAAAATGTTAAGCTAAATATCCTTCTAATGTGTATCATTCTAAAATATTGCGCTGGATTGTAAAGTATAATTTATCCGAGAAACGTAAAAGTGTGAATTATAACGAATGCACCTTACAGCCGCAATTCTGAGTGCGTAGTAGAACAATTTTAGTAAGATTCTCTAGTTGCATATTCTAATGTTACGAGCAGAGTACATGCTAGATTTATGTTAGATGGAATTTGATAAGAATTCACTTTTCGAATTACTTTTTTTCTCAAAATAAACTGCAAAACTGTAAATCAAATAGTCGTTGATGCAGGAATCCTGTAAACTTATATCTGAGTTTATTTACTTTCACTTTATTCATGATTTCTCGCAAAAATTTGAAGCTCTTTACAATTTTGTGTTTATTTTCATTTTGCTTAGATATCAACGTAAAAAATCGTGGTCCCTTTATTAAAATAATACTCCTTCAAAGTATTATAATAAAACATACTAGGCTTCGAATACAAGGATATTATCCGTAGGCCAGAATGGTGTCCTGTATCCACCTCCGGGGCTTTGTCTCGATAGATGAGAGGCTAATGGGGGATGTATAGAGTGGGTCGCTCCCAAAGAGAGGTCGTGTGACGCCCCAGTTCCGACTTGTGGCTTCCACTCACGCGGGCTCGCATAGCAAACCTTTTCGTTGCCCCGGATTCGAACCCGTGGACCGTGACGTGTCGATGTGTGCTCTTTTTTTTAAGATGTAGGATAGGGTTGATCTGTATTTGAGGAAAGTCCGTAATGCATTGGCCTCCGGGGGATTCGATGGAAAGAAAATGCGAGAGGAAGGGCGCGAAGAAGGGACGTGACCTCATTACGAATCTCTTCCTCTGTTGACTTTTTGTCGTGATTTTACCCGGAACTTTTCGTATTCTTTTTTGTCGCAATTTGCTCAGATTATATTGAAAACACGTATGTGGACTTTATTATTCCATCGCAATGGCGGAATAAAATGTGGAAAGGTGACCCACATTTTCTCTCGCGTCTTTATTTTTCGTCGCCACTCCTTACTTCACTCATCAGGAAATAAAAGTTTTCGATTCTACGTTACTTCTCAAACTTTGGCACACTTCGGTCCTTTGCGGTAAGTCTTCCCTTCGAAATGGAAAGGTGCGAATCAACACGGATTTGTCGGCGGGAGTTTTGAATCAGTAAATACATTTTGGAAACTAGTGTTATTTGATTTACAAACCCAAGTAGTGATAAAGATTGGTTCAAATACGTATCACATGTACAAATGTGTCGTTTTCGCTCATTACATTTTTGAGGGCCGCCTCTTTTCAATTATACATCTCTTGACCCTATGTTGTTATTTAAGGGCGAAATATATTACTCATAAATCGTTTTGTTTCGGAATCATTTTGAATTTAACATTTGGTTTATATGTCGTAATTGAGTATGCGGTTGGACTGAACCAGATTTGAAATAACACAATCATTATAATTTTATTCGCCGTCGAACATTAAATCGAATATGCGCTTGCGAAAATAACTGATCCAAATACCAGATAGGTAAATAGCTGAAGCATGCAGGATAAAGAAGGAAGAGAATTTATTAAGCTTAAACTAAGTATCGTGTATACTCGTATATAAGTCTAGTTTTTCTGCACATATTTTTTGCTGAAAAAATCCTCCTCGGCTTATACTCGAGCTTATCTGTTCTTCGGTGGAAAAGGTCTGCCGTAGCTGGAAATAGGCTTGTAAATTCTTCCCTCGCTCAATTAACAATTATTTTTACATTTAAACAACTTATAACTAAATTACTGTAATTTTATTGGTATCTATATTTATTTAGAATTTTAATAATTTCTAATGAATTTCCCACTCTAGGCGTTATACTCCTTTAGTTTTTACAGTTTTTCTGATAAAATTAGGTGCCTCGGCTTACATCCAGGTCAGCTTATACACGAGTATATACGGTAAATTAAAAGAGTATGGTCAAAACCATTCTTTCACATGGTTTTGAGATTAAATAGTTAACAGTAACTTAAAGAAACAGTTGCTTTTGAAATCCATTCTCCCAGCCCAGAGCTAAGTTCCCTAAAGCTAAGTAGGAATATCGGTAACGTTTCCATATTTTAAGCATCTAAATTATCGATATATTGACCCACTGCATGCTTTGCTATACTCGCGTTGATGTTTATTACCGGAATGTCACGCATGAGTCCCAAATAATTGGATCAACGGTGCTATGTGTTAACGAGCCATCTGATGGAATTCCTTCAGTGCTAAACCAATATCCCTCTGTCTCTTCAAACCGAGCGAATCTCAAATCATTTCAAACCGTTTCCCTCATTCTCTCTCTTCGATCTCTTCCCCCCCAGGCCCTCCTCCAAAGGACCCCTTAAATGCCTAATCACTGGCGTCAAGACGTCACACAATATCGACTGTCAAATAGGATGCATCACGCTACTCGATCGCGTCAAATGGTGGGAGTTGAATGGGGCGGCAGAAAAGAGAATGCGAAGTACTGAAAAGGGAGGAAGATAAATAAAAGTAGCGAAGGCTCTCATCGATTGCAGATGGCGTGGGAGGATTCTGGAATGGAGCGTTTTCAGACTGCCAAACGCGTAAAAGATAACGGAAGTGGAGTGGGGACAGGGATGGAACAGTTATCCTATAAAAAAGCAGAAAATTACGCGGTTGTTTGTCGCGAGGGACTGTTCCTGCCTCTATTTCTAGGCGTAGGGAAAACAGAATGGGATTGTTTCAACTCTTCGCTATCGCTCTTGGAGTAGGATTAGGAGCAGGCGTTGGAGAGGGAAAGTCCAATGGCTGTTATTCTTCGGATCTGGAGTCGGCGTTTGTCGAGGGTCTGTTGATTTTTGGGTTCTCTTCGTATCGAATCTCTAATTTTAACAGGGCTCTTCATTCAGGTTTTTAATTTACGTCGCTGGTATTTCCTGGTTTTCGACCGTATTACCTTTATTGTGAATGTATACATTGCCAATAGGTATTACTATTTGCGGGTAGTCGACCGTATTACCTTTAGCATGAAGGTACACATAGCCAATATGTATTACTATTTCCTGGTAGTCTACCGTATTACCTTTAGCAGGAAAGTATACATAGCTAACTGCTAATACTATTTCCTAGTCGTTGACTTCATTGCCTTTAGCACAAAAAATTAGGTATTTGTGGGAGAAAACTGTATTCATATCTATTTTAAGAATTGAGAAAAATAGCCTCGCTTATGAGTCTAGCGGAGTGCTAATAAATAAAACTGTTGGATATTAATTTGATAAATATTAATTATTGGGATAACCAAATCAGGCAAGTGCATTGCCTTTCTATTTATTGCGCTATTGCAATTAACATGTTTGCATTGATTGGAAAAAATTGAATTTTGTCTTATGAAAAATCGAAAAAAATAGTTTCTTTGATACATTTATTGTCCTTAATTACGACTTTTAATTATTATTAATAAAATCTTACAGCGTGGTTGTACCTAATTTTCCTCTCTTACACCTTACACCCAAAGTCATTCCATAGTGCAGTTACATATGTCATACAAAAATTGAATACTCTTATATAAGTAAAAAATATAAATCACAACACGCAATCGAACATTTGAAGGACGGGTTTTGGGGAAATAAGCTCCATACCTGGAAGTTTACGGAGAAAAACTAGCATAAATAGCGCGAAAACAGTTATAGGAAGTGCTAATATTAAGTGGAGAGGAGATTTTTAACTAAATTATTTATTTAGTTCTATCTGAAGATGTTACGAGTTTTGCAATTAGAGAGCTATTCACGTGGCTTATTTTTCATGTATAAATCGCTAAAAATCATCTTTCTTTTTATTAATTTAGGTATTCATGATCCATTCCTCAAATATTTATATCGTACTCAATTAAAATAGTCCGTTGCTGAGAATAATTGACGGAAAACTAATTTCATCATAACGAATCACACTTGTGAATATCAGTGCTTAATTAATTTACACAATTCAAACTACATTAAATTCTTACTAAGTGTGCAGATTTTGTATGGTGATAAATGAATTTAATTATTATCTCGTAAAACGGCAATCTAATAACTTTGAATAATTAAGTGTTGTTCAGATTAGTTTTTCATCGGAGATTTGAAATCTATATTTAAATTAATTTAGTAAAGGAATAAAATGTCGCTCATGATTTGCAAAGATTCTAACCAATATAGGATTGTAAGTATTACTAAAATACTTTTTCTAACAAAGTGCTACGCTCTATTTAATATTTAACTATGTGCTACAAATCTTTTTAAAGCTATAACATAATCAAAAACCGTTGAGAAAGTATTTTGAAATGCATTAAATACAGAGCATTATGAAAACAGCAATTGCTATTCGACTTTATGGAAAGCAATTACATCAAACTAAATTATTTGTAATTATGATTTATAAAATGGCCACTCTCCGCAGAATAGAATCAGAGTTAGCGATTTTCCTCTCAAACTGATCATTATATTTGATCGGAGAAATCATCATCAACATACAATGAAACCTATATTTAAATTTATTTAGTCAAGGAATGAATCGTTGCTCATGATTTGCGAAGATTGTAACCAAATATTATATTAAGTATATACTCAAGAAGTATTATTGTAGAACGACATCTAAATAAATAGATCAACAAAAGTTCTTCGTAGTTTTCCGCAAATTAAATTCCTCGAAACATTCGAAAAAAAAATTCTGAAAAACCTTTGAGAACTTTTGTTGATTTATTGAATTATATTAAATGTTGGTAATTAGGCATAACATTTTTTCTAGTTCCTTAAAATGAAGTTTATGATTTGTTTCACGAATTAACAAATACAATTTTTGAACGTAATATAAGTGTTGCTTCAGCACCGTGAGTTAATATTAGGTGTTGACTCGTAACGAGCAAGGATTTAGTTTCATAGTCGTAGAAACCTTTCCATAGTTTCAGGAGTCGAAAATGGGTGCTTATGGCATCAGGTAAATGGATCTTTGTCTGGTTCGTTAAGTTTCAGGTAAAAGATAAATGTTACTCGCAATCCGGAATCGTTGCTCACGAAGTAGGTTGCGCGCTATTTAGACGTTGCTTAGATAACGAGCTTCGTTCGCTCTAATGGGTTCTCGTGGTTCAAACTTTGGTTTCCACCCTTTTTAATCTCCTTTTTTATTTTCCCCATTCATTATTCTTCTTCAACGGACGGTTTTTTACCACTAAAGTCATAATCTAAGTGAAATCCGAGTATTTATTTCCTAAAGGGATTTCTTGTTGCTTTCAGGAGACGCTCGTTTCTATTCACGCACGTTTAAGTTATACAGCATTTCCACGAAAGAGCCAAAAAAATTAACTCGGCCGCCTAAATTGCCCGTCTTTCTTCGTGTAAACGGAAGCTTTCCGTACATATTTTTTCGCCATAAGAACAAGATTATAAGCCGTTTTGGTTTTAAAATCGGAATGGTGGATTTAATAAATTTTAATAATTCCTTGGAATTTAACGGAGCCGGCTTTTAGTACGAGAAGAATTTATTCAGATTCTCAACATCTTATATTGACCGCGAATAATTATTGGGCAATATCATTAACTTTGATTTGTTTTTCTAACACGTTTTATACATGAAAGTTTGTTGATGGACTCCCCGCGTTACCCTATGGTATTACTCCGTGAACATCTCAGAATAAAGAAACTAATATACTATTTTTATCAACTTTTTAGAATAAATAACAATAAATTAAATGATAAAACTAAAATGTATTTACTAGTTCATTGGTATATGCGATTTCTTGGCATCAGTGATTCGAACGCTGGTATTGTATTGTCCCAGGTTTGAATCCTGGTAATGGCGTGGTAGTTAGTGTGTATAATAAAACTGTTATTGTAAGAACTTTCATCTTTGACCAAACTACGCCCAAATAAATTGAGATGAAATTAAGGAATTGGTCGAAGTTAACCGTGTTCTTTATGAAATATCTAATTCTGATTTAAGATCCCACTAAATAAGAGTGGAACTCCTCACATTAAGAATGGATTTGAATAAAAGAAAGGCATAAGCTCTTGAAAAATGTACAGCCATGAAAATCGAAGGAGTGCGTCAGAATGCGTGCATTTGAAGAGAGATACGAAGCAAAAAAGGGAGTAATATCGCCTCGACTCTTTTTTGCAAACGAGTCTTTTTACCCATTCGGTAGTGTAGAGAAGAAAAATGGCGAAGAGAAGGATTTTCGAAAACAAAAGAGGTGAGATTTCGCTACTTCAACTGTCGTCAGCGATCATTGGATTTCCCCATATTGTTGACGCCAGATATTATTCTCTTTAGAGAAAACATGCCCTTCGGAATATTAAAGAATCGACAGAGGGATTTGCCTATTCGAGAGTAGCGGGGGCAGCGAGCACGTTTTATCCTCTCTCTCATTTAATTGCGCTCTCAGTTTCTTATTTTTCGGCGTCGATAGTGACATCTGGCGGAGTCGAAGCGGAAACCTCATCGATCTTCCGTCGTAAAGGGCTTTGGAGCGGGCACTTGGCCATTGTTTGAGGAAATATCAATCGAGGGTTGATTAATTGGCTTCTTGATTAATTCATTCGTTCGCCGGCACTGATTCGCGGTTGTGTTCTTGTCGCTCGGCCTGTTTGATTGGTTGATCCATTTAAACGGCCATTGTTTTTTAACAATCCACCGTGATGACTTATCTGTCTAGAGGTTTGCTTTTTTCGCCCTCCGCTGTTTTTATTTCTCTTCCTCGGGTTTTTCATTGGACCATTTATCTCGGCCGACGATGAAAAATTGATTCCGTTTTGATCACTATTGGCCCGTGGGAATTTTCATTTGTCCGAACGAGTTAAGGTGGCGCGAGAGTTTTATTTCGATTTAGACTCTATATCTTCGCATAATTCGATTTCCAGCTTTATTAATTACTCGAAGGCGGGCCTAATTTATCTGAGGATTCAATTCTCACCATTACAGGTATTCCTAACAATTTAATCAATCCCCCAATTCAACGGATAATGATTTGTGTCATATTTTCGTATTTTATTAACCAGCTCAGAGACTATGGTATTTCATCCTAAGTATCGTTAGTATTTCAAACAGATGTATCCATCGTAGAGTTTTTGCAGCTGTTGAAATGCATGGAATAGTAAATATTAACGATAATGGAATTGTTTTTTATTCTCAATTCTTAAGATTAGATTACTTTTGTACATTGGCTAACATCTCTTCTTCTCAAACTTTGCAACAAATAAAGACCCTGTTATCATAATGAAGGGTCTCTATAATAATCCCATGTTTTCCGCAACTTACTAGGCTCTGAATTCACTGCTTCTTAATTGAAAGTGTGCTTGTAGTTTTCCTGATTAACAATTATTTTGCATTCTAGCTGAAGCTACTTTTCATGATATTTGATTTTAATTGGATATTTATTTCATTAGATTATTCCCTCCTAGAGTTTCATATTGCTGTTGATTGAAGATAGATAACGATTTATAACTCATCTGCCTTTACTATATGGTTGTGATAACATAGAAGCTTCTGAGTAGCAGTAATATTGTTAGAAGTACTTCCATAGTTTTAGTGAATTCAGATGTGGTCTACCAGCGGGATGCGAATCCTGGACCGTTTTCACTACAGCTGAATGCACTACTCCCTCAGCTATCAGGGAACCTGGAACCTTCTTTAGTATAAGTGATACAGAATTATTATATTCAATCGGGTAATTATCGAATGAAAAAGGGTACGTAAGGTAATTAATCTGCCTTTGCATGGACTTTAATCTCATACCTCTCTTGGTTAGTGATAAATCTAAGAACAATTTATCTCACTCCTAATCTTGCCTATTATATACAATCCATCTCCAAAGCTTTCCGTACCTGATGATTGATCATAGGAAGATTGAACAAGCCTTCGCAGCCAAAAAGAATTCTATAAATATTACGAATTGGTTGTACATGCTACTTCTATCTTCGGAAACTCTCCTTCCTCCAAATACTGGTTATACTGTGTTTTTGATAGCATATATCTTAGGATAGACTTCGGTAGAACGGTAAAATTAATTCGTATTTCAAAGGAGCGCCGGACTGGGCAAAATTTCAAGTATTCCTCTCGCATCCTCTTCACAGAAAAACCAATGAAGGGAGCGAAAGAAATACCCCTCGACTAAATCCTTGGGAACTGTTACGTTTTTATTTCCGTGTACCGGCTGTTTTTTTCTCAAAGGCAGAGGAACATCCGAAGCAATGCTTTTTGAGTGTTTTTCTAAACCGCCTTAACATTCTAGGGAAGGCCGCGCAAGTACAGGAAGGAATCCGCCGAAACGGCCCTTGGGGTGGGAGGCACGAAATAAAGCAAAAAGAGGAACGCTGACTCAAGAGCCTCCTTTTGTGGCAGCGCTTTTTTTCCCTCTCTTTCCGAGGCTACCGCGACCATTTGCATTCAGAGCCACCGTTGTTCCTCTGACCATTACAGAGCCGCCATCCCCGTTGCCATTTCCACTCAGAAAGCCATATTACCCATCCCTCCCATCAATCTCGCCCCAACTCTTTTTCCCACCCTCTCTGCTCTTCCTTTGGTGACGTAACGATTTCCCTAAAGGGGGACTTCCTAATCGAAGTTCGCCTCCCGATCGTCTTCTCTTTTTTTCCGAATTTTTCTAAAGTATGAAAATATTCGGGTGATTGGGGTGAAGGAAGCAGAAATACGCCCACGTTTGAGACCGAAAGATTGAAGTGATTTCTGGGTTCTGGGGCCTTCCGTAAAGAATTTATTTAGTGAAAACATTTGATCGTCTTCCAAGAAGTTTCAAAATCTGTGTCGTATATTTAAAATACCTATTGGATATTGCCGTGTACGAGGCTTTAAGAAGGTTTCAGTTACTCTATAATATTGTTTATAAGATTATAACAAAGAGAGATAGTTGTATTAATAATCAAATAATCTTTATATGAGCATTGCAAGTTATCCTTGTAGTAGTTTTGGCAGTCTAAACCTTCATATTCCACCTGTAATATCATCTATAAGGAAATGTAGCAGATAAAGAAGGAGAGCAAGGAAATGAAAGACCTGTTTAGGCATCAACCATTCATTAAAGCTCATATGAAAATACACATAAAATATAAATGTATTAATCCTGGAGAAATTTGCTGCACAGCCCTACCAAAAACGTATAGCCTGAGGAAAAATGGCTTTGCATCTTCCAAGAAGTTTCAAAATCTGCGTTGAATATTTACATTTTCTATTGGATATTCATGTGTGAGGCTTTAAAAAGGATTAGGTAACTTAAAAATGTTGTTTATAAGACTATAACGAATTCATTTCAATTTGAACAGTCTTCCTGTTTTCCTTAGAGATCCATTGGCAAACTAAGTTTATCTTTCCACCCTACACGTCATCTACAGTTAATTAGAACAGATATTATGATGAAAGAGATCAAGGAAATTTAAGAAGTGTTTGCGTATAAAAACATTCATTAAAGCTTATTTAATAAATCAATGGAAGTAGCCTTAACTTGGCGGAATTCAGTAATCGGGATAATATTAAAATGACAATGGAAATTCTAGATTTATTTGTTTTCGTGGAATTTTCATAATTATTTAAATATGATATCATTTAAATAGATTCAGAAAAATAGGTCTATTAAGGCTAAAGGAGTTTGCTGTATATCCTTTGGAAAACAACTTTGCATTAATAAAAACATATTCTCTTTAAGTAGACGGCATAAAATTGCAATCGTTGAAAAACAACTATATAATCTAAATAATTTGTTACTTTGCTTATAACGGTTTAACATCTTGATATATTCTTCTAGAATTGGGCTGTTTCTGATTTCATTCATCAGTCGAATCTTCTGCCGGTGAATATGCACCTGAGTTAATTCTAAGGTCAATGGTGATATTATATTTATTTTCATGGTTTAATTCTTGATCTTGTATCGTTGAGTCAGAAAATTTTATTTTTTTAAAACGTTTCTTAGGTTGTAAATATTTCATAGGAAATAGCTCATATGGAAAATTATGGAGAAGTATACAAGGATAAAATCCGTTGTTACCTCATAATGCAATTAATTATGGTAAATATGAATTGTTTTGAGAGAGAGTTATTTATTTTTCCTTAAAATTTTCTATTTATCAAAAACAAAATTGGGTATTCACACTCACACCACCGCTGTATTTTAAAAAAGAATTATTATCTTCTACGTTCTAATGACCTATTTTCTGAGGTATGATTCACCTGCGTGGAAGTAAAAACTATTTAATGCTCAGGAAAAATAAATGGTAGGACGAGGATTAGTAATTAAAGGAAAAACTGCGAGAAATATATTTGATCTAAGAGTTTGAAACTTATTTTGTGTAGAAATTGTTTAGTGTGTTATACTTAATGGATATTTTGGTCGTAAAAAAGAATTCAGTGGAGTAACAGCCGAAACCGTCACAATTATCTATGATTTCCGCGAGTTTGAAAAACATTGCGTTAGTTTTCCCGATACCTCATTTATGCCCTAGCGAAGTATTTTCTTGAGCCCCTAAACCTATTAGATTTTGAAGCAAACGTATTTTCTTTCGGTGTTTGCGTCTTTATCCTCCATTACTTATAAATATCTCCTCGATAGATTGGAGTAATGGAGGTGTCCAACGAAGAACTCGCGTATGTTTCATCAAGAAAAGTTCGATTCTCCCTTCGGAAGAAGCGAGGAATGGCAATCAACAATTCCTTTTTCCGGCGTCGATGGCCTCTCTTTTCCTCCATCCTTTTCTCTCCGTTACGGCCATTTTCCCCTCCCCTCTCATTTCCAATCTTTCTTCTCCCTTCAATTCCCACTTCCGCACTTTCTGCCTCATTTCCATCCTCCCTTATCTCCATTCTCTCTTTCCTTCTTCACTCCGTTTCCCATTTACGCTAAACCTCCATCGACATCTCCTATCCAGCTCCAAGAAATAGAAATGTTTAATCCCAGAATTCGCATCTGACGAGATGTCTAATTCGCCGCTATTATCGATTTGCCTTTGCCAGAATGGAGAACAGACTTTCAGTTTTTTCCTTTAGTCTTTCCTTTTTTCCTAAGTTTCTCCCTAGTCTTTCGTTCCTTCTTGTTCTTCTTGTCTCTAATCTTTCTTGGTAAGATCCTTTATTTCGTTATTAGATTCCAAAGCCGTATGGTAAAGTCACATCATCCACGATTTTCTCCACCCGATAGACTCAAATCGGATACTAGAATCCAGGTCCTAAATTCCTGCTTTTGACTGAGAATCTCTTTCCTTTAATATAATTTGTTTTCCACGTAAAATCTATTTCCACTAGAAGAGATTTAAGGTCTTCACTGCTCATCTCCTAAGAATTTCAAGCTGTTTGAGTTATTCATATATCATCGACTACTTCAGCCTTCCTTACATTTAATTTATCGTGAAGGCAACATGGAGTATCACGGTTTACGCTCAAATATTATTAACAGATCTGATTCTTCGGACTTGAAAATTAGGTTCATTAGTTGCAACCGGTTGTCATTTAATTAATGTAAATAAATTGACGAATAAAACTTAGTTTTTTTCGTTTAAGTAAATTATCCTCAAGAGTAGCATATTCTTTACTCTACACAAAAAAGGAACCATGGTTCGCTAATAGATTTCAGACCTATTTGTTTGGCAAATAATAAATGACTAAACGATAAAACCTTTCGGAATAGATCCAAAGTCTTAATTAAAACGTATAAAAAAATGTAAATCTTAGAATAGGCACATAAAAATAGGATTGGTTTAAGATATTAACTTAATCAATATAACTAGAGAATTATTCTAATCATTCAGTTATTACTTTTTATTTAATTGGTACCCTCGCAAAGATCCTTTTATGGAGGGTAGAGGTATTAATGGTAGACGAACTCATACGACCATTCCCAAACTAGATAATGGAATGTACTTGCTATTTATGGAAACGTATTTGTTACGTAGAAATACCTATGTAATTTGTATTTTTTACTGAATATACAGCCAATATTTAAATACTCAGTACGAGGCTTTGTAACCAAATTCATTTCTCGTAAATATTTTTCTTTTTTCTTTTTCTATGCAAAATAGCTTAACATTTGAGCCCTTCCCAGTTTTGCCCTGTCACCCTTCTTGTGCGCCAAGAGAGACACTTGCAATGGGACTCTGGAGTTCCATCGAACATCTATTACTCGCTTCCATTCCTTTTTATCTTCGTCTGCCTCGTTCGAGTTCGTTTTCCCTCTGTCTCGCTTTTACATTTCCTTTTATATGCCATTTTATTTCCTTGGCCTCGTCGCTGTCTCTCATACTAATTCTTCCTTCCAATGCCTTTTCGTTTATGTCCTTTCCCTCTTTTACCTTCGTATTCAATTTCCTCCTCTTTTTCCTTAATGGCGCGGCCGTTTTCTTTCAACTCTCTCTCTTTATTACATTTTTTTCTCTCAGCCTCTCGCGTGAAGTTTTTTGTCGCGCTCACTTCCCCGGTCTTACTCGGGCCATGTCTTATGGACGTGCTTCGCCCAACCAAGCGCTCTTCGCGCTGTGTACTCCAATTTTTAAGAATCTCTTGTATCATTCCTTTTGAGATTTGGGTGAAAAATAATTCCGGTCGTTCCTTTGCCCTCTAAGATATCCATTGGCATGTCTCGCTCCCAACTTGTGTTGCAGAACTTGATTTTTTTATCTTGTGGGCTCCGTGTACGTTGCAGACTTGTGGATATCTTGTAGTAATTCTGCCGCCGGTGGTGAATATTTGATGCAGCCCCACGCTGAATACGAATTGTGGTCCTATTACATTCGCATTGCCTTAACGTGAACCACGCTGATTCTCATCTTGCAGAAGACGTGATGAGTGACTTAGGGGAGAGACGTGAAATTTCAATTTCCATGCAGAAATTTGCTAACGAATGTTAATATAAAATTGCGAAGATGTGCTCGCCCTTTACTTGGTGGTAATCCAAGAATAATAGAACGGATATTTCCATTTACACCGCACCACAAAATATATACCCGCGACCAGGTTTCGATGAATAGCATCATCATCAAGCATAGCATCATCAGCTGATGATGAAAGATATGCATCGACAATTGGTCGTGAGTGTATGTACATTCTGTAGTGTGGTATAAATCAAAATATCAGTTCTATTATTCTTTTTAATACTTTAAAAGTAAAAAAAAACATTCTTACAGGCATAGTAATATATTCTACTAATCTTTGTAAAGATATGCCGTACTTTCATGGCGATTTATTTGTTGTAACTCATTACTGATCATTGTATTACAAAACGACGTAAGTTGGTAAGCATTATCTCGAATGATGGACGCATTCACGGGGTTTTGAATACACATTTTATCTCTATAAATTAAGTATGACGTAAGCACTAATTTATTACTGTGATATTAAATTAAGAAAACTCGAAGTTCTGATTTGGCTCTGAGATGCATATGTGAATAAAATTCAATTTCATGTCTCACTTTACCTACTTTTTCCGTTGTTTTCTCCCTTCAAATTATTTGAAAATTATATTGAAATATTTATTTAATTTGCGAGATTAATTAGGAATTCACAAATACTTTGCAGAATTTGGAATATTAGTTTTGACAGCAAAATATTTTATTAACTGATATTGTAATAAAGTTAATTTTTATAAATTTTTTAGATTTTTTATCATATTCTTAACCATATAATTGAAAAATAATAATAATTGGACCAATGATACTTATTGATCTATTTCTCCAATGAATAAAAATGGTAATAAAACGAACGCTATGGTGGCATTCATTGCTTACTCATAATTTACTCCTTTATCTCAAATGCGAATATATCAAAATAGGAATTAATTCTTCGCTCAACTTTTGTCTCCTTTAACGCATTAGTTGAGTTCTGATCACCTCGGCAATTTGCAGTAATAATTTTCAATCGGAGAGCTCGATAATTAATAAATGCGATTCATCCAATTCGCATTATCACTAGCTCGGAACGCTAACGACTCTGCTAATGGAGTGCCCGTCGCCATGGTGGCAAAGTATTTGACAAACTTTGCCGTGATTAAACCGTTTAATTCAAGAGACGCGTGGCTGCCTATCAAAACAAAATGTCACTAATGACTCGGAATCGGTCGGAAATCAAGTCATGAATAAGGTATTAAAATCCCTTGTTTCACCGCTTTTCACCGCCGTCAATTTTCAGCCGGAATGATATACACGGAGTACTTAAAATACTTAAGTAGGATTCATTCATCAAATTGACTAGCAGAATGGCGCTTTGTAATTCGCGGCCACGCCATGTTGGCTACCATTTGTGACGTTCATTTTTAATGACCGAATTCCATTCGAAAGCTCATTCGCCTTACGGTCCGCTCCTATTTGACGTTTGCAAAGCGGGATCGAAAAGAGGAAGATTTAGAACTCTGTTGTAACGTGTGTCTTTTGTTTTTGTTCATCCTGAATTCGTCATAGGTGTGCGTGTGGTTATTCGTCCCTTTGAATAATTTGTGTCCGTTATATACCGCGTTGGAATACCAAAACGGCTTTGTTCCCTGCTCTCTCTCTATGATTTTAAATTTTGGACACACTGACCGATATCCATCCGATAGAGCGTATTTTCAGAGATGAAAGTGACTCGTTTGGGTTTAAAAAAGTCCCTAGATTCATCCCAACCGTGACCATATTATGTTCTCGATCCAGTCCAAAAAAATGTGATTGTTTCTACCGATGCATTGATCTAATTTCTTCGGTTATTGATTCAAATCTGATTTTCTATCATAATGTTTTTAATGCCTACTTTCGATCTATACTGCATCTTAGCACGGATCAATAATTATTTATTAAATGTACGTATATCAATATCGATAATTAATTTCATATTTCATAACTAATTACGCGGTTTCAGGAATTACTTCGTGTTTGATACAATAATATGAAGAAGTGAAAAATTACTGCAATCTCCCATTTCCACTTATTTAACCGGAATCGAACAGTGTTTTCTTCATTCCCTTCATTTCCGTTTAATATTAATCGTCCGAGGCTATTTTAAGATTAATTTTTCTTACCTATTTACTTATGCTGCTCCATATTTTCCTATCAATAAACACATCCCTCGATTCAGATACTCACTTCTGTTTAAAAATTATTATATTTTAATTTAGAAGTACATTTTTAGAACGAAGTTATAAAAATGTATAGTAGATAGATTTCACTTGAGACTGTTAATTACTTTCTTTGCACTCAAGTATTGCAGATTTTTTTTATACGATATTAATTCCTTATACCACCTGTACTGACTGTGTGTTTCTTACCTAAGTCTGTATTACAGCGTCATTTCGAATTCATCCTCCATTTCGAAAATGTTTTCCTCAGCTGTCACACTGCGAGATGGGCTCATTGACACTTATGTACGAGTAAAGCCATTTTCTCCTGTTTGGAAAATCCCGTTATCTTTTTATCTCACATTAGACAGAAAAGTCTCTAGTAGTATTGTCCTAATAGAAATTTACAAGAAATGATAAAATAAGTATTATAAATATAATAGTATAATTTAATATGCATGTTATTGTATAACAAATATTCGTATATAAGTAAATTATATGTATACCTATCTGCGAATTTAGACTTTATACTTAGTAATCGATGCATAAGTAGGAAATAGTTTTCAATGTTCAATTCGATGATCAATTTTACCGGCCTTGGTGGCCGAGTGGATAGCATGCCATCTAAGATATCACTCCTACCGAAGGTGGGGGTTCGAATCCCGATTGAGACGGATTTCTCCTATCAAGGAATGGTTGTGCGTGTTCGTAAGTTACTGTTGCCTCGGTGAGGTACCCCCTGAGTTCATGAGAGCTTAGGGGGACTTCATCAGTGAAGAGCAACATTAGTTTGAAAGAAAAAAAAATGTATCGAAAATCTTGTGAATCATCATGATATTTATATATTACTTTACTCGCCCAACCTCTGAAAATGAAGATATTTGTTGATATACATTTACTAAAACAATATATACTATGAAGAATTCATTATTAAATAACCTAATTTTACCTTGTTTCATCTCTAATTTACTTACTTGTAAGATTAATAGCAAGAATACCGGAGTAAATCAGCTGATTCAATTAAACTCCAAATCCCAAGGAAAAACGGACTTGAAAAGAGTCTGACTGGGCCGAGAATCGAACCCGGGATCTTCCTCTATCCGGGAGGCTGCCTTAACCACTAGGCTACCGAGACAGAACTTGCCCTTATGTGCAATTTACCATTTCGACTCTCCAAACTCCAAATACTGGAAATATACTCCACAAATCTCCTCGTCTTTCTTTGCGCACATTATGAAAAAAGCATGAGATGGGAAATAGGTGGAATCTGAGAGAGAACCATCGTCGGCGTTATACATCTTCGGTAATTCTTGCAGTCCCTCTTCCACAGCTCATTGCTTCTTCTGCAGATCGAGCCCTTGAAAAAAATCATACCTTTTGGAATAGTTGCTTCGGACATTGAAAGTCAATCTCGAGATTTTCCAAGCAATCGACGCTTTCGGATCGAATTCGAAATTCCTTTCAATTACTTTCTCCACGATTGGAAGAGTGATCTTTCCTTCACGAAATTCATTCCAGGAATTCGGTTCCTTCTCCAACCGATTCATTTATTCCGGATGAGAGAGTGTATGGGACTCTGCCCATTTTCTTTATCGCGTTTTCTTCAGAGCGAGATCCATTTGATTTCCACTCGGAAAACCGTACTTGAATCTGAATTCAATCACATTCAATTTTTCTGATTGTGCAGCAAGAAAAGTTACCTTAAATGCATTCACTCTGAATGGACCTTAATTTATCGGTGTAATTTCTAACTGGGTATTTTTCTTTACAGATGGCGAGCCAATCAAGCTCCCAGAAAACTTGGAGAGCCTACCGAAGGCTGATCACTTCCCAACACAAAGACATCGATGGAACACTAACGAGGTAAGTTCACGCTTTATTTTCATTTCGGCACAAATTAATTTTTCTGATCCATTTCCCCGAAATTTATGAGGGATAAGTTTCGCAGACATAATAAGTGGGAACGTAAACGAGCGGATATTGGAATTTACGATGTTATCTGTACCTACAATAATTTTCTTTGGAATACTACGTCTGATCTTATTCATATCTCCAAATATTAATATTACGTTAAATCTGCAGATAGATATACACCAGGTTGCAGAGTTGGTATCATACAATGACGTTCATAAATACAAGTAATGTTTAGACACATTACAACAGAAAATGGAAAGTAGTAAAATAGAATACATCATCAAAAACTAAAACATCACCAGCATTAAAATAAGGTCATCATCAAAATTACATCACTTATTTAATTGAGAAATTGGAGGTCTAATTTAGGTAAAGGTTAGAAAATTTTCAATGGTTGAGTATGTATTACAATCTATGAACTGTCGATCTTCGGCAACGAAAAGTAGCAGATTTAAAGTAGTGCATTCTTATCCACGAGTCAAATTAATTAATTTATGAACAGTTCAACACATGTACGACCTTTAGGTGAGAAAAATGAACATTTAAAATAAATAATGGCTAAGAGGAGGAAAATGCTTTTCATCGCACGCAAATTCTCAAGTGTAGTAGACATAATAGATAATCAACCTCTTGATTCTCTGAAAATGGCTCATTTTTATCTACATCATCTCTTTCCACGGACTTGCGGACATTCTTAGAACTGTTGAAACATAATACATAGGCGAAAACTTGCAATTGGAATGTAGAAATGATACTCCAAGTGCGCGTGCTGATGGAGATAACTGCGCATACGACTTCTGAAACTGAAAACGTTTTTCACTTCTAATGGAGCGTTTATGGAAATCAAAAACCTTATCAGCTCATTATTACCTCTTTCTGCAATTTTAGGAAACTACTTCCTATATCAAATGCATATAAGTTCTAGTAATAGAAAATAATTTACGATTATCAAAAACAATGCAGATAAGCGTTTTATTAACTTTTGTAGTGGAAATTTTACTTCATTGTCGTCATATTAATAGTTCGTTTCGCTTCTGACTGATAATGTGATAATTTGTTGAATTTCTGTTATTAAGCAAATTCATTGTTATTTTTTTCGTGTGAATATTCCTGTAAGTAACTTTTGTATTATGAAACACTCAGTTTAAACTAATGTCACAAACTCATATAAATGTACTCGATATTAATAATAATAATAATATGTTTATTACGGGCGTTATCCGATTAACAGTATATAATAAAAATATTCACAGAGTTATAAAACACTATTACAATAAGAAATACTATCAATAACAAAAAAATACAATCAGTAGAATCCTATCAAGAAAATACAATCAATAAAAAAATGCTATCAATGAAACTCAAACAAAAATAATTTTAAGAAAATACAATAAAAAATAAAGTATAAATAAAACAGTCTATGAAGCATAATCAAGAAAATATAATCCAGAAAGTTCTGTCTATATTTCGTTCATTATTTTGGAAACACGAATCTCATTACTTTATATCAACATTTTGGGCGTTAACGCTGGCTTGATTCGTGAAACTGTTATGAATGCACCGTTGTGATTGCTGATACTGAAACGAATTACTTCGGGTATAAATTAGATTACTTACACTAATAGAAAATTAAGTTAAGTTTGTGACGGGAAGCAATGTTTCACTCGCGAGCGCAAAAGGCATTCGTCATGGCCCTAGATTTTGCTTTCCCTCCACCAAATTCTCCACCTCCATATTCTCTCCTTAGCGTCCCGAAATTCTTTGTCCCTGCGCTGTATCGCATCATTTCCTGCTCTCTGCAACCCATGCGTCACTTTGTTTCCTCGTAAACGACTCCGGCTTCCCTTTCTAAACTCACCAGCGCACAGTCTGCAAAACGGGGCTAATTTAACATCCATTTCAACGGAGGCCGACACGTCCACGCTTCACTTTCTCCCTCCTCATTTGCCGATATCTCTCTCCTCGCATCGTTTCTAATCCCATAGCGCTCGTACGAGGTTTTCCCACGAGATGGCATCGGAATACCCCTAGCTTCATTTTCCCCGCGCGGGGGAAGGGTCGCCAATCCGCAAGGAGAGACCTCCCTCGTGGGAGAATGTGGATTCGCCACTCGATTCTTGTGTCCTTCGAAAGCACGTCGTGTATGTGCCACAGTCTTGTAGTTCGCGAGACCGTGGGTGGTAATTGCGACTTCCTCGGCCGATTTTGATGACCCAGTTGGCGCTCCGGATTGCTTCGTTCCTTCGTTTTATTCGCTCCGGGAAGATATTCGTCGATACGGCGGTGAGATGTCGATTTGGAGATTTTGATCTCATATCTCGTTTGCGACGGATCAAAGGAACGCCTGATGGATTAAATAAAAAGATCCGAGTGAAATTAAAGCATTGTAATATGATAGAAGGGCCGAAAAGTAATCTTAATTGATTAGGGGACAGAAACTAGGGAACGCTTCATATGATTTAGGAAAGTATGCGATAGCAAAATAATTCAATTGCATCCTAAATCTGTTTCCTACAAGAAATATTCTGTATATCAGGTAGAGCGAATGCGTTCAGTTGGTTACAAATATAAAGTCATGTAATAAATAAGTAAAATATACCTGGAATACGTTTCTAAATTGGAAATTGTATGTATGTCAAAAACCAGGAGATCTTCACATACGGCGGTTAAGAGTTCTTTTTGTATTCGTCTACCTACGATAACGTACAATGTAAATCATAAATATGTATTAACTGATTGTTTTTGTCTATACGGAGTGACTTAACTATGTATAAAAAACAAGGAAAATATTGTTTATTTCCCAGAATTAGGTATAATTTTAATTCTTAGCTTTTAATGGACTCAAATCATTTGATTATTCTAATCATTAATCCAATTTCTCTCTTAACCATGCTCGTTAGCTCCTAAGATCAAACCTTTTGCTCTCGTTATTCAATACCCTAATTGTTGTTGGCCTACATTCTCAAATGGTTGAATAATGGATAGCCAACTTTCCATTTAAACTTTTATGACTTTATTAAGTACAAGGCACTTCTCACAAACATTTTATCCATTATTCTATAAGGTGGCCGAGTGAAACTAGTAAGTTGGCTTTTATGTGCATCTCCTAAAAATCTCCAATATAACATTGGCATAGCACAGATATATTTTCAAGTATTTTTCTGACCAATTTTTCTAATTTTACGCGTTTTCTTTTCAAGGATATGGGAGTTCCGCTAGCCTCATCCTAGTTCGTATCGCTTTCATCCCCTCCTGCTTTGCCTTTTTGATGTGTTACACCCCCCATAGGAATCACTTTTTCATCCGTTCCCTCCCTTTCGAATTTGCGCGCTTCCGCAGAAAGAAGCTTCTTTGAAAGCATCGCCTCTATCGTTGCATTCATCGCTGTTTCGCGGGTGCGCAGTTGAGCGGAGCTTGTATACCTTTTTACAGCTCTGAGGTGGACTCTTCAGAGGTTTATTGTAAGAGAGAAATCCTCTATCTAACAGGACGGATAGTAAAAGCTCAATTCGAGGATTATCTATCAGCTGTTATTATTAGTTTATTGACCGCGTGATATTTCTTACAAGTTATTTAGGTCGAAGTGTTTAACCTGATTGCAACCCGCTGTATGCATCCGGGAATCAAGTAACAGCGATTGTAAATATAACCTACTATGCAGCACATATAAAAAAACGTGTCACGGGCCTTCTCTCACTTTAACTAAATTTATGCTATTAGAAAGGTACAAATTTACGCTGCGTTGATGCGTACTAATCTAAATATAATTTGGAGTACACACCATTAAATTCTTCAAGCACGCGATTGGCATATCAAAATTAAAGTATTACAAACTCTTAAACTAAGTTACAATAGTTATTAGAACATTTATAAGCAAATTTAGGTTGCCCTATTCCACAAAGTTACCGGGTTATCGAGTACAACGTATTTCTTATAATTAAGAGACAATGTTGTTATATTTAAGCATTTTCTCGACCTACCAATCCACTCTTTAATTCTTAGTAGCTGATGTAATGAACAAATAGAGTAATTTTTTGCGCTCCTTAAATTCAGCTCCCTATCATGTGGCCTGCATTGCTGAATAGTCTTTGTTTTCTTATTTATTTAATTTAATCTCTGTTTTATTAGTTATGATTATCAAGTACCAATTGTACGCAATTATTCACAAACATTGAAGATAATTTTCAGGTATAGAATTCATGGTGAAATAGAGGATATGATTTTGAGTTATAATATCTCGTGATTTTTGTTTTGTTTTCCTCCAACTTGAGGAGCCGATTTCTTAGTTATTCCTGCCCAATGAAAACAATTTGATACTTCTCGCTTAAGCCAATTTCGAAAATTTAACTTTCTCATGCAAGTAGCGTTAATTAATTTACCACTTCTCTGAATCTCTTCCTTTGTAGCCATTCATGTTCGTGGAATTTTATCATCCGAGCATCAAACTTGCGAGTCCCTTTGACAAACCGAGCCGATATTCCCGAAATGAAAGCCAAACGAACTCATAAAGATTTCAAACTGCGCAATATTATTCCCGTTGAAAGGAATTCCCTATGAAAAAAGAAGTGATGTGTCTTTGTAATTACATAAACGAAATGTCAGTATTCCGCTTCATAGGTGAGGAATTAATCCTGCAATATCTTATTGTGTTCTATCTTTTATTCTTCTTCTTCTGCTTATCCATTAATGCTTGTTGGCGATCACATTTAGTACTTTAGTTCACTTTAGTTTAGCTCTTCGTTCCTGTTGGTTGCCTTGCGTATCAGCAGTTGGTAATCCAACCCATTATTTTATAGTATCCATCCAAGGTGTTCTTCTCCACCCACTTCCTCTTTTTCTTTCGATTTTCCCTTATATTGTTAATAACTGTTCTTGCTGTTTCTGTGATCTTCTGATTACTTCTTCATTACTTACTTTTCCGTTCTTGATATTTTAAGTTTCCTGCAGTAAGTCCACATTTCAAATGCCTCCATCTTTTTCGTTGTTGCCTTCTTTATAGTCCATCCATCAGATCCGTATAAAAGTATTGACCAAATGTAATATTTGACAAAACGAATCTTAAGGTTCAGGTCTGGATCTGTGATTAAATCCTTGGAGATATTTTAATAGGTTTCACTCTTAAATGTCTACATTTGATTATAATCTTCATTGCCATTTCCTGAGTTTCATTAATTTATCCTACATTATTTCATTTTATTTCTATCTTTAGGTATATTTTAATAGGTGTCACTCTTAAATTTCAACATTCTCTTTTAATCTTCATTGCCATTTCCTTGGTTTCATGGAAGCGCGTGAGCCCCATCTCTACACTTTTCTCCCCGAGAGAATCAAGCTGGCCGACCGCAGAGCACTTTGATACATAATGCAAGAGAAGTCTTTGATCTTTGCTCCGTTATTGTGGCGTCACACCGCAAAGTCGATTCGGCCCATTCTATCATTCGACGTTAATTCTTTTTTACGACGTTTGAACTGAACCGTCCATTTCTGGGAACGAGTCAGGCGAAGATGGCTTGTTTTTATCGTCTTTAATTACTTACAAATGTATACGAAGCCTTCGAGGTGTGGCTTTTTCCGATTTGTACTTTTATAGCAGAGAAAGGCTCCCGATTTTTCAGTAATTTTAATATATTCTACTAATATTAAACGTGGAAGCATAATTTAAGATTTTTCATTTAATCATTTTGATTCGCCAGGAACCTATGTGCTTAGAAAATTGGGAATATTTTTGTGTAAGTTCCTCTAGGTTAGGTACTTCATATATATTGCGATAGTAAATGTGTACATAAGAATAATAACGAAAACTGAGGGAACTATATTACTAAAATCTTCAAAGAAATATGATTATGGCGAGAGGCATTGATGCTTTCAAAAAATCATGCACTTAAATATTTAAGATATTATCACACGATACTACAGCGTGTATATATTATGAAAGATCCTATGGTACAATATTATTGGGCAGAAATTTCAACTACACAGAGTAGGAATTTTGAGTTAAAAAATAGATTTAACTCAATATTGCACAGGTTTTATGTAAATTTACTCACCGTCTTTAGACCACCTCAAGAGTAAGTACCTTTAAATTTGTTAGCTAATACTTATTTAAAATAAATATCGATTATAATTTTCATTGATGTTAACTGAAATTAAATAATAACGTAAATTTAACTGACCAATCGTCTTAATCTTTTGTGAATGAGGGATGGCATTTTCTTAAGTTGATCAGTTTTTCATCTATTCAGTACTAGTATAATTAGTTTGTACCTAATTGAATCACTTCTGAATTTTTCTGTTGAATCAGTTTTCATTTGTTTAAATACTTGACTTTTTAGTTATTGTCATTCTTTCTCTCAAATTAATTCATAATATGGCTCCTAACATACAATTTCTTATTCTACCTCAGTGCTGCGGAAGCTACAGAAAATAGCGTTAGTGCTTTTTTTTAGCTAGAGCTTAAATGATTCATGACTGACAAGATGAAACGCGGTCCAATTTAATCTCGTGCATCCATTCACGGTGCAATAAATTCCGAATCAAAACAAAATGTCGTCATTTCGGAATTATAATGGAGAGTAGTGAATGAGCGACTGTTTTAACGTTGCGTCGTTAGCAAACTAACTTCCGTCCTCCATTACCCCACCGCAATCCAACTTACTCGTACACAAGTGCAAATTCAGCGTTTTGAAGATTAAACGGACCTCGTTACCGGATTTTATCTCATCAAAGAGATGTGGCTCAGAGATTTAATCATAATCATCCTCCTTGTTGATTGAGGGACCGCTCTTATCTCCGGGGAAGATGCATTAAGTCTTTCACTTGTCCATCAAATTAAAACAAAATAGGCGAAATGCGCCTTTTAATGCGGGCAGTGATTTTAATCTGCCTAATTTTAATGTGATTAAACAAGTGAGCACAGCATCACCGCTGAAGTTTATTTAGTTGGGTTTTTCAATACTCGTTTGTATCCTTATAATTATTATCAATAATTATACTAGTTAGAGATTTATAATCTCCAATAGCCGTCTTTGTTGGCTTTTCTCACCTCATACACCGGTATTCGGAGAAAACAGGAAGGCTCGGACCACCGCTCTTTCAAAGAGACCCAATGTACAGCTATGTTCAAAAAAAACTTTAAATTCCCTGTGCTACATAAAGTTTTTTTGCACATAGCTGTACGTTTCAATTGCGATACTTTCGTTTTCAAGAGCGATTAAAGCTCTAATTTATCAACAGCCATGTTCCAAATTATCCTTCCTTAAAACAATCATACTTAAGATATCAGAATTTTATTTCATTCCTCGGCAAAATTTCACCATGAAGTATATTTGGATGTGTGTATTTCACTTTCGCATTACATATTTATATCATAATGCTTAGGAAAGTTTTATTCCATTCCTCGGTGAGACGTCATCATCAAGCATATTTTGCGGTAATTTTTTTTTGTTTCCCTACCAAAAACTGTCACTTTCCTTTAAAATCTCGTGGAGTACGTTGTGCATTTATGAGCATAATATTTAACATGATGTCGATACTTGACGTTCTGATCGTGACTCCGGGTATATTAGAGGTAAATTAATATTGATATCTCTCATGGGCATCAAAATGGACATCCATCAGCACATTAAATGTCACGAAATTGGTACTTGGGTGGATATTTCTTTGATATTCGCGCGAACCGCGGTAATGCTTTCTCGCTTTGTTGTCTGTCAAAATAGGGACGCGTCAGGCTTTCCTTTGATCGCGGTCATTGACTAATTATCTCAACGAATATTCCACGAATTCAGCGCAGAAATTGGCTAACATTTTGATCTCCAAATTAAAGTAATTTCCCCGAATTTGAGGAAATAGTGTTAAAGGGAATATCATGGTCCCAGAAAACCAGCGAAACGTGTTTTTGCGGAAATGTTGAAATCGAATCTTACGTGAGTGATTTCGGCTCACATTTTTTTCTCCCGATTTAAAAGTTGGACCGACAGCTTCCAAATTGGATGATGGTAATGGATATGGTAAAAGTTATCGGCCGTCAAACTAACTTCGCTTTTAGGGAGTGAGTTCGCAATTATAGTTACATTTCTATTACACGAGTTTACATTTACCGAGGCTTAAATATATTTCATTGCACATATAATGTGCGACACGTGGGCGATTTCATCAACCTATTCCAAAATAGAAGCTTCACTTAATTTAGAGGACTCTATGACCTGAATATGCACGTTTTACGGCACTTTTTCGCATCAAATGAAATGTGTCCTAATTTCAATTTGTTAGTGCGCAAAACGCAGAAATCGTCGCCCACATTTTGAATTTTGCATCATTTTACCGAATGCCTTTCTAACTTCTGTTAGACTTATAGGATTTCAGTGAAACAGTTGAATGAATAAAAACTAATTTATGTAGAGGTGGATGAAAAATGTTCATTGTTCCAGATTCATTCATTTCCTGGAATGTCTTCACTGAGCATGGATTCCGTTGTTGATAATTATTTATTTGCTCTTTGATTTCGATAAGTAGAAAAAGATATATATTCTTAAAGGTAAAACAGAGGGAGTATTCATGATAAACTATTTACTCTTTTAATTAACTGAAAATCACTTCCTTTAACGAAGTCTCCGTTTTTCGGGAAAATTTAAACTATTCTTTATTTTTGAACACGTTTATGGGTTAAAGATTATTTCCTGTGTATCCAAATAAATTAAATTGTCGAAAAGTATTTTTTTACGTTTAAAATATAATTATGAATTTAGTATTTTACTCCCTTACAGCTATATAGTCCTTTCGTAAACATATTTTTCACCTAATCTGTGTTATGAAACGATTACAACTTTGGACAGCAGCAGTGATTATTTCAACCCCTTATGTTCGTAATGAACGACCTCCATGACGTGATACGTTGGGAGATTGATTTATTGCCTACTCAGACTTTATCATGTGCTTACATTGCATGTAAATTTTGCTCTTGTAAGCAGCCTTGCACACCTGTAGAACTGATATAAAGCAATCAAGCGTTACTATGCAAATTCCTGTCACGAATCGTTTCCAGTTTCTCATCTTTATTACCACTTCTTTCTATTTAAAATCTAATATCTTTGAATCGCATTAAGAGCTAAATATTTTCTGGTAATGAATCTCCGAATAAAGTGCCTCTTGTTGTGTAATGTATTAAATGAATGAGTATTTAATTCTTCATGTTGATTTTGTTGAAATATTATGGAAGTATTAAATATATTGAAACATTTTTAAATTTAATATTAGTATTACTCTCATATCTAATGAGACTCTATTCTGTAACAATATAATTGCCTTTTATAACGAATTATAAATGCCGCTTTCATCTTTGAAAATTGATATCTTACAATAATTATTCATCTGCGTTGTTCAACTAGGAGTTGTGCTCATACTAGCGATATTTTCAATACTTGCTCTTTAGATATCCGTATCCTTGCAGCCATGAACCTATACTTTCTTCTATATAATGCTACTATTTACTAATGCCTTTTTCTCACAACTATTTCCATGATAAAACTGTTTTAAATTTATGACTATATAAAAAGTATAACTGAGAAAAGTACTTTGACAGCTTATAGTCACTTCGCAGGTGGCTTTCCACTGGAAATATAACCCGGGACCACTTTCACAAAAGCAGAATTGGTTTCCCACAGCTATCCGAAAGCATGTTTTTTTCCTTAGAGTATTATACTCGTTTTTTATTCTTAATTTTGTATTTTGGCTTATAACTTAGTTGATCTGTTCCCCAAAAGTACCACAATATTTTGCCGTAACTTTATTACACCATTCGTTTCGCGAGATAATTTCCAATTCAATAGTAATTTCACTGAAACAGCCTAAACATTTAGTCGCCCTCTTATTGTTTCTCTTCCATCATTTTGAATGTCCAAAAAAATTCTCGATCAGGTTGACAGTAACCACGCCCAATGCCCTATAGTTATCATTTAAAGGGAAATTTTATTTTCGCAAGTTCGAAAGTCATTCTTGAAATTCATTAATCGTTTGAGAGCGTTTAAACGTGTCACTCACACGGCGGAACATTCGAGAAGGACGAAAAAGTCATGGCCGATACGTCCTTTCAAGTGTTGTGATCATTGCAGTTATGGATTAATTCCCCTCCGCCCCGTCCAAGGCTCAAAGGGATGAAGGAGCCTTCGCTCGGGACTTTGGAATCCAATTATTTTGTCTCCGGGATTTCGGAGGAGCAGCTACATTTTTCCCTCAGTCCGATGGCATGACGTACAACGAGTCGTAATAGGGACGCGGGTAAATGGGGCGTCAAGTGAGATATTGCGGTCTAATGCAACCCCTTCGCATCTGAGACGACCCCTCCGATCCAAACCCTGGCTTCATGGTCAATGGCTCGATATTATTGCCACGTTAATGGAATTTCATTTATGTTTGCGAACTTGCAGTGGGAATCGCGGAGTTTGCTATGCATGGAGGCTTCTCTTTTTCCTTAATTTCTTAGGGTCGCGGAGGGAGGGAATTTCCAATATGGAAACTGTTCCAAATCAGGGTCTTCGAAGATTGATCGCGCGCCTTAATCGGCAGACTTGCAGTTCCGTTACTTCCGAATGAAATCAATCGATGTTTTATACGCTCTAAGAGGGCGTTTTGGCAGTCGTTTGCTAAGGATTTCATTTTGCCCTGGAGGTCGTTAAAGCTGTTGAATCGAATTAATTTCCGCCTTCCTCTAGGTTTCCGCTAGGAAAGCTGTTAGATTTGCATTTTCTTGTGTGGGCATATTGGCAAATAAATGGAGTTTATGTAATTTTGAATATCCCCATGGAATCGACCCTAAAAGCTGTGATTATGATAGTAGATGCTAAATAAATCAACCTTATTGACTTCCTCGGTTTAATTTTTTAAGCAATTTAGTATTTTGCGGATGGCATCGTTGTTTCACATTTAGTATAATTCTGACATTCTTCTATTCTTTCTCATTTTGAGAAATAAAAGCTCTAAATATCATTTCGATTCTATGCTGCGCATTAACTCCAGAAAATATACCCCTTCTGCCTTAATTCTATTTTTACTTGATTCTACAAATCTTCCGTTGCTTAAGTAAATAAGAAGCGTTATGTATTGAGGCTATATAACTGTATCGTATTGTAATTTATGTATTGCAGACTTTTATATTAATTTCTTTGTGTTTGTTTTCAATTTATGGGGATTATGTGAATAAGATATGAAAATAAACTCTGTTAATATTTTTTTCGGTAGTTAACACTTATCACACGCTGAATTATGTAAATTAAAGAAGAGGAAATTACGGGTAGAATATGTTACGCATCTATTGAAAATTTTAGAGAGGCAGGAAAAATTATTGCAATGAGGTATATTACAATAAGATATGTTAGGAAAATTTAGTTCGCCCATTTAAAAATACATCGGATTGTAATCGAAGATGAAATGATTAGATATGTGTCCTTTGATAATGCGTTTTGTTTACCACTCTTTTGTTTATTTGAGGTAATTTATTTAACATAAAGCTTTCACTTCCAAGAAATTTTACAATTTTGAGAAAAGAAAATCTAGATTAACTTTGAATTTAGATTCAGCTATTTTTCTTAGTGATTTTCAAAGACTATATATTACAGTATTAAAATAGCGTGACCCATTCTAAAACTAAGTAATTTAGAAGAGGAAATTCATTCAGCCACTACTTTTGTTGGATTTAAATTAGATTTCCTCCTGCCATCATATCGCTAACTCCCTATTCCTTGACTAATGTCGGTTAGAATGCAATAAGGAGCATAGAAACGGCCATGTCGAATCACCACTTAAGAGCATAAAGTTTTATTAATGAGATTAGGATATTGGTCTGGAAGCATTCCCGGATAAATATACGGCGTTTACCGGAATCTCTTTGCTCGGCAACTTAGTGGGGTCCATTTTTCAGAGCATATGCATCACTAAATCTTGGGATAATATCCTATCCAAATACCATCCTCGGCCCCTTTTTTAGTCTTCCCAAAGCGAGGCCATAGAACACTTATTCAATGGAAAACTTGGCTTTCCTCTGTGAACCTCCCATGCACAATCATTCCCGTAATAAAAATGTACGCTTTACCGAGCCGCTCTTTTGAAGGAGCCCTAAACGCCCACCTTCCCATCTACATATTCCAAATTTATACGCTCCCAGCATTTCCTTCCATCGAGCCACGGGGAGAGATATTGAAATAGGGAGGTTTATGGGGAGGATGACGTTGGAAGTGGTGGATGGATTTATCCAAATGTCCCTTACCTTTTTCTTTCCGACGGTGAGTTCTTACGCGAACAGGAAACGGGCGAGAGGCGGAATAAGAAAAGGCTTTTGTGGTGCAGATGGGCGAGCGGATGTGGAAGAAACAGCCGAAATGAGGCAAACATTTTTCAATTCGGACGAAACATATGTTCGTTATGGAGTTTTCTGTCGCGGATTCAATGGTGCTACTTTGTGGTGGAAGGATGATTTGACGCGTATTCCATTTCGGAAATGACGTTGCGGTGATTTACTGTGTTCGAAACGACCGGATATTAAGAGAAGATGTGAGAATAGATTGGATATCGACTCTGTTTATTTGCCAATTATGTATTTACATGTTGAACGGCTTCGAAGTTTGATAAGACAATCCAAAAGATTGTCTCATTATAAAAATACTCATTCTCTTAGACGCAATACAATGTACCGTAATTATTGAACGATTGACTGCCTTAATTTGTAAATTAAGTGGTAAAATTTACTAATAACTCCAAGGAGTCAAACTTCATGTATCTCATGATAAATAAATCAACTACTTTCAGACAGTTTAATTCATATATATCTTCTAACGATACTAAAGCATGTATGTTGTAAAGCAATTCAATGATGTTTATGGAATAATTTAACTACCGAATAGATTGAAAAATATTTCTTCTTCGTGGGATAAGAATCGTTAAGACTTACTTATGAATGAACTTAATCATGAATAAAATGTAAGTTCATAATAATAATTCAATATAAGTTTTGTGCATTTCTTTCATGAAACGATCTTAATGCGTGAGAATCTATTTAGACGAATGCAAAATGTTTCAAACCTCTTTCTGCCAAGTAAAGGTATTTAATAAATGTTTAAAGAATTCGTAGGTATATATTTGAAACGTGACGTGAAATAATATTCCTAACAAATAATTTAACGTTAAACATTCTTTACATTTTTCTTTCTTTTTCATTATTTTAATACATTCCACGGGGATGAAAAATTCCAATTTATGATTGGAAAATGTGGAGCTTTTAAAAGAAAAAAAAGTTGAAATTCCACAGATGGGGAAAGGGAAAGTAGAGAATGCAGTTTATTGATATTAAAGGATAATTTCAACTGTAAAATTTTAACTAAATAGGTCAAGCGATTCTCGATGGAACTTATCCATGTTTAATTCTAAAGAAACCAATACTTGCTCCGACAACAACACATATTAACTAAAATACAGCCGTTTTCGGGGATTATATCTAATCTTATGGTATCATTTGAAATACAAGGGTTGAGGTAGTGGTGGAGAAATTGATGCATAGGTAATGAGTTTTAAAAATGTATTCTCTGGGATATTGGCATAAGAGAGAACACTGATGAAAAACCCAATTCATAGTAAAAAATGTTTATTACTAGTTAAAATATTCGTTTCTGTTAAAGAAGGGAGACCGAAAAGGAGAAGAACTTCCCTTAAGTTTATCAAACATGCTCGAAAATGAATTTTCTTCCTCATTATACGCTTCTTAACGGCATCCTAATCATTATTTATTTATAATCCATTACATGCATTCTAAAATTTTATTTATATCATAATAAATAAAATTGATCGAAGAAGGCGTTACTTAGTAAAATTGCATTATGGAAATAATGCTGAAAATAAATTAGATAAATTTATGAAACCAAATTTGTGAAACATTAACTTGGCTATTTTCAACATTATTTTTATATCACACCATTTTAATTTTAGCTTCATATCGGACTCAAGCTTCAAGTGGCATTATTATGCTCAATGAAATGCGATCAAAAATCTCTTTATTACAGTATTTCGATTTAAGGTGGATCCAGTCCTTTTTCATGTATGAAATCTTTTTAAGCGTTGTTTCTTTTATCCTTTGACGGACGTAATCTATTCTGCTGGATTATATTGAAGGGTGAAGGGATTAAAAGACGCGCTGCTATGGATTCGGCGAATGGCGATACTCCCTTCCTCAAAGAGGAGCTAACAATCGCTAATGAATCTTCGGAAATCTTTGAGACTGCTACTTGGAAAAGGAAGAAGTTAGCGGGCCGACGAAGAAAAAAAATGAAAACAACGGGAAAGATTTCCATTCGACCGGTTATTTTGGAAAGACGAGGAAATGAAAAACGAGGACGTAAAAGGAGAAAATGTTTGAAATTGAGAGGAAATTGGATGTCTGAGAAATTGATTCTTGATTGGAGAATCCCTAAAAGTTAATGAAGACCCTGCCATTCCTCGCCTATCTCTCGGTTATCCCGAATAAATAAAAATAAATGGAGCTAAGCTCGCAGTTGTAGCGAGAAATGATTTCCCCGGTAACTACGGAGAGAGCTATTAGGCCATCAATCTCAATGCCACGCTTCCATTTTTCTCTCCAATTTTCTCCGAAAATCGGTAATTGCTGGCCTATATAAGAACCCTTTGGATATTATTTTAGGTAATGGAACGAGGATGGGGCAACCCATTGGAAACTTCGGTTTAACGGTGCTTTTATTAATATTTCGGAAGGGGGATTTTTTTGATGCGGTAATACCAGACTAGGCTTTCCACAGACATCATTAATTGAAAATGAGCCATATATGCTACATTATCGCTCAGCCAATTCCGAACCGTGTACCGCTTCCAATAGATCGGGATGAAGATGAAGAGTCCGTTCGCCCTCTATATTTTTAATATTCGCGAGAGTGATTGAAGGAAGTATCTTTCAACCCTTTGGCCCTCGCAAAAAAGACTTTAAGCAAATTAATGCCGCCGTACAGCGCATTTGAAGAGTATTTCCATTAGCGAATGAGATGCTCAAGAGAGGAGAAAGGGTGAACTTTTTTCAGATTTCGGGTTTTTACTTCCATATTACTAGGTACCTTTCTTTGCTTCTCTGTCCGCTTAACCTTTATCCCTCGTTGGGTCCTCGGGCAGCTGATCACGCCAAAGGGACCCTATTTTTCATCATCTTTGAGAAAAAGTGTTTCGCCAGTAGGTTTAAGGGTTAAAATATTTGGGTGCAATGTAAGGGATGGGTAGGAAATAAATATAATCCGTGAAGGAGTTTATACGGAGAAAGGATATATAGGTCTTCAAGATTGAAAATTGGTAAATGAATTCCTAAGAAGAGCATGTCATAGTTTACAATCCTAATACTATCGGGACGATTTTGGACTGAATTATCGATCTATTTTTTCCAATGAATCGAAGTGGATTTGTGGAATTGCCTGAACTCCTTAGATTAAATAAGGTGAAGGAAGGAAATAATGCTTAGTGTTATTTGATCTATTTCTTAACTTTTTACGAAGAATATTATCAATAAACCACGTCCTTCTGTGTGACAGTTTTAATGCTTAGGCTAAACTGCCAGAAAGCATGCATTAAAGTAAAAATAATGCATATCTCTAAATCATATATCTAAGTTAAACATAACCAGTTTTGCTTTCTACTTTCCAAAGATAGTCCTATTCTGGAAAATTAAATTTCATTCTTGCTGTTGTATACCATTGAAATGCATCATCCAACTATTTCTTCTCGATTTAATAATGTCATATTTTCTCAGACGTGATTCGGAGCTTATTTGTCGAATTTAAATACATCCGTGTATCTTTGAACTGCTTACTGTCGTGGTTTAGAAGTAAGTCAATCTATTAGCTAAATATTTCAATATCTGAATGTGAATTCGTTTAAATATTTGAGGTATAACTTCTCAATATTTATCCTTGGTTTCTTTGTTACATTATTTCTCGATTAAATTTTATTTATTAGATTCTTGTAGATTCAACACCTATTCAATTAATCTTCTTAAAATCAATCAGCATTTAAATTAGCAGCCGTCGGTAAGAATAAGTCGCCTATCGTTGCTATGGATCTTAGATCTCTTGAGTACTATTTCCTCAAACAGAGCAAACAGAAGAAGGTGAAACACTAACTCATCATGAAATATTCTACCTTTTCTCATCATTCCAACCAAGAAAATTTTGTTTCTTCCGAAATTCTTGTCTTTTTTGTCACGCAATAAAACATAAAATAATCAAAGTCATATTCTCTTTCTTAATATTCCTCGGAAAGGTCTTTTGTAATTACGGCACGCCGTAAAGAAAGCCCCGGCATACCTGCCACGTGACACGCTTTTTTCACAAGTAATTCCGCTTCTCAGATAAATATCTTATCAGAAAGTCAACAAGGTTTATTCCATGTAACAGAGATTCCTATGATTTAAATGCACAAAGGGGCAAAAGTCTTCATTCATGCAATTTAACGAATACTCCGCTCATATCATCCGCGATTCAAAGACTCGCTGCTCGTGACCTCGGAGAATTTTTATCGCCCTCATTCCATACCTTTGGCGGAGCGCGAATAATCACGCACGGGCTCAAATATCACGTCATGGAAGTTGCGAGCTCCAGACTAATGGCTTTCCGGGTTACCCACACAACTCCACCCAGCAGCCATGGTAACATAGCGCCATTGTCATGACGAAATATTCTCTTTTCCCCCACTCTCGAGCGTTTTCCCTTTTGCACCTCGAAAAAGCCCTAGGAAACAATTCCCACTTCTTTCCCTCCCGAATTCTCTCCCCACTGCGGAACTAATCCGACCAAATACCTCATTTCTTAAGCACGGAACGACCTTACGCCGCGTCGAATTCGAGCCGAGGGTATATTTCTTTTATCTTCCGGCGGAAGGGAGCCGAGGATTTTCGGAGCGTTTAAAAAGATTGAGACATTCGGGCTTTATTGGGATCGGTAGTATTTCGTGTGGAAGTTGTTTCATAAGCGCCCACGGGTGAAGTTCCGAAGAATCGGAAAAAACGAAAGGTATTTTCCGTATGGAGATAATAAAGTAAGGAATTCCCGTCGTATTTCCCGTCGTCGCTCACTGTTTTTCCATTCGTCTGCACGCTCGCATTCCGCGCCATCTTCTGCCCGCCGTTGATGGAAAATAAAGGCAAAAGTTTTTCGGGGAACGTTACGTTTTTTTTCGTTAATTTTATTTTGACGAACGAACTGCTGGGCGCCATTATTATAGAAGCGGCGCTGTTCTGGAGCTTTTAAAACAAGAGGAACCCAGCGCGATGTTTTTTAATTGTTTTCTTTTTCCCTCTTCTAGTCTGAGTTTCAGCGGTGCTCTTTTCGGTAAATGTTGCCGACAGAAGGAAATTATCTTTAATTTGTAATTACGTCCCCTTGTTATTAGGAAGTGTGACTAAATGTTCATGAAGCCAAGAATTGAAAAATAATGTGATTATTATTTTAGGGATCCGTTGTATTTTTGAGTTGAGATTTAGTTATTCTTCTACGTAATCATCAAATTCCTCTCTGTGAGTCACAAGTTGAACTCACATGTATTTCTTAACTTTTGTTAAAATATATATTTCATTAAATATTACTGTAAATATTTTAATTTCAATCCTGCAGGTGGTCAAAAGTATAAAATTTGTTTTTGTACTAGCAGAGTATATACTACAAAGAAGAGATTTTTTGTCAATAAATAATAAATTTAAGCACCTTACACAAATAACCAAGTACTGTTAACTTAGCATTTTTTTAGGCGTTTAAGTAACTTGGTAATTGTCTCGGATGGCTCTTACGAAATAATCCACATGATGTTTTATTAGTACTTTTAATTAGTTATAATTCATTTCAAAACAACGTATCCAAAATGTCACGAGAATCAGCTGTTCTCATACCAGTTTCAGAATTTTTATTTTTACAAATGATTTTGACCTCAGGAGAAATTATAAAAATATTTTCTAGTGTATCTGTGTTTAAAAGTTACTGCCATAAAAAGCTGGACCCATGTGTTCATGTAGATGGGGAAGCAAAGTTAATAGCTTTTATCTGCTATAAAAAAATCTTGTATTCAGTAATATGGACATTTGAAGATAGTAGAATATACTGTTGAGAAATAATTCCGTAGAAACTATATTTATAAAACACAAAATTATATATAGAATAGCAATGTCGATATTTTCGTTCCTACAATTTCTTCCTGGATATTTGAAAATATTGATACGTTTAAGAACACTTTTTCGTCGAATAAATACTAATACTTTTTTATAACAATTGTTTTTCTTCTTAAAATCTTCTTTTCGAAAAGGTGACTTATGATAATATACCGTATTGTGGCGCAATGTATTTCAAATAATCCAGTTGATTCCATTTCTATGGGTAGCGAGCTGTGTAAGAGAGTTAGCAGATTACCGATTCATGAACACACTATACATCAGGGTCTACATGATACCTTGCAAGAAGCCTATCTGCGAGTGACAGTAATATTAACTAGGAAATTCTAATCATGTAGCTCCTCAGAGAGGTGTAATTCCATTGGATTCATAGTACCAAAAGAGATAGAGAAGGAGCATCTATATGCCAAACATCCCAGACGAGGTTATACAACGTAATTTTGCACGAAAAAAAGAAATATTGGAACAAGACTGTTAATGAATTAGAGGTTTAAAATCTCCTAAAGCCGTCTTTTTCGGCGTTCCTCCTCTTACTTCCCGGTAGTCGGAGAAAGCAAGAAAAAAGTGCGGCATTCCTTTATTGCTTTCTCCGACTCCCGGAAATTAAGAGGATGAACGCCGAAAAAGATGACTTTTGGAGATTTAATTCTCTGATAGAGTATTTCAGAATGCAAATACCTCGAAAGATCGGTAACTTGTTCGTGTATTAAATATGAAATATATTATTTTATATTCTTGCATGATTAAAATCATCTCAATATTTACTTACATTATAGCTCTTGGAAGTACTCAGGGTAAGCTATGAAATAATATTTTTCGGGGACAGGTATCATCAGAAGTATATAATTGTTTGATAGTTTTTAGTTCCTACGCAGAACAGAAAAATCTAGAAAACCACTTTAGTCTGCATATCTCTTTTTAGCATGATTTCGGGTTCTGTTCGAGATAAGTTATGCAATCCGGTATGCGATATTTCAAAGCTCTTTCGCAGCTAAGTAGGACATATTGAGTATTGAAGCAAGTTCGTAATAAATTACCGAGATAAGGAAAGATCTAATACCACATTGATAATGTACGATAACATTTTCCTTCGGGAATGTAAGAGCGCATTATTTATGTCGGAGTTCATATTACGTAACGCGTGTAAGGCACGTGGGATTCCCGAGAAGCAGGTCTTGAGAGAGTGAGAGCGATCGCGGAAAATGGAGCGAGCAGACCAGTAAGGAGGACAAACGACTTTATTTAACGTACAAAATTGACACCATAGGGAAGAGGAAAAGAGAAAATATATACAAATCACCTCCGAGGAGTGGGATTTTTCCTTAAAGCGTTTGGGAGAGGTGGCTTCTGAGAGCGGTTCTCAGGATTTCCTTAAGATGGAGCTCGTGAGTGAATGAAAGAAGGGGTGCTTTTTGATCGTGGAAGGAGGATGTCACATCCCGGAGGGCAGCATCTCACAAGGAGCATCCCTCTGAAATCTCCCCTTTTCTGATCTCTCTTTGAAGTTGCGTCGGCTGCTGGGCAGATGGAGCCCTTTTTTTTTCCTCTCCTTCTTCGAAACCGGTTTTCTTCGCCTCTCCGGAAAAAGATACCCTTCACTCATCTCTCTTTCTTTACTCGCCAGGCGTTGCCAACATGTCAGAAATAAGCGATGCGGGGAAAAATTGCTGGCGAACAATCTCTCGGCGGATACGCTTCGGCTTTTCTGAATTAATTCTTCGCCTATGGAAATGGATCTGAGATGTTTAACCGTACGACGGCGATGTTATTTTGATGAGTACGATTTTCAAAAGAGTTCATTACGTTCTTGAAGCACTCTTAAAAATAGCTGGTAATATTTAGAAGGAACTCGGAATGATTCATATCGCATTCTGAATGCAGTATTTTTACTATTTACAATTTAATTAAATGTATTGGTCAAATATTATATTATGAAGTGATTCAAGGAGGTGTACATAGTTCTTTATAAAAATTGGGTTACCAAGATTTAATATAGTTCCTTTAGAAATGCCGTCATGATACATTAATGTAAAAGTAGGCAAATTCTGTTCATGCATTTTGAAATAGAAGTAGTTTTCATCAATTTGAATATAATACTTATAAAAAAGAAATTATGACTGTTATATAGTATATTTCAGCTCTCATGTAAAGTACCTTGAAGTTATATTCTCAATATCAAAGACTCATTCCGAGCATTATAGCTTTATGTATAATAGTTTCCTAGATTAGAATGTACGTATTACAAATTATCATATCTCCTTATGCAATTTTTCCCAGAATTTATTTTCACTACACCTCATGAATTTAATAAGAAATTTTCCAGGTGCAACGTTTCGTAAAATGTTCTCCGAGTGTACATATACGACCATTTTTTAATTATATCTATGCACTTCATTAATAATCTTTGTGCCACTCTTGAGTATACAATCACCTCATTTGGTCTTTTCCTGGGTAATGGTAATGAACTGCGTAAGAGACATTATTTTTAAAACCAATGCTTAACAAATGTTAGAAATTTCCGGGCTTCTGCCAAATGCCTCTGCTATATCTCCTAGTGTCGACGATGTATTGATTTTTTTTCTTTTCATCTCTGTATTATGCTCTACTGCATAGCATTGCCGTCCATCCTTTTCTCCATTACTCTCTCTCTCTCTCGCTCAAAGATCTTTCCGATACAGCGTCTAAAACATTAGAACTCTGATGAAGGCGATGATAGGAATGGGCTGAATGAAGGGAGTTATTATTTCTTTTCTTCATTTGTTTCTTCCCTACGCAGTTTCCTTTTTCTGCTGTTTCTTTCAATTTCACAAAAATATCTTTTTCTTTGCTGTCATAGGCAGTATAGGCACATATTCAGGCTGCACTCCCGATCTAGTTTCGCTTACTTATTGTAGTAAAATGCCTTCTTTTTCAATCAACATATTACCTATCCATCTTCCTTTCAAGTATCTCCGACCTATTCTGTAGCTTCTTTTTTATCATCGTACAAGGATTTTTCAGCATTTTCAGTCAGTACTTCATTTGTGCCAATAGTGTTTCAGCAAACAGATTCATTTAACTATTTCCTTCAGTCTGAAATTAATTCTACATCTTATAACAACTGAAAACGTGAGCTCACGTCTTTACTAGTAGGAATGTATATATGAGAAGTTATGACGAATTTTAAAAAGATTAAATACAGCGAGTATCATGAAATTGGATTTTTTTCCTCTTTCTCTCATTTTACTAATATCTTCTAAATTAATGGTTGAATTTGCTTGAAAAATTACATTCCGATATTTCTCATGGATAACCTTTCTTACTAACCCTCTCAACTTAAATATATATATTTCAAATATTGCTTTTTATTATCACATACATCAATAATGGGGATTATTTTCTTGTTAATGTATTTATCCATCATTTTTGGTCATCTCTCTTTCCACATCGCTAAGCCACTTGACTTGTTAATGTCTAATAGAATATAAAAGTTAAAATTCACTCAAATGGAAACTGATTTTCCGTTTCCTAGTAGTATAATTTTGTCTTTTTCTTTCCATCATATTTTGCAAGCTTATTTCCTCACATTACTTGCAAATGGATCGTTTCTTCGAAAACTTTTTATATTTTCCGTTATGCCTTTACCTTTTCTTCTGTCCACGCATTACTCCTCTCCTTTCTTAACCCTTCTCCCTTCTTCTCCTTACATTATAAGTTACTTATAAGTCCCGCACTCTCTCCTTATGAAGTTGTCTGCCTTCCATCCATCTTGCCCTCGACGCCACTTACCTACTTCCATTACCACGCGCACTTCCTCGAGATATCACGAACTACTTTTCTCGTAATTTTCTTTTCCCATTCTCATCTCCGCACGCGGCTCGTTCGCTCTTTTTTAGTCGGAAGGACAGCGGGAATGGAAAAGTGCCGTGGCGTTTCTCCTTTTTCATACCCCGCCTTTCTTCGCCTCCTCGACCGTCTAATGTTCTAATTGGCTAAATGCGCCGCTAAAGGACGGTGGAATATTATTTTCATCACTCACTTATTTTGTCCCCTTTTTTCCGTCTCGAGAGAAGAAGAGCATCGGTTTTCCTTCGGAATTTCAGCGTTTTGTGCATCTGGGCGGAAGAATTTCCTCCTTCGTTTTGTTTTGGTTTACTCGATGAAGATGATGGCAAATGCCCCTTTTAATGGATCCTTAGTCTGAGATGTTATTAGGATGTAACGATACTTTTGCTTATTTGCGGAAAAAATTGGGTCAGCCGTCTAGCAATAATAAGAAAGAGTCTGGTTAAAGAAAGGTCTGAGTTAAATAATCCCAAAATTCTGGAACGAAAAATTAAAGTTTGTCTTAGAATTCAACTTCTTAAACCTTTTTTCGAGATATTTCTATGTAGATAAGAGAGGGTTACTCTGCATCTTCGCTTTCTTTGGTAAGGACCCAATCAGATCTAAAATTTTATCATAGGAAACGCTTCTCTTCGTTAACTTTTCATGGATAAATGCATTTAAACATTTAGGTTACGATGCCGTTAGCAATTTGAAGTGATACTTAATTCAAATCTCCGTTTTACGTAATTACATCTAGCGAAGGATCCTGGATGGATTCTCATATTTGATTAATTGGATTGGTATTAAATTAATAACATTATAAGAAACTTAACAATGAAACGTGATAAATTAATAAATATTTTAATTTATAAAGAAAGAAATTATCGATTTGTTCTTATTATGATGTATAGGATGTATTAAATATCCGTAATTGCGCGTTAATGTAATGAACGATTAAAATCACTCATATGAGAAAGAAATTTAAGACGCTAGCCATGCCTCACTCATTTAAATTCTTCGTCTCATCAATCTCTATTTTTCACTCATACTTTCCATATAAGGAGGGAGGCTGTGGTTGTCGGTTTCCAGGGCTGGAAAAAGAGCGAATTAAAAGATTTTATCTCGAATCACCGCGAAAATGGCAACGCACATGCATTGAAGGAAAAAGGAACTATGTTAAATATGATGAAAAGTATTCGTTACAATGAGGAAGGGAAAAGGTAAAAACAAGAGACTTATAGGAGATCGCCTGCATAAACTCAAGGATAAACAGAGGTGAAACATACTTTTTTACCTCTGTTAATCATTTGGTTGCAATTTGACTGGCTCTCGTAATCAGAATTTGCACGGTTGGTATCAAAATAATAGGAATAGAATGTTTCCCCTCATTTTCCTCTTTTGTGTTGTCAATTATCTTCATGGCTTCATCTCTTCCATTATCTCTCGCTATTATATGCTCAATATAGGTTTTAGATTTTGAACTAAATAACAATACCTCTCTGTTTCCTTTGATTCTGTCTCCATCAACTTACCTCGCATCTCTCCGCATCATCAATATGTCTGCTCATTCGGTTGCATTGAACGATGTTAGTAAAATGTTGAAAGTTATGACAGTTTTTTATTTGTGTCTAGTTACATTTTTTAATCAATATGATTTAGGTCTACTTGTTGCCTTCCACTTCCAATCAGCAATTGTATGATTGATCTCATAACATTAGGAATAGAATTTTAATCAATTAATTTTTTTAATGAGATCAATAGAAGAAGCCTTCACTTCGTGGTACTCCATTCTAGGTTAGAATGGGAATAACTAAGCAAAAATTCCGTACTTCAAATTTTGCGAAACACCTTTTAGAAGACCATCATAATTCAGACTTTTCAATGACTTTTACACTCCCAACAAAGAGGCTGCAAATTTGACTTCCCTGAACAAATAGAAATTATACAACATCTTAAACACAATTACTCCCTGGCAAATATCCTTCTCTTTCCTAGTCACTCCTCTCTGCTGTCTGTCGTTAACTTACTTCCTCTTTCTCCCCCTAATAGTCATTCCTCCATTGTAAACTGATTCTTTTTAACTCTTTGTAACCTCCATTTTAACCCATCATTACTGTGATTGATAATTGACTCTTATCTTGTCTAGTGCGAGATGATGAGCATTTAAGTTTGAAACCGTTTGCCGTAATAAATCCTCTATGTGGATTATGTGGATTATTTTGCTTAGTTATTCCCATTCTACCCTTATTTTTTTGTTTCCATTTATTTTCTTGTTTTCCCCTCTTCCATTACCTCTTGTTATTTTCCATTTTCTGCAATTTCTTATAACCCTTCGATCATGAACTAAACTAGATCTTTCTGGCTTGGATTCTGTCTACATCAACATCTCTCGCATCTCTCCTTGGCGGTCTCCACCAACTGCTCTCACTTCCTCCTTCACCCCGTTCTCACTTCTTCCTCTAATACGTCTGCTCTTTCCCCGGTCTATTCTCCCCATTTGCGAAAATGTTTTCTGCAAGTATCTCTCTCGTCTCACACCCTCGAGTGCCTTGCACCTTTAGCCTCCCCTAGAGGCACCCTCGCCCTGCATCCACCCTCTTTCACATCCTCGCGCACTTCACACGACACGCGAGTAATTTTGCACCTAGAGAGAAAGAGGTGTTTCTCTATTTAGGCCTCTATTACTTAATATCCCCTTTCATCCTCCGACGTCTTCCTCAAGCATTTGGATGTTTTCGAGTGCGACTCGCTTAAGACTTTTCCCTCTCGTCGCACAATGGAAGCGTGGCGGACGAAGACTGCGCGTCGTCTTCCGCCAAAAGAATTCTCCATTACCGTTTTGTATCGCACTGCTCGTTTTGTCGCCGTTTTTATTCGCATTTTTGAAGAATGTCTCGCGGGCGGATGAAAGGGTTTTGTTACGAGAGAAAGTGCGCGTGTGAGAAAGAAGTAGGGCAGGGCTCTATTTTTAGCTTTCGAGTGGACAGTGTTTCCAGTAAAAGTGACGCCGTGATTATTGCGAATCTCCGTTTAGGCTCGCTCGTTTCTTTCCGTTGTTTCTCTTGTTTTGTTTTCGGCTTCCTTTTCGCTCGCGCTAAAATGTTTTTGCCGGAGTGAAGCGCGTGCTTCCTGTAGTTACGACTTTTTGAGCCTCTTTTGTGTCAAAGGGAACAGTTTGAGCTTTTCTGGGTCCGCTTTCGTTTTGAATGACGAGGATTGGGTGAGATGCAGAAGAGAATTGAATGCTGAAGTTCACGCCTTTTACGGTTGCTTATGTAGAGTTGCAGCATTTTGCGTGGGCTGCAAGGAAATTTAGGAGGTCTGTATTCAAAGGTAGGCCACGTGATGAGGAAATCAACGCTCAAATATTCTACTGAATGAAGGGCTAATCACAGCATTAATTGAAAATTTTAATCCAAACTCTCACCTTTTGCTCACCCATAATTGTTGGTTATATTAAAAATTATGCTTTCATCTTTCAGTTTCATATTTTAAGGAATTTAAAGAATCTTCTTCCTCCAAATTACCTAATGATAGATTCCTATTTAGCCATTCTAAGCTCTTTACTTCAAAAGAGCTATACTCAATTACAGTTTATATATAACTTTGTTAAAATTAATTTTAAATGTTTCCTTAGTCGTATTGGGTACAAATCTTGATTTTAATCTCGAAATCGATATTTATCTGCTTCCTTGGCCTTGGTGCCTAGTTTAGCTTAGTAGCTCAGCAACATTAAGGTCTTGACTTTAAATTTATTCTTTGAATTTTAGTTGAGATACGATGGTGTGCTCTTTTGGGAAAAATTTAAGAGCTATCAAATTGCTGTAAAATTTTCTTGAAAACACGACATTTACCTTATTTTTGCTAGTGAAAGTTTTTTACTGTATAAATGCATTTGATTATGTATATTCATTCAGGAATTGTGTAATCAAATTCGTGCCGACTATTTTATGTTCATATTCGTGTCTGTTTTTTCTGTTGTTTGGTGAAATATTGCAAAAATTCATCTGAATAAAATAATTTTATCACCGGTACCGATACTATCTTCTCGCCACTGGTTACTTATTTTGAACCTCTCAGCTTAAAATCATGCTTATTCCAAAGTCTGATTTAATTTCGGGACTCCGTATTGCTGGAATCAGATAAAGTTATGGTCTTTAAAATTTATTTGAAATGGACTTTATGAAAGGTATTTAAGTTTTTATAGTTTTCAGCCATCATTGCCATTTATCATTGCACCGTATCTTAGGTTTTCACAGACATCGGCACAGCGCAAGCACAATACATTATTTTAACCATCTCCCCGCCTCCCGCAATGCTTTTACTTTCCTCGTCCGACGGAAGGAAAACTAATAAATTCCATCCCTCGAATACATATTTCATCGAATTCTCGATTCCAATTTTACATTCAAAGCCGACTGCTCTTCAGACGGCAAATATCCGCCCATTCGAAGGCATTTTCCGCTTACGGAGGAATATCGAATTAGTCCCCTCATAATGGTATGGCTCGTTAGTTTGGAGTTCTGCTGGTAGGTGGATATGGGCGCCATTCGTTCGGACCAACTTATCCCTCAAGCAACAGCCCATCGCGTATAACTCCCACAACTTTCTCTCATTTCATTCCAATTGTCGTCCTTATTACCATTTGCTTTGCGTGAGAATTGTTTCCTCCCGACTCGTAATTTCATATTATCTGCATCTTGAATTGCGAAATTTTATATATAGTCAATACTGAAAAGCACAATTGCATTGCTTTTTCTATAGCATGATTTTATAGTTCTGCAATCAAAAGTTTAGCTGAGGGAAATGAAAGTGTTTGACCCTGAATCTCATGCAGTGAGCCATAAAATAATAGTAAGCGAGTAATTATTTTTTCTAATACTACCAGAATGACGATATTTACCATAAATATTTGCATCTATTCCAAAATCTCTTCAAGAATTCTTTACATTAATAGTTTTCTGTTTTTGCTCTGAAATATATTTGTCTTTCTATTGATCATATATACTTTTTAATGAAGTGCAGACACCGAAATTTAGATTTTTTTAACAGGAAGCTCTAAAAAGCTTAATTAGAGGGGTTTTTAATTGAATTTGGAGTGCTTTTCATGTAAAAACTCGGCAATAAAATTTAAAATTCATCGTGTCAGTGTGAAATTTATTTTGTTTGAAGATGAGCTTCAAGAGAGCGTTATCGAGCCATAACCGCAAATGAATTTTCGGTTCTTCTCCTAATGACGATGTATGAATTTGCAATGACTTCGTATGTACCTATGATGGACGAGGATCCAATATGCTAGGGTTAGAATTTGAGGCAGTTTAGTATCAGGCAGAATAGTTACAAGTACAGTTTTCTATTTTATATAATCAAAGCTGTATTCTCACGTGGGGATTCCTTATTTTTAATATTATATACGTTTCTGGTATCTTTCCATTGATATGGTTACAAGCATTTAGTTTTCACATTTGATATGAGACTGCCCTTTAAGAAATGATAAGCATGAGTTAATTACGTCAACTTACAAGTATCTTCAGAATTACATGACATTAGTGCATATTACATTGTTTTTATTTGCTTGTAATCTTTATTAGGGAGTTAATGAACCAGCTAAATTTAAATTGATTTTTACAGGGGAGCGTTAATATCCTATGGCATCAATATTGAATTGAGGGCATCCTATCATGTTTTATACCAGTCAACCCTTGGAAATATAAAACACTTTGTGCAATTAAGTGGCTCAGCCGAGTCCTGAGTGATAGTAGGGCACGAACGCATTGCCTTTAAGCTGATATTGCAAAAATTACCGAGTCATTCTTCATTGCTTTAGTCAGCAGAATTTCTGACTAAGATATCTGGAATATCTCATCGGAGACACGAGGTTTAAGCGAAATTAGCCGCTCGCGTTTCACAAAAGGGTCACGGAAAGCTCTCCTCCGGCTTTTAGGAAACTGATTCTTTGTCGTTCCAACCATTTTCACAAAAATTTCTCCCAGTCTTTTCCCCGCGCACGATCTCATCCTCGGATTATAAAAAATATACTCCTCGAAAACGAGATGGAAATCTGGCAGTGCTCTGGATGACTACTCCTCTCCCTTCACCTTCCAATCCCATTGTGTCCGAATGCTATCACGTACTCGTTATCCTCCCTTTCTCTTTCGCCGATTATGCTCCCGTTTTGATTGTTATCTTGAGAATTTTCATTGCGTTTTACAAGCTACGTGATTACGCGCTTTACCCCAATCGGTGGTGTGCCTTTCATAACAAGGTTATCATTCCCACCTATTCTTCCCTCGCATTTACTTTCGGTATTTGCTGATAATAAATGTATTAAACGACAGACTCGTATAGAATATTAAAACTGAATGATTTTGTAAATATCGTTTCAATAAGTCATTCCTTAATGAAGCATAGTTTAGCTCAATTTCCAGCCGTTAGTAGCAGTTCTTGTTTCTAAGTAAGCTGTGATAAAATCAGCACTATGAAGCGAATGGTCTTTTTTAAATAGCAAATGGAAGGATTTTTGAGGAGGTTGGCATTATTGACAAATGCTTTGCCCTGAAGAAAAGGAGCAGTAGTTTTCCGCTTAGATATATATGGAAATATTTTCTTTGTTTCCATGTGCTTGATGCCCTTCCACAAAGTAATGCCTTTACATATCGATTCGATTTATAAAAAAACGACTTATCTTAATAGTTCAGTGATCTCACGGATTCGGCATTTTAGGCTAAATTCTAGCAAGTAATTACTAAATAGTATTACTATAGTGAATCACTAAAATATTGCCAAAATATTCACTCATTAATATATATTATAGTAAACTCACCCGTCAATCATATCGGAACTTAACGTACTTTGTAACTTTGCTTTTTACTATGGACCTCTGGTCTAGGTAAACTATAACTAGGTGTCAATTGTTAGTATATAATAATTTGACATTATGGTGATGTGAGGTTACTTTAATTTATACTGGACGAATTTCGACTAAATATTCCCATGCTCAAATTTACGACGGAATATTTTGCCAATTATAGTTATGAAATCAACATTCATAAACATTTTCTCTTTTTCGAACCTTAGCCATTGAAGTTGCAGGAAAATATAGCATCATCTTTAAACCTTTAATTCGCGTTTTAAAAATCAATCCTATTCTTTTAGGATAAGAAATTCAGCTTGGAATCAAATACTGTGTTTGGCAAAAGGCCACGTCAAAAATTATATTGTTGAATTGCCTAATTTCTTCTTGTATATTGACCATTACTGTGCATCACTTAGTTCTTCTCGTCTTCTGGATTGATTCAGCAATGTTTGATGACTGAAGTACTGATTCCCGTCGCTAACAAGGATTGGAATACCTTCTGTCAATACCATCCGTCATCTCCGAAAACACGATTCCCGTCGTTGACAGCTTCTCAAAATAGCCATTTCCTCGCCACGCAACAAAGATGCTGTCCATTCATCGCTCCATTTCGGGATAGAGACGAGTTCTTGAAAAATTTGCTTTTGGAAAAAACTCTCTCTGCCCTTTTTCTCGAGTGTACTGGATGGAAAAGTCGACCAAAGTTTTTTCATCTCGCTAATGAGGACTTTGGAGGAACAGAATAAAAAGGCGGGAGAGAGGGAAAAGGCAAAGAGGATTATGGGAAAGGAAGGGATCGGGCGTGAGGGAGAAAAAGGTGCGATTGTAACGCCGTGGAGAATCGATCGGGAAATGTGAGAAGTAAATTGCGGTTTAAAGGAAGATTAGGCTGTTAAAGAGGAAGGGAAAAGGAAAATAAATAATTTAAGGATATCCTGGATTATCTTGGCTTCCTAATGGAACAATTTGTGTGTGATATTTAAGGGGTATTTCATATTAGCTACTGTCAGAGCTGTTTTTTCTATTTTAGGATGCATTCAAGATTATGCTCGATAGTGTGGTAGTTATAAACTAGTATCTTTCACCAGTACCGAAACGTATCATTTCATTTAACGTAGAAATAATAGAGATAACTCGAAATTTATGACATAATTTGATTCAATAAAGGTCTTTGATACGTATTGTCCACAGCAAAATTATCTTATACAAAAGTACGTAATCATGCAAAATATTATATGAAATCGTTTACTTTAGGCTGAAAAATTTAGCAATATATTCAGTGCGTATAAATTGCGGTAGTGTCCAAATAAGAGCTTAAAACAAGCAATTTTGATCACAAACTGCTCCACCCGGACTATATTTAGGTATGTCTCTAATGTTAACTTGAATGACTAATTTGTTGATATTGAATTGCTCGTATAATGGATAATAATGAAGGAGATTATATATATGCTTATGAAAATGAAAAAAATATATCAAAGATTACGAGATGATAAAATACTTAGTTGTTAAAGTGCTCTGTTAAATGCCTTAAATGTATGATATAATCCCTTTTGCATGGATCACGTTAACATCGCATCTTTTTAATTATTTGGAGAACCACCTTATCCCGAAATTAATACAGCTTCAAAATAGATGAATAGCACCTTAAAGCTGAATGCTAAAAATTTCGCTGTTTTCTATTGAAAAAACGTCGTGAGTCATAAAGAAATAAAATCAGCAAAAATCACAGCCACTCAACTTGTTCTATCGAATCTTTTTGATTAAAATCGTGATCAACATGAAGGTACGGGAGCCTAACAAAAGCCGAAATATTTTTGAGCTAAAACTCTTTCCAAAAATAACTCACGGGACAAAAAGTAGAATTGCGATGACGAAATTGATCGGTCGAATTTGCCGCTATTTTTCTCCCGAAAGAAAAAGCGGTCGTTTGACGCGAGGTGTCAGCCGCGCTCCGCCTGTGGGCCCAAGGAACAGATAACGCGGCGCAAAATATATATACCGATAACTGGTTTAGCGGAAGCGCCCAACACGTGGTCCAATGATATATCTGCTCATCAAGGATAGGCCACCGAATAAATCAGCGGTCGCGTGGAGGGGTGCAATCAGCCCCAAACCTCTGACGTTTTACAAGAGAAATCGTTTTGCGTGCAATTTCGCCGACTGCTCCCGCACGACCACGTGTCCTATCTACCATTTTGTTTTTACGGCCGTTTTGGGGTCATAAAGAGCGATTTTCGCGATTCCGTTTTTTCCTTCGACGTTGCTGAACTCTTAATGATAAAATTATTCGGTTTATTTCCCTCCCGTTGCGCGTTAAATCATTTCCATTCATATTTAACCGGAGATATACTGCTCAAAAGAGCCCTCGTAATTATAACGAATTTATATTATAATTACTAACGATGGGTGAATCTGTAATTCCTTCGTTTCATTTAAATTTGCTCGCAATTAGGCTAAGCATTAGACTTGTAATTACATTTCGATTAGAAGTATTTCATGAGCATTGTAATAAATTTATTAACACTTAAGTAAAATTGGATATTACCATTAATTAAATTCAAATTGTAGATTGAATGAACGTTTCATCAACTGAAAGCTCGAGAATTCAATTAGCTCACAATGTAGCTGCAAATAAGTAATAATTACATTATGTTTTTATCTCTATAATAGATATTTACCCGTACTTCGGGTAGGGTATTAGTACAATTATTCACCTATGATTGATATTTCTTTTAAAATTAGTGGAAATTTCTATACCAAAAGCCTTATAACTTTTGGAACAATTTTCAACTTTATGCTCTATACTATTATCTTTTTTATGTTCCCTTTGAAAATGGAGATTATGTTAGCTAACTTAACCAAACATGGTTGCAAGTTTAGTTGTTGAAGTATATAAGTAATAATTCACATCTTTTACTGATTCTCGATGTACGAAAATCATATAAGGCACCACGTACACAAAATCCTTCGTGAAAACTCTGAAGTAAGACGGTATTTTCTTTATGTATGTACCTAAAGATCTCTTTTTACCTTTATCCAAAAAATATAAAATAATCGCAATCCGTACAAATTTTATTCGACCTTTTGCTGATTTTTCTTCATTAAAAATCCTTTTCAGTCACCTTTTGGCGACTTCAATTTTGGAGAATTTTCTGCTCGATATCACTAACTGAGCTAAAGTTTTCATTCCATCCGCCCAAAGATCAAAGATACATATTTAAAAAACGCAGGAAAATGAGCACTTATTCTCAAAGCCTTATCGAGTTAAAAAGCTATTGAATTTTATGAACCCTGTGCGTTTCTCAAAATTCAATTACAGTGCATGCTTACACATTTATTATCCTAAACCGCAGAGCCAATCAACCCCGTTTTCGCGCAACCGGACGAGGTCCAAACAAAACGACCGTCTTAGAGTGAATGAAGCAAAGGGTTTTAGTCACCGCTAGAAGAATTACCCCGTCTCGCGCAATCTCTTCCCTCTTTGGAAAACCCTATCATTTGGCCCACAATCTTAGTCGCGACGTAAACGAGTGTTTTCACGAGGAAATAACGCAGCCCGGAAAAAATAAAACTCGTATCTCAGGATTTTCCAGTTGCCTCCACCAGCTCTTTATTTTGCACTTTTCCGCCTCCTCGATGATTAACCATCGACCGCCTCCCTTCGCATTCCATCCCCACCCCCCCCCTTTTGCCAGACGCCCAGACTCCACCCCACCTAACTCTCCATCCGTCGCCACCAAGTCCCACCTCCGTCCCTAATGGCAGTTTGGCACACCCTCGGAGAATGGCCTCTCGTCATGCGAGTTTTGCATCCATTCTTAATGCCTTCGTGTGTTCCGTAATGCTATAGGCCCCTCTCCACCCACCGACGTTTCGAATTTCGTGTGCTCCGTTCTTCCTCCGCTTATTAATTTTTTCCTCCCACACGATCTCTCGAAGAAGAGGAAATCGTTATTCTTTGGTGTGGGTGTGCAGCGGGGGTGATCGTGGAGAGTGCCTTGCTCTCGATTCTTTTATCTCGGGGAGAGATTTAAGGGCGCCGGGGTTAAATCGGGCGGATTCGCGGATCTGTTTTATGTTTTGGCGGTAATTCTTCCAAGATATCGGGGAATTTAGCCTTCAAAGAGGCTACTGGGGTATTGTCTGGTTCCGTGTTTTCTCAAAGGCTTCTGCTCAAATATCGTATCGCAAAAAATGGTTTTATTCATAATTTGGTATTTTAAAATTCACAGTATTCGATGAGTACCTTCATTTTCCATTCTCCTAGTATTTTTTCAGAAAGAAAACCGTATAAAATTAAGAATTCGCTGATTATATAGAATGATTATTAATTAGGAGGAAGATAGAGATCAAAGAAGATCCAATTTGAGTGCATGTATAAGAATTTTGACTCTACCACAATACTCCAAGGTTAAGGAAAGGGTAAAGGGTAAATTGCACATAAGGGCGTGCACCCAGGAAAAATGCCAAGGAAAAAAGGACTTGAAAAAAGTCTGACTGGGCCGGGAATCGAACCCGGGATCTTCCTCTATCCGGGAGGACATGCCGTTTTGGGAACTTTGTGTGCAAGGGCAAATGTGGTTTCGTCCGATTATGCGGCATCGTCTACGGCCAAGACCTCATCGAGGCACCAGCAACGCAAAGTGGTAACGGCTTGTTGAAAGGTTCTGTCTCGGTAGCCTAGTGGTCAGCCTCCCGGATAGAGGAAGATCCCGGGTTCAATTCCCGGCCAAGTCAGACTTTTTTCAAGCCCGTTTTTCCTTGGCATTCCAAGGTTATTTGCTAATGGTAGAGTCCTATTTTATCCATCTCAATCTTGTGCGAAAATAAGTGGTATTTTAAAATACCCTCAAGTTATAGGGATATAGAGAATTCTGAATTCAAACTCGAAATTCAAACAGATTCTTGGTCAAGGACTTTGATCTTAAGTAGCACTTTCGGGTGGTATTCGGGGTGGTGTAATTACATTGGAGGGAATCCATCTGAGGAAGAAGAATAGTAATCATACGATGGCTCTCTTATATATGTAGATATATTTCTGAGGAAACTCGCCGATGGAGAGAATATTCGATGAGAATAGTAATGAATCATAAAATGATGCCGATATTGTATTTTGATTTTCAAAACTGAAAAATATTTGCAAAAGTATTCGCAGGTGTTATTGACTAATGTGAGAAAATAATTCAACAGATAGGATGTTTTATGCAAATAATTCAATTAAGGATTCCCATGGTGTATTAATGCATACCAAAGATTTATCTCTTGGATAACAGAAATACTATTAAAATATTCTTAAGTTATTATTTTTAGAATACACGTGTAACCAAACCTGAATCATTCTGGTAAGCTGATTTCTTTTAGTTTTGGTAATTTAAAGCTATATTTTCTTCTTATAGGTGATATTTGATGAATGCGAAAACATTCTCTAATATCCATGTCCTATTGTTGATATTTGTAAAAGGCTTTTCGTGCTCTCCATTTCATTGCTGGAAGGCTATTTCTCTATGTTTTCTTTGATGCAATCTTCTGTCTATTGGTCTTACGTACGCTGGTAATAATAACGGTAACACAGAGCCGTGTTGTCTCTATGTCTTATATTTTTTCTCAGAAAAGAGTTATTCCTCTTTTGCACGGTAGGAAGTGTGGACATTTGCGCCCTTTTGCATTTATTTGCAGTTCCACCGTGGTTGAAATCTAATAGTCTGAAATTGGTGGTTACAATGGCATAAGGTACTCGTATAGACCTTGAAACGCACACTTCCATTTATTTTTTCACCCGATGCAAAAATCTTTTTTCCTCCAGTTTTTCAGAAAACCCACTCTTTTGTTAATGTGGAAACTTTCGTTCTTTCTTATTCAGGAGTAAAAAATAGGCTTCTCCAACTGTCATTCCTCTCACTTCTATTTTTCGGTCAATTTTTTCGAATTATTTCCTCCACTGAATTTTTCCTTCAGCTTTATTTTTTATCCTCGAAGTCACGATTCCCCATCGGATTCTTTTATTATTCCCTCCTTCGACTTTTCCTTCATTTTATCTTTCCGCCGGGTAGCGTGAAATGAGAATAGATCGAGGGAATTCTCTCATCACTACTTCACCCGAAAATTTCCGAGTTTTAATCTAAAACGACGTGCTGCTACTCCTGGAAGGCCCTGTATGCTCGATAGGAAAACGTTTCACTCCCAAATTCGCTTCCTCGTTATTTATAAGAAAGAAAATTATTCGGAATGAAATTAGCAGTGGATATATTATTTTCACGAGACGATCCTTAACGCAATTCTCTTTTCATATTGAAAATTTGGACTTACTAATATTGTGGTAACTTTATTGTCGTAATTTCATGTTCTTAATTTTTTCAGATGTATTTCGCGCTATTTATTTTACTTTTTTAGAATATTTATTATGATAATGTTTGTTTTTCTCACGTTGCGTGTTTTTTTCAGTCTTGTGACGGATTTTTCCCTAGTCACCTACTTTTCTATTGTAGTTTTAGGAATTTTCTTACTATGGATGCTGTTTTCAGAATGAATGGCTTTTGAGCAATTAGGTATATTATTTTGCTGTGGTTTAATTTTTAAGATGTTTCTAGGAGTTCTTAGATTTAAATCCGTTAACCGAAATTAATATTAGTACAATTGTAACCATTTATTGTTTCCATAACTATTTTATTTCCAGCACTAATGGGGTATATTTAGTAATTTATTATCATTAAAATTATTATTATTATTAGGTTTATTTTAGGTTTATTTTATCAGATTTGTTTAGATATAACTTGTCATTTAATTGATTTGCGACCCCAAACGATGAATAGGCTTCGCGTTGACTTCTAGTCTCCAATTTCTATTTTCGGTCTTTACCGTGCGCGGTTAAATTTAGTATTAGAGAAGAAATGCTGACCTTGTAATTCTTATGTGCCCTCCATGTCCCCATAAAGATTTCACCCAAGAGTCTTATAATCCTTAGGAAGCTATCATAATTTGGATAACTTATCCACCGTAGTCGGTGAGAGCGTGACTCGCTCGGGAATCATTCCTCAAGAAAGAAGTATAACTTAACCCTTGTTCCGGTATGTACTTTTTCGGGAGGTATTCAATTGGCCATAACTAGACAGCGGTCTTGACCTCCTCTCTCCTTGCTTCCGCTTTTCGTTTCCACGTGTCTTCCAATATCTTAAGCTGGAAAGATACTCCCTTCTGCCCATCTCTCAAGTTTTCCCATCTTACGGAGCCTTGTTTTCCGGGGACATTCCCTCCTCCGGGGCCCCCTTCTCCAGTTTCGGACCACCGGAAGCGTCCGAGACTTGTGCGGTTTTCCGTCTTCCCCTCCCACATTTCCCTTCAATTTTATCGCTCCCCTTCCTTCTTTGACCTTCCACGAAAGTCTTCCGACCTTAAGTCACCCCCTCCCCTCTCTCGATGTTTTAAGACCATCCAAAACCGTCCATCTAGCTGCGCTTTTCGCCAATCTTTCCATCTTTTCTCGAATGCTCGCCCTTCGTCTTCTTTACCGCTCTTAATTCCTGTCCAAGAACGAGCTTTATGTGTTCCTTCGCAATTCTTTCGTGTTTATTCAAGAGGATAGTCTTCGATGAAGTTCGAAAATGTGACGATGGAGTGAAATTTATTTTGGCTTTGGTAAATGTAAAACATCGGGATCATCTACTATACGTGGTAGAAAAAGCGCGCATAATTGGAGGTAATTTTCATAATTTAGTATGAATACCTTTTCGTAAGTGATATTAGGACTTTGCCTAATCATTTTGATCTCAAAAGAAAAGTATGTTACGTTGAAATAATTCAATGTTTCAACATATTATGTTAAACAGGAAAACAAATATTAAGTTTCAAATCATTTTGTAAGGTTGTGAAATATTCAAATAGTTATTTCTATAACTGAATTTTAGAAATAGCTTTTATGTTGCCAATTATATCCTTACTTTCAACTCATATTTTAATTAATAATATTGTGCGCTCCTTTATGTACCAATAAGTAACCATTATCAATGATGAACTAAGGTTATCGTATTCGTTTCTGAATGCCGTTTTTTCCGCATTGAATTTTTATTCACTGTTTTCATTAATAGAAATATTTGTCTTTCAATGGTGAATTCTTTATCCGACTTTGTTTTAATTATACTGAAAAGTAGTACGTTTGCCTTCAGCTTTGATCTTATTGTTTAAGAAAGTAGATATGGCTCACCGATTGTTTTTTAACAGAATATTTTCTTATACTATGAAAATAATATTTGAATAACCGGATAGAGGTAAAATAATAATTATCGTTGGTTATTTAATAATTATGTAAAGTATATTAGTGTGTGCTAGTTAACTCACATTATATTAGCCTGCATTAGAAATGTTGAGAGATAACGCAAGTAAGATTTACATCTACATCTACATTAATACCCTACAAGCCGCCTTTCGGTGGGTGGCAGGGGGTGTAAATACCAGTTGAATCTAAACTACTTCCTTATTCGGTTATTGTCACGTATCGTTCGCGGAAAGAATGAATTTTTAAAACGATTCGTCCTAGCATCTATTTAACATCATAAAACCGTGCAAGAAAGAATTCTACTTGCAGAATAATCATTATAAGAATTAATATTGTTCTTTGTGTGTTATATATTTTCTTACAAAATATTTGTTGTACAAATTTGCTTTTCATGACAAGAAAATTGTGTTTTACTGCTTTGTCACTCTCTAGAACATTTATGTTGTTGAATAGTATATCAACTGATTATTTTGATGTCAGTCGGAAAATGAGTAAGGTAAAATGTGAAATATATCTATTCAGTTTAGTTATCTGTTTCATTCATCGTTGTTCCTTTATCGACTGCTTCCCCTCGAACTTTTTATTCCTTTTCTTCGGAAGTTTCCTTCCGCAAAGAGAAACTTTTGACCCATCCGTTTCCCCTCTTAATTTTATTTCCGACATCTTATTTGCTTGGCTTATTGTTTGCGATCTTCGTGGTTTTTGGGTTTTCCTATAGCGATAAATTACTTTTTCGTTCTCTCGCGCGTCGTGACTTACGGATGAGTACGCAGATAATGTTTTTGTTGCTTTATTCATGTTTCCCGGCAGTTTGGTATGTGGAATATCTCTCTTGAAATGCTAACCATTTGTGAGGCCAGTATGGTCTTCATTTTGATTTATGGGTTACCTTAAAAATATTTTATTACAAACGATTTTTGTGTATTTTCTCGTGTAAGTTGTAACTCAACTCAAATAACTTTAATCCACAATGATTTCTTATGAATGATAGCAAAATAACTTTCCTACAAAAGAAATTATTTTCTGCTTTATAAGTATGAGAAGGAAGAGAACTCTTCCGATAGTTTTACATTTCAAAAGTAATCTTGTTCTCAAACTCGTAAATCTCAATAAACCCACTTTACTTAACATGATTTTTATAATTTGATATTTTACAAGGTAATGTTACATAAGCATTATTATTTTTAATTCTAGAAAAATTTTTAGTAACGAAGTTATTCTGTTCCTTCTGCTTTTACTCTTTATTTATTTTCGCTTCTCTTCTGTGCTCAGTTTGTATAATATTTTGTAATGAAATAGCAGGGAGTAATTGCGGTTCACTACGGAGTGGACCCAAGAATAATTATCTTTTATACATAATGTCTATTATATTAATTTAATAATGTCTATATTACATACATACTTTTGCGTGATAATCGTTCGCTCTCTTGTATCTTATTTTATTTTATTCGTACATTTTCTTGGAAATTAATCAATATTTCTGCTACGTAAAACAAAAATGTAGCTGAGGTATACGTTGTGAGGATTTTATCACATATCTTCCTCGGGTTGGTTAGTTAATTTAAATCCGTATTAAGGTCTCAAATTAGCCTCCCCAAGCCATGTTACACTTGTCAAGCCAAGTAGCAGCTCCCAAGGCGGATCTAAAGAGGAATTCCTTCCTCCTTTCCAGGCTGACGCTAAGCTTTCTTTGCAATTAATCTTCTCTCTAGCCAGACTTCTTGTATCCGCCATCCATAGCCTTTTGCTGCGGGACTTTTCCTCTTTTCCTGCGTTATCGCCGTAGATCTAGGCGGTATATCTGCCACGTGACCTAAGACGTAGAGCCGGAGGGTAAGGGAAAGAACCGTGTGAAGCCAAGAGGACTCCTTTACCAGTGAATGCAGACACAAACACCTAGGTCAACCCTCCTCACCCATCGCTACTCTGAAACCACACTCTCGAAAAAATATACATCTTCGCTTCGAAAATACACCCTCTCATTCACTCAGCCATTATCCCCACTTGAATCCCTTTCTTACCATTGCTCTAAGGCCACAAAATAACACAGTATTCTCCCCCCTCCCCTATGATTGTTTTACGTTTTCTTAGAAAAGCTCTCGTCTATCGTCTGGAGAAGGCCTCTTTTTTTCCCACTCTTTTCTTCAGCGTCTCCTTTCGCTCGCGTGTTTCAAGGGGCCTCTTTCCTGCGACCGAAAGATTTCTTGCGCTAGTATTTCCTGCGTCTCCTCGAGCATGAAAGCTCTCCTACGAGCCGCGCGCTCCCCGCGAAAACAAAAGCAACGCACTCGTCGTGAGTGCCGTTTGTGAATTCCGAGAATAACTTTTGCAGAGGTCGGGGTTTATTTGCGCCTTAATTATTTCAACTCGAACGCCATGATTGTAGGAGGAATGATGAAAAAGGGGTTTTAATCGGTTTGTTATTTCGGTGCTCCTGTCTTTTGTTGTTAATCTCCCGAGAGTGATTACCTTTCCTTTATAAATGATTCCCTTTCTATTTTCACTAAGCCAATAAGGTTTGAGACTCATTAAGCAACGTTTTCTGTTGGTAACCACTTCATGAACGCGGAGTACGTGGTGCATTCAAGTTATAAGACCTCCGATATTTTTTCTCAGGACTGGCTACTGATAGAAACATGCGGTTTGCCTTAAAATACGCGCACACTCATTTTAAATGCGTGACAGAGATTTCAGCTCTGTACGGCACATAGAATTCCTGTGGCAGCAGATACAGTTAGGGCTGTTGTTGATACTAAAAATGGCAACGTTCTCAGTACAAGAACGGTGTGTAATCATTCTTTTTCTCAATTTGCGTGCTGCGCTACAGTTTAAAATGCATCGCCAGTTGAGTGAGATATGTGGTGATGGTGTCATGGATGTGACTTTTGGCTTTTTTCAAAAATGAAAGACACTCTTGGTAGTCACACATTCACTAGCCGTGCTGCAATTGCATCAGTGATTTTCCAGTGGTCAAAGCAGACCCCCAAAGAATCGTTCGCAGGGGTCATGGAATCATGGCATCGTCGTTGTAAAAAATGTTTACCGCTGTAGGGAGATTACGTCAAGAAGTGACAGTAGTTTCACAGTTTGTCTGTGATTAGTTTATGAGAAAAAAATCGGAGGTGCTATAAAATGCTAAATAATAATGTTTATAATACATTTTTACGTTGCGTGTCACGTTATCTTAAATAACATGTAAACCACTGGGTTAGAATAATGGAAATTAAGATATATTTAAATTTGCTTCACATGTGTCTTAAGGTTAGAAATATTTGTCAATTAAATAATTAATATTTTCATTTGATTATCGTTAACTATATTCATCGGCTTACTCAAATGTTGCTAGTTATTTGATAGAATCAGAAATTTTCCCTATTTGCACTAAAGATACCCTTATATAAAGATACATATCTATAGATCATATCCCTGTTTCTCAAGTAAGCCTTTTTCCAAAACAACATAAATCTATGAGGTAAACTTCACTCGATATTATTAATTTATTAATTTCAAAACTTTCGGTGTTATAAGCGATGAGAAAATTGGTTGGATTCATCAATTTATTTCATTTTTAGACATTCATCTTAACAATATATGCGATAATTGAAAATGAACATCAAATCAGTTTCAACTCAAAATATTAATCTCAGTAAGATAAGTCAATCCAGCTTTGTCCAGCTAAAAATGAGCTGGAATATATCATTTTCTTGAATCAAAACGAGTGTAATTCGTAAAATGTCACTACATATCGCTTTTGCATTAATTGCTCGTTTTTACACGTTTTCATCTAATCGTTCCATATTCTAACAATCGATGTGCATGTCAAGTTCCAAAAAATTCGCGTTTCCCAGATAGGATGATTGCTATGTTTAACGAAGATCTAGTCTATCTAATGCGGTGATTTATTTCCTTTGTTCCCGTATTAATAACTTCCTTGTTTTTACTGTGACCGCAATCAGTTTGTCCCGTAATAGAGATTAAGGGTTCCGTATTTTGCGGTTGCGAATCGCGTTTTTTGTGGACATCGCTCGGAATATTGCGCCAATCGACCGTCGTATTTTTTTTTCATTCCTTTCTGCCTTCATAATTCAACCACAATTTCTTGCAGATTCCAAATAGCCATAGAAATATCAAAATTTTTGCGAACTCTATTCTATCCATATTCTCTTTTTCTGCCCATAAAAACTGCAACTAAACCGCGGATTGTCTCAAACATTTCTCATCAATCACTTGAATAGCTTAGATAGATTACAGGTTTCTTAAGATTGATGGTATTTCGAAATTGCTTGAAAAATAGCTCGCCTACTTTCTTTTAAGGTATCAAAACACTGTAGATCGCCCATATGATTGGGGTGATCAATCCTCCTTTCATTGTGATAAATCTCTTCCATCTGTCACCTCCAATTCACATCATATTTCAAGTAATTGCTCTTTGGAGTGGTCCCATTAAAAGTAAAATACAAGAAGTGCTTCTCAATCTCCTTGGCAATACGGAATATCAGTTAACCGCATGGCTTAGGTTTCCACGATTTATTTGTTTTATTCCAAGTATTATTTTATGTTTCTATTGAGTTATAAGGTAAAATTTCGTGATATTTTGTATGGATTGTGAAAGTTTTATTTATGTGATAAGATCTGAGCATGAAACTATAATCCCTTCATCAAATTTAGCGATGCCTTTAACTCCGACTGATCTATTGAATGCATCGACGTGCTTATGGTTGTAACTGATATCTCATTAATAATTATTAATAATAGTAATAATTATAGACGAACCTATATGTAAAGATGTGTGTTTATTGTAACTAGATAGTCAAACGTATCAGAAATAGTATCTCTGAATCTTATGAGAACAAAAGATACGATGTTCCGATTATTTAAGGAATATAAGATACAAGGAAAACAAAATATAATTAAACAATAATGGAGGTGATCAAGATCGGTTTAAAATTGACTGATTACAACGCAATGCCAAAGGATTACTTGCTATTAGTGTAAAACTGGAAGTTATTGAATATTTTCTAAAACAGGGGATGTTAAGAATAAGGTTTAACAAATAATTTTTCCACAGATTTATTTGCAAAACGACCGGTTTCGGCACAGATCGGCCATCTTCAGGTGAAGATGGCCGATTCACCTGAAGATGGCCGATCTGTACCGAAACCGGTCGTTTTGCAAATAAATCTGTGGAAAAAAGTATTTGTTAAACCTTATTCTTAACATCCTCTGTTATGGATTTCCACACGGTAAAGCCTGCCACAATCGATTTTAATTCTAAAACAGGGATTGGTAGTCGTCTAGTATAGACATGGGCGATCCCCAGCACTCGGTTCAGATATGAGAACAGATATGACCTGCTTTTCAGGTGGTCCATGGACTATATCCAAGCTGTCTAAAACTTCCCATTTTTATTTCTAAATCATTTATTTTAAATTTTACTTTATTTCTATACCTAAAATTCATATTCATGTATATATTCCGAATTAAAAAAAAGATAAGCCATTTATTACTAAAGAGACCTTCAGTAACTTCTTGCACATTGCTCACCAAAATGTTTTTCTATATCTGGCCCACTCACCGAAAGAGACCGCCAATGCCCAGTCTCTGGAAAAGGAAAGGCTTTGTTGGAAGTGTTGAGATCGTATTCTAATGCATGCCCCTTTGAGACAGCGTAATCAATTCGATATTTAACGAATCGTTCCTTCCCAATGAGAAGAGAGGATGGAAAATTCAGAACTAGGAGACTAATGGGCTAAACTTTTTTAACCAAATCGGAATCTTATTGTTCAGACAGTTAGGTGTAATTGCAAAGGAAGGTCCGTCCCCTTTATTAGCGGAATTAGGCGCCGGATTCATTCAATTGTCGATGGCAGCCTCTCTTTGGATTTCAGGAGGTAAATGACGCTGAAGTAAATGGCGTCAGATCTTTCGAATGGGATTCTGGAAGAGATGAGTTGTCCCTGAGAGGAAGTTGTAGGGGAGGAAGGGGAGTCGTGTTTGAGAAACACGACCTATCCAACTCGAAAGGGCGCGGGCATTAACCTTACTACGCCGGCCGACCTTTAATCCCATCCGAAAACATCCTTTTTCCCACCCCGAGTACTCTCCCGCTCTCATCCAAACCTTCCTTCCGGTTGCCCAATCCGCTGCTCTTTACGCCCACTCGAATTCCCTCTTTTCCGACCACCTTCCCTCCGTCATTATCGTAGACACTGGATTTGGAACTCTTCTAGACTGCTGATCCAAACAAACTTTATGCCCATGTTTCGCTCCTCGTCCAACTTTCTGGGCAAAAATCGCATCACAATTAACCCCTTGCACTGAGATGACGAGTTGCGTCATGGATTTCCGATGCAAAATTGCAAACAGAAGAACAATCAGACTTATATTATTGTATCGTTAAGTTTTACAAGTATACGAGTATTAATGTTTTGAAAGTTAGATAATAATAATCCTTTAATTATGCACTTACGGAAATTGTACTTCATAGAATAGTGTATTGGGGCAGGATATTCCGAAAATTTTAAATCGTAGTGGAAGAGGTTGAGGGAAAATTGAGCTCCTTGCTTCCGCAATTATTTGTTCTTCTTATCTTTCGTTCAGTTTGCAAGCAGATGGCGTTTCAAGAAATTTCTTTCTTCAGTTACATTAGCCTTTGTATTTGGCGAACTACTGGTTACACATTCAGCGTTGCTTCCCAATTTGTCGCTGATTCTTGTATTAATTCATGAGCGTCTTATCATTTTTGACCATAAATTAATTTTGTCTTTACAACAGTTTAATTTCGTTACGTTTTTTGCATGGTCGAGGTTTCTGCTATGCATTCTGACGGAATTTTATTCATTTATCTTCTTATGGACTTCTGTTTACTTTATTTCCTCCCGTTCAACGTTCTGTTCCTTTTTACACGAAGCAGTGCTTCTTGAAAGGTCAAGGATATTTATGGTAAAATTTTGAGGTCATAGTTCCAGAGGGTTGTATACGTTTGAGTCTCACCTCAACCTGTTTTTACAATTAGGTCATATGGATTCTTTGCTGTATATAGATATCAGGGATAGAATATATATTATACAAAAGGTTCGCACCGTCTCTGTGCATCCGTTAGGTTTTCTTAACCTTTCATGAATCCATTACTTATTTTCGTGGAGGTTTATTCGTACCTCTTTAGTAACTGCTCATAAATTTTCTTCGACAAATATATTACCGGTGTGTCCATATCGACGTTGAAAAAATTATCTGAATTGTCAAGAGAGATGTTATTCGAAAACCGTTTAACAGACCTTTAACAAACATGTTATTCACAAGGAAGAATAGACTTGAAATAAGTTCTTTGCCCACATAGTCTCCCGAATAGCTTGAGAGAATGTTCCGGCGGGATAGCTCAGCGGACAGAGCACCTGACCGGCAATCGGGAGACCCGGGTTCAATCGAACTTTTTTCAAATCTATTCTTCCTTGTGATTTATTCTGGCTGCACGCCATTTCGTGCAAATTACCTATACCCAAAACATGTTATTAATTTAAGAAATGATTTTTAAATATTAAAAAGAAAAAAGATCTTATTTAATTTGTTGGAGCAATTTATGGGAACAGAATTGAATCCCGCCCAATATGTTTCCATAACATCACCATGACGTTGCTTTATTATGAGGTACGTGAAATTCCGATGAACCTCCCCCTACAGAAAAGGTACAATCTATTAACAACTTCAATGTTTAAGTAGCCTTTTCTTCGTTCTAGAGTCTATTATCTATATTCAAGAGTGAAAATATCAATTAAAGTAAACATAAAATTGCATGAATATCACTCCAAACCTCTTAAGTAACGTAAAATCCATAAACATGGCATTTAATGCTGAATTATTTTACCTTTTAACTCTTCTCTGGTATGTATATGGAGAGACAAATAAGATCTCGAATGTCTTTACCCCATGAATAAAATCATTGTTCAAATTAATTACAATGCCAGTCCCACTGATATTACAAAAAAAAGAAATTACATGTCAACGATAAGGGACGGTATACTGAAACATAACAGCATGTTATTCGAATGACGTATGAGACAAACCTGACTCACGTCCAGGAATTTCGCTGAACAATAAATAGGTCTAGATAAGACTGGAAGTCCCGCAAATCACTCCGGAACAACCAAGGCAAGGTTTTCACCGATAATTCTTTAACCGGCGTTTATTTCGGTCTTATCCCGCAACAATTCCTCATATTTCTTCCTTTGAATCCGTATCTGAACCCGGTCGCTCATCACCCTCCGAAACAAAAGGGAGAGAAGTGATTCATGGACCACAATGCATCTCTTGGCTCCGTGCCGCCTCCGGCCTTCCAATCAGCGCACGATTCCAGTTCTCTCGCTATCCTTAATGTCCATCCCTCTGACCTTATATCCCTTTGACCTCGCCCCTTTTTAATCCCTCCCCCTCCCCTTCACAGCATCTCCATCATCTTCCACTCTTAGCGCGACAATCACTCTCCTTTAAATCTCATCCAAGCCAAGGGTATGGACGGAGCTCGAACTATTGCCTTACTCAGCTGTTTCGCTCTCTCCCCGTAGTCACGTAGGTTTTTCCAGGGAAGTTAACCCGAGTCGTTTTTAGCCTCAAAAGGATCAGTGTGTCAGAACATTAAAAAATCTCTTTTATTTCTCCTTCCTTCTCTTTGAGTGAACCTCTTTCTCGCTCTTAAAGGAGAGCCCGAGAAGGAGGAATTTCTTCCGCTTAAAATGTCGGGACGATCTAAATGATGTTCTCTTGATTAATCAAGGGAATGAGTGAGCTACTTTTGATGCTCTCCAGAACTCCTTTCCCCTCCATGACTTTCTTATAAATGGGGATTCCAATTTAAGGATTATAATTCCGTCATTTTGAAGTTCGGAAGGAAATGGGTTCGAAGCGTGGGTGATTCGTCATCATGTAGCTCAGCGCCTATTAGTCGTTTTTGAAGGAAATTAAATGCAACTGTTTTTGGAGGGATAAATTGGGAACATTTACTTTCGCTGGCAAATATATCACTGTGTCTCTCTTAGTCTCTTGAGGATATTTTGATCTTCTTCGGTGGGATTCATGTTAACGCTTAACAGGTTTTGTAATTCCATATTTTACTCTCTGTAAAAATTACTGTAAATTAGTTTAATTAAATTACGTTGATCGTAAAAGTGAATGATTTAATTTCTATCGGAGCTATTTCTTCCTCCCGGTAGAAAAAAATCTTATTTTAGTATGAGAACCACTTCATATTTAACGCTATTCTTCATAAGAGTTGCATTATTTTGTTTCTAAAACATTATTAACTTAAAATAACACATTAAAGGAACTACTCAGTCAAAACTTCGAATAGTTAAGCAATGAGATGATTTTCATGTTATAGTATTTTAAAATAGTATTTTATTTTTAAATATGAAATATGAAATGGAAACATTTTTCTTCCTTAATAAGATAAAGGTCAAATAATATTTCAATTAATTAATGGATTTGAATTGAAAGTTATTGCAGAAATCCTTTATATGCTCGATTCATATTGACAGGTCTGAGATTTCCTGAACATTATGCAACACGCATTACGCGTTTGTAGTGTGTGTTGAATAAGATGTAGGATGATTCTCACCCAATATTCTTTAGAGTTGAAGGTGATGAGCATTTGGACGAGTTGCTGTGTTCCATTATTTTCTCACTGCGTATTGAAACTGAATCAAGAGCCTTAATCACAATCAGTCATACTAGATAAATAAATTTGTTTTTTTAATATCAATATTTTCTGTCTAAACATTCTACTATTCACATAGAAAGTGAAACAACTATTAATTACATTGTAAATACAATTATGGTCAATATCTATGCTATATTAGGGTGTGCTATGGTTCTAGTACTGGCTATAGTACGAATTAAGTTGCGGAGAGCTCTCTAATTCCTATTTGTTATGTTAATAATACTTATTTAGTTAATTAATATTTATAATCACAAAAGAAACGAATTAAAAAGAATTTTTCGTGTTAGATGAGGCGATTGGTAATGTCTAAGAAAGCTCCATTCTCTTCCTTAACACTTTTCAAAAAAGCGAATTCTCTTCAACTAAAAGTACTATGTTATCATTAATTTATTTTCATTACTTATCTATGATGATAAATATTTTACTTAACGATGCTGCTAAATGTGTGTTATCAATTATACCTTTACTTTTGTCCACTCGCTGTACTAGAGCCTTGGCCTACAAAATGCACACCCCTTTAATCCCTTTTCTATTCTTTACCTCAAAGTCCGGTTTGGGTCCGCCGTCCCGTGTGTTACCCATGCCATATATATAATTTCTATTGCATCTTAATAATTATTGTTTGTACTCATGGACGAGTCTTTATATGGATAGGTGAAACTATAAAATATATCAAAACTAAGATATATTTATTATCTATCATCACAGCGCATATTATCTTTGAAATTTTTGTCGCATTCCCTAGGAACCTATTGCGAACTTAAAGGAGTGAAATTAATCATTTGATATTCAGAAACCTTGCAAGCTTTATTTATCATTTAATAGATGACATGTCTGTGAAAGATAGTAGTATACGATGGCATTATCTAAATTATATTAATTTGCATACATGGCACCAGAAATAAATACGGAACCTTTATAAATAACTTAATTATTTTATTTTTATCGGACGCTACTTCCGTTCCAAGCATATCCTCTAGAAAGGGAAATATTCACGAATACCTTTGCGTTTCATATGTCAACAAATGTATTCTGTCAGTGCGGAGGGAAAGACACCATGAGGGAAAGGTCTTTTCCCCTCCTCATTCACGACCTCCAAACAGACCCTTTTCCCCCTCTTCCGCCGTCCTAAACCTCTTGTTCCGGCGCGTTAGACCTTCCGAGGGAAGGGAGCACTGGATCACGATAGAACATCAGTATCTATTAGTCGCCATTCCCCACCCATTTCGTCCCCTACGGCTACTCCAAACTCTCTCCTTCCTGCTGTCGCCAATTCCCTCCGCAGCTGTCGCCTTTATCATCGGATCGCAATTCTTTCGAGTAGTCTTCGGACGTACTTGCGGTACTCTCTCGTTACGGAATCTGCGGAAAACATTGCTCTGTTTCGATCAGATGTGTTCCTTGTTTAGAATCGCTCCATCACTGTCTGGTTTGCGGTTACGTGGGGAAGGTTTATGCCCTTCTGCTGGAAAAAATGTGTTTTTCGTTTTTTTAGACTGAATAAAATTCCGAAAAGATCGTTTAATGAAATTTATATGAAAAGGCTGGACTTAGATAGCTATATAAGGAAACGGACTTCGTATGTCCCACAAGATATTTTTATTTCGACCGGTTTAGGGTATCACGAGGTGAATATTAACAGAAGTACAAAAGCACTAGCTTGATAAAAGTATTAAAAACTACTTTAATTCCCATCAAGTTTATATTTACATGATGATTTCCAAAACCGGTTGAAATGAAAACATCCTGTGGGAAATACGAAGCCTAACTTTCTTTAATTGCTGTCGTAAGCGTTAAGGCATCAATTTTTCAAAAATATTGAAAGTGCGTTATCCTTTAAAAATTTTAAGCAAAGAAAGTTATCCTCGTTCATAATTATAAGAATTAATTTGTGAATTATGAAGCTACTTCTAATGAATCCCGTACACCGAATATAGATCTTTTTGAAGCTACAACAAGAATAGACTACCATATTCTTCGTTCATTTATATATGGCTACCTATTTATCCCACAAACAACCTTTCTGCGTTACCCAAGGGCTTTCGCACCGTTAATCCTAATTATTTAGTCTGCTGCCCCATTCGTTCTTATTTTGTACCGTTTGCGGAAAAAATGAGTTCCTGAAACGACTGGCCCATCTATTTTCTTGACATTCCTCTAGACATATGTTCGCCCAAGTTGCTGTGTGGAGGTGTAGGTTGTTCTATAATGTCCTATTTCCCTGGCTATATTCATTAGGACCCACAAATTCATTCGTAGAAAAGAATGTGGAAACGAAACCTTTTCGTTACAGGTGTCATTACGATAAATAAACCTCCTCATCAGAATTTTAGCTGACAATGAGGCCGACAATTTCGACCTCTTTGTCGGCTGAAATTCCATCCCATTGCTTTCCGATTTCATACTGCATCTATCTTCGAGTTTTTATTTTGAGCATATTATTTAGATTTTTACAGATAATTCATCAATAGATATTTTCTAACACAATGAGTCATCTTTGAAATAAATAACTAGAGATTTTAATGTAATTTAGATATTTATAATTATATAATTTGGATACTTTATTTTCATTATTGGAAGACTTACTTGCAAAGCGATGGAATTTTTGTGTGAAGAAGTTGTATTAATGTTAGAGCAGAAAAAATGAAGAGTATAACTATTCTGTTTCTGAATGGTTCGAATCGTGCACGGAGTACAATCTCGGTACTTGAAGCTTCCTATCTTGCCTTACACGCTAACCTCTGATTTTCTGGTTGATTATCGCATTTTTATTCATCCGTTTCCTTTACTCAAGGCCATTCTTTCTTCTCGTCATATAAAACTTGTAGTATATTTTTTCTTACTCAAGGTCATTCTTTCTTCTCGCCACATAAAACTTGTAGTTTATCTTTTCCTCTTTTCTTCTCTCTCTTTTATGATTTTATTTAGTCTTATAAATGTCACATTTACGCTACACCATCGCTCAGTATTTGTTTGCTTCACTTTCTGTTTCGATATTCCTTCGTTTCTCTCTCCCCTTCTTTCTCTTCTCATCGTCCTCCAATCGTTCCTTCCTCGTATTTATCCCTTCCTCTCATTTATGCCCTTCTCTCTCCCATCGCATCATTACCGGAACAGTATTATCACCGCTACCGATTCCTCCTCCACATCCACTCTCATGACGAGAGTCATTTGCGTGCTCCCATGTAGCATATTTCCATACGTATTGTTCTTGCAGGCTTTTTATTAATTTTATTTTAAATTTCGAATGCCCAACGCACCGTATGTAATTATAACTTTCTATTTCCTGCCCTCCTGTTGCGTCGTTCGTTTGAGCGCTCCTTTTTATTCTCGCGGCGAAGTACTTTTAATTAAATAATTCCATTGTCGCCGCTGTACTTCGGAGTATTTCTTTTTTGCCTCATTCGGCTCTATTACCTGAATGAAGATGCCCTCTTTTCGAGTTTCTTTTGTTATTTTTTTGGAGTGCGGAACAGCGCCGCTTATTATTTTGCGGCGTTCGGCACAATACGTTTATCGCCTTCTTTTTCCACCGATGACGAGGTTAACATCTGGGCTTTCTTGTTATTAATGTACGCTGCTCGGTTTGGCTTTTTCAGAGCATTTCGCTACTTATTTTCCAATTTCTCCCACCAATTATTCCCTTACTCCGGTTTGTTTCCATTCCTTTGATATTCGTAACTACTAAAGGCTGTTTGCTAGTTTCAGTAGTACAAATTTGTTCGTCCGAGCACACTTTTGACCTTGAACTTTAAATAATAATGAATAACCTAGGAGAAAGTTAAATAATCGCATGTTGCCGGGATGACGTGCATGCGCGAAGGCCGTGACGGGGTGGGGGGCCTCCCCGGGTGGGTGGACTTCCTTGAAACAGCGAAATAGCGATCGAAGTAGCACGTATTTCTACTTGAGTGTTGAAAAATAATAAACAAATACGATGTTTTTGAATTCGCGCCACACCGCGCTGCCCGCTAGGTGGCGTACTCTGTTACTCCCGTATCTTCCGTCCTCTTAAAGAGCGATGTTATGTTCGAATTAATCATTTAGTATTGAAATATGTCCAAGTTCATTCCATCTAGACCGTCGACCCAGTTCATTCCATCTAGGTCGGGAGGAAATACAAACTCCATGGCCAAGTTAATCTCTTCGAGAGCACAACTCGGAGGAAAAACGGATGTGATTGTCCGAAAGATTAACGAGAATGTGGCTAATGTATTTGAAGTCCTCTTTCCTTCAAACCTTCTGAAGAATGATTATGAGAATGACTTTACCTTGGAATTAACCTTCGACAGGAGATACATTGTGGATGTGAAGCATAACGATCATTGTATCAGTCTCGTGGGGCAGAAGGTTATTTTTTCCGGATTCGAAAATGAAGAGGGTGAATTAATCGAGTCCTTCAACGTCTCCACACTGAAACATTTGAAACTGGAGGGGGAATTGTTGGAAAAAGCCATGACTCAAGATTCAACGATCTTGTGCGACGTCTACGAAATTGAGAAAAAAACGAAACGCAAAGTTTGCTGTGTGGTGGATGAACCAGATTGTGCAACCTCCGTCACATATACCAATGGAATGATATCAAGAGTAAAATATTATCAAACACGTGAAAAGAAGGAAAGGTTTCTTCAATCATATACCTTTATACTAAAAGTTGTACCAACAAATATTACTGTATTTTAAGAGAAAATAAATGAATTACAGAATGTTTCTTTTTTATTTATCCTTTACTTTGGGGGAAAGGTTGCTAAATAAAAACACACAGAAAAATTGGTTTTCAAAAATCATTTATTAACAAAGAAATTATTTAAAAAATACATCCATTAACAAATATTATTTTTGATACACCAATCAGCCAGCTTTCTAGCGTTTTTTCTGGCGCATTGTAAATTACCTTTTATGTGGGCTTCCACTAAACAACCTTCCCTTGTTTCTAGTTTTTTTAACGAAGGACAACCATAAAGATCTAGATTTATCACGTTCACCCCTTTAGACAATAGACTACTTAAAAAGGAGGATTTCTGAGCTCCTTTAGTAAATAAATTTTTAAAGTGATTCGTGTATAACCGTAGTATTTTCTTCAATTCAGTGTATTCAATTTCGCCCAGACCTTCTTGCAGGCCATGGTAATTCTTTTTTAACCAAGCATTATCTCTCGTTGCGATCGCGCATGGCGGTGATTTAAAAAGCCACGTATTGCAGCACTTGTTCTGCACATCGATTATTGCCAGTTCTTTAATTATATAATTTCCATCACTCCCAAGAAAACCTTGAAACTCGATTATAGCACTCATACTGATAAACTCCCAACTTACAAGGTTTTTAAGCCCAATGCCAGAGGTCGAGAGTAAATCAAAGTAGGCATTAACTTGCGGAAAAATTAATTTCGCGCCAGAGGTCTACCTACTGCACACACACACTCAGAGAATAATCGATAATTCGATCTTTAATCTCTGAAAATCGAGTTGGCTATTGCTTGGCGTGATGAAAGAGTCGGCAATAAATCCTTTCAAGTTGCTGCTTTCTTTTATTAATAAATCGAGAGATTTAGTTATCAATTCCGAAAGCTTTAGAAGGTTGTCCCACTCGGCTAAATTAATATTAATTGACCCACTCCCCGTATTTTTAAACAATAAATAACGATGTTTAAAATAAGTTGCAAAGGAAATCCCACAGAAAGGTAATGTTTTTTTAACACCAGTTGAAAAAAAGTCGTTAACCAACTGTTTTTCAGTAACAATAGTAGTCCATTCAGACTTGACAATCACAACACTTTTTTTATTTGTTTGATTAAACTGCACTACTGCTTCAAAGTCTCTGGACGGATCAAATCCTATGCAAACACTTTTCGATTTTACATCATTCAAATAATACACAGTTTGATGCAAAAGATTGATCCCACTTGTAAAGGTCCGCGGAATACGTTCAGTAGATCTTTTCCTTTTTTTAATGAGAGGAGATGACTCCATCTGCCCCTCACGCAGCATACTGTTGTTGTTACCAAGCAGGTTTTCCTTTTTAAGAAGAGGGGGGTGGTATAGATGATGGTTCACACTCGCGTGTTTGGCAAGGTTCCACGTCAGCCTTGAGTTGATGGAATCTGAGCCATTGGGCGAGGGAGTGAGCGTTTCTGAGTGCACAAATACTATTGCGTAATTTATGGCAAGGATTGAGGCAAGAGAAGGTAGGAAAAGAGCATTTCTCGGGCGGTGGGCAATTTAATTCCTTTTTTAATGAGATGAACGTGCGCCCGGTGAGATTCTTGAGGAATTCACAGACTTCCTCGTTATAGGCGTATAGAGCTGTGGCACTCTCGATGATCGCCTCCAAAGCGGGCTGCAGTTCGATGTGGGAAATGAAACCGTTATCAAACGATGCCTCGTCGCAGTTTAATGGATCTTGAAGCCGGAGCTTTCTTCCCCCAACAGTAAGCTTTCCGTGTCGTCGAAAACTTCCCCAGAAAAGTTGGTTGGAGTCCACGTCGACGGCCGCGAGTTCCGTCACGCTCTCCTTCGAAAAACAAACGTCCACCACAATTTGCATCTTCTTCTCGAATGATCATCTCCCCTCCGCGTATTCTCTATTTATTCTCGAACAGCAACTTTGCGCTCTGGGATGACACCTCCGCCCCACTCTCAGCCCCCCCATCGGGAAATTGTGATGAAATAGTTTCAAAGTTAGGCAGTCGTTGCGGTGAGGAATGGTATGGTGGAACTGGTCAAGGAATTTGTGAAGAGATTGTCCTACTGATTTACTCAGGGCATAAAGACATGAGTATTCCCCGCAAATGTCAGATCGAAAGCTTTGAATCTGAATTTTATTATGATTAATAAAAGTGAAAGGTTTCAAAAAATTCAATATGTCCGTGACAAAGGGTTGCAGACCGTAAGAGTCGAAATATTCGGCAAATCGATCATGTATAAAAATCGCTACCCAATGAGACCCAGGAAAATGGGAAGGGTCCAAATTAACTATGTATAATCCATTAACGGGCGATTTAGGCAATTTGTCAGAGGGATAAACCCCTTGAAATATTTTACTTGTTCTATGGTCTCTTCGTAACAGCAGATCGATCTGTACACTATCCATCTTAATACTAAAAATTTGTGATGATGTTTCTGTTTTTATCAATCTCCAAAGTAGCATCGTACTCTGAGTAAAGTAGACACGTTACTGTTTTTTTCAATACCTGCTTAAATCTCGCTTCTATCCTCATGACTCCTCTATCACCGAGACTGACATAATCTTCGTTTCCAGAATCGTCCGGAGTTAGATCGAATACGAGAATAAAATATCCATGACTAAACATGTCATAACCTATCTGATTTCCTCTGTTGTGATGCTTTATCCCACTGCCAGAAAATAAAGTATCGTAAGCTCGCGTCCAGTTCTTTTTGCCATGAAAACTACATTCCAATCCCTCGGAGGGAATTTGAATACCATTTACGAAGAGTGAAAAATTTTCAAGCTCATTATGTGGAAAGGTAAATGGATTTTTCGCGATGTTACCGGCATACGAGTCGTTATCTACCATTGTGAATATTATAACGTTTGGCATTTTACCGACGATAGCATTATCGATGCTTAAAGTTCGTCCTCCGGAAGGAACCGTGAAAGTTTTCAGTTCGCTTCGCTTATAGTGATACCTGGCATTTTGTCTTTCTAGCATTTTACTGTGCGCCAACAAAATTGAAGGATTGATATCAAAATGCTGAATGTACAGTGTTGCATCTAGTATTTTCATTATTGCTTCTTCTGATTCCATAAGATAAAATGCAGGGTTAGAGAGTATCAGTCTGATACCAATATCAACGCGGTCCAACAAAAGCTGAGCCTGGTTGAATATGTCCACGTGCAATTTACCGTATAGCTCCACTTCTGCACTATTGTTGAACCATGATTTCCTCTCTTCATAACCATCATTAGATGAATCTGTCTTATTAATATCGGAACCCGTATCTAATTCCCATCCGACATTGCGTAAATGCGTTTCACTTGCGTCCCTTCCATAGTTTAGTAAATTTTCGATGTAACTCCTATAATGATAGTTATCCTCAGAGGGTGTTACCAAGTTTCCATTTAAATAAACGTTACATTGTTCAAAAAGGGAATGTAGGATATTATTTACGACGCCCGGTTGTTTTTGATCGCTGTTAGTAAAATCTGACAAATCTTTCTTGCAAAGTTTCAACTTGAGTCTAAGATAAATGCTGTTTAAATCTTTGTACGCATCTCCCGAGTCTTTTATCAAAAATTCAATAACCGATCGATTATCTAGCGAAGATATAGGTTTGTAAGAAACCGTACGTTTTGCCAAAATATTACTTTGAATCGGGGGATTGGGTTGAAATAGGTCCAAAGAATTCAACATAAACTCCATGACTTACTATGTTGAAAAAATATCTCTCTGTGTGATCCTATCTCTTCCCCTCTTTCTCACCGAATGCCTTCTCATTTTCTTTGCACTAGATTTTATTTTATTCAAGCGAGGACGTTTAGTAATCCTCATACCACTCCCACTCATGGTTTTCACTTTTTCCTCAGCTTTACGCTTCAAATTCTCTCCTGCTTCGCTCAATCGGGTACGAAGTATCTCTCTAACCGGTTTTGTTCCTAAATCTGTAATGACTTTCGACGCTGAAGATGCTGCCTCTTTTCCAACGGTTTTTAAACCACTATATATGAGGGGTTTGGCAAAACGCCACAAACCTGCGAGAAAACTTCCTATTCCACGACCTTTCTGCGTCCGATACGAGGCTCGGTAAATAGTTCCGAGTTCGCCCCCTGCTTGCTTAGTGTAATATGACAGATATCGGTCTGCTGCAGAAGCCATCTCACCGCAAAATGAAGGATTTGCTAAAATTATTTCTTTTTATAGAAATGCAGAACCGCGATTGAAGATTGCTCTCCATCGTCGAAAGGAACCGTCTCTCCAAGTTTATTTGTTAACATGCATTCAATGACTTCAATATTCTTTTTCTCAACAGGAAAATAATAAATCGGATTGAATGTTTGATGTAATCCTAATTTTGTATTTAGTACGCGTAAACATTTAGTCAATGTATCACCTACGAATTGGGGTTTGATTATATCTGTATACACATATATATTAATTAGCTTATTATCTATACTCCTCTTAAGTCTCGGTGATTCACGATACTCACGTACAAATTCCTCGCTAACTTGAATTGCGCGAGACAATGACGACTTTTCAATTGGAAGAATCTCCCTTAAAACTTTTGACAGTAATCTTATCTGCTCAACAATTCTCACCTGCTTTTCAAGCTTAAATTTACTAATAACATTATCAAACAGATCTTTAAATGAATTGTATGTTCCTAAAGGTAAAATGTAAATGACATCTTCCGTTCTGATTTGAACACTTTTTTTGTTCGATATTGAATCTAAACCCCCTGCCAGACTACTTTTTAAATTAGCTCTGTAATTTGATACGCTGCTAAGAACTTTTTGTCTCTGTTCGCTCTCCAGACTAAGGAATGGGGCTATAAAAGCAATTGGTAAATTATCGTGCCGAGCCTTTGGTATTGCAAAGAAAGACCCATCATCTAATTTTACATTGACTTTGTCGGAAGGTGATGGTTTTTCCTCTTCCCCCTCATCCGATGCATTTCGTTCCGGCTTTACACTAACTTTATCAGAAGGTGATGCTTTTTCCTCTCCCCCCTCTTCCGAAGCAATTCGTTCACGCTTTACACTAACTGTACTCGAAGGTGGAGGTTTTCTTTCCTCTAATGGCAATGCACTTTGTTCACTGACGATTGGTGGAAAAGATATTTCTGCCAACCCCACATACCACTCATCGTCATTCCCAAAATGAATACGTTGCGATAATTTTGTGCGGAAATGAGATTTTGTATTGTTGGGGAAAAAATTGCGAGAGCTGTCGCTGGGTAATGTCACGTAAAATTCATTCATATTTTACGAATAGAGGATGCCGGAATCCACGAATTAAACGAATCTGAGTAGCCAAACCACTTAACAAAATATTTTAGATTAGGACCGCGCCCCTTACGTGCTAAAATCCTCTCAATCCTATATTCCGTCTCGGGGGAAACATCCACCCTTACTAACTCCTCCGCGTAAAAGCCCCCCTTTATATTCTCGCCATTCATATCCTGCAATTTGTATGTAGGCACTTGTCTCGCGCGATCTAAACCAACCACGCTAAATATTTCGCTTGTGTAATTAGGAGTGTATCCTTTTGCAAAAGGAAGACGTTCTTTACTAATTCTCACATGATCACCAATATTGAATTTGACCTTTTTCTTTGCGCGCGTCTTCATGTGCAGTCGTTTAGCAATGAAGAATGCATTTTTTTCAGTCACTTTCGAAGGTTGAATGCTAGTTGTCGAGTGTATGCTGTTGTTGTAACCGCTTAATAATTTCGGGAGAACATCTATGTAATTGTAAGTGGAATATTTTGTAAAATATTTAAACATTTTCGTTTTAAGGGTACGATTGAAGCGTTCAACGATGCTTGCTTTAACATCTGGGTTATTGGTAGTGTAAAATTTAACTCCGTGACCTGAGAGAAATTTTATAAATTTACGGTTGACAAACTCACTACCCTTATCACTTTGAATTTTTAAGGGTTTTCTTTCGCGAAAAATCTCCTCAAAAGCTGCCACGATCTCATCAGCTTTTTTACTGCGTAAAGCCCTCGCCCATGCATACCTAGAAAATATATCTATCACCGTCAGTATATAGGCATAACCATTGTTGAATCTTTTCAAATTTTGCATGTCATTTAAATCACACTGCCAGCATTCGTCAATGTACGATACATCGTAATGATTTCTCTGAAATCTTTTTCTAACCGGTTTGTGACGGGTATAAGCATCCTGACTTTCCAACCATTTCCTAATAACGTTTTTTGGGATATTAGTTGCTCGATGTAACTTATCAACTGTGGAAAATCCACCCCAGTGTCCCGGATCATTGTAGATTCTTTCTATTCTCTTAATGGAGTCCACTGAACTTTTTCTACCCTTTTGCGTTTGCTTCGTCTCGGTATTGAGGGGGTGGTGGCGACTTCCTCGAGTTTTTTTTGCGGTGATGGCAAGAGCTTTTCCATGGGATCTGAGGGGGTGGTGGTGACTTTCTCGAGTTTTATTTGCGGTGATGGCAAGAGCTTTTCCATGGAATCTAGTCTTTCGAGGATGCGCTCCCATGCTTTATCAATTTCAGCTTTTTTTTGTTTCAGTTCCTCCAGCGCTTTTTTTAGCGTATTGGTACTTCTCCTTGATTCTAACCCGGGGGGGATGTGCCCTCGATCCAATGATCTATCAGAATTTAATATGGGAATATGCAGCGGTGCTTTTATATTGGAAAGTGTGCCCAGGTATTTATCTAAGACACGTCTGTACATGTGCAATTTCTCGATGTCCTTCAAGTTCCGTTTACTCAAAATTGCTTTCATTTCCTCATCTAACGCTCTCAGCCTCCCTTTCATTTGTCCTTGCTCGAAATTCTCGGGGCTAACAATCAACATTTCCCGCAAACTCATTTTCCTAAAATACTACCGAGAACACCGCTCAGAATCGAACCAAGAAGCATTGGGAGGAAACCCCCCTTTTGTACGAGCAGTGTCCGTTTCTTCTTAATACTAACTCCTTGAGAGGCCAAAGCTCTCAAGCAATTACGATGTTTGGCGAGTTTACGTTTCAAACTCGGATTTATTATATGATTACCATTGAGTGCGTTCAAGCAACACTCACTGATAGCCTTAATTAACTCATCATCTGAGCACTTGATGATGGCGGATCGTAACTTAGGCTTGGCGTTTTTTAAGGCATGAAGCAAATGCTTATTACTCTTCAATCGTTTCATCATCTGTGTTCATAAATATCCTAGTGGCCCCGTCTTCGGGGAAAATGTTTGTTCGGAAACGAAATCTATCGTCCGTATCCTGTACAAGGTCTAATACCAAATAGCCATATGGCTCTTTTGTCGATTCCTTATATACTCTCCTTAACTCTCGCGGATTTTCCGGATACACTTGTCGAGCTAATTGATCAAACTGCAGTTGATCTCTAGGATTTTTAAAAAACACAATGTACTTTGCATTCAGGGATATGCTTCTTGAATGGGGGGAATGATAAAAAAAATTTTGCGTGAGCAAAAAAACAGATATATTAAAATGATGACTTCCTCTGGTAAAGAGTTTGCATACTTCTTTGCTATAACCTCCCTCGCTCATTAAATCGTCTATTATATAGATATACGATTTACCATTAGAATATTCGAACGACGGTATTTCGTGTTGAAACCGAACGCGCGTTGAATGTAGGTTAGGTTCGCTTCCCGGACTACAACACCAAATAATCTCATCTATCTCCTGATCTACCATATGATCTAGATTTTCCAAGAACCTAGTGACGAATGTGGTCTTCCCTGATGAGCTTGGTCCAGAAACTAGACAAGAAAAAGGATGATGCCAGACCAAAGTCATGGCCAACACTGAGCCTATTCAGCCTCAATAGCGATATTAATAACGTTTAAGTTTCGTCATCTGATGGGAATGCTTCGCTATGTGTCCGTTTTCGTGGAATTTTGTAATGGCCCCAAGCGAATGTATCAACACCATTTTCACAAATATATCTCTTATCGTCGCTCGCATTTAGCGTTAATTTATTCATTTCCAACGTATACAGTTTATGCTTTTTACTACGAATTACTGTCATTTTTCGATATTCTGTAGAACTATTCCTCAAACAGCGGATGTAGTCATCGAAATGAAGTGCTTTATTAATCACAGTTTTAGTAATTCCTTTGGCCTTCTTTTTCTCTTTTTCCCCCTCCAATTTATACGAATACAATTTACTTCGCAATCCTATAAAATGCGTCATCAATTTTCCATCTAATTCATCCTTGAACTTACCAATAACTTTTTTGTTTTTAACCGAGTAGCATTTGTGTTCTTGGGGGTAATTTGAAGTGTCAAACGTGTCAAGATTTTGTAACATATCATCGTATATGTCTTCGGTTTTAATGCAATAAATAAAGCTATCTGTATCAGTATACGCCAAAGATATTTTTTCTCCATATTTTAGTAACATCGTCTTGTAATGGAAATTATACATTAAAGTCTTACTTAAATCGAGAACACAAAAACCAATGTATATCGGTTTGTTCATTTTGATGATTGATTTTCTTAGATGTACAGCTACCAAGGACTCGCTAAAAATTGTTCTATCCAAAAATGTGGACTTGCTGATTAATTTTTCTAGTCTTCTTTCTCCTGTGACTAATTCTAAATTCATTCGTTTTCTCACATTCTCCATTGTCTTGCCGAAAACCGCGTTATTCATTAATTTGTAAAAATCCTTTTCAAACTCGTTGTTAGCACATTTTCTTCGATCCGTATTTGAATCTATGTATTTTTTTAACCATGGTGATTGACTAAATTCAATTACTCTATGTATTTTTTTGAGTGTTAGACCAAGAGAAATAGCTTGCTTTAAGTTTACATAGTGAATTACGTATTTTTCTTTGTTTTCGAGAGTCGTTAACAATTTATTATGCTTACCACCAGGAGGTTTTTTGTTTTCTGGGCAAAGAGGTAAATCTGAATGCATGTCATGCAGAGATTTTGGATATTCTAAATCCACTTGAAGAATGTAACCCTTTTCACTATCATCAGCAATATTTGTAATTTCTAATTGATCAATTTCAGCGCTGTCTAGCCATCTAAAGTTAGAGTAGGGAATCGGTCTAGATAAAGCCCATCCATATAAGTTATTAGCATCATAATAAGTAATATAAGTGGAATCCATCTCAGGGTTATAGTTTTCCAAATATTTGTTATTAGCCTCAACATAACGCTTACAGCACTGGCTGATTCCACCACGAATACCATTCTCTAGCATGAGAATCATATCGTAATCTGTCAATAATTCCAGCTCGATTTCTGTGTACTTTAGCATTGCATCGAAAGTTAAACCTGGTGTAGTAAAATACCAAGCAGGATCGAGTTTGTAAGCATCGAGACAGACATCACGAAAATTCTCAAAAACATCTGCAAGAAGCGTCACATCAGTTTTTAAATACACATCGCTATAGTCCCCAAGTGTCCTACAATCAAAAGATTCCCACACATTTTTCGCGTGTTCGTAGTCTCCCTCAGACACACCCTCGTCCGTTAATAGGTTGTAAAAGTTTTTCCTCTCCGGAAGTGATGTTTCCTCTAGTTTTTCGATTGAGTTTGTATAATCATAAGGGTAGACTCCCTTGCGTGTGACTAGGTTCGTTTTCTCGCCGAATATTTCATTTGTATATTTAAATTTCTTTAAATTTGTGACCAGTGAAGCTAATGAAGCGGGCATGAAACGATATGTATCAACAAATCTAATGGTAAAATGATCGTCGATCGACTTTGCGAATGAAATATACTTTTCTTCAGTATTCGGTATGACAAATATATTTCTTTCGTCGTAGGTTAATTCGCGAACTATAAAATGACCATCATATGAGGAAAGATTATGAATAAACACGGGAAGAAAATTTGGCATTTTGTATTGTACATTGCAAAACGAGTGTGCGGGTCCTCGATATTTACCTGTCAAGTGATCGTGATCTTTAACTCGGTCCGCATTTAATTCCTTCCCGCAAATGTGGCAATTAGCAGCGTTTTTAAAATCTGCCTCTTCTTCTGAGGTTAGCGGCTTCATGGGAACAACGTTTTTGTACAATTTAAATGTCCTCTCCGCTTCATCTTTCATTCTCTGAATAAAAACACGAGCGGCATTAGGCCCCCGATACAATTGCGGTTTTTGACATCCTTCGGGCGTTAATAGAATATAACAAAAGCTGAATGGTTCATGTTTTTGTATGGCGTGCGTGTAGGATGCGTGGGACGATGGACGGCAGGTGCTAATATTTTGAAGAAGGCATTCAAAATCTGCATATATTACATAGGGGGCTGGAAAAGAGCGATTAAGATTGGTAAATTTCAAAATTTTATTAGTCTCTTCTGGGAGCATGATTCTACTCGGTTCGCCAGTCCCCCTGCACAGTTTCTTGTGTTTTTCCAACCTTGTTTCATCTACGTAATGGGTAAAACATCGTTTGCAAATGTTTATTTTGTCATGATGTTTTGTTATTTGACAATGGACTAGTCTTTCGAAATTTTTAATCAAGCAATAGTGTGATGTTTTATCATTTGTTAAGTATAGCAAATCTCGGTGGTCTGGTAGCTCTTCGTTCACAATTTTTATTGGATAAACGTTGCTTTTCTCATCTAACCCAAAGACATTAATCGTAATGTTGTTTGCTCGTTCGAATATTGGTATGTCTTTTAAAGCGACGGGGTATTCTATGCAATTCCATAGATAACCGTTGTTACATGATCGTGTATAATACTTTGAAACTCTTTGTGGGTTCCTGCCAACATTTTTTGCCCATATAGAATATTTAAAACAATATTTATCGTTGTTTTTAATATTTACTACTGCCTCTCTGTTTTTAATTTTACTTGGTAGCTCAATGTATGTCGAACCTCTTAGCGGGGTATACTTGTTAATTCGTAATTCCAATCCAAAGATCTCTGACAAAGCCCAACCGGACCCTTTCGCCTGAAACTCAGATTTCTCTCTCAAAAGTTTGGAAAAAGTTTCATCAATGATTTCATTAACTTGATCGGCAAGTACTACTCGTCTGTTGCTCGTCTTAAATGAAGTCTCCAACTCTTCATCCTCACCCTTTCGGAATTTGCATATTAATACTACGTTAAATTTAATTGTATTATTAGCAATGACCTGATCCTTTACTTTATCTACCAATTGATTGCGAATATTATTTAAAAATGAAATAAAGTCTTCTTTCGTTTCATTGTCGGACGTAATCCAAAATGTTTTTAGTCTAGATTTTACTGCAGATTCTACTTCAACAAATCCTCGACCTCTTTGGGAAATAATGTGACTTCTGTGCAAATTTGTATTTTCGTGAATAATAGGATCAACTAAACTATAATAAATTTCGCAATATGAGCAGAAACGTCTTTTTTTAAATTTATCAAGTGCATCTATGATTTTTTCATAACAATTTAAATCATCTATGGTATCCTCGTTGAATACTATACGCTCATGAATATTATGTAGCGCTGTTTCTAACTCATGCTCGGAGTTATAAATCCCAGCTTTAAAATTATTCAAAATTTCCGAAACAGAAGTCATAATGAATGGGTGTGAGGATAGGAATGGGAAAATAAAATTGGAAACGATTACTCTGTGGTAAGAAAGAAAAAGATAATTAATTACTATATCAAATACTGTGTTTTCTTACATTCCAACCTAAATATTAATGTTTAGTAAGAAGTTTGAGTACTTACGAAAATGAGAGATGCTTGCTGCTGTAATTTGCTTGCACACGAATTTATTTCTAGGAAGACGTAAACGCAGTCTGAAGTTCTAACCAGATTTCTTCTCTTTTTATACATAATCCCGTTGCGAGCTGCTGCAGTGGATCGAGATTCTTTCGTCTGAATGAGAAACTTGGCGGCCCTGGACGTGTTTCAACGACATAACTTTCATCGTTTTGTTCTCGCCTCTAGAAGCAGGAATAACAGCGTACGCCATCTAGCGGGCAGCGCGGTGTGGCGCGAATTCAAAAACATCGTATTTGTTTATTATTTTTCAACACTCAAGTAGAAATACGTGCTACTTCGATCGCTATTTCGCTGTTTCAAGGAAGTCCACCCACCCGGGGAGGCCCCCCACCCCGTCACGGCCTTCGCGCATGCACGTCATCCCGGCAACATGCGATTATTTAACTTTCTCCTTGGTTATTCATTATTATTTAAAGTTCAAGGTCAAAAGTGTGCTCGGACGAACAAATTTGTACTACTAGTTTCATCTTTAGCTATGGAGATTATTTTCCATTTATAAGCGATTTTCTCCCGTTCCTAATCGTTTTACTTTCTATTCATCTTCAATAGTATATACATAGTTTAATGCCCCTTATTTATAAATATATGGATGGTAATTGCAATATAAGATATTAATCTTGGTAATCTTCTGTTAATTGTTATAATACATTTTAGTATTAAATGTAAATTTTTGCCGATTATAATAAAAAGGGCGTTAAACCTAAAAGCCAACTATACTAAACATTTACTAAAATTAATACCATACTATGGTTAAGTGTGCCGATACATCAATTTAAGTATTGCAAAGACGTGGCGTGAGTTCCATTCAGCATGGCAGTACAATAGTGTGAAAATCTTCAAAATAACAGGAAGATCCATATTTGAGTCCCTGTCATGTCAATGTTTTATTTTCGTTTACTCACTAGTTTGCAAGTAATCATTTATCCAAAATTATCAGTTGTTTTTGTTAAATATAATGCATATGTAAAATAACCGTTTAATTTCAGAAATTTGTTAGACAGTATGATTCAGGTCGTATCTCATCGAAGATATACCTGTTACATCGTGTGATTAATGTGGTTTTCAGCTATGTATGTTTGTTTTTTGATTAATATAGCTCGTGCAGTTTTCTTTCGTTGAATTTTGTCTCCCGTTTTATATTTTTGTATATTCTAAAAATAAATTAATCCATAAACAAGAAATGTAGAAACAGCTCATCTCGAGATGTTCTTTTCGATAACTCAACCCTCCCTTATTCGTATTCATCGACTCCGTCCTAAAGAAAAAAAATAGGAATAAGTATGCTTTTTTATCTCGTCAACCGCGAGACCCTCCGATTAGTCTTTCTCGGGCCCTTGTCGGAAGATTTTACAGCCCCCATCCGATCGCATTGACAGCCTCCGACTCATCCGCCACTCCATCACACATTCTTCCTTATCTCCGACCACTTTCCCCTCTCGGCCCAGAAAGTAATCGCGGCAAAGTGCGGAGCCCATAGAAATTCTGAATTTCCCGGACTGCATACACACAATCATCCACTCCTCAGATCGATTGTCCAACCTCGATGACCTCTCCTTTCCTCCGCCCCACAATGGACTCTTTTTTCCCCAAATGCGCGACCTCCATTTTCCCCCGCCTCTTTTTACGACCGAAGGGGATTTTGACTGTTTCCAGCCCCGGAGTCCGAGAAGAGAATAGGAGAAGATGTTGTGGATGGAGAGGTCGTGGGGGCGATGGAGGAGGAGGGCAAATTTCTCGGAAAAGAGGATGACCTCCGAAGGAATTCGTAACGATTCCACGAGGACAAAAACAACGCTTTTTTCTGAATCGGTCCTTTTATTCGCTCTGCTTCGAGCTGTTTCGGTTTTTTCCCCCCCAATGCCATTTTATCTCTCGCCAGGAGTGCTTGACGGTGAAACTTCCATCTCCCATCGAAATTTGCATTTTAATTGGAGGTGATTTGATCGAATCCTCTAACATAAATTCCTAATTTCGAAATGCACGCTCGGTTATTTTTAATTAATGCGTTCCGGACGTAAATACCCCTGCTTGAGTCTTAGTTTACGGTGATGCTTAGCTTGTATAATTATTACATAAGCGACGGAAGTGTTCACAGCCTGGCTCAAAGCCAGCTGGCAAGAAAGAACATACGAAGAGAATGCTTTCGGAGATGAGGAGATTTGGAAAATTGATAAATAAAAATACGGAGAAATTGATTTTGGAATATATATTTTTGGTAATTCTATAGAGTAACTTGTGAAGTATCAAGATATAAAAAAAATGTTTTGACGCCATATTCTATTCTATAATATTGAAATAAATCAATGTAACTATAATTTTCTTAAAATATCATCGCATGAATTATTTACCATATTTTGCATATGAAAATATGAAATGCATTGAACGAATAATAAATATTAGCCTGTTGATGTGTCAGTATCTGTTCGTAGAACCATCTTAAATGAAAAGTTCATAACTTTTAATACGGAATATGTTCTAAGTTTCATTGAATATACCCTTCGTCGAGTCTATTCGATTAATGAAAAATAGCGAATTTTCTGTGATGGAATTTGGTTGGAAATCAATAACAACATTTCAAATATTTTATTTATTTTAATTTCATTATAACAATTTAATAAAAATTCTCGTCATCGTCTAGTGTTAAAGTAATAACCTAAAGTTTAAGGTATAGTTACTACCAAAACACAGTGCGTAGGATGCCCAGAAATAGCAATTTCAGTGTAGAATGATAAAGATAAAGTTATATTTGAAATATTAATGGTAATCCAATACTCAAAAAGCAATAGTTTATGGTATATACATATTTATGAATTACCAGAATGTGTATATGAAGAATTGTTTTAAAAGTTTTCATTTTTTTCATTTTCAATCTGAAATTCATATTTCTTTAATACTCTATGAGTTACTCCTCATTTCTGAATGTGCAGTATAATCAAAACCTGGTTATATGATAAATATTCTCATTTCATTTCCTTCTCCTTTTTAGTTGTGACACGTATATGTACATATGAAAGGAATCGCAGATAGTCACGACGATGATGATGAATAGGTCGCCATAACCTTCGGTTGTCTGTCTGCTCTGTATGGACCCCATCTCCCGTTTATTGTCCAGTCCCATTAATAAAGGGAAAGTGTTGAAATGCACCGCGGGTTTTCCATCCCAGTGCGATATCCGTCCATCCTTCACTTCCATCGATTCCTCATAAATCCATGTTTTCCCTTCTTTCCTGTGTATTAGATACTATTCCCCTCTCTCTCCAAAATCCATTGTCTCCATCCCAAACTTAAGAGCATTCAATCCCTCCTTCCGCATCCAAAAAACCCTCTCTTATTTACTCCTATTCCCAGATTTATGTTCTCTCCCTTTTCTATCGCAACGAGCGCTGTTGTTCCGTTTTTATACGCCTCCCAAATATTCTTATCTCCCCCGCTTTATGCCTCAGGCGCCGCTCGATTTCTTCCCTACGATTTTCGTCGCGTCGCTTTAGCGGACGTCTATCGAGGAATATTCGGAGGAATTTGTGTTCCCAAGTTTCTTGATTGCGTGTCGGGAGTCTCTCCTCGATTGAAATGAACTGAGATTTTGATGGACGAAAAAGAATACGCTTTCGACTTAAACTGACGTTTCGACGGGACAAAAGCTTTTCCTCCGAGGTTTCCTTGTTGTTTTTTGGCTTCTTAGAATTTTAAGATCTGGCGAAACTATTGCTGTTTCTCGCGAGCTACAGATTTGGGATATTTTTAAAATGTAGGTTATGATTTCGTAGAGGAGAACGTGGATTCTTTCATTCACAAAGGGTGCTTTCTATATTTCGATGCGTTGTCTTAGGCAAACTTAAGATATATCTACCTTGCCAGCGATATTTGGATAAATTTTCGTTTCATATGTCTGGTATTACGATTAAACGAATTAATGTAAACCATCTCAAAGCGTGACCGTTGAAATTAATATTTTTTAATGAAAAAATGTATTCGATATTATTATTGAATTATCGAAAATAATAATAAAATTATTAAAATTTCAGAAAATAAAACTTGAAAAAAAGAAGCACACTGATACCATTACCACAGTAATTTTATTGACTCACCAACATGGTGTCGGTCTATAAGATCATCCTTAATTCCCGAGGAAAAACGGATCTTAAAGGGCCGAGAATCGAACCCGGGATCTTCCTCTATCCAGTAGGCTGCTTTAACTACCTAAGGTAGTTAACCTAAGCCAGAACATTTTAACAAACCGTTTGTGGACTTTGTGTGCAAGGGCAAGTGTAGTTTTGTCCGACATTGTGAGCGGCATCGTCTACGGCGTAGATTAGATAATCTTCATGTCCGTTTTTCCTTGTGAATTTTCCTGGGTGCACGCCCTTATGTGCAAAGTCACCTCAACCCTTTCCTTGTATCATCCTTAATGTTCTTTTCTTGAATTTGCAGATTCCAATAAAATTATTATTGAGTTATTTTGAATATATTCCTTATCATTACTTCATCATCCCTGAAATTAAATGAATCATAATTTATTTTCGCAGTTAGTATCTAATTATCTTGCCTGTTAAATATAGTGGGAAGAACTTCCCATGTAGTTAACGTGTACGGGATATTTGTATATTACTAAAAATTACGTTTATAACATAGGATTACTTCACTTCCAAACTATTTCTTAGAATATTTTAATATTCCTTTTATGGATACGGTAGACATATTTCAGCGTGCAATGCTCTTCCTCTCACGCACCGTTTGTTATCTACAGATTCTCCTTGTTACCGTTCTTTTGTACCTCAGGCATTCATTTTCAAGATGAGTGACGCTAAATCAGTCGGGAAATGGGATCTTGAAAGCCAATTACTTTCGAAATAGCTTACACTACAAACATACCATAATAGCAAACATATACATAGAATCGCATATCGCTATTAAGGAGATTAATGGCATTTTCATCTTGTTTAATAGGTGTTTCATCTAGGTTATCGCGATGAATCGGTTTTCAACGGACTATGTTGTTCTTTTACCTGGTTATGTGTTCGAAATTGATTTACGTTGCAGAATCACTGATCAAAATAACGTTCTTCTTTTGCACTTAAGCCTTGCGTTGGTTACTCAGCAAACTACTGCCACAAAGATTTATCTAAACATCTCCGTGCAATGTTTGTTGGAATAATTAAGGATGAGGCCCCTTGTTCATGTTGTATTTCCTTATTGTAGTCATTATAGAAGGTGTCACGTATTATTATCCATGCCCGGATTAAGTCGAATAAATTAATCAGATATATTATATACCGCCGCTTCCATTTCAATGTTCTTTCCTTTAACATAAGGAGTTTTGTCGACGATAATAGATATTGTACATAATAGCACGAGCGCGTATTTCCTATTCTAATGTCTTTGCTCTGATCCAATACAAAGTAATGGTATTCGAATCACTTTCCAGGAAATCTTTTGAAAGATTCTTTTTGTTATTCTGCGACATTGATTTTCAATGAAGAATATGATTTTAGGGCTCTTTAAAAGGTTGTTTTCTCAGTGATGCTTCGCAAAGTTATCTGATCAAAGATATCTACTTTCACATTGGTTCAAACTACTTTGAATTATTTTAGTTGGAACGAAAAAAATTGCACCCAAGCCTAATTAAACACTATTCACAGGAAATAAAATTCATGTAGATCCATTTAATATGTATTATCTTCTAACTTGAAGTTTATAGTTAGTTGTTTTCTTTTTATAACTTGTGACAGATTCTATGAGTGAAAAACTTTTCGTGTCCACTGAGATAAAATTATGGTCTTGTATAAGTCGATCCTATGGGAACTAATGTATAAATTACGTTGTATTACAACATAGATATTGTGCACCCATTCATATTTTACAATCAACAGCTATAATTTTCGAAAACGATAATACAATGATAGACTTTCGTTTCGCTAAAAGTTTTAGCTTCGAATAGATGCGAATCATCTAAAGAAAGATGTAATCCTAATAGCTAAGGATCTTGCATTATCTCTCTTGAATAGTAGGCAGCTTTTCCTCGCTCGTCACCGCACGCATTAGGCCGCAAAAAACGAGAGTGACGGAGTCGTGGAGAGAGAGGGCGTGTGAAAGATCCAAGAGACTGGAATTCCAGAGAAAACTATCGAGCAGTTTGGGAGAGCAATTTACAATGGCTGCTCATTTGGCAACGCAAGAGCCGGGATCACATACATTGGGAGTAAAATGGGCGAATGAGGTGTGTGAGGGCGGGAAAGGTGGGCGGAGGATGGATTGGGGTAATGCGCTGTGGTGGGGTTATAGCCCGTGTCCAACGATCTCGTTGGCGACTAAGGTCTGTGGGTGAAAGAGGGTGGCACTGGCAAACCAAGCGTGGATCCGTACCCTCTTCGTGGGCATCCATTCCGACTGAGTCATTTTGATTTCTGAAGGATTTCCCTATTCTATCATCCATCCGACCGAGGTTACGGAATCGGCGGTGTTAAGCCACGGATTGATGACGTCACGTTTCGAATTCCACGTTTGTTCGGAAGGATTGGATCAGTCCTTTGTATCGTTAACGACGATTTTGAGTTCTTAATGCAAATGAATACTTTCTTAAGAATGATCCCTCCTCAGATCCAGGGGTTTAATAGGATAAAATTTCCTCTGGAATGTCGATTAATTTGTTTGAAGTGAATTCCTGAACTGGTTGTAATTTTTCTGCAACTGCTATATTCTTTTATTACTATGAAAATCTATTTAACGTATGATTTGTCTTTTGCACCATTTGAATTCATTTTGTCATGAAATATACTTGCTGTACGATGCAATTGCTAAAATAAATGTTGCCTTTTATCTTCAATGAATTGTGTTCATCGATGATATTAATTAGAATTTTATTCTTGCCTGAAAACTTAAAAAATAATTATTAACAGAATTTTTCTCTTCTTTATAAACATAATAGGTAACAAAACTTATCCTAAATGAAAAAATTAGAACTACGGTTAAGTAGATTCACACGAAAAGAACAGGCAACAGATTGTCTTCTGTAACTATTATGTCAGTATGAAAAACTTGAAATTGAAATTGTCCCCGTATTTAATATATAATTAACACATTTGTGAGTTAATTATTATAAATTGATGCACTTTGGTGTTTCTTAATGGACTGCAATTCTAAGACAAATTATTATTATTTTATTCAGATATTATTGAAATCGTATAAATAAATTGGTTTTTTTCATTTGCTAGAAGAATGGTATGTCTGTTGTTTTTTTCATGTAAGTATAGTGCCCTTTCAGACATTATGATCACGATGTACACTAAATCTGCACCAGCAGAATATAAAATTTCCAACAATAGTTCTATTTTCATCAATGGTGGAATTTTGCTGCGATAAACCTTCAAAAAGTAATGCAATTCTGCAAAATAATATAAAATTATATTAGTTTCCTTTTGTACAGCTAATTCTTTCCGTAGAAAACTCATTCGCCTATGAAATTCCCTTGAACATCAACCCTTTACTGCAAAGATTTTTTCTCCATTATTCATTAGTTATCATCAGAAAGCATTATTGTTGATCAACTTAGCGCACGCCGAGATAATTCCGCATGGCCTGCGCACGTGCTTTTGTTCCCTAACCGCACGAAATCATTATTTTTCACTTTCCTCGGTCCTTATCTAATCCCACAACATGTCACTCTATTCATTACTCTGTTTCTGAGAGGCGAAACAATCACTCGTTGCGTGGGAAAACGACGAAAGTTGTAGCCTATCCATTTTCCCCACAAAACACGGCTTATCCGACGAATTCCGCGCAGCCGACTTTGGCTCTCTTTCCAAAACCCCTTTCTCCTGAAATTTTCTCCCCACCATTTTTAACAGAGGCTGGAGAAGCTCTTTGTTCCCAACCGACATCGAGGGGGTGGGGTCGGAGGGGCTATTCGCCCACCTTCATCCCCTCACCCCACTTTCAAACCGCCTCACACCACCTTTGAAATCTATCCGTGTAGACACAAAAGCCAACTTCAATTGTCACTTGACCCGGTTTTTCCGATCTTTCTCATGTCCTCCCACATCCCCCGTCTGTCCTTTTTCCACTTTCTTTCCGTCCCGCGCGGTTATTACCCAAACGGTTGTTTTATACTAATCGCGGCTTATCAAGTCCCCGAAGTGGCTCTCTCTCTCTCTTTCCAGGGACTCTCGATCTTTCACGCACCGACGGCCCTAACCCGCGCTTTCCTCTCCCAAATCGCGTTTCCGCCACGTTCTCTGGCTAATTAGGATTGCACGCAAGTCTTTTCCGAGAGAGAGACTGACTTGTCCCCTTCCGCACGCCGCTTTCGATTGTTCCCGCACCGTAAAAGCTCATTCTGCAACGGGCTGTCCTTTTCCGTGGTCGGACTCAAAGATTTTAATGTTTCCCGCGACGTTTGCGATGGATCGAACGAATCCAACCTCGTTTGTTTCTAGCGACAACAGAGAATTACTCTCAATTCGACCTATCGATCTTTGACCTATCTAACTTCGACTTATCGAACTTCTTATCGAACATCGAACTATCGAATTACGACGCATCAAACTTCGACAGTCGCTCGATCTCTCCTTTTTTCGATACATTCCGATGTTTCCATTCGATTTTTCGCTTCTTTTTTACCACGGTGAAGATCTCGATTCCCCTCGCTCCGTTTGCGGGATTGTAAAGCGAATCCGCGCTTTCCAAGTTTGGCGCGTGGAGGCATTGCACACTTTCTGGGTTTCGTTCTTTTCTTTTTGATTCTTTTCACTACATTTCACCCGCTCACTTTGCCGTCCTGCATGAGTGATTCTTAAAGGCACTTCCTCCGCTATTCGTGACGGAGTAGTCCCCTTTTTTCGAGCTTCCGCCCCTGCGTCACTTCCGTTTGCACGTTAGGATTACACGGGCAATTAAACCGACTTGGAACGAGCGACCTGGTAATATCATCAAAGAAGCGCAGGCTAAATAATGAGTGCATTTTCGTCGGTGAAATGTTTTGTAAAACAATATGTCGGTTGTTCGAGAGTATATTTGGCAAGCTTAAATATGCCCTGTATTTTTTCTTAAACTGTCCCGAAATTAAAATAAAATGAGGTATATCAAAAGTGATAGATAATGTTCGAATTTCTACATTTACTGAACTTTAACTTTAACAAACTGGATGATATTATCCATAATAAGAATTTTTAATTCTACTCCTTATCATTACTTTTAACAGCAATATTTTATTAATTGCGTTAATTATAATTGTTTGGTCGATTGTTAGGAGTATACGCGATCCAATTGCTAAATTCAAACTGAACATAAGGAATTCAATTAATGTTATCTACAGTGGAGAAACTTTTCGCCACCAAAGTTTTCGTATCTTCTTCAGCTCGTTCATATAAAGCATATCATCTTCTACTAATTATTAAAAATTTTGTTTCCCAGTAACAGATGTAAGCAAACAGGAAAAACTGACCTTATACAGCAAATGATTTACGATTCGAAATCATTTATTCTCACTCAAGTCGAATCTTAATTTATTTTGTGCAGAGTCGGAAAAAATTTAAAATCTACAATTGTTTTTTTATAGACTATTAAAAACAAATTTATTCAACCTTTAGTGCACGCCCTTATGTGCAAAGTTACCTAAACGATTTTACTTAGAATCCTTTCCTTATTATTTTCAGTGTATAAGCGAATAAATTCTAAACGCAAACTCCATTCTTATCGGTTTCTACTGCTTTGGGTTACCTCTAGAGTGAGTTAGAGAGAACCGTGATCGGAGGAAAAATAAGTGCATAGATAAAAGGGCATAAAGCAGCCCTAAATAGTCACTTCTGAGTGCTCCTATGAACGAGATCGTTTTAACATGTTCTACCCTGTAAGGAAGACTAAAACTTTAAAACTCATTAGTAATGTCCTGTGATAAAACCAATTAACATGTGAATCAAAGAATCTGGTTTGCCATTCAAATCAACCAACCTAAGTAATCTGATAAATACGCAGCATTTTATCGTAAATTTCAATTTTGAAAAGATTTTCCAAGTCATTATTTAAAAGTAGCTTAATATATTTACAAAACGTTTGGTTTAAAATTGACTGTAAACATCATCCAGATTTTAACCGAAAGGGAAAATATATATTTTTACTAAATTAATTTCTGAGTTCCTGTAATTTCTAGCTAAAATCTCATAAGTAATATTGTGTAATCGTAATATATACATTCTTTCAGTTTCTAAGTAAAATTATCATTGGTTAGTTATAAAATATTAAAAATTAAATTTGTTCATGATGCTAAAGATGTTTATAAACTAAACATGTTTCAGCTAACAGCTCTTTTTTTCACCATTTACATTTGTTTATTCCAATTATACTAATCATATTATGATTACTTCACTGTAAATCGAGGCTAACAAAGTTAGCGAAAGCTTTGAAGCATTCAATCAAACATAAAGTAATAAACACCACACCATATTTATATCCCAGCGTCCGCCAAATCCTACATTGAAATTAGGAAAAGAGTTTGATAAATTAAAGTTCACTCGAGTTGATTTCATCTCCTGCCGGAATGTAATTAAATAGTAAATATCACATTTCTTGCGCAAACATTATTATTTGTGGGAATTTTCGCAAAATTAGTTCAGCGAGCTATCTGCGAATTTATATCTAGCCCTTGGCGTACTCTCTCATAAAATCCTCATTTAGGACAATCTAATTTTCAATTACGTCAAAGCGATGGGGTTCCATTTTGAAATCGCGGTAGATAGATTAAAAAGATACCCACCGAATCGATTTCGTAAATTGGAAAAAGGAATGATCGAGATCGTTTTCATGCGCGAGATAAGGTTGAGTCGAGATAAGATTTAGGATATCATACGGTGGAATTAACGCCCCATAACGGTCTGATCGTCATTTGCTCTCAGAGGTGAGAATGGCCTATGAATTGTGATTGAATGCTGAGGATAAAGCCGGGCTGGAAATTTGAAAGTCCCATTGCGATGGATTCTTATCTCTTCGCGTGAAATAACGTTCCTTTGAAAGGGGAGCCCGCGATATTTTTACGTACAGTTCTAAATTAAATCAGGACAGTTTCAAATTCCTATTTCATCTTTTGCTGATTCTTAAATAGTACTTTAGACCACAAAATATATTTATCGAATCATCTTTGTAAAATTACGGTAGTGTATATTTTCACATTATCAAAAGTTGCAATCCAGAGAGGCTAAGTAACATAATGTCCTCAGGTTCTAATTGAATAAGTGTAAATATTTGTTAGCATTTCAATTTCATTGCTTGTGAAATCCTATCAAACTTGACAAGGATCTAGCGAAATATATTTTTATCTGGAAAAAGTAATAGGTAGTATCCTTGTAAGAAAGAAAATTTTAATAATGTAGGTCATACTTTGAAATCAATTAAAGTAGGCATGACTTTTCATTTCTTATATTGATATCAAAATGAATGATTAAATAGTAGATCCACGTAACTGTTAGAAAATGAGCACCCTTAATTATAGCTTTTTTTAATATGCTATATAATTATACGTATACTGTTATACAACTTTATCTTTACTAAAAAATTCTGCTTCGATTCTTCAATTGCTTCAAGTGCTTCAATTTGAGTAGCTTATAGCTATAAAGAATTGAATGTGTTTAATCATATCATTGGGTCGAATTTCATGTTGTAGAACTATTTAAAAAATAATATTATTTAGTAGCATTGTCTCTATACATTTTCCAATCAAGAGAAAACAGAATTCCAGACTTAGTATAAGTAGATAAGAGCTTTTATTCCTTACTGAAACGTGCGGCTCATTTCCTGCGAGTCGTAACATTTGAGAAATATTAGGCGGTATAAGGTATAAAACCCAATTCCATCTATCGAGGAGTCAAATTTACTCCATGACCCTCCCGTCAGTCCCACACAACTTTCCTTCCCGGAAGAATATTGCGAGCGATTCCTCGGACGTGCTAAAAACCCTTTCCAATTTACTCAAACGCGTTTCCCCCTTATCGCACGCCTAAGTGCATGGGGTCGTACATGGCAGGGATCGAGGGGGAAAGTGTTACGTTCGGTTATCGAGAATAAAACTTTCATTCGACCTTATCCGGGTCCTAGTAATTGCGAACAAATTTCTCCAGAGAAGGGACAAAGTTTTAGAGAAAAATTGCAGGAGACGGAGGAAATTGTTTCAGCCGCTTTCAAGGCTTGTAATGGGGAGACGTAAGGTTCGGAGGAAGTTGAATCGGATGACGAGTTGCAGAAAGGTCGTGCTTATGCGAACAGGTCAAAAGGATAGGACGAACGAGAGGAGAGGCCACAGAATTAAAGAATCACAAGAAAAAAAGAAAGAAGGGTACAATTTGCCTTTGTAATAAAAGCTATATGGAAGAAGTAAGCTAATGGCGAAAGAAAGAATTTTATCCCTACCGTAAAGGAAGTAAAAGGGGAATACGGTTCCGAGAAGGTTGATACGGTGTCTCAAGTGATAAAAACTGGGCTCAGCCTGGTAACATACTCGTCGCGAAGTTGAAAACTGGTGTAATTGACAAAATTGAAGCGGAGAACAGAAATTAACGGCGAAGTATATCCACCCCAAGTTTGTTGAAGTAATATCGGCAAAGAAGCTCGTAACAGTGGGACAAATGTTTTCCTCGTAAAGTGCAGTGTGGAGGTGTATAAAAAAGCGATGCGGGAGTGCATCCAAAGTTTTTATTTGCCCTCGAGTTCTCCGTGATGAGCTCAAGTAAGCTCACTTGCAGGAGCTGAATTGATAGCTTTATTTCGGGCAGAGTCTGCGGGTAATACCCTCTTTGGTTGCTAATTAACTGTAAATTAGAACTAGATGGTACATGCATGTCGCCGCCATCTGAACTGGTTGTTACATATTTTGTTATCAAGAAAATTCCCGGAGAAGGAAATTCCTTCAAAACACATGCATGTTGAGAATAAAGAAAACGTCTGAATTCTGAGTAGAAGAGAATATTATTTTTATTATAATCAAATTCCAATTTAATTATTATCATTTTATTAAATTATGATATTACCTTCAAAATGTAATGTACTCAACAGGCTTAATTAAATCATTTTAAATAACTGGCTTAATATTCAAGAAATGTATGATGACGCGCGATAATGTAAGAAAGCTTTAATATAAAGTAAATGTGTTGTAAAAGTGTATAATAATAACTCCACTGTAAACTTTCATTCTCAAAGTTTATCCATATTTCTTAGTTGCATCATTTATCACGTCTTAATAGAAATTTATTCTCCCCCGTACTTTATCTACTTTCTTGTATTAAAAACTTAACTCATTCTGCTCTGTAGTTTAATATCATAGCCATCTTCAAAGGCTGTAGAATTTATTCTCACGAGCAAAGGATTTTCAATGTTCTGTAATACCCTTCTGGTCATACTATGCATCGTGATGGTGGATGGAGCCCTGAGAAAGATAGCAGCTGAAGTACAATTTAGTGAGGAAGCGGTGTCGTAAGGGAAGCATGGGCAATGGGAGTGCGGTCGGTTGCCTTGATCGCAACTGCCACGGTGAAGACCAATTTTACTGTCGAGGGCATAAGTGATCTGGGCCACGGATGGCTTGACATGACATAAGGGCAGAAGAGAAAGAGCCTTTCTGGTTCCACCCATTGCTCAGCTTAAGAACCCTGATAGATTTTCGAGAGCAAGGGTACGAATTCGAGATGAAGAGGAAGGGCTAGTGGTCGTTTTGAACCTGAAGACTACGATAGAGAATTGTGATGGATTCTGTAGGATTTACTCGAAGTTTATCAAGATAAATATGCGAAGTATCCGCGTTCGTATAAGAGTAAGTAGGATCTTTTCTTTTGCTAGCTTTCCGAAAATAGACATAAAAGTGACCAAGCCTTAATCTGTTGTCTTAAAATGTGAGATATTTATCTATGAATGTAATATTTCATTCATAAGACTTATATTTATATAATTTTATTTTTACCTCTACTAATCCCATTATACAATGGTGTAGTTAAATTTACGTCCTCCTTTGACCCTTAAATTCATACCCATAAAATAAAATTTGTTTCGCTATTTAATTTTTACGTGCAAAGTTTTTGCTTTCGAATGTTGTAAAACTTCCTTCTTTATAGACCTCTGCTTACAATTGAGGTTTATTTACTTTATACGAGAGGGAATTGGCTGTGATTTCTGATTAAATATGTTGAATATGAAATAACCTGGTGGTATACGACTCGCATACTATCAAAAATGCCGTAATAAAGTTTGAAGGACGCCAATAATTATTTGATAACCGTAAAATTTGAAAGAGCAGCAGGTTGTGTGGTCATTTCCTTCTAAAGGACCTGGTAACATCTTTTACTGTTTTCATTTTAGTATTCTTTATGAATTGTGATAAAATACACGATCGGTTGAAACCTTTTAGCTGAAGCAATATCATTTGAAAGATTATTTTTACTATCCCGAAAAACACCAAAATACTACGAAATGTTCATAAATTCTTCATACTTTTATATTTGTTGTAGTTTAATTCGTAGTCCTTTTATTTTGTACTCAGCAGTTTGTTTTGGGTAACATCTAACTGTCAAAAGAAGATTACTCATTACATTAATAATACATTAGAATTATGTGTTAAAGTTATTTATATATCACATTCAACGTCTTATTTTAACGAAGTATTATCTTATAGAGATTGGTATATTTAAATACCATCATCTTAGTTTCTTCCACTTATGCGTTGTTGCTTTATAAAATTTTATGTATAAAGAAAATCTGTAAAGAGACCTTTTCCTGGAATAAAAAGCACCGTGCGTGTAATTACGTATATAACTTCTTTCTCGTAGCCGATAGTGAATTCCTTAGTCACGTCTTTCAGTTAAATGACCGTGATTAAATCAGGATGTGATGCATACTTTAAAAGTGCATTTTGTAATACAAAAGCTTATGCTAGGCAAGGATTTTTCGAGTTTTCTGAAAATTCTCTTTCGTTTTAAATAAATCTGTCATCTTAAATAAACTCGTATACTTCTTCCAAATAGACAAAGCTACATATATTTCAAATGTGTTAGAAAGCAAGGAAGCTTTTTATTAAAAATGTGGACTTGAAATCTAAGTAACATATTTTGGCCGGCTGAACGAAAAGGAATACCCACGTTTAATTTGTTACGAAATCTCTTCTTTGTATACTTTCAATTGAGTGACTCGTACTTTCAGAAATCTATATATTACTCGTTTTATGTTATACTTATCTCATCTTTCTTTTCTCATCTCTGAGTATCTCGGTGTTTATCGCGAAATTATAATCAGGCAATAGAGTCATATCGCAAAGAGCCGTTTTCCAAACTCTCCGTCAGGCCTCGGAACCACTTAAAGCTCATAAGACGCAATTAGACGAAATCTCAACCTTAAAGTTCATTGTTCATGCATCCTCAATCTTCGGGAAAAGGGATTTCTCCCCAAAGTGCTTCCCAAACCCATTTTAATTTCTCGAAGGACTGCTTTCCCCTAATCTCCCCTCCTCCCCTTATGAAAACCTCCACCACCAACTCGTCAGCCACATCTGCGCCCTCTATTCTCCGTGAATTACCGACGCAATTTGGGACTTCCTTCTCCTCCAACGGCGCCCTCTGATCTTTCCCAACCACTGCCTTCGCCGACTCCTTTTCCAAAACTTTCCGGCCTCTTCTCCGGCCTCTTTTTTCCTCTCCAAGAAAGTCAGCTTCCTCCGGGCGACTCCGGGGATTTTAATGAGAGAGGCAGACAAATGACTCCATTCCGGTGGGTTGGAGACTTAAAAGTCCCGTTTTACACCCAACTTCCGTCCTGGTGTAGATTTAAAGAGTGTGTCTCAGATACATATATTAATTAAAAGGCGTGGTTGTTTTGGTGGGACTGAGCTCAAATTCTTAATTGAGGTTCGTATAAGAAACCGCCAACACCAAGGTTACTGCCATTCATCTCTTTATAAGTGCTCCCAAGATAAATAATATTTTTTATATTTTGTGATAGTGTAAAATTGATGCAAATCTTCTCCTCCAAAACAAAACCCTTCTACCTTAATGAAATGAGGGAATGAAATACACCTCTTTTCAAAAATAAACTGTTACATATTTTATTCTGAATGAAATTATTACTTATCAATTTAATGAATACTACATACTGCATAAAATTTAGTATGTAGTATTTTTATATATTATTTTTCTAAGTTAATTCAGAATAAAACAACTACCTGTTTCTTTTTGAAAAATTGATGTCCGATCGTATTTCAATCTCTCATTTCGTAATGGAATATCACATAGTGAATCGCTGTTCCGTCGATTTTACCCTTCTAACTTGACTAAAATAATGATGAAAGTGAGGTATTATTTAAGTCAATAAATACGTATGAACTTTGCCGCAGAGAAAAACACGCAGTGCCAAGCGTAAGTACACTAGATATAATTTACCACTCTATGAAGGCCTTCGCGATTCACCATATTAAATTACATATACCCGCTGTGAAATGCGTGTAGTTCAATTTTAGTCAACAAATTATTGTCAATCTTAGTCTTGAAAAAATTTAATATGTTTCAACTAATAATAAAAACCGATACTATTCTTAATGTTCATTAGTTGTAACTAAGCCCAACCGTCATGGTTAAAATTGCGTTTATGTACACGTTAGAGTTTGAACATTTATGAGAACTCTTGAGAGGCGAATTTGGGTACTTTTTGAGACTATATGGTTAGACTAGAGGTAAGAGCTTTGGAACTGCGATGGTTAAGCAGCAGAGGTATCTCTGAAACCCATTTGTCTTTATTATTTGTAGTTATTTTATGGGCACTTCTCAAACATAGTTTTGAATTAGTTTAATGGATATTTGTGGACTAAAGTTGAAATTCAAACGCAAACCTACATCTAAGTAAGTAGTTTTACTATTTTTACAATTTAAATAGCTAACAATTGCGCATAGATTCGTTGATTCGTAGTATCTTAATGAAGGATATTAAGTAGCGCTTAAAAGTTCAATTTCCACAGTCTTATCGTAAGGCAGTGAATTAATTGCATACATACCTGACCTAAATACTGCGATAGCGAAGTCAAACGTTTTCGTCTCTTCATTTCATTCTGAAATGATAAAAAAGAGCCAATTTTCCTAACTAGAAGACAAAACATAAATGAGTAGTTCAAATTTTTGTAACTTGCGTTTAATGTAAGAGAGATTGAGAAATTTTTGTGGGATGATAGTTCACTTTGTATCAGGATTTACTTTTAACTTCTGAGAGAATAAGGAAAGTTTGATGAGGAAGGCATGGAAAGGAAGGCAGGAAGGGAACCGTTTAGTTTTCCTGGTATCCTATGGCGTATGAATCAGTAAATCTATCCCCGTTACAACCCCATTCCCTCCCCTTCTTCATCGCTCTTCGTTTTCATCCATTTCCCTTTGTCTTCTCCATCCTCCCGCCACGCACAGGCATTCGGCACCCCCTCGAGGAGCGGCAAAGTTAATCCGTCAGTTGCCGAGAGTCGTTTTTGCCCGGGAATCTTGTCCGGAGTTGATGAAACCTTTTAAAGAAGAAGTGATATTCGATGGTAGCGGAAACGGGCCGAGGAGGAGTTTCGACGCTCGTGGCGGGGGAATGTAGAGACGTGTGTGTGGGAGTGTCTTCTGAGAAAGCAGATTTCGGTTTGATGCGAACGAAGGGAAAGCGGCGGAAATTTCTTCCCCACGGTGAAAGGTAGACAAAGGTTTGTCGAAATCTGAGAGAGATGTCTGCGCGGCGGTTTGGAGATAAAATTTCGTCGGAACGGCGTCGCTCGTGGCTCATTCCTTATCGATGAACCAGAGCGTTTTGTGTCAGGTTTATCCCGCCGTCGAATCTTTGCGAGTTGGTAATCTTATTCGCCCGGGAGTTTTCAGGACTCGTAATTACGTTACCGCTTTAATGCGGCTCGGTGAAATATGAGCGCAAACATTCGATCCTACGTCGATTACATTGTTATTCCGATGCTGCGCGCTTTCAGTTTTACAGGCTTCATCGACGCTGAGAGTTAATTTAAAATCTTGACTGGAAATAGGGATATTTTTTATATTCTAGACTTTTTTAAGAGACCATATACCCTAAATTTCTCATCCTCTTTGAAAAAATAATAATAATAATAATGCCGTCTTTTTTCGTGGGTGAATTTTAGCCTTTGAAGGCCACTCCACCAATTAACCCCCTTTTATATTTTATCATTTTTTGCGTTTTTCCTTTATTAATAAACACAAGACACGCACACAACATACACAGACAACCACTCCCTTTACCTGAAAAATACGATTAGCCGGGACTTTAACCTGAGACCGTGTGGTTGGAGCGTTAACGCGCTAGCACGCTAACCACTCCGCCACAACAGCCAGTATTATTATAAATTATAATATAAATATTATATATATATATAATATAAATATTATAGATAATATTACGCATCGTCCTTAAGATTAACATTCGAGTCAATATTTTTTAGGCCAAAATATCAAAGTTGTAAATCTGAACGTCACTTTGATGACATTGATTAGAGGTAAAGTCATAATACACTATATAATTTTATTTCGTTGAATTTTGAGTACTTCTTTACATATAAAACTGTGATTGTATCTGAAGCATCACTAAGTTCTGGTAACATCCCAAAATATTTTATTCTGGCTATCAGATAGCCAAATAGGTAACACGTTTGCCTTTGATTACAACGGGCCCGGGTTCGATTTCCAGTGGGAGCACACCATTTCAAATCGCCTCAATTGTCTAAGCAAATTAATACCTATATATTTACAAGTAGATACCGTTATGTCTACCATAAACTAAACTCTCAAGGAAACTTGCTCGTTAGCATATCTACCTATTAGTGACTCATCTAACTAACATTAGGGCCTCACATCATTTTTTACCAGTAAGGCTACCGTTAAATTATCAAATATTGTAAGAATATATTGAATAAATCTTGTAATTTAGGAAGTTCAATATCCGAATCCGAATGGTATTAATATACATCTACTTTCAACAGAAGTTTTAGACCTGTACTTTTCCTATGATCAGTATTTCTCTTCGTGGGAACATAGAAGTGAAAGGGGAGTTTCAAATTGGAAGTTGTGCGTCCAAGAATGGAGAAGTTTCTCATAACGACGAGCGTAAAAGACGCGGAAGTGTGTGTTGCGTAACCTGGTCGATTTGCAGCGGACAATCGATCGTTAAGCATATTCTGATATCATCTCCGTAACAGCTCGATTTCCGGAGGGAGTGTTCGGCCGATATCTCTCTACAGAAACAAGCGGCATTTGTGTTAACTTTATAAAGCCTCCCCAACTTCATCACCTTTTGCGAGAATCATTTGTGCTTCCTCTGAAGGCATCGGATTTTCGTGCTCCAGCCAACGGAAGCTTCAAAGTTTACCTCGTTAAAGAGATAGAATAGTTGGAGGAAATTCATTTTCTCCGAATCCCCAACCGTTGCTCCCTTACGTGGGAAGTCCTTTTAAAGTGACTCCGAAATTCTTATTCCTTTCTCCTTATATCGTTCCCGAGGCGTATGCAACCCCTTTCCTCTCCATTTCCCTCGAAAGTTTTTATCAACTCAGATTAATCGTTTCTCGGAAGCAAAAGATAGAACCTAACACTGCTTAGCAATTTGATCCTATAGAATACATACGTTTGATACGCATGGCGTTCTTATTTTGATGGTTGTGAATTCGGGATATTGTTGTGGGTTGTGGGATGAATAAAAGTGGTTTTATATGCAAGAATTACATTCAACAACACCAATGCTATAGTACAGAATTTTCGAAAATTTGATACTCGTCTTTCAAAATATTTTCATATCACTATTAATCTACGTAAAAAATTGGTTAATTTGTTATCCGTTATAATCCATCAGAAACCTGACTTTACATTGTTAATTCTGAAATTTTATTTCTATAATGTGCTTGTTTCTTGACTGACTAAAGAAAGGTTTTCTACATTTTTTAGGAACAAAATAATGTATTATTTACGACTTTCATTTTATTTCAAAAAGTAAGCAAGCTTATTGCATAAATTGATTTCTAAATTGTTATCGTCCAGCTATTTCTATATTTCCCTTTCAGGGAAAATCAATTTTCAGATTCCACATCAGATGCATTGCCATCTTGTTGGAATAAGAGATATACATACCTTGAGATAAGATAAATTACTACCTGAATAGGAAGTTTGGTAATCCATCTGCCTAGCCTAGCCAAAATCTCTTTAGTTCAAACATAATTATTGTATTTATGATTTTCAAGATTTAATGACAGAACAATGAAAGTACTGAGTAAGTTCAATCGAAGAAATTCAATCGATTAATTTTACACTCGAAGCAGGAATATACAAATTACATTGCAACGACTGCGGTGCAATATACACCGGCCAAAATTCCCGCATATTGCAGACAAGAACAAAAGAACACTTACGCTTATTCAACAATAATTCAGAGACTTCACATTTCGCCAAACATTTATTAGAATACAAGCATCACTCCAACTTTACATCCACACTGCTACTTTGTGAACACAAAGGCCGAAAATTGGATTATCTTGAAATAATTGAAATAACAAACCACAATGTACACGAATGTAAACTCACAAGCAATTACCTTTCCACCAACCACTCTCCCTTATTATTTCTAGTCAGCCTGCTGCCTCCCCTTCCCCCATCCACAGCTCCTACGCCCATTGACTAAAAGAATTTTGTGGCATTTATATCTTGTGCCTGACGATGAGCGATTAGCTAGAAACCGGTCGTTCATTAAAAGTTTTTGTTTTGTGGAATTTGCATCTTTTGTTTAATATGTTCCCGGGTGCTGAGTAAGTATAGTAAATCATTCATCGCTCACGTAAAGCTGTGACAGGTCAAGTACACCACCCACGTAAATGTATAATTTACTCAACTTCGTTACACGATCCCTAAATTCCCCTTTCTAGGTCGAACTTATCAGAGCGCGTCAGAATGGACCAGTGTCATCCCCCAGAGAGATCCCTTTCCCAATCCTTTCTCTCCATTTTCTCCCCATCCGATTCGCTCCCTTAATTCGGGATGAGAGATGTTGAGACTGTTGAGCGCATCGGTTCACAGAATTCCCTCGCGACCGTTGTTTCGTTCGATGGGAATGCGATTGGGTATTTGCGGGTTGTTTTCGTACCTGATGCCCGAGCATTGAATGATGTCGGGATGCATGAGCGTTAAGATTCCGATTGAATAAGCGCGTTTATCTCCTCCCATTCGCCCCTCTTTGTGTGTGTGTTTTTGTCGCGAAAGATCAGGACGGATTTAACGAGGAGGATGACCGTCTGGTTGAATTACTGCCTGCGAACTTGTGCGACGGATTAGGAGGATGGATTTTATACTGAGCGTATTACTCGCGTGCTTAGTACAGGATTGCCTTCCGAAAGCCCGCTCGTTAAATCTTCCGAGTAAATTATAACGGATTGTGAAATGTGTGCTTCGGATGAAGGGCGATGCGTTACATTTCACAGATTATCTGAAATGCTAATTTGACGTATATTTTCATAGTTTCCTTTCTTTTGTAAAAGAAGGGTACATATTTATAATTATTGAAACAAGTACATTCATTACATTTAATAAATGAGAAAATAAATTCCAAATTTTATTTATTTCCATATACCCCACAAACATCCATTTTGCTGGAACTTACAGTGGTGGTTAACTTTAAAAATGAACAATCACACAAGATTATTCCCTAATCGGGAAATCCGACTAGCCGGGATTCGAACCCGGGACCTTGAGATTGGAGCGAACGTGCGAGCTCGATAACCACTCGGCCACCACGGCAAATTACCCGAAAGATATAATTAAAATGGACGGTTTCGGTCTTGCAGTGACCATAAGGTACCTATAAATGGCGTTCCACCAGCTACGACCAAATTACATTAATTATATTCTTTGAATTCTCCAACATAAACTTCATATTATTGGAATCTTAAATTTCAATTGAAAAGGATAATAATCAAGGTTTTTGTACATATGTTGCTACTTTCGATTCATTGAATCTTTACCACCGTCTTCTGAAGTAATATTTCTCGTATTAACAAGGTACTAAGCGCTCTTCTCATTTGTATAAATTTATGGAAACTTTTCTTCAAGATGAAATCTAAATATTACCGACCCAGCCATTGCTAATTGGAGGGAAGCACTCATGAAACCGAAAATATCCAATAAAAGTCTAACCTAGTTCCCCAGATGGTCGATGGTGAGAATAAATGAACGTTTTTCTAATTTAGGGGCTATTATTATTGCTGTGCTAGGTATATTCTGGTTATTACATAAAAGAGAAATCGATTTTAAACCTTTTTTGATTATTTTTATTGGTTTGTCCATATTTGTAGATAGTTTATCAAGTTATTACTGCTTTGAAAAAACTATATGAAAAAATAATACTCAGAAACATAAAATTGAGTATCTTTTTGATTTCTGAAATTTCCAAAATGTTTTAAATTCTAACCTTCAGCTTTTTAATAAGGTTATTTTAACTATGATGTTGAAATCTCTAGCACAGGGGTTCCCAACCCCGTGCCCGCGAGCACCATGGCGCCCGCGGAACGATTCTTATGTGCCCGCCACTATTCGTCCGAGACAGGATTTATTCATTAACATTTATTAAAAATGTGAATTGTTTTTATTTATTTGTTAGAGTTTTAATTTATTTGAGTGCCTAGGTTTATTAAATACGTTCGTATGTTTGCGATATTGTATGTATGAGTGGTTCCTTTGCTGACAGTACTTGTCTATGGACGAGTCAGACTGCACTCCTCACGCTAGCCTGGAACCGCATTGTTGTTACTGTGATTGCTGCCCGATCGAGTCGCGACAGTAGCTAGGAGACATCTTCGTCTGAGGAAACACGAATTAGGAGTTTTGATATTCCTTCTGAAAATTTTTAACGGGCTAAAAGCGAGGTGCGTAATCTATTATATTAATAAGCGATAATCTATTATGATTGTGGGGATAGTTATAGTCCTTGTTATAATATAATATAATTTATGCATATAATGTAGAGCAGACGTGCGCTATAACATTGATATTATATTGTAGTTCAATTACTATTTATTTTTTATTTTTTTAGACCGAAAATGAGTGAACCGAGTAAAAGACAACGAACCTATAATTTCAACACTGACTTGGAGGAATCATATTGTTTCGTTAATATGAAAAATAAATGCATTTGTTTGTTGTGTGGTAGTAGTATTTCAGTGCCGAAAAAACATAATGTTGAACGTCTCTTTCAGACAATTCACGCCACTTTTTATGTGAATTATCCACTTAAATCTGAAGTAAGAAAGAATCAAGTCTAACTGCACAACTGACTGTTTTCACTAGACATGTGGAAAATTCTAAAAAGGCCACCATTGCTTTTTCAAAATTTCTCACATGCTCGTAAAAAAGAAGAAACCTTTCATTGATGGTGAGTTGTTTAAAGAACTATTTTTGATTGGTGCCGATTTTTTGTTTGATGGATTTTCTAACAAACGTGAGATTGTCTCAGCAATACAAGATGTACAGTTTTCAAATAACACCGTTACAAGAAAGATACATTCAATTTCAATGGACATACAAACTCAGTTAAAGACTGACTTGGAAATATGTGACTGGTTCTCATTACAATTTGACGAGTCGACAGATATATCAGACACCGCACAGTTATAAGTTATGGTGAGAATGGTATTTAGTAACTTCACAGTAAATGAGGATATGTTGCAAGTATTACCTATGAAAGGACAGACAAGGGGTGAGGATATTTATAATACATTCAGAACATACGCCAAGTCAATAAATATGCCTTTGCAGAAGCTGTCTGCGATAACCACCAGCAATGGTAGGTAAAAACAAAGGATTTATTGCCGTCTGCAAGAAGGATGAATCATTTTCAAACTTTATGTCCTACCGCTGTATTATTCACCAGGAAGCTCTGTGTTGTAGAATATTGCCATTTGAATACGTTATGAAAATAGTTACAAAAATAATCAATTCTATTCAAGCAGCTCCTTTGCAACACCGTCCTTTCAAGGCCCTGTTAGAAGGTACCGAAGATAAAGAACATGATCTTATTCTGCATACTGAAGTACGTTGGCTTAGTAAAGGAAAGGTCATTACGAGATTTGTGAGTTTGATTGAAGAAATAAAAACTTTTTTAAACGATAAAAATGAAAATTATGATGAACTAGCTGAATCTGGCTGATTGATTTGGGATTTCTCGCAGACATCATGGAAAAATTAAATTCTTTAAATTTGGAGTTGCAGGGGAAAGACAAAACCCGCTGAAATGATAAGCTCTGTAAAGTCATTTAAAGCGAAATTGGATTTGTTGATATCACATCTGCAGATCAATTCTCTCGTGCATTTTCCACATATGAAGAAAATGCTAGGTAACAATGAATTGAACGGGTCATTATTTATTAAGCATCTTCAAGTGTTTAAAAAACAGTTTGAAGAGAGATTTTTGCAGTTTACACATATCGAGCCAATTGTTTCCTTCTGTATCAATCCTTTTACTTGCCAAATAAATGTAATGGAAATGGCCGCATGTATTGCAAATTTTGTTCAAGGTAAGACAGAAGAACTAGAGTTAGAAATTTTGGACCTTAAGAATGATATTTTGCTAAAATTCTTAATATCAGAGGACTTTTGGAATACAGTGGACAGAGAAAAGTTCACATTTTTGAAAAAAGCGGCATATAAAATTCAATCATTCGATGGTTCGACATATTTATGCGAATCATTATTTTCAAACATGAACTTAATAAAATCAAGATATAGATCTCGAATCACCAATGAGCAACTTTATGATAGTTTGCTAACAGGATTATCGTCATACTCTCCTAATTATGAGGCACTGGCCAATGATATGCAATGCCAAATATCACATTGACATATCGATACTATATTTTTTTATAAAATGTTTTCTTTGTATTTGTGTTTTTTGTTTGCTTTGTTAACGTTTTGTAAATACATTTCTCTGAGTGTGTGTAATTTGAATAATAATTTTACTATTTTGAAACATTTTTCTCTATTATTTATTAATAAATTATGAATATAAGAAAATAAATTAAGGGAATGAGAAGTTATGGAAGGAGTTTGTCGATTAAAAATAGGTGGTGCCCGTCACCCTACCGATATTTTAGAATGTGCTCTAGAGTACAAAAAGGTTGGGAACCCCTGCTCTAGCAGATGATCCATCCTTTTTTATGTCATACATTTGGAAAGGTTAGGTACACTCGAGATACTTCGTTGGCTATACTAGCTTCGTTTATTTTAATTGGCTTAGTTAGATAGTTGAACCAAAAGGTGCAAATGTATAAAATCCTATTTAGAATGTTTGGAGGAGGTTATTCTGTTTCAAGTGCATATTTCTGAAAAGAAAGATTCCTGTGCTTTCTAGATAATGGGAGTCCTTATATTAAGGAAATATATAGAAAGAACCCTTCTTATTTGATTCTTTTTGAAAGCAATCTCTTGATCATCGTACGTATTAGGGTGGAAAGTAGAGATCGGCTGCAGTCACTAGCCACTTAGAAAGAAAAAAAAACAATGTATATAGTGGTCTTGTACGGAACTCCTATTGTGCATCTTTCATAAGAGAATTTTCCTCAATTTTGATGCGGCAAAGGAATGGACGAGAAGGTGCTTTCCAATTTATCACCGAAATTTGAAAAATGGAGAAAAAAGATGCTTTCTATCTCAGAAAGGCAAATGGAATTACTTCTCGGAGTTCTTTATTTCCTTTCCTTTTTTCTACCTCCTCGGCCCTCGAAGTCTTTCAAGTCGTGGATTCTCGTGAAAAGGACATCATTACCGTGTTTCGACAAGTATCACTTAGGCACACACTACAGAGGTTCTCCTTTTTCGTGCCTTCGCGCTTTGGGTACCAACTCCTGCCCTCTTAATTTCTGTCATTAGTCTATCAGCGGTGAATCTACTCCCTTCTCCGTTTTACTCATTTCATCCAACGTGGAATACCTCGCTCCCGCAAAGTTATAATCGATTTGATCTGTGATACCGTCACACTTATCGGCCCATAACTCCATAGTGAGTTGTACTGTCACCTCTAGCTTCTTTACTCTGATTTCCTTTAGAGCATCGATCATGTTGGAAAAGATAAATGGAACCTTGAAATATTACATTTGTTGTTTGGGTTCATTTTGGAAATTATCTTTGGGCTTTATGTAAATGAAGAAATGAAATTATCCTACACGGTGAGTAATAATCTTATATCATATGAACCGCATTTATAAAAAAACAACCCAAATTTGAACTATACCTTAAAATTCTTGCATAGTTTTAGCGCAGAATATCCGTGGCCTTATTTTTACTAGATGTATGCGAGGCTCAAAAACGAATAAAATTCATTTAATCTCTCATTTATTGCTCCGATAATGACAATATTTAATCGGTTTGGGTCATTATTAAATATAATTTCATAAATCATCAAAGAATAAACAATTTATATCAGTATTTCATGAAAGATTAACCTCTTCATTTCCTTCTAAAGTTTTGATAGCTACTTCTTTTCCATTTAGAATCCCAAATATTTCTTCTAAAATCGTTAGATAGGATATATCATATTATCTCAGCAATTTTCTCTTATGAAAATACAAGAATTGTTGTGAATTACCTTGATATTATTGAGGCTAAGCAACATTCATCTATCAACTTACTGTTTTTAGCAAGTCCATAGTATTTGCGAATTGAAATGTGTCATTTAATTACTTCTTCCTCTAAAATCATTATCCCCATTTTAAACTCCTTACTTTTCAATTACTGTGATTTTCCTCTCCTGCACAAATTTTATATATATAACTCTATCATTAATTTTAATCAAGAAACTTATAAGGGATATAATTAGGTGTCAATCGCTCTGCTTCATTTGTAAGTGTAGTTGCTCCACTGACCTTCTTTGAGTGATAGAAGAATTACTAGCTTGAGACGGGCGAACTTCCTTTGCTTTTGGGATTCAGTACCACAAAAGCATCTTCAGCTCTTCATATATACTCTGCACGTTTTGCAATGCAGTCACACTACGCAGGAAACTCTTAACTTTCTTCTCCTTAACTTCCTTCTGGAAACTCGTCTTCCGCTCCCTTCCTTTTTACCCTCCTAAGAAGCAGATCGTCGGGTCACGAACCCGAGACATGAGTACACCAATAGATTACTATTCATTTTGTAGACTTCCTTAGAGAGATATAAGTAAGATGTAAGAAATTTTAGCCAGAATTAATATCGATGGTGGTAACATTTATACTGCACCATTTTTTTTGGAATTAGAGCAAATGATAAATCCCTCATTTTGTTTCTATTAATTTTATGTTTATTTATATCAGCTTTTCGTACAGTAAACATCATTATAAATGTTTTAATTGCTTTCAAATGTATTTTCCGTACTAAATGATTTCTCGATGTTTGCTTCGTATGATTATTGTGCTTCTTCTAAATATGAAGAATGAAAAAATAATTGTCTTGAGATGTTGGTAATTAGTAGTTTAAACAAACAATTCCTCTATTTATCCTAAATTTCATGATAGGAGAAAAGTTTGGTAAATAAAAAACGCCTTATATTCACTAGGTGTAATATTTAACCGTATGATCTCTTACTTCCAGTTGTCTTGCCAGTAATTTCTATATTTATTCATTTAATGCCAATGAAATATATCCAAATGGAAGTTACGTTTACGTTTAAGGTATTGAATTTTCAATACAGAGCACTTCTCATGATTTTTTTCTTAAACCTGTCTCTGTTTCCAATTTTAACTTATAGTTAGTGTAAAATAGTGATAAATAGTTTTATTTTTGAGCTTCGGAAGGTTAGCATGAGTTGGCCTGGAATGTATGTCGTTAGTGGCACCCATTTATACGGGTGAGATATGCCCTGGGATAAAGCCATCAAGTATTCTTTATTTGTTTGTAAAATTTGTAGAGATTTGCTATCCGAGTTTCACATTATTTTCAGAATATTCAACCCTTAATAGAAAAAGATTCCCGGTTGGTAATTTATGAGTGCCGCTAGTTGAAACTCTTTATCTATCTGCTGAAGTAGCGGCACCATTCGTTGGAGATGCGAATATCAAACAATGAGCTTAACGGTAAATAAAGGAAAGAACTACTCCTTTTGGCTTTAAATATCGCTCGTAGTAACTCCCAGCAAATCTACGGCAGGGCGTTTATCTTCTCCCCCGTTCTAAACGTCGTACCCTCCCACGCCCGCCGTTAATGTATTCTTGTTTCGGAAAATAATTTCCCCTTTTCACTCGGCCGGAATTCTTCGCATTCGTTTGCATACATCAACATAAATCGCTGCAGAAAAGAATCGGCCATTAGCGCCTATTATTGTAGAAAGAACCCATTGACAAACTCGCGGGACGCAAAAAACTCTCGTCGAATCAGTAGGCATTCAACGGACCCTGCCTCTTATCTATTCAGGCCCCATAAATATCGATATTGAGCGTTTGGGCGGATTTTCCACGAAAAGGGAAATGGATGTGGGCGAAAGGAACTCTGGATTCCCGAAAAGGAACGAAAGATTCCGGAGTTGGCTCAGCTATCGAGGGAATACAAGGAGTGACTACTATACACAGACTCCCTCATCCAGAGAGAAACGAATGCAAGGAAATTCGGATCTGAAAGAAGATGGTATCAGTTTCAGTGCATACTCAGAAGATGAAACAATTAATTCTCCAGAACGGGTCATTATCAAATAGGAAATCATCCATAACCTCGTGATCTTCTAGTTTGTTTCAAGCAATTGAAAAGAATATTATCCTCCCGCATAGACTTCTTGCCGAAAAATCCTGAATTAATCAAACGTACTCTAATTATAAATTAAAATCGATATTTGAAGTTATGACTTCGAGGAAAGCCATTGCAGAATGAGAAAGTTGATAATTTTCCACAGGATATTTTATTTTGCTATCGGTTTCGTAAGGATGTAAGTCCTCTTACATAAGTGTCTCATTCTGTACTCGAATTATTGACGTTTTTTCTTCTTTTATGGAATTAATAATTTCCTATTCATCGCTAAGGATAGGGAAGTAGATCTGCTTCCGATGGATATCTATCCCATTCAAAGCTTATAATTTTCCGTTTTGGACTATGTTTCAACGTTCTCTTCGTTTTTCCCTCGTAAAGATTTCAACAAGCGATTTTGCGTTTTTAATCTCACCCATATTTGATTACGGACCCTTTTCGTGCCTTATTGGCTAAATTCTCATTTTACATCTTTTAGAGCAAAATAAAACCTGTCCTGAGTAGATCAATATATGGAGGCTTTTACCTTAATTGTGAATCTTACAGCAAAGCTGACGTTTCGTATTTTCAAGGTAATAGTCGAGGAAATGAAAGAATCAGCTGATATAGACATATGAGATGGAAGTTAAGTAGATAAAGGATAGAGGGGTTTCAAAGTATCCTGCTAGCTAAATAGTAATATTTAAATGATTAATTGTCTATTTCAGTTATAAGTTTCTCTCAGAGATTCATAATTCATTCTTAGTTTAAAGATAAGTTAAACGCAAAAAAAATCTGTTTTCATTTTATCTTCAATAAGAGCTCAATATCTAATGGATTAGAAATAAGTTATCCGGATTAAAAAAAAAAATCTCGTCTGAAACATTACAAAACCATTAGTTTGCCAAACTTTTGATTTTTCAAATTCCATATCTTGTAATTAGGATAGTGTAAACTGAATTAAGGATACATAAACGTATTTATATATTTTGGGATAACATTAAATTTGTGAGATAGTTTATGTATCATTACTAAGTTTTTCGATTGATTGATTTCAGTCGAAGAGCAAATGAAATCTATTATTATTATTATTAATCCAGTAATCCTGTTAACAATTTTAACTTTGTCTCGTCTTTCCCTGTGGAATCTTTAACAGTGCGAGTATTGGGAAAACCGTTGAAACACTTGTACCTACATTTACTATTCTTCATATAAAGATATCTCATTACGTGAGATATTAAATACATTCACCTTCGCATCAATATTAGAAGGAACCCATCCTGCGAGAAACGCATCTCCCTCGATATCTTTCCTATTTATCATAGGCTTCGATTTGTTAGTTGATGACATCTCGAGAGAATTTTCGGTCGCCTCCGCGCAGACGTGTGTGTGTTCAACATCAGACTCATTCCGACTTCCCAAATTCCATAAAAAGAGAACGCGAGGGAATGGAGAGGTGGAAACTTAATCAGCTGAAACATGATGGAGCGGAAATAATAAAGGGATGGAAAAAGTTCCCGAATGAGAGGAAGGACCTCTTTCGGGAGGGAAGAAAACTAAGAGTGATGGAAGAAAGAATGTGGAGATGCAGAAAAAGACTATTCTGAATACACCGAAAGGGAAAGACGGTCGAAGGAGGAGATCTTTGGAATTGCGCCTCCGTTTTCCGAATCCACATCACGTAGCATTCCTTCCCTTATTTGACTCACACCACGTTCACGACTACCCCCGCCTTCCGAGACCTTCCTCCACTTCACCGGCAAAAAACCATCCCTTTCCTATCTTCCATTATTTTTTCTTAAGAGATCCCCCCTCCTTTCCCCGCCTCCTCCCAATCTCCATTCTTTACGGAACATCTGCATCTGCCTTCGTATGCTCTTCCTCATCCCCGGGATCTGTAAGGAAAGATCGGGAAGCGATTCGGCCACTGCTCTAACGTCACCCCCTCTCGACTTATCCTCGATGGAAGGATTTTGGTCGCTATTTTTCGGGAAGAAATTGCCCGATTTCTTCTATAAGCAATATGGTTTTTCTCGCTACCCCGGTATCCTAACCAATTTTGATTTTTTTCTCATCCCATGGAGGATTTTTCTGAATATTGGGAGTCGTGGGGAGGAATTCTGCGTTCCCGATAGGTTTCTTTGTCCAATCTTTTACTCAAGGAGGATAAATAGGCGTGTGTTCCAGGCCATAAGCCTGATTACCCGGAAAGGTAGAGATTTCTCTGCGCGTGGATTCGATAAAATGATGAGAGAATTCCCGGATTTCGTGCTTTGTAATCTTTTTTTCCTCGACTCGGAATTCTGAATCTAGCCGGTGGCTGTTTATGCTAGTGCGTGGCTTTCTTTCCTATTTGCAATGAACAGGCACATATTTCCATAGGAACATCGCGGTCTTTATCATATCTTCGTGTATTCACGTCCTTGCTCCAGTCATGTCTTTAGCTTTCAGTTTGGGATTATTTCCTGAAACATAGATGCTCCTTACCCGGTATCACCTTAAGAGAGAACACTATGCATTGAATAATTTCTTCCATTCTCACTTAAAGTCATCATCTATGATAATTAGGTATTATCAAATATTAAATATAAGTTTTGGAACAAAATATTTCAGATTATAGGTAAGGTTTTTCATATTAAAAATTACAGTTTAAATAAGCTCGTATGAGACACTCTAAAATAATGTGGTTGGAATGAATTTCTAACTCAGTTGCGGAATTATTGGAAATATGAATAAAAATTAATGCCATATTATTTTAAATAATCGGATATTTTTAGAAACATTTCTTTGAATGATTTTCATTCCATGACTTAAAAAATATTTTTGCAACTTCCAATTCTTTATTATCCAGCAGTAAATTTCAAACGTTTACGACCAGTTCTTACATTTAACTTTCTGTTTTTGTTTCTTTAGTCTAATTAATGTATCAAAAAGATGGATTTACAAGATATTTCGAAATTTATTTTGTTTTTTGGTGTTTATATTTCCCTCGAAAAATTCATTGCTTTATCCGTAATCTAAATATATAGCCTTGATTTATAGTGAAGTTGCATTGTAATATACACTTAAACTTCAAAAATACTTCCTTTATGCTTATTCACTTTCATATGGTGGCTAATAAACTGTTAATCTGGATTAGAAAAAAGTTTGGACAACTTGGAATTCATGTTCCTCATTCCCATAGTTGTCATTATTGGACCCTTCACTGCAGCGCTCCTTTCACCACTAATGCATTTAGCAACTAGTCAACTCCATTAGCAGCCGTGTTTATTAGGACATTGCCGTGACAAGGAATATAACTTGGTTGCAGGTCGAAGAGAAACTGGGAAATGTACACCTGAAGGGATGAGTGAGTTGATGATGCCACCCATGGGACGTTATAAACAGGAAAATGATAGTTTTTGCATTTTGATTTCCCTTGAACGAGTGATACTGAACACGTTGACATTAGGGAACTCACTGGAGAGCTCATAAATGCCTTTCAGAAGCCGTAAACTTCGCTTAACTTTGTTTCCTTATGAGTAAATAAGTGGAAAGAGAAAACATTTATGGTACTTTGAATACAATTCCACTTTGTGACTGAGTAAATGTCCAAGAAATACCGTGAAGTTTAAGAAATCGATTAAAATATATATACATGTATGAGATCTGAGGTTAAATTATTCTCAGAATACAAAGTGACTTTATTGAATCGAAATTAATTATTTTCTTAGGTATCTTAATGGGTGCATTAATTTTTCAAAGTTCCACACCGTTAATCATGTAAAATAATAGTAAATGGTATATTTTATAATTGTAATGGAATCAAAATATAAATGAATGTATTTTAGAAGTAGTAACAAAGTGAAATATTCTATCATGAATAATTTAAATTCTTTCAAAAACTTTTTCTCAGCACTCAAATTTTTAATAAAATACAATTAACTTTACACCAGCGTCTGCAAAAGCTGCACTTCTCTTTTTAAAGGATATTTTAACAAGATATTAATATAAATGGTGTAACCGAAATGTTTTAATAATTTGTTTATAGAAAGAGCACTTAATCTCGTATTCAACGAAATTTTCTATATAAGAGTTATTTTTGGGTACTTTATGTTTGGCATTTGTTATAATATACTTTGGTTCTTCTTTTTTAGGTCAGTATCCTCTTCATTTTGTAATGGTACATCCTATCTCTGGTGTTGGTGAGTACCTATTTTACGAATTAATAGCATTTCGGTGACCAAAAACGGTACACTAGTCAATCCGGTTCATTTCTCATCGCCAAATAGATTAAATTGTTCGCACATTTTGTCGCAAAGCGTAGAACAGCTCACGGGAGACTCGTTTGGCGTGCAATGATACATCCCTTTCTGGTGGTAACATAAAAATATAATAATCCTATAATCAAATTGGAGTGCGGTATCGAATTTTGATTTGACTTTTTCCTAAACGCCAACTCGTCGCTTTATTTAATTATCGATTCGGCTAGTTTTAATCACACCCCCGAATAAACGCCATAAAATTTATTTTCTTCGCGGTTTTATAAAATTAATTCTCCCCGCGATAAATTATTCAGTCGGCATCGTCCCTAGTAATAGGCAGTGCTTACAGCATCAAATTATAGGATCTACCTTAATTGCCTCTACAACCATTAATTCCCGGGAAACATTAATTCAGTCAGTTATATCGGATTCATACGAAACCACGCGCAATTAAACCCGCCGAGCTCCTGAGGCTGGGCGACTGTTATCGCCGATACTTTGCGCACGCACAGGCGCCCATCTGGAACGCGTGTACTTATTCGGGGAATAATTGAAGAGCGTTTCTTCTTGCGAGCAGAACACTTGGGTAATGAGCTCGTTGCTTAAAATGCGATCGGAAATGTTTGCGATGATTAAAGCAGGGCCCGGCATCCATTCAATCAATCATTTCGCGGACCGTCTGGGGAAACCATTTTGGAGGGAATGGCGCTCGTGGATTCTATTTAGGGAAATAGTGTTTCGCAGTCGGCGTAATTCGATGTGAAAGCAATGTCGATTGTTATGATTTTGCATAACATGTGCAAATATGGAATGGAGCTCTCATCCATTTTGTTAAGAGTAGTGTGGTCATGACGCAAAATTCGTTTAGTACTTGGATTACCGTTTCATGAAATTGAATGAAATACATGGGTTGTTACAGCATGGTAATAACTGCATTATAGTGATAGTATGGTTGAAACAGTGTGGTTGTTTCGACTGAAAGTTGCAGCTAAACTGAAAAATTGCTCTGCAGCTAATGCTGAGTCAAACTGTAAATACACTCATTTACTTAGAATGATGGCTCTATCCTTGTTTTCTAAATGTTCAGTAAGTTGCTTTTTGCTTTTCCTAACTGCATTTTGCTATCTGTATTATGTAATCAGAATTTTAGCTCTATAATTTATATAATTAAATTGTCAAATAAGTGCATTACGTATTGTTAATACATTATTTAAGAGAATTCTCTCATCGTCCTTAACATATTCAAATTTGATAAGTAGTATTAGTATTGAATCCAGTTTAAGGACTTTATAGTGGCATGGTATATATACCGTCTTATGTTCTTCCACCCAAAATTCGAAATAATTATGTCTACATAAGAACCCTGCAAGCCGCCTTTTTGCGTGTAGCAGGGGGTGCACTTTGGCTCTATTTTCCTAATCGATTGCTTTCGCGTATCGTGAAAAAATAAATTCTTGAATCAATTCTTTCTAGCATCAATTTTCCTGATTTATTCGCAGTATCACAACGGTCTATATAACAGGAAGGTCGCAGAGTATCGGTTACATCTTCTGAGAACGTAATTTCTCTGAACTTATTTAATTAGTTTACCTTTGAATTAGTCTTCTATCTCAATGATAGGATAAAGAGTAAAATGATTGCCTTCCTTGCACCTTGTTTGGTACTAGATATTACTTACAGTATAAATAAAGATTGAATTATGAAAATGGCAGATCCGACTGAATCACGTAAACACATCTCAGAGGTTTACGAGGATTTACATGAAGGAATAGAAGAGGGTATCATCATCGCTTCGTAGGAAATGAATTTTTTTGAATAAACGAATGTGCGAGGCATATTTTTTCAATGGAACTTCCTCTGGTTCTTCTAGAATTGCGCGTAACCTACTAGAGGGCTAAACTACATGAATTCCTAAAATAGTCGGCGCTTGTGCCATTTACGCACAAATGAGTTAGTAATGGATTCTCAACGTTCCTCATCTCCGGTTTATATTCGTTTCCCCATCTTCACCTTTCCACTTACTCGTTCCATTCGCTTCGCTTGGGCCGCGCTAACTCAAGCATGAAGCAATTGTGCATCTCGCATTGTCGGAGCCGAATATTTCATCTGTATCCTTAATTTCCTTTCCCTGAGACGGCCGGCGTTTCCTACATCTCGTTGCACTAACTCACTCCCTCCGCTCGTCTCCCTTACAATCTCCCTCAGGAGCACTTTACTTTGTTTACGTCTTTCCCCTCCCTAATATATATCCTCTCGGTTCGATCCCCTCCTCCCTCACCTCTCCCTTTAATCCCGCCTCTTCTCTCAAAGTCGCATTTTATTCGCTTCCACAAAAAGAATTACTTTCTCAAATTTTTGTTTTCCAAATTAAAGATGTCTGTAGTAACTGTGTGTGTGTCATAGATTCCGGTTTAGTGTTATGCGTAAATTCTGCAAATTTTGTTTCTTATTTCCAAGTTTCACTCGTTGCCATTTTCGTTTGTTCAGGTAGATTTTACTTCAAAGGTACTTTTCAATTAGACAATTTTCTAGTACTAATGTAGCTTTAGCGCCTGTAGTCTAGTCAACTGGAAAGTCTTGAGTACGCTTACTGTTTGATTTAAAATGTGATAGAGAAAAAATGATAATTATTGCTATTACTAGTTTGATATAGATAATTCAGAATATGAGCTTAACTTAGAAATGCTCTTACGATATCAGCTCATCAAATTTTTGAGTCATCTATAGATTAAAAATTAGATTTTTCAAACATAGCTAGTACTGCTGCCTAGCCTTAAAGGCAATTAATGGTTTGGAGCAAGGAATTGACAAAATAATACTGCATATCCTCATTTTACTATCTCTGTCTATTAACGAAATCACTTTTATAATAGTGGAATCAGTCGATATTGTAAAAGAAAAGCGAATATTAAAGAGAAAAAATGTGAATCAATTAACTACATCCCTATTTATACAAATTTCGCTCCCAATATTTGAAACAATCCTTGCAAATACATGTTTCAAAGGGTACAACGTTTAATGCCGATGAGGTGAGCTGATTAATAAAATTTTCGATGTCAAGTTCTATTATAAGGTAAAGATATTCCGATCAATTGCTGACACATCAACTTCATCAGTCAGGGATTTCAAATTTTTGTGCAAGTGTTTTACTTCAAGCCGGCCTCACACCTTTATCCCTGGCAGTCAAGCGAACATTGGATCATGTAGCACTTCTAAACATATCTGTTACTACATCTGTGATGGAAGGTGGATGGATTTAGTTTAATAGCATACGTGGAACGCAATAGAGAAAAACGTCGGTTGAGTCCACGCACCCATCCGCAGCCAATCACTTGAAAAGGTCGCTTATCACATTCATTCCACGGCTTATCACATCCATTCTGCAGCTCCATCGCAAATTTACAGAGCAAAAGGGAGGAACACATAGCGACCCGAGCATAAACAAGTCACGGACGAGAAAAAATCTCCCTTTGTAAAAACTCCAATCCTTTCAAAACCTCCCTCTCTTTTCGCCTGGGTGCCCCTTTGCTTGTGGCGCGAACACATCGGATTTAAGCATTTCTGCGGTTCACGTACATATATTTCCGCTCCACTTTCCTCTCTCTCTCTCGGCGTTGCGTTGGTGAAAATTTCGGGGTTTAGAGCCCCGTGGGTGTGTGAGTTCGGCCCACGCACGGTTTGCGTGCCGCACACAAACGCACGGGTTTTTTCGTCTCGCCCGCGCCCGAGTAGGCGTTGATAGGTCGGCGAGGGGGCGGCGAGTGGCGGTACGAATGCTGTGGTTTCACAATTAGGTCCCGGAGTATGCATTTTCCTCACGCTCTTGCATCGGCGGAGCAATTAAAAGAAACCGCGTGCGTCGGTGGGCGTGTGCTCAGAAATAAAGGCTCGTGTCTCTGCGGGGGGTCCCTTCCGAAGGGCCGCCGGAAGATGAAGGGGGGAAAAGGGTCATTTTACAGTCGTATTGAAGGCACGGATTTCGGTTATGCAAAGGGGAATTTTGGGGATGTTTTGGGTAAGGGAAAAAGGGTATGCTTTGGTTTTGGCTACTCCTTTAGGAATTTATGTTCTCTTTCGAGGGGCTAAATTACGCGTGGTCTAGCAGTCCAATGGTTACGTGTATGGCTGTGTGAGTACGATGGTGGAATTTGTAGTGGTGTCGAGGTACCAGGAAATGTATGATGTGTTGAGTGGGAAAATGGGAGTGAAATTTGTAGTCGGTAGTAGAAAGAAGGATTTCTTTGAAGAACAGGTGATAGGAATGATGATTGAAAGGAAATGAGTTGCTACGGAAAGTATTTCTTTGAGTACAACAGTAACTGTAAAGTAAAGGTCGAAGTTATTATTTTATGTTAAGGGGGTTTATTTGGTCGAAATGAAATGAAATTCCTGAGAGTTGGCAATGCTAAAGCATTGTGAATGTATGACGAGGTGTAACTGATAAAGCATGTCCATCACATATTTTACCAAACGACGAAAAAAAGAATGCATGAACATTTAAAATGGTAAATAGTTATCGCTTAAGAACATTACAAAATTTCTAGTAGTCGAGGAATGACAAGGTTGTCTATCAAAGCTCTGCGGAAATTAATTGTGGGACCATACAGAACAATGCTGCCGCGTAATTATTCAAATTTAAGCTTAGCAATATGTATTTAAGCTAATCTTTATTTTTCGGGTTTACATTTAAATATCATTAACATATGAACTTAATGTATGCACTAATTGGCCAGACGTTCATTGACGGAGATTATAATGATAGTAATAAAACACTCCTAAAACTTACACGGAATGGTGAATATATTATTTTTACATTTTGTTTATATTTCACTATTCTAAGGAAGTTTACAAAGTATTTATTCCCATTAAGAATTGCACTTCATTAAGTAACAATGTCTTTTCACTGCGTCAGATTAATCTTCATTTCTATGATCAGTTGCTACTTCAAGTAATTTTATTCATTTTAAACCATAATCCATTCAAAATTTTCAATCAGTCTCTAAACATGATCATAATTCTACAAAACGGAACATCAATCCGAGAAATTAAGAGATTGTGGGTTTTGGGTAATTTCTATGACTTTCATTTGTAGGTCAGGGGGGTTGTTACGGGGCGCCCCAAAATGTTTTCCCGGCAGCGCTAGATTGGTACACAGAGGCAGCACACATGCAAGCGGTTCTCCTTTTTTAATTCGATTTATGAAGTCCCTTCATCGAGGCTATTCGGGATTGGAAAAAAGTGAAATCCGTGCCAATTCCTGTATCGCGTTCCCTTTTCAAGAGGAAACAGAATAGAATGGAGGTCGCGACGGCTTTTTTATTTTTTTTAAGCCCGTCTGCCCGTCCGCGCCGTGTTTGTCTTCCGTGCACCGCTCGTATTGAAAAGAGAAAACGTCCACGGCATCGCTTATAATTTTCGTTTGTAATCCGAAGGAGGCTCGGGAAATATTGAGATTTTCGGTGGCGTTTCAATTGCCTCTCCTAATTTCCATTCCCAAAACAAGGCCCGCAATCCGCCGCGGAATGCTGTGTCAACCTCGGCAATGTTTCATCGATGCGCCGCTTATTCCAGAATTACGTTGATGTCGGTGTCCAGATCCGATGAATTGCATCAGTACCCTAATTTTTTGTGGGCTTGTAGCTATCGTTTCATTTGATACTGTTACATCATTGTTTTCATTTTATCCTTTGCAGAACCTATGTGCAATGTATTGGACACCAATTTCAGTGCTTATTATATATTATTCATATTAATATATATTTTTATCATTTTACGTCTTTTATTTTAATAGCATGTAAATGTATCAAAAGAGTATTATAACAAGATGCTATTGTTTATTGAATAACGGAAATATCAACTAAATTAAAAAATTATATTTTTCTTAAAATCGATTGTGGCAGGCTTTACCGTGTGGAAATCCATAACAGAGGATGTTAAGAATAAGGTTTAACAAATACTTTTTTCCACAGATTTATTTGCAAAACGACCGGTTTCGGCACAGATCGGCCATCTTCAGGTTTGACCTGAAGATGGCCGATCTGTGCCGAAACCGGTCGTTTTGCAAATAAATCTGTGGAAAAAAGTATTTGTTAAACCTTATTCTTAACATCCTCTATATTTTTCTTCATAGAAAAAAATCAGGTCTGAAATGATTATACTCATTTTGAAGCTTCCACAGTTATAATTAACATCATTAAAATTTTCATTTACAATTTTTTCAATGGATGGTTAAATTTAACTAGATATTAATGTTTAAGGTTTTGACTGAAATGCTTACAATAATAATGATAATAAATTAATACAATAATGGAGTTTCACCAAGTGTTGGCTTCCTCAATCAATTCTGAATCCACATGTTTTAAATTAATTGAGTCATTGAAATTAGGTGAATGATTAATAAATATTCCAAGTAATTACTAAATTAATTTATGTCCGAGAAGGATGAATTCCATCCCATTATATTTCATTATAATTCATAATTCCTGTTATAATTCCCATTATATTTCATCTTACCTACTTTACCAATCTAACTAAATATTCTCCGTTTTAAAATCACTCCTATTAATAATTTCACTTAGTATTTTTATCACGAAGCTTTCATCCAGGTTCTCGATCTACGCATATCAAAATATTTTTTTATTTTGATTGCGGTGTAATGCTGCGTCCATAAATACAAAATAATCGCGTAATAGAAACAAGATACCAAGTACGCGATTAACCAGAAAATGCATCGCTATGTAAAACGGAAATTTCCGCCTAGGGCAAGAACTGCCTTTGAAATGTCCTTTGAAATAGAGGAGCACACTTAAAATCCCTCGAAAACATCTTCCACTGTATTTACATTACCCGGAACCCGTGTCTTCAGAATTCTTATTCCGCAAGTTCAATTCCTCCTATATTATCTTGCTTGGAAATACGGAAGAGGTTTCCAAGCAGATAGAAAAATACTCGATGCTCAATCTTCCAATATCTGAATCCAATGAGCCCAGAGGATTCGCAGGAAGACGGGACCGCTGGAGGGAAGATTGGCGGGAAGCACGTTGAGGAAGCCCGGGGAATATTAGAAAAAAATCCCCGCTCAACGGATCGAATACAGAAAATGAAGAAATTCTTTCTCCCTTTGTGCGCCATGCAAAAGCGATCTGATGGCTGAAATTCCGTTCCACTGGAAGCTAAGTTTTTCCCCACGAAACTGAAAATAAAAATCTGAAATGAAATGGCGGAACATGTGTTACTGAATAGTTCCGATGCTCGGATAATGTAGACTTAGTAATACACTAGTTTCCTTTATAAATTGACTCACTTCTACGAAAGTACTGTGGCTTTATGAAGCAGAAATATCTAGCCCTTTTTTTCCTTCAATATCTATTTTTAGTTTTTTCCTATGAACTTCTTAACCCAATACGCCTGTAACAGCTTACAATTGATGTGTAACTTGGATTTTAGTTGCTCTTTGTTCGTACAGCTATTATAAGAATATATATTTGAAATGATATAGTTAATAGCATAAATTAAGTTAATACGGTACTAGTAGGATAGAAGTAAAATTCGATATTTTAAATGCAACTTGCATTTACTTAACTCGGTGATTCTGGTCTCGATATGTGATATTACAATATCTGACATTCAAAGAGCGTCGTTGTATATTTTTAAATTTTCTTAAAAAAGATAAAATTTCATTTGAGATAAAACGAGTTCATTTTAATGGTTATTTATTTTATGTGATTTGATGATTTTACGATGAATTCAAATTTTATCCGAGGAAATTAAAATTGATGGTAAGGTAGTGTAAGCAACTTCATTAACATGGATAAATAACGTATTTGCCAGTAAATTGGTTATCGGCACAGGACGTTTACTCCTGTAATGACTAGTCGCCTTTTACGTAAAGGAATTTAAACATAAAAATGTTTGAAAAACATTGCTGATAACGTATGTATGCATTTGAAGGTATTATTTTCATGACCAATATTGACTTCAATTTTTTTGACTTAAACTGGAATCTAAATGTATTAAGGTTTAAAATCTCCAACAGCCATCTTTGTCGGCGTTTCTTGTCTCATTCACTGGTATTCGGAGAAAACAAGAAAGGACACCGCACTATATAACTCTACTGGTGAATGAGACGAGGAACCCCGACAAACATGGCTATTGGAGATTTTAAACCTCTAATTCCTCAACAGCTGTGTTCCAAATTTTCTTTCTTTAAACCTTCATATATGTTGATGAAATTCCTGCTCTCACTCATAAATTATTAAAATTTTAATTTCTACCCAAACAACCACTATCTCCGATTAAATAAAATCCAACATCATTAAAATTGAAATTTAATCGAATTCTATTATCGAGTATAAAACTAATCTAATTCCCAAGAAGTTTCCAGTTTCATGTGTTTTTCATGCAATACATCAAAGCGTGCCTGTAAATGAGGTCGAAAAATTATTTAAACCCTCCTCAACGACTCTAATTCAATCGGAAATTACGCTGAGTGTAAATAGGGTTTGCCATGTTTTTCCATACGTCTCCGGTCCGCTGGATTTAGGGCTTGGCCTTGTCCAATTCCGGGAGAGGGATGGCGAGCAAAACGCTTCCGCCGGCTACGGAGTCGGATTTAGGATGAGAAGAATGAAACAGTTGTAGCTGACGGAAAGAAGGAGGGGGACTTCTGGGAATAGAGAGGGCAGAGGAGGGATTTTAGGACCTTCGAGGGAAAGAAAGACGCCGGGGGAGGGAGTTTGAATCGAGAGAGGATATCCCTGGGTGTTGTGGGTGAGGCCGTTTGCTTTGATTTGTATTCGGGAGTCGGATCTCGCCCAACCCACGACGGCTTTGGTCATACAGGACTCCATTCTATATCTGCTCCCTCTTCCGCATCCACGTGAACTTTCTAAACCCGGGAATCTTCCGTGTCCACCGAGAGGAGAGTTCTAAACTACGACATAGATCTTCCTTAGCGGGTCTTCTTGCTCTAGCTGTTGGGTGCTTTTCAGAGTGAAACTGCTATCTTTTGTGCGGCGCTTAGAAAGGAAGGGGTTTTCCTGGAATTTATGTTTATAGCGTGCTTTTTGAGGGAGGAATGTCTCCCCAGACTATGGTTATCTGATGCATGGAGCGTCGCTCTTGGATACTGCACTGTTTAAACACGAATCTCAGATGAGAATTTTAACGAAAAGGCAGGGAATGGTAAAGCTAATCTCGTTAATTGCCAGGTCCTTATTTTAAGGACAATGTGATGATGGAAACTGTTTTATTATGAGTATCCTTGTTGTCTTGGTTTGCTTTACCTGTAGTTATGAGTGGCTTAAGCTAAAACAAAATTTAAATAAGTAGTTTACTCACATACGCTTATCTTTGTAAAGGGCCCCGTTAATAAACTCTATTCAATTCTGTAATCAACCATTTCCTGCCGTACTTCGTGGAATGGCATAGTGAAATAAAGAAACACAGTCGGTAATTTCCGCAAAATATTGTGTGGAAATAACCAAGTGTGTTTCTTTATTTCATTAGTTAACTAACGCTTCGATCTATCGCTACGTAGGCTGTTTTAAAATGCTTTGTTGCTACGTAGCTATTTAAACATCAATGAATCTAACCATTATTTCTTTCTGTCACTCATTTAGTGCATACAATCCCAATTTTTAGTAGCCCTAGATAAGGCGATTATATAAATATTATCTTAAATAATCAAGATATTATTTTCATGGAGGTCGATTACTGAACAAGTTTTAAGTTTGGGTTAGATTTTAATCAGTATGTAAGGATTCTCATTATGCGGCTCTATATTTAGGATTGTACAAATAATGCATTTTTCAATGAATAAAATGCTGTGTTTAATGGGTTACGAAGTAAGATAAATATCCTACCGTAAATTGCACCTCCAGATATTTCTCAATCATAGTTACTTTTTCATTCACATAAATGCGGAAGGTACAATCCTCACCTAAAACCAGCTTTAACTTTTAACGCATCTGCGAATAAGCACCGCAATTTACATGATCTCTTACATTGAGAATGACTTACATCCAAAATTCTTTAATAAGCCAAAGCCATGTTCTTCCCGCGCCGTATTTTTTCATCGCCCTTTAATGGATATCCGTATAAGAAAATCTATATTTTCATTTCTTTTTTCGAGAAAAACACTTTGCCCTTTAAAAGCCCTCATGTGAACTTTTATAAGTCCCCTTCCGTAATGATTCCTCATATTACCATGTAATCCGCGGCCGAAAACATACGCCCGCCATTGGGCGCCCCTCAAAAAATTTGCATAACACAAGGAGAGAGAATAATATATCGCAATGGCATTTAATCAAGTCCCGCGCTTGTCCGTTTCCTCTTTCAAAATAAGCTGTTGAATATGTTTTATTCATCGCAATCAGCGTCCGTTTAATGTATTTCGCCGGGCCGCTAATTCGCGTTCTCCCCGGGCAATGTTTTGTACTGCATGTTTTCCGCGCAGCTCCCCCGCGCCATCTATCGACGGCCGTCGATACCCACCCGCAAGCCAAAAATAAAAGAAATACACATCGAACCGGAGTAATCGATTAATCGCAAAACCCTTTTAACCCGCTATTATTCTACGCCCGCCCTTCGTTGCTCCGCCGTTCGTTCTCCGGCCCTCCATTTACATCTTCGCCCTCTTCAGCGCCCCCGGAATTCCTCCCGACTTCCGCCGCCTTCATCGGCCACTCCTTCCGTCGTCCCTTCCTTCGCCCGAATTTCGTGAGGACGAAAGCATAAGAAGGAACCTTATTCTATTGTTCGGTTGCATTTTCATGGTATGTTAGAAGGTAGAGGGGTTATGCTAGGACCTTATTTTATCTGCATCCAATCTAACTCAAATTTCAACAAAAATGCATACCATATACGTAAAGTATGTCGAATATTAAAAGTGACGAGTATCATTTAACTAGTTATTCCCATTTTTGAATGAGAATCTCATAATTTTTTTTATTTCCCTATCCAGTGAGATTTTATCGGTTGTTTTCTAGCTCCCCTTAATCATGTTATTCATTTAATAAAGCCTTTGCAATCACGAAAACCTTCTTTTCTTGTTTATAATGGAAGCAAAGATAAAATTTTACTTTATAGTTATGTTTCTGTTGTTAGTTAAAATTTTTGAGTTATTTAAGAAGTTGATAACTGTTGGGGCACATGTCGTTCATGATAATTGTGTCTGCGTTAACTCAAGTTTGAACTGGTCCATGGTTTCAAAATTCTTATCATGTCATACATTAAATATTACACCATTGCACAATAACAGAACTGCTGATATTTTTAAGCATTACATTTTCTAAGTATTTTTACTCTTATCTGTATTATTTCATGCATTAAAGTTTGATAGTAATAATATCCAGGTGTTTTTGGCCGTATTTTTTGGACGCAGAGAGTTGACTGATAATATGGCAGCGTCTTTTTTATTACAATTGACCAAGGAAATATAACTGCATCGCCGATCCGTCAAAGAGCCGTTTATTTCCAAATATCATTAATAATCCTTTTCAGGTTCTATATACAATATAGTACAATTAAACAAGGATAGATAGCCATCTACTTCATTCCTAATTAAGGTGGCACTGTGCTTTAATCGCACAGTTGTTTTGCTGTGGCTTTATTAAATTTTCGTTTCAATAATTATTTTTAAATTTATGCTACCGATTAACGGATGGAATTCATGAAAATGCCAGTTCTTCGGTTTTCCAGTAGTTTGTTTTTCTCTTCCCATCCCTACTTTCTCCCTTTCCCTTTTATTGTGCACGCTTCGTGCTACACTCTCGACTCCTCCTCTTTCCTCATACTAGTATTCCGTTCCTTCCATTCATTCCTTTCATTCCGCCATTGGATCTTCCACCATCGCCTTAGGGGTTTTTGTAATCTCTACCATCTATGGAGCTTCATTGTGTCCGGGTCACTCCTGGTCCATCCTAAGCCCCCCACTCTTATCTCCCGACACGTGACTTCGGTTTCCGAGCTCCTTTCCCTAGGATTTCGCTCCCGAACCCTTTGTTCTTTTTTCTCCCATAGAGGCCGTCGTGACTGGTCGGGTCCACCACAATACGTGTCACGAGTGGGCGTATTCGTGTTGATTCACCTTCTCATCTTTTCGCATGGAGTGGCGGCCGCCATAAAGTCAGCCTACTTGCGGATTGCTCTTCCATAATGAAAGCACTCCGTGGTTTTGCGCGGAAACGCTGCAGGAATTGAGCGATTAAGATAACGGGAGAGGAAATGGACGAGGCTTCCATAAATTGGCGACGGACGGAGTAGTTTACCCGAGGCGTTTATTCGGACCGAGTTATCGTATTTTTGCAAGGCCCTGTTCGATTCCTCTGCGAATTGATAATCGGCAGGAATCTTCGCTTGAGATGAGGTCGATGTTTCAAATTTTAAATCAATTAGTAACTCAAAAGTCTGATGTGGCCAACACACGACTTTCTCCGTATTTATTGAAAACAGAAGCCTATGCCGGTAATATATAAATAACTCCAAAACAATGAGTGTTACAAGAAAATTTTTCATACAACATTTGTAGTAAAATACATTATCTATAACTTTGGTACATAATTTTATATACCTACATTGCATTCTGACAGAGATATGTATGAAAAACTTCCATTTCTGGATAAACAACAACTTCCGGTTAAACATTATTGAAATATAACTCCTAAACAATCAGTGTTACGAAAAAATGTTTCATGCAAAATTTGTAGTAAAGCACATTTTCTACATCTTTTGTTTGCAATTGTATATACCTACATTGCTTTCTTACAGAGATTTTTAAGAAACGAAATTTTGTTCCGGATAAACCACAACTTCCGGTTAAGCGATTTTCACCAAAAACTAATCAACTCTTGGCATTGTTAGGAAAATACTAAATATGAATTTTGAAAATGATCGAATAATAACTTTTTAAGATAGAGCGCCCACAAACTTTTTTACCACAGACAGACATACAGACAGACATGTTCGGGAAAATATTGAAAATGAGCTCTATGGGCCCCAAAACATCTATTTCCGTCAAAATCTGGAGGTCGAATTTTTTAGCGAATACAATACTATCTCTATACTACGTATAGGGATAGTACTCTATTGTACAAGTTTCTGAATTATATTGTGCAAATGATGTTAGGAAAGAATTGAATTTGCAGATGAAAGTGTGCTGCTTAAACCAAAGCTATACCTGCCCGGAAAGTGGAAGACCTGGGTTCGATTCCCAGCCAAGTCGCTATTTTTCACCTCTGTATAACTTTGGTTTACATAGTGCAAGTTCGTTTGTTACAGTAAATTGTTTCGTTTGATGGAATTCCACGAAGTATGACTGAAGCAGGTTAGTTTAATTAGTATTCCATTAAATATCAATTTATCATATGACAATAAACGAAGAATGGAGTAAAAATTTGGTTAATTTCCGTAGCGTTTTAATTGAGTTCAATATTTGTTGCTATTTTAATTTTTGAATTGTAAATCGTGTTTCAATGTTAAAGCGACACTCTCTTGAAGTACGCTGTACGTTTCGATTTTTAAACGAGACGAGAAATAACAGTGCATATTGATTTCCAGACCATATTTTCCGTGTATCAGGGATTTCAAGTATCAATTAGCATGGAATAAAATTGCCTGCGTCCTTTTTGAGTGTTTGTCGTATAAAATGAAATGTAAAACATTATGTCCACAGACAACTATATTTACAGTACAGAGATATTAAATTGAAGATCAGCTGAACCTTCGCACAGCTCTTAATTGATCTTCGCTTGTAAAATATTATGAAAATTACTGTAGGAGAGGAGTGGTTTAGGTATTATTATGCTGAAATTATTATGAGTATAAATAGTTAATTCATTCATAAGTTGGTTTTCTTTCATGTTCAATTGTAAAATATCATGGAATTACTATAGAAAATGAGCGTGTTTGGTGTTATTATATTGGAATTATTTACTCTGTTATAATTTTTTCGCTCACATTTCAAGATTATTAAGATTAATTTCCCAACGTCTAGTAAATTTGGCTTGCATGTTGAATAAGAACATATACTTTGGCAGTCATTATAAAATCATTGTAAGAAACTTTCGGTTGCGCAAGTAAATACTATTGAGAATATTATACCAATAAGTAATTTTCTTTTTCGACTAGGTTTATTACTTTATTTTTATATCTTTAGCTCCTCGAGTATCCAATTTATATCGCTTGAAAAATAAACCGTATTTTTACGCTATCTGATGTTCTTCGCATATTCCTCATCCTTCATATTTATAAATTTAATGGAAACAGAGATTGTTTTCAAGCATCGAGCCAAGGACGATGAATATCAGTCGAAGAAAACAAAATCGGTTTTATTGCCTCATTATATAAAATGATCTGGTTTCGAATATCGTATTATAGCGTCATTATGATTTAAGCCCCGTCTCCTTCCTAGAACCGAGGCAATTTTTCTCAATTTTCAATACTCCATGCCCGATAATCTTCCAATAAATTCCTCAGGATCTTTGGAGGGGATTTATCATCGTCGAACCATGCATTCACGCCTCCATGGCCACGGGTGAATTGCCCCGGCCATGATTCATCGTTCTTTTTAATTCATAAAACAAACGGAATCCTTCCCACTTCGCCCGAGAGGGGGCAGCACCTCACCCCTCCTTCGTCAACCTTTGGCTTTCTTCCTCAAAAACCATATATAATCCCTTTTTCATTTCCTCCCTAAGAAAGTGTTGCTTATCTCCTCTCCGCCAATAGAGACACTTCCTCCCCCTTCCCACTATTTAACACCGTGTATCAGAGTCCATAAAGAGCGCTCCTATCTGTTACTCTATCGCATTGGACCAGTCGACCCTTTTCTTCCTCCTCCACATCCATTTCATCCTTTGTTTTCAGTTTCTCGCTCCCTCTTGGGGTTCGTTTTCCTTTCATTATCTCTTTCATCGCACAATCTCACTGTTTCCAGCGCTTTTAGGTACTGAATGTCCCAGGATAACGCTCTTTAAAAAGGTTTGCTCGAAATTTCAGCGTAACAATCCTCTCATTCCTATTGTAATCTTAGAGTCCATTTGTTAATTTCATTTGATAAAAGTAACTATAAATTCCAATTGATTTTTAAGACGAAATAAATATTTTTTAAAGGGTTATAATTAATTAGCTATGGCGATACTTGGTGGAACTTATCCAAGATTAGTTCAATGAATAACGAAGTGACACAGTCCACAGAAAAAAAGAAAGAAAACTAACTGAAGAAATTGTATCTAGGAAAACACGACCGGATTCGTGAAACTACCTGAAGATGAAGTATTATCCTCAAAACCAGTCGTATTTTCTCAAATAAATTTTCTGTGGACGAAGTCAGATTGTGTTTTTCATTGAACTGATCCTTTTAAAAGAAGATGTTATTCATTTTATTATTCATCGTCAGATGCGTAATTCTATATTCGTGATGTTTTTAGGCTTTTGCGTGGACACAAAAGAGTTCGTTGCATTTACCAAAAACGATACTTATAAATAATAATAAGTCACTCGCGATTATTTACATTATTGGAAATTTACTAGGAAATAGTTAAGAGCTAGGTTAATTTGCAAAGATATATAGCCGATGATTATTTATTCAGCTGAAAAAATCATGAAAGCAATGAAAAAATATACAATAGTATAGTATTTATATGGACAGACATGTAAGACATAAACGCAAAGTAACAGCATAAGAAAAATCATAGAAGCATCAAATGTGAAGATTTATTACGGATTTAAAAAGATTTGCAGAAATGAACGTTCATAGATGTATTGTTCAAAAAATTATCCAAATATCTTTAAATTTTAGATTACCACATTGTATCTTTAGAAAGGTTTATGTTTTTTTTAATTTCACATCAGTGAGTTAAAAATTACACTAAAAGCATCAAACTCCTTGATCATCTCTCCTTGATGATGCTGCGGAGAAAAATCTCCCTGTTTCCCCTGAAAAATTCCATCCCCAAAGAAAAAAGGCAAATCGTCAATTCTAATTCATCTGCTTAACATCCTTAAGATAACTTTTCCTCGGTCTTCCATCGAATCCCAAATTCCTTTCCCTTTTAAGGATTTTAAGGGTACACTTCGTAGGGAGTTTTTCAAACAATTAGTTCTCCAGCGTTTAATTCATCACTCGGTCCATTCCGCTCGTACTTTATTAGGCGCTCTTTCTGCCTTCCCTCTATTTCTCTATTCACCCCATTAATTCCCTTCATAATATTTGCCTCTCTCCCTCACTCATCTTCGGCAAGCACTTCGACGAATTTCTTCTTTCTCTGCGAAACAGAGGATCTTTCAAAACTTCCCTTTACTCCTAATTCCGCCTTCGCTAATCTCCGCAAAGTCTCTCTCCTTAATGCTTTCCCCCATGTAATGTATCTCGAGCAGCCGCAATACATTTCAGACTTTCCATTAGAGATTCCTTCTCCGGGGAAACCCGCTGATTCGTCGCCGTTTTAAAGGGAAACTGATGGAAACACTTTTGCGTTCCAACCGCTAGAGTTTTGGGGGCGCTTTCTCACGCGAAACAATGCTCAAAGACCTCACTTTCACTCGCACAAATCTAAACCCAAGTGAGCAACTCACCCACGAAAAGGAAAAATCGAAATTTTTCTCTTAATAGCAAGACCGAAGCCTCTCTTAAGTCGTTAAATCTTCCCCAAGTTGACTCTCCAGTCCATTTGTGGTTTGTGTAGAGATAAATGTACCTTTTTCTTTGTTATCATGTTTAAAATAATCCGTAAAACTAAGCCAACGTTATATCTTTTACAATGCAATGGAACATTGTTTAAGTGGATTTTTTTCGTTTATGGGTTTTGGTATAAGATAAGTGAAATAGGATATTTCCTTTACTTTTGTCTCATTCTGCTGCTTGGCTATATTGTTATGCAAGGTATGAATTATGTAATTACATTATCTTGGTCAATCTTTACCTAATTCTTTTTGTTAAGTATTTTGTATCATATTAATTTATCTCTAAATTTATTTGTATTATTATTGTATGATTTCTTTATTATACTATTTATTAACATAGTAAACATGGTAAAGATAACAGGAAAAATAGTACTACTTTATAAGGAGTAATTCCAATGTAATTAAGTGAATATACGTTGATAAGTATCTCAGATTGGTGGATACAAGTTTACAGTTATAATGCGATGAAAAATTGTAGATTAACATCATTTCATAATTTTAAAATCAAGTTATAAAATCAAGGTGAGAATTGAGGGGATATGTGAATGGTTTGTTTGACCTGAAGGTGGCTAATCGGAAAATTCAATCGGTCGAGGTATATTACGAACGCGATATTTTTATCTTCCGCTCTCTCTTTACATTTCCAATTACATTAAAATCTCCGTTGATAAACAACTTACCGCTGAGGGATCCATAAAATAGCCTCGGACGAAGACCCGTTTTTATCTCCAACATTCGTTTTCATGCTTTTTTCGATCGCACTCTCTTTCTTTCTTCGCCTTCTCCTTCCGCTCTCTCTTTCAACTGAATTCTCTTCCACTCTCACTTTCGGTTGACCTTGTTAAATTCACTTCATCAAAGTCCCGCCTCCACAAATTTCCCTTTCTCCGCCCCCTACCATCAAACTCTTAATTCGCTTTCTCCTTTTACGTGGAGAGCTCTCCTTTTTTTCTGCAGCCAATTAGAACTCCCTTTATTTTACACGGACGACTTCGCGTGGCGCCACTGGTGAGTGTCGCCGGTAGCACTTGCTGTCTCCTCGCAAGATACTTTCTACTAACCGACATCTTAAAGAAATTGAAATTAATAATTATTTCTTGAACCTTTGGAGCATTTTTTATAATATAAGACGCGGATGAAGCCCTAAGCAGAGCTATTGTATAGCTGGATATAATCACAAATTAGCTGCCTTTCATGTTTCTATGAAAGTTATAAAAGCTAAGCGTGCTATGTAAACGGATTTGGGGAAATTGGGTATCAGAACAGGACGTGAGTAACAGGGACTTCCAGGAAGGGTATATCAATTTAGTCCACTGACAGGTGACAAAATCGGCAAGGGGCAAGTTGAATGCAGGCGAAATGAGAGATTACCTTCGGTGGTGTGGGGACATCCATTTTACAAATAAAAAGAGCGTTGGAAATATGAAAGGTTTGCTTGAATAAAAGCAGACATTTAGTGAGTAAGAAGAAAATAAAGGAGTACATCCTGAGAGAGAAAGAAAGCGGAAGGAACCATGACTTTTCCATTAGATTAACGAGAATAGAACCTATAAAGATAATAGTGAAGAGTAGATGACGAGCAGATTTCCGGTTTAATTTGAGAGTAAATTTCTGGGAATAGGAATGATTAAATGAAGAAAGGAAATTAATAAAGAAGTGAGTGCACGTGCACAGTTAAAATGAAAAGAAATTTATGGATTTGTAAAGTAAAAATAAAAGGATATCTAAGCATTGAAAAACGGAGGATTTTTGGTCCAACATATAATCATGCATAAATGGAAAGAGTTAAAAAAACAATGGTGGAGGTGTTAAAAAGGCAAATTTAGGTGCGTTTATTCACTTTGTGAAAGGTAATATTAAAAGTGGAATACCTTTTCATACCTTATAGAATGCCTCTTGAAAGATCACACTTCCCGTTTGATTCTGTACAGTTTTATGAATTTCTCGTGAGACATTTTATCCATTTCATTTATCATCCAAAAACAATCAGAAGACAGAAAACCAGGGGAGACTGTGCTTTTAATTGTAACCGAATTTTCTCTAATTTTCACGTAGCCAAATTACTAAGAAGATTAATCTCATTGTGTCCACTCGTATGAAATGCAAAGGCGGTGGGTACTGTATCGCATTCTGCTGGAATTGAAAGTTAAATCATGCAGTGTTGCCACTAGGTGGCATCCGTTCATGTCAACCACACGGCTTTCTTTTTCTATCCTACTTCTCCTTTTGTCTGTTGGCCAATAAGTTATTTCCCTCCTGCTACTGAATAAACTCCACATTCCCTTCTCTCGAGGTATAACGTACGCGATAAGCTGAGTTTGCGACGGAGAAATTTGTGTTTTGAGTTAACTGAGAGACCGAATATTCCTAGTGAAGAGAAGCTGGGTGAAAGTATTATTTCCCTTGCTCTAAAAGTAAGAGGGCCTATCAGAGGGAATTAGAATGAAACGAATGCTGTGTCTGAATTTCAAATTAGGGTTGGAGTACGTTCTCCAGAATAATCACGTAAACTATGAAACTTGATTAAAATATAATTCCTTGGAAGAGTTTCCCGTTGATTATTGCTCCTTTTTTCTAGTTGTTTTTGAGAATGTTAATCTTGGTTTTTTGGCTGTCTAATTCCCCTTTCAGGTTATAGAAGAACATTCATTCATGTTGGAGCCTGTTTAAGATAAACATTGTAGCTAAACGTTTCATTGCTAAAAACATATTTTAGAGCTATGATAAATCATAGATGATCGGACTATATAATTGAATGTAGGCTAATACGTTAATGATATGATCATTCTATGGATTGGATTCTAATAAAGATTATCTGATTTATTAGTTAGCTTACCTTACCTTAGTTATTTCACATCTCGCTGAAAATATATTCACATTATAGAAGGATAAAAAGAGAATTTTAGTGTTGTCATTGCGATAATGTTTTATAAGCTACGCAACACATTGAAAAAATCTCTTTTATGGAGTATATGCCTAATTTTATATCCTCTTTAAACGATTAAAAAAACGACTGTATTCCATCATTTTTACAGTTACCTACCGTAATTTATGTTAGGAAAGCATCTCAGGGAAACCTTGAAGTACTTGTGTAGAGAGAATTACGGATGATTATTTCCTAAGGACGAATATTTGGGAAAAATCATTTTAATGTTTTTATAAAAATCACCTTTTTACAAAGAGCAGACTTTCATTGTAAAACACCTCGTTGGCAAAATAATTATTTGAGAAGACGATGAGTCATTTTGAAGAAGAAATGTGGCTGAAAAGTTCGATACATTTTAATTTTGTCTGTTTTGACGCATACACAAATCAACATTTCAAAAGCTCAAGATTTATTTTGATTGAAAAAAGTATGTGTATGTAATACCAAATTTGCAACAATACTTATCTAGATAGTTCTCAGTTTACATTCCCACCCTAAAATCTGAAGTGAAAGTTCGAACACGCTATTGAACCTGTCTCATAGATCGTATATTAAGATCTAAATATGTTCTTCGAGAATCTATATCGATTAATATATGAAATAGCATTGTAACATTGACAATATATCTCAGTTGTATTTCTATACGTTATTATCGGTCGTATGTATACATTGCTTTCTCTTCCACATTCCGACAACTTCTTCGGTTTCACCACAGCAGTACCATTTATTCTTGCATAGAAGTCATCCCCTCTCACTTACAGAACATTTCGGTATCGTTCTTTTTCCTTATTCTCCTTTTTATTGCTCCTTCTTGTCCCACGGCTCTCCTTTTTCTTCGTTTTCCACTTTAAATGTTATCTCTTTCGGCTCATTGTCTGATTCTGCCCATTCCCCTCTTTATTCGTATTTGTTTTTTGTTATTGGCTGTTACCTTTTTCAAATATCACACCTCTTAATGTCCGTCTCCACCTCTCCCTTCATCCTGACCATTTCTTTGCTTATTCTTTATCGTTTCCTTAAACTCTCTTTGTTCCGTTTACGATCAGTATCCGAAACACAAGTCTAGAAAGCAAATGCCATTTATTTTATCTTTCAATCAGGAAAATTTATTTTAAGATGTTGAAATTTTGCAGACACTTAGCATTCACGTCATAGGAATATGTTAGGACGTAATCCAAGAATCTAACATTACTCGGACGTCTGAATGGAGGACCTGCTAAGCATTCGATGCGATTCAGGACTGGTGTGAGTCCCATACTAAGGAGATATCCCTTCATTGACTTTGAATCAGGCGCTCATATCCATCTCCTACCGAAACGTGTATCTATTTACATAGACCTCTCATTATCTCTTAGAAGTCGATAGTTGTTCGGATCGAATGAATCCTGAAATAATCGCCTTTTGGAAAACTGTTAGTATCATAAAAATGACGAATCATTTTTCTAATGTTTTAGAAGTTTTAAATCTCCAATAGCTGTCTTTGTCGGCGTTCCTCCACTCGATCACTGGTATTTGGAGAAAAGAAGAAAGGACCACCACACGTTTTTCTCCGATTACCGCTGAATGAGGTGAGGAAGGCCGACAAAAACGGCAATTGGAGATTTAAAACCTCTAATTCATAAACAGTCGTTTTCAAAATTATCTTCCTTTACCCTACATTTGTTATGATTTATTAGTTATTTATAAAATTTCATTTTCTATTTTTCCGGTCTGAACCAGCGGCCGTGCTCTTGTATATATCTGTGTAAGGTACCTGAAAGCCACCTTTAGGCGTTTGGCATGGGGTTGCAAGCACCTTGATTCTATTTTCGTAATCGATTGCTTTCGCGTATTGGAAAAAAAATTATTCTCGGAACGATTCATTCTAGCGTCTATTTCCTTAATCTTCCTCGCAGTATCAGAACGGCCCACATAACAGGGAGGTCGCTTTATATCGGTTACATCATCTGAGAACGTAATTTCCCTTAACTTATTTAGTAAATTTATCCCTTGAGTTATTCTATCTTCTAATGATTCCCATCCTGCGTCGTGTATCATCTGAGTAGCACTCGCTGTTTTATCATAGCAATTATTTACAAATCGTAGCGCCTTTCGTTGTACTTTTCTAATGTTTTAATATGATACTTGTTTCCAGGCATACTTTACATGCATAATCCAATTGAAGCCCAACCAACGCTAAATAACATCGCTCGCGAACTTATTGAATGCATTCTTATAAACTTGCTTCTTGGTTCCTAGTACCTATAGGTAAACATTATTAATTTGAATAAATTTAATCGAAGTAGCTAGGTAGAATTTCGTAATCGGTATCAAATAGCTATGCAAATCCACAAAAACTACTGATTACTATATTTAGTCCTAATTTTCCTTTAAGGCACTCCCAAATCTCAACCGAATCGTAGTTGAGGGGAAGATGATACCCTAGTCCCATCTTAATGGAGTTCTTTATTTCGCCTATTTCCTTTCTTCGGATGGTCGTCACCTCTTCCCTCGTTCCTCCGCGCACCTCAGTTAATTTTCTTCCCTCTTATCCGTTATACGCTTCACTATAGGTCTTTCAGATAGTCCTCGTATTTTTCAAGCTCTCTCCAAGTACGTCATCCCTCTTCTCGAGTCCCTATGTCTTTCGACCGACCCATTATTCTTCTCTCGAGCCCCCTCGTCTTCCCTTTCTCTTTCCTCTCCCGCTGTTATGAAACTTTGATGGCTTGGTAATCGCACGCCCGGGACTTCTTCGGCTACTTTGTCCCTCCGTTCACTGACCCATTCTTCCATTGGAGGCGAATTCGCACCCATTTCGCCCCTCCTGCGAGAGTCTAACTGCCTCTGTGCAATACCTGGATTCCGGACCCTTTCCATCCGCCCCTTATTTCTCGTATTCTTTGGAGGTTATGCTTTAATGCTCTCTTCAATACCGAGCGAAAGATGTCGCTGTCATATTTCCTTAGTTCCTCCTCCTTTTATGGATGGAATGTCACGCGAGAGCATTGTTTCTCATTCTTGTGTTATTTTCCCCCGTAGGGAGTGTTTTAAGGGAATATGTTTCGGGATTTCTGACGGAGAGTCATCTCCTAGATCGAGCGACCATCAAGCTGCTGGCAGTTGCGTGGAGGTTTCAGCGATTTCTACCATACAAAGCCATTTTTTCTTTATCAATAAATTATAAAACGGAGTTAAGGAGGAAGAGAACGCATACACCAGCGAAACACCCTTACTCATTAAATAATTAAGTTACTTCTGAGCCGCCATGTTTTTGTTTGATGTTTTATCCCGCGCAAGGGAAAAGTGATGCTTACATAAGAAAATAATCAAAACGCTTACAAGTATCATAATGATAACTAATGGCACTGAACTGGTTTATATGGTGTTCTTATAGAAGTTTTAAATGTTTTGGTTATTAATCTTCTCATAAAAATAGTAGCGATAAAAATAGTTTTCCAGTTGGAGGTGTTTCATCAAGTTTGATTGTTAATTTTTCTACGATAATTAAATTTTCTTATAGATTCAAACCTCCCAACAAGGGCTAACGACATAAATATATCATTAAATGATTTTAATTCCACTTAATATATAATTATAATTTCACTCGTTTTATTACTATTCTTAATATAAAGTGACGATAAAATTAAAATAACGTAGATTCTAAATATTCCCAAACATAAAGAACGTCAAATATTTTCTTTAGGGAATATTTCGTATTTAATACGCTGCTATATACTGTAAGAATATTCTTGCAACTATTTAGAGACAGATAGTTGTAGAAAGACTAAATATGTGTAATCGTCAGAATGTTTTCCATTACATAAGAAGTGTGAGTCGAAATGAGATCAGAAAATTGTTGGAACTTTCTTTAGAATTGAACTTTCAAAAACACGAAAACAATAAGCAATATTGCAGTCGAAGCACTTTTAACAATACTACCAATAAGCAATATTATGGTATTCATTCAACGATCTACTTCAATAACTTCCTCTTATCTATTTCTGAAACTTTTTTAGTCCTCTATATCATTTGGGTGAATAAATGCGCCTATGAAATCGTTTTCAAAGCAGTTGAATTTTCTATTTGGTATAGCTTCGAAAATAACAAATTTAGCTGCACATTTTAGCAGAATTACTGCTGTTCAGTGTTTATACGATTGGATTAGGTAAAGTTTCAGTGCTAACGGTTTAAGGCATTTCTCAGAATGACGCTTACATCGAAGCATACCGGCTTAATTCAGCCCACGTGAACAATATCATCGTATTTAACCAAATGTGGGAATGCTCGTATTAGCAGTCTACATTGCGCACCGTAAGAAAATGTGAAATATCTCAGCAAAGGAGAACATCATTGGCCCATTGCCATAAGGAATGAAAAAAATTAGCCTAGTTCTCGGAAGAACATTCAGAAGGCGCTTTGGGAAGAAAAAGAGAGATAGGGAAGTTGGGATAAAAGTTGGCTAAGGCTGAGTTAATGTAGTATTAGGTGGAAAGGGGGCATCAAAGTCTATCCTTTCCCGCCTCCGCTGCGCACACCGCCGCGATAAATGAGAAGTAATGGTTATCATTAACCCTTCAGGGCTCCCCTTCGAATGCTCCATTTTACCTTCCCCTTTTTCTCTCTCTTTACCGCTGATATATGTTTCCTATATCCTGAAATCTTAAACCCGCACCTCGCAGCCAGCTTAAAACCGATATTCTACGACATCCGCCCTAATACCTTGCCGGCGGTCCGCATGGGAGCAGCACCATCGCCCAGCACGCACATCGAGGTCCCATTTTACTACATGGATCCGTGGCCGTTCACACGCGTGCAGCATTCCGAATTTCCCGAAACGCATTCGCAAGGACCGTAAAGGGAGATGTGCCGGCGAAGGAGGATTTTCACTATCGGGGAATGGAATTCCTGTTTGTTTTTTTGTTTTAAGGGTATGGCGACGTCGCTTTCTTCGACCGCTATTATCGGGGAGTAAGTCTCACGTGAGGGCAGTTATCGTTTCGGTGTGCGCCGCAATGAAAGAAACCCCCGAGGGCTCCCTTATATCTAATAAGAAGGGTTTCTCGAAGAATCCCTCCCGATGTTATCTTTGTCGCTCTGATTCTTGGGGCTCAATATTCGCTCCGATTCATGTTCTCTATGGCATTCTTATAAGAAGAAAATGATTACGATGTGGCAATCCACGTGTTTTTGATTGTATGTGGAGAAAATTGAGGGATTTTCTTAACTGTCCGACTGATTATGAAGTAATTTTAGGAATCTGTATTGGAGTTTAAATTCGTCTAATACTTTGTAATAATTATACCGTTTGATATATTTAGGCATAATGGAAGAACATATTCATATAAATAGAAAAACTCTGAGAAGATAATTACGTCTAGCGTCTGTTTCAGTTGCTCAAAATATTTAATTGTTTTATCTCTACTAGCGATCAGTTTAATGAAATAAATATGTGATTTTGAAGTAATATGAATAGCGATGTTTTCTTAGACTACCCAATTTGTTTGGATCCGCCTGCGATGTCGATATATTTACAGTCAATCACATTATTACTTATTAGGCAAAATATTTTGCTGACTTCCTACATATATCCTATATAATCATTATTGCATTTGAACGGATAAGAACAACGACCCAGAAGCTAGAGGACATACGCTAAATATTTCCCCGCCGGTGTTATTGCTTTTAGAAATCCACAACGTCTTATCATTTTCCAATATGGTTTTATGAAGGAAAAGTATCAATAAAAACTGGACGTATAAACACGAAAATAAATATGTTACACTTTATGGTAAAGTAGCCCCAGTTTGATGGAAAATTGATCTGAGGCCATTTATGTAAGCCGCTTGGATTACCATATATATTTCCATTTCTTGAACGGACTGGAGAGTGAGATTGGAGAAATAATAGATGTACACAAACGTACAACATCAATGGATTGAATTCTATACTTATTTTACATTTTCATAACGATATACCTGTTAATTGTTTAATTGAATAGATCCTTTCATCTGGTATCTTCTCATTCCAATTCTACATTTTATGTTCTCCCAATTCCACTCTGAGGCCGTTTAGACAAGGTCCCGTAATTGAGAAATGGGGATTATCGGACTATATATTTTTTAATGCGTCCCGAAGTAAAAAAACGTAGGAACGTGGATCCCTTTTCACCTCTTCTGGGAGTTTGAGGAACGGAAACACTTGGTCACAATTTCCACGCAATTACGTCAGTGGAACTTGTGAAACGAAGGGAAGCTGAAATAAAATTTCCTCCTGGGTTCTTCCTCCCGAAAAACCCACTTAGCGCTTCCTTCTTCTCCCACCAGAGGGCAGGGATACCTCTTCATCCGGAATCGCCTTTTAATTCCGGAGGAAAAAGAGACGAAGGGTCGAAGGGCAAAAACGGAGGAAGGCGGGTCAGCAGAGGGCGGTCGGGATTGATTGGAGGCCTTTTATTGGTCAGATTACGTTCCTGCGGTTTGTTTTTTTCCTCACCCAACAGACTATGTCATAATCGCACGTGGATAAATTGATGTGAAGGCAATGAGTGTAAACTCATCTGAGCAAGCATGCACTTTGCAGGAAAAGAGATATTGCTATGGTGTGACTGAAAATATAGTTAATTAAGGACATGTGTACTTCGAGTTATTTACAAATTCGTGTGAAAGTTAGGCCTCAATAAGTAGAGAAACGTTTTGTTATAATATAGATAAGATGAGTGAAAAATATGAAATTAGCTTTGTAGATTATAGAAAAATATTCAAAGGTGAATTTTATAAGTGATTGAGGACAAATATGTATACCATCGTATACCATATGTAAGAAAGTACTATGTTCTACAGTGCTAGGGAACGAAAAATATAGTTAATTGAGGTCATGTGTACCATGGAATTTTGACAGATTCATGATGTTCTAAAATTAGGTCGCTATAAGTAAAGAAGAGTTCATTAATAACGTAGAAAAAATTAGTTATGGAAAATGTGAAATCAGGTACGTAGACTAGGAAATTATTCAGAGGGGAATTTAATAAGCGATTAAGAGGAAATATGTATAACATCGCACATGAAGGAAAATTATCTGACAGTACTAGGGAAAGTATTATATTTATTGATGTTCACATCATCTTGATTCATGCGCTTTGTTTCAGCCAAATTTTTAAATGTTAGGTGCATTTTTCGACAAAAGAACAAAAAAAATGTCCAGTTATTTTCAATGGTTTCAAGGTTGCTATGACTTTGCTATACGCCTTAAAGATTTCTAATAAAGATAACATAATAATGCGTATTCAATGAAACCACCAACCAGGATTAAATAATGCCGTTTTCCCTGCAAAAAGAAGCGATCAAAAATGAGTACATTTGGCGTGGTGTTATCTCTCCTCCTCCAAAATATCTCCCGCAAGGACGCATTTGAATAAATGGATCCGTAAATTTTCGAGAGATCAGCGGGACCTGTTTTACGCGCCAGGAAAGCAAGCGAGGGACTTAGAGATGAAGTAGAAGGGTATTTTTCCGGAAGCCATGGCAACGGAGTGGGATCCGAGAAAGCCTTTTTTTGCATGGAAAGGTTGGATATCACAGGAAAGGTGCGGGAAGTTGGAGCGGCCAGTTGGATTATTGTCTTCGCTTAAATGGCTCCCCAGTTAATCCCATTGCTCTCGCCCTGGACGAAATAACAATGGGAAGGTTTAGGAAGTGCGTGAGGGATCGACTGAAGAGGATGGGAAGAGTACAGGTGGAGAGGGGGAAAGAATACAGTGCCCAAGGTGGAACTAAACAGTGGACTTTGCAGCGGGAGTTGGCACACAACTTTAGTTGGTAAGGACGAAACTGAAAGATTATGTCATGATTAGTGGTCATCGTAGAGTTGGCTGAGATAGACGAATCCACCTCAGTTGGATTTTCAGTTGCGGAAAATAACGTCAGAATTTACTTCTCTGTTGTTATAGTAAAGAAAGAAAATTTGGAACACGGCTGTCAATGAGTTAGCGGTTCTTAATCTCCAATAGCCGTCTTTGTCGGCGTTCCTCGTCTCATTCACCGGTATTTTAATAATAATAATAACTTTATTGTAGTATGGGATTTTTAAATCCCATAAGAGTAGAAAAATAACACAAATATTATCTGCTCACATCAAGATAATACAAAAATAGATAAATAATAGACATAAGATAATAATACAAAATAAAGTGTGCTCACAATGGATGATAGAAAAAAATTAAGCCGGTATTATGGTTTTAGAATCAATCTGTGGTAACCAGAAGATAACAAAATATTTTTTCTTTAAAAGATTATGTCGAAATGGAATTTTAATATAGGCAGGTTGTTCCAGAAATTAAATACAGTAATTAAGAATGATTTCAAATAAATGTTAGTCCGAGGGATTGGACATAAAAGATAGTTAGTGCCTGAGCTGATAGTTTTACAAGAAACAGAATATTTGAAAGAAAACAGGTCATGGATATACTGTGGTTGAAGATCAGGAAAAACTGTAAACGAAAATGAACAAAACATTTATTTTCTTCCGGTATTTGGTCTTAACCACTTCAACTGGATTTATTTGGAGAAAACAAGAAAGTTCCGTACTTTTAAGATACCCTAAGCGGTTTTTGAGAGCTTCGCTAACCTCATCACAGGTAATAAAATACATACATATAAATAAATGCAAAAATAAAGAGTGTGTTATTACTTCTGATGAGGAGAGCTTAGCTCTCGAATGGCGCGGTGGGTATCTAAAAAGTGCGGCTCTTCTTTCTTGTTTTCTCCAAATTCAGGGGAATGAGACGAGGAACGCCGACATAGACGGCTATTGGTGATTTAAAACCTCTAATTCTCCGTTGTTGGATTAACAAAAAATCTGTCGAGCCAATTGCAATGCTATAATGAGAGTTGAAGTACAGGATAATAGTAGGGAAAATGGATGGGTTTATTTAGTGAATTGTAAGAAAAATCCCAGTAATTAGATGTGAATAATATCACTACAAAGCTTGGATGGTAGCTAACTCAAACTCAAGAAATATATTGTGCGAGGGCTAAATTATTCTTGTTATTGAAAGCAGACTAAATCACAAAATGACGGAAGGAATCTGAAATGGAAAAATACATTAAATATCCTAATATCTTTCCTTATTGTGATTTCTACACGAAGAAATGGTGAAGAGAGATATCCGATTAAGGCTTTTCATCTGCTGACGTGGAAAGTCATGTCCCTCATTATTTTTTCGTATGTTTTTTCCATCCATAAAAGAGGAATTCCGGAGTATAATGCCCGCCTTCCACTGCGAGCGGAGCGGGCTCCGTACGGACTCCGTTCAACTCGCAACGGTAAACGTAATGGAAGTGCTTCCACTGTAAGAAAATGAGCGGAGCGGACTAAAAGAGTATAAAGAGTCACAAAAGTGGTCGCGGAGTTGAGCGGATTTCCAACGGATTCCGTACGGACTCCGCTCGACTAGCAACACCAAATTTCATGCAAGTGCTTCCACTGAGAACGAGTGAGCGGAGCGGACCGAGCGAGTTAAAAGGAGTCCGCTGCGTCATGGTGCCGAACGCTAGTTTTGAACGGACTCCGCTGGCACTCCCACCCCTCCATACGTTCCTGCTGTTGAGAATGGAGAGGATGAATTATATATAATCATGATCATTATTTATTTATTTATTCAACGGGATGTACCCTTTTGTTACAAACGATGTCAGAGCACCAATATCACATAGCAGAATTTAAAAGTATAAAATACAATAAACAATAGGATTTTATAAGTATAAAATATCACAAATATGGAAATCAATATCACAAATTATTGGATTTTAAGCATAAATATCACTACCATCATTATAAGTAATACAATTTACATAAAAGATGTTACAAATAATAAACATAAACAGCATTTCAATTAGTAATAATGTGGATTATCGTAAAAAACGTTTTTTCGTATTCGTAAGATGTATTCGTAACTGTATTCGTAGAGATGCGGGGAAAAAGTAAATTCTAAACGTTATCCGTTCAGAACTTTACTTTCTGTTTCCTTTAGCTTCAAAATTTCCCTAGATGTTTTATGACTTGACCTACGCGACATGGGGGTTGTAAATGCCCTGTATGCAGCTGGTTTATTTAACGTTTTAACTGAGGTTCATGACATTCCCCCAATTTTCGGAATTTTTTCCTGAAATCGGGGCAAAACTAAAACAACGCATAGAATTTTTAAGTTTGTTAATTTCAATATAAAGTAATATTTTACCGTCACAGTGTCTCTGTTCATTCGATGCAGCTCGAAATACTATGATAAGAACAACGTCGTTTATTCAGACGCAACAAAAATAGATATTTCTCAAACCTTAGGGAAAACATTTCCAAGCTGAATCCTAAACACGTTCATATTTACTAACATCCTTCTCAACCCATAGACCCTAGCGAAACCCAAAGATTTCCTGAGGGGAAAAAAACACTTCAATGGAGATAACTTGAACAGAGGCTAATTCTCTGACATGAACGATAGTCTTCTGGAATTGTCTCTACGAAGGGAAAATTGAGGAACAATAGGATATAACAACATGTTCCTTCAAAATAGTTGTTGTTCGACGAGAACTGCATTTGTTTCCAACGTTCAAATTAAGCGTGAAGGAGAACGTAACAGTCTCTAATGATTAACAGAAAGAATTAATCTTTAAAACAATTGAAATAATACTTGCAGTGTAAATGTGAAAACTTAAAATATCCTCAATCTATTTAAAAATCTTATTTTATCAGATGTTTAACTTCCTCACTTCAGAAATAATAACCCTTCACTAACAATGTCAATCAAGTTTACTTCCTTGATAATATAAAATTTAAATGTGAGTAAAATTTTATGAGTTTTATACGTTGTTCATGGTGACGTAAATATATTTGTTTTGAATGTTTATACTTCAAATATCACCCAAAAACATGTGGAAAATAAAAATTTAAATAAAATGTGTTCTGTACATAAATACGCATAAATTTCCTTTTATTTTACAAATAATGATTACGTATCCGATAAAGGTCGATGTAGTTGTGCAAACAGGGTAATTCCCAGCTGAAGTTTAATATATTTAATCGTCGCCCTAAAAAGAAAATTATCAAAACTTTCGAATTGAATTAGTTCGCGATTGATTACTAGGTATTTAACTTTAAAAAAGGAAAATAAAGTCATTGTATTTTTTCAATTGCTGTTTGAAGAAGAGAATATAATATTCGATGCTGGTTATGTCAGTTTAAGTTTGCAAGGATCTTTCACAATTTCCTTTGGGCACGGGTTTTCCCCGCTCTCTTCGTTCTCCTCGCTATATATCGTTATTAATGGTGGTTAGAGAAAGCGATTTTAGTTAGTAAAGAAAATTCTGAGAATTCTCATTTTCCTGACAAGAATCTACGTATTATAATTAGTAAAAGGAGATTAGAAAGCAAAGAGTTGCTCCTGAATGAAGGATAAAAATTGATATGATATTTTTAGAAATACATAAAAATTTAAAGGCAGAAAAAGGAAACAAAAAAATCTATCACATGTCGGATTCGAACCAGAAAAAGAAAAACTCGCGAGCGGACACGCTGTCGCTACGCCACTGCTTCCATTGGCCAACTGATTGACTTCTACAAATAAAGCTTTGCATGTAATCAGACGCTAATTTTTAAAAGGCTATAATTAAATAACTATAGAGAGTTGGTCAAAACGGCTTCAGATTTGTAATAAGCATATGCTGGTGAACCTATCCTTAAAGTATCACTAAGATCCGTTTCCCGCAGAGGTAAAGGTTCCCTTGTAAGACCTACGTTCGCTGAATCCCACGAAAATTTAAGTTGGAAAAATAATGATCCAGTAAAAAGAATAGTTTGTGGCAAAAAAGGTATTCGTGATGCATGTAAGTGCAATTTTTACCAAACTTTTAAAAGATTATGAAATGCTTTCGGTACTTTGCGGAGCGATTCGCTTCTGCAATATGCTCGTCGTAGCCAGCATGGGTAAGACAGTGGAAATTTGGCGCGCGGAAAAAACCATCATATTAAAAAATTCATAACTTCCTTTAGAAATAAGATAAAGTATTCCGTCTTTCACCAAAAACTGCCTTATACATTTCTTTAAATTTAATACGCATCATGTATTGGGGTATCTCTTACGGTACGAGACTTCGCCGCTGATCGCTTTTTGGAATGCATAATTCGAAATTTTAGGATCAAACTGTACTTTTTTTGTTATAAAAGTTTTCAAATTACGAATATCGTAATTTTATGCAAACCATTACGGAAAGTTAACTCTGAGATACTTTCTGTGTAAATTTGGTGCCAATTAAAGCAACGCCATGTTTAATACAGCGTTATTAAGATAATGTCGGAAAATAGCGTTTCCAGGCGGAAATGTAAGAAAATATTTTTTATAAATTTTATTTTAACTAATATGAAAAAAATATTTCCACCATGTATTCCGCCTTTAAATTTTACCCCACGTAAGATTTTATTATCTACCGATTTGTAAATTTTTGTAAATGGCAACTTTGAGTGCCACTCCGCTCAGTCCGCTTGTGATCTGACCCGTCTCATCTCTCGCCTAGCTCACTCCGCAAACCCCGCTGGCAGTGGAAGGCAAATACCATTTTTCTTTGAAACTCTTTCTTAGTGGAAGGACAGGACTATTTTACTCCGTTCCGCTAAGCTATTTCTCGCTCATTTCCCTTTCGCAGTGGAAGGCGGGCATAAAAGGAAAGATGTTTGTTGCATTGTCGTCTTACAGTTGCATACTTGAAGCAGTGTTGCATAAAAAAGGTAGGCTCAGATTATTGCGATTATAAAAGTAGTTGATTTGAAAATTATAAAAGATTACTTACCGTGAGTACAATGAATCACAAAGACTAGGAAAGTTTTAGTCGAAAGTTATTTTCGGTAAAATCTTCACTATGTTCTACAAGTAACATTTTATTTCTTCTACTGTTTTGAGTTTTGGTGGTTTCATTTAGTGATTTAAGGAAATATTCTACCAGTTTGTGGAATTTTATCAAAAAAGTATTGATTTTTATAAATTTCATGTGAACAAAATATAATAATGATATTGATGTACAGCAACTACTCTTTTATCGATTGCGAACATAAATTTAATTTGAATATATTTTAATTATTACATTTAAGATTAATGATTACAATCGAAAATATAAGGAATATGTATCCAGAAATTGAATAACATACTTCTGATACAATTTAATTTTTGTATTAATCTTTTTTTTAATCTATCTACAAATGGAACATGCTTAGCCTTTTTCGTTTCGTTATTGATGCGAAAATCGTACTTAAGTTCGACTTTACATTTTGTGATTTAGATTACTAGATAAGCAAATTAAAACAAAACAGTGGAAAATTCGCAGAAATAATTCAACCGAAAGATAATGACAAGGACATTAAAACGAGAACAAGGGAACCGTGGCATAACGGAGTACAGAAAGAGACAAAAATTTTTGAATGAAGGTCATGTGAAGGATCGAGGAATTGTCATCGGTGGAGAGGTATTAAAAAGTGAACGGGGTGGAGACGGGCCGAGGAGGAATAAAACGAAACAAACAGAGAGAAGCGGAAGGGAAAGTTGCCTTTTCCCTTTTAAGCCACCGTGTCGAGACGGACCAGCGTCCCCCTAAGGGTCTCACCTAATTCACAATTCCGCTAACTTAGTCTTGACCCTCATCATCATCCAACTCCTCACTGCAAATCCCTTCCCTCTGCCGACCTCTTTATCATGCTTCTCCGTTCCTCTTCCCAATATACTCCGACTTCGTTTATCCCCCTTGCTCTGTCTCGGTCTCAATAATATCGCAGCATCCAATGAGGACGTTACGTAGACGACTTTGTGGCGGAAGAAGAGACTTTCTTCGTTCGATCCCCACATCCGTTCGCCGAAGCCATTATCCTTTTGTTTTCCAGAGAAAGAACGGCCAAGAAAGAGCTCATTGTCTTTTATGGGGCGATGTATCTTTCTCCGGGCTGGAATACCACTTTCTAATTAACGGAAAAAATTTTTTTCTACCCGTATAGTTCCTTTTAAACAGATTGATAAGCATTGTATAGAATAAGAATGAAGTAAATGTTCTACTTATATATTTGCTGTAAGTTTAATTTCCCAAGTACCTTTAAATTGTATGTTTTATATAAATCTACACTTAACGAAGTATTTTTCTCATCAGCTTCCACCATATTATTATCAATGCATAAATCAGCAGATAGGTTTGCATCAGGTGACAGAGTTTGAATACATGAAATAATCATATAATGATGGTCAAGTACAAGTAATTAATAGACATAATAAAACAGAAAAGTGCAAGTAGTAAAATAAAATAAAATATGAAAAACCAAACATTACCAATAGTACAATTAAAAAAATCATCAAAAAGTAAAATACAAATTCAATGATACTAAACATTTTATATCTTTCCATCACACACTCAGCACTTAGTCATCAGTTAATTTATTCATTATGATACAACCTCAATACTGTTCACTATCATAACATTACCATTCATGTTCACTAATTAACGTCACTAATATGGCGATGTCCCGTTATGTTTTCAATTTATCAATTTAAATTATCCTATATTAACTCATGTACAAGCTGACTTTTTCAGAACATATTTTATGTTGAAAAAGCCCTCTTCGACTTATATTTGAGTGAGGGTTCTAGTTACATGTAAGAATGAGAAGATGAACACCGACAAAAACGGCTATTGGAGATTTTAAACCTCTAAATCCTACTTACCTATTCTTCAGTTAAACAAGTCTGCCGTAGCCGGAAACCGACTTGTAGATTCTTATTTGATTAATAATTTATTATCAGTTCTTTCCCTGTTCAAATTCAAATACTATAATGTTATTGGTATCCATCTTTATTTTGATATTTACCAGTAGCTGAGCTGACCCCAGCCTGAGCTTACACTCGAGTCATTAAGTTTTTTTCTACTTCTAGTGATAAAATTAGGTGCCTCAACTTATATCCAGATAAGTTTGTACTACAGAATATAGAGTAACTTGATTTTCTGAGCAAATTGCATCAATAAACTTTTTTTTTTCGATTTTTATTTCGAACGCCGTACTTTTATCGGCGCTAACTTCAATGAAGGTGATTCGCATTTTACTTAGCTGAATTTGTTTTATAGAATGTGTTTTTCGGGGACACACAATTAAGTTTTTGTTTGTTGCGTTACTATATAGAATCAATTATCCCCTGACTCATTCCAAGATTTAAAATTCTAAGCCCCCCTTAACCTCCGCGCTCTTTCCTCATTCAACTCCATTCCCTTACTCTCTTCATTCCGAATGAATGTTACAGCCCTCTCCCCACTGCTTCTGTCTCCGATACGAATGCTTTTCTAGAGCGAAAATATTTACTCAGGAGGATGATGTGGGTGGCGATGGAATTTGGGATGGTTTTGGTCAGGGGATGGGTTTAAGAGGACTGTTGGAAATGGGTTGGGAAGAGGGAATTGAATTGCTTCCACCCACTGCCGCTGGGTTGGATTTGTCCAACGAAGTTTGATTAGAGGAAAGCAAATTCTGCGAATTTAGGATCAAAGGTGGGGTGTTTAGTGGAGTGATGAGCTCCCCAATTCTGTTTACGCAGAATTGAAACAAAACCTCCGACCCCACATAACGATGGTTAAATAATTGTCCATGATGAATTTGTGGTTGAATTTATGATGCAAAGAGTTGTTTGTGCATGACTTTTTCTTTTGTTTACATGTCGCACGGCTTCAGCCTGAGCATATAAATCCATCAAAGAAAATCATCCTAGTTTTTCTTTTGGTTTTTAACGTTCCACTTTTTTATGAGAATAGCCTATATATCAATAAAAAGGTAATGTTCTGTTTCTGTAATTACTTTGTTTTTGAGTAAATTTCCCGATATTGAGCTGTACTAGATGCTTAAAAAATGGTCTAGTGAATTAAACTTTAGCAATTGATGTTTTATTCTTAAAATTAGTGTTCTTGATACCATATCTTGATGAATGTAATATTTTAATTTAATTTTTTTACATAATAGAGAAACTTTACTTTGATAACATTCTTATTAATTTATATGATAATATGAAAGCTATTGAGGTACTTGCCCAGATTATAACTTAGTTCTCTTTGCCATGTATAGCATATAAAAGTAATAGTGTTCCAACAATTTCTTTTTGCATAACTCAAAATGTAATACATATTTCAAGTATTCACGCAACAATTTCTTTCAACGAACTGAGTGGTATGTTTAAAAATCCTATCGTTCTTCAATTGCTAATTCCTTGAGCATATAGAAAAGAAAAAGAGAAATTCTCTTAATCCATCAAACATCTTTTTTTGGTGGTTGCGAAAAGGTTTAAATCGACTATCGCAACGTATTTATTTCAAGATCATTAAATTAGACAAAAAGTACATTTTTATATCTATTTTAACTCTTCTACATTTATTTATAGAATAAGCACACTGAAGGATGCCAATTCCTGCAATTTTTGTAAAAAAATATTGTTTACATTTTCCCTTTTCTTTAATTCAGAGTAAAATTATTCAATCTTTATGCTAAATATTTGAAGGGAAATAATTTTGAAATTAAAAAGCTCTCAAATATCGTTTTGATTCTCTCGTTTTTGAGTTTTCCTTGACCATTGAGAGTTCGGTGCCTCGGTCTTGGATACGCAAGATAATGTAAATGACAGTTTAAAAATAACCTACCTCACCACATAACTCTTTCCTCCCCTTTTTAAACTCAACAATTTCATTTCCATAGTTATGGCTCCATCAAGCCGATCACCCTTCCAACCGACATTTAGCAACATATTTACGACATGAGATAGACATATGCTGACGGTAGATTCAAATCTCAATCGGTAATGTGACTTAACGGAGTAAGAAAAAATAATTTACAGGATAAAGGCTCCTTAGAGCTCGTTTTCATTATCGCCCTTAGTTATGGGCTTCAGATGACCCGAGCATTTCCCTTTGTCCTCCCAATTTTTCGGCAGCTCAAGCCAACGTATTTCACGGGAGACTCGGTTTTTTGCATGCCAAAAGTTCATTTCCACACATCGTGTCGCTGTCCCCGATTTTTTATCTTTCCAGGGCGTGGGTTTCAGTTCTAATTCCATCGTATAATTTCTGTCCGCCTTCATAATTACTCACTTTGGGCAACTTCTTTCACTGCCTTTAGTTCTACAGTGACAAAAGATGAAAGTGATAGTTTTCCTTTCTCTTTCTAGATAATTTTTCTTCATAGCATTTAAATCCTTTTATTTGAGATAAATTTCATAAGAATAAGTGGTTCAATCCAAACCTACTTTCTACCTTGAACTTATGCCAACGTTTCTCAACTTTATTGAGGTATTATCTATATATACTAAGTATATCGAATCCATTTATGGTTAATCTATGGAATTAATTTACTTAATTTCATCCTATATCATTTGCTGTATTTTGTTTATGTATAATATCTATATGTAGTTATTTCTGATGTTGTTTAAGGATAATTCAACGTTAAAGTTCTTTAAATTAAATTATGTCATATTGACTTCTCAAACTGCGAACTTATAATAGTAAAATATATCACAAAATCTATTTGCGTAGTGTTAATAAACAAAATTCCTAATACTACTTATAGCAAAACACATTTCTGATATTTGAGAGAAAATGTCCTTAACGAAGAGAAAGTCCATGTTTGCCTAAGATAGAGGTGGAAATATATAAAATATGAACAAAATGAAAATAATATGAAAATATATGTAATGAAAACATTATGAAAATATGCCGTGCTACTGTTTCTTAATATAGACTAAATTTAGGTCTAATTAGGGTGGATAAAGGAAAGTGAAACTTTCAAGGCCAGCTATCCTTTTTATAAAAGTTACGTACGTATTCTTTGGCTGACATATATTTGTGGAGATGTGTTGTATAGTCCAAAATATCTTTTATTGAAAACGATCCAAAGGTTGTCTGTGAGTGAATGGATTATTATTAGAAGATAAAGAAATGAGTAGATAGATAGATGGACTCTTTATTGGTGAGGTTAGGCCCAGGTGTGCCTGTAGTAGTAGTTGTGGTACTGTGTGGGAAAAAATGTGTGCAAGTGATGTTTGACAAAAAAAAACCCACGTTGCGGGAAAACATCCACAGAGAAAGGGGGGAAACAGTGAAAACACAGTAATAAAAATATAAATAAAATACAATATAACATAGATATATAAATAATGAGTGGTAAGATGCAATACATATACAAGAGAATTGTTTGTACAAATAAGTTTAAAGAATATTAAATGAGTTAGTGAGAGAGGTACAATATAAGAACATTAAGCTTCGTTATTATAATTATGATGAAGACTTAAAGCTAAGATAAATACATTATTGATAATCATTTCATTAGCCAGAGGCTTTCGTCGAACAATCTATTTTCTTGGACCGAATGAAAATAGAAGCATGGAAGAGAAATACTTCAATAGGAGATCGAGCGCTACAATTATTTAAACAATTTATAAAATGATGTTGTGGATATTTGAGTAAAGAGGTTTTTCTTAAATAAGAAATAGATCAATTGTTATGAGGTTAAGAATACCAATTAAATTGGGATAATTTATATATTCACCTACCCCAAATAAAAGTGTCTATGCTCAGCTTAATAAACAACGTTACTATTATTACTTTGTGATTTTTATGTATCATCAATTATTATTAAAGTTTTCAATTTATGAAATTTTAGTGTACTAGTCTACCTATTGAAAATCTTAACGGCGATACAGAACTCATCTAATTATTTAGATAACGGTTAACTCATTTACATGTTACCAATTGATTCCTCTCTGAAATCACGGTTTTGGCATAACATAGTAAATGCCTTGAGACAGTAAGTAGTCTCCCCTAAAATGGCTGAAAATACTCAAATCGGTTCCAGAGGATTAATGAGATGAAGGGTGTACTAATTCGTGCAGCTTATTCTATAGTTTTCCCCATTGAATTGTGAGAAACTTCGAATAATCGCTCAGTCTTGCTCCACAACTGTATTATGGTTCCTTATCCGACCGAAACCGCGTTTTGAAATACATTACAAGCAGTCTGCCGAGCACGTTCGCTCACCCGCTTTTCACGAAATTCCGATTAAATCCAGTATGATTGAGACCATCAAAATTCAAGTATCCATTATCAATTGACACCATAATCGACGTGTTGTTCCATTAGTCCTTCGTACGGTGGGAGTCAAACTCATTTGGGCGCATTTCCCGGAATACCCTTGGAGCTGCTCGGATGGCTTTTGAAGAATGAAGCGGTCTATCGTAGTTGATAGCTTCGGAAAGCGGTTCTATTTGCGGCTGAGATTGATTTAACTGGGGAAGAAAGCACAGCCCATTTTGAACGCAGGTTTAAAATGGATAACATGCGGATTACTCGATCCAAATTAGAGAGACCGAAGCGTACGTCAAACACAATGAGGGCCTTGTAGAATATACAAAGTGTGCAATTAGCAAATTTTCCTCTGGTATCGCCAGAATATGAATTATGGTGAAATAAATATGTATTAGAATACGTAACGATTTTATACATTTGATTAGTTATAGTTTTTTTATAGGTATTTATTTCCAAGCTTATTGTATGTATGCTAGATTTCTGTGCAATACTGATAGTTAAGTTTTTATCTATAATGAAATTATTTTACTTGTTATGTGTGTATACGATTATAAATTTGATGATAAAATAAAGGACTGAAGTTTCTCATTTTTCAAATCTCATTTTTAATATCAAATTCAATTCTTACTATTTAATATTTTTATAAAATTTTAAGAATATAAGAATTTTTACTGAACGGGTTTTATTTTTTTGTGAATTTTGCACAAGTGGTAATAGTAAAGATTCTTGTATAATGGACCAAGTACCGCTGAATGATATTCATTCTAAGAATATATTGTATGAGTTTAAAATTTAACAATCCTCACGAAATCATTTGCTATATATTTAATTCAAATTTTTACTACAAGTAAATGGCATTTCACACTTAAAATGTATGAAATCAATTATATCAGAAAATGATGAAAATTCTTGATCTCTTGATTCTGAAACTTGAATACGAACATTTGATAAATGTTCACTCATGCAATCGTGTCAATACATTTCATTTTTTGCTAATATTGTGTTTTCTTGCTTTCAGGTGGGTATTTTTTCTGATCTGAATGTGATATACATTCACTTACTTCCCTACTTTGAAAATTATCGTTTTCTTCTCTTTCGGTAAGTACAGGTACTTATTCAAACTCGTTTAGTTGTTAAAAGGAAATCTTCATGCTGAAATAGTTTGAAACGATATTCGGATTAGAAATACCTCTTTCTGATTATAAATAAACGCATTCTATTCTTCGTTTAACTTTCTTCGCATTCAATATTAAAATCAATTTCCCAGTTTTATGAAACTTCCCGTCATAACTTTCCGTTACGCTTAAACTCGGATGTACTTCCCACCTTCTGCTTCTAGTCCCTTCCTCCTCAGCCTTAGTTATGGGACATGTGCCCCAAGAAAGGATATTACCATCCTTTTGTACCTCAAGACTAGGTATTTTAGAAAGCCATGCAAAATATGCCAATCATTATACATTCTTGCTTGAGATTCCCATGCTACAAACGCTTTCTTGTTAGCTGTTTTAGCGGCTAAAATACACTTCTTGCTCATAAAGGTAGAGATGATATTAGATATCCACATAATTCCGGGATTAAATTTCGAACAATATTCTTTACGTTTGCATTTGAAATATTATATTTTATCATTATATATTAAATTAAATAAATAATATTATAATTAAATAAATAATATCATAATTATTAAATAATAATAAATACATATTTAATTAAATCATCCTCTTTGATCAGATTCCAATTTTCTATGCAACGGCGATGTTTTAAAGGATGTTTAAATTTTAACTGTTTAAATGCGTGTCCTTTGATAAAGGCTGAACAATCCTTCCATTATTAGGTTAACTTAGCGTTTTCAATATCGCTGAAAGCAAGTGTACCACAATAAGTTAATAAGTCTTTCGTTTATAATTTTATTTATTTATGATACTTGGATGACTTAAAGTTCGATAAAACAGGTTTGAAACTTCTCTTTGCTATTAGCTTCTGCTATCGCTGTCCTCTCGAGGTTACTTTCGTCAATTATTAATTAACTGTGTTTGCCAACACAAGAAAGTAATCATGGTGCTCTATTGGAAACTCAGAATTGGTTGAGTGTTTCGTCAGAGAATGAGATTAGTAAAAGCTCGTCTTATTTCTGATAATTTTCATTTCCTCTTAAACATTCTAAATCATTAGATTTCTTCATAAATAATAAAGAAAGATAAAATTCGCTGATTGGGCCGAGACTTCTTGGTAACTCACCATCAGGAACAAATGAAAATATTGATTTTTACTAACCATAGAACATTTTATATGGAAACGACAGTGGTTTCGATTCATGGTCATTTCCAAATAAAAATTTCCTGTGGTTAGTAAAAGTTTCATTTTTTTCCCTAAGGAAGATAAGTTTTGTATTTTAATAAGCATTTAATGGCAAATTTATGATCATGTATTCACTTATATTTACTATGCCCGTAAGATTATTTAGCGAATTGAACCGAGAATTCACAATAATTTGGTGGATATCAAATTCAAGAAGAACAAAATTTCTTTTTACTAATCAATTCTCTTGAATAATATATGAAATAGGTCTTCTAAGAATTTCCAAAGGTATGTTAAATATTTTCCTCTCATTTAGCTTCGCTTTTTCGATGTATTTCTCAGTATTGACTAATGATATGGATAGCAAGTACGTATGAGAGACATTGCGAAATGAGAAGAGATACCTGGTTAAGTTTTGGCGGCAAAGTAATGGTGCATTACCATGATGAATATGCATTCCTAGTCCTCTGAGTTAGTTCGGCTTGTTTACTTTAATGCGTACCACGGAGGAACGACTGCATACGCTATTTACAGGTTTACAAACGGCGATACCCTGCAGATCAACGCCATTCGCCCGAAATCAAACAGAATAAATGCAGATTCCCACTCGCCCGATATGTTAATTGTCGAAAAGCATTTACTTGATGCGTTCACATGATTGGTTTATCGCTGCGGCTTTTTCACCGAAATCCTATGAAATACCATCAAAATCGATTAATAATCCAAAGGCTCGCTTAAGATTCATTTCATTATCCGAATTATAGAATGCACGCCGGGAATTCCATCGAAATTAAGTTGTTTCTGGTTTCCCTTTTCGAAAAAAACCACACGGAATTTGCGTGTTTTGTTTTCATCGAAAACGCGAGTGTTAAAGAGGTAAATGATTTAATGCTTTTAGAAATTAATGCGTTTCGCGTTACTCTGACAAGTTGATTGAAACTCACATGCGCGCGAGTTCGTCGTAGTGTCACTTTCATAAACCTCCCGGATCCGCGAAAATTGAAAGCGAAGAATTATTTTTACCTTCGCCTCATTCCCTCTCGACAGGGCATGAATAATTAACCTGGAGAAGAAAACGAACCGCCCCGTAGGAGGAGAGTATTTTTTTAAATATTCAGAATCCTTAAGTTTAACGAGATTATCGCGGGATTTTTGTCCGCGTTGCATAATGAAGGGGATGACCGAGTTTCGAGGGCACGTGCGAAATCCGAAGCGGCCGAACGCGGAACTAAAACAAGGCGGTCGTAAAGTAACGAGCCCGTAACGAGCCTCTAATTACCGCGAAACGGTAATATCCATCTCGGGGAAACCGCGAAAAATCGCGCGAAGAACAACCGCGAGAAACCGTGGGACCGGATAGGAAGAAGCGGCGAAAATAAAGGTTGCGGGAAGTAGGTTAGATAAGGAAGGGACTTCTATTTCAGTGGCACGCGAAAGCGATGATGAGCGATGCATTTCCGCAAAAAATTCCCTCCGCCCCTAGGCGCTTTCCTTCTCGTTTCGAAGGCACACACATTGACCGGCTCTTCTTTTATTTTTATCCCCAGAATAACGAGGGAGGGATACGCTCGAAGTCTCCCCGAGATGGATCTTTATGATATTTCTCGAGGTCGCGGTATCCGGTGGTGATAAATGTGGCAATAATAAACGGGGCCGTGGATAAACCTTTGAGTCGGATGGTTCGGCCTTCCCCACACGGTTTTTCCTTTATTTTTTGAGTGGGTTGGCGCACGGGCTTTTTTAGGGTTGGCAAGGTGATGAAGGTGGTTCGAGAAGTAAGGTTGGGGGCCGTCCACGTATGACATACAACTCATGCATAATGCATCCTCGCAAACAGCTCCCTCCTTTGTAAGACCCTCTGCTAGGAGAGTATAATTCGTGTGTAATTTATAGAGTGCGGGGGCGGAGCCCGTAGAATGTAACGCCGCGAGGCGAGTAGCACCACCTACTTGTCCGCCCTAATCTACCCTCTTTCTCTCTCCTATCACACACCTCGCCCTTCAACCCCCTCCCAAGGCTTAGTTTCGACTGCAAGGCGGTTCTTTCCACTGTCCAGCTTTCTCGCTTTCCTCTTTCGCTATTAGCCTCGGCATTCCGCGGGAGACGGAACGCTGAACGCGGTGTGTTCTGGGGAAAAGTTTGACTCGTCCGGAGGGCAGTTAGCATGATGCGTGAATTATGAGATATTAAAGCTCTGGAGATGGATTAAGCCTCGCGAACATTAGAATACTCTCTATTTTGTATGCTGGTGGTTAGACTTAGGGGATTGCTGAACAGAACTGTTCGCGTTTGAGTGTGCATATGTAATGCCTGGTCAGTCCATATATTATTGTGATTTTTCACATGTGTTTCACAAAGACAGAAATTTTATAAGATTGAAATAAAATAAAAACTCTTATGAAAGTGGCAAGACTTGGCTGAAAATGACCGTGAATACGTACTGAATATCGATTTATTTGATTGTTTTTTATTTATTTTCACTATGAATTCCTACGAACTTTAGGAATTTATTACGTGCTTGAATTTATAATTTTATAAAATATGCATTTAAATAATTATCACATTTATTAGCCTAGATATACATGTATAATTTACATTGCAAACTTTTACTTTATTGGCCAACTGTATTCTTTCTGATGGCTCTCCTCACTTGAAGTAATAAGCTTGAGTTACATAATCATTTTTTATCGATTAATTCTAGTCCCAGGTAGAGTATGGGCTATCGAGCTGTTATTGCGTCACTTGAAACATAGGTTAAATAATTTTAATCCTTCTTTTACAATGGCTAATTATGTGACAGGTCATGTGCATGTGTCATGTCAAAAATTGCCGCATTTGCAGGTGGTTATCATTATTAATCGAAGTTGTCATTGATTTTAATGAACACAAATTGCCTAAGACCGAGTAATATTTCTCAGACCAAAATTTAACTTCAATTTCTTTCGACATTCAAAGTGTTTTCATAGAAAACATTGCTGTAAAACATTTTTATGCACCAGTAAAATTTGATTTATAATCGTTTGAACTCATTTATTATTATATATTTTATCTGGTACGAAAGGAGAATATAATACAAGCTCACCTTTTTGGCAATAATTCCCATTAATTGACAACTGTCGCCGTTCGTGAAATATTTGCTTAGCTATTCAGCTATAATTATATTTTCTGCATTTTAATTTAAATAAATATTTAAATTGCGTTTTCACTATGAAATTTGTCAGAGATTCGGTAACATTGTCTCCTATTGAATATCATTCAAATTCGTGCAGCTTTATATTTTCTGGATAAACTCGATCTTCTCCTTGCCGTATGAATACAACGAGATGACTATCGGAAAAATCTTTATTTTAGTCCATTGTGATCTCATCAGTATATTGTCTTCCGTATTGTGCAATTTCAGATATGTGTTCAAGTATGCATAAAAAACCAAACTAATTCTAGATCGCTTCATTTTAATAAAAGTCCCCCTTCTAAAAGTTTGCGGAAACTTTAGAACTTTAGAATTTTTTACACGTTAATAAGTACCACAATGTTAAACCTGAATCCATAACGTTTATGCGATAAAGGAATCGATAGATCTATTACCCGTAAAGACAGGCTTTAGTTAGTTGTGGTTAAAAAAACCTGTGTAGCATATGCTAAACACAGCATAAAATAAGCCGTTATTGCATCACCTGTTATTTGCATAATACGATCATGAGATGGTTTCTACTTCCGTCAGCCTTCTCTATTCTATGGAGAAATGCTGGAAGACGCCGTTAAAGTCTCTTTTTTAGTACACGACGTCTTAGGATATGATTCCAAGATGGAAGTTCTTTGACGCTTAACGTTCCGCGAGGCGGTCCCCTTAATTGCAAAACCCCGGCGCAAAGTAGCTCTTAGGAAGAGACGTACGCCCAGGAACGCCCTCGCTAAAGGAGCATCGGACCCGAAAATGGCGCGAAGCTAACGCCGCACGCAATCCTTCTTTGCGCATTTTTATCGCGTTTCCGGTGGAAACCCCATCGGTTCCATCTCATGCAGGGCTCATCCCATGCATTCTACGTTCGAAATCTCGGGCGTGCTCGGGCCGCAGGAGCTCACGGGAAATGAGGTTTTTATCCCTCGGAAAAGGGGTCTGCCCCGGTTTATTTCGTCAGAGGAAGTTAATGCGTCATGCAGATGAAAAGAAGGGCCGAGATTAATAGCTTTGTGCGTAAGAAACGTCGGGAGGATGAACAATGGGATTGAGACGGAAAGACCTTGAGGATGGGGTATAAGTGGAGGAGATAAGGAAACTGATAATGGACGATGAAATCGGGGCAGAATGATGAAGGAGCGAATGCATGGAACGGTATGAGAGGGTATTGAAAATAGAGGGCAATATAGATGGTGGGGTAAGTAGATGATAAAGTCTATTTCCCGGTAGAATGAGGGGTCATGAAGCCACTCATTATATGCCACAGTTCCCTCCATTCTCGTAACATGAATATGCAAAAATAGCGGCTGACTCTCATTAAAAGCTTCCGTTTATTAACCGAGAAATCCTTATTTTCTCTTCATTATGACTTCTTGGCATTCTACTCGCTGGTATAACAACTCTTTTTGTGTATAAAACTTGCATTAAGGTTATTATCAAATATGGAAGCTTACAGTAAAGGTCGGAAACTTGATTCATAATTAACCTAATTTACCAAAATTTAATATTTTCTGTTATTCGAAATATTGGTTCAAAAAAGTCCAAATTATATTTTGGATTTTTAAAGAAAATAAGGAAATTAATAACTTAAAGATTAGAAAAATAGTTACCGATTCACAGTGTGTCCGAAGGCATATACTCAAATATACATCCTATGATCTTATATTTCGTATTAGATATAATGGTGATGATGGAGTGGAAGGAGTTTAATAAGAAAAATACCGAAGGCTCGATCTAAAATAGAGGATCTTGTAGGAGGGCCATACCCATACCTAAATACCCATCGATCAATTTGTATTGAATTTTCTTTTAAAATTACAAAATAAAATTCGGAAATAGCAGTAAATAGTAAATGAAATAATTTTTATGATCAAATCTCAGAAAAAAATGAAAGGCCCGTACCGGTAGGCTAATATATGTTTCATCTAAAAATTGGGAATCGAATCGACATGCGAAAGGTGAAAAAAGATTAATTTCAGTCACTAATAGAATCTGCTAATTTGTAAGAGATAATACCGGTTATCACCTTTCAATCATTGAAAGTATGTTCGATTGAAGCAAGTTTATTCAGTTTATCTGATAAGTACTGTATTTTTTATTTAGAACGATGATTAGCTATGGCTCACCATAAACATCAACAAGCGTATCGCTTAATGGGCTATTATGAACCAAAAATCAGTCGTTTACAGGGATTCCTATGCCAAGTATCAGTTATAGTCATTCTGCAGCGACAACTGATTAGATTAGCATCCCTCTCCAATAAACTTCTGTCAAAGTAAAACAGAAACATGTTTAGAGAAGGGAAATATAATAGACCTAGTTACGTCTTGATAAGAGATGAGAGGCTGAGGAAGAAAGTAATAAATATAGAACGGACTGCACACAGTATGACCGGAGGGCCAGGTAATAGAGGAGTAAGAGAGAAAAGGGATACAAAACGAGAAAAATGCAAGGGGAAGAGAGCGCACGAGATAGGATCTCTGTGGAATAGGAGTTTTAAGGAGCTGTTTGACCCCGTTTTGCGGTTCGCCAGAGTATTCTAAAGAGCACACTCGAATGTCTTTACTTCTGTTTGACTTGAAGAGTCATAACGACAAGGGAATGGCTCCTTTTTCCAGCTCAAGTGGAGGTTATTTCGTCTTGCTGTCTCATTTTTCGCTCGATTGGCGATTTTAATAAAAATAGGATTGCGCCGCACAGTTTAACTTTTAATCAGAATTTCATATTCAAGTACCGGGGGATTCCGTTGTGGATACTGTTCGTAAGAGGACTCCTTTTTCATTGTACTGATTTAAGCTTCAGTATTTTAGTCCGCTTGGCCGTTGTATGATTTTGTTGGAATCTCCGGCGAAGCATTATTGCCAGAAGTAATGTAGTATTTCTATACGATGATGGTCAAACTATTTTCACTTAGCCTTAATGCTATATAATTGCTAGAATAGACGTTTAAGTAAAGTTTTTTAGTGTAAGCGAAAAGGATCAATCTCCAGCAAGTTCTGGGAATCTAAAGATTAGCTAACAAAAGAAAAGCAGAATTAGGTGAATTGGAGACCTAGTAAATAAGAATCTAAAACTTATTATTGAAAGCACACTCCAACAACAATATAGCTATGTATATTTGAGATGAACATTCCTTACGTCGAAACTGGGAGGAAATTCAATTCAATTTGGAACCTGCGCTTCTTTTTGTAACTATCCTTTACGTACATTTTTTTAAAATCAAGCAACCTAATTTTATTCTTTGGAAATTGTAATATTAAATGAAAACTTCGACTTATAAAGAGATATACCAATGATCTTGCTATTTTAGTTTTGTTTTACTATTCTGTTATAAATATCGAATTTTATCTATTTCAGCTTTAGAAAATATTGGCAGTTACTAAAAGTTTGTAGTCTTTCCGTTATCTCTTAGTTTCTGTTGATTAAAAAAAAAACATTCTTTTCGTTCATTTACATCGTGATTTGAAAACTTTTATTCAGTATTGGATGTTTATTTAGATTTTCAGTGTAAACAATTGTAATGTTTGTTTTGGTAATTCCAAATAGCGACGCTTAAATTATATGAAATTAATAATTTTATAACTTTATATAAATATACTATATGAATTTCTAAATTTCACATCGTTAATTATATTCTTACTAAAACATGGTGTACAGTTTGAAGAATATTATGAATAAAATAAACATGTTTATCTTATGATTCTCAAAGGTTTCGAAATTTTACCAAAGTGCTTACTTCTCTAACATTTTTCACCGGTGTCATTCCCATCAAAGCACAGAAATTTGCCGACTCTCCCCATTCAAATATTTAACAAGCCCAGTCGGCGAAGTTTGATACGGAAAAAATGCGATCGAGTCGTTTTGAATTATATAAATATTCGCTTTTAGAAGAACCCGAATCTCTGGCGATATTATTTTTCGCCGTGTATCCCATTGTCCCCGTACGCCGCAAACTAGCCCCGCGGCTAATCCTGGCCTCGATGGAATCGAATCCAATGGACGGGATTGTCAGAATGAAATATGTGCCCATCACATTCTACGTGGTTTAACTCCGACGAAAGTACCGGGGGTGACAAGAGGTGGCGCTGTGGATAAGTATGGCTTCTCGCCGCTTGTTTGCCTCCTGAACTACTAAAACTTTATATCCTACACGTATGAGTTCAAAAACTGCACTATAGCGCGGCTTTAACCGAGGATAGCGGGAATTTTGCCGAACTATAAATTATTTCGCCTAACTCTATCATCTTTGTTGTACTCAAATACGGTCTATATCAAATACTGATAAAATGGGATATTCTTGCTATTTTTCTCATTGATACTCAAATAGTCCTTTCTTTCATAAAATTTTAATTATTTCTGAGGAACATATTCATATCTATTATAAATAAAATGATTGAGCACGCCTTTTAATATATTGCAGTTAATCTATATGAGTTATTTAGGGAAAGGGAATCATTTTTGGTGAACATATTTATATTTTTTATAACTATAGTGATGATTAGGCAAGTTTTTTTTAATATTTCAGTTTATCATCTATATGAGTTATTAAGGGAAAAATCGTGTTGGTGAATAATATTTTTGAAAATTTTGCCGTTTCATTCTGTAGTTATATTTTGATTCTCAATTTAGCTATGTAAATTCTGAAAATGACAACTCATTTCATTGCTGATGATTTTTAATTCCATCTAAACAGTAAGTCATCCATTCTGACCAATGTATATTCTTTTTTCTGAAAACCGAATGATTCTTGAGCTGGTTACCAAAGAACACATAATCATCAACTAGATATTAATATTTCCTATCATTCTTTTGCAAACATACAGAATAATCTCAATAAATGGGTGATAAAATACATGAATGAAAAAAAGCAAAGCTGATAGGTATCATAGAATTATGAGTGATGTTATTTTAAATATTTGTAGAAAAATACTATAACAGTAATTAACCCCTATATCACACCATGCCTTTTTAGAATGGTATGTTTACTTATAATAGCTTTTTGAATAAAGAGTTTGACCGGCGAAATAATTGTTCCTAATAAAAAGAACTCTATATTAGGCTCCTGAATAGTCATGTGGACAGCACGTTAGCCTTTGATGAAAGCGGTCCCGGGTTCGATTCCCGGAGGGAGCCAATGTGCAAAATGACCTAAGCTGTCGAAGCACTTTTAACAATACTAATACTACTACTGAAGAACTCTGTTGGAATGTTAGTCGCGGAATATGGTGGCAAAGTACGAGCTGATAGTAATGCCGGTTAAAGAGAGCCTTAATATCTCCATTTTGACCCTTTGTCGGAAGACTTTTTCTTCAACTTCCTCTCGATCAATCAAGGAGAGTTATACTTAAACCCTCCATTTTCCTGTTCCTCCAACTCTCCTCGGGACGCCCTTACACGATTCGAGCGGGATATTTCGCGGCTCGCATCGCTCCGTCTATGGGATTCCAATTAGGACCGGATCCGAAATCTCCAGCGGCAACACTGTGTTTACCAAATCCTCGAGCGTCGGAATCAATTCCACTCATTTATTCATTGGTTTCGTTTGAGTTGAACAAGGGAGAGGGAGACGGGTATATTAAGAGTAGCGGGAGTCGGGGACTTTTTGAAGAGATTGGAAGAGTTTTTGCGCATAAGTCGATTTGCCCCACGCTCTTTCTCTCCCCCGATTCTCTCGCCATCAAGCCAGGTGTTAGCCGGGGAGGAAAAAGCGGGAGAATGGGCGGAAAAGGCCGAAAAAATGACGGGAAAAATATATAGTCCCTCGCAAATGCGATTATATGGGGAGAGTGAGGGTTTTGGATGTTGGGTTGGAATTGATTGATCACGTGACTGTGGAGATTTTTGCCGGATTGGGAGAGCGAATCTCTGGATCCCGTGGAACGAGGAAAGTGGTCCAGTCATTATAGCTCCAACGATGAAGGCTCCACGGTTAAAAATGACTGATGGAGAGAGAGATCGTGAGTGGTTGGCTGCGTGCTCGCTCGCAGCACGGGCGCAAATTAAATCCCGTGCGGTTCGCGGCAGATTTAGGATGAATTCGTGTCGGCCCAGTGATTATTTCTGCAAATCTTTCAGTTTTCCCGATTTTTGCGCCTCTGTCCATATTTTTCCGGAATACAATCGCGCGGTGGAATTAAATTGCACGCGACGTTAATTAAACTAAAACTTCGGGGGTACTATGAAAAGCCGGGGGATTATTTTTCTCTTTTTTTACATAACGTATTTTCCGCGAGATTTTGTTTTTTTGTTTCATTAGTGTTCCCTCCTGAGATTATTATTTTGAAATATCTCAAGGCCTTCGGTTTGTTTTGTCTGTTTCCGTTTCCGTTTTACGGCCCAAAAGAGGATTGAAACTCAATTCACTTTGGAAGTCCCGCGAACAATTATTTTCGTGTGATTTGGAATACCTCCATGTAATCATGGCTGTTGCTCACTGCCCCTTTTCCCCGTTCAAGTAAAAAAATACGCGTATACGTCTTCATATTGAGTGCAATACATTATGATTTCATGACAATCACGATGAATCATTAATCTTAAATGGATTTAGTGATTAGCTAATTTGTTGTTGCTTTACTTTCGAGGCAAAGTCTTTCTATTACTGCTTTTTAATAGTTAGAAGTATTTTTAGGCCCTATCGAAGCTGCAACTTACTGCCAAGGAATTGGAGATTAATTGAACTAAAATACGGAATCGGATGGAACTTTCCTAGCTATCACTGTTGTCGATACTAGTTCATTTTTCTTTCGATTGTCATCGGTTTACGAGTATTCCATCGATGAGAAAATGTAGTAAAATATAATTCTGAAAACTTTTACTCGATCGGTGTTTTGCATCTCCGTCACTTAGAAATCAGCACTCGTTAATATTAATTTCTGTATTTTCAGTAGAGAGATTTCATTTCTTAAACTCTACTATATTACTTTATTACAGCAAAATATTTGGGTATATGTATCTTCCTCTCTTTTACTAATATTATAATTTTGCACTCCTTTTTTCGATAGTTATTAATAATTCATATTTTACACGACAATTCTATGTAAAATATGGTTCAATACGTGACTTCGATATTTTTCTTGCATTATTAGCTTTATGAGTGTAAACATATTTCTTAGTAGCCAGCTACACGTCTCAATCTCTTGTTCGTGAATATTTAGCCCGATGTATGTAATAAATAATAGTTTTATCAAAATATATATCCCTGTGTTGCTTATCCATGACTACACTCTTTGCGAGGTTATTTTTTTAATAGATTTTTGCTATAGCAATTGATGTAACCTACTTCATTTTCTGTAGGTTTTATCTCAAATACTTGTTTTTATTTCAGTGTTCTTAAACTACTTCCAATATTTTTACTTTTTTGCTGCAAACTTTTGTGCAAAAACACCTACGTTATGTTTTCACTCTGCTGAATAGCCGCTTCTCGTTGTCGAACTCTTCCGGATGTATTGCAATTCTCAATATTCTTTCGCTGCTCCACACTTATACCTACTTCTCCAACTTCGTTTCCCTCGCAACAATATGCGATTCTCTTTTTTTATCTTTCAAAACCCTTACGTCACACACTCCCTCCTCCAGATTTCCATGTTTTTCAATATATTCCCTTCCATGCTTTAAAAGACCCGAGTCGGAGACGATTCTAGGACCAGTAGACTGAAAAACTCAAAGTTTTATTCCCTTTTAAATGTAGATGGCACGCTTTTCCCCGCTCCTTTTTACATTTCGACCGTGCGCGAAAGAAAGGGGGAAGGATGTCTAGTTGTGATCCAATATAGGATTTATTGGAGTGGAAAATTCGGAGAAAATATTTCTCTCTTTTCCCCTCTGGAAACCCTTTGGCTTCGGTCCTTCCCCAACTCCTTCAAAGGGATAGAGAGAAATGAATTAAAACTTCCTTCCCGCTTATTTTATATGCAAACGTTTCCTTCGGCAAGACATTTCTATTCCTTCGCTCAGTTTTTATTTTCCGCCCGAAATTCGGAATCACGATCGCGGTTGTTTTTTCATCGGACGCCTTTAAATTATTTGGGGTTTGGATAGCGTCCAACCGGATTTTCGCTCTACCTTTTCGCCGGCGGAGCTGACGATAGTGAGCTTTTTAAAGCGAGTAATTGCTTCCAGCGTTGTTTTTTATATGTTTACGGTTTTCTTGGTGCCATTCCGCAATCCGATGGAAGACTGTCCCCCGTAAGTCCTCTAATTCCCACGCCCTCCGTATATGGTCCACAGGAGGCGTTTCGTGGGTGGGATGTATTTATTTTCTTTTTTTTCTTTCTCATCTCGCTCGCCAATCCTCTCTCGTTTTGGTTCAACGATTCCATTCACGCCTGCTCCTCTAGCCTACTTTCCCGTTGGACCGTGTTTATCTCTCTTTAATTCATCAAAAGATCCTAATCTATTTAATAGTATATAAATTCGGACGATAATCTTGAATAAAGTAGTTTAATGTTCTTCACCACTCTGTATGTGCAATGTAACAGCTGGGATATTTAAAAACTAAACTATATGCATCTATCATTTAAGGTAGTGTTTTGGGATCTTCGTTTCCCTTTGTAAAATTAATCTCGATGCTACTTTAAAAAAAACATTTACTTATGAACTTTTAGCTTGCGTTCTTCTTTTTGCCTTCTTTTTCTTTTACTTATCTTTTTCACTAGGATATTCTCCGTATGAAAATAAACCGCAGACTTAGTCAGTTCACATCGATTATATTCTCTGTAGTTTAATGCTCTCATTCTATAATCTTTAAATCCATCATTTCTATCCATTTGATAATGGTATTCAAACCGTATGCTAAATTTACACTCAATTGACATTTTATTGTTGCTTTCGTTTCATACTTCTTATAGTAAAATATTCTAAAATCTTATTCCATTTTCTTTTTCTTTTTATTTAATTTACTCTCAAAATACCAGATTGGTTTCGATTATGTAATATACCTTAAAATTTTTAGTAAGGTAGGTTATCAGAGTAAATGTTTTTCCTCTTTTCAAGTAATCTTTCTCTCTATTTATATCCTGAGATTTCATTCAGATAAGCCGAGAAATAGGGAATATAAACTTTTTTAAAATTAAAAATGGAAGAATGTATTTCATGGGATATTGTATCATTCAACGTAGAGGATCGCCTTGGGTAGGATTACTCATGAAAATGATGGTATAATATTAGTGATAATGTATTTATTCTTACGTTAAAATGGCAAAACTATCTTGCTATGATATTAGCCTTCAGTTTCTTTCACGTTACTTTTGATATTGATTCTAAACTTGCAGATTCTGATCTGCAAGTTTAGAATCAATATCAAAATGCAAAAGATTACAAGATTACAAAGTTTTCCGGGTAAAGGGAAATTGTACGTTCTGCAAACATTTACTTATTCTTAATTATAATGTCGGAATGAGTGGCGTATAATACAAAAAAAATAATACATAATCCTCTTAACTACATTTGATAGATTAGAGGGCACTATTGTATGAGCGTATAGAATTTGAGGGTGCTTTGGAGTGAATGAAAAATGAAGGGGTCGAATATTGAAGTGTGAATATTACCAACTCTTTCATTGGGGCAATAACTCCGCTCCATTGATTCCTGAGGGCTCATCAAGAGATTTATTAAGGCTATGCAATTAATGGATTGTGAAACAATGCGATCAAAGCGTCAACGAAGATATTCGCGCGGAATTTTACAAAGCTTAGGAAACGAACCGTTGTTCGCTTTTCCGAAGAATAAATCGAAATCATTACTTCGCTCGTTCTCCGTAATTTTCCTATGCAATTACTTTGTTTTCATACGTCATTAACTCAGCTTTCGGGGAGCCTGGTGTCTTAAATTTCTCCCTCAATTCCCGCTCAGTTTCACTTAATCCCCGCATTCCTGTTTTAATTTGTTTCTGCGCGTTTTTCCCATTTTTTATCCCCTGGAAGTAAAAAGCGGTGGTTAGATTCGAATTGGTGGAATTAATGACTCGCATTATGACGTAACTCATTCTCCTCTTATTGTTCGCTCCCCTTGTTTCTTTTTGCCTCCCGGGCGGTATCGGAAATATTCTATTATCGTGATTTACATTCCTAGCCCTTTTTTTAATACGCTCACAAAAGAATTCCAGAATCTCGCCATTTGCCGTTCCGGCTGATTGGTTTTTATTCCAAATCCCCGACTAAACCTTGTGAAGCGTTTGTTGTTTCTATTCGGTTCGCATGCAAGTATCGCATTCGGCCCTTTTTTTCCCGTTTCATTTTGCCAAAAATAGCGCGCCGCCGTGAATATTTCATATTTTTGGAGGAGCTCTCTCTTTGAATGGGAAGCGTTGTTCTCTCTCCCCCACCCACGCTCTCTCTCTCTCTCTCTCGCCATCCGCTTTGTCCGAATAAATCCTTGGGACGTTAATCTCATTTGACAGCGGCGTTGATTCGACGTAAAAAATTGCGGATGGCATTCCTTTTTCCCCGCTCCCAATCGATGCATTTCGATCGGTATTAATTCCGCGGACACATGTTTAAACGGTTTGATTTATCTGTCGCTGCCTCACCTAGATGAGATCACTTCTACTCTTTTTGGATTTTCATCTTCGGTGCACAATATCACCCACTTGATTCGCGTGCGAGCTTGTCAGAAGTGTCGGTCAGTTATTCGGGCAAATCTGTGATAACGGTTGATGGCGAATATCTGATCATATATGTATTTAAATTAAAGACGGTGAAAGTTTCATCAATTTCATACAAATTCCACTATTGGTGGAACTTTTACATGTTATAATGTTACCTTTCAATCAAGCCATTAAAAGTTTTCATTGTGAAATTCCATCAAGGCACGCTTGAAAATATTTATTTAGTAACTTCATTAACTATCTGGACGATACTTGTATGCATTTGATCCCATCTCCTCTATAAGCTACTGCAATTATATTTATTTGCAGCTGCATTATTTATTTTAACCAGTGTTTAGTAAATCAGCCGTAACATACCTCATGTATATTTTATAATATAGTTATTTGGAACAAAACTTGGCCATCAAGAATTATTTTAAGCAACCATATACTGAGTTAGCATTCAGTAATATACGCACACTCAATTTTGATAGCTTAGGTAATTTTTCACCTTGATTTGTTGTAGTGAATTATTTATAAGATGCATTTGTTTATTATTTTTTAATAATATTAAAAGTATAAGCTTATTTCTCATAAAAGCCATTTGAATGTCTCTATTCTTTATGCGATACAAAATGTATTCCTCGTTTAAAAGTAAGTAATTTGAGGGTAATATTTAAAAATATTAGAAGACGAAAGATCTATTGAGTTTTAGAAAGACTTTAATTGATTAAGAAGAATAGACGTTTAAATCTCTTAATGAAAATATGTGGCTTCGTAACACTGAAAGGTTGGGTATGACGAAGATTGTAGACATATTTCGGTTAATAGAAGAACTATATGGAAAATAATTTGATCCCTCAGTCTCGGAACATTCCAAGGATAGATGAGACGTTTGAGAGACATAGTATTTTCAAATCTATAGAGTTCCAATTATATAAAAGTTTGACATACCTAATATTTGATATAATGGAAAAATGTATCTTAACTTTTCGCAATACGTAATGCCGAAATGGCACTTTCTAATACTTAACTTTACTTCATCTTCCACTCTTCATAATTCGAGAAGAAGTTGATAATTAGGATGTAGAACTCCGATAAATAGGATTATTAAGCCCGCATTACCCTATCGTAAAAACCGTCGTTATTCGTAATTTTCTCCCTCTCCTGAATCATATTCGTTTTAATTCGCCGACATAATCGTTACTCATTCGGCTATAAAAAGTCTGGCGCCTCCTCGTAAATCCCATTTAAACTCAAAAAACCTTTTCCTTTAAATTACTTCACAGGCGAGCCATCAACAACATCAGTTTTCGCTTTTGCGCCGGAATGAAGAACAGCCATTGGACGGAAAATCGTCTTTAACAAAGTTAACTCCAAATATATTCTCACGCGACGTCTTAAGGCCACGCATTCGTGCACGGGGAACATCCCTCATTTCTAAACCTCCTCTACAATTTTCGGCTCCCGATTTCCCCTGCTATTCGTCTATTTCTTATTGAAGCTCCAAACACCCACTCGGCTCTCTCACTTCCATCGGAAAGCACTTTGATTTATCTCGAGATTCGTCCTCTTCTTAAAATAGGCGCGCGATTCGTTATTCTCTCCCGAAGCCGAAGGTTACCTGCTTTGGGAGACTTTGATCATTAGGAGGGTTGCGAGTTGCTTTTCGTAACACTTATATTCTGTTGGAATATTTATTGCAGGATTTATGTCGTCTATCCTTCTGAAAATAATTTTTTTAGGTATTCCGTGAGTTCTAGGTATTAGTTTTATCTAATGCCCAGAAATACAAATATTAAATATAAAGTTCTTTAAAATCATGTTATAAAATTTTTAATTCGCACACACGTGATATTTGCGTTATTTTAGGTTATTTATGAGATCGACTGCAAGTCAAAAAAAACTTTCTTTGAGTTGATATGAATCGTGAATACTATTTATCCACAGCTTACATAGTCAACTCATTTGATATCAATTACAGCTATGGTGGATCCAAAGATTCCGCCGTCATGCTTTTCGAAGGTCGAATTCGATCTTCCGAGGATTCGGAGTCATGTACTATGTACTCGTATGATTAAATGCTCGAATAAGTGAAAAATTGAATGCAGTCGACCGCAGACGGTTTCTTATCCATTGGCAAACGATGTCCTTTGAATTTAAGGCCATTTTCAAGAGAGTTATTTCTTCTTCAGGAAGTTATCCCTCATGTCCTTACAAAATAACTCACCAGGTTTTCTTGTATGTTTCCTGATTATATTTAACCCTCTAACTTTTTTAATATTTATTTTCAAGAAATTTTTCTTAGTAAAATATATCATTCGATGATTCCTTACTATGATATACCACTGATCTTAATGTTGATAAACTCGACGTCCAAAAACTGTTCTATAAATATTTAATTCACTAGCTCTACAGACAACGTAGCGTAAAATGTATTCTGGCGTTTAAAACATGGAAACGTATTTTATTTGAGGATCCCCTTTGATAAAGCGTAAAAATACAACTAAAAATTTCAGTTCGTTTCTCGAAAGAAAGACAAAGCACATCTTTCAACAGTATCAAATTTGTTTGTTTCCGTTTATTTATTTTAACCTCGAAAACTTCTCGCTTCCACGTACTCCCGATATCTCATTGCCCTTCACAAATTATTCAACACTTACATCATAATATACATACATAATAATACACATAAATTACATACATAAATATATTCATCCGCGTATTTTATTGCCATGTTTCACTTCAAAGGGGACTTACGAGCAGAAATATCGCCTACAATTATCACTTTATTTATTTTCCGAGGGAATGAGAGGTTTAGAAAGTGTTTCTCTTTCTTCTCCTCCCTCTTTTCCCTTCTTTTGATCTCCTTTCAGCTCCTCGTGTTGCGGTAATCGAGGAACGTCGAGTCCCCTGTCGTCTTTTCGCCGTGTTTTTCCTTGGGCGAATCCCCAAGTCGAGAGGACCGCTCGGGGAATCATTTTTATTTCGAATGCATCTTTACTCTCGTCTTCCCTCTCCGTCCCACTCGCCATCGACTTGGCTACGTTGTTTTGTCGCCAATGTTTTTATTTCTGCCTCAGTAATGCTCGCCGCTTGAGTCAAACGGCTGCTTTAGGCTTTTCGTCGGCGTTACACTTCCTGAACGAGCGTAACGAGTTTATGCATTTTTACCCGAGTTTTTCCCCCGATCTTCAACGCCGTATAATTTTCTGTGTTAATGCGGTCCGGAGTGGCTCTTTGACACGACATACCATTATTTTAAATAACGTCCCCGTAGACAAAGGCGCGCTGTGTTTGTTTTTGCCCACGTGCAACATTTATGAATCCGCCGGGAAAATAAACGAGTAGCGGTTCTTTTATTCCGCAGCGATATTATTATTTTCCTTCCTACCTGCGTTCCCACAAAGTAAAACAACTTTCGACTTCAGAGAAACGAAGTGTCGAGGTAGTGCTCGCTCGAAAAAACGTATCGCCCGTCCCTCGCAGCTCTTCTTTTTGCAGCTTTCAGTCGTTTACGTGTTTTTTACAGTTTTCAGTCCTTCTTTATGCACCATCTTCACGTCTACGTGCGGCTCAGCCTCGCATCACGCTTTTTTGTCATCCGGGGAAACAGAAGGATCACGTGTCTTCTTTTTACGCGAACTAGTTCCCGTTACGTCACGTCCAATTTGTTGCGTGGCTGTAAATAGCTGGCATATTTCCCGATACTGCAATAAAGTTTATGCAGCGTTGAGCTTGCTCCGGGAGTAGTTTTGAAGCTACATTTTGCGGGATAATACAGGTGTCGAGTAACTATGCTCTCTTTGATGCCTTTCCATGGAGTAAGGAAAGAGGATTCTTAGCAAAGGAGGTTTTACTGACGGTAAAAACTTTTTGGAAAGCTACAAACATGTAAGGTTTAACGTGTTAGTAACTACCTATTTATGACGAACAGGATTAGCCTACAATGGGAAAACATAAAAAATAATTCATATTTTTCTGGTTTGTGACCCTTTCGTGACCTAACTCACTCACATTTTCTAATTTAACTCTCTCCAATAGTCATTATGTTCATCCAACCACACAAATAATTCAACTATGAAATGCTAACAAAATAAATTTACTTATTTCTTGTTAAACGTCAGCAAATTTTAGATATTATATTCTTCACTCTAACAAAATTATAAAATACGCACTCCTACAAAAATTTTTTATTCACCATGTATTGATGTTATTGTTTTTTGTTCACGCTCATGTTAATCAGCTATTCATTCGCAGAATATGTAAACAGAGACAAAGCAATGATATCTGTCTATGATTCTTCAGATTTGGTTTGTTTGAAAAAATGAACATGTAGCTCCTGCGTATCAGACGAGAGTACATTCCGCCGTACATTTACTTGACTATACATAAAAGCCACCATTATATCAACGAATAAAAGTTCAAGTACGGCTTAATTCAGATTATAGTAGATTGATATCCGAGGAATATCTCCTTCAACCTCTGAATAAGAGATGATCAATTTTGATTTGTGCAAAACCTCGATCCCTTGCATCATTTATATATCCTATGGGTTTAATTCCATACCATTTCCCATGATCATCTCCATTTATTCTACAGGATATGAGGGATTTTACCTCATCATAAGAATTTCCTCCTTATCTTTTTAATTATTTTATATTTATATCAAATTTGATTAAAAAATAGCGCCAATAAGTGTATATGCGATAAGATAACTATGAAGTGAAAATTAAAATTAGAGCAATAGATGGTTTTATTAATAGGGTGACTGCGATTTGGTGGCATATATTGATTGATCTTATTCTTAAATTATCTTCCTTTAGACGATAATACCTACAGTGAAATTGAAAGCTTATGGCCCCTGAACAGGAGCTGGTTTGTAGTTTAGACAGGTCAACCTTCTAGAAATACAAGTGCCACTGGTCACCTAATGAATACAATCTATCACAATTTATGTTCGAAAGTGAGAATAATAGAGACTCTGTTATACTGATAATATACGCTGGTATACTATGCAATCAGGGACCATAAACCTCCAATTTGACTGTGCCATGGACAGCAGCTATGCATTGGTAGTTTAATTTACGCGTATTTAGATTTAATTATAAACCAACCGAATATTTTTATGTCAGGCGCAGAGGAGTTTAATAAAACTCATGACCCCATTATAATATAAGCGATGATATCCCCTTTGTGGAGACAGGTCACAAAGCTTCAAACCATTCTGTGGTTTCAGAGGATTAATTCGCTCCGAGCATCGAAACTTATTCCTCCGTAAACGTAGTAGGCGGCGGCCCATTAAAACTTCATTTGACGTCATCCATTTCTGCGAGACTAATTGCGCGGTGCGCGCGGTGAATATTAGTATTCACGCAAATCATTTGGTCTATGCAGCGAAAAGGGGATCAAGAGGTCTATTACAGGGCATAGGGTCCGATTTTCCTTTTTTCCCCACGTGCCTTCTCTTTGATTCTAATCATTCTCCCTTGTGCGCACTCTTAGATCAAAAACCGCGGTTTGTTTTACCTCCGCATTACAATCCCTCTTTACCTTTACGGTCCTCTGACTCGGATAAGATTACAGAAATTGGAACGAGGACGGGGTGGCGTTTATTGTAACTGCACTTAACCCTTTCCAGTCACGCCACATGCTTTTTCGGACCGTTTGTAAAGCCGCTCTCCACCCAAATAAACTTCCCAATGACTACGGATTGATGTGAGCTCCACGGCCGGCACTTTACGCACACTTCCAGCGGCTCTAGGTTCCGCCTCGAAACCTCTTCTCGGCCAATCAAGATCTCCACTCGTGGGAATGCCTTTTCCGCTCTTTAAAACCTTGAACTGATTAGCGATTTATTTATCGGGGTTATTCAGGGCTTTACTTTTCCCTTTTTCCATCGGCCGTTTCGAGATCAAATATTTAGTATTCTCCCGATAAAATGTTTACGGCGGCATCCTCTATGTCGGGGAAAGTTGTTTATTGTGGGGAATTTATATATTAGCGCGCTTTTTACGTTCCTTTCCCGTTGTTAACGGGAATATTTCAGCTTTACTGGGCGTATTTTTCAAATGGCTGCCACGGCCTATTTTATAATCCGTTTGATGTGTGTGAATTTTTAAAGGTAAAATGATTTGTATTGTTTACTTTATATCTGCCATTTCGTCGAAATAAATATTTTCGATGTAGGCACCGAAAGCCTTGCAGTTAAATGATTTTGTCTCTTAAGAATAACTTCATTCGTTCCCTATGTAAATTAGTCAGGAAATTCCTTAAATTTTGATAAATGCTTTTAAGTTTAAAGTGTGAACAGATAAGCTAAGGAGCAGATAACATGCGCTGGAAATTAAATTTATATTTAATATATATTAGTATAAAATTAAATTTTCTCACAGAAACGTATACGGGGAACTAATTTCCTTATCGGCCTGCAAATTTTTCTTAAAATTTGATTAGGAATGTAAGATCTCTGTTACTCTTTCAAACATTTACTTGGAAGGATGCTCTGAAGAATGATTTCGCAAAAGAGAAAGTTCTTTCTGGTAATTTGGTAAAATTGATAAAAAATAGAAATTAAAATCAATAACTTTGAAATAGTTTAAGCCATATTTCGCCAAGGAATGTTTTATATTTGTTTTCAATAGATGGCTATTCTGATATTTGAATTTTATGTAGATTTAAATTCAGAAGGAACATTGCTTAACATTCTTGTCTCCTTAATTAGCTGCTATATCAAGAATGAGAGAATGTAAAACATACTATAAAATAGTGAAGAAAAGTTTAGTAATATCCACACAATTTTTTTATTTAGTCGATCAGTTTCGGTTACACAGTCATCATCAGATTCCTATCTCCTAAATAAAAATATCTGTGGATTTTACTAATTTTTTCTATATTCTTCAGTATGTCTTTCCGCGAAATCCGGACAAATAATATAGAATTGAAACATGTTAGATGTTAGCGCAAATGTCTCGGAGATTTACGTTTGAATAGCGGAATAGATGTATGTCCATTGTATATTCGATTGATTAGCAATGGATTGTAACAATTTTTAACCAAATTTCCGTCCTACAAGTATTGTTATATTTTTTTTCGAAATATAAATCCCAACCTGTTTTCAATCCATTGCAATGGTCCATTTGACAGCCCCTCCAATGGATTTTCCCTTACTACAAGATGGAGGGACGAAAGAGTAAAAAAGCTTTTACCCATCCCTCTCTCTCATTTCAGGTAGACAAACATCGGTATCGTGTCATTTCACCCACTCTCGCATATACACGCGTTCCTTCGCATCACAAGAGCCCCCACCCCCCCATTCACCCCCTTTTTGCCCTCCATATCGCGTGGCGCGTCGCCCCATTCGACTGCCTATTTCCCGCCATTGCTGAATGCGGAAGGAAGTATTTTATGCTCCGGGCAGAGTCTGCGGCCAACCATCATCATCCCGCCCTTTCCCCCTCGATTAATTCTCGCCTTTTTTCCTTTCTTCTCGTCCCCATTGTTTCGCGGAAGCGTCGATGTGTGCATAAGCGATCGACGAGACGCAGAGGGAACACAAAGGAATGGGTCGAGGAACAGGTCGTTCGATTCCCGACATTTTGCACTGATCTGTGACGCCTCAGACGCCTTTTCGGTTAGCGTTTTTCGCGCCCTCCATTAACGAACAAAGAGGTGTCTTACGGTTCAGATCACATAAGTAATGGATTAAGTGTTTATAAATAGGTAGGTACGCTTTTGATGCCAGGTTGTGACTTAACTTGGAAGAGTTTTTCGATTATCGCATAAAGAGAATTCGATTTATCGCTGAATTTTCTAAAATCTGTTGAAATATACCTCCAAAAAAATCTACCTAGATTGCATGCGGAACTGGGTTAACTAATGATCAGTGATCATGGCCTAAAATTACTGTATAGATACTGTCACATTTTCTGGAAACTAAAAAAAGCCAAAAATGAACTTTGCACCCTCTATATACAGATAAATTTCAATGATTTATCAAGCATTAAAGTGGAAGTAAAGAATTATTTTTAATTTATGAATTCAATTTGAATAATTGCGCAGAAGGTATGTATTGCCTCTTTTGGTACGCAGGTTACAGTTAATTAAAAGTAAACTAGCCATTTATTATCTGGTACATTGACCCAAATTAAGAGAAATATTGCGTTACAAGATATTTAATTTAATATTAAAAACACGGGCCATACCGTCAATTTTGAATAAATAAATCCTTAATGTTAAGGATAATAAAACTAATTTTGTTATACATTATTAATTTCAATATTTATGACATTAATACGAATGATGAACATATGAAGAAATATGAATTTGAGCTATTTCAATATCTTCATTATTTTGAAAACTTATTTTAATTGTTTATTTTTACAGGTTCATACATTTAAAGAAAATGCAGGAAAATATTATGTCTATCACAGTTTGTAATGTAAAATATTAGTTCATTATTAATATAAATTAATTGTTTTTGATCAGCAACGGCGTTTTACTGTACGAACTCATGCGTACATAAATTAAAATATAGCTTAAATCCAATTAAATTGACAGTCAATTTGTATGGGTTATATGGTTATACCTAATGTTAGTTTAATTCATTTTGGTGACCTAGTCCATCACAGACTCATAAATACTTAAAAAACATATTTATTCAATGTCTTACTCTTTAGAGATGATTTAAAGCCTTATCGCAATATTATTTCTCATATTTATTGCTTTAGACTTTATTGAGAAGCCATCGCAATGCTGGTGGGAACATAATAAAACCCATCCAGAATTTGTTGTCTAAAGATGTTATAAGAATTGGCCGAAGTAAAAACACACAGATATTTAAAAATGGAATGGCCTAACTAAAATAAACCCAAAAGTAATAATTAAAAATAATTTCATTTAATCTGAGCGAACCCTGTCAATTATGACCTCATGTAAATGTATAAGGCTGAATGTTTAAAGTGGGCCAAATATTTTCAATACCTGTCCTTTTCCTATTATACAGGTATAATAGGAATATTCCTATTATATATTCCTATTATATAGGTATAATATAGGTATAATATAGGTGTAAGTATTACTCTTCTCTCCTCTGACATTAGATAATTTTATTGGTTTAATTTGAAACGTTATCATAGCTTGTGTCGAATAAAAGAGTGGTTGTCGCTCCGAAATTATTTTAACAAAGAGAACGATTGACAACATCATGGGAAGACCTCCAACCTATGTACATTTTCCCCTTGTAATTGATATCTGTATCGGATTCATTTCCAAAATAATGGGCCCTAAATCCTAGGTCGGCGTCGACGAATTCATTCGGCTGCATCCTTACATTCCATTTCCTTGGGCCATTCATGCCTGCGCGGCTTTATCTCGAAACTAGAGCTCGTGCTTTGGCCTACCTCGGGAAGATTCCCACTGCGTCTTAAAAATAAATACGGCGTTGCTCGAGTAACCAGAACGTGATGGATGAAGGGAAAAAGATAGAATGGATCCAAAAAGAGGGAAATAGAAACAAGGAAGTCGAGCGCAAGTCGTGAGAGAGAATGAAAAAGATGTTCCAAAATAAAGTCGTTCATTCAAGTCGGGAGAGGTGATCGATAGATTTCTGTACTAGATACAAATCAACAATGGAGATTCGGATAGTCAAATTACTCGCTCTTTGGTCTCAAAAGTAATAAGGTGACTCTACGTACAGATTAAGATGCATAGATTGAACGAGTTGAGCTAAAACATTCCAGTAACATGATCAAAGATTCCAAATATATATTCTGAATTCCTTTGAATTTAACCTATTTATTATAGCCTTAAACACTTCATCTTATTTATACATAGATCTTTCATCCTTAAAAGTAAAATAAATAATTATTTCAATCCATAAAATACTCTAAGTAAATTATTATTAATATATTTTTTAAAACGTTGTTTTCTTATTCCTTCTTTGTATTGAAATATTAAAAGCAATTTTCGTTTATTAGTTGTTAGAATCATTTTATTATTTAAAAAAGTTAAAATGACTTCATGAGTTTATTAAAAACATCCAAAAACGTTAATAACAAACACAACAACAAAACAAGTACTTCTGTACTGTCGCAGAGATCGAGTGTACTTGTCTAGAAATAAATGTTTACACAAAAAACTTAATCGTACATACTCCTGCAACGAAGGAAATATTATTTAATAATCATCAACAAAATATTTGTAAAATTCTACCAGCTCAATATTTTAAAAGGTTACTAAATTATGCACTCCCTAACTGATTAAGCTCTAGATGTTTTTAAAGTGCATGTATGTTGATGTATAATTTCTATCGATTCGAACTCCAAAGAAGTCTGAAAGGGGAAATCAAGAGAGAAGTTGCTTCATCACGGTGTTCTCAATAATCGAGCTCGACCTCTTCGGCGAGGGGAAAGTTTTGCAGGGAATTGACGAAAAGGATGTGCGGTTAGGAGTCAAGAAAAGTGGAGGCACACAGAGGAAGGGAAAAACAAAAAGACTTGGATGTGAAACAGCCGTCGGCGAACACGTGACGCCCTCTTTTGCTCTTCCCGATGACGTCAGCGCCCACCTTCGACTTTTCTCTATCTTCATCCTTTTTACCTCCCAAGTTATCCATTTCCTTAGCGCTCCATCCGAGTAAATGAATGTACTCTCCCATATTGCGCCTTAAGTCCGTGATCCATAACTTTTCCCACTCTTTTACTTTTCCAGCGTTGCCACGAGTAAATTGATATTTTTACAACTTTTACATTGATACCTTGTAAATGTAATACCTGCCCATCGGTGTGTGGCAGAGGGAGTAAGTGGTATATTGTAATATAGATAGTGATTTAAATAGTTTTTTTGCCTTTTGTTGTCGCTTATCTTCCCTGAAAAGTTAACAAATGGTTGTAAATTAGTCAATCTTGCTGCAAAGGTTAAATCTACGTATCTTTTTATTTCGTGAAACAAAAAGCATTAACAAAGATAAATAAAACTTCGTTATATGATTGTCTATTGTTTGATCATATACTTGTATACATGGCTGCTCTTAAAAACTTTATTTCATATGTACTGGTGTACGAATACATGTGAATTGTTTGAGTGCCACCGATCAGTTTTTATTGTTAAACGTATGCCAAGTTATAAAGATAATTTTTTCAAAAATTAGCAGTCAGAATTTTTATGATATTTAGATATTAACGGTATGCTAAATTTTCTTCGATATACTATCACTAATCCATTTGAAATTGTTTATAATAATCGCTTTTATGTTTTCAATTTAATGATTGTAATTTTCACATTTACCTTCTATCTTCCCCTCTCTATCCTCTCTCCTTTTCCCAGTATTGTCTTATGTGAGCGTGAAACAAACTATAATATATAATACGTTAACATTAAACAGTGAGTCAATGAAAGGGGAGACTTATAAATGCCAGGGTAGCCTTAATGAAAACTTCTTGTTCATAAATACTTTTCTATATTAGTATTTTCGCTTTATTTTGCAAACCTTCCCAAAGCCTTCTGTTTTGAAAGTTAATTTAAATTATTCATTATGTTATCTTTAATAAAGGGTTTGATGGAAGATGATCTTTTTTGGGCCACATGAATGCGGAAGGTACAGCGTAAAGACCACCTCTATTTATTTTTTCCTCAGCCCTCTGCTTTCCATCCTCCTCTTCATTATTTTCATCCCTTTAACATTTTTTTCATTTACGAAGAAACTCATCCCATCACCCGTTCCACTGTAACCTCATCTTTGCCTCTTTTCTATTCCGCCACCGATCCCGTCCATTCCCTCGAATTTCCTATCTTTTTTACATCCATCCCTTTGACCAGCTCTCCCGTGTCCATGGATGCGAAGATTCGCTTTTATCGCGAGAAGGATGTTTTCAAAACCCTCCTCCCCCGCGGCCCCATCGAACGCCACTTATAAATGCAATTTTGATGACTCGGCTATAGGGCCCTTGGTAATTGTTGGCCCACGTAACGCCGTGGGATTTGACGGCTATTCGCAAGGGAGCCCAATTATCTCCCTTTCCTCTAATTGTCCGTCGCAGTTTAGGGGAGGGAGTTTAGGCTCTCAATTTTTCATGCCTGCCGTGAGTGACGCTTCCAGTTAAAGATGCAGCGATGCATGGGCTCTCCCAACGATGCGTTCACTCCTTTTTTTCCACGTGACGCCTCTTTTGCGGATGAAATCTCGCGGTTCGTCTTATTCCTGCTTTCCTCTATTCGTTTCGCTGATGGACAAATACCAGAAAATTTGACCATTGAAGTTATTCAGCTTATGGGATATGTGGCAATATTTTTGGTGCATAAATTCGTGTTACGCTAAATAATTTTATATCCGTGATTCATTTCGAGGATGCAGTTTAAAAATTTGCTTTTTTATTTTGAAGCTAATCCATCAAAAATCTTCAGGGCATGGAAATGGAATATATTCATGATAATAAAAATATTCAATTAATTTCTATTTCTGGATAAGGTTTGTCGTTGCAATTTGTATTATACCAAAATGGTTTCATATTAGAACTTTTTACAATACTACAATACATTTTTCTTGTGGTCTTACGTTATAATGAAACTGTATTTAAGGTAAAATTAAATTATAATGAATTACTATTTAAGACTTTTTCTTCTTGTCTAGTAAAAAGTTACAACATGAAACTGTTTGTTTGAATGAATACCACAATGTGAAACCTGAGTCCATGTTGTTTAATCTATATTATGATTGTAGTTCACTCACTTTTGTGTTAACTTGCAGAGAATTTTATGCTTATCATTTGAATAATGATTTTAAATGTAAATTATTTTGTAACATCGACTTGATATATCGATAACAATAAGAAAATATCATACATACGGTTGATTTGATGGTAATAAACAACTTACACTAGGTCAGAACATTATTCTTCATCTACCTACTACATTCAACATATTTCTTCATCTACATTTTTATTTCTCATCTCATCCTTTACTTTTATTATTTATCAAGGAAGTGCGAGGGTAAATGCTCACGTTGCTATCTTTCCCTCCCTCAGCTGCCTTCCTCCGAAAAGAGAGCACGTTACCCGGATTTTTATAACACCGAGAGAGGAAAGGGTGGAAATCCCATCTTCGAGACTAAGACTTAAGCCGGTATAAGGGAGCTTTGCGTCTCCAGATATTGAGTTTTCTTCCTTCTTCGTTAAGATTTCGGCATGTATACCTTTGCGCTTCGACACTCCCCGGGAAGTAAATAAATCTCGCAGCTCTATTTTCCCCGACACCCTATTTTCATCTTCCATTTATCTCGGATATTCCTTCCAATTATCCCCCTCTCTTCCCCAGGAAAAAAACGGCTTACGAATTGGAAGGTCCGCGTCACTCATTTTCCTGTGCTACGCCCCTTTCATAAGGAACCCGCTCTTCATATTTTTAGCGCGTTTTATACATGGGAATGCGCTGATCCTTTCGCTCGGTCGGCTCCTCTCTTCCGTGGCGTATTCTAGACTGGACCGGTGGAGATTGAAATGGCTACGCGATGATTTCTCAAACGAATGGCTCAGCAGTTTAGTGTTGCGAAGGGTTTTCGAAATTATGTCGACTGAAATCGGATCGGAATTTCGAGAATGGCTACGGTGTCGATATTTCAGCACTTGCGATTTTTTTCCGATGGAAACTCGGAGCTTCGTCATGTGGCGGAGGATGAATTGCTGATGCTTCAATTTTTCTTCCTGGGATAACATATTCACTGCAGATATTAAGAAAAAGAGGTGGAGAATATTTTCAGCAGACTATTACGATTATGAATTAGTTTTCAAATTAATTTATGAAACCATATTTATTTGAAGTGAGTTATTAAATCTCTAATGTATTAATAACATAACTCATTGTAATATTAAAGAAGTCAAAAGTACATGGACTACCGTCGCTAAGTGTACTGCTAGTGTGTATTAATGCAACCTAAGTCAAAGCATATGCTCTAACCTTTTTCTTGCGTCTTCACTTCACTAATCGAGCCATTCAGACTTGCAAATGGGAATATGACTTTCATTTCAGTCAGTTTTGCAGTTATTTAAAGATATTCTTTTATGATTTTTTTGGTTATGGTTGAATTTATGGATTCAATACTTCGCTAAATCACAAAACAACTCTCGAAACTTCTCTTCAACAAGATATTTTATTTCACTTGGAAACAATCAGTATATTTCCTATTGATTATATTTTAATCTATTTGATGTTATAAAAAATACATATTGATCACAATTATATATTAATATTATAATAATATCGTAGACATTATATAATTGTAAGTATAATTAATACATAAAACAAGGGCAGTTCAATGATTTGAATGAACCGAAATATGCTAAGTTAGGGTTGATAGTCTAGTCCATGTAATAGAGAATCAAAAGGTTTCCTTTGTGGAGTTTCCTACTAGAGGTTTAAGATAATTCCAGTTTTATGTTAAAATATCGTAGAAAATCAATGCAAAAATGTTTATTATTATTTCATGTACTTCGTTAGGGAAATAAAGCGAACATTTCCTTTTATTTTAAGAATATTTACTTCTGATTGATTCACTTTCAAAAGCTTAAATTAAAACTGAACAAAGTATTGTAATAATATAATAAGTATAATGAATTAAAGAAATTTGTGTTCTGCGTGGACGTAATGAATAAACACTTATTTAATCAATCAGTGTTCTGTTATAAGTAAAGGCAATCTATTTCTCCAAACACTGCGCCGCCTTTTGATATGTAACTTAATAACTCCTCAGATTAATCCATTTTTGGTGAGAAGTATATTGAAGACTATCGGTATGCTTATTATCTCACGAATTCAAAACAATGCAGAATCGATCTATTCGTACACTTTTCCCGCTGAATGCAACTCTCGGCTTTGCGATTTTCTCAGACCATCGGTTCCTAGAGTAACAAATGTATTCGTTAAATCATCTGATACATTTTCCTCATCTACATCAGCTTCAACCACGTCCAGAACTTGTGTAAACTTCCTTTCGGGAGCAAGCGTAACGACGGGGCCCCCCGATATGCAACTGTTCTCACGCATAAGCCCCCGAACTTTGGCTATCGTCGATCTCAAATCCCTCCCAACTTTTCTTCCGTGAGCCCCTGGCTATATCCTCCTTTTTTCCCTTCCGCCCACGCATCCCGATTCCCTCCCTTTTGTTGGGCCTCGCAGATTTCCCTCAAACGGGGTCGTATCTCCTGGCAACTAATAAGACTTGCAAAAGTTGGATGTGCGAGTTTGCATGAATAGGAACAAAGCATCGGAAATGGCGCGCGGAATATTTACAGCTCCGTAAAGAGGAGGTGAAACGGGAGTCGGTGGAGGCATGAAATAGCAGTTGACAGAAATAAACGGTGGTCTCCTGGGACGCGGAAGCTCGCGAGCGAAGGTAGCTGGAAATTAAGGAAAATGAGATCATATCTCAACCCAAAGGAACTACTTAAATGACGATTTTCAGCGAGAGAGAAGTCGCTTTGTCGTTTGAATAACTCAGCAAAGTCATTGATCCTTCCTATGAGGATTTCCTACTGACGTTATTATCAAGTGATGGAATCAAAACCATTCTCGGCTTTGCCGACATTGATTTGTTTAATCGCGCATTCAATCAAGTAAATGCGTATTATAGCCGTAACTAATCACATTTCTGAATTTTCCAATTCATTTTGATTAACGAAAATATTTTTATTGTCTGATAAAAATTACGTAACAAATGTGGTTATGAGAATATGTATTTTTTAAAGTGAATCACTGATACTAATCTATTATCTAATATATAAAAACACTGCATTAAGATCTGGTAGTCTAAACATTCCAAAAACGTGAATAACTTTGTTATATAGACATTGCTAACTGCGGTAGAATTATCAAGCTCTCAAAATATTCTGGTTAACTCTACGGCTGATTCGGTACTAAAAGTACTTGAATTGCACCTACCGTTGATATTATCGGAAATTCTCTTACCGCTTATATATTTTACAGGAATTTTCTCAACTATAGCGCGAAATTCGTATTCTTTAAAATACTGCTCCGGGTTTGGTGTTACAGCTTTAATAAATATATCTAATTTATGCATAGTCAGAAATTTGTTTAAAAATTACACAGCATCATACCTCATGATTTCAGAAGTAAAATTTCCTTTGACTCGGGGAGCATTGTGATTTGTGAAATGATTTACATTTCTAAATTTACCGTATCTAATATTTGTATCAACTTTTTACATACAATTTGCAAGCTGTACAATTATGTTCTTTCATGCACCCGCCCTCATGTGACCTTTTAGAAGGTCTTCACTCATTGAAATGCCAGAGGAATGATTTCCCATCCGTTTTGGTTCCTTTCCTCGCATAGCGCTGAACGTCACTCATTTGTCAAGCAAAAAGTAGTTTCTCACGTCCATGTCTTTCAGCGTGTACTTGCGAGGGAGATACTCGTTTCGGAAATCAAGCTGAGGCGTTGTTTAACGAGGATAAATAGGTCGCAACAGGATAAAGGGAGAAGGCGGATACGGAGTACAGACAAGGAAACTAACCGTCTATAATTCCCTTAATGCGAAAGGAGGTTAATTGAAGAGCAAGTAATCACGCTCAGATAATATCAGACTTAACATGAGGCGCTCGATGTGTATTTGACGTATTTAAAGCGGAAATGATTCCCTGCGGTATTAGCAATTTAATGACGGTTATAGTAAGAGTAATAATCGTCTAAATGGCGGCATTTCTATATATGTTGTCATTTACGAAGAGAAAATAATGTGAACAAAAAATCTTCTTAATTTATTTAATGAAACGTCAGTTGCACCAGTTAGAAAGTAGATTAATCCTTCGAAGAAAATATAATGTTTATAGGAGATAAAATCTTGCATGGTTACAATTTACTTACGAATTGTTCTTACTCTTTATCATAAAAGATAGAAAGTCCTAATGATATTCTGTTGTTTAATGTGTTTTCCATGTATGTATTTATATATTTACCTGGCATTTAGTTTTTAATATTCACTTGAGTTAAAACACTATTTCATTTTTGTTCATTTCCCTCCTAAATTGTTAACAAAAACATCTTAATCGGTTTATATTTTTATGTTTACCAATTAAGAGACAAAGCAATACTGACCTTATTCGGAAGAAAAAGTACCGATGTTCTTATTCCAGTTGTAATTGTATAACACTGGAATACATGTTCAAAATTGAAAGTTGCATTTATATTAAAAACCCAATTCCATTAGTGAGAGAATTTTGGGTTTTCATCATTTTCCCAACTTGTCCACCATGCAACTCTGGAAAGCGCCCAGCCTATTGTCAAAATAACCTTCCAATACACACCATAATCCGAAGTCGATGAAATATTCACTAACCTCTCAATAACGCGGATACTCAAAAAAGCCATTCGCGTAATTTATCCGCTGAGACAATCCTTCCTTTCAGCATCCATCAATTCTCCTTCTCCGATACTTCGTCCCGACTTTCCTCTCTCTTCCTCTTTACCAGTATCTATCGATCCTTCCTCCGAAATTGGCTTCACTCCAGATGCGGCCCTCCCTTTAATTCTGTGTCTCGCAGAAGCCCCGGATTGCGATCAGAAAGAGAGAATTTCCGCTTGATAAGATGACGGGGATATTTAAAATTGAAGCTCAAATCTCGGGATGAATGGAGATTAAGGCACGTTCCGGCGTTCGTTAGGGAGTGACAATGCTTCGCCAAATATTCATATAATCTGCGGTGCCCGGTGTTCCCCTCTTTTTGGTTGGTGGACTTCGGATGGTTTTCGTATGTGCCCCGATGTTAGCTGTTGTCTGTCTGTAAAGTATGTAGCCCGAAGTCCGGTTGATCTCCAATCTCCCAGTATATTCACTAATAGAATAAGGAAAATAATTAGTTGTAATCAATATATTTTTATTTATTTTTGTAGTGCTTTGGAGGAGCTTTTCTCCATTCTCACTTTAACAATGATTCTTTCATTGTATTATTTCTTGTATATGCATCATATATAATGTATATTACTTACTAGTAGTACTATTGTTATAGACATAAACATGTATGATTTTGTATTAGGTTGCCACCATGGATGTAAATATAAATAATAAATATCTAGGAATTACGCTCAGCAGTAATTTTTCCTTCAAAGAGCATATTCGAGGCGTAGTAGGAATCGCGAATAGAATGCAAAGGTTAGGCAGCAGAATTCTTAGGGGGTGTTCATCGAGAGTAAAAGAAATAGCGTACTTTTCCCTAATTCGACCTCTACTTGAGTATTGTTGTGCGGTTTAGGATCCTCACGAAGTAAGATTAATTTCCCATCTCGAGATGGTTCAACGTAGAGCAGCAAGGTTCGTCAAGAGAGATTTCAGATTCGAAAGCAGTGTTTCGGCTATGATAGAATCCCTCGGATGGAACTCTGTTAGTGATATAAGACGTAAATATCGACGGAAGCTTTTTGATAAATTTATCTCTACCGATTTCGGGGAGGAGATAACAGATATTGTCATCCCAGTTATATACCTACGCGACCTTCGAGAGAAAACAAAAAAGCGATACAGGGAAGTAGTTGCCAGGACGGATAGCTACTTTTGGTCATTTTTTCCGCGTAGTATTAGAGAAGCAAATAGCTCTCCAGATTAGATAGGTATTTCGGTGTATTACACCCCCTGCCACGCGCCACTGGCGGATTGCAGGTTTTACATTTAAATGTAAATGATGTGGTTTCAAATTGCAGCCATTTTAGCAATAATAACAATAATAGAGAGGAATGAGGTTTACTAGGCAGGATGAGGAGTGAGGTAGAATGTTATAAGATGAACATGTCCACGCTAGTGAAGCGCAATGATTCTACGAGTAGCACTCTTCTTGTCAGTCCATAAGGACATACCTTTATCAGTGCAATTATCCACTCATACCTCAGTAGCTTTCATTCCATTACAGCCATAATCAAGTCTGTGACAAAAGAAAAAGAAAGTTACATTTTATCTATCCTGTACCAAATTACAAATGAATATATTCAATTCCTCAGAATATTATAGCAGGGACGTTAGTTGATAGGACTGAAGATGGAATACAGCCAGAAGTTGTTATAAAAGTTTCAACATTTTTTTTATTTTGTCGTTCCTAGGTGTTCCATATTAAAAATAACCTGCTTTATACGTTTCCGCCACCTTGAATAAACGTTCATCGGATTCGATATTTTCTTTTCTGGAGAAATCTGCAAAAAATTGATGGAGGAGGTGTGTCCCCAAATCTGTCCGTTTAATCTTCCTTCAGAGAGTCCCTGTCTATTGGCAGGAATGGACGGCGACAGCTCCAAAGTCATGAATCGATGGAATCCAACTGAAATATCGACACAAAATTTGACTTTTTTTCTCTCGCTGCGAGATATACGTCGTCCTCCGTGGACAGAATGCTGGCGGAATTGTTTTCCCCAAAGTTTAGATATTGTTCTTTTCCTTAGGTCGAGTATTATAAATTTCATTTGAGGAAGCAGGAACTTTTCTCGTATTTTCTATCTTGACGTTTACTCGAATTCTGTAGTTTAATTTCTTGTCGCAATTTCTTTCGATTCAGTGTGAGTTTAGCAATATTGGGTCCAGTTTTTATGTGGTTTCTGATGGCAATAATTCTGTCATTTCTACTATATTCCAAACCTAGATGGGAAAAAATCTAGTCTTAGCAATGTCTAGATTCTTCTTTGGATCACAAACACAGCTCCATTTTTCTTATAACTACCTAAAGAGTACATTTTTCCTAATATAAAGTTATACAAATTATATCTGTTATAAAATTGAAAGCTCTATCTCTATATTTTGTCGAAAGTTTGCGAGGACCATATCTAGAATTTATATCTATTTTTGATAAAAATGTATTCCTTTCAAACTCTCATTTACATATAATTTTACTATCAAAATTTTGATTATAAATGTTGACATTGAATATAATAGATAGTGGAGATTACAGTTGTGTACTTTGAGTGGTGGAAAACGGGTTTTAGTTTTTCTCAGTGTTCTGCAATTATTTTCTTGCTATCTTGGTTCTTGAAAATTTTATAAATGAATATTCGGAATTGCTTTTCTCTAGCAGAAAGTGCAACCTTAATAGTTAAATTATGTCACCATATTACCTGATTTATGACATCTTCTATATATATTATTTGTTACAATCTTTAAGATTCAAGCAAATCTTTTGGATGCATTTATTGGTCGTAATGACGACAGTACAAAAAATAGAAATCAAGTCCGATTACGGGTCTCTTTTTATACTAAGATTTCCTAGACACAGCTAATTAATTATAATTCTACTATGCCGAGACCCCGCTGCATTGACAACTCGATCAAATTGTTCGATTAAAGCATACTTCATGATTTCTTGGATGAAATTCTAGAAAAGATAGCTTTTAAATTTTAGGATACTTAGTAGAAGTACGAAGTAAAATAATACGCTAATGGATCATTATTAAAATACACATTTCTATATTTATATTTCTAGTTGTTTAAAAAAAGTCAAATAAGTTAGAAATTTACTTACAATACACTTGATTATGGTGGTCATACTGGAAGGAAGTCCATTCCACTCGCCAAAATGTGGCTTGCACATTATTTAAGTTGATTTAGTTACATGTGTATTTTCGACACCACTGAAAATCCTTAGCTTCTGTATATTATATTTATCTCTCTTAATATTTTCTACAAATAAACTGACTTCAGTCGGGTTTGGTTCCATCGGAAATAATCTACCTCCGTTAGTGCGTTTTAATATTTTTTCGAGAATAGTAGCATTGCTCTCCAAGAGAGAGAAACCATAAAAAACCACACCAATTTGGCACCTTCACGCGTAAGAGGCATCTCCTTGATTTACGCCGTCTAAGAGAAAATGACGCTCAGAAACATAGTCATAAAACCCGTTCTCTGAAGAGAGAGCCCGGGAACGAGGAAGTTAAGATGAAATATTCGCGTGGAGAGAGTGGAAAAAGGGGACAGAAATCCTGGCGAGTCCACAGATAGTAACCAACGCCCCCTCTGAAACAAATGAGTGTTCTTTCCCGTCGTTCGGGGGTTCGTTCTCTCCTGGACAGAAGAGAGGTCATCTGAATGAGACGGCATTCCAACGCAGACGATCGCATTCTACTCTTTTACTACATTTCCACACCTCAGCTCACTTCCTCCGTAAGAGAAAAGCTTCGCACACAGTAAACTCGAAATAAGATGGTCTTCGTAGAAAAAGGTAGTGATTTCGACGTGTGTTTAGCTCATTCTGTTCGCTCCGTTTGTAAAAAGAGATTTACCTCAACGCTAAGTCTTATTGCCTAGGAAAAATGTCCCTGTCAGAGTAGGGCATTGCTTTCCCCGATGTTTACTACGTATGAATGTTCAACTAAGAGCTTCACAATGATCCTGTGGATTACTTTTTTCATAGAGTAAGGACCAAGATGAATGCCGTCATTCAGCATCTCTTAGAGCTCAGTAACTTCCATAATATCACTTGTGTGAGCAGGACTAAGACATAAGTTAATGGAAATATATTTTCTCTAATCTTTGCCTAGTGACAAATAATGATATCTACACAATACACATATAATATGTTCCATTCGTCAAGGCATGATAAAAATAACTTTCTTTTCTTCTAGTTTTTATTGGCCTATGCCTTTGTTAGTGTCACATGTCACACAGATCCTATGTCGATCATGGAAGTTATATCTAAGGCAAAATAAGTTTCAATTGAAATGGAACGGAGGGTTAGCAATGGCTCAACTAATCTTTACAAGATGGATCATTTTAACTGAATAATTCACTAAGCTATAAACATTGACATCTACTGGAATCTACGGAATAGAGCATCAGTGTTGGTCCTTAAAATATGCATAGTACAGATCAATATTTATTCGATTATTCTTCCACATTTTAAAGTGATATCGGCCCGAAAGTTTCGCATTTTTTTTGTTCTAGGTGAAAACCCTTGATCATCCATTGATATTTAGTAAAATTCTCAGAATACTCTCTCCATTTTTCTCTTTATTGTTCATAAAAACTTGGTGGCATTTCAGGCCAATCTCCCTTCGATCTCTTACCAGAACCCTTCTCATCGTTTCAGAAAACCAAAGTTGGTATCCCAGCAAAGAGGTTGCCCGTTCCCATTTTATCATCATCAGTCATTTGAAAACCTCTGGCTCACATCTTCTGTCTTACCCTGGTGGTCTTTATCGGTTCCCTTCAGGTAGACCCTTAATTCATCATCCCCACTGCGTTTTGTCCAAACGCTCTGGAACTTTAGTCTACTTCAAATATAACCTTTTCGTAAAATAGTACATCTTTATTCTTTGGATTCAGAATTTTTCGTTAAATATTGAAACATTAGTGCTGGTCTAAATCTATCTTATTAGTGTATCTCGAATCAAAAGACAATGGGTGTATGCATAAGTGAAAATTTATTTAAATAATTTAGTTTCCTTTATTATACTCCGGTATAATTATTGTCTCATGAAATTAGTTAGGTCCAGGAGAAGAAATGCGTCAGCAATTTCTTAAATAAAAAAATAATCTAATTAACAATAATATAATCCATAATCATGAATAAATAAATTTTGGAAGTTTATTTCTAAAGGTTTAGACCGTCAGATAAATGAATAGTTTAATGATTAGGAGAAAAGGAGCTATGGAAGCAACATATAAACAAAATTTTAACTATAAATTTAATCAGCTCATTGTGTGGCCTAATCATTTACTCATCGCCTCTTTGTTTAAATATTCGAATTGAGTCTCTAATTTTCTTTTCGGATCACCGTGTGAGATCGATATCTATAGTAAGCTATTCTTGCGGGAATAGCCTAACCTGGTGCAAATTAGAGCAGAATAAGTTTGGATACTTTCTTCTTCATTACAACTCATTTTTTTAAGCTATTACGTGATCTCTGTAGATCCTAAAGAAATATCTTATAGGTAATAGGAACTCTAAGGAATGAAAAAAAGCGCAGTTTGGAATGAAGCAGGTAATGAAACGCTATAATATGTTAATCCGTAAACTTTCCGAGTACTTACTTCTCTATGCGATTCCATTTTCTGTCTCCTATTTGGGAAGCAAAGGTTAGAGAGAGAGAGACAGAAAGTGTGCGCGTTTGAACTGCCTTTCGCGGGTGAAGTGTTTGGATGGAAGGAGGAGTTTCGGAAGGTCTCGAGTGGAGGCGGATGGAGTTTCGGAGCGATGGTGGAGATGTCGAAAGAGGTCGGAAAAAGGTGCTGTTTAGCGAAAAAGATGGAGCTATTGTGTATCTACGAGGTGCATATCGTCAATCCTTGGATTAGTTTAAGTATTAAGCCATTGTTTACATTGTATGCCAATAGATAAAGTAAGTAAAATAAAAAATGTCCGCATCTTCAACTTTCCTCGTTTTAATTGGACTCCACATTTTCTACTACAATAAATTAAATCCATTTAAATATTTGGTTATGAATGATTGGTGCATCACAAACTATCTATATCTTTAACTTAAACTTAGATTGAGTTACAAAATGTATACATTGATTGTAAATACATGCATAAATTAATGGATACCTGAAAGAAAGTTTTTTCCTATAATTATGAGATCGTATTAATTCCTTCGGTTTTACACTACTCTACGTTGCAAAGAAAGAAAACTTGAAATACAGCTGTTAATGAATTAGTGGTTGAAAAACTCCAATCACCTACGTCAACTGCTGAACGTACATATAATTTGGTAAACATTACAAATACCTACGTGCTACTAATTTCAACCCAAGCCGTGATATGTATATTTCTTTATAATCATTATCATACTGTATTTTAAATTATATAAGTATTAATTTGGAAATGCAAATGATGACTTTATACAATCACAAATCCCTCACAAGATTATTAAATCATTCGATGACTTCAATCAGAATATTTTAAACAAGCATCCTTTATAGATAGCATTTTAAGATTAGTTAGGTTAAAATTCCTAATAACTATTTATCTGGTATGTTATATTTTTTTACTTCTTTAGTGATTATTTTATATAATAAATAATGATGGGTTTCCGTAAATGAAACATATAGGAGCATCAATTACCTCTCAGAGAAGTTATTATTTATTGTTATTTCTCTAGACGTGAGTCGTTTGCGACAATTCTATTTATCATTTAAAGAGACGTAAAGCCAACTTTCGCTTACTTTTTTTTAATTTTCCTTCTTTTATGTGTTCTTTTTATACACACGCTTGAAAGAGATGTACTTATAATAAATTATACATCACAGAAGTCAAGCGCAACATAATTTAGTTTTATACTGTTATCCGCATTGGATTATAAATTACACATGCCAAGTACAATGCATTTATCAAGTTGTCCAGGGATTTGGGCAACCGTTTTCCTCGTGTCTTTAGGGATTCTCGATGTGTTAGGAGCAATGAAATTAGAAAGTTGGATCTATTTGCGATGCCTGGCCTAGATTTCGAGTCGGTATGTCGGTGATGCTAGGATCCAAGCGGTGAGAACAGCGGGCGTACGACAGAGATGAGAGATACGAGGCGAAGAAGGGAGGCAGTTTGCGAGTGGAGAGATGGGGAAGATATCCAAATAAAACGAGAGAATAAGAGGGAGACAGAAGAAACTCTGCAAAACTTGGCGGAAAAGTTGCGAGGAGTGGAGAAAAGACGGATGAGCAACAAGAAGGCGGAGATTATCGTAGGCGGGAAGATACTCTGCCAATTAATCTTGATCGAAGAAAAATAGGAGAGGTTCGATTTAACAAATGTCGTAATGTCTTTCAAGGAGTATCGAAGGAGACGGCGGATGATGATAAGAATATAAATGTTAGGTGCGCTGAAGGTCTCCGGAAGAAACATGTCTCACGTCTGGGAACGAGTGGAAGGAATCGCGCAAGACGAATGGTTCTGGAGATGTAATTAATGATTGTGTGGGCCGAATGTGGATGGGAAAAGCTGTCGCATAAAAGTGGGTTTTGGTGACAAATCCTTAATATGATTAAAACCATGAATGAATGGGAGCGAAGATATAATTAATAAACGTTATTAAGGAATAGTTCGTTTTCTTTCTATTTACTCGGAATATCTAGTTACTGGTGGTGTAAAGAAAGAAAATTTGGAATAAGGCTGTTATTGAACTAATGGTTAAAATCTCCAATAGCCGTCTTTATCGGCGCTCCTCACATCCTTCACCAGTATTTGGAGACAATGGGAAAGGTAGGATTACCCATCTTAAGAACTTAAAGAATGCCAACAAAGACGGCAATTGGATATTTAAATGGATATAGTCCCTATTTACTCTGAGGACGATATCATTGCTATTGAAACGTACATTGGGTGTTTCTAAAGAGAGCGGCGATCCTTCCTGTTTTCTCCGAATACCGGTGAAGGATGGAAGGAATGCCGACAAAGACGACCGTTTGAGATTTTAAACCTCTAAATCTAGTTACCACTTAAACAAACTGTCATTACAAGCACTTGAGTTCTTAGTATACATTTCTATTAATAAATCCATAGCACATTTAAACTGTAAAGTACTCAGCCAAGAGTATGCCATGTACCTCAATCCATCTGGTTACCAAATCTCGGAAGAGGGAAAGAGATCTATTATAATAGTACCGTAAAGAGCCTTCTTTGATAACAGTGGGCGGAGCATCGACAACCTACCTCATCTCCGAATACCTCCACTTTTGGTATCCCTTCCCCCATTCTCATGCAGTGAGTCTCTTCTATGCACAGCAGTGTTGACAAATTCTCTCGATTCTCAAATTTCTTAGGCGTACGCACTGTAAACTTCGAAGAAATATAAAAAAACGATTAGCGATAACTAGCAAGTACGAGGAAGTGAAGGTCGTATCATGGAGTACCCTGGGTAAGGAGTTTGAGTGAGTCGGGGTGTACCCTTCTGTGAAGGGGATGCGCGAGATATCCGCGCAGGCTCTCTACTATGCGGTACTACTACTATAGGCAAGGTGATGATTTACGTAAATTTAATACGAGAGGGCGTTACTTCGTAAATCTGTATAAGTTTACAAGTAATTTACATCATTATTAGTATGAGTTTGGTAGTTTGCCTCAAGGAAATGGATGGAGCAAAGACTTCCCATCGTAATCCTAGCTTAAGCTATCGTATATCGTACTTAAGGAGTAGATAAATGTTTATGTTAAATAGAATGTAATCGTAAAGCTATTGCATATACTACAAAATTTCCTAAAAATTTACCAAAAATAAGGAAATGATTTGACGTAAAAGTCAAAATAACCTATAAAAGGAACCATACTGAAGTCAGTCAGACCCTTTGACTAGTCAAAGGGTCTATAATGTGAGAAACTGTTCGAAAGATAGACGCAGGACTACTTTGAAACACATTACGGCAATTCTGTACGAAGGGTATGTTGGTAAGACGTATGGTTACGGAAGGATGATCGGATATGAGGTAAGCTGAGAGATATCGAAGGATAAAAAAGAGGGAAAGGGTCAAAGTTATGTGAAGTGGGAAATGGGGAAGACGTGTATGGATGGAGAGATATAGTATATGGATTGGAAGGAAGAAAAGAGGATGATTTATGGGAAGTGAAAAAAGTATTTGAAAAAGGGAAAGGAGAATAAAGAGAGAGAACAGATATGCAAAATGAGATCGGATGAAGGAAATTCCCTTGGAATAAGGTTAAATACTCCTGATGTGTGATCATTCTTGTGTTTTCAGAATGATTTAGAGAGAAAACAGGAAAGAAATCAATTATCAATACAACGCAGTATGTTAATTATTTGAAACAAAATGGTGCTCAAGAAAGAGCATAACTTTGCGGAGTTGTTGTTTTAAGAATACCAGTTGAATTTCAGTATGTAACTATTATTGAGTTAATTATCGGTTATATGCATACCTAAGTTCATCATTGATTCGATATTGTTTTTAAATGTTTTTCACCTGTGTTTTCAAGCAGAAGTCCCTGCTCCATAAAGTCCCATACTAGTGCTGTTAGAATAAAAAAGAATATTTGAATGAAGGAAAGAATTAGTAAATTACTTAGCTTGCACAAAAATGCGTCTAAGTAAGTCAGACCTTTCCTGAACTCGTAGAATTTTCTATATCATAATACTTATATTATAATACATTGCTAATATTGTGAATCTTTAAGATTAGTAATGCTTAGTCTACAGTCATATCGATTATTCTTCTCGTACTTCGTTGGAGGTAAATATTTTAAATCGCTATTATCTATTTATGATTTGAACGAAAATGCAAACAGAATCCCTTTTAAAATCAACAGTGTCAGGCGACGTCTTGTGGAAATACGTCATGATGAAAATAACAAATTTTGTTATTTTCATCAGAATCCCTTTTATTCGAATAATATCTTTCTTTGCAAATTCTTAAAGTGAAAATTATATCTTACTCGTATGAATGCTTCGTGAAAGAACAATCCTAGAAGTTAACCATGGTAAATTGAGAGAATGGGCTTTAAAGAGTTACATTGGTTTGAAAATGTCGTAAAAAGGTTGTTATGGAAAGAAAATACAGTGGGTTGCAGTGTTGATTTTGGCAGTATATAGGAGATGTTCACTCGTTCCTCTTGGCAGTTGTCAAGAAGAAAGATGACGAATGGCACACACAGGTGTCCTTTGTAGCTTTACCTCCGATTCTCTCTCACGATCCAAGTCCTTTTGATTTTGTCTCTTTTCTCCATCTGCTGCCTAAGAATATATAGAGCACGATCGAATTATCTATAAAAACATGTTGTATATTTGATGATTATGATTATCATAAATATCAAAACTGGGAAGTGGTAGATGGTACCATTCTGGAAATGAACAACTCCAAGCAATTGAGCTTTTCATGAAATTGTTTTGAACCTGCTGGAGCTTGATTTCTTAGAGGAAGGAATCAATCACTTGACCTTACAAATGTAAACGCAATAAGCGAGTCATAAAAACAGTTGAAAACAGCTTTTGAAAATAAGTGTAAGCATTTCAACAGGAGAAGCTAGGGAGCTACTATCAAAATAAAAGAAATTATTGCGGATTTCAACTTTAACGATGATAACTGAAGGACATCCCTCAAGAAAGCTAGCGTATGCATTTACGTCCTTAGCCTACTTGCAATGATCTACGTCTATGAGCATGGAACATGGCCATTTTGTTAACTTCCATACCAACCCTGGATTCTATTCTCCGCTACCCCTTTTCCCATAAAACCCTCCCTTTCAGCCCCCTTCTGCGGCTTCCTCTTCCTCGTCTTTCTCCAAAAGGCGTACCCAAACGAGACTATCGTTTCCCTATCTCTCTCTTTATTCCTCCTTCCCATTTCTCCACCTTATTTTTCCTTCTCAAACGACCCGTCACAAAGGATGTGTGAGGACCATTTCGAGGAACTTTCGTCACTGCGATGCCATCATCTCAGAGTCCTTTCTTAGATTCTCTTCTTGGGTGGTTTCTGTGTCGAAGATTCATGATCCACCTTCGTTATTTTTGGTTTATTCGGCTACACTCTTTCTTGGACTTGTGTTGTGGCTAGGGAAATGTGGATTGTTGCACTTTTTATGAAATGCATAACTTTCAACCCTTATGATGGAGAAGTATAGTGAAGCGATGGAGGGAAATAAAAAATATTGCCGAAATTCTTTACTAGGGTAGGTTTTTTTAAAATTAATTTCTTTTTTGTTTTATCTAAGTTATTGCGTATCTTAATGTGAGTGTATCATGATGATTTCTATGGCTATCTTTACATCATAAGTATGCAATTCAAATAATCTGATGATTCAATGCAAATGATCTGATGATAAGATATTCTCTTTACCAAACAGTGTAAATCTGATTAAGGAAGATTCCTAATTTAATCCATTTTGATGCTGAGGTTACTGAAATTTCAACTTTAGTAACCATCAGATTTCTGATCTCTTTGAAAAAAATAATAACTATTTTACCAAATGCTCTACTTAACTTACGAAGATTTTTTAACCTTTTATTTGGTCGATGCAACGTTTATTTCTGAGTTCCATTGTTTACTTGACTCAAAAATTTATGAATATGTGTTGGGTTTAGGAATAAACTATTTATAGGCAAATGAAGTTATCTGGGTATGAAAAGAACAAGGAGATTCATTTCATGGTGATTCACCGTACTTAATGTACACAGAGGCAACTTAATTTTACAAATGATTATATCTCCGTAGTTTTCCTTGTGTGATACTGGTTGATTAAGTACAATCGTGGAATCATTAAGGATTTTCCCTGTTTAATTAAAGAATTGTAAATTTATCTGAAGAAAATCAAATGCCGAAAGACTGCTGGTATACCATATTCCTTTGATGGCAGATGTCATTAACGACAATGTCATATCTGCCATATCCATTTTATGTTAATAATATTTTATAATTGATATTCGTGACGCGTTACTTCCGAAACATTCTCTCTGCAGTTCAAACAAAACCCTAAGCAACCTGTCACACATTTCGGGAGGATTTCTCTCCCAAAAAAGTTCGCGACCCACGTAAATCTCCCGGGATACTCTCCGTTCCGTAGCAACAGATAGGGACACGTATGTGGAGAACTTTCGACTATCTTTCCAACAGCTAAACGAAATCCTCTGTCTTCCCCATCCGCCAAAAACATCTCCCACGCAATTCCTCGCAGGCACAATGCCTCAATTTACTTAATGTAGTAACCTAATAAAAGCGGAAGAAAAAAGTTCACAAAAAAGATGGAGAGGAGGAGGAGAAGACGCGAAAGATGGAAATCTTCCCGTGGAAAAGAGGTGAGGAAGGCGGGGAGATATAAGGCAAACGTCCCGCCATTTCCCCAAGAAACTTTCCAATCCTTTTTTTCTCCGGGAGATCCAAACAAAGACATTTTCTCTCGTGCCCGCTTCCCTTCATGTAAGTTTTTCTTAGAGATGTTTTAAAGATGAGCGTCCCGTTGGGAACGAGAGAGGCGGTTCTGGGAAAGGGAGAGTGGAGGAATGTCAATAGGGAAGGGCGGAAACGGGAGGTGGGAGGAAGTGGCTGCTTTTATCGGAGGAGATAAGAAGAGGTAATGGGGATTGGGGGAGACGTCCAGTGTGCGTGGGTGTTTTTAGTGCGGGCGCGCTCGAAGTACGTTCACTGCTCGGTCGAGCCGTTCGCGCGGAATTCTACGACTTGCGCTCCCCCGTACTATATATCTCCCGCTTTTTTCGTCGGGAGTCTTCCAATTCTTGTTCCATCGCGTGTTCTAGTGGGTGCCGCGTGAAATGAGCCGAATAGAAAAACAGGCGTAATTGCTTCTCCACGGTTGTCGTACTTTTTATTCCTTTTCCCCGTCGATTTAAATGGCGAGGAAGTAAGCGATAAGGAAGTACAGCTGAGAGGGAATTCTGAGGTGGAAAGATCGTGGGTGAATCGAACGGAATGGAGAACCGTTCGCAAAAGATAAGCGTTTTCTTATTCGATGGATTTCTTTTAAGCAGTTATTCCATCTTACGAAACTTGAAGGTGTTTTTTGTAGGTGTGATCTAGTTGCAAGTTTTTGGGTGGTGATTTAGGCTAGAAAGCTGGAATGATCGAAAATTTGGCTAATAAAGTCTGACTGAGAAACTAAATTGGGAGTAAAATGAGTGAAGTTCCTATCCGATGATGATGGGGGAATGGAAACCGTGGAAATAGATTCACATAAAGCTGAGTAAGTCTCGTTATTAATGAAGATTCAGTATAAACTGATAGCTACGTGGGACTGAAAACGTTATTTACTTAGTTACGTACAAGAACTGATGAAGAACGAGAAAGAAAGAGCTTACGAAGAGATTATTTGCATCTTAAATATTTCATCTTGAATTTACTATACATTCCGATTTTTTTAAATCTTACAAACTCGTTCGCAGTCTTGATGATAATAAATAAATTATATCCTATGCTTTTCTGAGTATATCTCGAATGCTACTGCTAAAGTGATTACTAAAGAGCATGAGTATGGTCTATAAATATTATCTTAGTTTGATATACTTAGATCTTTTTTCGATCGCCTTATAACATAATAATGATAGTTAATTTAATGGTGGTACCGTTTTTTAAGCCACGGTTCAACTGAAACGGAACTGAAGATCGTATCTCCAAAAGAGATGTAAGAACCATCCGAGAACCTTGTGAATTTCCAATCAATGGACATTTTAATTTATACAATGTAAAATGATAATTGTGACCGGACCAATATGCTTCAGTGAGACTGATGAAGGAAACTGAGTGAATCAGACTGAATGAAACGGACTGAGTCAAACGAATATGTTTTATAATAAAAATAGGAAATTTTAATAATTTTATTTATACTTACGAAATATGTGTTCTGAGTATGAAATATAATCACTCGTCACCACCCTTAATATCGCCACTTATTATTTTTTTAATCTGAAATCGGACCGACTCCTCAGAGTTTCCTTTTCCTTCACACGGATGTGCACCGCGGGTTGCATAAGATAACGGTGTTAACTTCTATATTTGCGAAGAATCTTTATTATGCCATCACCCATGCTCAAAGATCCTTTAATTATTTTTTCAACGTTATTACATACGTTTATAAATAGATTTTATGATACATTTTTATCAAGATATTATTCTATTAGGATATATTCGATTAGAATACAGTATCTGCATATATCTATTACAGAATATTTCTATTAAAACTATTGAACAATTGTTGGGGATTAATCGCTGATTTATTTTCAATAATGTGTTCCATGATGCAATAAATACAAAAAATGTTTATTATAAGTTATAATCTCTTCAAATTAGTATTTTCTAATTTTTCTTCTCGTTTTCGGCTTGCTGACTTCGTATTTTTGTATGTGTATTCCTTTTGTTTGGTGTATTTTATGAACGGTCATTATTGTATACGCGTGGCCACAAACTACTGCGCTTCCATTGTAACGTTAGATGACTCTATTAAATCTACTACTCTTCTGGTGCGATACTGAGACATTTTACAAAATGTCTCAGAATTTATTACAAGGAATTCTATGGTACACTCCTGGCCAAAATTAACGCAGCGCCTCCCTAGCGATCCTTACGGCCGGTGCTGCGTTAATTTTGGCCAGGACTGTACATAAGAGGACGTTAGGGAAATGAAATCGTATACATACCTGACAATCATCCTTTCGATGTAACTAAGAACAAAACTTCTCTTTTTATTACAGGAAATTGCTGCCATCCTAATCAGCTTCGACAAACACAACGAGTGGTTATCCAAGGAAGTCAAGATTCGGTGAGTCAAACTTTAATTTTCTGAAGAATCTACTCCTACTCCATTCCTAATGTATAACGCGACGCAATTCGAACGCACGATCAAATATGTATGCCAACGCGTTCATCTGCATGCATTCGCGAACGTGAATGCGAGCGAAGAAATGTTTCCCCCAACCATCACCCGGCTGATTAGACCCAAGTTCTTTCGTCACACGTCGGCACGCAAAACTTGAAAAGACTACTCCGCAAAAGTTGGTAGTTTCTTGCAATTGCGGCGGAATTTTCTTTATTCAGTTAGGGAAAAAAGGCGCGTGATGAAATTGTTTGGGAACGGCGGGGAATCACGCGACAGTTGTACAGATGGAAGGAATAGATTGGATTGAAAAAGTAATCATTGTACAATCTGTTTCCGCGTCACAAACTTGTAACTCACGCCACTCCAATGGAGTTTCTCAGCGGGAGAGAATGACGGGGACGTCATTAGTTTTGTAAAGCGTAATAAATTTCCGACCCCGAAGCAGTAAATTGGAAGAGAACAAGCGGGGAGAGTTCAAGCGTTGAAAGATAAAAGTTTTATTTTCGAAATCTCGGTCCCCCAGGTATTCCGCGAATAACTTTCTCGATCATTTCTGCCGTATTTTTTTTCACGATTTCACGTTTATTTATTTAGTTTCATCATTAAATATCATCACAAAAAATAAATTCCATTTCAAAATTACATAACACATATAAAAACAATTTTAACTTACATAAAACAATATATCATTATATCAACAAAAAAAATGGTCCCGCTAAGCCATAATAGGGTTATGAGCAGGTTAAACTTCATATTCTGTGGCTTTATCTCAAAAACATCTTTTTATTGATACCCCAACATACATGATTTTATTCTATTTCAAACATATGTAGATTTAAAATTTTTCATATCATAAAAGTTTACAAGCAATTATTGTGACAACCATTCTTTTGTTCTACACTTAACCTCCTAATAGATTCCATATTTGTAGCTCATCCCCCAAATTATTGAATAATTTAGGAACTAATACATTTAATTGTCTATACCCCTAACACGTGAAACATCTTGGAATTTCATTTTTATTTACAACTCTTAATTCAACATTTGTATTGTTCACTCTTTTCTTTTTATATTTATTACTGATAATACGATCGCTCTATCTTTTTTCGCAATTGATACTTTTCCGAGTGCATAATCGGTTTTTCTATTCCTTTCGGAAATCTTTGAATTTTAATGGGCTAACTCCCAAGGATAAATAAAAACGTGCTCGATAAGATATTTTAAAAGCCGAAGTTTTTCTCGGCTTCACATCTCAACTTTCCCTTTTTCTGATTAAAATCGTTCATGGCGTGAGCCAACATCGCATCCTCTTACTTCTCCCTCCAATTTCCCTTCTTCCACTACATTTTTATTAGGGTTTAAGCCACTCATAAAGTTCGTTTTTAAGAGGATGAGTCACGCAGTTCCCGTACCGATGCTTCCAATGGTGTAATCACCTCGGAAATAAGTAGCTATATTTAGACTCTTTTTTTGATGAAGGGATTCGTCTTAAGAGATAATACGAAAAGAAGAACGTTTCCCTTCTAACATTTCTCTTGATAAGCATTCTTTGCTGTGTACTTTTAGCCATATTTACCGACTATAATTGTCAATTTTAATTTTTACGAATATTTTCTTTTTCAGTGGAGATAATATCGTAGCAATTTATATGAACTAGTTCTTGCTTTCCTCTTTTCTATGTAATGTTTCAAGGAAACTTTTTGATAGCCAATTACTGACTATCTTCATTGGACACGTTTTATATTCAAAGCGTAATTGTATAATAATTATTTTATCAATGGAAGATAAAAATCATCGCATAGGTGGTATACTTTTCGTATTATTAAATGAGCTCCATAAACTTCGTTGTGAAACTTTCTGAATTCTTTCCATATCCTATCGCATATCTGCTATAGTAAGTAAATGCGATGTAGCAAGTTAATAACAGAATAGGTCGGTTTAGTTGAATGATTAATTACTAACGTTTCCCCGTAATTTATTTGGTCTTGTAACTGTCTTTTCCAGTTTTTAAATCTTTCTTCATAGTACCAACTCATAATATTAATATCAACAAATTTATTCCTTATGATAATGATAATATTCAGTCTGGTGATTTTTAAAGGCTTACAAGTGGATTCATTGAGTTTTATTCCCCTTCTTTGTTCAGAAAATAGCATTATGTTTATTTTATACATTTATCCGATATCAGTCGTAATCACAAGTAACTTTCGTCGTTTATATTTTAATTTTTCCAAGTTCACAATTTTTTCCTTTCACTTTCTGTCAAATCTAATTTCGTGCAGCCAAATTTAAAGTTCCTTTACTTTTTGACATTTTATGAAAAACTGATGAGTAATACAGATTACTTTTTACTTTCTCCATATACGTAGTATAGAGAAAGTATTGTTTTCATGAAAAAAATCGACTTCGAGATTTCAACGGAAATACATGTTTTGGGGTCCCTAGAACACGTGTTGACCATTTTCGGAATGTTGTCTGTGTGCATGTGTGTGTGTGTGCTTGTGGGCGCTCTAACGTAAAAACCATTGGTTGTAACAATACCAAACTTCAAATATAGCATGGTGGGTGCTGTCAGAGTTGATTAATATTTGTGATAAATCGGTTAACCGGAAGTCGAGCTTTATTCTTCGAAGCAAATTTCCGGTTTTACAAAATAGCTCCATAAGTATGATATTTAGGTATATACTATTACTTATAAAAGTTTTAGTAAATGTGATTTACTATAACTTTTGTGTAAAACATATTTGTATATCACTGATTGTTTAGGAGTTATTCGTGAAATACTGATGAACCGGAAGTAACTGATTATGTACTTTGTGGGCGCTTTGGGTGCTGTGGGCGAAAGACCAATTTTATCGTTTTTCATCGATCATGTCCCGAAAAACATTATTTATAATGTTTGTGACGTAAAAGATAATATGAAATAAATTAATCACTTCTCTTCCAAGTTTAGATTGAATATAGAGTTCGAAAATACTTTCGTAGAATAATATTTACATCTTATATATGTAGAAAGTCATGTGCTGGCCACATCAGATTTTTATGTTATGTAATGCAAATATGTATTTACTCCATCAGTAGAGTATGAACTGCCGTCAGAATTATACCTATTATTAGCGTCTGGAGAGTAGTAATTATATATTTTGTAGATACAGTAAATATATGCAATGAAAAGATTCTTATTTTATTATACATCTTTTAATTTGTGAGATTCATGAAGTATAAAGGCACGTCTCAATCAACGTATACCTATATTCCATCTCGCACTCGTCGTCATAAACTTCGCCTTATTAGCCTAAGCCAGCCCTCGATATCAGAGCAATTTCGCGCGGCAGCACGAACATCTTTTCAGTAGTCAGCGACATCGGTCGTCGATGCCTCCAACGGATATTTTGAATGGTTTCAATCTGGCCTTACTTACAACATGCAGCTTACGTATCCCTTTGTGCTCCCTATAATGGCAGCGGACTGTCTCCGGACTCCATTACGGGGCAGGTATTCTTTCAGTCCGCCGCCTCGTTAAGTGGTTTAGGTCGCTAACTCGCGAATCAGCCGATGGAAGATGATCCGGATCAGCGGCAGTCACACCTCCGCCATGCTACATGACCCGTTTCCCAGCGTGGGTCAGGCCCCCACTCCCTCCGGGATTAGTGAAGGATTACGCAGCCGCGGTATGATTCCAGCAACGACGCAACCCTCCGACTGGGATCGAAATGTGATCTTCGGTTAATGCTTCCCACCGTGCATGCGTCTGTTTGCTCCATTCCTCCCGCCGATTTCCCCCGTTATGCGGCGCTGTCACCGCCCGGCCGCAAACAATTGACTCCTGTCCGAGACGTGTGCTTATGAGTGGCGGAGCAACAACTTTCCTGCGATAAGCGGAAGGTGGCGAGGCGTTGAAATATTTACGCAAAAAGGTGATTCATTATTCTTTTCAATCACCGAGGAAGTTAATAATTAATTCCCACGCCGAGGCTGTCGCGTTTCCAAGTGGTGACACGTTACGGTTGTGGATTCTGTCCAGAATGACTTATCTAATATGCAGCGTATGGAAGATTAATGTAAATTAATGGATCCGCAGTGAAACGCGGTGGATTTGAATGAACTCTTTCCTAACAAATTCTCGATTAAGATGATTGATTAATAATTTTATGATCTCTCACTCCATTAATTCTGGATTTTTTCTTTGATGTTTCATTTTGATTTATATCTGCGAAAAATTGAATGAGAAAAAGACATGAATGTCTTTCTTTTGTTAAGTGATACGATGAAGTTCTTGTAGTTAATGGAGTAATATAATTTATTCGGAGTTTTCATTTTAGAATACTTTTTGTAGTGAATCTTTCGCTACTTTATCAAAAGGGAAACATTCTATTTCAGTCGAAATCGTGTTGAATTCCCTTATCGTTGAGAAATATTGCATTAAACTGCGATTTTATCCTCTTTTCAGAAGAGCTAAATGCGTCAAAGCCATTGCACTATTATAGTGTATAAGCACTTGTAAGCTTGAAAGATATTCAAGGCAACATATACTTATCAAGACTTATCTTAAATAAAGAATTGTTCCGTAAAATTTATCAGAAGTATCTAAATATTCTTTAAAAATAAACATCTAAGATGTAGAAGCTTTTCAAGGAAAACTGATTTTGATATACACCTTCGCTCTTTCACAATCAACTCTACATCGCTAAACATGTCGGTTGTCAGAAGAGACTACTTTGTTATTTTCCATCCTAAAGAGTTGTCTGAATGATCTAAGTAGTCCGTACTCGGGGAATTCGCAAGGCGAAAGTGAACAATGGAGACTCATAGTACATTAAAAGGTAAAATGTGAACAATGGAGGAGATTGCAGCTCGTTCCCTGCTTAACAGCCTATAAAAATCCAGTATCAGACATCTTTTGTCCTTTGGCTTTGCTTCCGTTTTGAAGTACCTCTGTTTTATTCACATTTAGCAAATCCCCGGTGACGTTTATTTTGCCGCAACTCCAATATCAACGGCATAGGCTAATATTACGACAGTTAGGAATCTTCCACTATAATAACCTAGCGTTTACTGTACATTTTAATTGAATTTAAATTATCTATTGTTCAGAGCTGGAGAAAAGTAACCATTAGTCAATTAAATTTGCATTTTTAATAACCTTTTCAATAAGTTTAGTGCTTAATTTACGAGACCTACTTTCAATAAAAATTTTGAACTATATTTCTATGGTTGTATAAATTGAAGAAAATTGGCTCGATTAACCGTACATGTTTGGTCTTAATGTAAAGTATCCGATTTATAGCTATTTCCGATTCCACTGTTTTTCCACCAAACGGAAATGGTTTGTGTGAAAGCCGAGAGGAGCCCGAAACCAGCAAAATATCGGGTTTCCTCCGTTATAGCCTTTCCCCTTCCGATTCAACGCAAACGCCCGCACACTAACTGGTGATAAAACCACTCTTCCTCTCAGATTCACCTCTCTAATGAATAGAACCTGGTCGTCGGCCGCAGACGATCGCGTTCCCTTCTTGACTCTCCGCCTCCTTTGTCTCAAACACTTAGATCAAAAGTATTATCTTTCGCTCTGTTTAGCCTTGTTTTTATTCCTTCTACCGTAGCTGTCCGTTAAAAGATTGCAGTTTGCCATTCGCCGTTTGATGTCGAAGAAGAAAAGGAAGAAGCGATTGAGATTAGAAGAATGAACTTCAATTTTATCGTTGATTTTTAACACTATGGCGCATTTAGTAGAGGTAAGGATTGTAAAGTTTCCTCCAAAGCGAAGGTCTTGTTGCACCGTATGCACAATTAGTACATGAACGAGGTTGTTCGAAATTAAGTTTAAAAAATTTGAATTTCATAATTTATTCACAAATGTTTATATTCTTAGTGTCATCGCCATAATATTTTATATTTTCAAAATCTGTTGAATAGATTTTGCCTCGGAAAGGAATTTAATGAGAGTGTATTTTTTGTATGAGTCGTCATCCAGATGAAGCATTTAATATCATAAATAGGTCGAGTTAGGTTTTTCTTTCGTTCGATCCCTTCTCTGGCCATCTTTGGATATTTGTCGCAGTTAATCTCGCTTTAGAGTTATCAAATTATATCGATAAATCTGTAACTTATTCCGGTAAATAATTAAGGCATCGATATACGAATTGTCTCCAATTAACGAATTCCCTTTAATAGGATAAGCATACTTTTGGAATGTGTTTGACTTCATTCCGAAATCCTCTCAAGTGACGATTAATGTGAATAATTAACCTTTTGCCTCATTTCCACTTGTTCTACGTACTTAATTCGCCAATCCTAGGCTAATTCTGTCCTTCCCGCTATCATTTTAACGGCCCTGTTGATTCAAATAGGGATAGCCCTATTCCTTCTCAGAAACCTTCAAACTTTGGCCCATTTCGCCGACCCAAACCGCTGCCACTTTCTCCTTATCCCGTATAAGTCTCTCCGGAAGCCACTTACCTCTTAACGTCGTTTACTCCTCTTTTCTCACATTGGACTACGAATAGAATCTCCCCCATCTGCTCCCAGGGGAGATGCCGTTAACTGCTATGAATGGGCTGATGATGGCGATAGGTTCCAGTAATGTTATCGTCATAGCTCTTAGCCTCGAAATGTTGCTATTGTAAATTGTGAGGAATGAATATTAAGATACGTATCCTTATCTAGAATAAATAGGTTCCTTTTTTCAATATCACAGTGCTTTTGCAAGTTTTATAATGACTACAATTTTTTATAAATAAAAATTTATTAATTTTTAAAATAACTTTACATTGTTTGTATGATATGTATTTATGTCCTCTTGCCTACATAATTTATTTAACTCTGATTACAATTTAACAAATTTCCATTATTTCTTCCTCCTATATATTTCTCTGTGAAATAATTACTTAAGTTAAGCATTGTTGGTGAAATTCTGTTCAGTGACATTTCAACCTAGTTTGGTCTTTCCTTCTCCATGCACTATTGGTGCTTTTAGAATATTTGCTTTCCAAACAGTGTTACTAATTTTAATTTATATTTCATCCTTTCTACTTTACTGCGACTCCGATAAGAATCACCTTATACATCGTTTGAGTATTAGGCCGTGATATTATTTTATGTCTCTATTATTCATTATTTCCCGAAGGATTTCTTATCCTGTATTTTATTCTGTAGACGGAATACCATGACCACAAAAAAACTGTTAATAAGCTCAACATTTCTTTCCTTCCTTCATTTTTTTAATCCAATAAATATTTAATCAAATTACATCTTTTTATGTTGCATTGTAAACATTCAAATTAGTTATAGCTAAAGTAAATTCAGGAAGTGTTCCTAATTGAAATGGAAGTAAAGATGATGTGATGATGCTGAAGATGATCTTGAGGGAATTACAAACAATCGTATGAACTTAATGCCTGTTTTGAAGTCTTCTTGTACCACGTGACCACCTTCAATTCTATTTCAGGAGAGCTTGTTCCCTTGATTTCGAGTCTTAATTATGTGCGAGGTTATCTCAGTTTGATTTTCCCATGTGTTTTATGACTTCCTCGGAATTTCTGGGAGTTGCATGAAACATTGCTGGTTTGAGTGGGTGGTAAATTGTAGTATTAATTTTCCTCTTCCTCGAATCCCTAAACAAGAGTACATTTTAGGAAGTTTTGGGTCTTCCTTTTCCCTCGTCCAATTAGTCTTACCTTTCATCTCTTGCCTTCCCCAACCGCAACCAACCCAACAAGGATCAGCTTCCTGCTCCCCAACTATCTTACTTTCAAAGAAGGATATCCTAAACCATTGAAACGTAGGGTCACGTTGTAAAACGATTTCCTAGTTTATATTACACGTTAGTGAGCGCATGAGATTGAATTTAAGGGCTTTTGGAGCCATGATTAGGTATTATTTAATTCACGGTTATAAATCTTTCTCAGTGTGCAAAAATTGATTTATGGTTAAAATAGAATATTTGGAGTGGAACTGTTTTAATATATAAATAAAAAATTTTCTGTTTCAATTAATAACTTTAAGTATTCAATTATTATATATCTGCATTACTTCTATGCACGTCATGGTTTTTATTTTGATTGTAGTTTGTGTTGAAAGATGGAGTAATACGCATAGCTTCTTTTTGCTTGAAGACAAAGGTGGTTAAATAATCAAAACATTTTAGATTTTTATAGCAATTTCAGACCCAGATATATTTTTCGCTATTGAAACAGTAATTTTGCTGATAATTATGATGTTTAATGATAATCCGTATTATTAATTTCCATATCTTATTTTATTACTAACTGTAGAATTAATTGTGATATTACAAGTGTGGGTGAGGATTAATTATCTTAACTTTCATAGTTTTGTTATATATCATGATTGAATAACAATTACGTGATTTATACACTAAACTTTTGTAAAGAGCAATTTGCACTATTGTCTTTACTTTTCACACAATATGATTTATGATTATGATTTTACTACTCATGTTCGTGATTAATGCTTTGCCAAGATGTACATACCATGTATGGATTCATAAGAAAATTGGCATTTTTCATACGATATCGTACAAATATATAAGCATACCACACGATATAAAAGTATAAATATACAAGAGATACATTGATGTAAAAATTATTATCTATAATCTGATCATAAATCATGATATTCTATTAGGATATATATGGTTTGTATCTTCATTCTCATAGGAGTTTTCAGGTACTCTCAACATACATTCGTGATTCTCGAACTGTTATTTACTTTAAAAATCGCAAATTTTGCGTACCTTTCTCCTCATTAGTGCCTTGCTTCACCTTCCTATTTCGGTTTGATAATCCTCGAGTTCCCTTTGGCACCCCAGAAGGAAACCATTACGTCCACAATGTGGGTCGCCTCGAGCGGAAACATTTCCCGAAAAATATAATCCAGGAAAAAGAGGGAATTGGGGAAGCGAGGGATAAATGCGGCGATAGGAGTTAAAAATAAGAGGGATGCCCCGGTTCGGCGTCACCGAAATAAGGCGCGTGACATTGAGGCAGTGATGTGCGTGGAGGTGGGGCGGAAGCCTGTCACGGGCATTCCCCTGTATGCGAGACGTCTTCCTCAGCCACGCCCTTCTGTCGTAGGGCTTTTTTATTGTCTTCCTCCTCTTTCCCCTCTATCCATCACCACCGATTTTTCTTCGTCTCTTTTGATTTTCCGCTGGGCCGCGGAGGGCGAGAATGGGAGGTTCGGAAAATTGGATGTCTACGCGAAATTCGGGGGAGAAAGGGACTTCTGGGGAAGATTTACGGGAGCGCGAATTTTTATCCGTTTTTTTCCGGCCCGAGTCCTGGCTAATTTTTTCGGGTGCTAATTATGTGAGAGTTTTTGCCGGCGGCGTTGCGAAGGGAGAGGAGGGCGAGATGTTTTGATATTAAGGTTAGTAACAGTGTTTTTGGGGTAAATGAGTTAGGCGGAATTTTTCTTGTCTAAAATGTTTACGTCCTTCGAGGAAATTTGGTTGCACGAAAGGATAACTTTGGTTAGATTCCGGGTGTTTCATAGTGCGTTCCATAGGAGAGTTTATTTAGAAGTATTCCTTCTCAATTCAATTAGCGCTATACATCTTCTTTTACTCTAATCTGGTAAGTATATATCTCTGGAAAATTGGAAAATATAACATATCGCTTTAGAGTGGAACTAATGCTCTACTTACATTACCAGCACTTACGTTAATGAACTATCATTCTTTTACATGTACCTCATACTTGGTGATATTTGTGATAATTTTATCATTATTTTGGTACAGAGATAAATTTTTCTGGTTAGATTTCACCTGAAAAATTATCTTTATTTATTTATTTATTTAAATTTGATTCATTAACAGTCAATACAACCATTTAGATCATGCCATCAATTTATCTTGATAATCTACGTATCCTTAGACACACAATGAAATGTGTTTGCTCGGTAACATAAAGGTAGATTTATATCTTGATTTCGATCTATTCTAATATTTTCCGGGGTCCAGTCCGGCTCCAATAATACCTTTGTTATCTGTAACTGGAAATTGTTCTTTATACGTTTTTTATTTGGTTTTCACGATTCATATTAGGTATTATAAGCCTATATTATCTTTCTTTAGGTAATCCTTGAAATTATGGGTTAAGTTACTAATAAATGTTGTCTGCTTAAGTGAATTGCTCCGTTAACTGAATTATTACCAACAAGTGCGAGAAATAATTAGTGCTTCGACGTAACTGATATATTCTGCGTCCGATAATCATCAACAGCAGGAAGATGTATTGTTAAATTCAATTCTTTACAACACTATGGGCATAAAATCTTCGTCGAATTATTTCATATTCCATGAGCACCTTTAATTTATAATTATGGCTTTCGATAGATAAACGCCGTATCTCTGAGTTTCTCCTCAGATAATACCATACCCGACTGCGTTCCTTTTTCTTTGCTCCATCGTAGTCTTCCGCCTTTTTGTATGGGCGACAACGTCCCAGCGGAACCCATCTTCACCTCCAATTTACTCCGTCGCCGCTGATTGGCCCAAATTCCCCTCATTCCGCCATCATTATATTTACTCCTTCCGATACGGGGTGATTGGGGAAATCCGGCAAAAGGGAAACAATAGACGGTGGTACTCCGTGATTTCGTTCCGAAATGTCGGAATTGAGCCCACGTCCCCTGTCTTTTTATCGAGCCATCATTTCCTCGGTATTTGTTCTCGATGTGGTGATTTTTTCGGCTTTCAGTTTTTTATGCTTTTGCGAGATATGCTTTCTCGCCCTTTCTTTTGCTTCTTGGACTGAGCGTAAAGTTTTATTCTTCGAGATATATTCTGATTGATTCATTCAGTGTATATGGAAGAAGGATAGAGTCAATGTAAATTGATTCCATCTACCTTTTAGACGTGTTTCCCCTGTTCATTCTCTTTTCAAGACGGTTCATTTTAAGTAGTTATTTGCTCTTTTTTCTTGTGCTTATTTAAATTACTGATTTGGTTTATTTTAAATGCATTTAAAATTAAGGCCATTTTATGAAAAATAAAGGCATCAATAGTCCAATAATATAAATAAAGAGATAATAAAATATGATATTTTTAATAGTTGATTGTGATAGTGAACATTTTATTAGACAAAATTATGTATATTTAACGGTACCTTCAGTTTTCTTTACTAAGTTATCTTTGAAACTTTTAAGTACTTTGGATGTACTTGTTTTACTTTATCCATTAAATATTTCCATTAAAATGGAATTCCGCCGAATAAAGCCTCCTCGTATTGATTACATTAAAAATTATTAATTTAATTTATTAACATCATATGATATCTAGCTAAACAAATTAAACGGTAATGGGTCGATTCTCAAGGGAAATCATGACACTCATTGAGTGTGCTTTATGTCATCAATTTCATTAAAATTCAAATTTGAAATTCTCTTTTGTGAATTTAAGCATTATAACGTTATGGCAAAAGAGCGGCATTATTTTAAACGCTTCACTGGTTAAGTAATACGATTATCCATTACTATTGGAATCCTGATTATTTATTTTGTGAAACATCTATAAACGTAATTAAAGAAACTTAGGCTATGAATCCTGTTCGTTTCACCATCATAAATTACTCCGGAATATTAATTTCATGTTCAGATCCTATTAAACGAGCTCATTTCCCCAGCATTAAGGAGCATCGCAAAAAGACGGGATATTTCATTCCGACCGTGATTTCTCAATGACTATTAAACCGAGCATTAAAGTCAGACGACCTATTAGTTTCCAGAAATATGTAGCCGGCGATAATTTCTATGACAAACATATTACTCGAAGTACGTGAGGTTTTGTCTTCGATTTATTTCTGTGGCAATATTGCGAGCTCTTTCTTTTATTTCTGGTTCGCGGGGCAATAAAGTTCACAGCAGCGGAGATTTATTGCTTTCCAGGCCTCTTATCGAAGATATCTCATACGACCCAGCCACTCGCACGAATGCTAAAAACACGCAACTATATCTCGGTAGATTTGAAGCAGTGCTCCATGGAAAATGGATATCCGCCCATTGAAGTCTCCGGTTTCAGCGGATTTTAAGAGTTCAACAGATGAATCGGAGATATCCTCCAATTGTCTTCTCCGAGACGCTATTTATCTTTGTGGTTGCTTCAGAAAATGCCGTAGTGCCTCGCTTGGTGATCACTTGGGGAGGTAGCTTGGCGATGATATAAAAGGGATAGCTGGAGTTGAAACCGTGGTACGCTTACATTTTCTTAAGGAAGCAATTTTTTTTGGAGAGAATTAAACAACATATTTCTTCACCACTTTCACTTTATTTCTTCAATATTGAAATTTAATTCATATTTTATTTTTAATGAATGAAGGAGACGACTATAAGGAAAAGTAAAGCTGACACAAATACTCTCTATTATCAAGAACCTTCAGAATTTTTAGCTTTCAATGAATAATAAGTAAAAAAAATTGAGTGAATATCATTTGAGATTGATTTTTTCTTTGCAGAGATAATAACATACCCTCTAATGTATCAATTACCGATTGAAGTACATCTTCGCAAGAAATGATTTTTTGCAAATCCATTTATCAGAATATAAATGTTAAATATTATAAATATCGGGATAAAATAATTTATATGCAATATATTTTATTTTAATATTTTATAAAGTTATTGATTTAATTAAATTTTTGACTAAAAAGGTAAATGTTGTAAATTTCTTCTATTTAATTACTGGAAATATCTATTTTCAGCAAATATGAATAATTTTTAATTACTAAAGATGATTTTGTTTAGGAGTATCTCCTCAACAATTTAAGTTTATCTTTGCTCTGAACTACAACCATCGGATTTCAATTAATATAATTGTATTAACCAATGCTTCTACTGTGTAGCCTCTATATCTTAAAGCAGCATTGAAAATAGTTAGTTATAGTAAAAAATCTTGATTCACCTTTCTTTTGCTTATAGAAAGAATTATAAAAAAATTTGAGGTTTATTTTTTTACTATAAATATAGTACACTCTTTTAGATGAGTAAATTTATTTTAATATCTAATGCTTAATTGGTACACATATAAAGTTATATAAGCCCCTTAAAACTTTACAGTAAGAAAGTGAGTAATTATCTTCAAATTTAATCGAATTTTACATCGAATAGTCAAAAGAATATCTGGGAGAAAAAATTTGATTACTCGTGAGCCATTTATATTGTTCATTAAAACAGCTGACTAACTGACGAATAAAAATGTCATAGAGTAGCTACATAAAGAAGAGGTTAATTCTTTTTTATTGAACAACCTTGACCAAAATATTCTCTAATATTACCAACCTTGAGCACCGCCAATTTCACGGGAATTTGCCTTTCCACTTAAGAACAAATAAGGCCTTATCCAACTTGACCCGTCTAAGTGGATTCACAAAGAATGATGGGGAACGTCCATGGATTACACGCGTAACATATGTGGGTCAAGCGAAACGTAAAACATCCATATCTATTACAGCGTCCAGTCTCCGAATAAGAAGCCATTTCCCGTCTGGGTTTCCTGCACAACCATCTTTTACGAAACAAAGCGTAAGCTCCCATATTACTCATCTCGGAGAACACTCCTTCCTCCCGAGAATTGCTTCCTTCTCCACATCTCACCCGTAAACACGCTAATGCCATTTGCCTACTCCCAACTTGGATATGTATCGACTTTCCAGGAACACTTGGCTTCCCTCATCTCTTACGCAACTCGCCGCTCTGACGTCTCATCTTCAAAGGAGCTTCCCCGGCGATCGCGGACTTCCCGGCAACTTCGCGGCCCAACATCCGCCACGCTTTTACGTGACGATATTTCATCGCTTCTCCCCTCACGATTCCAACAGCTACTCGAAGAATAGACGCCTCGAGAGAAATAACTCTCCCCCGATACTTTTGTTCCCGGGAGAACATTTCATCGAGCCACCCTTTTTAAGAGTAAACTTATACCCAAGAAAGGGATTAGATCCCGAGATAGATGGATCGGCATCAGAATGGGAGACGAGTCCGAATGTATGTACACATGAACTTAGGTGTTCCGTGTCCCTTATGGGAGTTTTTGCGGAAAATGCCTCGCGAATGACGTCACGGCTCCTTTCCGTGAACGGGACTATTTCATCGCGCGGATGGATAAGTTGTCGCTTCTAAAAAATGTTGAGTACGGCGTCGTCGTGGCGCTAGTAGTGGGGACGTCACGTAAACGGATCAAACTGGAGTGGCACGAAAAGAGACGATTTTGGAGGACGTAAAAAACTCCCCGGCAATGGGAATATATCATCCCCACTGGCACTAGGAGAGCGCACTTCCTCCGCGGACGAATATCTCTTTCCGCCGTGCTTTTAGAGTTTCGTTTTATTTTGCCTGCGTACCCGCTACTACGTATGGAATGTGTTTTTGTAGTGCTCGGGAGTGTATTGGCGTTTTTTTAACGCATTCTCTGTGAAACTTTAGGCGGCGACCAAGTTGGAGAGCGGCAATATTTCTCGGGACAGCGGAGTACTGAATATGCTTTATTTTCGGTCGTATTAAAAGTTCCATTTTCTGCCGGGAATTTTATTGGTGCGACTTCCTTGGAATTTGGCCAATCGGAAGTCATTTGTAGCAGAATCATCAGGCATGGTTGCTCTCAACCTTGAATTTAATGAATTTGGATTATTTTTAAGGAGGAAGCAGGATCAAATATCTATCACCCTAACTTTAAAAGTTATTTTAAATTTTATGTGTAGTCATTTTGTAAACAAAATTAGGCATTCGTTTTCTAAAACACATATTCTACAAGTGTAGTACAAAAGTAATATTTTTTATTCCCGTTCCACAGTATAATTTGCACGATAACGCTCAGCCAAATTTCTTCCTGTTTTACCAGATTTTTAAGTTTCTTTTCATACTCTATTATATTTTTATTAGCAAAAGTTCCATTCGTATAAAACCTTGGTATTAGAAAATGATATTTTAAATATGATTCGATTAGAATATATAATAGTATTGTTATTTTACTGCCGTACCTTTGTTTTTAATTCACACTGATTTCTTTGTTAGATTAAAGTTACATTGCAAATATATTTGTACTGTAATATCATAATTAACTATTTTTGACTTTTTTATGCTGCTGCTACCTACATAACAATTCATTTCCTTATATATTGAAATTATATAAATATTTTAAGTAATATTTTAGGTTAAAATCTAAGTTGATTCAGCTAAGTAAATAAGTCTGTCTATAACACAGAAATTGAAAAAAATTACTTTTGGAAGTAAGGAAATTTTATTACTCTGCTAGTTTTCCTGAGTTCTCCAAAAAATTAAGCCCCCGAAGAATCCAGCCAAGTCCTTCTTAATAATATTCTTCACAAGCTTAAGTGAAGTTTACTTTAGAGAGCGCTAATTTCTTCTCTGCGAATCAAATCTTCCTCCGATATCCGTCCTTATGTTTACATCTTCGTCTCGCTTGCAAATCACGCGAATCAGCTGCGTAAATCTCGCCTTAATCTAAGCTTCGATAACTACAGCTCCGGAGATGGAATTTCGCAATTGCTTTGGCTCTGCCTCAAAATCCTCAGAGGGGGGTCTCCCGATCGAGCCCCGTCTTTCTCCCACCGAGGAATTCATTACCCCCCGCAATCTCCCGTCTCCTCGCGCATTATATCTGAATTATAGTCCGTTGTGATCTCTTATCTGCTATGAATTGGCTGTTAAAGCGCCACTAAACGTCTACGCCGTAACCTACATGCATGAAGCGACGGCTCACCGGTCTCTCTCACTTAGTTAGCTCCATGCGTGATTCTACGCCATCAAGATGCACGTCCTATTGGTGCAGCCGAGGATGAATTATAAGCCGACTGTTTCTCCCCTCTTGTCTGCACTTTCTCACTTTTCCCAACACCTCTGTGCATTCCGTGCCGCGTGCGTGCGTCACTGTTCGCGTCACGTGAAAAGACCCGCGAGAGCGTTTGGATGAGCGTCAAGCACTTTATGGTCTCTTGCGTCGCTTCTGCTTTATGAGCTGTTTTGCCCCGAAATGCACGGAGAATAAATTGGAGGCTTCTTTTCTCTTAAGCCGTTCGTTACACTGCTTTGTTTTTCGCGGGAGTTTGTAAGATGGGTTTATTTTTTCAGGTTCTGATTTGTCTGCGGGATGTACCGTTTGGCTTTTGTGTATGAAAAGAAGGGAAATGCACGGTATGTTAGTATTGCGTGTCTGTGCCGTGGATCGCGCTTGATAATCCCGTTAATTCCTGCTGATTGGATGAGGTGTAGAGACCTCTTGGGGTGTTCCGCTACCGTGATCTAATCGATAAAGAATGATCGGTACTTGAACATTTATTTTTATATGCTTTATATATGTAGCTATTTAACTTATTTCAGATTCCGAGTAAACACGAGTCTATGATGAATGTGTTCTTATTAGTTTCTGTGTTGATATAATCCGTAAGAAACGAATTTTATCTTAGCTGTATAGCTGTGTATTATACAGTCAAATAAATGAAAATAAATCTAAGCTTCATTTAATTCAATTAATTAATTTATTTATTTATTCTACAAAACCGCCACAGTTGGTCGCAAGGATATAGCGATGTTAACATACATAACAATTAATTAAAAAAATAAAAAATATTACTATGCATACACACAATAAAACCAACCAAATAAAAAATAGGCATGTATAAATAAAAAGTAATAAAAAATAAGTAAACAAAAAATATAAATATGCAGTACATATATGAATTATAAAAAAAACACCGCTGTGAATTGGCTAAGTGAGCATTAATTTTAATTTCGATTTATACTTAGATGGTAATACTTAATTAAAGTCATTTTTATTTCCTCTTCATTTAATAGTGATTTACTGGAAATGTTTACCAAGGGTATTAAATTACAGTCGAGCAGTTAAAACACAATTGTAAATTTTAAAACATGGAAAATTAATTTCTTACATTTAATTTTCTTCCAACTTCCTACAGAAATCATATTGTAATAAAGCAAGATTAATTTTCTTCTCTCTCTTGAAAAAATCACCTCTAATTTCCCAACAACCGAAACAAATGATTTAATTTTCGATCATTTTAATTTCATCAAAGATTTCACGAATCGGTAAATGGCAGTGCAGTTTTGTTATAATGAAATCCACTGCTTGGGCCGTGACTTCATGGTGGGTCTCTATCAGGAAAAAAGTAAAAATATAAGCTTTTGCTAAAAACAAGAAATCTTATTTTGAAATGGGTTCGACTCGTGGAGTCATCCTCAGAAATACTTGGAATTGAAGACTTTTTTAATTTGATATAAAAGTTTATATCAGCATTCCGTATTGTATTGGCTCGTCCAGCAATTTCTTTTCATCGAAAATCTGTCTGATAAACCATTCCAAAACAAATACAGGCGTTAATCTCTTAAGAAGCTCCGTTGTAATGCCAAAAGTTCAGTATAGACACGGGTCGATAAATAAGGCGAGGATAAACTAATTAGCATGAGTTATTTCAAAGATCAGCGCCAGTTTCGTTCTTTCCCCAGGAAGAGGAGAACTACCCTCCCCAACATTTCTTTTCCTGTTTTCTACCGAAATCCTACGTGTATTTGGCTTCTCTTCAATTCACCACTTAGCATAATTCACCGAAATATTCGATTCCTTAAAACCCCTTCCCCACCGTGAGAGCATAACGATTTCGTCTCGTAGTACACGCTCAGAAGTAACGATACGCCTCAAAGAAACTTGGCCTTTATCTTTATACGCACAAGAAGTCTCCTGTTTCGGTATCATCTTCATTCTAAATTCCTTTCCCCTTCCCCTGAGCTCATCTCATTACCTTAATCCGTCTTGAGTGCTACGTGGCAAGAGGATAAGCCGAAAGAGGAATGGTCTCCACCTATTAAACTGTACAAGCTAACATCTGAAGACATCCTAACGTCTGACTAGCGTCATTTTTACTTCGCCAGCAATCTCTTTTGTCAGCGTTTCTTTGCCCTTTACCCGATTAATTAGGATTCGCATTTGAAGCTGCTTCACCGCCGACGCCTTCAATTCCCCGGTGGAATTTTTAAAAAACATCTACCTCGTAGCGGATTGTAGTTTGTTTCGTTTAATACCGTTGTTTTAAAATCCTAACGCGCTCAATTACTTAATAAAAGAGAGAAGGTAAATCGAGATTGAGTAGTTCAAAAACAATGACTTAGATCGCTTGGCCAGTCTTCTATAGGGTTCTTTTGTCATTCACTCAATTGCAGGATAATAGAGTTACATATTTACAGAATAATGCTTTGGATTTTATGCGCTCTAGATTTTGCTGAAACTTATCGCTGTTAGTTTTAAAAACGTTGTTATTGTGTATCTTACCATTTTATTTGAAATGTTTTTGAGGTATTAGATATTTCGGAGATATACTTTTCTTAAATTTTTCTTGTACTATGTTCCGAATGCTTGAAATATTTCTTTTGTGGTGAATTTCCAGAGTTTCTTATATATAATAGTTTATCATTCCTTCCAAATACATATGGAGAAGGAATTGTATAGATAAAGAATTAAATTCTGGAAATTCTTCTTTTCAACACTGAATTTAAATTTTCATATCTCTTCTGGCATTTGGAATCGCATTGACTTTATCGCTATCTAAATTCGATTATTTATGCTGAATTTATCTTACTTTTATCTTAATTTCATTTATCTTCACCATTAACCTTACGAAATAATCGACAAATTACGTTAATAAAAGTTTGGTTTATTAATAGTCAATCCTCCATCAATATCAACCTTCAAATCTGTAATACGTCAGCGACATTTATGTGATAATAGTAAAGGCCGTATTTTATGTTCAATCTAACCTCTTGCGTATTTAACTCAAATTTATAAAAGTAATTATTAAGTAAATAGTAAAGCTGAAGAGGTAGCATTAGATTAGAGTAGACAATCGAATATTTAATTAAATTTAATTTAAATCAAATATTTATTTAAATTTTTATTCTGTCTTTATTCATTCATCTTTAAAATTAGAATGTTTCGTCCAACATTATGATCCTCATTCTTGTACATGTATCCCTTAGTTTGAAAAATATTGCAGTCTTTCCGTCTTATTATTTATTTTATATGTTGTTGACTATGATATACTCAGAAAGAACATTTTCAGTATTTCCATTCTATTATTTGCGTATTCTATTCGGTTAAAATTTCAGTCTTTCCTCATTGCAAGTAGGATTTTACTATATATGGATAACAAATATATAAATCTACTTCTTTATGTAAAAGAGCCGTAAAAATCCGCCTTACATGAATGTTTATTTATCCTAACTCATGTATGTGCTTTTTGCAATCCACCGCTTTCTGATTTTTTCTGTATACAGTGAGCGTTGGACACCACCCCAGATTAGCGAGTTAACCAGACAATGCCCGATTTATTTGTAAATCTTGTCACTCGAATAAATCCTCCGGGAAAATTTTCCATTCTCGAATCGCAGCAAACCAGCCGTGAAATTCCGACCTGTGTCCACACTATAAGGCCAATGGGTCGAGTCTCGTAATTGGAACGCGTGCTAATTAATCCTGTCGAGGAAGGAAAAAAACTATGGCAGCACACGCAATTAACCAGGCCCTCGGGGCATAAATAGCGTCACGAGCTAGAATTATCCATTAATCAATAAAACCACAAGGCACCTCCGCTCGAAAACCACGCGGCGAAAAAAGGAAAATTCCCCGGCGCTTCGAAAACTTCTTGCGAGACGTCGAGGATTGAAATATATCGGCCGCGCACGTAATTCGACTTCACGGACCTTCTTCCCGTTGCCACTTCGCATAACATCTTGTCCCGTCCCTCTAGCGTCGCACCGCATCAAGCGGACGGCCAATAGAATCCGTTAATTCTTCTGCCTTGCTTCCCCTGTGTGTCGTGCATGACCTGGTTACCACGCCCGCTCGATCCTCCATTCCAAAACCTTCGTCATCCTCTCTTTCCCCTCTAAATTCCGACCTCAGATCTGTCCCTCTCTGTACACTCTTCCCAGGCACGTCCGACGACCGGATTTCGCCTCCTCCAATCAGGAATGTCTCTCCTCATCACCGCTTATGAGCTCAGGTCGCCCATACCTATCGAATTAATATCTACGTTTCGTAGGAGGTGATCCCCGTCTCGCCCATGACTTCCATTTTAAACCGGGGCAGAAGGCGCGTATTTTCTCGGCTTTGATTAGTTGATTTAGGGTTTTTGGGAATTTTTCTCCGAAACGCGGAATTTTCTTCTGGTTGATGTTCTACTTATCTACAGCCGTGATTTTGAAGTCCCCGATACTAGGACGAAGTATTCTTCTAGAAAAAAATATCGAATGATTATAAGATTCTCTCGTGGATCTCGTGGACAAAACCTCACGAATAGAGTTGCGGTCGATGTAACACATCTTAATATCAATTCTATCTCGAAAGGCTGTGCTTGTTGATGTCTTCAGAATAATTGGTTTTACATAATTGGTTGGTTTTCAATAGCTGTTTTATTATAATATTAATATAATTAGTATTATTTGTAGTAAATAATATGTAAAATTAATTACGAGTCGTAAAATCTTAGTCAAACAAGTCACAAACAAGTAGATACCATAACGTTCTATTTCCATAGAATTAGGTATTTTCATCCCTGTATCTTGCAAGGAACTTTTCTTGATCCTTAATTTACCTAATAATCTAAATTTATCTGCCATCCAGGAGCATGTTTTACAATTATATTTCGAAACAGGGCTTCACATTAAAAATAGATGCTTAATGAATGTGCCAATACGTTAATTTACTCATGGATATCAAAGGGAGCCAGTTTTAATGATTTGAACAAACTTCTGTAATTGGAGAGATTACCTTCAGAAGAAGTACAATGCATCATCTCCGCCGTGAAATTCACTTTTAAGTAAATGTAGTTTGCATTGTTAATCTTGTCTTAGCTCCCGTTAATTAAATCGCTAGAGGAAGAAACGTACTAAAACCAGCTGGACGAAGTCAATTAAATTCCCGGAAAAAATTAAGAGCGCAAAAAAAATCCGCAAAGGCTCCGTAATTAACTCCGCTTCATTTTCAAGTCAATGATTGATGATGACTAATGATCTAATTAATTAAAATATTCGGATAATCCTCTTATTTATGCCGAATAATTTATTCAGGAAAAATGCCGGGTCTTCTTTATCTGCAGTTGCATGAAAATTATCCAATTAATTTTATCTTGTCCGGCACAAAACGGGATTTTTTTATCCTACGAAATTGGGAAAGTAAATCGTGGAAATTAATTTGATTTGCTGAAGTTTCAATAACATCGTCCATGTTTGTATTAGGAAGGTTTAACTATAAATTCCCTTCTAAGCAAAATTATGAAGAAGAGGGAAAAGAAAATAAACAGTTTCAGGCATAACACAATCTAATTTTCCTTTGTATTTCCCTTCCTCTTTGAGCTGCAATGAGTCCAGGATTTCCTTTAATATTTTTATTTCGTGCCGATAAAACAGGCTATTAATTTTGTCATTTCATTGTTTTATAACTTTGAAATGTATGAGGTTTATATAATTCATATTTTATAGGAGAAACTTTCCTATTTTTTACTCTATTAGGCTCTGAATTTGGCTTCTAGAAATACTTACGCATGAAAGTGATCAATTCTCTCGAATAAACATTCAAAATTTTCAATCTGGTGAACTACGTCTTTATTCTTTAACACTGTCTTGTGAACGAAAAGAATTTCACATTCAGTTTTTCTATTATCTAAATTTTTCATATGGTGATAGTAAACTGTGATTTATTATTTTAAAAATTTATTCTGCTATATGCTTCTGTTTATAAATATGCTTTTTTGGGTCTTACGTATAGGAAACTACTTATCAACGTTTGAGGTTTAACATTTAACAATTGCTTTTTTGATCAGTACTTTTCCTCGCTTTCCTTTTATTCAAATATTATTCTCTTCTATTTAACCTGATATTAATAAATATTATGATTCTTACGGTACTGCGTGCTCTAAATTCAGTACATTAAAGTTCTCACATCTATGCTCATTTCATAGATGGAACGGTTTGCGCATGGACCTAGTAGCATCTAGTTAAATATCCTCGCATATGAGAAGCGTGTTGATGCGGAAATATGCACCAACTGCTACGAGGACGAAAAAAGGGCTTAGAGCGTGCCTCGCTTAATGATTTATAAGCCTTCTCTACTCCGCGCTTATTCATAGGAAGCTGTTTATCAACGGCTACTTATCAAACCCGCCGAATGCCAAACGGCGAAAGACATGGAGGGAAAAGAGAATTCCCCAGAGCAGCCGGATCGCTCATTTTTCGTGTTTTCCCTGATTGCGCAAATTCGTCTCCGGCTAATAATCGCCAGAAATTTCGTCCCGATAACGGTTAACAAATTAAACCTCCGACTCAGCCGCAAAAAGCCCCCGAGGAGACCTTCCACGCCGCCCTTGTCGCGCATACGTGCCCCGGAAGGTTTCCTTCGAATCCGCCTCCCAATCTCCCCTTTTCTCATTTATAGACGCGGCCTGCGCGTGTTTGCCCCCCGAGCAGGGCTACCTCCATCCCTCCGACGGAGAAAAAGAATTAAAAATTCCGCCGAGGTGTAGTTGCGTGTTGAAACTGGCAGATGAGCTCTCCGTACGGAGAGGGGTGTGGGCGTAGTTAGCAAGGAGCTGCGGGGAGAGCGGTGGGGGTGCTTTAACGCTCGCTGCTGGCGTAGGAGGATTTTTACCGTTCGGAACAATCCAAGTTCCTAATTAGAGACGAAATAAGCTCCGGAAGGATTTTCCCTCTCTCTCTCCCTCTGTTTTCAGGAACGTAAGGTTTTTTTGAGCGGCCGTGCCTGCTTTGGGCCCCGTCTTTCCGTCACGTAAAGCAATTGTTTTTCGCCTCTTGCCCGCTTTGCACGCACACACCCACACGGGCTCCGATTCGCTTTCCAAGGTGTGCACACGGATGGAGAAAGGAGGAAAAGCAGAATGCCAACGGCGTCTACGTCTTTGCCCAGCGAATGCATTGGGCCCTCCGTAATAACCCCAGTCTCCCGCCGTCGGACAAATGTTCGATTTTTTACGCGTTATTCTGAACGATACCTTGTCGCCCGGGCCCGGGGATTGTTTATAACCGCGCATTGTACAATCTGTCGAGCGGGTTGCATAGGTGAAGGTGGTTATTGTAAGTACGCTGCATTGAAGTGCAGGGCACTTCAAATATTTCGGAAACGACTCGGAAGAAAGTTGGCACGAGTCGGGAATGTGCGCAAGGAACCAGGTGGAATACGGTTTCCTTATGATCTTTGTGCAATCTCGGCCATAGGACAGCGGAATTTCGGCGGTCATTTATGCCCGAATTAAGATCTGCTGCTTGCAGCACGAACGCTGTTCTGAACTTCGGCCATGTATATCCAGGGAGATTTTGCTCTCCATTTTGACTGTCCAATATGCGTGAATTAATTTTTCTTATAATACTCGCCTGTCATTTGAATTTTATTCCTCTTGCTGCGCTTTTTTACTCCTGGTAAGAAATGTGAGTTTGAGATCACGTCGTGCTTTCCCGGAGAATTTGCGTGCCCGAATTCTTTCAGTGCTCTAAATCTTGTTAAAGAGAGGCAGGAGCGAGAATTAGTGGTGGCGTATATTTTATCAATTTATTATTCATTCTGGAAAGGGGGAGGCCAAATGTACGCAAATATTTCACTGCGGGCTATCAAAGGGATGCGGGTCAGTGTCAGAGCCGTTCTGTTTACACAAAAGAGTGTTGGCAGTTGCGTGAGATAAGTTATCCATTAAATATGTCAGAGGCATCAACGAAACGTACTTTTGTCACACCACGAAGGTGGAGATATTGAGGAACATAAATTTTTGGGAGATGTTTATTAAAATGCAAATAATTTACTTTCATAATTTCTTCCGATTCAAGTCGCCCAAGTTTATGGCCCTGGTTTTATATCTGATGGTAATTAAAACTTTTTTCAAGCAAACATTCTTGATTTCAGCATTTAAGAAAGGTAATTTATGATATGAAACTAATCAAAATCGTTAACTGGAATGAAAGAGAGGGCTGTATTTCTCTTTAATGAGGCAAAGCCATATAAACGGAATACCATTTATTGATCAAATATAAGCGACATAGCACAAATCTATCAAATATTATCACTAACATTCGTCTTTTGTAATAATTTTCAGCTTAATGAAACGACGAAATTCTCTCCAAGAAAGCAATAGCCAATTTACCTAAAGTTTTCTATTTTATCGCTTTGTAACTATTCAGAAATTTTTCTTTACATCTTGAGAGCAACAAAATCTTTGATTAATATTTATACGATATGAATCGTAATAATTTATGTGTACTTGTGTATTTAATTGCATGAGGTATATATAAAAAAATCTGATGTGGCCAGCACATGACTTTCTCCATGTATAGAAGATGTAAATATTTATCTACCGCAGTAATTTCGAACTCTATATTCCATCTAAACTTGGAATATGAGTGATTAATATTATATATTATCTTTGACGCCAAAAACATGATAAATAATGTTTTACGGGACATGATCGATGAAAAACGATGAAATTGGCCTTTCGCCCATAGAGCCCAGAGCGCCCACAACGTACATAATCAGCAACTTCCGGTTTATCAGTATTTCATGAATAACTCCTACACAATCAGTGATACAAAAATATGTTTCAACCAAAAGTTATAGTAAATTACATTTTATAAAACCTTTACAAATAATAGTATATACCTAAATATCATATTTATGGAGATATTTTGAAAACCGGAAATTAGCTTTGAAGATTGAAGCTCGACTTCCGGTCAACCGATTTACTCCAAAAACTAATCAACTCTGACAGCACACAACACAGTACTATATACGAAGTTTGGTATTGATACAACAAATAGTTTTCACGTTAGAGCGCCCACAAACACACACACACATACAGACACACACACACACACACGCACATACACACAGACATCATTCCGAAAATAGTCAAAACGTGTTCTAGGGACCCCAAAGCATGTATTTCCGTTGAAATCTCGAAGTCGAAGTTTTTCATGAAAACAATACTTCGTATATGGAGAAAGTAAAAATACCCTCCATCAATGCTGTTATAATTATGTAACTAATCATATATTTGCGGTGATATCTTGTAATGCAATGCTACTCCAGGAGTAATTATCGTCTTTACCCTTATTTTCCTCATTGGATGAGAGATAAGTTGAGCTGAAGAATATTTTTTAGACTTTCTGACCGAAAATGACCTTAATTGTAGAAAAATCTAATACGATCCAGACTTGCAACGTTTTCATCGTTGAGCAAAGCGCAGAATATTTTCAATAAAAATCAGTATTTTTTTAACTTCATTATATTTGTGTTTATTTTTACATTTTCAGATATTCAGGTATTTGCATTTCAGCTGCTTTAGAGTTGTTGTTTGCGTACCACAATCTATTGAACGATGCAACATTACAAATAGCAACACCTCGTTCATGTTTTATGTTGATAGGATAAGCTTTGCAGACGACTTGACATGCCTGGACTCTATTGAGTGGAAATTTATGGATCGAGAGTTGACAAGTACCAAATCACCCAACCGTTGTCGCCCTGCGTGCAGAAATGGAAATCGAATTTACCGTAAAACTTTGAATCTCACGATAGCCAAGCACGGGAAATCTGATATCCCTTGTTTATATTACTCCGTTTAATGAAGTTGTTTATGATTTTATTATCGCCGAATCCCTAAGAATTGGTTTAAAGAATGAGGGGCAATATTTTTGGTTTCAAATGTTCTCCAGGGTGATATATTTTCACCTTTAATTTTCCATTCAGATTGCCTTTGGGGTTTTTATGTGAATTCACATTAAATGTGAACTGATACGTTTATTGCAATGACCTCAAATCATTTCTGTAAGCCCTTATCTTGACCTAATTAAGATAATGATATATTTACGTTGAGTTGATGAAAGTTGAGAAATATTTCATTGTCAACAAAAACGAATTCTGAATTCAACCAGATTGAGCTTCTTGTGGATATAAACCTTGGGATTTTACTCTTTTACGTTTGGTAGTTAGTTTAATTGAATTGCTAGCCCTTCGAATAAAAATGTTAATGGAACTAGATGGAGGTAAAAATACATGCCTGCTCGGTACATGAATAGGAATTAATGAGAAATAGTCGGTTTATTTGTTCAAAATAATTCATGAATTGTTCGAAGTTCAAAATGTATGCTCAGGTAAAGTAAAAAAAAATTCTTCAAATGATCAGGTGCGAATGTATCACTTTAAAATATCATATTTCACCTCTTTTCATTGCATGCGTTCAACTATTTCTCATCACGCCCTCAAATAGGCGAATTGAATTAATAAGTATTTAATTTTGATGTAATTATTTCGGATGAAAGCTTCATAATAGCAAAGTGATGTACTCAATGAGTAGTTTCCAATGATTAAGTTTTGATTAATTATAATGGATTTATCATTATTGTAATCACATCACATCAGCATTTCAATTTTATAGCTATGAATAGAATTATAAATATATATGTATGAATAGCTCAGTTGTTCTTCCACTTCTGTAAATTAAAGTATCAAATTTCTCCGAAGGAAATGGTTTTCATCGAACGTAAAATATTTTCGAATACCAAACATAAAGCTTTCGTATCTCTTGAAAGCCTCAGTTTTTGCCTCCAGATTCCCAAATCATCTTTTTTGTAAATGATTTTGATGATTTCGAAATAATCGCACAATATATGAACGTATTTTTATTTTTTTTCTATTTTGAATAAGAACGCAGACATAGTGTAATCGTCAGAGGTCGATAATTACCGAAATTGAAATGCATTCAATGTTGATTTCTGAAAAACCGAGCCTCCATTATTTCTTATTCATTTTGAAACACATAGAGACATTAAATAGGTCATACTGAGAAAAAGTTTAAGTTAATCATTGCCATAAATTTCGATAAATGAATCTTTGAGACGTAATTAAGCATACACCTCTTACGCGGATACTTTTCCAACGTATTCGTTGCAATTATATTTACCACGTGTGTTTCCGAGCGTTTCCCACATTTTTCACAACATCTCTTAACCATTCCTCACTCTTTCTTGTCGACCATCCTTTTTTCGAGTTTTAATGATAGCGATGTATGAAAAGAGGTACATGTCGCGAAGAGTTTGCTCTCCCAGGAATTTAAGGTCTTGTATTCCTTCGGTGGCGTCTCCTTATATCATTCTTTCACTGCTTCGGACATAGGCACATTATTCTTCTCCGGACGGCATAAATATCCTTCCCCTGTACACCCTCTTTCGGTACCGTCCTTTATTCATACGAACTCTCGTTCTAAGCAAAATGGACTTCTTTCGGAATTCCTTTACCCTCTCCTCTGGAACCCTTTCTTTTTCCTCATAATCTCATCCTTTACACCTCATCTCGTTCCTTCACATTCACTCTCAAAGTGTCTCCTCTTTATCCCTTCTTCCCCTTGCTTGTTTCATTCTTTCCTTCCTTCTCCGTCCGTTTTTCATTTTCCCATTTATTCCATTACCTCCTCTCCTGCATCCCTTCCAATCTGTTTTTCCTCGCCGTCCTTCTCTTCTTCTCACGTCACATCATTTACCTCTTCCATTATTCACTCTGTTCCCTTTCCAGTCCTTTCCTTCTCGTTACGTCACAAGGGCCATCCGGGAGGCCTCCACCCGAAAGTTTCGCGATAAGCGCACGTAGACGAAAAAGGCCCGTTTTCCCCCGAATTATGATTTTCAGGGTTAGTAATGGCGGAATCAGTCTTTATAACCACGTTCATTAATCTGGAGGCATAACTTCTTTTTCAGTAATATACTACGTTTGATAATACGGTAGTTATCAGTCTTTATGAATTAATCTTTGAGATTTAGATGTTTATAATTACTTACCTATAGTTAAACCCACGGTTTCGGCTTCTACTTCGCAGTAGCTCTTCATGATGACAGAGGAATAGGAACAACTTATGCAAGTTACCTAAGGATTTTATGAAAAAACTAATTATTTTAAATACTATAATATGAATTACCTGATGATGACGATATGCATCGAAACCAAGGACATAAGAGTGTATTTGTTCCTCTTTCAATACTAATAGTACTTCTTATCCTATATTTTATGTTTGTGACTCCTAATCACAAACTTTTTAAGTTATTACTAACTCTAGTGGCTATCAGAGAATAGAATTTAGCCGTTCTGTTTCAGTAAAATGGTCTAATTTTCCCTAATCGGATATATCTTTAATTTTTCGGGACCTTCAGTTGTGATAAGTGTTCTATTTACTTGATAATGTTGATTTGTGTTGCAAGTGATAGATAGTTGTAAGATTAAACGTGGCTTCTTGATGGGAGTATGCCCTTTTACTTTGATAAATACTTATGGAGACGGATCGGGATGAAAGCTTTCGCAGGTGTTCTCCGAAGTATTAACTATTTGTCATCAGTACTCGTGTTACTGTACTTTCATCCCAGGACGGTATATTTACTTCATTCTATTCTTCTAAACTGAAATCAGTGTTTTATAAACGACACATATTTACCTTCGCATTGACCTTATCTTCAATTGCTATATTTACGATCTTAATTCTATCGAAACTTAAATATAATGTGCAAACAGTATAAGAATACTTGCGTCCTCCTATTTGACTAATTAGTGTATTCGTCAACTGAAAGTAAAGGAACTCGAAACGTGTTCATCCTCTGCCTTGGTATTCATCCTTCAAGTTTAGTCTATTATGAGATACGTTCCCGCCAGAGACCACAAAATTCCCCAATTTCTCTCCCTCCTTATTATCTCCTTGATTCCGTTTTCTCTCAAGGCTATCCATTCCTAAGGGAATCCCTCACTCTTCCTTCGCCGCCATTTTAAGCACGTGTCGCCCGTATTTCCTTCAGCGACCCATACGGTGCTCTTTTATTTAACGCTTCACTTTTTTCCTATCTCACTTTTCCTTGCCGCTTCTAATTGCCTGGTTAATTTATTATTGGCTTTCTTCTCTATCATTCCAAAATATTTATTATCGATTCAGTGCATCTTGCGAATAATTCATATTTTGAAAATATTGTGCTTATTCTACTTTACATTTTCCTTGAGTTCTTTAATTAGTATTGGAATAGGGAATGAAATAAATGAAAAACGTACCAAATTCGTAAATTTGAAGTATTGATTACAATTTTTGTATGCATTTGTCGAAATGGTGTATCGGATAAGCGATGAAGAATTTTCCATCCGAATTCAGATAATGAAATCAGAACGATCCGTCATTACTTGGTGGAGAGAAGTTTCATTCAAATGGTAAACCTTTGTTATTTTTCCCTTGGTATTTATTGCCAAACCATTTTACCAACGACCTATCTTTTATTATTAGACATTCAAATTAGGTCTAGGAAAAATACAACGTACAGCAATCGTTTATCTGAAGATGCAACAGTAACCATAAACAGGTTAGGAAACGTAAAGTAGTTGAAGTAATTATACATTCTTGTCGCTCACATCACCTTTATATTGCTTATAGAGTTGAGAATAGAATATATTCAATCCAATTTTTATTAATTGTTTTGATGTTATAACAGAAAAATTTGAGTTACTGAAGCAAAAATGTAGCCAGAATAAGATGGTGATGGTAATGAAAAAGGAAAAACTACAACAGAAATTTCAAAGACAGATTTCTATATTAGTGGAGCCTAGGGTAAAAGTAGTCAAAGGAAATTTTCTAGGAAGCACAAGGATCTGTCATTCGTGAAAAATTGGTTTGATGATTCTCAACTAATGACTGACGAAACTGCTTGAAATTTTCTTTTCAAAATATTGAAAGATGGTAGGTACATGTTAGTGATACATTAATTATGCTGCGTCCAGAACATTTGCAGAAATTTTAGCGATTCATTTGCATTCCTTAATTATAATATTTCGGTTACTATAAAGAGGAAAAAGTAGTTGTCTAATAATTTAGACTTCCTATAACCTTGATCTTTACTCAATTAACATGCGCTTCCCTGGATACTCCGAAAAAAGAATATTTGACTTCCCAACAGGAATATTGATGAAAACCTGTAAAATAGGTCATGGTCTCGACTTACATAGCCAAGTGAGATGTTTTCTAACGCCTTCTCGAATGAATGGTTACATTGTAAGTCGGCAGACCCTTGCTATTCTGTTCTCTATGGCCTCTTATTGCTAGGGCATAACAGCATGAATACGGGCGTACACATACATATAAATATATATAGCGGGTCTCACGCAAAAAATATGGAGATACGGCGAGGATACGATGAAAAATGGAAGGAGGAACAAGAAGGGGAAGAGATAGAAATGAGTTGGGAGTCGGCTTTAGAACGGCGGGTGGTGGTCGGACTGCTTGTTCTCCACTCGCGAATAACTTCATGCAAATTCAGAGATCCTTCTTCTCTCGTTTCCTCCCCTAGCCTCGCTACAAGGCCTCGCTTTATTCCTATCCCATGACACCCACTTCGTCGCCCATGTAGTGTGTATGTTTGCAGCCCCTCTCCAACCCCTGCCTTTTTTGCCGCCCGAGACCACTATTCCGAGCAGTTCCTTTCGCGCCTTAACGGTTGTGTCTCCTCGCCGTTCGATTCCTGCTGTGAGATGAGAGAGCAATTGCACGGAGGCAACATTGCTCTGGCGCCATCCCAAAGCCCTCCTCTCCTTAAATTATTCTTTTGAGACTGTAAATCATGAAGCAGTTTTGTAATACGTTGACTTTTCGGGAGTATGAAAAGAGACACCGTTGAATTCGAAACGGCTGCGCCCATGCCTCGATGCCTGTTGTATCAATATGAATTTTTCATCATCGTTTGTGGTAATTGTTCGTAATCTCTTTGAGGTACTGATTAATTATTTATATCATACGCCTAAATTACCTCATAATACCATAGAAAAATGAAGAATGGAAGAGTTAATGGCATGCAATTTCATGAACATTAATAACAATTGCTGTTTGTAATTGAAAGGATGTTGATCTATTTCAACTCAAACTTTTCCAAAATATATTATAAATCCTCATTGATGGATTGAGGTATTTTATGATATTACATCAGAATATATATATATTTATTACTAGTTGAATTGGTTGTAAAAATCCAGCTCAAAATAAGAACGCTTTCATTATATTGTGTTTATTTGATGCATTTCTAATATTGTCTATTTCTGAACTTCCTGAGTGTGATTTCTCTGTGATGTACCCATACATCATTCTTGCATAAGAAGAAGCAATAGAAGATGCTGGGTCCAGTCACATTTTTTATCTCTCTAGGCCAGTATTATGCTAAATGTTTTCTTGAGCTTGTCCTTGTTCATGCTGTCGTCGTGAGCTGGAGGAATGTCGTACTTCATATTCCAGATTACGGATGCGCTGTTTATATCGGGAAATAAATTCATGAAACATTTTTTATACTTCCGAATCCCAAGGTTGGAGTTGATTTATAGTTATTAATAATTTATTTACTTGTACAAGAGAAGTCTTTGAGGTTCCGAAATGTTTCATTTTAAATACTTTTATCGATATAATATATCTTTTATACCAAATACGGATTCAAGTATATATTTAGGATATTTCAAGAATAATTTATGTGAATTTCGGTTTTAATCCTTGGCAGTGTATCATAGCAAATTCTCATTCGAGAGGTTATTTTGTCGGATACGATCATGTGATAGAATGTTATATTTAAAATGAGTTTAAAGAATCTTCATTGAATTATGTCTCAGCTTAACTATCTCGACACTATCTCGAACTATCTGTAAGACGCAAGAAAATGAATGTTCAACTTTACCAGAGCTTTAATTCGGGTCTTCAAGTTTGTGGGGCGGATAGCGTACCATCGACCTTTCAAGGTGGGAAGGTATCCCTTTTGGTAATGTGGTTGTGGTGGTGGAAATGGTGAGATGTGAACGATTCATTAAAGGGAGTATTATAATTTCCAACAGACCCTCCTGAAACCTAAGAAAACTTCCAAAACTGAGAACTTCATTTAGGTAAGGAACTGAATATTTTAGTTTTGTTTCATTGCTTAACAGCTATTACGTTAATTACATATCAGAAGTTGCATATGAAGTTTGCATTCTTGAAATTATTTTAAAGCCATTAATTACGGGAAATGTTTTAATAAATTTCACTCTTACTATCGTAAATTGGAAAGCATATCAGTAATAACTGTTCTCTATTGTTTACAACATAGTTCTAAATCACATTCGGATACTTTTGGTTATTACAATACTTTGAAGTACTTAAGAAGCCATTGAGTTTATAACTCCTACTATACTATATGTTAATTGTTAGATGTGCCATGAAAATTGGACCTCCGGAATAATCTTCCATGGGCTGATATATCTTTTACGGATAGTTAATCATAATTATCTATGAACTGGTTATGTAATCATGGCTTAATACATTGTAAATATATGTCATCAAGCATCGTTGAATATCTTTCGTTTAAAAATATCTTTGTATCAGATATGTATCTTTAAAGAGAAAAATCCGTAATTTTTGTCAGTTACTTCAAATAATGTCAGTTTTTGTGTTAGTTTCAAATATAAAATTATCAATTTAGTGAAGAACTTGATGATACTTCCCCGATCCAAGAAAAGCAAACCAAAATGCTCTCATTTCGTTCTTTTGTAGAATTTTCGTCTAATTTCATAGATGGAGAACCTTAGCCATGCTTTAGTCTACATCATCTAATGATCATCTCCTGCATCTGCCCTCAGCAACGCATTTTATCATTACCTTCAGCTTTTCCATCCTCTCTATTACGTCATCTCCCGATACCTCTTCCAACTTATTTTCCTTTCCCCTTTAATCTCCTTCCCACCTTTCTCCTACGCGACGTCTTCCTGCGAAATAAAAGACGATTTTGATTTCTTGGCAAAGGGAGAGAGAGAAGCCCGTTGGCGTCGATTTTGTTAACGCCATGGGGATGTTCGGAGGGAAAGCGGAGGATGCCTTTGAAGTCTCCAATTTTGGGATTTCTTCATAGGGCCCGTTTCAATATCTCTCTAGAGCTTCGAATCCGATATTCGACTTTTTTGCCCTCCTCGCAATTCTGTTTGTGCGGTGGATTCGTTAAATATTTTAACGGGTCTTCCTCTCATTCTTTTTGCCGGTTATTCCCGAGATCAAATAAAGCCGGAGGGATATCAGAGTGGATATCTCTGAGTACTCTTTCTTCCGGATTCGAACGTCCCTTAAAATGTGTGATTTTTTTATTGTCGAGATCTCCAATACGGTTTCTCAGGCAACGGAAGGCCGAACTTGGTCGGCAGAAGTGGAATATCTCAAGTCATGGATTTTGGACCTCACTTTTATCTAGGGAATGCCGTGATTATGTTTACCACAGTTTTCTCAAACGTGGTGTTGCCGTACGGAACATTTCAATTAGTTCTATGTGGGCTTTCGAATAAAATAAGGAGCCAAAGTAGAAATGAAAGGTAATAGTGCGCTAAAACTAGAAAACTTAATATTGATGTATTTATATGGTCTTCTATAATGATTTTTCAATAATTGCATTTCGCAACTTAATTTTTCATCAAAATCCTGAATTTAAAATAATCAATTCAAATATTTCCTAATCAATTTCTATTCATTCATAGTAAAACGAAGTATAAGAAAAGACTGTCAATTAACAATAACATTTTATATTGTTCAAATCCAGATTCATTGATCGAATTTTCGAGACGGATAGAACTGAGAAATTAAGAAAATGATATTAAAATCAATCATTCCTGACCTTACATTGTAGAAAGGCATAGTGAAATAAAGAAACGCACATGATAATTTCCACATAATGTTATTTTGACCACCGGTTTCAGCGCAATCTATATTTCAAGATGAGATTAACTCCGGGGGAAACATATCATGTTGAAAACAATTGAGGTGAAAACAAACATATAATTACCATCATGATTCCACGGATTTTAGACTAAGTATTTAATGACATAATGTCGAGTTGTATAATAAATAGTGCCTAGTGTATAAATATTAAGTATTACTACTAATATTAGTATAAATTATATAATAAATAGATATAATATTGAGTTGTAAAAGGTAGAGAATTATTTGTGTTTAATCTTGTTTCTTAGAAAATAGTCTAACCCTTGTAGCTTTTCCACCGCAAAGCACGTATCTATGTATGGGAAAACGTATACATGGGGCATATTAATACTTGAAGATATTTGTGCTTCTCCACCAAACGAAGCAATTCGCATGACAAGATATTCGGGCGACCTTACGAGACCGTCCCTCTCAATTTTCGAGCAAATAAGGTATCCGCTGTAGATTCGGAGACAAGACTTCCTTCAATATATCGATCATTCGGCCGAAGGAGACAATTAGGGAGCTACTTCTGCGGGGAGCATTTGTTTCCGAGGTGGTGTGTATTCAGAACGTGGGAGCAAAGGGTGAAAGGAGAAGTGGGAATAATGGGTAAAGGGAGATCGCGTTGGCATTGAGAACATCGTTACAAACCCACCGCATCCCACGCTACCCTTCGGCCTCTCCAGGGGTTCGCCTCCGCGAAAATGTAGATCGGCCCCAGATAAAACCCCTCACTCTCGCTAAAGGAAGCCTTTCCACAAAAAGTTTCCGCAGGCACGTTTGAGGCAATTGATAACCCCAGGAGTGAGAAGCACTTCCTTCACTAATCCCAACGCATCCAAATAGGGCGCCCCTTTCGATTGCCCCCTTCCTTCGAATGCTCCTCCCGGTTTTATTTAAAGGTGTCTTCGGAGGTCCAAATGGATGGCCCACGGATGTTTGCGTAGCTCTCAATCAGGGTGATATTGCCCGTGGTTAAATTTATTACGTCCGATCGTGAGCTCTTTTTATGATTCCCTCACGGAGTGACGGTGTATCACTCCCACGGCGCGTTGCTATAAAAACGTCTATCCCGTCTCATCTCCTTCTATATTCGCCGGATGCGATCAATTAGGGATTCAGTAAAAATGTGTCTCGTTCTGGCCTGGCTAATCATATTGTCTCTGTTAACAATATTAAACTTGCCCCATTGCGATCCATATTTTACCAAAGCCTGCGTAGTGCGTCACAATCCCGCGTTTTCGACCTCTACGTTGATAAATGTTTTACCTATTGCAAATTATATCTTCTACATTCTTAAATTCTAATAATTTTCTTTATAATTTGTATTGACACCCATCGAAATCTTATCTACTACCAGTCTTTCGTACACCTTTTGTCTTCAACGTTATCTGAAAACGATTTTAGACATTGTTTATTGCAATTAAGGGATCTTTATCGGTGTATATAAATTTTGAAAGCTCCTTCGGTCATAATAAAACGGAGATTAAGACATTAATTTCATTTATTTCATATTTCAAAGACATATTTCATAAACCTCGCTAGACCGAGAGCCTCGTGTATTTCTCAAACTATTCAAATATGTTCTAGCGCTTATCAAAGTTTGGATATGAATCAGTGATAAATAATGCTTTCGGTACCTTAAAATTTATGTGAAGACATCTAAATCTAAATTATGACTGAACGAATTGTGATGTTTGCATAATTAAAATTTATTTTATGGAAAAATACATCGTTTAATCTTATAATACCACTCTGATTCAGTATTTCAATTATAAAAATATCTCTGGTTTAATTCATTGAATTCAAAATAAATTGAGAATATGAAGTTATTCGTTATTAAAAATCAATGCATTTGATTAACGAAATGAATGAATTTAATACGCATAAAATGTCGTGATTGAGAAACATTGTATTGAAATTTATGCGTGAAAATTTAAATGTTTGTGTAAATTTTGGAAATAAATCTGTTTATAACTTAACACTTCTCTTTATAGCTTCAACATAAATAGAATTAATGACAAAAAAACTCTCTATCCTGAACTTATTGCAAATTGCCATAAAACTCCCACCGTCTCTCAATGCAAAGAGCTTTATTCTATCTGTTTAACATCAGCCCACGCTAACGCAGAAGGCAAACATAAATCCATTTCATCCTTAATAATTCACGTCTTTGGTCTCAAAATATTTTGCCTTTCGTGGGCGCGTCTTGTTTTCGGCGTGGCCTAGTGACGACAAACAAATGAGGCGCGCGCTCTTTTACGGAAGAGACGTTGATTGACACGACAGGTGATTAACTCTCACTCTGCCAACTAGGGGGAGCTTTTTTTGGAGTCTTCTCTCTTTCTCGCGCTCCCTCTAACTTTCTGTATCGTGTTCTTATCTTAGCTGTTCGAACGTGACTTTTTTCACTAATTCACTTATTTTACCCGTAACGTAGTTGAAGAATAGAGTGCAGTCATTTAAAATTACCATTTTAATCTCAAATTTTGCGAATTTTCAAATTTTTTAGTCATCATGGATCGGGATTTCTGAACCATTTACTATTTATAAAACACCGACTTAAAAATTAAAACATTCTGTAATGATGTTTCACAGTTAATTATGAATTCAGCTACACCTTTTATTGAGTTTTCTAATAACTCCCTTCATAATGAAAAAAATGGAATATTTTATATTGCTTGCAGTTTTCTAATTATTTGTTTTTAATTCACTTTTACTACAGATTGATAATTAGAGTAAATAGAGAAGAGGCTTCAATTACTGAAAAGTGTTAAATAAGTTAATATACATGGAAAATATCTTTAAAGTTGGGAAACTTTGTTACAGAGGTTGGTTTCCCAATAAATTTCCCCGTAGAATATTTAGGGAAGTCAAAGATTAGAGACAAAAATAATATTCATTACTGATGAACATGTCAATTAATTTACAAATGGAGAGGAAGCAACTGATTAAATCTTTCTTTAAATTCTGACCAAAAGATAGTTGGTGCTAAACCTTTATTGGTAACTTCTATAATAACAATTGTTTAATATTATCATGATTTATTACATGATTTTTGTATATTTACCTATTATTCGCATACCACTTAATTCTGTTGCTGTTTGAAAATATCTGTGGTAGATAATAATGCGCGTATAATGTCATATTATAACTAAACATATCATTTGAACGATTGGAAAATCACATATAAGGATATCATTATATTTTAAATGGATTTTCAGTTTCGAAAAAGATGCTTTGTCCTCGGCTTTTGAGGAGTGAATGTATCTAACGAATTCGAGAGAATAGATTCTTCCTGGGATATTTTTTCAAATTAAGGGATCTAATTATATGAAACTTCTGTCTTCCCTTTTCATTGAACAATTTAAACTCAAGAGCTAACAGTGTTATTTTATTATAATTTATAATGGTGTAATTATCTAAAATTTCACTCTTGAGTTTAAATCTACGCCTCTTATTTGAATGCTGTTTTTCAAGCATTTAAAACGTAGTTTCTTTCTTTGTGAATAAGAGTTACATTGATTAAATAAATAAACCCAACTTTGTATTACCTCATTATTTCGTTAAGTAGGAAGTATAGGCCCAAAATTTTTCAACGAAGAGAAAGCCTTCCACTTTCGCTTGCTGTTAAATGACTTTTATATTTACTTATTATATTTACTATTTATATATACTTTTACATCTGCGTCATTCGTAAAGCCCTTTATTCTAACAGAGTCATCCTTCAGATTTCCATAGTCGTTAACTAAATGCCAACGTTCTTGATCTCCAAGAAATATTAGAATATTTTGAGGCTGAGATAATTAACCTCTCTAATATCGCTTCACTCAATAATACGAAAAAAGTTCTCTTTACGGAGTGAATTTACTCCATTCCTGAGTAATTTATTTGTTTTATGATTTATAGTTTAAAGTGATGTTATCCTGACGGAAAAAACTTATTCTTGCAAAATTCTACTCTCCAATATTTCCCGTATTACTTACGAGATAATATTTAAATACCCATCAATTCATGGTCAGCCGAGTATAAGAACCGTATTATAGAGCTTCATGGTTTAATTCATCATCAATTCAATTACATCAGTATTAAAGGAGTTTGTTATTCTCAAGACTAGAATTATTTTTTACCTGCATGCATTTACATGCATTAATCTTATGAATGTGAGAAATATGAAAATAGAGCCGTATTTTCTTCCGGATGCAACCCGCAACACTGCCTAGTGCGTTAAAGTTGCCCGTGTCTTAGGATACGTCTCAGATGCCTCTTAGCATCCAGCAGTACATTAGAACACCATTTTTCAGTATCTAAGATATTTTTTACATTTTATTTGCTTTTATCTTCTTCGGTGATTTAATCTATAACTATTTTAATATCAGTGAATATTCTACAGTAATGTAGCCCAAAGTTGGGGATAATCTTCCATCTCATGAAATCTAGATTTTCAGGCGTTACCTTGTGGAAAGCCATTGATGTAATTAAGGAATAACACTTGTAAATTTTCCACACTTTTTGTGGAAAAAAAAATACAAGTGTTATTTCTCCATTACTTCCATCTCATTCTCACTGATTTGAAGTGGTGTTATAGCATATTACTATTGATAATTTCGTAAAGGAATTAATAGTTAGTAACTCCTTTGCTAAATTTTGCAGTTTCTTATTGCTAATATGCTTTCTAAAAATGACTTACATCTTCGTGAAAGGAAAATCATGCTTCTTCATTTAGAGTTGTAATCACCAATATGACAACAATTAGTGCATTATACAAGTAAAACCAGTATTTTAATTTCCGCGCGTCTAGTTTGTTGCTTTACATTTGAATTTAAGCATATCAAAATCGTAAATATGTATTTCAATTTGGAATCGTACGTAGCTGCAATATAAGTATCTGAAATATTTTGACTCAAAGTTCAAGCGCATGAAATAACATCCAAGAATAGCAATTAAAGAATTGAAAATGTATTAGCCTATCTAATTTTTGTTAGTTTCAAGATGTTTTACTCTCAATATTTTTCGGGCTAATTCACAGCTCTTCCCCTGCAAAAGAAAACAGAGCAGAAGAAATTTCTCTCTCCTTCCGTGCTATTCCGTCTTCTCCGTCCGCCTTTTCCTGAAAGCGGTCACTCTGTTTTTGTCGAAGCCGACCCTCTGCACTCCTCTCTTTCATTGCCTCTTAGATGGACTTCATTTTTCTTCTCAGTCCTTGAATTAATCCTCTCCTTTCGCCTTAAGACCCAAGTAAAATGATGCTTGACTGAGATAGAACGTTGACAATTTTAGCAATTAAGAATATAGTTTCTCTTGCTAATGCATAAAAACAGGTTGAAAATCTAAATTGACTTTTTTAATGTTTCATGCAATTCCTGAGTTTAAAACATTGTTCAGTGATTGATTATTTTTGCCAAGCTCAGTTCATTTACCTACTGTTTTTACTTATAATACTTTATGTATATCTCCTCGACGGTGGCAATAATGAATAAATCAATTAAAATTTTAAGTTTAATAAAATTGTAACTTTTTTTGTTTAATTTTGAGTACACCATTTCTCATATTTTTCGCATTTATGATGTAAACAAATAGTGGTATTGATATTTTAACTTATAACATATCATTTTAAAGGAAAGAAGAAGATACATTTTAGGTATCTCTTAAAATGTCGTATTTCCTCTCATTGTGAAGAATCTACTCAGGTATTAACATTACATCTGAGTAGATTCTATTAAAATTCTATTCAATAGATTTTGATATTTACGAATCAGTTTCAAGTTGCTGTAGTGATATTTAAGAGAAACGAATTTATATTTTCAATGCCAGAGAAATATTTATCTTTTCACCGTCATGTTACTTTGGCCAAATATCCTTCAGTACCAAACCAATTTTGAACTTTTCTCTCTCACGTCAATTTTACTGAGTATCCGATAAGGACGTGAGATAATCCCTTTACAGCCTTTTCTTCACAACCTTAGTAAAGTAAGAATGCAGTGAAACCTCTCCTGGTAATGTCAGATTGGTGGTGGATCGAAAAAATAGCTCTGTAGTAGGCAGACCAGATTAGATACGAGCAAAAAATTTATCGCCCGTCTATGTCCTGTCTGGATCAGTGGTAATCTGCAAATAATTTGCGAGAAGAATCTCTCGTGAAAACCCTTCGTTGAAAAAAGGGAGAGCTACGATCGGTGGAGCAGGTTCTTCAGCCACGTCCATCTTTCCCGTCGGTTGCTATCCGTCTTACTGTTCACCTCCTCTTCCTTACAATATGGAGCCCGTGTCTCCACCGAAAAGAAATTTTTTGTCCCCCTCTTCTTACACGCGCCCGTCTCTCCGCAATTCTTCTCCGCCCATCTCGATCAAACACCGCCCGTCTGAAAGGAATGGAAGCGCTTTTTGTCGTCCCCATAACAAATGGATGTAGCTTCTTCATATCCGAGACGCATCTTCTTGCGTGTTTAACAAGATTCGTAGCACCTTCTCGGTCAAGGGTGGAAGGTTACCATAATTTCAAATCCGTTATTACTAGCTTCATGACACAGTATGAATGTCTTGGCTACCAGTAATTCCTTGCTGAATCCTTGTTGTTTGGCGTCTTCTATTTAACAAATATTTTGGTTGATGTTTAATTATAGTAACGCTTATAATGCCTTTTATTTGATCCTTTTCTTGAGAGACACAATATCAGCAAACAAGAGATAAAATGTATGCTCTATATTTATTTTGTTGAATTATTACACGTATGCTTATATATATTGATTTCGGTTTTTTAAGTATTCACTCAATTATGCGTACCCGTCTTTATGCATGTTTTCTTATTTGAAAGATATGTATATGATTCTTTACATTGAAAGGGAAGGAATTGTAGGAAAGTTCCACCGCAAGATACTTGGATTATTATATTTTCTTATCTAAGTTACTCATCTCTTCTGAGTATTCTGGTTTTATATAATTTGGATAAGCAAACTCGTATATCAGTTAAGTTAACATTATTTAACCGCTTCAAAAGTACATTCCATCATTCGTATTCTACTTAAAGTAAGATTTCACTAGTAAATCCAATCATGTAAAACGGTTATATTTATACTACATTCTTATTAACACAGTAATATTTAGGTGACATGATATTTATTAAACTCCATCGGAGTTATCAATGAAATAAAAATGTCTATTAGACAAATAATGTCTTTAACTCCTCAAAAATATCCAAGTAGAAACTCGACTTGAAAAATTCTACGTTGTTTTGTTTTCCTTTTTTGAGATGTCGTGAGATGATGTAATGTTCACGCTAGTATTTACTTGTCTATTTGGAAGAAGATGATTCGCTGTTCAGTTACGTACGCACGTATGCATTTAGATGTCTTTACTGTGGATTGTTAGCTTAATTTAAAAATTTATTTTTTATTATTCATTCCGTAATTCCATATATTTCTATTCCATAAGTTTCTATTGATAAATTCAGCGTTCCGAAGAAATAAAATAAAACTTTTAACCTTCAAATAGTAAAAACTCAGTTATCGAGGAGCGCATAAAACTTTACATCACTTAATCATTACAATTAATGGATATTCCACACAGGTTATGAGCGCAGAATTTTAGCTCCATCAGAAAGATAAGTTTAATTTCATCATTATATACCCTTTTAAGCCCTGAATTGGAAGAGGAAGTAACCCTTACGCGGGAACAATAAACCAATTTTTCTTCAAAAATACATTCGTTTCTCATACTACGGCCATGATTTATGAAACGGACAGTTTATGACTTTTATCTGTAACTGGAAAACAAACTTCGGTTTTGTCTTCGCGTGCCCATTTCTTATTTTTATTTTTTAAATGTTCCTTTTCCATGCTAAGCCAAATTGCTCCTCCAGAGATTTCACTTTTTTATTTCTCGTAATACTATAAATTTATGTTTCCACTGCGTTTCCCTAAAATTTTTATCGGCTCTTTCCTGCCACGACTGATGGTGGAAGTAAGGCGATTGTTTTCTTGTATACATAGGCGTCCGAGGACAGTATATCTTCTCGCAAGCGTTTGAAGAATGGCTAACCACCGAATCCCCATTTCCTGCCCTATCTCCCGATCATTTATCTTCACGTCTTTCACACGCGCCCTATCCATCTCCTTATGCATTTCTCCGTATTCTTGCCCCTGCTCCCCCACACAATATCTTTCAAGAATGTCCTCTCGTTTTCATATTCTTTTCGTTTAACCCTTTTTCCATTACGTTTAACATCTACACCGTCACTTTCCCTTAGCCATTGAAATTCTTTGTGTAGTCGATGAAAAAAGATGGATACATTGATTGATATTTAGATATTACATTTAGAATTGTTAACGCAAATGATAAATATTGCGCAGGCTCTTCCTTAGAATAAGACCTGTGATTATTAATGTAAATTTGATTAGAATTCTGTATTATGAATTTGAATGTAGTAAGTGGATACAATCTCTGTATAGCAAATATATATAAATCTCACAAAAATCGATTCTTTCTATTCTATGATAATAGGAAGAATCACATAATTTACAGGTTTACTTTTAAGATAAAGTTTGCGTATTACCATGAGGCAATCTATAAAATAACCGTTTTCAAGGATTTATTTATTTCCTGGAAGTATTTTGTTAATCTTTGTTGTTATTGCGACTGCTTTTTTCGACAACAAGAGATCGCTTGCGTAAATGAACTTCCTTTAAATATTTTCTAATCATTCTTTTCTATCATTATCATTGATACATGAATCTAGAGATAGGTTTGTACTAGGCAGCAGCATTTTAATAAATGAATCTATGATACAATGATGGTTATAATATGTACAAGTAATGAATACACTTGATAAAACAGAAAGGGAAAGTAGTAAAATAAAACACATTATCAAATACCAAACATCGTCAATAGTAATTTTTTTAATCACCAAAAAGAAAAATAAATACAATAATACTAATCATTTTATGTTTTCCATCACTCATTCAGCACTTAGTCATCAGTGAATGTATATATTAAAAGATTACCTTACTACTGTTCACTGTCGCAAAACTACCATTGCTGTTCACTATAGAGCTTTAGTTCATTTATTAGATTATCTCTAGATTAGATTAGATTTTCTCTTATACTATCGTTTTGAGTGTAACCTCTTCTCTCTAAAGTATGGAATTGATTCTTGGAAATATGCATGAAATTTACGATCCTTTTTATTTTTACACTTTTCGTATTATTTTTCTTTAGACATTTTGCAACTCATCTTCATTTATTTTAGTCTATTTACTAATACTATCTCTTATACAATGCACAAGGCCTTCCTCGATAACCCACCCTTTCCATTTGTACTTCAAATCCCTTTTTCCCAAACCAATTCAAATACAAACATATTCTTAATATCGCAAAGCTAAAACAGACACAGTTAATGAATTTTAATACGATTTCCTCACGCTATCGACGATTCGGGGAAGCAGTCGAGTTCGACGGTCGCACGCGTTCGTCAAAGGGAAGATAAAGTGCGAGAAATGGCCATATTTTCCAATCCCGCCTAATGTCTCGAGATTTATCTCCCGGCCAATAGCAATCAGCGTATCTCTTTCCGAATCATTTGCCGGCGATCGCCGTTTCCTCGCCGTCCTCCGCCCATTCGACTCCGCACGCAAATCGCGCGTTCGCTTTCATTAAACAACTACGCTTCCTTCATTCTCCTTTCGGGGGAGAATGGCTTCCATTTTTTTTTCAATGACACCGCCACACGTACACGCACCAGAGAGCACACTCGGCTTCCGGGAAATACCCTTTCGCAGGCCACCGTTCGCATTTCGAGCTTCATTTTTTCCCCCTTCATTCAATTCGACGTGACGTAAGCCTTTCCCCTATCCATTTCAGGAGTCCGTGCCAATTCCCTCTCCCCTCTTTTCCCAAAGAACACGTCGATTTCTGCTTCTGGTCTAGACGTATTCACCATATAATTCCGAGCGATAAAGCATACAAATAGATGTTTGTTGTAATGTTGAATAATTAATTAATGTATTTAAATTAAGATTTCACATAGAGCAAGTTAGCCAATTTACAGTGAAATATAAACAAATTGTTGACATAAATAAAGACAAAAACAAATAATTACATAAGATATAAGAAACAGTACATCACATGGAGGGTAATTAGTAAGTGATTTAGCAAATCTCTCTCTTGTGATGAAAAAACACTCCTTGCTTTCTGAAGGAATCCTTGAGCAATGAAAATGGATCCCTATCAGTTTGAAGATAATTTAAAAGTTTAATATTTATTATTAACCGCAATTGGTAAGTCTTGCTAGTTGTGGAATTGTAAGTTGCTTTAATTTCTCTTTTGTCAGTCATTTTCCATTTCTAAACAATATTGATCGTCTAGATAAGGTAATTCATAATCATTCCTATATGAGTCCTTTCCTACACACGATGCCTTAAAGGCTTAAGGATTTGTTTACGTGTGTTTTCTTCATCTCGCAAATAATTTTGCACTATGAGTGTAAAAAAATTAATGTATATAATAAATAAAATAATACAAAATAAAGATAAGAAGGCTATCTTTGCTGAGTAAGCAATTTGGTCATACATGAATGAAATTTAAAATAAAGGCATACAAAAATATTCTCGGCTTTATACTTTTCATATAGTTTTATCCTAAATGTTGTTCGTGATTTTTTCTGAATAATATCAGTTATCTTTTTCGTTTCTTTGACTACTTCGTTAGTATTTGCTAATAAATGTGTTGAAAGCCCAAACGCACGGCAGAGCAGGTTCGTGTCTCCCGAAAGAAAGCGGCTCATTTAGGAGACTCGCACGTCGAGGACATTCAACCCAACGCGTGGGTTTTTGCGATCACGCGACATTGCACGAGAGAGGCGGCAAGTTTCGCTGACCCTTTAGACAAACGTGAATAGAAACTCTTAATTGCCCCATTGATAAGTTTGCACGCTGCCCGTTCACTTACTCCTTTCGTACGCAACCATTAAACCTTTTCCTTAAAAAGAAGAGCGAAGCCTTCCTTAACCGACTTCATTCTAACAATGCTGGAGCCTATCTTTGATCTTCGTCTTTTTGTTGTTGTTTGAGAGTCTATTAAAATGAAATTTCAGTAAAATACGAGTAGGATAAGGTTATCACGTTACGTACCCTTTTACCTTTTGTTATTGTTCTACTAAGCCTCCTAACTCTCTCGTAATCTAAAGTATCAAATGGTTTCAATCCGAATTACTATTTTCCTCCCAATTTCTACTTGAGCCGTTTCTCCGTCTGTTAAATCGTATAGTGCCATTTGGTAATTTATGAAACTCATTTATGTATTTATACACATCTGAGGTATTTATGATTTTGTATCCTATGCGTTATTCATCCATTAATATTAATTCTTGGTTAACATTTCTAAATTATCGCTCTCTTTATAATAAATGATGTTTTAGAATATTACAAAAATGTATTGAAAGGGGGTTTGGGATATTGTTGTTAAGATAATGTTAAATAAGTAGCATGATTTTTATTCAAACGTGACCTTATCCAGATGTTATTTAGGAATATTGAATGCAATAATATGTGTAAAAGGATTTGTCAATGAATGATTGTTGAATATTATTTAGAAAGTAATGATTTCTGGGTATCATGTCAGACGAAATGTAATGAATGATATAATGAGGTACAGTTATGTATGGAAGTGCAATGATGATGCCACCGGACAGTTGTCCAATTGCAACGTATATATGTAATAATAATGATGAAATTCACTACATTACCTAGTCGCTTGTAATGGAAGCTTACAGATTAATTACTCTACGATGAGATGAAATAGGAATTCTTGATATTTGTATAGGAAGAGGGTATATAAATTTCATCTATATATGTCATATTTCAAGGAATATATATAATTTGAAAGTGGATAAGTGATTTCATGGACATATCGGATATTTCGTGCTTTAATCTTGAGAAGAATCGGTTCGGAGAAGGAAGATTCCTATCTGATCTTGATAGTTACGTTGAATTATCAATCAATTTTTTCTACAAACTACAGTCAGCCGTAGTAAATTAGGATAAGTCAATCGATAACAATAATAATAATAATAAAGCCTCTTTTATTTGGGTGGTATTGCACCTATTGAGTCTCTTCTTACAACTAACTTCTCGTTATATACGTGATATAGGATACGGTACGACGATTTATTGATCTAACTAACTTCATTATCTCACCTTTCTTGCCATAGTTGCGCAAAAGTATATTCATCCAATTAATTTTCTTATAGATCTTGAATAATTTGTAACTTAGTTCATATTCTTCGTCTCGTCTTAAAATATTGATAAATACTTTACTAACCTTTTACCAATAATAATTTCCCAAATGATCCTATTTCACCTAATTCCATAACCTTTATTTTATAGGGAAAACTTGATGCAATGTGTTTTATTAGCTGGGGTTATTTTTCTCCCAGGAATTGTACCCGAGAAAGTTATCGCCGAAGAAGGATTGTTTTCCATTAGCCTATCCCGGATACCTGTTGTTAAACCCGCCCACTCATATAGTACTCGATTATTTTAATCTCATTTTAACGTTCACAATTTTGAACTGATCTCGCTAATTAAAAATTCGGCCTTCCAGAGAGCAATGTGCCCATGTGAATGGAGGAATCCGGCATCAATTTTCCTGAAGACTTCAAAGATGAACCCAAAGACGGATTTCCAATTCATTTTGGGGAAATTCTTTAAGAGGGCTTCATTCCTTTGTTAATCGGAGCTCTGCTACCCTTTTGCCTTCTCTTAATTTGGAACCTTTCGCGAACCTCACCTTTTTCTTTATACCTTAACCTTCTTTCTCCCGTCGGTAAATTCTCTTTCCGATCTCCGTTGGCATGCTGTCGCTTTACCTTCAACCTTTCTTCCTTTGCTCAGAGTTGTTTTTATTCATTTTTTCTAAGTATATCTTTTGCTTAGTTTATGAAGCTTTTACTCCACCCTTTTCGCGTGGTATACATTGATCATCAAGATTGTTTTAGCTCCTTCTACACATAGCACTTATGCCCTATCATGATTAATTTACTTCCTTTGGAAATAAATAATAATGATAATAGTAATATAAAAATTATAATCTGAAAAATTCCAGTCCCATTGCTTCCACGAAATGGAAACGTGTTTTCGATTCTCAAATCCGAATTTTTCCTTTTAGTTAAAAAAAACTAATCAAATATTATCTGTACATGATATTATAAAAGAATGCGATAGCAAAACCATGTTCTTCTCTAAATCTTGACCGAGAAGTTTTAGGTATAACATTTAGTAGCTATTATAAACCCCTATTGTACTCCGCAATGTGTTCTTTGTTTAGATTTATTTTGAAATAAGAGAAGAAACACTTTGTAATTCCCACAAGACATAATTCACACGACAGGTTTCGGCACTATGTCATCTTCAGGAATATATCAGAAATACAAAATCTTTAAACACGCTCTAAAAACTAGGTCCTTCCTACCAAGTCCTTCAGAGAGACACGTATAGTTTCAAAATCAAAATTTTAGAGGCAGTAATAATAAATAGCAAATTAATAACGCATTGAAAAGAATATTGTAAACAATTTTTGCGAACAATAATTATATGGATACTGCGCTAAATAAAACAAATATATACTAAATAATACTCTTATTTTGTCCTGTTGTTATGGCTTTAACAAATAATTAAAACCTAATTAAATGATACTGATTGTATCTCTCAGCATTTTTCATGAGAAATTTATTTTATAGGAATTATAAAATGAATTTTCAGGATACTTAAATTAACGGAATATGAAATTCTGATTCAATCGTGATAATATTAGTATGGTAAAAATATATTTTTCGTGCGACTATAACAAAAGTCATAACAAGGCAAATTTTATTCCGTTTGCCAACGATAACAGATTCAGATAACATATTAAAACAGGAGACTTTACGATCTGAAAAAATGTAAAATTAAAATATAGATTTATGGAGCAAATAATTTCCAAGAAGCTAAAAACAACGATACTCTGCATTTAAACAAATAAAGAATATGAATAGGGATTCTAATAATTAGATATGTATAGCAGATACTTTTTCATCGGTGTATGAACATACATGGTATAAGACTAAGTAGTACTGTCGCATCTAAGCAGGAAGATATTAGCACTCTTGTCCAATTCTTTTCCCTGCTAGTTCCCCCATTATCGAGAGAGTTGTTAGCGATAACAAAATTAAGTAACGTCGTTGATGGAGAGACTTATCCTTCAAGTAAAGGTATAATCAATGGCTACAACAGCTACTAATGTGTACATCTATAATTGTGCAGGAATGAGGAGTGATTAATGCCTTATTCATGTCCTCCTACAGAAAACTAAATGAATTGAGATGCCTTGATAGTCAACATTAATTTAGTCTTGGTTTGGAAAGAGAAATATATTAAGCCCCGCCCTCATTTGCGATTACTTGATTAATGAGGATTTTTCGTGCTCGACCTTATGGTTTTCAAGAGATAGACTCTCTTTCCGGATTGGATCTTTAATCTTTTGCAAAATTTGGAGCGAATCTTAAAAAAAAAATCCGTCCTCTTCCACTCCTGCTGTAATTCCTCTTTCTCACACCAGTCTTTTTTAATTCGATTGCTCTCTGGAAGGGGTGGCTTTTATCTCGCTCGGAAGTATCATATTCGTCAGGATTTAATGCTTTCATTTTTAGCCCAATGCAGTTAATTAGCCCTAATGGCGTGACGCTTAAAGGTGCTGATGGAGAGATAACACCCTTTTAAAAATAGTTTCACCTATGGGTGTGAATCGTTATTAACTGTGAGTAGGAAATTCTTCATTTATAGGCTTTCACAGAGAAATATTTAATTAAAACTAAAACTTTTATTTTTAATGAAATCTTAACTTTAATGTAAAATTTTATTGAATCTTGATTTCAAATATATGTATAAGTATGTAAATATTTTGATTTTCATTACTGATAACGGAAATCTGGAAATGAATAAAACGATATATGTTTATAATGATGTTAAAAGTGGAAGAATATAAGTGGAGAAGTGGAATTCCTAGGACTCATTTTCTCATATATCCAACAATTTCCTCTACTTGGAACTTTTGTAGGGATGAATTGCTGAGTCATTATAAATCTCAAAATACATTTACGAAGAAAAATTGTATTAAAACTAAATTATAATCATATCTTTCACCGGAAACAACGAGTGAGATGTTATGAAATCAGACTTTTTGCGATCTAGTTTAGAATGTATAGAATCTAGTTTAATACAAAATATAAATTCCCACAGACGCTACTCTTAGATCATAGATTTCAATATTTGATTCTTAATTTACGAAACTGAGTCATCTTTTTCAAAGGGAAGAAAGGTTCGTTACCGTCTTACCGGTAGAGAACTCCATGCATTGGAATTCGGAACAATTTACGCAACTCGCCCGTCACATTAACCTATCGAGTGGTCTCATTGAACTGAGCCACATGCTTAAGTGAATAGCCAAGCCTCATTTTCTCTGTAATTCTTTTAAGAACTGTATTAAAGGAGTCATTAATGCATGTTGTTTTAGCTCAACGCAAGTCACTCCATTCGGAGGCTCCTCCTTCTCACTTTTGGTTTTTCAGAGCCATAGACCGGCATCCAAAAAAAGCACTCCTTCTTTTTTCAATCTGTGACCTGCCACTGCGACCTGCCATCAATCTATCGCCCTCTTTAGGGAGTTGAAGGACGGGAGTGTGACCGTATGAAAGAATGGCACCGAAGAGGCAGAAGAGGAACGGAAGGAAATCTGGGAATTTTAAAAATAGTGGGGAACGTAACTCCAGTATTTTGATAGGAGGCGAATTAAAGGGTTTGCTGATTATTGTTAAAGGACTATGAAGTTTTTCTTAGACATAATTTAGAAGATATAAGAGAAAATTAGCGCAGGAATGTCCTTACGCTCCTAATTTGTTTATTAGTCTAATTGTTACGTTATTTAGGAGTATTTTACTTCGCCACGCTCTTTCCTTTTCGCTCTATTACTTTGGAAAAGTTCCTCTCCCAAGAAAATCATTTCCAAAGTTTAAGTGAGATCAAAATGTATTTGGTAATCCGATATTTCACCGATTAATGACTCTATGTTTGACTATAGAGCTCTTTAATCTCCTCCGTAGATATCGTTCATTGCAAAGCTAAGAAAGAATAAAATATGTGGTTAAAAAAGTATAATGATTCAAAAAAATATAGTTTTACAATGTGACTCTTATGTTTGATGCTACACTTTATCAATTATTCAGAAAATGACATTTCTTGTTTTTTTTCAAATAATTCAAATCAGAACTTAACAATGTTAAAACCTACCAATCTGTCTGAAAATAAGTCGTAAGTTTAATGAATGTGTAAGGTGAAAACTATACTAAAATACGGAATTTGGATTTCTTTTGCTGCCATTCCTTTTACTTGGCATAGCATTCACCAATATAAAGATATCAGAAGAGACATGAAACCATGAATAGTTAGGCTTATTAAAGATTTCAATCTGTTTTATCAGTATTCTAGATTCGATCTTGCTGTTAAGATTAATTTCGTGCATGATCAGCAAACACGAGATACGGCAATATACATCCTATCCGAAATTTGGAAGGGAAGTGGACTATTAAATATTGGGGGGTTTGGGAATAATATGAGATGGGTGGGGCGGAGCTATTTGCGGCCTCGGAGTGAAAAATGGATTGGAGAGAGAGAGGGAGCGTAAACAAATATCTCTCCAAAAGTTTTTTCGGCAGAGTGATGGCTGCAATTTTTAAGAGGGATGACAGATGAGTGATTTATGGATTTTTAAACTTGTATCCTTTAATTTATCGTTCGAATATTACCTTATCTCGAGCTTGTTTATGTTTTTCAGTATTGCCGGAGGGCGGAGTGTTTTCCCCCGAAACTCTGCTCAATCATCGATTTTTGTTGATGAACCATATTATAAGTAATTATATTCCCCCTCGACGTTGGGAACAAAAATTAGGAGATAATTTTTTCGGGAAACAACCGACGGCATTAAATTAGATAGATTGGATAATATCCTTAATTCATTTTAGCTTGGATGTGATTATCATAGCCCCTTTCCGCCATCGTAATGTTACAAATTGCAAGAGGCCGATTATTTTTCTGTTTTAGGGATAATTTTGAAATTGTGATTGGAAGTTTAACTCGGTAATGCTTTTAATTTTACGTTCATAACTTCGGTAATTGCAGCAATTTTCATGATATATTCGATTTTATCCTCATTTCACTCCAACAAATATCCTTAATGTCTTAAAACCTCATTTAGCCTCCCCGTGATATTTAATGTTGATTTTAACGCAAGTGATTTCGGATAATGTGACGTTTGTTATCGGCTTAATCGCGAGTTTTTGCGGATCGTGAATGTTTTCGTTTGGCATTGCCTCTGAGAGACGTGAGTTATCGAATCAATTTAAACCAGGATGTAATCATACTCCTTAAAACAGTAAGTATATTTTCAATTCTAAAAAACGACATCATGATAAAATGGCTTATATAAACATGCTGGAGTTACATAATGCCATATAACTTTCCCGAGAAACAAACCACGGCTCTTCAAGTTATCACTCGTAAAGCAAGTTTAACTTTTGCCTCTTCTATTAACGAAAAGATTTTCTTGATGTGCAGTCGGTTTGAAATAAAATTTCCTCGAGTTAGAGGCTGCAATGGCTGACTATCACATCTAGTAAATTATTCATTTAAAAAATATTTATGCTCAGAGTCGCATATTTCTGTAAAAATCTTTAATTTTGGCCATCTTGAATGAAATCCTTATTATTAAATACAGTTTGTTAATATTAGTCCTATTCTAATATTCTCCTATTATTTTATCATTACCCAAACTGATGCCATAACTATTTTGACTTATCATAAACCTTAAATCTGGTATCTGAAATACTATTTTATAAGCAAACTGCCCTTAAGTTTAACCTTTCTTTCGCGGTCTGTAATTATCCACGTTCTTGCAGTTCCTTTCGGGACCCCAAGCGGTCAATTTCGTTCCTTCGCTGGAAGAATTGAAGAAGTTATCTCAAAATGACCCCAAGAGAATTAAGATTGATAAAATACAAAGCGAGTCGCCCGTTTAAGGTGACCTCGAGGATTAATTAGAAGGGAGCAATCGGAATGGGAAGTACGTTCTTTTATCCCTCATTGGCATTCAAGATAGCGAGTTTAAGGGGGGAAAAGGAATAAAAAGATAACGAATTGTTCAATTTATACTTTCAACGTATTGTTGAAATGGCAATTTAAATCAATGTTAAAAATTCAATTACGTTGTAGATAAATACAATTTTTTCCACACATAAATAAGATACAATATATTATATACACATATTTTACTACCGATTTCGGCTAAGTTGCTATCATCAGCATTTTTGGTATCATTTTTGTGATCGCTTAATAATGGTTGTAGATTTATTTATTATGTATTTCCTTGATTTAATGAATTTATTAATACATAAAAACGATGAAATTCACAGAATCGGGCGAGATCCGTTGAAACCGGTAGTACAAATAAAAAAAATTGTGTGGGAAAAGTACCAAATATCTCCTTCATTTTGCAAAATAAAAACGAAATATAAATATGATATTTAATTTCCAGAGAAATTGTTTTTATTTTTCGCTTTATAAAATGAAATTCCACCAAATTTCACTTGATACTTTAAATGTATTAATATTATTATTATGAAGTAAAGGATCACTATTACATTGGTATGATACTCTAGCTGATTCTTCTTAATCAAAAGTCACAGCATAAACGATTTAAAAATTTGAAACTCTACCTAATACTCATTTATTCATATACTAAATTGAACTGAATTGAAGCAACTGAATGATAATTCCTAATTAATGACTTTTGCGAACATTTTTAATGTTACGGTTTTTCCTCGTGCAATATTTTATTATAAGCATTATTTTCCTTGTGACGTCCGTTATGCATCGAGATATATAATCTGTTTTCTCACCCATGAGAGAGGATTTTCTCTACGACCTCTTAACTTGCGTTTCCCTCTGCGAGAACGTTTCTCGATACATTTCTGGGCTTTTCCACCGCTCTTCCTCGCCACATCCGTTGCGCGATCAGCTTTTCCTTTATTTAATCCCCTCGTTCTTCCTTTCTCTACCAGAATCCTCTCTAATCGCCAAAGAAGAGAAAGTTTCCATTTACATCCGCTCCTTAACCATTGAGATCCTCACATAAGGCTTTATTCCCCAACTTTCTATCTTATGTTCCCATTCGGTGACCACTTTCCTATAGCACTTCTCCTAAATTGTCCTCTCACTTTCAAGAAATGTAAGCTTTGCTTTTTGGCTATAGAAGTATAGGGTCCCTCTTCGGCCATTCGTCGTTGTGCTCATGCATGTATAATAAATGTTTATTCAATATCATAGAAAAGAGGTATACACCAACATTGGTCTCTCGTATCCCTTCAATTCTATTCTCTACCAATTATTTCAATCTAGTTTAGCTCCTTGAAATATCATTCATTCCTTCATCTGCTCTTACTGACTTTCGTCCTAGTATCTATTTTCATCCAATGTTCAATCTAAAACTGATTTCAGCTTGCTGTACGTGTTTCGTAATATGATCAGCTAATTTTCTTTTTCTCTAGGCTTAAGTCTTCCACAGCTTAGCTGTTTATAGCTTTTCCCTCGACATTGCTTATGTTATAGACATATCTTTTTTCATTCTCTGTAAATATTGAAATTGTTTACAGTTACAGTTGGTTACAGCAAAATTATTTGACATCATAAACTTTTTCTAAAGAGTTTCACCGTAACTTATTTTCCTACTTATATTTCTGACTCGATATCCCATTTTATAGCCAGATACTTATAAAAATTTATAGGTACAGATAACAAAACAAATTACGCTAATCTTTTATATCGCTTGCAAAACGTGTCCTGTTATAGGGGTATAACCTTAATGTGTAAATTTTTAAGTTAATATTCAATGATTAAAACATTTCTATTACTAATTCATCATTTATACGTTTAAAATTTCTTATTAACCCCACTGGACGCAATTGACCACCTTTTCTATTCGTTTCGTTTATTCGTTTATTTTCTCTTTCTTGGAAATTGCTTTGATCATTCTCTTCGCCCTTAGAGTTCTAAGCTCCTTTCTCTTCCCCTACTTTTCCGGGGATTTGTCGCCTTTTACTTTCGCCTCATTATCCCTTGGTCGCCGTTGATAGAAATGCTAACATTTTTGTATCCTTGGCTGTGATCGCGATATTTTCCTCTCGATTTTTGGGACTCTTTTACTTTTATTTGCAGACTCTACGGCTCATGAGCACGCTATACCATTCCATCTGTGTCCATTATTGAAAAAAAAATTTAAATTTATCGCAATGAAACTTCGATTAGTTAGAGACAGCTGTGCATATTCTACTTATATAAAAATTATTGTACAGCTCTTCATATTTTAATGTTTTAATTCTATCTATCAGAGCCTTCAATATGAATCAGATTTTTATTTATGAATAATTCTAACTGGATGAACTAAATTACTAATGATATATTACTTTGAAAATTTTTAAATTACTTCAGCTTTAAGAACTATAAATGTTTATCTTATGGATTGGAAAAGTAAAAGTTAATTTTAAAACGAATCGAATCTTTATTCATCTAACCTCTTCAGACTCATGCATACGTTTGTTTCTATTTGGTTTCTGTTCGAAATTCAAACAAATTGCTTCTGTCAGTGCGTGGAATGAGAATTTCAATAATGCTATTGAGGATAATTCTTATTAAATGGAAAATTATATTACAATAAGTCCATTTAAAGTATAAACCAACAAACTAATAACGCAATCAAAACTTCTGAGGCGAAGATATATTTGAAACAAGGCTGCAGTTGGTTGCTAGAGGTAGATATATTATAACTATTGCATTTTATCATCATTAGTGAGCCGCATGGGAGACAAACTCCCAAAGAAATGTTTTGGGACCTAAAAGTTATCGTGTAACTTTTTGAATTCTCTTTCTGCGTCTGTTTTTCTAACCGCACCCTCTTCCTGAGTCTACCTCTTGTTCTTGGCATCTTTTGCTGGTCAAAACTTTCTTTCCGTTTCTTGACCGATTTACTGTCCTAAGTCCCCAACAAAGTATTGCCGATACCATCCCGAAGCAGAGTGTCCCTATCCATTATCTTAAAAGGAGGCAAAATCTACAGCTGCAAGGAATGCCGTAAATCGTCTCTTGGCTAAAGCGAACCACTCAACAGGGGCGAGAAAATTTTCCATTGCCAATATCTCTTTTTCGTGTCCGTGATGAAAACACCCACTTAGAGCTAAGAAGCCGTATGGGAATTTTCTTCGACTCCGAGCATCATTATGATTTAGAGCAGTTCTTCCCCAAATCACTTTTCGTTGCTAAGTTACGACCCATGCTTCGATTAATGGATTTTATCGGTATTAATGCGCGATGTTTTGCGATATTTTTTTCGGCTGATGGATGGCAGCGCGGGGGAATTCGAGAGAGATGCGTTTTGGGGAACTGATATGAATGGCGTACTTTCCGAAATGTGTTACATCCACCTCCCACTCGGCGAAGCTGGTCCAATTAGCCCTCCCACGAAATTTGTTATCTCTGCACTCTGCTTCGAAATTCGTAGAAAAGTGCTCCCAAAATTACTTGATGGCTTTAGTAGCTCAGTGCTATACTAATCTCATAATCTTAATCAGTAATAATTCATTACGCAGATATTCTTCCTCAATTATATCATTCTTTTATTTTAAGGACAATCTCTATGATATTAATTTTGATTTTGACTTATTCGTTTCCGTCTCGAAGCACTAGCAATTTATACTTCTCAATAACGTAGCCTTTTACTAGGTAGTAGTTAAGAGACTTTTTATTCGTTTATCCCTTTTTAATATAATATTTGAAAATATTCTAGAAATAAACTCAGTGCGCTGATGGCATAACGTAAATTTTTATTATATTGTATCCCAGGGCCAAATAAGTTTCCATAATAGCTAAGTGAACTCCGAGATTTTTAGATTAAGCCAAGAAAAAAAGAATAATAGTTTATAATGTACCATGATGAAAATGAATCTATTTAATATACAAATATTTATTATTATAAATCAATAAATTGTTCTTAATCTTAATCTTAATCAATTAAATCAGTGAAATCCCCATCAGTATCAGTATCCCCCCTAATAAAGTACAATTCAAAAGTTAAATTGGAGGTAAATTAACCACTGACCTCCAGGGCTTCCATGAGATCTAGAAGTACTCACGCCAGTTACTTTCAAGTAATTATCTCTCTCATTTAGTTTTATAAACTAAATCAAAAATCGTTATAGAGTTCCTGCAGAAGATTTTCAGCATGGGATAGCTCAGATGTACGCCATGCGTTATCTTCAAACTCGAATAAACACGCCTGCTTTACGGGTCAGGTTGAAATGTGTTCCAAAGAAAGTGGAAACATTGAAGATGTGCTGATTCCATCTTTTCCAGAAATAGACCCTAATATTGGACCCTGACCTATTATTATCTCCACTTTGATGAACTTGGAGGAATTACCCTCGCTCCACGCTTTCAGAAGTGTTTCACGAAGAAGAGCGTTTTTAGGAGCGGAGGATTCAGTCGACGGAGCTATTCCATGCGTCGTAAAGTATTCCCACGAGTGATAAAAAGTGCTCGGGGTGGTGGGTCGAGGGGAGGGGAAAGAGGAGGGGGAGAAGGGGAAACATCATGGCGGCTGATGTCAGAGACCTTTTGGTGGCCTTTTGCTCGAAATTAGGGAGAGTTTTACGACATTACCACGAGTATTTCGTCTCACGTAACACGTCCTTTAGTGTTTACCACTCACCTCCGCGCCGAAAGTAGTGCGCTGATGACCGTTGTAAAGAAGGTGAACCGTAAATAGTAAACTTTACTATTCGCTCCTCTTAAGGCTTCCTCTTTTAACTGCGGCCCTCGTGAGGAGGCTAGAGAACTCTCCGGTTTTCAATTAACGAAGTCCACGCCAACGTATTCACGTTTGCTTTCCTCTACGTTTATTCATTTTTGGCGCATCTATTTTTTCGACTTAACCTACAACTGAATCGACTTCGCAGAATCTGTTTTCCTTAAAAATTAAAAGTGATTGAATCCCCTATTAAATGTCACGTTAGATGTATAATTATATCTTTTTGTCATAGGTAAATATTTATTTCTATAAAATATCTAAAAGAAATCCAATTTCAGTGTTCAGAACGAGATGAAATATTCACTAACTCCCGCAAACGATCCTAGATATGATAATCACATGTTTGGTCACTTCAGAATAACTGATTTATTCCAGATATTCAATTGACATAAACGATATGTTATTATTTTAAATTAATAAATCCCCTGTTACACGATTCAGTTATAGTCAACTCATTGAAACCGAAATAAAAATAATAAGAAAATAGTACTTACCAGAAAATACCTGTCTTTTCAAGGTAGGTTCAGGAATTTCCGTATCTATACGATATCTGTATCTTTCGTTGTATACATTTATCTCTTCAAGAACATTATGCCTGATAAATATCTTCAGATAACCATATAATTCCCAAATTTTCAATTTCCCCACGGAACGAGATAGCTGCGTTTACACTAATGATTTATTCAAATACATTACGAAAATCGTCGTAGGACTTAAGAAATTCAACAAATTCCGTATTATTCATCGATATAATACTCGTAGCACGCAATATTCTCATTTCAGATGTCTCTCCGTTGATAGATAACGGATACAAAATGCTAAATGTCAAGTTATTTCAGAAGTGATATAGGAGAGCGCATACATTGCCTGTACGGTAAATCATTCATCGTTATGCCTCACAACGTTTTCATTATTTCGCTATTATTTTCAAATGCGTTAGGTGTTCTTATTTATAAAGTTATATTTCGCTAAATTATAATGCCACTATTATATCGAGAATATTTTTATACGGTTAAGCGTCACACGTCCTAAGTTTCTTCAGCCGTGTTGTAATTTAAGCTGGGGTACGGGAAGGTAAATCAAATGAAAACATTTCTTCAATCAACGAATGAAACGAAAAAGAAATGAAAATAGCCTATTTTTTACACCTTTTACTTCATCTCCCGTATTTATGGAGATGTATATTTGTTTCTTATTTTATCAATCAATTTATCAATATTTGAATATTTCTAAATTTTAATATTTTCAATAATTGTATCTGTTAGATTTGTATAGTAATATTTTTTTATTTTAATATAAGTATAAATTTGTATTTCATCATTTGTATTTTAAATTTTCATAGGTTAAATGGAGGATAGAAATTAAAAGTCTCTATTTCGAATAGCCCTTCAACTATCTAAATTTATTTTATGAAGTTTTCTATTGGTAAATATCACAACAGTATTTAGTGACTAATAAATTTAGTTATTTAAACGTGAAATTCTTGTTATCTTTTCAGGCCTAAGAGCGGTTCTATGCTGTTGTACAGTCGGAAGAAGGTTCGCTACCGTCGGGATGGTTACTGCTGGAAGAAGAGGAAGGACGGGAAGACTACAAGGGAGGACCATATGAAACTCAAGGTCCAGGGAACTGAGGTGAGTCCAAGATAAATCCTATATTTGATTCATCGCGAAATACCGTTTGGATTATCAGTAACTACTTAATAGTAACAGTATGTAACTGAGCTTATTAATATCAGCGTAGAAAAATATTTACTTGTGTATCCATAAGAAGTTCCAAATAATTTTCTATTGCAAACGTTTTGCAAGTATGTGTCACAGCGGGAAAAGGGTGCTATTCTTAAAAGGGGAGATCAAAAGCGTAATTTTTATTTATACAAAGATATAGTTAAATTCAGGTTGCATTTAAGCACAATAGTTCCGTCGTCTTATTGCAGTAAAAAATCTTTCTCGTCATAGAATTTTATGCTACAGTTCATTATTCATCATCTTATTACACATAAAAGTGATTAAAAATAAATTTTTATTAATTTATTCAAGTTCGATAAATTTATTGATACTTTATGATTTTGAATTGCAAATGGGTTTTTGCTCAAATGTTTCTCTAAACTTTAAGTTTCTTCCATAGTTGTTCAAATGAGCTGAGAGGTTCTGATATATCGGTATATATGAGACATCTCCGTCAAGATTTATCTTCCATAAATAGAAATATTCTATGGCGCGAGTTCATTTAACGACCTTCTGGAACACGTGAGATTTATCTGTCATTCTTGTATTCAAATACTGATTTTCGCCATTGCCCAATTCTCGGAAATCTAAAGGAGTGTTCTGCTTTTGATTTTATATCTTCTGACTCTAGTGTTGGACGAAGAGCAAAAATAATAACATATCTGAGGAAGAACTATACCGTTCATTCGGAGCCATTGAAATAAGGAAAACTCATTTTGAGATACAAATTCTGTAAAAAACCAATTTATAGTCCCACGTTGAAAGTTCGATGATATCTTCGCTCAAATCATTCCGAATGGGAATAATTCACGAATCCTAATTCGAATGCCTTCGGAAGATTAGTTTCTGTTGATTTTTCAACATCCTCTCTAAACGAAACAAAACTGCAACTCACTCCCAGCGCTATTGGCGATCCCACCACCAAAGTTAAACAAGAATCCCTTATCTGCCGCGCAACTTTTGTTCGGAAGAAAATTAAGTTTCCCCGAAGAATTTAAGTTAAATGAGATGCTTTCTCGGTACTTCCCTTAACCGGGACGATACGCCAGGAAACTTTACGGAGCGATTTAAGCGTCATTTATGCAGCGATAACTTCCAGAACTTTAAAACTCGTTTTCCGAGAGTAAGATCTTTATGGTTATGGCCATACGGAGCCGTATCATTCATTTACGCCCCAAACTAATGGCATTCCATGTTTTGAATTACATTTCATTACGATTTGTAAACAGGTGTACCTGTTGAATTTTTCTGAAAGATATCAATGTGAATTTAACGTTTAAATCATCCATAATTTCGTCCATTTTTATCTACTTGTCTTTTGCCAGGTGTTACCTTTTTTCATATTTCAAATAAAAATCCTTTTTTCATTTTCTGGAGCTCCAGAAATTTTTATTTTTAAGTACGTGTCTTTCAAAAGGATGAAAAATATTGAATATTTTACTGATGTTTTGAACTATACCACTTGATATTTTAACTCTTATAACGAAAAATCTCTTTTAAGGATAAAAGTAATTTTCATTGAGTATGAGTATGAGTGAGTATTGGAATCCCACAAGCACAGTATTAAAGGCACTCATCGGCCAATATTTCTGGAATAAGATAGTATAATAAGTATATGGTAGCAAACGTATCATAGGAAATTAAATTCCTTACGATGATGAAGTTTCCAGGTTAAGTTGTAGATATATCGTGTTAATTACTACAATGATATAAATGAAAGTAATGGTTTACTTACATTTCCTGAAGGTTGTACTCGCTGCAGTTATTATCATTAGATATTGGTTGTAACCAATTCAAGCATTATATAGGCAGAGGAAGGCCTGTTTCCAATCCAGTTTTCTACTGAGATTTTCAAGAAAAAATATCAAATTCTGCTCTCTCTCAATATCGGAAAAGTATCATTTCTTAATATATTGAAGAATATTTGTAGCATTTTCTGCATGATTCACTCGTATGCTCCTTTTCGTGCGTAAATTGAGCCATTTAATAGTACGCAGACAGGTTTTAAAGCTTCCAAATTTACGCATTCAGTTTCGAAGGTACTGCTCATAAACCTTTGAAGGAAAACTATTCCGATACTTACGATTTCTGGTGTGTAACTAGCAGATAAAATCTCCTTTACTCTTTTTTTTGACCTAACACCGAAAAAGATGTCGTTAAGGTCGCGATTTGGCTCTGCTTCAGCAATGCTCGAGGAATTACCTGATGATAAAACACGCATTGGAGCAACGGAGGTCCATTTAAAGACGAACAAGATTTCTGGATTAAGGGGTGAAGCGGACGGTTTACGCTCTCGAGATGCTCGGAAGATGGCGCCAACAAACTCTCCTTCGCCTTCCACTTTTTTACTCGATTCACAGCGCCTCGTAAAAAGTGAACAGCGCATTTCCTATTTTCTAGGAAGCGCAAACCGTATCGCAGCGCAGTGTAAAATGCTAACTCGTAAAAGCACTCCTTTCTCATTCCGCGTTTAGATATTTTTTCCTCCAAACTATTTATTTCTCTTTCTGATAGAAATATATTTCAAATAAAGTTCTTTTTAATACAAATATCTTAAAATTGTTTGATTCTCTCTGCAACGGAAATTATTTGATTTAGTCAACTTTTCAATCCCAGTCTCATAGGTGTTGTCGTTTCTTAAGTGTACGGTTGCATAGAACGTATATCAATATTATAAAAAGTACGCAGACTTACCGAATGAATATTCTTAATAAGGAGAAATACATTGGAACCCGTTTTTTACGAAAACTAGATTAATCGTATCCAGGAAGTTTCTTAACACTTATACAGTTATATAAATATACTCTACAGAAACAATAGATAGGTGTTTCATAAACGAATTTCCTATAACTAAAGATTGCATCCTGTTGACGAAACCGGTCGTTAATAAACTTATTGTGGAGCTTAATAATTGTATTTGTCCTTTAATATCTTGCTATCTTCAGTTGCTGGTAAATTACGCATCGGTGATTGACTAACGCCAAGGTTGACTTAAAGAAATATTACATTAAATGTTACCGTTATGTTTTTTATCTACTTAATACTTAAAAATGAAATAAGTAGATGTAATTGTATACATGATATATTGTTAGCAGCGAATTTATGCACAAAGTTGTGTTCAAGCTTTGAATTGGCGTATTCATTCTATGATTGTTTATATATTACATTGGAACAATTAAATTTAGATAATAATGCATTGGATATATGAATATGTTCAGATACTCCGCTGCGGAAAATGGATCACATGAGCAGCGTGTCTGAAGAAACTCTGAATAGAGTTATGAAGACTGAATTGGTAATGCATTAATGTGATTAGAAAAATTTAGCCTACGATAAGAAAGCGTTGCAGTAGTTTAGGAGCATGTGGAAATTGGATGAGAATCTAATGACAAAGAGATTATCGATGGCGCAAAATGGAGTTAGAGAACGAGAAAAGGATAAGCCAATCTGGTGTATGAAATCTCGAAGATCAGCACCTAATTCATTCTGAAGCATAAGATTTAGCCCGAAGACCGGTTGGTGTCTCAATTTTTCTAAAATTAGCCAATAAGGTAGAATGAGGTTGAACAGAAATGATGAGGAGTGAGGTTGTTTGCTCTTATCTTCTTCAATGAGCCACAATGCTATAAACAGAATATGTCCAATTAAGTGAAGCATAATTTTTGTACGAGCAACACTTTTCTTGGCATTTCAAATGAATAATGAACCCTAATTAGAGACTGTATTCATTTTACTTACACCTTAGTAGCTTTCATGTCAAAATAGTCATGAATAATACTGTGAAAAAGGTAATGAGATATTTATTTTTCTATATTATATACAAAATGTCAGCTAATTTATCGTAAAGATTGAAAATTCAGTTTTATTAAATTTATATTGAATGAAAGTTTTATTTAAAAAATTGGAATTAAAGAGAAGCTCAATTTTCAGAAGAAGAAATAAAAATATCCTATCATTGAACAATTTGAATACTTAATGTTAAATTGTAATTATAATTAGTATTTTCTTAGTAGAGAAATTTTATATCCTGAAAATTATTCGCCTTTCATTCAAAAATTGATGAATATTATTCAAGATTTTCTCTCTGCATACCATTTTATACAGTTACTTAGCTTAATAACCATAAACTTTGAAAACATTTCTTGAGTCTAATTGTATGACAAGACTTCTTAAGTATTCTTTGCTGTAACGTGCCACAAGGCTGTCATTTAGCTTCAGATCTTCGTGCACATCGTGGTTAATTACGCTAACTTAATTAAACCGTGAGTTTTCAAACACTCAAAGAAAATCTGAAAACAAAGAACAAGGAAGCTAACAAGAGATAAAGAGAGATTTTTGCGAACACACTTTTGGGAATTCTCTCTGCCTTAAATGTGCATTTCGCGAGTGCTGAATACGTGATGGAATAGTCCCACAACTGGGCCTTTTAAAGCTTTCTAGGAACGCTAAATAAATGAAACGGTGAATAAAATATCGGAGTGAGTTGAATCGTTATATGTGCATCGGTTTTTCTGTAAATCCCACTTTGAGAGGATTCGTTGATGTTCTTACGCATTTTTTATAATTCAAAATTTTCTAATTAAAAAAGCATTTAGTTCTCTCTTTAAATTCCAATTAAAATTTTAGTGATGAGTTTTCTTATTAAATACTGATATTCGTCATTATATTCCTCGGTATCAAACACTGAAATCAATAAATAATTACATTACCTGGAATTCCTGATCATCAGTACTGAATACTATCAGTTTCTATAATCCGTATAACTATATTCATCTTATACATTTAATGTGAGTTAATTCTTTTCTGAGTGATTTTCCATTGCGTATATTAATAGTTTATGTATCTTAATTTGAATAATCATTGCTTTATCAAATCCTCAATATGTCTTTTCTTCTTGATTACATCTCATAGCTTATACAGATCATAATATTTCGAATATATTTAGGATATTTTGATATTATTTACATACATATATGGCAAAATACTCGCATCGAACTTCATGGTTCTAAACATATTGTAGGCAATAAATCTAGTTCGTTCATTCCTATGATGCAAATCTTTTTTTGTATTTGATATCATATCGTTATGTTTCGCTGTTTTAAAGGGTAAGGTTTAGTTTTCAGCTTGGTGTTTTTTACATCAATTTCTAGCCGTCAAACTGATATTTTCATTCAAACTATTATACTATATCGGTCTCAATCATATTTAATTCATTACTGGTGTATTTTTTTTTAATCATCACCTTTCTATGGTGGAAGGTTGAATAAAATTATTATTACAGCTAATTCCAGGAATTATCCATCTTTCAGAAAATAACCAAATAATGTACCAACCACTTGGCTCATAATCAATCTTTCTCCTCTTTCAAAATAAAAAATGAAACATTGCTTATGTCTATATATTAAAACAAAACTATTCATTTGTAGTAATTCATTTTCCTAAAGTCGAAATATAAGCTGCAATGTTCGCTGAATGAACCTTGATTAGAGTGTAATACGGTGATTCATTATAATCTGAAAAATAAGAAATACAGTAGGTTCTGAAAGAATGGCCATTGAGATAATCCTAATTCAATTAGGATATGAAATTCACAGAGACAGGCGAGATCGTGTGGAAATCATCAGAAGATGACGATTACTCGTAGAAACCGGTCTTGCTTCTAAGAAAAAAATGTGGAAAAAGTACCATCTCTCTTTCCTTCATTTATGATATGTTTTCCCAAGTTGAATGGATTTATGAATCAATTTTCAGGAAACTACGAAGTAAAAAATAGTTTGGCTTTCATCTCTTAGTGTTATTGTTCCTTATCTCTAAAAATTACCTTCCTATCCCTGTATCTACGTCTATAAAACCGTTATTCGCTACTCTTCGTATTCTTTTACGTTTAAGACGTCAAAGTACAGAACAAACGACTCTCAGTTGAAGAGAACGAACTTTCGCTTCTTAAGGCTTACTGAAGGTTTCGGATAGTCCTCCGTCTCAGCAAATGGTTTGGCAATAAGGCTTAAGGAGCCCTGGCAAACAGGGCGAAAGGGGTTATCGCCGCAGGGGAAGTAAGACCGAGGAAAAAAGGAGCCTAATCCCTGTTCGGTTGACAAGAAAGGATTGAGTTACAAATGGAAGAAACGATTCCAGATTGGTCGAAAATAAAAGGAGTTGTCCTGAAGAGAGTTGTTAGTTTGATGTCCTCCCCGCTGAAGCGGAAGAGTAAACAGGGATCCGGTGACTAAACAGCGCTTTTTTTACAGAGGTCAGCACAAGTTCAGGCCGACTTGTTTACGTTAGGGGAATGATTTCATTGCTCATTTTTGAAAATGTGCCCGCTGTTAGTGAGTCGCGCAACGTGAAAGGATGCTCGGTATAGCTGGGATTCGACGATATTTCGGAGAGTTTCCTTTAATTTAGCAATGCTCATCATTATGTTATAGTTTACTGTTTGAAATCATTTTTACTGTATCATGTAGATCATTAGTGCAGCTCTTAGGTAACACAAGGATCATTTGTAGCGTATGATGATGATTATGCGCGGAAGAATTGTTTGGTTGAGTTTTGAAATTTATCTTCCCAATGTTTTTAAAAGTATAAAATTTAAGGAACTGAGACTAAAATTATTTTAACTTAAATAAAACTTCTTCATACTTTTTGTTATTTTTTTAATTTCCTTTCGTAGCTCACTTGGAATTTTCCTCCGTATGAAATATATATTCCGAAGATAAATTCACGATTAGACTAATATTTTTAACATTAATTGGAAAAGCTGTTAATGTTAAATTTTGACAGCTTAAAGTTCATTAAAAACTATTAAAATTTCAAATCAATTATTATCTGACTTCTGTCCAAATCATATCATAAATAATATATCGAAAGATTTTTAGTAAAATCGAAAGCTCTCTGAAAACCTCCGAACAAGCTGTATGCTGTCTAGGCAAGTCTATATTCCAGAAATACTGATAGACAGAGGTTTTGGTGGATGTATGCCCCTTTTATTGATAATGAATCACTATTTATGGGAAGCATACCTGTACATAGCCCTGTCCGCTGATCTTCTACGCAGACCGGAGCCTTAAGCTTTCAATTTCACTGTACTAGTTGGCTTTTCAGTGGATACGGTTGAACGGACATTTCCGAAATTTCATTTTCAATGCATGTTAACTGTATATTAAACACAATACTCAATGTAGAAATAATGAATTCCTTTGCGTTCGAATTTTTTTTCTTGATAACAGTATTTTTTAATATCCCCATTCTTTTTTAATGAATTGATATCTGTTATGTACATCGTTTATTATCTTTTCTCATTTTCTTACTTTTTAAAAGATGTGGGGATAGTGGTGATTTTATAACTTCCTTATACTTTGTAATAAAATTTCAATTTCACCGTATGTTCTGGTAAATTAAGTGGCCCAGGGCTGTTAAACATTGCTTTTCTCACAAGCAACGCCAGTGACACCAACTTTTTTCTCAATCCATAAATTGGTGCTTCATTACTTATCACTGGGCGTCCATCATAGTTACTAAAACACCACATTAATTTACATTAGTCCCATTAGTCTTTCTGGTAATAAGGTACGTTTCGTTATCCCTAGGGTAAAAACTCCGAATTAAGCTATTAATAATTAAAGTACGAGTTTCTTAATTACTCACCTCTAATGAAAAATTTCCCTAATATATTTACCTTGAAAACTTCGGGAGGAAAAAAATTCTAAATTAAGGCATAAGGGGAATTAAGTTCGTAAAGAAGCTAAAAAATAAAGAGGAGGCTTCGGTTAAATCTTCAATATTAGATGGAAAGGCAGAGGAAGATGAAGGGAGAGTGGAAATCTAATGTGGCTCCAGACAGGGGGAACATTTTTTCTCCTCCTGAATAAGAACGAGTTAAATTAGGAAGACAATTTGAAAGGGAAAGTAGGTGCTGAAATTAAGGCTAGCTTCTCCCTCTGTATTTTCTCTCTGAAGAAAAGTTGGCGAAACAAGTAATGCTAAGGATGCTTAGGTTTTTAAGAAGCAGTAAATGGAAGAGGTATTGCTGTACATACAGTTGAATATGTTATTCTCCCATTTATCTTTTTTCTTCATTCTTGTCAACTATATCTTCCTATACGGGTAAATCTACATTTAGTCTCAATCGGGGAGTATTGAATGAGAGTAAGTGCTTATTCAATTATGCATAAGAGCAAGTTTCGGTACAGTCATACGATTAAAGACTACTGCATTTTAAACCACCAGTTTACAATTAGTTATCATTACATATATCTAACTCTTTACCTCTCTTCAGTTCTCCTCCCCAATTAAAGCTACACTAAAATAAAAATTCTTGGTAAGTTATATCATGAAACTAACTAGTTCATGAATTACTGTCCCTCTGATATAAAATGTCAGTATTTTAAAAATTGATACAAAATTTTGAAGAAAATATGTTGGATAATCATTTTAATTATTCAATTAAGTTACTGCGGTGAAGTTATTTATTTATTCTATGAAAGAGAGGTCCGTTTTCTACATTTTTGAAACCTCCTTAATTTTTATTTTAAAATTAATGATTCTGAGGAATATCCATTAAATTTTTATAAATTAATCGTCCCTATAATGACTACAACGTAACATTTATATGATTATTAACTACTGTGTCTTTTAGAAAAATTGTATTTTTTTATTAATAAGATAGCTTTTTAAATTAGAAGCATTATATAATATCTTCTTAAAAGTTCTACTCATAAATAATTCATTCTTCATTTTAAAGTTTTCGATATCATTTTCTATGTGAGTAACACTTTCTAATAATCGTTAAAATGTTTCCACGTGCATCTTTTAATTTTGTCTCTTCAACATCATCATTTTAGGACTTAATGAGCATTTCTATGGAAAAAATGCTAAACTAAATATGAGAGCATAATAAGTATGCCTCTGGTTGAAATTCTGCCTCATTAGACTTAAGGAATCAAGTGTCGTCACACCCCTATATAAACGGCTTTTTTCCACCAGTTTATCCTTCTCTCTCCATAGCAACAGCTCCCTTTCCCATTTCCCTGTCTCTGCTATTTAGCCCTTGTTGTTACTTTTCTTCAAAACTTACATAAACTTCTTTCATTCTAATCCAAAGTTACCCTCATCTTCCCATTCCGTTATTTCCCCTCTCGAGTAAGCCTCGTTGTTTTGTATTTTTAATCTCCTTTTTCTTTTCTTAAAACCCTATTTCATCCGAAGCTCTTTAACGCCTTCTTGGCGACAGGATCTACATTTCTCCGTCGAGATAGGAAACCTGCGAAAGAGCCTAATTTTTATTTGACGTTTGTTTCTTTAGGCTCCACTACAAAAAGAATGTTTTGTGAAAGTTTAATCTTGTCGGTCCCAATGGCTGAAGCTTACGTTGGTCTTTTGTTTGTAGTTTTATACTTTTCAGTGTATCCAACTGTTTCACATCTTTGAGCGAAATGATTGAAAAACAGCTGTTGATGTTAAAATCTCTTAGTTATGTTAATGTAATCCCTTTTCGCTTGCGTGAGGAGGAATAAGTTTAACTCTGTCGCGTCAAGAGATCTTTCCCTAATCGAATGTTTGACCTTCATCATTTTGTGCTTAGAATAAGAGAGTTTTTATTTCTTGCTTAATTTTAAATTAGATTATTTACTGATTTATTACTCCTTATTTTAGGATTTTCATTTATTATCCCTTATTTTTATGAGCTCCATTTTTATTTTTATTTCGTTTTTTTCCCGCTCTATACCATCACCTTAGTTATAGCTGAAGTAATTCTTCCAATTTAAAATTTTTATTATCACTGCATATTTTGATTATCGTTCTATTGTTCTCCAACGCAGCTAAACTCATACCCTAAGTGCTCACCCATCGCCATTTAATTTTTTCGTGTATATATTTGGTCGTCTTCATTAATTTAAGAACTTTTCTTATTTTAAATTGTTAATACTATTTTCTTAATCAACTAGTGCTGTTCAGAGCAGTTTTCAGCCAGGACTGCTTACATTTTAATTCTCGTTCCTCAAATGTCTTTTCTTCTAACTATTCCTAATCATCTACAAATAGTAAATTCTCAATATTCTAAAGATTAATATCAGAATAATAATTAATGACAATCTTTGTTGATATTGCTAAAGATACTAGTTAAATTCCTCATTGTATATAGATGAAGCTGATATCGATAAGAGCGTTATCACGAAACGTCTGCCTAAGTATCACTCAAGTTAGGGTTTCATCGTTGGCCGTTTCTCCTGATTTCTCCGAAACCTAAAATTATATTTTATTGAATTTTCAGATGTAATATGAATATTTCTTTTAAAAGCCACTCATAAGTGCTCGAAGTGTTGGCACACCTTCGCTAACTTCGATATAATCCCTGTGAGACATGTTCCCATAATAAACTTTTTTATGATCCCACCTACTACCTGCTTAGTAAGCCATCACTGATTAAAATGTGATAATGAAACCAATCGAGAAGTTCAACCCATCGGAATCTCAAGCGTTTCAATTCAGAGAAATAGATAAAAGAGGAAAAAAGTAAAAGAGCGATAACTTAGGAGTCCGAAAGTGTTTCCTTTCCCTTTAAAGCAATAACTTCCTCGTCTCCGTCCTTTACTACCTTCCGGAAATAAAAAAAGGGTTAACATTTTTCCCTCCCAATATCTCTCTCACTTCACCTCCACCGATCTATCTTCCGATCTCCCACTTTCACCCGCGCATCCCAACTTTTTCCATCTCCTCCCTCTCTCCGATACTTTCCGATACTCCTCTCAATCCCCTCCCCCATTTCCTTCCCAGAGTTCCACCTTTCTCCACTTTCGACTGCTCCTCGGACCTCGGATTCCCACCGGGGAGACGACACCCGGATAGCGTCGTCGAAACACGGGTATTAAATGCGTAATCCGCGGCCAATCTTCCCTTCCCTCCGCGTCTACTCCGGATGCGATTTCAACGCTCCGATGAAACCTTTTTGTGTTTTTCTCCCACCCAATTTGGAGCCCCTATGAAATCCATGCCCTACCCAATCCATCCCTATTTAACCCCACCCAGATTCCTCGAGTATTCCCCCAACTCACCTATTCCTTCTTTATGTCATTTCAACCTTCCTCAATCCTCCCCCGACCCCTCCTAATACCCTACGCCCCCCTAACGCAACCCGGCCAACTCTCCCCCATCTTCTCAAGTACACCAAGTTTCCCTTTCCACTTATTCCCCCCCATCCTCTCGTAACCTTCCCCAACCCATCCCCTCCCCGACAAGCCGCCCAAACCTTCCTAAGACCCCTCTTAAGCTCAAATCCCCCTCCCTCTATACATCTCTCCATTCCTCACCAATTCCCTATTCCGGCAAAAAATATATCCCCGCTGAAAAAACTGTTGAAAGTGAGGCGACGGAGGAAAAAATATCGCGGGAAGTGGGAGGGGGATATGCGGGAAGTTTTTGCGACGCGGAGAGCGGGAGGAAGGCAAGAAAGATTTAAGAAGAAGGGATCGCGAAAGCCCTTCGCCAAAAACGAAGATTTAAATTGCAAATCGAGAGAAAGTCCCAGAAATGCGAGCGCCGCTGGGGATGATACAGGATATAACGAGAACGTATAATGCTCGCTAAGATTCCCATTTGCTCTTAATTATTGCGTGCGTATCGCCAGTTTATTTCTTCGCGCGATCCCTTGTACTCGTGTCGGTCGGTCCCTCCGGATCCGCTTTGCTTCCTTGTTTTCCCCGTGGATTTTTGCTCCGTTAGTTCGGAGTTGTTTCAAGAGGTCTATACTCGGGGTGAATATTAAGCGGAAGGAACCGCGGTCTTATTCATCGGCGGAGAATCGATTCTTTAGACCCGGGAAGGAATTATCTCCGTGTACCTAAGGAGGGTAATATTTTTGCACTCAAGATACGAGCGCCTTTGAATATTCGAAATTGTTTGCGGAAATCTTCCCGTGGAGAGAAATTTCATCTTTTTGTCGTTAGAGATAACGCCGACCGTATTTTAAGGGCCCTCTAAAGATTACGGAATTTTAAATCGATGCGTGGGTTTGAGTGATGGCCATTTTATCCGTAACGTATTTAAGAGATCTCGATTAGGAAAAGTAAGTATACCGGATAACATTATTTTTTGAATAAGCTTAAAAGATTATGCAATTAAATATATATTGTATAATGTATAGTTTAAATCACCTTATAACCTTCGGATAAAAAAATAGTTCCAGGTATTCATTATCATCATGGGCAATCTGCTCGCGCATGTCCTAGGTGTTGTTTCTCTAATTTTCCTATCCTCTGCTCTTCTCTTCATCCCACAGTATCGTTCTTCATTTTTCATCTATAAATTTCACTCTTCTCCTTCCTCTCTTCACTTTTCCTTCCGCTGTGCCTTCCAGCATATCTTTAAGTAAGCAATTCCTTCTTATTGCATGTCCTATCCAATTCTTCTTTCTTCGGATTATCAAATCGATCAATCTTCTTTTATCATTTACCCTCTTCAGTACCTCAATTCCCTTCAGTACTACAGCTTATGAAATTATGTAGTAGAAATTGATTCAATCGACTGTACCTGTGTTTGGTGAAGCTGTTTGTATATTGTATATTTGACTCTTGTACTAAATGTTATTTCATCTTATTCTTTAGATATTTACTGTCTACCGAAGGATTTTAGAAGGGTTTTCTTCCAGTTGGTGGGCGAATACCGGACAGATTGTGTTGTTATCTCACTATATCCCCCTTGACCGTTGCCGGCTGGTAATCATACCAAATTGCAGCTATTAAATTAAATAAATAAATATTTTCTCCCGCATAAATAATATTCTATTCTTTATCAATTACTAATGCCAGTATTAAAGTTGATTTTATTCTTTTTTGGGAAACATCTATTATTTATGCTCCTACAGTTGTTTTATTTGTTATTATTCTCTCGCAGTCCGAATGTAAATGACCGGAATTTTTCCCATGGAAGTGAATTGATCGTAAAAAGGTGTTTTTATCTCAGTACAAAACTCCCAAAGCCGTGAATAGAAGTCTGAATTTATTATTCCCGGCAATAATAGGAGTGCACGTATAATTCATGCATTTAATAACCAACCTTGAGAGAGGGCTAAGAGAGTTCGTAAGTTCAAAGTTTTTGCGTGCGTGTCCTGGGAAGCCATGGACTCCCGAGTTTATTCCGAAGCCGTCTTTCCTTATCCCCAGTGGCTAATATTCTCTTTACGTCCTTTATGCATAATTAACTTTCGAGGACCTATCATGAATGAGTAATGACACCATTCCCGTTTTTAAGGCCGTGATTTACAAAAATGTGCATATAACTGCAGCCAAGTTTATCCGCTACACTAGTTCGCTCTCTTCCTTTTCTCGGTTTTTGCCAACTAATAAAAGCGACCTGAAAATAAATAGTCGACGGAGGTCGGCGTTAAAACATGCAAACTAATCGATGAAGTTTTTTCCTGCATCACTTCGCTTCGGAGGAGTCCTTGAAAATGTCTTCCTTCGGAATTCTTAAGCCGCGAAAAATACGTTCGCGTGCATTCGGCGGTAATAAAAGGAGGATGTTTTGCATTTTAAATGTTTTTCTTTTCTGAAACGAGATCAGTGGTGAATATCCCTTTCCCTTGGCCCCTTAATTTTCACGTCACTTAAACGCCTTCATTATTTTAGGAATGGAACGAAGGGAGACCTCTCACTCGGGTTCACGTACCGTTATTTCTGCTCTTCCTGTTTCGATTTTGCAAAATTTTACGCGATTTGCTGGTCTTCGTGCGGGAAGGGAATATTTATTGGAAATGGCTAATTGTAGAACTCACGGAATGGCTTATTAGGAGATAATATCGCTTTTAAATATTCAAATTTTCAACCTTCTAGATAAATTAAATGGATAAAATTTCTCATTCTCTAATAAGTCTCAGAACCAAGTGCTCTACTTTGTGATTTGTAAAATGAAACATCTATAGTTTAATGAAATCGTGAGGCGTCGGCTATTAAATGGTTTCGTTGTTTTAAGAATCCCATGATTAAGTATATTGCCAGGATAATCTTCTATTGTTCATGAACAGATTGAACCAGTGTTTACAGACTCAAAATGTACTTAAAAATATTGAGAATCTCTTTCCTATTTATTATGAAATAGAAAGTAATGTTATTACAATACATTGTAATAAAATAATGATACAGACAATAATGATGTGCTATTATTACAGACAACGTTATTAATATTTCCCAAAATACTGGGTTAGTAAATAAATATCGATTTATATAAAGACTCAGCCAAAAATAAAATAATAATCTCTGCAAACAATTTCTGTAAGCTGTGATATGAATTTAAACCAAAGAGCATCTTAACACTTTTTCCAGCTATCTTCATATTTAAATTCATCTTTGACACAATAGTGATAAAATAATTAAAAAGTTCTCCCTGGGCCTCCCGGAAGAAAATACAAAATAAATTAATCTCTTTATATAGAGAATAGCTCTCCAATAAGTATTCTTGATCAATCTCCTTCACACATGCTCATGATTATGCTGCGAAGGTATTCTTCTCACAAGAGGTAAAAGATGAACCCGTCTAACTTTCGCCCCAAGGTTCCACCAACCTTGTATTCCTACCGCAGCGATAATCAGCTCAGTGTGAATGTGGAAATTTGGAAGTTGTGCTCGGCGGGTTTACGTATGTGCCCCGAGAAGGAAGGATATGGGAAGTGGGCAAAGGCGTTCCAGGAAGAGAAAGGAGAATTCTGGGCGAGCGTGTGAGGTAGCACAGCGTGAAAGGATATTCGAAATTCGGCACATTGCCTTGTTGATGCGTTCTGCTTACTGAGGAACCCGGCGTGGCTCCCACAAGTTCTCCGGGTCTGCAACCCTCTCAGATTTTCTCTTCCCTTTTTCTGCTTCTATTTCCTTCTCTGCTACTCTCTCGTTCATCTTCTTATCCACATTTATAACGCACTGTTTCATATTTTGTTGATCATAGATTTTAATTGAATTTTATTCAAATTTTTACAATATGCTTCTGTCTTTTTGGCATTATTTCTAATAACTTTTAGTGTACATCCAATTGAACTGATTTTTTACATTCTCTTGCGGGCTCTTTCCCTTTATAAGGGCAAATATGAGATTATTTCTAGTTCTACAACCTTTCATATTTTTTATGTAAGACAATCTTTAAATTAATTCACTCACAATAAATAATATGAAAGAAACCACATTTTAGGATCCATATATACAAACCTTATCTTCATCGCCAAAACTTCTAACATCCAGGTTACTATAAATGAATAAATATAAGGGTATATTTATATAGGCATATATGTGCATGAATATTCTTCCCCAACTTTAATCCGGGTCTATTTATAAAAAATAATGAAGTTTTAGGAAACATACATAACAATGTTGCAAAATATTAATGTCAACTCGATGCACAAATTGAGTGGTAAAATGAATAGAAAAACAGGGTTTATTGAAAGTGGCTGAAAGCAAATAACGAAAGATTATTAGCGAAACCAAATAATTTCGTTTGCCAAAATAATTTGCTTAAAACTTAGGAAATGTTTGCGTATTAATTACGGCCAATTATACTTGTAGTTTTTGCACGTTCAACCGATAAATTAAGACACCAAAGTAGAAGTCAATAAAAGAACTGAGTTTAAGATCTCTGAGCTGTTTCCATTTTCCAAGAAATATTTTTCTGCTCATGATATAATTTGTTAACTTATGCATTTTAATATTTTAAGATAGGAATGATGGACCGAAATAAACAGCTTCGTTCACATTTCCAAGAACGATTTTGCGTTCCCGCTTCCATCTAAAATTCTTGTTTTGCGTTCCTCATTATTCCAAAAGATGAGCGACAGATATACGCAGGACTCCGAAATTTTGCTACTTTTCGCTTCCACCCTTGGAATTTTTTATAATCAGCGTCTGCCCGTCGTATTTTTTAAGGGACGAGATATTTCACGGTTGCCCGTTGCGGCGGAAGATGGGAATTTTAAAACTTTTTTCGTCGAAATGTCTGATGCTTGAATGCATCCAGGCTCTTACGCGTCGGCATCATCTGCACAATATTCAAATAGAAACGCCAACTCATCTTATTTTGAGGAAGGGACTGATCCGGGATTATTTTAATCATATGATTCTTGCGAAATATGCAGGTAGTAATATATAGTATAGTAGCATCTTTTTTCATCGCTCCTTTAGGTTGGACGTACTAGTCTATTTTTTTGTTTCTCTCTGACACCGAAAGGTTTTGAAGCGTAATTAAATAATATTATATGCGAAATTTTCATGGTAATGGCTTGAAAAATTAACCGCTCATAAGAAATAGCTCTACTTCTAGGGAAATATTATGTGATTCGATGAATGATATCTAATATTTTAACTAAGCTACTGAATCTGAACGTGGTCGGTGAATTGATCCGAGGGGAATTCGTATGCGGGGAATTGATCTCCCGACAGATTGGTACGCGGGGAATTGATCTCCCGCGCTGATGTTGTACTACTGTTATTCAGTCTTATAAATAAATGGAATGCAACATTTTTAGTGGTAATTATGATCCTTTTTCTATAAAAATACGATAAAGGCAAAACTATTGTTTAAATTTCATTTCAAGTCTGAGAGAATGAATGAGTGGTTTACTCCATGATTGTGTTGTTGCTTAAAGATAAACAGCACTTCATAATTCATGGGTTGGGTTAAGGTTGGGTTGGGTTGGGTTGGGTTGAATTACCACTAAAAATGTTGCATTCCATTTATTTATAACATTAACCAATAATCAGGGCGTGTAGATTAACATACGGCTGAATAACAGTAGTACAATATCAGCGCGGGGAATCAATTCCCCGCGTACGAATTTCCCCCGGACCAATTCACCGGGCGCCGAATCTGAAGAGGTTGAACTTCTTTTCTGAAGCTGCACGTGTAACTTTTTTGCCATGATATGCATGTATAGATATATTACATCGAAAATATAAGTAGGAAAACAATTTTACGCCAGTTAATTTATGGTTTTTTGTTTTCCTTCTCACATTACGTCACATTTAATAATCAAAATCAATTGGTATTCATTGTCTAAGTTTGTTCATCAAGATGAGCAGAGTTCCAGGAAATAGGAGAAAGCTGAAGGTTTACCACATCTGATTATATATTTTGGTGAATGGTATGGTGCAGATAGTTTTTCGGTTCACCAATATAATAATTTAATTTAACCGCAAAATCTCAGGTGTAAAATAATAAATTTATAAATAAATAATTATGCATTTTCAATGCAGGGATATCTTCATCTTAAGCATAGCTATAAACGCACGTACCTTAGATTAATTGATCGTGGAAAGGTTATGTTGCAGAAAAAGTGTTGGAATGTCGACTTCAGGAAATCGTAATGACCGTTTTTTTAATTTTCTGGGGTACTCAAGAAAATGAAACACAGGGTCTTACGCAGAGGAAGTAACCGAGGGTGAGTCTTCTTTAAGGAGGAAGTTTTAGCTTAAAGAGCTTGAATTCAGAATATTTTGAGTTAAAAAATACTTTAAAATAGGGCAGTTCATTACAAATAGAAAAAATATGTATCTTGGTTTTTAAGCTTATTATGTCTGGTTATTCTCATGAAAAAATAACTTATCACAATAATTACTACAAACCCTACGGTACCTATCAATTCCATACGCATCCCCATAATTCTCAGTGTTTTGAAAATATTGCAAAGCATCGGTAAGTTACAGACATTTCTGATATGTCACCTTCCACTTAAAATTTCACCATCAGCTCAAATTTTGCAGTTGAAAATCGTTCTCATTAGAATAAAAGTTTCATAAAGATCCATTTCTTCGTCATTTTCCGATACCCCTTTACTTCCCCACTGCTTTGAATTCGGGGACTTTCTGATTCCCTTCAGTTTGGCGTGCACTTTCGCCTCATTTTAGTCCTTCGAAATCCCGACTCGAAAGAAAAGCCCTAGGAATGAAATTGGAATTGCCTTTTGTTAATTGAGGAGGCGCGATGGCGTCCCGTGAAAGGGCGACGGAAAATAATAAAAATCCGAAACTAACGTTACCACGGAAGTTCTTGAGAGAGGTGAATGAGTGAGGAAGAAAGAGAAATGAAGGAAATGAGGATGAAAGAGGGATGAAGAGGACAGGAACGGTGCGGAAACAATTGGAAGCCTTCGCGCCTAATTAACCCTTCAACTCGCCTCTTTTTGATTCCGCATCATTTCTTCTCTCTGTACTTGAAAGTAATATCCCGCTTAGTGCTCCCAATTCCGGCAACGATGTCTCTCAATACTTCGAATTAATTATTTAAAACTCCATACTCTATTTAAACTGCTTCCGGTCACGTGATAATAAAACACCGACAGCTTCATTTCTTGCTCTTGTAAATTAAAGTTGCTACAGGTTGTCCGGGTTAAACTTATAATAATAAAAAATGCAATAACTCAAGAATTAATTAAGATAAATGCTGGTGGTTTGTTTCTAGAAGTATGGTAATTCATAATGTCTATTTATGCAGTTAACACACCTTTATATGTGCACCATTAGTGGCAGAAAAGCATCTAATCTGTATTTTACTCTCTCCAAGTGTTTTGCAGCATTGCTAGCGTAACATTTGCAATAACTGCAGGAATTCAATTGCGCAGTTCTGGTAGATCACGAACTGGTGTCTGGTACACTTGATTCTTGAAAAAAAAAACCCACAGAAAATAATCAAGTGGCCTCATGTCTGGTTTTCTAGGGGCCATGCAATAGATGGACTACCTCTCCGAATCAAGCGATCTGGGAACTCATTATCTAAGAAATCCCCCACAATCACTGCGTAATGGCAAGGTGCGTCATCATCAAGCAAACATAGAAAACATTTTGAGTTATCAAACTTGCAGAAGCAAACCGCTAGTAAATATCTCGATTACTTCTCAAGTTATTGCATTTTGTATTAGTATATGTTTAACCCGGAGACTCTGTATGTTAAACTTATCTTTAATCCGTGTATCATGAACTTTTGGGTCCATAATCTCCTTCAACTAACTCATGAGCTCACGTTGGTCTGCTCGTTGTCCAGAAAAACATTTCATTCAGTATAATGGTTAACGCGGATTGTGACCGATTCAAAAGGAGAGTCCCATTACTGTAGAGTGAATAAGATAATGATACTCACTGTCAGTCTTCTTACCCTATCTTTTTCTTTTGACAGTGTTCTTTTCAATCTTACTATTTTTCAAATTCAAAGCAAATAATATTCATCTACTACAATTTAAATGATTCTTCCTTAATATTTTGCTGAATACCATGGACTATTACAAAATCATCCTATACTACATTATGCACTATTATACTTTATACTATTTTATTATTATATATTATCCTATTATACTGTGCTACTATACCTTATATTGTGCGACAACCCTTAAACCGAGAAATCCCTTGAAACCATGAATGTCCTAATTTTTTTAAGAATATGATTCGCAATTTATTTTGTTAGATTTACGTATATGGTATGCTTACTGTTTTATTTAAAATTTTTAATACGACAATTATTACTTTTCTACCAACCCTCTCTTTGCTTCAAGGCTTGGTTACTAGTAAACGATCTTCAGTATCCCATAAATATATCTCGGGTTTTCAGTCAGAGTCCCAACTTAGAAAGAATTTCTTTGAGTTTATAGTCTCAATATTTATTAAATTCATCATTCAAATGTTGTTTGAAGTACACCATGACCATCCCTTTACAACGATACCTTCGCGTTATAATTTGCTAACCAATGCTTCTTAAATGTCAGGAGAAGCGTAAAATACGGCTGATATTAGAATCGATGGTCAAACCACCAAGAGAAACGCTGTTTTTTCCACGCCGTACATTTTAATCCAATGACTTTACCGTCGTCTTGATTTATTCGCTCTTCTATGCAAATTACATTCTCGGAACGCTATTGTTACAAAATGCGTATCAAAGGTCACGATAAGGATTTACGAGCTTGCAGTCGGGTGGGCTGACCGAAAACAATAGCATACATTTTTCACACAAAAAGAGTTTCTCTCTCAGCCCTGCGTCTTTGTTTCCCAGCCTTATCTATAGTAGTGCAGAGGATAGAAAAATAGAGAAAAGTCTCGGGCCGCTCGGATATTTGTGTCGTTATTTAGGGCGGAGCTCGACATTCTGGCGGAAATATGCTGATCAGGAGCTTGCGCTTATGAAGGATGGTCTGGAGTGGGTAGTGGTCGCACACTTGGAGAAATAAAGAAATATTAATGGCAGTGGGAAATGGGAGGGATACAGGGCAAATAGAGAATTTAAAATCGTTCCCAAAAAGGGGATGACTGATTTTTCGGATAGGCCGCCAATGAAAGCATCTGAATACGCCTACGTAGCGCGTTTCCTATATAATTTGACATCGATTACTTAGGTAATGACTATCGGTAGATTTACGTAGGTTTTTTACACCCCCTTCTTTGTGGAAGTTTTCTGCAGTAGATACTTAGTTTCCTAAGAATCTCTTAGATTTTTTACATCCACAATTCTTCTCATTTGTTCTCATACTATCTCTTTAGTTATTTTATAATGTACGACGACGGGTTTAATGGAAGAAGAGATATTCAGTCTCAATCAAAACGATATGTTATTATTATTAAAAGTGACCAAGAGAAAATATTTCAAATTTGTTAGTCTGCCGGAACAAGACCTCATTGAACACCTTTGGAAACTTCGTGTGACCCTATAAGCCGCAGGTTATTTCCTCTGGGACCCGTACCGAAAGTAAATACATACCCATTCCGTAGGTTGTTTTGCAAAACAAATAGTTAGGGTACTAAATTAGCAAAAAAGTCTTTTTAATTACTTGAACCAATACTTTGAATATTATAATCATTCGTTTTTACTTGCTCTCGTTTTCAGCTTATAAGTATGTATGTTACACATATATATGTAAATATTACTTAAAGGTTATAAATATTGACTTAATAATTTATTGATTAATATCTACAAATGATATTTAAATTCAAACATTTTCATATTATTCTTAAAGTAAATATTTTTTTAAGATATATGATCGAAACTAATCGTTTATTTTAAAGTATGTAGCTTCTGAATTAGACGGTATGCATTCTTCATAATTTTTCATTAAGTTGGTTAAGTTTTAATATTGAACCAGCGTTTTTGCCCCATACGTTTGAGGCAATATATCATTCCATCCTCTTCCTCGTGTTCTTCGGATGGCTCTTCGATATCCCTGCGAAGACGTGAAATATGGCGCTGAGGAATTCCCCAAAAAAATCTCCTTTTGAGTAATGAGGCACGGATTTGACGGATGATTTGAAGGATAAGAGGACTCGGTCACTCGGTGAATACCACTCTCGTGCTGGTGTGAAATGAATATCTTTAGATTTCGTATAATACTGTAATGTTTCACAGGCACGTCTTAATCAAGAACGGTTTGAATCCCTTGCTGTTCGGAATCACGGAGATGACGATTTATCCCTCTTCTATCGTATTTCTTAAATAGTTGCTATTGGTACACCGATTAGTGTTATTGTATATTATTTTTGATTAATTTTTGTTATTGATGACGTTTTGGTTTTCGAGTATGTATTTTATTTTACTACTTACCCTTTTCTGTTTAAGCATAACTTGTACTAACGACTGTTATTGTATGATAGAAAACTATGCCACCTATACCTATATGTAGACCTATCTGCAGATTTTATACATTAATAAAAATAATAATATCAGTGGCGTGTTTGCTTTGTTGTGATTGAAAGAATTTATCAAACTGGGTGAATCTTAAATACGGTCTAGTTGATAAAAATCAAAGAAATTGATATATAAATTATCGGTGTAACAAAAAAATATACATTGAGATTGAGATATAAAATATCTCTAAAAGCGACATGTAGCTGAAAACCCCTGCTATGACTAATTTACGCAATACAGCAAGACCTCTAGAAAACTCGCCGTTCTGGAAGGTACCGAATTTCACATACGTATTTCAGTAATAAGCTATCACCTACACTGGGGTGAGATGATCAAGGATTACTATTCGTCCACTTTTAGTTCACGACCACTTGAACGAAGCATGACGGATGAAAGAGTATTTTAAATCTTTATTCTAAATTATTCTCGATAGGAAACCATAGTTTATTTTTAAAACTCTTTCCCTTTCTTTCTGCCCCAGCAGCAAAGGATGTTTTCCGATCGAGTTAGCTGTTTTAATTATTTTATTGGTTTCCGCGGAAAATCGAACGTATATATCGAGCGCATCAATAAAAAAACTCGCAGCATTTTAATCCGTAATTCTAATTCTTAGAATTAGACTGCGAAACTCGTTTCGCCGGGAAAGCAGCTGCTGTGCCCCCGGCGGCGGCGGCCGTGACTTAATCCAATTAAATTGCCGCCTGATCCGATGATGTATTATTATCGTAATAACGGAACGGGCTAACACCTACGCCCCGAAAAGAGTGATAAATTCTTGAACCGAGCCGTTGGGATAGGAAGGGTGATAATCACCTCTTATCGAATTGTCATTATACGCCGTCGGATGGAGTAGTTTGATTAGGGATGACGTAAATTGAAGGAGAATTGCGAAATACGGGCTTGAAGGGTGTGAAAGGAGGCGAAAGAGTTGGGTGAAGTACCAATTGCGCATATCTCTCGAAACGCGAAGTCGAGAGATGGTGAGAAAGATGGTGGAGTGTTTTCCGAGGCGCTTCTCATTATACGGCGCTGTTTCGGGCATCTGTCTGGCCGAGGCATTAGAAGGGAAGGGTTATTCCCAGGGTTTTATGTGAGGGAAAGAGAGGAAGCGGGATTTATGCCGGGAATAAGGGTAAGATCTAAAACCTACACCTGGCACATGGCGCTAAATCACGCTGATCGGAAAGAAAGGGCGGGCGCTGGAAAGGTGCTAAGAATTCGCTTGCGTGAGAAAGTTTGTTTTTAAAGGAAGGACTGGTTTGCTTTCCATTTCACGGCTTGTGATAGAAAGGGGTTTGTTTAAAGGAGGGCTTTTAATAGTCCATTAAGATTCTGTCTAGATTTTTAAACTCCTTTTATGCTCCTTAATGAGAAGGTTTTATTAATATCCTCGCTCATTTATTTCTTTATTAATCATATGTCATCTCTGTTGCTAAATAAATATATTTATATATCTATAGATATGAAACTATTTTGCTTAATAATATTTTTAAATCCTTAATCGTGAGTATCAATGTTTTCTTGCCTCAAATATACATTCTTTAATTGAAGTCGGGTTAGATATATTATACTTCTGGTTTTAAAATGATAGATGGCTTATTTCTCGAATTTTTATATAACACTCCAAATCACTTTCACCTATAACCTTTTTATGTAGTTATCTATTGGTAAAAGAGACACAAATACTATCCGTTATATAACATTCGGAAATAAAAGATAAATTTGATCAACATCGTGACCATTGCTATTCTTGCTACTTTTGAAAACTAATGTCGTGACAATGCTGGAAGGATTAGGAAAGGAGTATTATACAGGAATATTTATATTGAGAAGTGACGGAATTACCAACCGAATCTATATCTCAACCAGTAATGGTATGAATTATACGCTGATGTTCTTATCTTTACTACTACGGAAACAGTATCACCCTGTTGTCTACATTAAGATTTGTAACTTAGAATGTTCCCACTCCCTGATATCTACCATGTGTTTAATTGGTAAAGTAAGTGATTCTGTTAAATTCCTTTACACAATATTCAACCTACAATTTTTTCAGCATAAACATATTCTTGTCATGATATAATGGGTTAGGTATAATTAAGCATAAAAAACTCTTTCCTCTATTTTAAAACGTTGCAATAATTATTTTATCATTTTACATAAAATAAAATTTCTAAGATATTTCACAACTATCAATTTTGTTAGTGAATTATGTAAAACAAAACTCATTTCCATACATGAATATTAAATATGGGTGCAGTTTTGTGTTCCTATTCTTATTTCTAACTCTTGCAAGAGTGGTCATCAGCAAAATAGGTAGTGCATGCAAAATAATCACTCTTGCTCCATTTACTGAAACAAGCAGCGGAGCGTTCAGCAAAACCTCACAGGTGGGCACTCAAATCAGGAAACACCCTTCGCCGTCTTTGAAAACAAATGCCCCGTTCAGCTCCCTCTTGTGCATTTATTTTCAAACCGAATGGAGAGAAAAGGCTGACTGAGGCGTATTTTTTTCGAGAAATTACTGAATCAAAACAAAGACGAGCCCCGAGAGTAATTTGAGAGGCGGCTTCCGGACTCGCGTGTCGGGAGGAACAAAGGAGTCCCTCTCCACGTATCCTTCAGCTGCACAATGATACGTCCGAGACGACGGTCACCGAAGGACGACCTTCGTCTCTCACAAGGAGCACCAAGTGGAAGGACGGGGGAAATAAAATCGCGAAATATACGTAGAGAAAGGATGCTTTCCCTCACTTTCGTCCTCCATTCAAAAATCCCGCATAATATCTCTTATTTTCAAACATCTCCGTCATTTAAAAACTGACAGAGTTGTTTTCAGTGAAAACGAGTACGATAATATGTGTAGAGAACATATCTATTTTCATTCTTGCCTCTCTTAGTGTTAGAAGGTATGTGCTGGATGCTTAATTTCTGGTTAATATAGTAAGAGGAGCTGTTGTTTCACCATAGTTACTCGAATTAAAAAAATTTAGTGTTCCAAACATAAGAACTCGGCATAAATCTGTATCCCGTGGTATTTTTGGAAGAGTTGATTTCATGAGACATGAACCTCTCTCACGGAACAGGATAACGGTCAACAAATTTTTAAAGCATTACGATTTTGACATTTTAATGACTAGGGGAAATTTTATAACTATTTTTACCGTTTTAATTTTTTTTATTACTTTCTGTGTATTGCTGTATCTTATGTATTTACGTTGATTCTTTTCTTTTATTCTTTGTATTTTATAATAACAGTTATAATTGGAATTACCTATTAGATTCAAATAAATTAATAATAATGACAGCAATAACATTAAAGGTACGAACCAAGCAGTATATTAGTAAACAATAAAGCCAAATTATATTTGGATGGAGATGTTACGACATATATAACCACAAAAGCTAGTACACCGGATATAATTTGAATTGATAAGCATAAACAACTAGCAGTATTAATAAACATTTCAGTAACCCTCAACCACAAACTTAAAACTGCATACTCTAAAAGAGTTAATAAATATACAGAATCAGCAATAGAAATTTAGAAGCTACGGAAATTAAAGAAAGCAAGAATCCTATATATTGTTATATCCTCAACAGGAGAAGTACCAAAAATCTTAGAAGCAAATCTCGAATAGTGAAACGCTGGTATCAGTATACATTTAATCCAAAATTCGGTAATCCTGGGTGCTTGCCGAAGATCATTTTTAAATCAAGAAATCTAATAAGTGATTTAAATAATGTATATGAAATACTTATGTATATATAAGAAAAATGTATCGCTGTGATGTGAACTTTTCATCAGTTCGCTCCCATCGCAAAAGTGCCTTGACTTTGTGGTGAGAAAGAAAACATGAATGATGATAATAATTTCCTACTTCTTATTTCCCTTCCTCCTTCCGCCCCCGCAATACACAGACACCCACATCGACATACAAGTACCTCTGAACAAACGGAGAGTCATTTGCGCTCCCTTCCTTGAATGGCTCTGCTTTTTCCTGCCGTCCTCTTTTACAACTCTCTCTCCTTTCCTTCAAGCGTCGCTTCCTCTTCATCACACCCACCCCGTCCGCTCATTGTTTCACCCCCTCATCTTCTTGTCTCGCCTTTATCCATTGGAGGACTCATTTTCCAACCATCAGCTCCCATTCGAGTTACCCCACCCCGCCGCGCTCTCATTTTCAAACTATCAGGGCCTAGTACGGTGCCTTGGAGTACCCCCTCGGCCCATACTCTCAGCGCCGCTTTCTCTCCTACATAAACTTCCTTCGCGGTCATTTTTTTAATACATTCCGCCAAAATAAAAGGGAAAAGATAAAGCTGCATTTTTCTACGCCTCCCATCCCACGGCCTCCTCCTTAGCTCCATTGTTGGCATCCTCTTCGTTTTCTACAAGTACGTCAGTCGTTGTTGTAATAAAGTGGACTCCAGTGTTTGTCTCTGGCGTGATTCGATGTGGGATGTCTGTAGCCTAGATTCACGTCTGCTCAAACACATCGAGTAAGGGTAGTAATCATTTTGGATGATGGCTGTCATTAAGTAGAGTCCTATTGGATGAGGTTCATCCCAGCACGTTCGTCGTCGAGAGGTTTTGTTTAGATTGAATCCTTCTGGAATATACAATCATTATTTTCGCCCTCTTAATTTCAAACTTATATAAGCGATGGATCATATGTAGAAGGAATTTATCTTTCTAAATACGTATGTAATTAGTCCAAAGGAGAAGAGAGAATAGAGTTCTATTTAGAGAATAAATATGATCCTCAAAAAGTAATCTAGCGAATATAGAAGTTTATTTAAAACACTTTTTATCGTATAATTTAGAAAGAAGAGGTAAAAGTCTGCTAGTGAACTGAAAGAAAGAACAATGGAAATCCCAAATCGTTACAGAAGGAAATACCGATAACTAGTTGAAGGTATAAGGTTAGGGTACTGTACTTTCCATATACATTATTAAAGAGACACTTTCTGTGCGTTTCAAATGCAGGAGTGTTCAAAATCGATTGATTTATGAATATTTTAATCATTATGTAACAATTTTTTACATGTAAATTTCTCATAGATGATAATATTTTAATAATTCTTAAGGAGTTTATTAAACATATTGATGGAAGTAAATATTTGCCTGGACTACTTGATTAGTATAAAATTATCATAAATAAATCATAACAAAATAAATCGATAAAACCGAACTATGGAAAAATGGCTGAATTGCTTGCAATTCAGGTACAGAATTTGGTTGAATAGAATAAAACCCCTGAAGTCGGCGAAACTCTGAGGAAATCTTTAGATGAAACTTATCATTTCAGACGTTTAATGAATCCCATGTCGGCAATATCCGTACAATCAAACTCAATAATAATTATATTTATTTATAATTAAATTTCTCGAACGCTTGAATTCTTTAACTTCCAGGTGTATATACCACCCAATGAACCAGAGCTCAAGCCTTATCGAGGTTATAGAAATAGCCGCTTTAAAACTCTACAGCGAATTAGCTCTTCCATAACGCCTTTGAATTTCGCATGCGGCCACGGTAAACAGTCAATAAAACCCTCCGGCAAATTTTCCTTTGTTTCGAGTCCCCCATTTATTTATCTCCACATCTTTCCTCGGGGGAACAGCGTCCCTCCGCGGTGTGTCCTCATTTCGTCAACATCCTCTCCCATTTCCCCCAAACACTCGCATCCTCCCTCGCCACCCACGTATTTTTCCTATACGCTACTCCACGAAGACCCCTCCGATGCATATCCGCTTTTCGCCCGTGACCGCACGCGTGCGCAGCCTGCACAGAATCGCACCTCTGGGAGACACACCCCTTCACGCCTTCTCATCCACCTGCCTTTCCCTCTAAAGCCTATCAACGCCTTAGATCCATCCCGCATACTCCTTCCGCCCTTTCATCGGATTTCCTATCCCTTCCCTTTTTCGCGTGGGAAGCACCAGCGCCAAAAGTCCCTTTTGGGAGGGTTACACCGCTCTCCACTCCATCTGACCTCTTCCCTTCCTTTCCCGTTCAATCTCCATTCTTCCCCGATTTTTTTGCCTCCGTTTTTTCCCCAGTTCGCAGTAGAAGTCCACTTTTATCCCACTCCGGACGTAGCGTCAGCTTCTCCATCTATTATCGCTCGATCGCCAGGTTTTTTCTCCCTCGACTTCCTCTCTACCCTCGCCAGCACAATAAACGCGGTGACAAATAATTTCTATCCGCCGATAGCGAGGGGACCCCCCCTGACCTTTTTACGTGTCACGTATCTTAGACAGAGCGTTCATGTTTCCCGTCCAACTTTTCTGCTAACTGTGGCGATTTATGTGGGCCCGATCATCATCGGGGACATCTCGAGTGGTAAACGGAAGCGTACTGCGAGGATATTGACTTTTCTAGTGGCGATGATAAGTGAATTCTCTGGGCTTCCTTTTCTGCTGCGCTTGATATTTCCGTTACCGTTCCGCGTAACAGGAAATGCATTCGAGGAACTTTGGTGAAATCGATAAGAATTATTTGCTATTAACCAATATTCTGAAAATATTGAATATATACATCGGTAGCTGCCGTTCTCGATCGGAAGGGCACATCGAAAAGTACTATTTGTGAATCACAGATTAACGGTTTATAAGTTACGGAATGAAATTCAAGAATATATTTACATTCTTTCAACTACTAGAGATATGGAATATCCAAAGAGGCAGGAAAATTCCACTTTAATTTCAAATTGGATTTATGTAATTCCGATTGCAGTCTTGCATTCCCACTAACTACTAGCTCATCTGAATATCGAGAAATTTATGTAATAAAGTAATAATTTGCATAGTGAACAAATTTAATTCGTCTCGTTTTACAGGTGTGTATCGTATAAATTAATATCATCAAAGGTATGAATCCACGCTGAAAATTTTCCACACCATGTGTAAGAAAAACTTATTTCTAGACCCTCACATTATCATGGTTGAATTTTTTTAAATTTAATTTGGTGTATTTTTTATTTCTCCTTTATGGATTTCAATTATATTGCTTATAATTATTAGGTTGTCTTTAGAGTTCTGTTTTTACCTAATTACCTTTAACTGTAAGTTAGAAGTCCTAGCCCCCTAAAACGAAGCGAAAGGATATTCTTCTTCATAGCACCCCCGTAACACAGACTTCTACTCAAAGATCCGGGTCTGTATCTTAGTCTCTGTAAATTTCTGTCAGATTTGCTTTCTTTTGGAGAATACTTCAATTCATTCATTTCATTACCAGTAACACTTGCACTACTTAAGAAATTTAGAAACATGATACCCTTTCTTAAAGTGGACCATCTCACATTTTTCATTAAAATAAATGTCAACTCCCTCTAATCTGCCGTTATTCTAAATTTATTTAAAAACTTATTTAATCGGAAAAATTACGTACTGTGCGTCATATATTTGGTTCATTTTATTCGTAAGTAAAGTATTTCAGTGCATTTTCATAACTTCTTTTTTAACTTTCGTATTAATGTTTCTCCGAAACTTCCAATGATAATCTTCAAGATCTCCAGCAGCGGAGGAAAAAAGAAAAAACTTGTATTTGTTGGGGAGGCTAAAAATATTTCTCCGCGGAGGAATTTAATTTATCAGTTTCGAGGAATGTTTACTTTTTTCTTTCGAGGAAGGAAATGTTTTCGCTCACCTTCGCGTGATATTAGATGAGAAAAACCAATATTTTTCCACTCTTTAAGTTATGGCGTCGCTACAAAGAGCCATCAAGTTACAACCAAGGTAAATTGGATTTGCGGCTTAATTTATGAAAGCATAAGAAAGCACGTTGAATTTAAATGATTTCATATCAAAGGTGATTAATTTACTTTTATTTTGGGAATTTCCGAACATTCGTAGAGATAAAAGTAAGGGAAAACTACTAATCATTGGCTCACAGCTTGCTATTCTCCCACACTATTTTTCCCTTTCTTTGGAGGATTGTGGGCGATAAGCATTTATATATAATGTGTCTCGTATATCTTTTTCTTCGGGGGTCGAAATGGAACGTTAATCTAGATTTGAACGCCAGCGCTTGGTAGTGACGCTTTTTCCTTACCTCGTCGATAACATTCATAATATAAATGTCTACTATATTAGCCTTAATGGAGCGAATTAACATGCGAAATTCTAATTCACAGCCGTTTATAACTGTGTAAAATATCCACATCAGTGTACTGTATTTAATGAACTATCGCCGTCAGCTTTATTTCAGGGTTTATGGGGTATTCTCAACTTACACATTGTTTTTTCTACGATTAATTATCTCCCTGAAAATATTTTGGCAAGATTATATCTGGGGCTAGTTTATAAGCCGCGATTAATGAGGATTTCTGAATTTGCCCTCATTGTACTCGCTGACAACGCTACGTTGCCTTTCATGTCGATTTTTTGTGATGTCTACGGTTTGCATTACGTGATAGCGGGATTCTGTTGTTATCGTCCTCTCTCGATAAATGCATGTTAATATTTTGATCACATTTACACTTTCCATTTCCGTTCATTTGATATTAATTTTAGGCTTCCTTGTTCAATACAAAGTCGTCACTTGATTACATTTTTGAACAAGGCCGTGATTAATTTTGAATCGTGTTAAAGTTTCAGTGAGATAACTATCAATCTCTGTATTTCCCAATATCAGAGAAACTTTCATCTATTCTAAGCTTACTTGTACCACATTGACTATAATGTAACCCGTACTTTTTCAACCAAATCCTTGATATGCCGACAATTTCGATGTAGGCAGAAAATATAGAAATAACACACGGATTATAATTAAGTTGTTCTCTCTACTGGTGTGTTACTTTTTTAATCAATCCTTGAAAAGCGTTCTTGATTAAAAATTGTTCGCAATCTAGTATAGTATATAGTATATTATTTCTGGACTTAAAGATCGTAATAAAATTAGAAGTTGAGCCAAATTAGATAATACTGCCATCTTTAAGTGCCGACCCGGAAGGAAGCTTTATTTCCTATGGAATGGAGAGAGTCAGGAATTAACGTTCACGATTTTAAAGAGGATGTATTCCATAAAAAGAGTATGTTGATCATTTTTCAGTTATATTGGAAAGATGTCAATTTTAATGATACAATTTTACCTCTCGTAAGATACTATATCGTATTTTAGCGTAAATATTATTTTCTTCCTTCTGTAAATTTATTATACATCCTTCTATAGAGAGGATATTTAGATTTTAGTCTCTTTAAGAAATTCTATATTTTATTTTGCCTTAAATGAAGCCAGTTAAAAGCTGGGAGCGAAAAATATGATATTTTAAGAGCATTTTCTTCTTACGAAAATAAATACTAAGCATTTTAACACAAAAGTAGAGAAGATTTTTTCCTAAATTCTTAAAAATAGGTCAAATTGGAAATAATACGAGCAATGCTCGGATAAAACCTCAAAAATGGGAATAATCCTTTTAATCTGTAATGAAACCCTCGTATACAATGTAAAGTATATTTTTGAGGATCGTTGAATTGTATTTAGGTTAAACATTCATAGCGAAGTCAGCTGTGGTAACATATCCCAATTAACCGAGGAAAAATGTAATCCTATTCTCAGATAAACCCTCACATTTCTGGTTTAGTTTTTTGATTTGCCTAACCCTATCTTAAGCCTCACAAAATGCCTCTTCTTTCTTGCATTCGTTATTATTCTTTCTCTGTATTCACTCTGAGATCAGCTTCTGTTCTGCAAAAGGAAATCCCCAAATACGTAGAGGTAGGACTAAGGATCCACCGTCCGCGTGAATATTCATTCAGGTAGTGCGTGTCTCCCAGAGGAATATCTGGGAGGGGCTCTCCCAATGAATTCTCTGCTTAAACTCATTCTCTCTAATAAGCCCACGAGATTCCCTCGGATATTATGCGGGAACCGTATCGTTATCGGACATTTTACTATTCTGCGCGCGGGGCCGGAAATTGTTTCTTTGTTTCATAATTCAATTGCGTCCGTTGCGAGGTTTATTTAAAGCTAATTTCGATTCGCGAAATGTACGTATGCCTTAGTGGGCGGATAAACCCCCAACCGTTGGGTCTCCGTTGCGCTGTGTAACTTCGGGGTTGGGATGCCATCGTTCTGACCAAAATGTTACAGTTATGATTATCTATTGATCAGTTACGTTTACTGATAGTGTTTCATATAATTCTAATCTATCTAAATGATCAATTAAGCTTACTGATAGTGTTTCGTATAATTTCAATTCCATTTTTTTGGTATAATATTTACGCAATTTTTCATCATCTTAGGCCTTCTAGAATATTCGAATTCCAGGATGAGGCCGTAAGTTTGGGAAATTCTGACATAGCAAAAACTTGTTAAATAAAACAGAGTTATAAAAACAACACAAGTAACTTGTACTGATTAAAGGAAATACGATTTGGCCCGAGTCATGTAACTGATTTATATTAGTTAAGTAACAAATCGATACTAATATTAAATAATAAGTAAACTAATCAATAAGGGTTACTTGTGTTTTGTTTCTAGAATATTATGGAACGAATCCTGATTTTCAAAACTTAAAACATCACAAAGAATGGATGTTCTGCGGCATATACTTACTTTCATCGGTTTGTTATTCAAAATACACGTCCAGCATAGCTAAGGTAAAGTAATTGGAAGTGCTTACTGAGTACCATAAGAGTGACTTCATTTATGCCTAAAGTAAAGATTTCGACCCATATTATACGAGAGATAAATGTTTTTTAGGTGACAAAAACTCTTGAATTCCTTTTCTTAAAGAGTATACTGTCCTAAAATTATCTTTTTTTATAAATATTTTCCCTGGATGACATTTGATGCATATATTTTCCTTAGTTTGTAAGATCCTTTACGAGTCTATCGCGATTTTTTGTCTTCATTCTCGCTTTTATTGCTACCCAACAACCAGATAATTGGCTATTATTCTTACGGTACACTCTCTAATTTTACTTCACAAGTACTGTGAGTAGCAAATGGAAAAAAATAAGGAGTAACATAATCACAGCACCCATGCGTTACACTGCTTGTAGACTAATTATGACCTTTCTTAAAGAAGCAGCCTCTCTCCACTGCAAAACAGGCAAAAAATGATTCCTCCTCTCAGTTTCTCACCGATGCGGAATTATCAGCCGCTCTTTTAGAGGGATCTCTCGGCTGCGATGCACGCGTCCCTTTTCACGGATAAAGGATTGAATAATGCACGAGCCCCGAGGCAAAAAAGAGATAAGGAGGGGCGATAATGCCGGAATCGCTGTGGGAAGTTGAATGGAGGAGTCAGCTGAAGCATGTGTCAGATCGCGGGAAATAATTCGTGGAAAATGCGAAGCGGATGAGACCTCCATAAGCCATTCACGAGAGTGTCAACTCGTGGCCTATCTTCACACCGCTCATTTCTCCCCTTATCGATGGCGGGATAACCTACTTCGTTTGTTTCCTCACGCGACTCAAAACGCTCGGAGTGGCGATCAGAACACTCCGTGAAGGATTTTACTCAATCTTTCCCTCGGCTCATTTTTCACTCTTCTCTACTTCTGGGGTGTATGCAATCCGAATTGCATTTGTGCATTCTTTCTGCATGAGACCCAGGCGTAGGTACGGATCTAATTTCGGTAAATTTGATGCATTTGCGAAATTATTTTAATAATTCTCTCTTAAATATAGCGAATATTATAAAGAAATATATATAAGGAAAGCCTTACGGGGACGGGAATCGAACCTGGGATCTTCCTCTATATGGTTAAAGGTGCATTTATTCTTATGTGCAGCATACCTTAACCCTTTTCTTTGTGAATATTATGTAGTTTTATGCAGGAACAGATTTAAAAGATGTGAGACCCTAGTTGACTGGATTTTTTAAGTACAGGGAAACGAGTAGGCGAATTTATAAAGCAAACTAAATTATTTTTCATAAGTGGAAATTATTGAGTCAAGTAGCAAATTATGAACACTCTAAGTTGATCTCGGATCGGTCACAAAATTATTCAACGCATTCTTAATCTTTTGTACGTAATGCACGATATTGTAAGCCAACAAATTCTTCAGACGTGAGGGCTTAGGTTACTTTCCAGCTCTCTTAGCCCAAAATCCAACTCTAAGGATATCTTCGGGGATTTATTTATCTTTTTGGAATCCATTCTGAATATAAGTATGGTGAAAGTCGATGGACCAAAATTGTAAATATTTGCGATAAGTTATAGTTTGTGATCAATTCATAATGATAGCGTTCAATCAACAGTGTGGATATAAGTACTAGTAGTTAATGAATCAATCGTAATCACTTCATCCATCCTTTTTGGATGAGGTTAGTTTTCAAAAATACTTCGTAAATTATTACTTTGAAGAAAAATCACTCGAGATCTTTCCATCCCAATTAGGGGAGAGTGGGGCTAGTTGATACGGGGGCAAGTTGATACACTGTAATTTTTTAAATACTCTCTGGTCGCAGCAACTCTGAATATTTACAGACGCCTTCCTAGACCCTATGGAATGCACTCGTGTAGTTTGAGTGCCGTGCTGCTTCGAGGAACGTCGCTGTATTCACTTCAGTGTTTTTGAATGTGAAAATTAATATTTTTATCGCCGTTTGAATATCTCTGGTAACAAATGCTTGGGTATTCAAGGCAAGACGCTTTGTTTGTTATGTTGAAACACTTTGCACTTTAAAATTAAGTATTAATTTGCGCTATTGGACCTTCTGTTAAACCTAAAAATCGTACATTAAAGTCCAGTCATGGTCCGTACATACAAAAAAACATTTGACGTTGAATTGTGGCTTTGAAAGGAAAAATATCATGTGCAAAATTCAGGAAATTTTACTATTTTTCAAGTAAAATTTATTTTTTAATTATTGAATTTATCTTAATTTTCATTATTTTTATTGATATTAAATTTGAACCAATCAAATATAACACGTTTTATTGTTAAATTTTGTGTTTTATTTTGTTTTTACCAACTAATTTAATGATGTATCAACTTGCCCCAGGTGGGGGTAGGTTGATACACTGTGGATATCATTGAAAAAAGACGATTGTGTAGTAGGTAGTTAGATGATAGCCCTGAAAATAAACATCTATGTATTAAGGATGCTTCAATCTTAAATTTAGTCATAAGATTGGTGAAGTAGATTGTTTCTAAAAATTATAAAAAATTAAAAACCTAAAACTAGCTAAACTAGCCCCGCTCTCCCTTACTTAGTTTTCCATTCCCGATTTTTTACGTGTATCTATCTCTCCCCGGTGGAGAGACCGTATCGCAGAACGCATTTCAATCTTCACCATCTTCAGTTTGTCGTTCCTCGCTCTTCTCTTCATCGCCTTTTTCTATCTTCTCATGGAAATTCCGGAAAAATTCTCGCTTTGTGCTCGTGCCTTCTTCGAATCCTCCGGAAAAGGATTCGGGGCCATTTTATTGCCCGGAAACACTCGACTTAAAAGAGGAAGGAGTTCTCAGACTTATTGGAACCTATTTTTTCCCTCGATTCTAGGAAATTCCATTGCCGACCGATATCTGAGTAGTGGTTTCGATCCGCGCATCATGTTCCTCGGTAACTGGGCTTCCTCAATCTGCGCGAAAGGCCTTCACAATTCCCGCAATTGCATCCTCTCGGTCCCCGTCGTCCTCACCTCGCTCTCTTATCTCTTTTGTTTTCAGACGAAATTTCGCTCTTCTAAATGGTGCGTTTTAGCTGAGAGATTGAGAGAACAAACTCCGACGTTGGTTTTTCTCGCCTCCCCAATCTCTTAGCTTCTCTCGTGCAGGGCTTGAAGTAAGATGAAACCACCCGATTCTCATTTTAGGTTTTCTGACTCTCATCTTCGCTTCCTTTTCATTCCAAGAGCAATTTGGAAAATATCGGTGCCCTAAAAAACACAGGAATAAAATTAACTATGTCTGTGTTCCACAGAAATAAAAACATAAAAGAACCGGTTTCAACGTATTAGCATCATCATCTGGTGTAAGAAGCACAGAGGATATGTTGAGTTGCTCAAAGTGTAGGGGTGGGGAAAAGGAAGGGAATTCTCACACCAGATGATGACGCTAATGCGTTGAAACCGGTCGTGTGTTTTATGCTTTTATTGTTGTGGAATATAGGCATAGTAAATTTTATTTTAGTTTTTATTATGGAATTCCACGAAGTGAGCGTCGCGATAATTAAATTTATTGGTGTCCTGCCGCTCTTTTAAACGTTGCTGCGAATCTGGAATCCACGAACCAGTAAATCATGTAAAAATAGCTGTATAAACACGTCCCAAAAATTAATCGAAAAGTCACCTTAATTAATTTTAATTGTGCAAAGTTGTACAAAAAGCGAAAAATAAGGACACGACTGGGACTCAAACCCAGATGTCCGACTTTCCGGGCAGGTGTTGCAACTTTGGGCTAAGGCGCACGATTCCTCGTGTTTAGTGAAATTTCTATTCCATCACATTCAAATTTCAATATACTTTTGGTGACATTCCTCTTTAAAATTTTACGACAGTCATTATTTCTCTTCACGTACTCTACTCTCGTCTTCGAATTATTTGTTCCAGCTTAATTTATTGATACTATTATTATAATGATAAAGTTGTAATTACAATCTAGATATCGTATGGTTGCTTTCACATTGGCTGTCAGGAAGCATCCCAAATTAAAACTTTAATTTAAATCCTTATTTTTCGTTAATTTCCTCTATTTCTCTGGATGAAGTTTTGTTAAATCAGAGTGAAAACGATACACACTCACAGATTAAATATATCCTTGTTAACTGCTTAACATAATTCTTGGTATACTAAAAATAAAGACTCTATGACATTCAATGTGATAATTTAGAATGCTTAGGTACTATTTCATCTAAGAGAAAATTCAGTTATTTAATTCCGTCATTAGTAAACTCCTTGCAAATTTTTCTTTTGAGTAAATTCAGGTAACATAAAAATGGAAGTATTACATTTATCTTTTTATGAATTACATCTGGAGAGAGTTGGTACTTGTGAGTCTCGCTCACTCATTTGTTTTCATCCACTGCACTCAGCAGTGACCTGTTTCTTGCCGAATACGCGACAAAAAGCGCCGTTTTGGTGTTCTCATCGGATTTCTCGTCGTTCGGAGTAAAGGGAGACACACCGGAAGATCCCAGCTCGCTTTTCTTTTCCGATTTCTTTTCGATAAGTCCGCGGGAATCGCATTTATTTCGTCTGTTTCTCTGGTACACTTTTTAGGCCATCTCTCGCTCCCCGATGCTTCCCCTCCCCCTCTTTTTTAGCCCATTTTTGTGTTAAGCCCTTGTCGAGACGAGGGTTTTTGAGGGAAGTTTGTCGGGGGATTTTTTCGCAAATTTAGCGGAATCATCGTGCGGCGCGGAGGGGTGGATAAGATGGCTAAAAAGGGATTGGATTGGCGGGAAATCCGGTTGGCCTCATTCGGGCCCCAAAAAACGCGTGGGTGGATGTTTGCGTGTAGAAAAAGGGAAGTTATTCGATGCCCGACGAGGAGAGAGAGAGGGGAAAGAGGTTAGCTTTGGGGAAAAAGTTGAAATATATTTTCTTTGGTCGCGTGTGGGAGTTTTCCGCACTTTTTAATGAGATCTATGCGAGTAGCTCTGGTGGATATCCTCATGTGGTTATCACATGTGACGTGATTTGGGGGATAAGTAACTATTATCACCGTATTTATTTTATTTATTTGTTCCACGTATAAACTCATACACATAAGTAAAAATTACAAAAATCAAAATCGAGGGACATATCAACTCATTCTCTTGAATTAGATATATTCTATTACTTTACCTAAAATAACGTAATTCCGTCAACTCGATATATGATATGATGAAAATTACATACATGGTAAAAACGTGGTTACTAATCTAAACTCTTAGTGTAACCAATTTATATATTTCTTTCAATCGTACTTCCTTATCACTCAACAAAAATTTTTCATAAATCCTATTATATAATTGGAAAAATCGACAGTGAAACCCTATCTCTCATTTATTGGTCCTTGTACAACCTTCAACTCATACTTTCAATTCCTAGCTTTTTAAATGCAGGAAAATATACCTCATAATTTCCCCTCTTCTAACACATCTTTAATATATTCTTACTTTTACGTGTGACTCGCACTAAATCCTCTCATCATATGTAGGAAGTATCTCTTTATACAGACGTAGGAAAGCTCTGCTTTCAGTTTCAAAACAAGGTATAGATAATAGCATCACAAGTGCTTATATCAAGGCATGGAAATATTTCCTTTATGAAAACGAATGATCACGCTTTAATGAACAGCATTGGGAGCATTTCAGACGTGTCCTTTTCATTCCCTCTCATTCTTCCTCTCTTTCTTTCTTTCGTCCTTCTCGGCAGAAAGCCAATGACGAAGGCACTGCCCTTTCCATACGAAAAGGCCTAACTTTATTCACTTCCTTTTTAAGCTAGAAACCTTTCCATCCTCTTCTACACACATTCCCTTTCATCTTACTACACAAGCCGATCATTGAAGCCCCTTTTCACATCCTCTCTCTTTGAGAAAGACCGCATGATACCGACTGAAAAGATACCGTGGCCGAAAACTATCCCTCTGTCAATTCCCCGTTTCATTTTCTCTTATTACGGCGTATCTCGTTCCATATTCCCTTAAACTGAACAAAACAGATTTTCATCCCTTTCAAATCCAATTCGTTGCCAACATTTCTTCCCCAAGGGTTTCTGTTTTATCTCATGCGCTTTTGCTTTTCCTTTTCGGTTTTCGTTCGTCATTTGCGCTCTTCTCCTCCCATCTTTACTGTTTATTTTATAAGGTACTGCTTGCTCACCTGATATCCACATCAGCAGTGTTAACTTCATGGCTTTAATTTATAAGTCATGTTATCTTTAAATTATTTTTGCTACATCAACATTGTATACTTAAATATTTTATTAGATTTGTCGAAAATAGTTCCACCTTTAAAGAAATATTTGCTCCTTCAAATGGAAAATATAGAAAAACTATTTACTGTAATTTTTCATTTTGATTTAAACAACTGTGAAGTATGCTATTCTCCGATTGATTTTAATGATGTCCTTGCTAAAATCAAATAAATATATTCGTTTACGTATATGAATATGATCCGATCCAGGAAATAGAAGTATTACTCAAATATATTTTTCGCTTAAATTCAAATTAAATACAAACCAGACTCCTAGAAGTTTACGAATTAAGAAAACTATTAGTATCAATCTCAATGCTTATGTTATAATCTGCCTTTATATAAGAAAGAAAAAGTCTTCTTTTTCTTGAGGTGATTAAATAGATGCAAATATGTTTCCATATTAAATGTACATACCATATATAATGTGCATTCCATAATATTCTATAATGGTAAAATTTACAAATATATTATCCAAATGGTAGAAGAATATATTTAGGTTATTTACATATGAAAATATGCAAATTTTGACCAAATTTTACAGTATTCATGGCGTAAATGTTTCTTACAGTGAGTTCGTATAGCAATATGCTTGTCACTTCTTAAGATTCGAATACTATCCTGATTGTTTTTTCTGCTTTACTGGTACACCGTGAGCTCTCTTGGATTCTTTACACAATCCGCTCCTTAAAGTTGAACGATGCGTGATCAAGAGTTCCACGGTCCTTAGAACTTAGGCAAAGATATCTAAAATTGAAGATTTAATCTCATGCACTAGACTTTTCTAAAGAAACTTTCGTAGAATGTGGGCACACCGAAGTTTGAGAAATATAACGAGAATATACGGAGTGGTAGTGAAGACCTCTAACATCAGATTCTGGTAATTGGCTTGGCTCATGGGTAACACATGAAGGCATAGGTTCATACTATAGGAAAGAGCGGAAAGCATTGCTTCGAGTCGTATTTTCTACTGTACGACGGTTTTTCTCTTATCTAAAGGAAAAGGCATTGCCCGGCGTACATTTAATGGCATATTCTTGAAGCAATTGTTTTTGTTGGACTATTTAAATTCGTCGCTTATATTAACAATTGAGGGTTGTTGGAGGAAGGTCCACCTTAGGCCACAACCTCGCCTCAATAAAGAGATAATTAATTCTGTATAAATTCTTTTATAACTGACAGCACATGTGAAACTTTTATAAGAAATGAGTTTACTTTTCTTATTCATTCATAATTTGAGTATACATATCATATCTCTCACCGTCAAATATATTAGCAACACATTTATTTTCTCTAGTATATATTCTGTGTCAATTTTCATATCAGAGGAGAATTTTCTTTTCTTGTTTCATCAAATATCAATTTTTGTTCGGACCTATATTATAAACCTGTTTTGGGATTCTTGCCATGCTCATTTCTAATCATTTTGAGTGAATACAGACGTTTCTCTAAGAATTGTTTCCAGTAAATTGAATATTACCTAGAATACCGAATTATTCCCCTTTATTTTCTGCTGCAACGAGACTAAAGCATAGTAGCACGCAATAAAAAGGCCAGCGTCTTCCTTATATGTTAATCTGTGAAGCCGTAAAAATGCATATATAAATAATTTACATTAATAATTCATTCGTCGTATTTCTTTAAATAATTTCAATTATTACATCAGTAAATTCTCTTTTCTAAATCGTGCTGTTAAGGATTGGAATGAGTTGCCTGCAGGAGTCTTGGAGCCCTTCCCAAAACATCATAGGGAGTTTGTAAAAAGATTGGGTAAAACTATTAAGGATGGGTTAGCTTGACGTTTACTATTACATGTGCAGTGAATTAATATATATTTTTTGTAATTAAAAAATTTAGATGTGATTTATAATAATATGTGTAATATGAGTATATGTATATGTGTTACCACCGGACGATTAGTCCACTTGTAGCATTTTTTACAATAATAATGAAACAAAATTATTAAGGAAAGGGTTAAGGTGACTTTGCACATAAGGGCGTGCAAAGTCGGACGAAACTGCACTTGCCCTTGCGCACAAAGTCCCCAAAACGGCTTGTTAAAATGTTCTGGTCGGGTAGCCTAGATGGTTAAGGCAGCCTCCCGGTTAGAGGAAGATCGTTCGATTCCCGGCCCTGTCAGACTTTTTTCAAGTCCGTTTTTCCTTAGTAAACAAAATTAATTGTTTCAGCGTTTTGTCTGATGGCGAAGAGATCATTATGGGGAACAAAGAGCGTTTGTTCTTGTACCGATTAATTAATCGATAAGTAGTTCCAAGAGTTAATCATTGCAGGCTAGATAGGAATAAAGCTCTTTCATCTTTCTAGATAAGGACAGATGACGGAGTTGAAAGGAAGGAAGGGCGATTGCTAGGAAAGGCTTTAACAAGAGTCTCGATGAAGGCCGCACGTGTCCTCTGATGTTGTTAATCTTTGCTAGGGATATGAATAGAACCTAAAAATAATACGGTATCAGAAGAGAAAAGTAAGAGTTAATCAGAAGCCAGATTACATAATCTTTCAACAGTTTAATGCATGAACTGTAAGGACTGGAGGAAAAATTATTATGTTGCTGAAATTTCCAACGTAATTGTGATCAGGTAGACCTATTAGTAGACAAACCGTCTCCCCCGTGAACAGGAATATTTACAGGAGTATTTAATCGTATATGCATCATGATATCCACTTATCCTATCTTTCGTAATTATATCGCAGTTTTTCTCGGTTGAGTACTTTTATGCGTACAATTAGAGAATACATACATTACTGATAGGTCTTTAAGGTCTTGTATTCGAAAACGCCTTATTTTATCAGTTAATGTTCTTGAAACAAAATGCTTTTGCTTGGATAACCAATGGTCAATATAATATTAACTTTGTAATTTATGATTCCATTAACGCAAAAATTCTATACATACATTCTTTTATATCTAAGATAAATAATAATAATAAATCGTCTTTATTTGGGCGAGAGTGAGACTTAAAAGTCTCTTCTTCCATTTAACCCATTGTCATTAATTATGAAATAAGAAGTAGAAACTATTAAAAGAATTGTGAATGTAAAAGACCTAAGAGATTCTTAGGGGAAAAATCCAGTGCAGGAAAACACCCACAAGGAAGGGGGGTGTGAAAAACCTGCGCAAACCTACCGATAGTAATAGCTAAAAGATAAGAAAAGAGAAAAACATTCAAATATAAATACACTACCAATAAATACTTACATACGATACATAAATAAGAATCAGTTCATATTTAAAAAAGAGATAGCAATATACAAAATAACACAAAAAACAAAATAGAAAAACAAGGAAAACGTACATGGATTTTCATCCATAAAGTACATTATGAGGAAAAATTAAAGATTATTATAAAAAACAGTATCAAAATAATGCATACATTATGTACTAGTCAAAATTGTATATATATAGACATTTAGGTAACTCTAAGTAAGAAGAAAAGAGAAATAAAAGAAACAGATGAGAATTATTAGGTATAAAGACAGAATTGCCTTTGGTGAAAGCGGTCCCGGGTTCGAATCCCGGTGGGAGCCAATGTGCGAAATGACCAAAGATGTCGAAGCAATTTTAACAATACTACTACTACTACAAGACAGAGAATAATTACGTACAAAGTCAAAGAAAGCATCTTATGCGTTGAGAGGAAGATAGGTTTAACACTTACGCGAAAAATGAGGTATGGATAGGAAAGTGTGCATAGGGGACTATTGTAAGTGATCATGACTAACACGTTTAAACAAGAAAAAGCGAGATCGGTAAGTACTTATTACTCAAGAGTCTAGAGTGATACTATATTATGTGACTGGAATGATTAAAGTAGGTTTTCAAGGAGTTTTCAGTTTTTTTAGTATAATTTCCTCTCAAGTTTTCTCTAGCTTACCCACAGAGTCACCCAATACAATCTGATGTTAAAAGTCTATGCGAGTAACGGATACTCAATGCGAGTTCGTAATAATTTAAGGAGGACTTCCGTGATTCCCAGGAGTGCACCAAACCCTATGGGATCCCTTCTCTCATCTTCACTCTATCGGGAGCCCCTCACTTTGTTCCCTTCCTCATATGAATCCCACGCTCATCTCTATTCAGCCTCCCCTTCATTCGGCCCGTGTGTGCCGATACTCATATCGACATGAATACTTTATTATTCGTGCGAATGGCGTGGAAAGGAAAACCTTGGATGTCGCAGCAGCGATGGAGGAGAATATAATGAGGTGTCCAAAAATACTGTCACGCCCCGTTGAGTTCCTGAGTTTTCAGGGGAAATATCTTCTCTGAATATATATAAGACCGCATATGATGCACTGATGGAATACAATATTCGGATGGGATTTCTCATGAATTGCTCGTTTAGTGTATTTATAGAGGCGCATTATCATGAGCTCTTCCCCTTATCCATGAGATGGAAAATAATGGCTGCTTATAAACAAAAGAGACTACTCATACTCACATTTACATGCGCTTGAAAGCTGGGTAAAAAGTAGAATTTTGTTACTTTAGTTCATACTGCTTAAATATATTCCGTATGTAAGGTGGGAGTACAGGACTTATTGATATATTAATCTTTTTGCATTCCATTCCAGACGTCATTATAAAACTATTGAGGTAAGATGAAACAACATTCAAGGTTAAAACATTAACAGGTTTTCGTGTTTAAAGTAAAAATAATTTGAATCGTGAAAATTTTCGTTCAGCGTTCTCAAAAATTGAGACTAAGGTAATAAAATCTCTGTAATAAAGAGAGTCACAAACTATGTAAAAAAAATTAATAGTTGGTGTTATTTTATTGAAAATAATTCAAGAACTCATGCGTCTGGTTGAGTTCAAATAAAATATTTATTTAATATCTATATAATTAATTCTTTATATACATTAATTATTTAGTTTTGCAGCTCTTGTTTACTATCCGCCCCATGTCGTTATTCCACATTTTTCTCTCTCTCTATATATATATGATTTTGCTATTTCTTGCACTTTCTAACATACTTATTTCAAATTGATAAAGGAAGAATAAAAACCTTATATTTTATACCACAGGATTAATCAACCACAATCCTGTGGTACCGTGTATATTTTTTTATTCTTACTTCGTCATGAAGAGCTACTACAAAGTAGAGGCCAAAACAGTGGATTTTTTTTATTTCAGTTTGTTTTCTATATTCATTACTTATGATTTAGTTCCTCATTTAGTTTTTCACAAAACCCCAATATCGCTTCACTGCAACGAGTAATATATACATTGAGTTTTACTTTATTTATCTGCAATTTGGCAATCAGTCTCAAGAAAACAAAAAAAATGAAACTTCAATTATACTGGAAATGACTGTGGCATAATCTTTCGATTATTTTTATAATATACCTCAAGATATCGTTGCATCACCTGGGACTAGAACTTTCGATGACAGGGCAATGTAGGTGCAATGAGATAGGAAAGCGAAGGTACTACCATATTAAACTGCGATAAATAGTAAAGAGCTTCGCAGACGCACATCTGCAGCCAACGCGGCCTTCAAAACAGGGAGATGTGCTCAAGAATCCTGAGCTCCTTGTGAGAGGCCATGTAACCTATTTTCACTTGCAAACACAAGCACACCGCGCTAGCTTTTTTTCCCCTTTCGTCGCCCGTGTCAACCTCCTGCGAAATCTGATTTACTTGATCACACCTCGTGTGTTTCGCATGTGCGCGGCTCAGCCGTGTGTTTCCCTGACGTCTGAGCCGTGATTCCTACGGAAGATGGACTTCCTCGCAGGATATCGAAAAAAGGACTGCTTTTTATTCCACGCCCCCTCGCATTCCCCTTTCTTATCGGACACCGCCGCCCCCAACCGTAAATGGAAGAGGGAACTTCGCACACTTTTCTCACTGTCTTACGCCCCCGAGCTCACAATATCTATTTCCCCTCTTCTATCTCTTTTCTTCTTTCCTGTCCCCTTTATCGACTTCTTCCGTGCCTCTGTTTAAGACGGCTCCGTTTCTTTCCGGTCCGCCGTGGACGTTTTTAGACCGTTGTCTTTAAAGGAAAAGATATGCTTCTGCGTGGGCCGCCTCTGAGGCTGGCAAGAGCAGGTTTGTATGCAAGTGGGAAATTATCAAAATATGTACATTAAATTTTACTGATTAGTTGGACCACATGACCGCATTCAATGCTTCAATACGCAGACCTACGTAGATTATGAAACTATTGTAATAAGTTGGCTTCATATTAGACTGACAAGAGGAGGTTTGGATGCAAGTATGAAAGTTCCAAAGTGTATTGAATTGTACTGATTTGTAGGATCGGATTAAGAGCTCGCATTCACCACTTCAATGCGCACACCTACTCAGGTTCCGAAACGGTTACATTGTGCTAGGGGTAACATAGAATTAATTATCAAAGTAATTATAACTTGGATGTGCAGGTAGTTTTGAGTTTTGAGTTTTGCTTGCACTTGAATAATTTTACTCAAAAATCCATCCTAGCAAGGAATAACGGGTAAGGCTTTTTCGTAATTTGTCCAATTGAGATCTTGTAAATATCAACTTTTAGACAAAGCTGTAGTTAGCTTCAATGTTAATAAGTACAAAAGCTCTATGTAAAAAAGTTGATGATACTTGAGATACTGTGATTTTAACAATAAAAGTATTTCTTCTACAAATAGTTTATTGAAAACGGCCGGTTTTGGCGAGTGATAGCCATTTTCGGACTTTTAATTAACTGCTTGTACAAAAAGCATAAAATTATTCTTGAAACGGATTCTACAACACGAAAGCCACATCGATTGAATTTATTTCTGTTTTATTCAATCTCAGAGCTCCTAATTAAAATCACTTGTTTAGTATATATTTGTAAATATAACCTTTATTATGCTTTGGTTTTGATTGATCATACCTCGATCATGTTCCTACTTTTATGAATATGTAAATAAAATATCCGTATAGAATATATCCATTTGCACTTTTTAAATGCAGGCCTTCGCCAGTAGTTGAATTCTTTAACCAAAGGAGGATGAGTTACCCATTTGGATGTCAAAAGTTGAAAAGTAAAATAGACATTCTAAACCATTACTAGTTGGTAGCATGGATACCCCTTTGTTGGGTATGGATCTACAAATATCTTTTACATTCAACTCATTCCTTGCCTGCATATTTGCTTCGAGCGACCTCTTTCGCTTCAGTTCTTCACCCAACATTCTGCTTTTTCCAACTTAAACTTTGTCCTTTGATCCTCTTCACCTCTAGCATCTTTCCTCTTAGTTTTCCTCTCTTTCTCGACGAATGTCTGATAGAAATTTGCACACCTTTTCGAATGAACTAGGAGATTTAACTGAGAGATTGTAATTCTTCACATTCTCATATGGGCTTCATATCACTGTTACAACCCAAGGTACTCGCGGAAATTTTTGCTCTACAGTTTTGAGGTGAAAATGCTCCCTCTTCCCTCATCGCAAAGCTGTCGACGAGATCTATTCGGTATTCTGAGAAAGACATCAAGGCAGAGAAAATCGATGGAAGGGAATGCGTTTGGGAAACCTTGCGTGATTTCTTTGTCACTTTCAGGCTCAGGACTCTTATAATAGAAGTTGAATGAACTTTATTTCAAAGGGTTTTGGGGAAATCGATTTCCAAGGGGCATTAATGACAGTTACTATCAGCGTAAAAATTAATGATAGTAAAATATAACCCTAAAATACATTTGCCTCTGCTCCTACGGATTCTAAGAGTATTTTTCAGTGTTCTTTGAGTGTTTTTTATGACTCGTGTATATATATACATAAAAAGCATAGAAATATGAATCAGAAGAAGGTAATTTCATGAATTTTAAAAGTCTGTTGTACTTAGAATGATATCAATTACTCGAAAATAATATTGTGTTAATAGGTCGTATAAAAGTTAATTTAGGAAAGATTAATCCATCCTAATGCGTAAATCTAATTAATTAAATAATCATTCAGACTTTGATGATATTTGTCAAATAATGACAAGTTCAGTGTTTTAGCGTAGTACTGGCTGACTTTTTTAAGGTAATTGAGAAAATTAGTTTAATTCATTCAGACGAAAGAATAGCAACATCAAATGCGCACACACGATATCTTGTGTGATTAAAGATAACTTTGCATTTGATGGAAACATTCATGATAAAAATCCGTTTACGAAGTTCAAATAATCCCTCTAATGTAGATGGAAGGATAGTAATCCTTCCATGTACTCTTTCTTTTTAGTTTCTATCACCACGAAATTGCTTAAATTGTTCATGGCTTGGTTTCATCTTTTTCTTCATTCTGCGTCAAACTTAAGTTGGATTTTATGTAGAATGGAAACGACATTATTGTTTTATCATTGCCATTATAAAATAGCTTAGGACTAAACTAAAACTGTAACGCACTTGACCTCGTACATTTTATTCTCTTAACATTTTCTAGTAATCCCTTATAATGAAGTTTTATTTCGCCCAATAAAGACTTTTGTATTGTATTTTATTGTACCGCATTGTATTATAAAGTTTGATGTTATAATACAAATAACCATTTTAATAACGGTTTAATAGTAACAAGCAACACTGAATATATAATTCTTTTTCCGAGAAAGAAAATGCAATATCAGCTATCGTGATCGTAGGAGATGAACTTTGACATCCAGAGTATTTTCTAACCGATAATTTCAAAAATAAAGGAAATAGTTTAAATTTTCCAATTCCACAGCTCATCCCTTCACCAAGTTTCCAACTTTTACACTTCCATTTCATTTTTGCATCTGATTCGTGCGGTGAAAGGGATCGCGTGCCGTCAAATCTATATGACGAAGCTTTTAATCGGATTCCCTTCGTTACACTCGCGGCGAAAGAGGCCCAAAATCACATCCGACGTCATTTGCCAATATTGGGATGCCGCGCAACCACTTTGCGTAACCTCATTGGAGGCCCGCGTTTGATGAGACAATGGGACAAGTCTTTTTCGCCCAACTTCCTTTTTTTCCTCCAATTGCATTCTCCCAATTTGAGGCCGTGGTTTACCTCTCTTTCCGATGAGAGGAAGTGACGACGGTGGAGATGAAAAGACCCATTGTCGAGGGATGTTCTTTTTCTTGCTCGAGATTCATTTCACGGGCGCTTAGATGGTCCTGGATCTCTCATCTTTACCATACTTTTCATCCTATGTCTCTCTCTTTCTTCTGATCCTTTAGAGTGCCGCTATTGCGATGACGAAAGCAACGAATCCTTTTGATTAACCAAAATGGTGGATTCCGAATTATGGGCATTCAATGATTTCTATGAGAAAGATCACAACTCTCGATCTATGTGTAACGGTGCTCCAACTCGCCTCCTGTACCTATCGATACGTGGTTTATATTATCTGTTAATGATTTATTGTTTATATTTGTATCCTTTTAGATTTCCGCTATTGCGATGACGAAAGCAATGAATCCTTTTGATTAACCAAAATGGTGGATTCCGAATTTCGGGCATTCAATGATTTCTATGAGAAAGATCCTCTCGAACATTGTGTAATGGTGCTCCAACTTACCTCCTCTACCCGTCGATACGTGATTACTATTATCTGTTAATGGTTTATTGTTTATATTTGTGTTTTCTTTTATACTACGAGTGCAATTTGCAATTAATTGGTGTAAGTGCAGGTTTGAATTTTAACGGGGGATAATGTATTACCCAGTTGTCAACAATTGTATTTCTGGAAAAGGATATAAATAATGATTAACTTAAGAAAAAGCGGACTTAAGAAAGTCGGAGGGAGCAGGAATCGACCCCGGATAGAAGAAGATTCCTGGTTCGGCTCCCGGCCCATTCAGGCTTTTTCAAGTCCGTTTTTTCTTGATATTCTTCTGGGTGTAGGCCCTTATGTACAAAAATACCTTAATCCTTTTCCTCATGATTTACTGATTAAGTTAGGTAAACCGATTTAAGGATAGCTTAAAAAATACTAAGGACACTATCTCGCAAGCAAAATCCTTGGAAATACTACATTGACATTAAACCTGTAAACTTTACCGCATTCAATCCTATTTAAAGCTCGTTAACTTTTTTCTCTCACCTTTCTTAAATTTCAATGAATATATCATTCTTTAATATCCTTAGATCTTTTTTAATTCTTATATCGCATAACCCTTGACACGAATTACGACATTAATATACGAGTATAAAGTGAGAAATTAATTATTTAATAACAACGGTTCTCCATCGAAATTCATAAAAGACTTTCGTATATCTACCATCATAGGTTAAATTCTTTATCTCATGGATATATTGTATAATATTACGACATTTTATTAAGATAACCTACCGTATGTTGGACTTATTTTTTTACAGGCAATAATTTTCCCTTTTCTTTCGAAAACCGTATATAAAAACGTAACAACCAATATAATTAAAGTTATGTTTTTCACATCGAGACCATTTGCATTCATATATCATCTAAATCACCTCGGTGATTCAAAGTTATGATGAGGGCAATCTTTATGTGCAGTGATTTTATATTTGTGATTCGTCAACAGTGGCTGTTTCAAAAGTATCTATGTTTAATCGGTCAATGCTCAGTTTAGATCAAGTGCTTTCAAAACATCGAGTAAACATACGCATAAATATCTAAAGAAATAAATGAAATTTTCCCATTCGGCCGCTCAACAGTTACTTTAAAATCAAAATTCCCAGGCGTCGGTGAATCGTTGAATCCTCTAAATATAACCTCACCAACACAACCTGACGCATTCCTATAGCCTTTCATCGATGCTCTTAGAGTATGTAAATAGAGCAACAACGCAGTGCCTTTTTTTCAGCGTGCACTCGCCACTGGTGACAGCTGCATAGCTACCGAAATACCTATAAAACAGACTGTCAAGGTTTCTTTTACCTTGACTTTGACCGTCCCTCAGCTTTTGCTTTTGCCTTTTTGGTATTCTGTTCTCATATTTTTCGATTTATTTTCTATCTTGTTTCTAAATTTCTATATCCTTTTTAAGCGAGAATTTTTAATTATTTATCGCACACCATATGTCTTTCTTACTCATTGATTTCTTTAGCTGTATTTAACATCTAATTTAAAGACATCTTCTTTCAATAAATATTTTCTTTATTGCACTAAAATTTACTCTGGGGGCGTAACGCCGTTTTGTTTAATCTTTATGAACAAATATCTCTTTCATTCCTCATAAACTGTTTTCTTATTTGAGGTATCCTTTCCTTTTTTACATTTTTCCTTTGCTGGAGCATCAAGAACTCATTTTTTCAAATATACTCGAGATTTTACATTTGGTGACGTTATTTCCTTATTAACATATCATCCGATTCTATTTTGTGATTTGGGCTACGCGTTACAGGATCGATCCTACTTTTCAGTTGAAAGTCTGAGTTTTAAGGATATTAAAGGGTGAACTAATCAGAGCTGAAATATTAAAACGGCAGCGTTATTTTATTTATATTAAATATTTTTTTCTATTTTCCATTTGAAATTGGGGAAACTAAAGCGGGTTAGATACTTTCATTTATTTATTGATGTTTTCAGTATAATGGAAATAGATTAAATGAGTCTTGTTTTGTCCGAAATATTCCAGCGATTAAAACAACAGTTTTATTTTAAATGAGGAGAACTGTAAGTAAGCGATATAATACAATCTTATTTTAATGAAATAAGTAAGTCAGGATAGTAGTGACATTATAAAACTCATTGATAAATGCATTGAGTGTAGTCACAATTATTTTCTCAGAAAGGAATATGGAATCGTGTTATTTCTCACAAACATCATAGTTAATAGAAAGGAGTTAATATACAACACTGGAGTACGAATTGTAGTTTTCATGTAGCAGTTACTAATGATTTAAATTTCTTCCGATTGTTACTCCACCAATACAATATCTGCGTACGCAATCCTCATAGCATCAACCTTATTAATCGGCATTGATTAATCTTCTTTGATTAACATGTAAACACCTTAGATATTTTTATGAGATTATAATTTTATCTTCCATTGCTCAACATCACCCATCACTGGCTTTCTGTTTTCAGAAAAATTGTAAATATACACTACTGCCTACCAATTTTATCCTTCTTCTGTAGCCAAATTCAAGTCATCACATCAAATAATCTATTTATTCATTTTAAACAAATTTAACAGTAAGGGATATGAATATTTGAATACATAATCCAGATTATTAAGGGGCATCAAATTAAATTCTGATTATGAGAAGAATAAATGCAAAGAATACTTTATTATTAGATTGAGAACAGAACCGTTATTTCCATAACCATTAATTCGTTGGCAAATTGTTAAAAAAGCTGATAAAAAGGAATTAAGAACAATTCCACTAAATAATTAGTTTTATTAAACCCGCGGAACTAATTTTCATCAACATTCAAATGCGGAGGCCAATGCAAGGATTAAATAAATTGAAAATAATTAAAGTGAGCTCAAAACCAAGCAAGGAAGACATTTTGTGAAATCGATTCAGCTGTTCAGGAACAACAATGGAAGACAACTAGCACTGTTCAAATAAGTAATGATAAATGTGAGGAATAATAGTGCAATAAAAGAAAGTGACGGATAGAAACAGGTCCATGACCCCCGTCATAGTTCAGACGGAAAATTAACCGATCGGCTAACAATAAGTCAATTTCTTATTCGCCCTTCATTTTCGATGTTGATCCACAATTTCAGCAATATGTCAGCGTAATTCGCGCGTCACTCAGTTCGGCATAACACTGCTCCGGAAAGCGGGGCACGGAAGTAAATCTTTCAGTTTATCGAAATTTTTAATTAACGTGACGTAATTACCATTGACAAGCTTTTAAATTGGGTAGGCGTCACTCAGGACGGCTCTAATGGGATGTTGTACTGGAAATAGAACATGAATCAATCATCCCGAGACCCCTCTATCGCGTCGCAGGGGGGAAGAGGGCTCTTCTCTGTTTAAAACACTTCTTTCGTGCGGAGCCGTTAAAGAAATCGCCGAGGACTTCCTTTTTTCCAGATGCACCGTTTCGAATCGCAACTTCGAAATTTCTGCGTGGGAATTAGCAATCGCGCAATCCCGCTTTCAAGTTTATCGACGGCCGATGAACGAAGCAAAGGATCGGAAATTCCATTGGTCAATCTTCATGAAGCGTTTTATCCATCCCTTACGTGACGCGCGCTCCCCGCGACTGTGAAATCGTGAGTTTTGGTTACGGGCGGGCTTTGATAACGTTAGAAATTACGCGATAAACCGATTTCGGAGCTTTAAGCCTCGGCCGGCGTTTTTAACTGGAAGCGAGGAAATTTCGTCGTTGGAGTTCAATATAAACGTTTTAGAGCGACGTTGTATCCACTTCACATTCCGGCCGTCCCATTTTCACCGTCTCTCTCTCTCTCCCGCTTTCTCTTTTGACCTCCCCAAACAAATTACGTTCCACTTCCTCGCTAATCTTGTCGTCTCTAGCCTCTCCCTCGTCTCTTTGCCATTTTTGTTCCAATTCCCGTTCCTCGTGCGAGTGGAATTTTAAAATGGAGGAATATGCAAACCGATGTGGATTTTTATTTTCCGAGGGCGCTTTCTGTTGTTGTCGGAGTGCTAAGGTGGTTTCTAAACTTGATCGTCGCTGTCTAAATCCCTGTTTATGCTATTTAAACGGGGTGACAGTCGCAAAAACCTAGCAAAGCTGCTCGAATGCGAACCGCTGGAGCGGACCGCTGCTGCCATTTACTGAACCGCGAACGGAAGTGAACCTTTTTGTAAAAGTGGTTCGTTTTCCCTCCGATCCTGATTCATGCATTGCAGAACAACTTACGGAGGACTAACTCGGATATGCTATATCGATTACAAAATGCATACATTAAATGCAACATGTTTTGATTTCAGAGGGAAAATGTTTATTTTAGAAATATGTTATGTGTGAATTTATTTAATGTCGAATGATTATTTTATTAATGTATGGCGTAAAATTTGATCGCTCGGAAGCCGACTGAGTGTGAAATATAAACTAATCATTACACCTGCTCAAATAAAAATGATTTTTATTAAAACTTATTGCTCGACCAATGGTCGGGAAGTGAGATGATGCTGAACGCCTACACCTCACAAAACAGTGTGACCGTTTTTTCAACGGGGGTATTAATGTATGGTTTGTGTATACAGTCCACAAACAATACAAAATTCCGAAATTATACACTCGAAGGTTTGTTATTCAAATGTAGTTTTTCTAAAATCTCGATTCATTTGAATGAAATGAAGTGATGAAGAGATTTCCATGTACTGTGTGAGTTTTTCTGGAGCCCGTTAATTAGGGTTATAAAGTAGATCTTATTTGTAAAGCTTTTTCCCCATCATGAGTTATTAGGTTGCATTTGATGCTACTAAATGAAGTTGTGCGATCATTTATGTACATATAGACGCATGGATATGTAGATTGGAAACTGTACTTTGGCTGGAACGAATGAACTCAGACTATATTCAGACTATATATTTAAAGGGTTAGGTGTAAGAAGAGACTTGATAGTCTCAATCTCGCCCTGAATAAAGTCCTTTATTATTATTATTATTATTATATTCTGCCAGATTACTTATTTTTCTAATGGAAATAGCTTGCCTACCGTTGTATTTCATCCTATTTCGTTCCCTTCCCATTTTTATTGCCATCCAAAAGGCACTTGTCCTGATTTTATAAATTTCCATTACCTTTATTCCATCCTCTCTATTTGTCTTTTGCATTCCATCCCCTATTATCGCTTCCATTTCCTTCTCTCTCTCCCTTGCTTTAACTTTTTGACCTCCCGCCCCCACAACCACCCTTCGACTGCCTCCCTTACGTCCCAGGAGGCGCTGAATTACACCCACCATAGTGTCCACTACGCAATCCATTTCTCTCTCCCCCCCCCCCCCCCCCACAATCCTCCCCCTTTTTTAACTTTCTACCCTTCTCCCTCGCAATCTCCCCATCTCTATCTCTGAGGTCCCTATCCCCATTGTATTTGTATCTATTTTGTTCATTTTAGTAGAGTTGTCCTAGAGGTAAGGTATTGTAATGCATCTTGAAGCATTTTGAAAAAATAGCTCTGTGAAAGGAAAGTGCATTGTCCAGAAAGAAGGAGAGTTCATTACGATCACCTAAAATCGTGTAAAGAAATTAATAGAAGTGTATTATTAACCGAAGATGTTGACAAAATAAACGTATTTTAAACCGTCAGGGCAAGCTCTTAGAGGTTCTTACGCTGTGCATTCGGTAATACTCGTGTATTACTTCTAAATTGAGGATTCCCGTTGTTAGGAATAGATGAATTACTTTAAACATCAAGGCACACCTGGAGTAAATGTCTATTCTTAAAAAATGCTTAGATGTTTTATTTTAAATTTTTCCTCAAAAGCAATCCCTTCGTTAACTTACATTTATGTTATTTGGTAGAAACTTTACGTAGACGCAATTGGCTGCTCGCGCGTTCCTACTTCTGAGAATTTTTCTTGGGGATAGACATTACGGCTTTCCGTCATCCTATATGTTGCTACATTGATCTCGAAATTAATAGCTGTGGATAGGGAATCCATAGTCATTCCTGAAGGATTATTAGTTAACTTTCTTAAACACATATAATGGGTAAATGTGTATATAATGGGTAAATGTGTATATAATGGGTAAATGAGTGCTTGCTGTATTTTTTGTATTCCGTGTTACTCAGAATTAGTCCATTAGTTTGTTATACCCAAAACAGTGATTAGCTTTCTCGGTAAGAATGTTTTGAAAGCAAAGCTACTTTACAAACTTATATGATTTATACATTTTTTTATATGGTTTGAAATCCAGCATACATTTTTTTAAAGATTCCTTCTTTTCCTTTTAATTGGGATCACTTTACCACTTTCCTTCCTATATCATGTTCCTTTCATTAATTATGATTCTGATGTTATCAATCCTTGCTCAGCTCTTTATTCCTCTTTCTTTTCACATAAGTCTTCCTCTACTCTATATCTCTCTTTTTCCCCTTCCTCTTTCTCTTTTTATCTTTATCCTTTTAGTTTTAATGTTTCCTTCTCTTTCCCATCCCTTTTCACCCTCTTCTCGTATCTTTTACATCTTTCTTTCCCTTTTATCCTTCGTCATTCTTCTTTTCCTTCTGCATACTTTATTCATCGTCCCCTCTGCCCCATCGTCTTTAACACTAGAAGGACGGCGATGGTCATTTTACCACTTTTCAGCGTTTTACTTCAAAATTTTTTGTTAAATATTTTTAATTTTTTTAAACCGTTGGACTGTGGGTGATACCATCCCAAATTCAATATGAACGAATTAAAATTTTGTTATCACTAATGTGGTACCTTTTACATCATAGTATACCTAGAAAGACGGCAGGTGTTCATTTGATCACTTTTAAGTCAAATATTTACCATTTTCTCCAATTTTTTAAAATATTTTCTGCAGTTATTTACATTTGACTAATTTATTAAATTAATAACCATAGAAATGATATTTCAAAGGAACGTGAGTAGAGCATAATTATTATTCGAAGTCCTATAAGTGAAAATAATTAACTCTTCGCTGTATCTAGAAAATTGTTTATATCGATCGATGGAAAAGCAGTAACTTAATGTTGCCATTAGCATTTAGATACGCCTAAAACAATTACATGCCTCCAAGATGCATAGAAGCAATAAAAAAGGTATTGAGAAACGAAGTGGTTAAATTACCACTTCCTTCTTGGTAGAGCGAAACTCCCGTCCTTCAAGTGTTAATCCTTTTTCCTCTTCTATTCCCTATCTCCATGAAACGTAAAGCTTAGTGGATGCTTTTAATGTTTCCCTCTCTTTCTCATCCCTGTTCGTATCTTATCTTTTATTTCTTTCCTTCCTTTCCATTCTTCTGTTGTTCCCATTCTCCTCTGCTTACTTTCTTCATTGTCCCCTCCGCGATATCATTTTTAATTCCTTTTTCTCTTCTCTTCCAAATCTCAATGAAATGTAAGGCGTAGCAGCTACTTTAAATTTTTCCTTCACTTTCCCATCTCTCTTCACCCTCTTCTTCTCTTATCATTTACATATTTCTTTCCTTTGCAATCTTCCGTCGTTCTCCATATTCTTCTGCATACTTCCTTAATGTTCTCTTCCGCCACATACTTTCTAAGAATTTTTTTTATTCTTAGGTATCTCAGACTCTCTTAGGTTTTTAAATCCACAATTCTTCTAGTTGTTTCTCATACAATTCTCTTTAATTTAATTATTATATAATTAATGAGGATTGAGGTTGGATTGAAGAAGATACTTTTAATCTCAATCTCGCCCTAATAAAGATGATTATTATTATTTTTTTATTATAATTTTTTACTTTTAATTTTTCCTTCAATATCCCATCCTTTTTCACCCTCTTCTTCTCTTATCATTTACGTCTTTCTTTCCATTTCACTCTCCTGTCCTTCCTCTTCTTTCCTGCGTACTTTCTTCATTGTCCCCTCCGCCACATCATCTTTAATATCCCTTTCCTCTTCTATACCCCTTCTCAATGAAAAGTAAAGCTTAGCGGCTGCGGTAATGGCCCCAATGGCCCTTCTCATCAGTCCAAATTGCCCCTCTCCACCTTTTTTCTCTCTCCCTTTTCCACTTTCACTTCGCTTTTCCTCCGCCATTTATCCCCTCTTCCTCCTTCCCTCCCTTCGCTATGTCAACGCACGCTTATGTCCGGCTCGACTCATTAAGACCCTTTGCGCCCAACGGACCATCGAGGATATTTTTGAAATTGTGGGACGGGTGGAAAGAAGGGGCGCCGAGGGATGTTGAGGTCGGAACTGTTAGTTTCCAATGGTGACGGACCTCTCCATCCTAGTGTGAAATTAAGGTTTAGTGCCCATTTTTCGACTATTTTTCTTCTCTTTCCCAGGTGTTCGTTTTGATTCGGTTCTCGTCCGCTTTAATCCATCTTTTTGCCTCTTTCGTTTCTGTATAGGAAGGACTTCGTATTTGAGTAGTGTTTTTCTTCTCTTGTTTGATAATTCTGACGGTTTTTAGAGGTTACTAAAATGGAATATATATTAGAAAACTTTAACATCTCGTCGGAGAAATGTTATTATGTCGATTGATAATAGTCTTATGAATGACAATTTTAATGTGTAAGGATAGTTTATTCATTAAATTGTGTTTTTAAGTTGTTCCTTAATCTGGGAAGAATGCCCTATATTTATGTTTGGATGCTTGTAAAATATATTTAATTAGATTATTGACTAAAAGAAATTCATAGTATTTTTAGAAATGAAAAAACCAAGAAATTTTTACGCTCCATAAACAGTTCGGAAACCAAAGAAAAATATTTGTTTTTTTTTTCTTTCCTTTTTGTTCCTACGAACAATTTATAATATTTAATTTTACATAATTTGTTTGAGTAATGGGTCAAAAATTATTAAAATTCCTTTTCATTATTAACGTCACCCAAATGTAGAGATTAACTATTACATAAAAATATCCCAGTATGCCGTAGCAAAAAAGAGGTAGCAGTCAAGCATTTTTTTCCCTAAGCCATTTTCTGTAGTACAAGCAAATGTCAATTCATTCTATGCAATGCATGAATCAACAAATAGTTCTAGAAGTTGCAGTAACGTTTTTTTCATTATTTAGTAGGAAACATCTTTAGGTCCATTTAGATATTTAAAGTGTTGAGGCGGATGATTTAAATTAAGGAAAATATTAATACCGCATGCCTTTCGATGAAATAACATACGTCATTTTATCATATTTTCATGAGTTTCTTTCTTCTTCATGAGAACCTATAGTGATGAAATCTAATCTATTTATCCATTTCTTATTGTGTAAGCCTTACCACGTAAAGGAGAGACTGAATCTAATAATCAAATCTACCGCTCCACCGTTTTCTGATGACCGAGTCGTTCTATCCATTTACCCTACATTCGATTACTATATCGGACGACGCTATTTTTTCTCTTCCAAACCCCCGATAAGCGCTAGAGAGCACGTTATCTACAACTCCGCACGTTTTAATTAAAAACACCGCAAAAAATGAAAAAATAGCCGTAGCATATCCTTCCCACCGTAGAAATAAAAAATGTGAGGGAAAAAAGATTAGATGTCCCTCTTGTAGATAAACACCACAACAAACCGACTCTTCAAATCGTCCCACTGCATCTGGACGTAATCTTTCCGAAGATCTTTTATTACCGCACTTCCTTTGTGCTCCAATCCACCTGCCCTCCCCTCCGCTCCCTGTTACAAGGGCGAACAGTCCACTTCATCATTCACATACAAGGCCCCTATCAGTCAGTGTACGACACTCCACTAATAGCTACCTCTCCTTGTCTCTCACTCGTTCCCGCTATCTCTTTAGGCCTTATAGATAGACCAGGCCTAGATTGTGGGGAAGAGTCATAATGCAGGAATAGACAAAGGGCCGTAAAGGGAAACTAGGAAGACGCAGTTGGGGCATAGGAACGTGGGACCAAAGCACGGGCTCATGTCAGGTGTGAGAAATCCTTTTATTCTCATCACGTCCGTACGTGCTTGCCCCTGACTCCGGCTGATAACCAGCTTTTGCAACGCTCTTTCCTCTACCCCTTCTTCGACCCCCATTCGCCCCTTGGGCAGTAAGAGCTGCTGGAGTGGTCACCGCCTTTGGCACCTCCACCCACTCTCCCAGCAGCTGCCCTCTTTCTCTCTTTCTCCACCTCTGTTTCCGCTTCTTCCTCTACGTCTCGCTTTCTTTAATTTCTCTCTTTTCAAAAAAATCGAAATTGAAATCTTTTTTGAATTATTCTACTCCTAAGTTTTCTTTAAGCCAGAATGTTTGTATACATTAAAATTTTCACCTGATTAAGTTTAATCTTTGATTCTCTTTAGTTATGTCTAAGTTTCGTTTTTTTCGTTTAACTTAAAATTATTTGTTATTTCGTTAGCTAATTATACTCATAATATAATACTTTTAGAACAATTTCCTTCTCTTTTATTTTGTCATAGCATATTTTGGTATTCTCTCGGTTTCTCCAATCTTTTAATCCACAAGTTTTTTTTCCGAGGGTTAATACTAGATCAGCTTCAAGTTTTTTCAGTACTCTGAGAAAAGTTTTTCTCATTAGATTACTATCTTTCTCCTACATCTTTACAATGTAACCTGGGTATTCATCCTTTAAAATACCTAAAATATTAAACTGTATATCCGTATGTGCTATATATGTGTTATTCTTTGCTCTAATCACTCATCTTTTCTTTACGAACCTTTCTTAATTCCTATGTAACTCTTTCATTTTTTATCAGTTTCATAATAATAATAATAATAATAATATTTATATAGTCTCAGCCATTTTAAAATAAATATATTTTTGGTATATATTCTTAAGGGGTATAGTAAAAGCTTAAACTTCAATCTTTTTCAATTAAATCATTTAAAAGATTGATTTTTACGTGGCTAATTTTGTAAATAATAGCTGAAAAGTATGACAGAAAATTCGTTCTTCACACATATGCCACTTTTAATGTGTAATTTCAGTACTCCTCTTCTCCTATTACGAGCATCCTAAATCTATGCCTTTCTCCTGTTCTTCTGCTCAATTTCATGCTCTCTGCTCTCTCTCTCTCTTCCCTTCCTTAGTATTCTCCTCCGCCTCTCTCTGGACTTCATTTACCCCTCCTCCCCTGTAGCATCCTGCTTGTGTAGGCAAGTCCTACACTTCGACCCTCCTCCCCCAGGGGCTTAGCACGCGAAATCCGCGTGTAGGGGAAGTAAAACCGAACTTCTTAATTTGATTCCGACTCCAACGTGACCGTAAGGCACGACTGCTGCCCGTTGCTACGTTTTCTACCGCATTTTCGTGGCGTGTATACATTTTTCAGAGACCCACTTGAAATAAATAAGCGGTGGTCTCGCAAACGCGAGTTAAATTAAAAGAAGCCGAAACGGAAAGAAAGCGTAAATTTAATATTTGACGTGCTCGCTCAATTCGGGATTAATATTTACAACCTGTAGAGTGCAGAGGTGCTCGAGTCCCGTTTCTGATCCTTTTTATGTAAAAGTAGTATAATCCCCGTCGTACATAGAGATATTGAATACTTCGTTCCTCTTCTTTGTGTGGCGAGGATGATTTTGCTCTGCTCGGTAATCTGGATCAGCCGAAATTAATGTCGGGTTATTGATTAATTTCAGCGGTAAAGAATCAGGATTACAATTTAATTTTGGAGATTGCCGAAAGTTATCTGTATGATTTGATTCCGAGAGGGGAAGCCAGTATTAACGCTTCAGCCGCGGTATTAATTTAAGTTATCAAATTTAGGTAGATACTATTCATTTAGTTGATTAATTCTGATATTTCGCGTATCTTTTTAGGAATTATGTGCTGAAATATTAAACAGGTCCCGTGTCAAAAAATTTAGTTCAATTAATCATCACGAAATTTTATGTATCCTAAGGTTGTGGACATGCGAAGAAATTAGTTATACGTCGTATCATTGTATTTGATATATTTTTGTGGTATTCTGTGATTAATCTAATGAACGTTTGCTTTTAATCCGCAAAAATACTTTGTATTACTCAATAATTAACAAATGTTTGTCCGTTAGGTTTATTTACGCTGTATACAGGTATAAATAAACTTTTGTGCGTCATAAACTTTAACTATGAACATTATCAACTCCATTCATAAATTGGGCTTAAATGAATATTGACTCATATCTTGATGGAATTCTTGTTTTAAATTAAATTAATTTTTAGTAGCATGCACATTAATGGATTTAGTGACTAAAACATCCTATATTTAATCAGAATTACATTAGTGTGTACGAAACTTTTATTTCGCAAAATAAATCTTGGAATAAATTTGGTAAAATATCATTCTACAAATAAAGCTCTAATTTATTTGCGTGAGCTAAACTAGACCAAGTTTCTACTGGTCCATTAACGGTGCATTAGCTTACCACAGAATTGGTTGAGATAGCGAGTGTAATTCTTGTCCTGAATTACATGAACTCTTGATTATAGTGAGATTGTGCTAATGACTCCTTAACTGGTTATTATAAAAGCTTGTAATGGATGAGAATTGGAATATAACTTTAAGATACGGGGCGCATTATAAGATACCTGAAAAAGTCCCTGTGCAAAAGGCACATGTATGCTCGACTTTTAAAAGGAGTCACGCGCTCTCGTGCTCTAACGATAGACTGGCATCTGAGGTGTTATTCATGCCAATGCCGCTATTTTAAAAACGTAGAAATTCTTCCATAGGATTACCGTTAGTAAGAAAATGTCTTTATGAGCTTGTGTTTCAATGGTAAAGATTTATTCACTGAGAATACGGATCCAACTATAGACTCTGGAATCTGAGGTATTATTTGTGTATTGATTAGGTTTACGTTGCAAGTTGGCCTTCTAGACAGATAGTAACGTTTAAGGGAAAAATAAAAATGATTTTAAGCCTGGAATTCGCCCAAGGATGAGAGGGGAACCCCTACAAAAACCTCCCGTATACTGTACGATTAAATTATACTATACATATTATAAGTACATAAGATATAAGATCATATATCATAAACAAGATCTATTTTACACAAAATATATATAAGATCTATCATTTAAGTAAGATAATGCAGTACATAAAGATAATACAGTAAATTATTCACACCAATGCCGCTATTTTGTAACGTGAACATTCTTCTATAGGATCGAAGTTAGTAAGAAAATGCCTTCATGAGCTTTATCACTATCGTAAAGATTTCTTCACTGAAAATATACGGATCTAATGATAGAGTCTAGAATCTAAGGTATTAATCATGCCAAAGTCGCTATTTTGTAACGTATACATTCTTCCATATGATTGACGTTAGTAAAAAATGCCTCTTCTGTCCTGAATTTCTCTTCAGACCTGAAGATGGCCCCTGTGCAGAAACCAGCTGGAAAATAAAAATAAAAGTGGGGAAATTTACGAAGTTATTTCTCTTGCTATAGAGAAAATGTAGTTCCACGAAGTACAGCCTGAGATGCTTGAATTTATAACTAAGAAAATGTCTTTATACGCTTGTATCTCAATGGCAAAGATTTCGTCTCTGAAAATGCACGGAAAATCTCTCGGAGTAGAGGTCGCAAGTTGAATGTATGGCCTTTATTGCTCGGCCTATAATCAGGCGGATCGCAACAATTGCGTTCAACTCCAGCCTCCCTTTCCGTCTCCATTCAGCGCTCCCGAAATTGGCCCGAAAATCGCGCGGGGGAGGAAATCGGTGCAAATATGGATCCGATGCATCATCACCCATTATCAGGAGAGGTTCCAATCAGGCCCAAACTGACTGCAAAACCGTCATTAAAACGAAAACAATGCGAAGGTCGGTCGTGTGCGAGCAGGAGTTGCAGGGTCGCCTAGATTTATGGTTAGATGGGTCGGGAAAGCGTCGTTAAGCCCCATTCCACCTTCAGGACGCGAGTTTGTTGCGCTTCCTGCGCTGAAATGCACTCGCCGCTCACGACGTAATCACCGGGATGATAATGCCTAGACCACTTAACGGCGGACTCCTCGTTTATTCACGTTTATTTTCTCAACGCCCCCGACTCCTTTTCGTACGCCGTTTCGGTGCGTGTGTTTTATGGCTGCTTTGGCCTAATCAGGGAAATTACTTGATCGCATGAGTTTGGCGGAGGAAGGGAGTTTTCGAATAGGAAGGTTCGCTGTGGGTTACTCTGGCTGTGCTCTGCAAGGGTGGAGATTTTTGGGTATCGGAACGAAATCGGAATAGGAAACTTGATGATCACCAGGATGGCAAAAGATAAGTGGGTATTGATTAAATGAACTTCTCCTTCCTTTGCCGGTGAGTATTGAAAATATTTTATTTAATGAGCCTAAGAGATCGTAAAATTTTATTTGATGTATAAAGTTTAGTTAGTTTGACCCCTTATTGGCGAGGTTAGGCCCAAGTGGGCCTCTCTTCCACCTAACCTCTTATGCCGTCAGAATATGAACAAGTATGAATTAAATTGAAACAAAAAAACCCACGTTGCGGGAAAACACCCACAGAGAAGGGGGGTGAAAAAGAAACCCAAGTAAATACAGTAAAAAATAACAGTGTGATGTTAACAATTATAAATTACATATAATATATACATTAACCAATAAATTTACAGAAAAATAAGAAGTATTATTAATATTAAAAGTGGGTGTGTGTATAAATGTGTTATCCATAGTTGTAATCTTAAGAATAAGAAAATATTTCCTGTTAGTACAATGTATTAAATTATGTAGTATGAATAATTTCAATTGACTGTATCTGTGTTTGGTGGAAGTGTTTCTATAATGGTTTGTTCTTTGGCTGATTCTACTAATTGAGCTTGTTAAGATGCATACTGTCCACGGGATGTTTTTGAAGGGGTTTCCTTCCAGCCCCTGAGTGAATGTCGGACAGATCGTATTGTTGTCTAACTATATCCCCTTCGGTCCTTTCTAACTTGGTACTCTTACCGAATTGCCGCGATTAAATTAATGAATTAATATACTACATCTTTAGTAAATTATCAGCGATTATACAAGGATTTCAGTTTATTCGTCCGAGGCAAATAAAACAAGTACACAATACTAGTTTGCACAACACACTAATTCCCGAGAGATTTATTTGAAAGTAAAGGAAATATTTCAAATCCTCCACATATCGCTGAACAAGAGAATTCTCATATCTTGATGTATGATAATGCTGGAACTTTTACCATCCTCTTCCATTCTCTCGAAATTTTCACAATGATTAAGCTCTGTCTCTTTTCTGAGTTGATTACGCATTTAACGCAATTCCGCTTTACTTAGCCGATGTCACAGCTTGATATAGGGATGATGGACTGTTATAGAAAAAGAAGAGCTTTCATCAAACTTTCTTTCCTGAATGATCGTATTCATAATTGGGTATCTCTTCCTTTCGTCTTGAAACGTAATGTACACGAAATTCGATCGATCTTTTGATTGTTTTGAGGATAGCCACAAACAAAAGTCTCTAAAGAATAAATAACTGTTTAACAGTAATAATATTAGTTTATTTACTAAATTTATGCTTACTGCTTGTTACTACTAACATTTTCAAAATAATTTTCAAAGTGTCTTGTGCTCTGTGGTCACTTTTTCGCTCGTAAATAAATCGTATACTCTAAGCATTGAAAAGACATTCTATTACTCAGAGTTCTATCTGTCCGTTTCTAAGTATTTTTTATTTTAGTTTACCTAATTATATAACTTTGAAAAACAATTTCCGATTTTTATTTCACCGATAAGTGATTAGGTGTAATATCCAAGTAAAGATACGAAATTCTCGAGCTTCACTTTATTGTATACTGAGGTGGTTTTTGTGTTTCTCTGAAAGATAACGAAGAGGTGGGAGAAATTGATTTGAAATGGTTAAGCGTTCCTTTGATCTCGCGATATCGATTTTGAATTTTTTTCTATTTTCTAATATTTTTGCTTGTTTTGAGATCGTTTAACCCTGATGACCTACTTATCGAGGTAATGACTCGTTCGTACGAATATGTCGAGGAATTCCAGGATGCCGAAGCTGCAATCTGATTATAGAATTGTATGGTTTTGGGATCAATAATTTAATTTCGAATTCCCTTCATAACCATCCCGTCAGCAGAGTCGTACTCCCATGATATTTTGCGACTGCAATCATTTTTCGGAAATGCATTTGCTCTGTAATAGTAGTTTTTGCGCGATCTAATTGGATTCGGGACGATTTTATTATCTGTAAATGCTAAATGGGAATTGAAAAAACTACCGAACTTATATTTCCGCCTTCTGCCTACGATTGTCCAATAGCAAAAAATAGCATTTAATGCTATGCTTTTTAACCTTTCATTTTTAGTAATTTTTAGAGCTAGCATTCGCTCAGCTGGTGCTAGAACCATTATAATTCATTTATGTAACCTATTCATAATATATATTCTATTTGGAATCTAATAGCTTGGTCTCAATATTGTGATATTATGTGTTTTGCTGTAATATAGTCAAATAAAATTGAAACTTTTACACTTTACCACAAAATATCTTTTCTTGATGACCCGACGGGTCAAAACCATGGTCGAGAAATAAAATATTCTGCGGTTAAGTGTAAACGCTTTAGTTCTTTTTGTCTATGTATTTATCTTATAGAAAAATAATGAATTATTTTAATTAATAAAAATATAATTTCATTCATACATCTTTGAAGAATATTCTCCTAAATCCATAATGCAGTATAGATTTTTCTCTTCTAGTAATTACAGCCACCTCAAAAATAATCTTATAACAGAGCTAAGTGATTAAATTCCTCTAACAGACATAAATGCCCGAATTGACTGAGCAATGGAAGAGGTTGAAACGTTGAATTTGAATCAAAGGTATGGACTGCCCAAGCATCAGAAAACACATCTGGAGGTTATGTTTGTGTGAGCTGTAACTGACCGCTTAAGTGGTCAAGGATGTTGCGTTGGCGACAGGAACCCCATAAAAGCGAACTGGAAACAAATGACATTGTACGGATGCTTCATGAAGGCCACGTGACCACTTTGAGGTCACCGGATTTTATTGAGACGGTCGATGGCACACTCAATGTATTCACCCCTTTCACGAGTACGAGCTTTGACTGCTATGTCAACCAGTTTTGGTTTCCATATTGGCGATTACTTTCAAAAAGTAACAGCTATATATTTGTATGGATCTGAAATGGAGACATGGAGTTTTTCACGTGTAGAAACTTTTGGGTTTTTTTGCTTTCTTTGAGCTTAAATATTACGGAAATCAGTGTTGGCAAACCGAGTGGGTTGCGGCTTCTAGTCAATCTATGACTAAGGTTCTTTAAGCTATATCTTATATAAACTCAACATGTGAAGGTGTTACTTTGTGGAAGGCCATAATAATGGAAAAGAATGACTTCATACACTTCCACAGAATTTATTGATGCGACATGTTTCACTAGCGAACTAAAATCATCAGGCATTTTTTGCTTAACAGTATATCAATTTATACAGAATAAACAATGCAACAAAGGAGAAACAAGGGGAATGAAAGTTTAATTTAGATGTTAACGATGTAAAAATTTTGGTGGGAAGGGAAATAAGAGGTGAGGGATTGGGAAAAACGTCCTCATTGGCTCAGTGTTCTATTGCTTTGAATTGTTAATTCTGTAGTAATTGATATACTGTAAATAAAACGTTGCCTGATGGTGCTAATTCGCTAGCGAAACATTTTGCATCGAGCGTACGAAGTAATTCTTTTCAATTATATCTTTTATTCATGATTATGTGAAATATTCTCTTTAATTAGCGTTAGAATTAAGATCCGAAGTTCATTTTTTATTCTCCAGTAATCCTTTAAGATAAATATGCAGTCGGCGTAAATCTTATCTTAACCCTGGCTCGCGCTTTATTTCAATGGACAAGTTGGGTCATCGAGCCAAATAGGACAAATCTTAAGTTACATAGTGTTACAGTTTTAATTGGACTTGCGTCCTCTGTATTCTGGAGTCTATCTCATTTCGCTCTTTCCGTCCGCAGCTGATATTCTAAAGTCCTTGGTTAGGTTAGAAGCCACAGTTTCCAGGAAATTCTCCTTTGGTGAATACGGGAAGAACCTTAACGAAGCGAGCGACTTCATCAAAGGAATTAGCCCATTCCATCGGCGTTGTCTGTTCATGTATCGGTCCTTAATTTAAAGTGAGGCTCTCCATCAAAATGATTCCAATTCAAAGTCTACTCCAAGCGATCGCATTTTGAGCTGTAGAGGTACGTTGGTTAAAAATAGAAGCACTCTTTGTCATTCATTGTTGTAATGCTCCACTTTTTAGAAAAAAACCTGCCTTGGAGCCGATAAAGTTTTCTAACTGGAAAATGTATATAATTTTTCACAACTCAAAGAAGTGATTTAAAAGTAATTTTCCAACTGTGACAATCTTCGGTGTAGAGTAATCTAAGGCGTAGAGGCGAGATATTATTATACTAATAGAAATATGTATACTACGTGTATTATCTCAATAACAATTTACAATAAACGTATTTTCAGAGTAGAATAAAATCAAGAAAAACTATCATTGAACTATAATCAGGAAAATACAATCGCTAAGATATAACCAAGAAAATACATTCACTAAAAGAAAAACAATAATGTACAATTAGGAAAATAAATAATATAATAACATATCATGAAAACATAGCATAATGAAAATAAATTCAATCTAAATTTTCTTTTCAAAGTTTCAAGTCCAACATTATACATGTCAATTTTATTTATTCAGCATGAGAATTTTTTGAAAAAAAAAACCTTTTGGATAACTATTTCCTTTAAATCGTAAGTAATTTAGAGACCATTCTACAAAACATAATAGAGAAGTCGTGGTTTTTTCTAGTAATTTACGTCACATTACAAAAAAAACTTTTATCAGATCTTGCAGTTATATATTATGAATCATTACGCCAATTTTCACGATGAGTGTACTTTCTTGGCATTCATGTAGATGTAAATGTAAACATAGTCTTTCATACTCTGTTGCACGTATCTCGATGGCTTTGAAGCCCATGAAATGGGAGATAGGAACGAATTTCGCGTGATTCCTCACCGTTAGTTATGTCCTCACGGCGTAAATAGAGCCTGCATATCACGATATCTGATTGTTTTGAATATATTCTTCCAGAATACAAGACCGTAAAGAGTAATTTTGAAAAACGTAGTTAGGAGGAAACCAGCTACTTCCGCTCTGTTCGCCAAGGGAGTTTTCCATTTGAATACCGTCATACATATTGTAGATCTTTTTAAACTAATGAGGAAGCAGCTCAACTGAATTGAGAAGCAGGAAGAAGGGAAAAATTAAGAGAGCGTTTTGGCAAGATGAATTAATTTTAAATTAGATTAATGAAATGGATAATGACTGATTTTATGGAATCAGACATAGAGGACAAAAAATAATGACTCTTGGTTATTTTAAAAACAACTACACCATAGCCACGATGGGGCATCAGGTTTGGATCTTAATTATTTTTTTTTGTGGGATTTGGTGATTTTACTGCAAGCTTTAAAACGTTCGGAGAATAATTAATTTATATTGATAGACATTACTGAGCTCGTTTCCAGAAAGAGTATTGACAATTTCAAGCGACTATACTAATTAGCTAATTATTGAGTTTGCCATCGTTGGATCGCGTTCAAATGTTCAGAATAAAAACAAGATGATGTTCTAATAGGCTTATTTCAATTTACCTTATCCACTACGTAATTTCTTCTTATTTTCAATCACTCCTCAATGATTTTTTCTCTCAATAAAACTAAACATGCTGTAATTGTACTTTTCATACGAAAGAGAAGGCAATGAGGAAATGAAATTCGAAACGCGGATGGTATACGATTCGAAACCACTGGTTTAGACAATTTGCGGGTCGATCATTCTCTCATCTACACCAGCGCCCTTATCCATCCTTTTGGTGCTACAATTTCCCGTCAGTAGGGCGCGCACCTGCTCTCCTTACCAAAATCCTCTGCAATCCGATGCTACACAGGCGTCACCTCCGCCGGCATAAAACCGAAAGCCCTGTCTTTCTGTGCCCGTAAACTCTCTCTCTCTCTCTCCTTCTCAGTTCAGGAAATGAATACCATAGCGACACTCGCGCACTGAAAGACATTTCCCGTTGGCTGCTTTGTTACTTGGTAAAGTACGAGAGGGGGTGCCGACTTTAAAAGAGAGAGAAAAAGCAGGGTGCACATTTAATCCCTATTTACAGTTCTAAAAGGAAACTCACTCGTTAAGGCCTTTTTCGGGAGCGCGTGGGAGCAAATTGAATTATTTTTAACGACCCTCCGTTAATTTACTTCCCGAACGATTTTTTTACTCTACGAATGTAATTGAAGAGGGGGGTATCCAGGTAGAGCGAGGGCTACTCCTGCTTGCGGGCGAAAGATAATTTGCGGCATCTCTGGTACGAGGAAAGAAACCGACGGGGGAATCAACGTGTCTTAATCCTGGTTAATGTGAGCGGAACGTTCGCTTAATTCCTTTCGGGCGCGTTTGTGCGTGGAGGGGATTAAGGGAAACGGAAGATGGAAGAGAACGGGGTGTTTTATCGCGGGCTCCTTAGCATGTGAATCTTAGGAATTCCACGCCCTTCGTTTTATTTCTCGTTAAGCTTTCCAAGTATTCTGTCAGGACCGAGGGAATGGCCTTGTCATAAAATACATTTTAATGGTAAAATTTGACATCCGAAATACAAGACGCTTATTCTACTAGATTCAAAAATATGAAATAAAGGAGATAAAATGGTACTTTTTCCACAAAATTTTTTAATAGTACTACCGGTTTCAACGGAGGACCGTCATCTTCAGGAGTGAAACCGGTAGTACTATAAAAAAAACTTTGTGAAAAAAGTACCATTTTATCTGTTTCATTTTGCATGATGGATTTCCACCATATCTCGCCCGATTCTGTGAATTTTACATTCAAAAAGTTCCGTAACTTATTTTTTCCCGCGAAAACGCCGAGCAGGAGAAGAGGAAAATTCTAGTAGTAGATAGCACCACATATTGTGGGTACAGCTTCTTACCTATCTACCAACAGAGTTTTACATTTCTCCTGCTTGGCGTTTTTGCGGAAAAAAATAAGTTCGGGAACTTTTTGAACGTACTAATATGATTCAAAGTGAAAGTGAAGTGTTCTAGAGAAAATTTGTTATGTTCAAGTAAAAACATATGCCAAGCATAGAACATCTAAATTAATATTATTCAAATTATTGTGCTAAACAACGTCGACTTTGTAACCCTGGGCGATAATACCCGCAAGCTTAGATTAACTAAGACTTGTGATACTGATGTGATTATTGGTGCTTGGAATTGTATCCTGTTCAAAGAAAGAATTGTTATATTGAATATTAGGACACATTTCGAAAGATTGGAGACTCATAAATTCATCGTAATGGACTACTACTTTTTATGGTAATGTGTTTCTCTGCTATCAAGATTTTTCCATACGGCCTTTCACCCCGAATGGCTTGAAAATATAGAAATTCGATAATTCTCTCGTTGACTTGTATGCTTTTCTTTCAGAAACAGTGTTAGTTTCAACTAATAACATGCATTAAGAACATTTTTACCAACAGTAATTAAAACGAAGAAGCAAATACTATTAAGACAGAAATTCAAATATTCAGTATTTTATAAAATGACAGATAGTAATAGATGGAGAAAATATAAATCTTTCAAATAAAGTATAATAAGGTCTAAGTTGAAATATGTAATTTAAATTAAATTTAATTTTATGCTGCTGGTTCTAAATCGCTTTTATTTTACTTCTCAAAATGTTTAACAGGTGGTATTTTTAAGTTAGAAAGCACATTTTTATGGGCGGATTGGTTTTCTTTATCCTCTTACTTTATTTTTTCTATTATTATGATAGCTATTGTAATAATATTTATTTATTGATTCTGGATACCCTTCTCTTAATAGTAACTGAATCTGCGTTCCTATTTTTCTTTCATCAATTTCTTATTAGTAGTTTAAATAAAAGAAAGGATTTTAGTCCCAGAGTCATCCGAAATAAATTCGTTCGTTTATGAGTACATATTCTCCGGAGAATAAACAGAGAGCTTTAAATAATAATAAGGATGCAAGAGAAATCGTGTGAGAGAAAGAAAAATAGCCTCTATCTCCACGCACGGACTTTTTCAAAATATTTTAGTCTGTTTCGGATTTTTCATTTCCAAGCCGTGTTCCAGAATGTCTACTTTGGGAGAGGACGTAATTATCCCGCATTATTTTCCGAGAGGAAACTGTTATTGTGTCTGCTAAGCGTCAAAATAGATCCTCCCTCTACATCTGCAGGAATCGACTACAATAGGGCACATGTTGACGTATTCAGCCGTAATGGAGCCGAGAGAGTAAAAATCGAAAATGTAAACAAATCCTCGTCAGCCAACAACCTAACGCATCGTTTGTTGAGATTCATTAAACGTTTAGTCCTCCACTCTCTTTTCTAGCGAAAACTGAATGGCGTTTTACGTTGCAACGGTTCCCTATGCATTTCACATAAATCTGCCTTATTCCCGTTCTTTTCCACGAGCGGTTGCAAGCGAGGGAGCGTGGTGCGAGATCGCTGGGGCTCCAATCTGGATCGGTGACCAGCCATGCGCTATTTTGAATTCTAAAACGCCGTAACGCCGGGTTTAGGTCACGTATCTTTATTGGATTTAGTAGAATTTGGAGCTTGTGTACATGCGCGGGTTGTTTCGAGCCGTTTTGGATTCAAAAGGTCGTACTTTATGGCGTATCGATCCCGAGTAATCTTCTTCATATTACGTATTATCTTCTGCCTTTACCGCTGCGTACTTGGCGTAATTCGTTTCCGTGTACGCCGGAGCGGATTTCGAATTTGCATTCGACTTTATCACAACCCGACGCTTCAAAAAATATATATTCCGCTAGTCATCCCCACGAGCTCAAGGCTCGGCTATTTTTCCCGTGGAGCTTTGCCGTTGAAATAATATTATGTGCGGGAAAATGGACTTTTTTCGATCCTTTTCAGAGATTAATATGCATATTCTTGAATTGAATACAGTCCGAATACATAAATAATCCTTCAAGCTGAATTACGATAATTTTTCGAGGTGAAACTGATTTTCTCGCGATCCTCTGATGCGATAGAGATTTCAAATATACAATATTTACTTCTAATTTACTTTATTTATTATTTAATTAATCTAATTTACTTAAATATTAAGTATTGAAGGTTAGCGATATTTAATTTTTATTTTTAATATTAATACTATTTGTTTTATCATAAGTATTATTTTATTATTATAAATACTATTTGCCTGATAAAATAGTAAATATAATACAGCAGCAAAAGTATATTACGTCTAATTGCATGTTTACCGTGAACGAAACTTTTTTTTTTTATTTTTGCCTTCGAGTATCTTAAATTCACATCTAATGTATTTTTCGGACGAGCCTCATACCAAAGTTCTTCTTCTTTATTTTGTAATGAGTTCTGGCAAAAATTTGTCCTATTTGCCTACCATAACCTATTATTAGATGAATGCTGGTATTTAAAAATTCGAATGTTTATACTAAAAAGTGATGGTACAATCAGGAATATTTCAACATTTATCACCTTAATACCAGAGAACTTACTTTTACCTTACCCTTGCATTGATAAAAAGGTGTCATAAACCCATGGTGATTATAAAAATATCACAAAAATGTATAGTTTTTTCAATTATCACGTAACAAAACAACGTTATATCGTGATAGTGATCGATTTTTTATAATTTATTACACCTGTTTGTCGTCGATGAGAAAAAGAAATAAATATACTATTTAAATGTTACTTTTGCAGTTCATGTGCGTATGAATGCCTATAAATGTATTTTTTTACGGATAAACTGTTCTCATTGCTGATGATGAAGGGATGAGAAGCATCGTGTGTGTGCTTCCTTGGAATGGGATGGAGTGGGCAATAAGGGAATTGAACAAGTGAAGTACTTCAGAAGAGAGTTTAAGGTTTGAGGGAGTGGATTGTTAAGCGCACGTGGTCATTAGCTATTTAAGCGGCGATAAAGGACCTAAATGGCTCGCACTTTCTCAGGCAACACGTATGCAAACTACCCCTTCTTCATGCAATTTCTCCTCTTTTCCACGTGATTGCTGCCCAAATTGTTCCAATCGCTTCTTGCGGATTACAAGCTTCGACCTTTAGCGGGCTTTATTGAACATAGGACTTTGAACTGCAATAAACACTTTTTGTGCATGTCTCCAAAATATCCGAAACATCTGAAAGCTGATATTCATATGTGACTTTTCTCTTTATAGGTGTTTTTATGTATAGGTTCTCAGGATATTTTTACTCAGGCAAATTTAACTTCTGGGTAACTTCTGCAATCGCCTGAATTGTAAAAATATTCCTGATATTTTAGATTTTTTGGTCAAATTATTGCATTTGCCTTATATATTGATAATGTATTCGTTAAATTGAAGTCTATATATCTCCGAGACGAAACTCGGAATGTTTCATTGAATAATATTATAGACATTTTAGGACTAAAATAGCGTACGAAGTTAAAACTTCAGAATATATTTATTGTTAGACTCAAATAAAGTATTGCAAAAATAGCATCAATTATCGTTTAAAATAAAATGGATACTTTTGAAAACATTATTCACTGAAGAACGAAAAAAAATCTTTTGAAATACAATTCTGGGATGATAATGATTACCGTCGGATATTGTTTTTATATTTTCATAAAATGTTAATTATTTATATTAAGATAGTATATCAGCCATTTAGATCAAGGAATCTTATTAAAAAATTTAAAGTGAAAATAATTTTTTCAACCTTGGTTTCTAAACTAATCGTTTAAGCTCTGAACATCTACCTAACTATTCCGTATCAAAAACAGTTTTTAATGTATTTATTTCTCTTCTTCCAGTGCATATATGGGTGCTACGTGCATTCTGCTATACTGCCGACTTTTCATCGCAGGTGCTACTGGTTATTACAGGTAAGTTAACAATTTTGATTCTTCTTTCTCAATAACATCAAGATTAATTATGAATTTATCACTTGCAACCTGGTCATATTTTTCGTGAAGTATCGGCCGTATTGCGTTTAAGAGATGGCGAGTTAAATTATGAACTGCTCCTTTTGAATTTTTGGGTGGAATATTGTAGAGCATCAATAAAACTTCTCCCAATCATTAAAAACTACTTGTGATACACCCAAAACGATATGATTCAGATCGAAGGAGAATAATCTACCTATTTTACACTTCTGAAAACAAATTTACGTTCTTCAAAAATTTTTTAAAAAACATTGTCAATGTTAAGTTTATTTAGCAATCAAATTCGTTAATCTTTTATTTATTTTCGTTGGAAAATTTTTCGATAACGCCCTAAAATATTGTTTGTTAGTTACTTGCATAGTTTCTGACAGAATTCTTAGTTTTACCCAAAATGATAGGTAAGAATAGCGTAATTCCTTGAAAAAGAACATTTCATTGAAGTTGAGGTAAACAAAATAGGCCTGTGGATCTTCCGCAATTTTTTGCTATTTGATATCCATAAAACCTGTATGAATTAGTTACCAAGCACAGGAAAGTCTTGAACATATTTGAATAGGTTAAAAAATTTAGATTACAACTCGATTGATTTGCAACTGAGCATTGATTCCACTGCCGTAGTTTTTCTGAAGATAAAAGGAAAGAGCCATTCAAGAATAAGGGCTAAAGCATCTTTCAACTACACTTTTATCACTTTGATACAATAGTTACATTTTTTGCGGAAATTCTTGCCTATAAAACATGGAAAAAAGAGACCATGTTTAGATTTTCCATGGAAACTCTTGCCTGTGAAACATGGAAAAAATAACGGGTATTTTATTTTTTGAATAATCTCTGAAACTATCAATACAGAAGTCGTTGAGAGTGCGACCATCCACGCTGCCGTGGAGCGGATTCTTCAATATTTTTCCGACAGGGGGCGTGGGAGGGCTGTTCCGTTCCTTCTGACTGCCCCGTTTAATGCCCGTAAGACCGGTGTGGGTGTGCCGAGCGATCGGGGGAATACTGCGTGCTATCCCAGGATTTGGTGGAGGGAGAAGGGATGGCGAAGCGGGCTTAAACTGCTTTGGATGTTGCGTGAGGTTCTCGCGGCCGTTTGGTCATCAAGGTGCATGTCTACCCACCGTCCTCGGAGAGGGAGGGAGAGATAAGTGGGGGAGAGGCTCCTGCCGAGGGAAACAAAGGGTTGGGAGTTGCGTGATACACTCCGTCTCGTGTTATTCCATCGATTTTTCCCATTTGTGCTGTTCGTTAAGAGGAGAGATTTCCGAGGAGATGGCATATTGGTCCGAGGGAACTGCCCGAGCGGCGTTTTCTAAAAAAAGGCGTTAATGATGGATTACTCGGGGCTTAAATGATAGCCCAGTGTGGGATTGATTGATTAATTGACGGATTAAGGGTTCGGATGCCGGAGTATGAGGTTTTATTAAAAGCTGTGTTGAGATATTTTGAAAAGAGATTTGATTTGCTTGGTGGAAAACGTGCGAGGCTGAAATTGCATTGCGAGAGTGCTTCTTGGATTTTGGTGATTATTATCTCTACTTTAAATTGAATTTTAAGGTTGGATTTTATGAATTTTGCCCTGGGTTTTCATTCAACGGAGAGAATTATTTGACTTTAGGGGGTATTATTTGCAGCTAACTTTGAACTTTTTTTGGTTAAAATTATTAGCACTAATGTTTCTGATGTTCCGAAAACACTGAAAATGCATTTGTAGATAACGGACTATATCAATACTTATAGCTTTTTACCTTCCCCCACCAAACACCTGTTTATTGATAATTTTGCTGACTTTATTATTATTTTTTTTTGCATTTGATTTATGCATCTATGAATAATGTGTTTAATGAATAATAATAATAATGAATCGCGAGGTCTATCTCCTATCACTTACAACTACATAAAAGAGTTTCGTTAAGATACCATTATCGTCGGGCATTACAAAACTAATGATATCACATTTTCAATCACTTTACTGGTAACGATTACCTTTCAGCAGGTAAATGATTAATTCAACTACTACCTCTGTTAAAATTAAGACCGTTTGTTTTGATTAAACATTGTTGTTACAAGCAAAGAGTATTCAAGAGCTATAACTTAACCATTTTCCGTCAAAACACAAAAACGTTATACTGGTATTTAATTTCTTTGTTAGGAAGCTTAGCATTGATTTACTTATTTTGTAGGATTTAACGAAAATTCCGTCTTCATATTAACGTATTCATTTAGATTGGAATTCATATTTCAAATGTTTCTCTTTCGATTTTCCCCTCTTCATTCAAAGATAGCGATAGTGTCGACATCGCAGACGTCACGTATCAGAGCCAATAGTAATTAAGTAGAGATCACGAAAAATAATCGTTTCATTTTTTCGCGAGCCCCTTCTTCACGAACGCCACTTTATTTATAATTAGCCTCGTCCAGAAGTGGCTAACGTTTCGAATCCCCGTGGAGACTTGTGAGGATACATTTTCATTTCCGGCACCGTGACGTTGAAGCAAAGCACTTTGGGGCGATCCTCTCTTTCCCCGTGACGTGCTCCTCTTTCAGATGCACGAAGCACTAATGATATAAATCAGCGAAAGAATACGGAATGATTTAATACACAGGCTCGTCAAAAATTTTTCCTTAATTTGAAAAGTTTTCGCCTGGTGCCGGATGGCGTTGGAAGTTTTAAGGAAAAAAGACGTTAGATTAAAAGGTTTGCTCGAGGAAAAAATGTGTACACGCGAGGGGGAATGAAAGATTTTCCGGTGGTATCTTGGCAGATTGGCGTCTCTTTAGAGGGGAGAAAGAAACGGGCTGGTGATGGAAAATTACTGAGGGCATAGTGTTCGCGGGGAGCACTGGGACTCCCAGTTCCAATACCCTCGAGTTTAAGACATGTTTGGAGTGTTGTAAAGACCCTTGCTACCGATAAACACCCACGGAAAGGATTCAGCGTCACTAAATTGTGTCCAAATGAGGGTATCTGTAAAGTTAGTCTGTGTCATTTACTCAGAAAGAGGAATTCTAATAATTCTTACAGTTTTGTCCGAAACCATCCAAAAACCATTTTTAGATTCAATTATTTATAAAAAAATTAATTTTGTCAAAATAAAAGTATGCAAACGAACCTTATCGCCTCGACTTAGTTTAGTAATATAGTAAATGAATTCTTCTAACCTCTTGCTATTTAACGTAAGGTCCGTAAAGAAAATTTGAAATAACGACTGAAAGTTATAAAACAGAATTTCATTAATAGCCGCACTCCAATTTCTTTCCTTACAAAGACGACGTAGGATAAATTAAACTACCATAAACGTGAAGTTAGATATTGACTTCGTATTTAAGCTTGTTTAAGATCAAGAACATACATACAAAAGTAATTTCTCCCGTATGACTCAATAATCGAGATCAAGGGAAGTCTTTTACGATTTGTTGCGTTTAAGTTAGTCGTTTCCTCTTATTCTCGATTAAATTCAAGATTTTTGTACTTTGATATCTGTGTAAAAATGAAATAAACTACGGAGGTGATGGGAAAGAGTGTGAAGAGTATTTACAGACTAGAACTGCGACAGCCAATTAACCTCATCTGTCTTGTAATGAAAGAACTGAAGAGCTTAGCGTTGTATCACTTCATTCGGAGTGATAATTTTTGTTTCAAATAAATGAACGGCTACGTGTATTTGGAAGCGAAACTTTTGCTTTCAATGAATGACTAAACACGAAAGAATACACGTATAGACTGTTTATTTACACGGTTTGGATCTCGGTCGATCGGTTGACCTTCGTTCTACAAGAACTTTATATGGAGAAGTTTACATCAGTGCGTTCACTTATTAGATGGATATATTACATCCTCAACTCTCCCTTCCGAGGCAATGAATACATACGATGCCGAAACAGCGATTCAATGGACAGGAGAGGAAGCATAAGCGGTTTAAACGAAGGAAATGGAGGAAGTATCTATAAAATTCAATTCAGACGGGAAAGAGGTTTTCGCAGTTTTCGGGGGCGTGTAGAGATTAGCCGCGAAAGAAGATGAGACGGGAGAAGGAATAGACGGTCATCGTTTTACGGCAGAGAACTTTCCGGTAAAAGGAGGAAATGGGAGGATTAGAGGGAACGTGTGTGTGTGGGGGAAAGTCTAAAATCGTCGGTTGCATACGAACGCAGCGAAAGGTGGAATAGAAGCCCAAGTCACGTAATCTCAACCACTGTTAATTAAAAAGGACGTCACACGAATCAATTTTGATTCCGCCAGCTTTTCTACGCCCCTCGTCTTTCGTTTTAGGAAATCCTCCTTCAGAGGCCTTCGCCCAATGCACGCCTTTTCCCACACACACTCTTTCATATCTGCCCTTTTTATCGCTCCCAAATTTCCTCGCATTTTTCCCCTTCTTTCCTCGACCTTTCAGAAATTTCCCTAATTCTCCCTCGCTGCCCTCTATCGGATGAAATCTGCATCTCCCCCTTTAATGGCCGGATTTCCTTATCCCCTTCCTCCTGGAATTAATCGCTGAAATGAGGGTGGGGGTTTTGTGTTAAAAAAATTGGGAAGATTATCTCTGTCTTTCGATGTCTGTTAAATTTTATTAATGTCGCGGAACATTTGCGATTTTATTTTCGGCTACGTTTGATTTCTGCTAGCTGTTACATTGATATGTGATTTTTATGAGATATAATACCCGATCTTTTGCTGTGTTACGCAGTATTTTATGAAAGATTAGCATGTCTATATATAAGCCGACTCCTTCGAACTGAATAAATTTACCATACCGTGCAGACTTTGTACAGTGATAGAACTGGAATCACTTGCCATAGTATTTGACCTGATCGAGTATAGGAAGCCTTGATATACAAACTGCAAGAAGCTAATGGTTTTCCATATTAGGATTTCCAGGAAATCTTTTACACTATGACATCTTATGAAATAGATGTTGGAAGGCATAGCTTTGTGGAAAGTCATTATGAAGCATGGACACTGTATTTTCACACAAATTATTAATTAGAAAAATCAAGGAATAAACTTCCCAATGTAAATTAAGCATCCCAAGTGAAATACAAATAATGGTGATATTTTCAAAATTGCTTCCTTAGTTCAGTTAGTTTCACATCTATAGAACCTTCCGAAAATGTGAACCGGGGCCTCTTTATATAAAAGTGAACACGCCGCCCACTAGGCTATCCGGAATTGATTAGAAATATGACCTTTCAACTTGTTCTTTGATGATATTTTCTCTGAAAAAGTGGAGGAAACCGAGAATTTAATTTCAGGAGGAAGTACGTTCTAAAGATCGCTGCCTGTTATGACAGTTGACTTATAGGAAATATCTTAAGTGCATTGTGGAAAATCAATTTATTTTACTGTCTTTATGTGTATTTTATAGAGAAACAATATAGAAAACATTTAGGACGGAAACCTTATATTTATGATATTCGAATTTACCATTTCTCAAATAACTGAAACGTCGCGGCATTTTGGAAAAGCTTATATCCGAGTAAAACAATTAATTTATTGAACTAGATTATAATCATATACGCCATCGAGTCATTCTCTAGACAGTAATGTGTATTCTCTAGTCTAGTTTTTGAGTTTTTCATTTGAAAGTACCTGTTTGTGAAATACTTTAAGTAGTCTGAATTGTTTAATAATTGGAATATTTGCTGTAGCATCGCAATTTCGTAAACCTCTCAGATTAGCAGGGGCCTCCGGATAGCCAAGTGCGCAGTGCTTATGGCTTCGGTGGGAGTGGTCCTTGGTTCAATTCTCGGTGATTATTTCACATGCGAAAGTAACTAAGATTTCAAATTACTTTTAATCAACAACATACTAACTCAGATTAGCACAGAAACACTAGAAGGTAAACAGACAGCTGTCCCTAATTAAAGTATTTCTCAATAAGAGTATTCTCAGTCGTAGTCTCTGTAAGTGCTTTCTTTGATTTCATTATTCAAAGGAGATAAAAAACAAGTCCTGGAGCCTATTTGTAGTTTTTGAGACTAAATAAATAAATATCAATAAAACTTTGGCTCAATAAACTCGTCAAGGACAAATAACTGAATAAAGTTCTAATTACAATTTTATATATAAAGTTCCAATATCATTTCACCCCTTTTTTAGAATAAGGTACGGTCTTTTGCATTGTTCGTTGTCAAGATACAAATCAATACAATCGTCGTTCTCATCTCTGGAGTCTTTCCTATTCTGGGGATGCTGTCACTGGCCATCAGTACGTCTATCGGTTACCACACCCTCCAAATTTTTCACCCTTTGGATCCGTGCCAGTGGGAAGAGGGGAAATAAAGTACGGTCCAAAGAAATGCTTAAAGAGGTTGGAAGTAAGGGCTTGGCGAAGAGGCGTTGGTGGCTAATGTGGGAGAGGGAAATACGTAGACGTAAATGCCAAGGGAAAAAATATAAATATAATTTATTGTGAAAAAAGGATATAAAAAAGAATATTTTGCAAACTTTTCATTCGAATCGTTTGACGGAGCAGTCATGCTTTTACTATGCCTAAGTTAATATTATATTGTCAACATTTGAGGATATCTTGCTTTTTATTTTATATTTCCTCCTATTTGTGGAAGAAATTTTGATAATGGTGATAATAATGGTAATAATTTATGCTCCCATGTTAGTTACATACTAGTTATCATACTAATTTTCCAATTCTTCCTCTATTCTCTTATTTTTTATGTATTATATGAGTCTTTATTTACTTCTTTACTTTTTGTTTATTTTGTCGTGTGGACGTTAATATGCTCTCAAAATATAAATTTAAAATAGCATAGATTATTACCGGCGAGCAATTTAATGACATTAAATTGAAATGTACGTACCGCTACTTTCCACAAAATTTGTCTATTTTCGATTGAACTGATATTGTGTTGCTTCCACCCAATTTTTTAATTAAAGCTTTATTTTTCTATTTATCTTTTACTTGTCAGTGTTTCTCATTTTCATATTCCCTTCAGTGTTTATTTAAGCATTTGTTGCTTTGTAAAATACAATAATAAAATAAAATTCGATATTTTTGTCTCTCTTTACTCGATACAATTGGGCATCAATGAATACAAAGTGCGAGCAAGGACTATATATGGAGAAACGCCTTTTTTTGGAGCTTACGAGGTACACGGGAAATAACCGAATTCGGATCAGTAAAAGAGTACCGAAAAAGAGGATGAAGAAGGGTGGAATAGGGAAAATAATTTAAAGGGAAACAAGGTAGAGGGAGGAAGAGGCGGCAGAAACCTAGATGGAGGAAACAGCGAAGAAGATAAAATGGCTCCAAAGGGAGACAGATACTCGATGGGCGGATAGGGAAAGAAAGGGAATGCGAGAGAAAGAGCGTCTGGGAATAAAATGAAGCAATAAATCCAGTGTGACGTGCGCGAGGGTTAATCCATGGAAGGGCCGATAGATACGGAAGTCAAAGCTGCCCCAACTCACCGCGATCGTGTCCCACCCAACCGTGCGTTCCGGTTAGGCAGCGATTTCCGGCTCGATCCTGTATCACCCCCTTCTCCCCGATGATGGAAGTGCCTTCGCCCGTGAGATTCCTGGATTGCGTGGGAATATGCGTGAGCTGCAAAATCGCTTCGTAATAAACCCGTCCGAAGCCACTGCTTTGTTTTTTTGTCCCTCCATGCATCCCTTCTGTACATTCCGGAATGCCTAATGTGTTTTTTTCTGCGGAAAATTTTGGGCCTCCAAATTCGGTCCGATGTTTGATTTCTTTCGGTGTGTTTCCAAGGATTTGCGCGCTAATATTGGTTCAAGGTACCTAATTATATTTTTGTTTGGTCTGGAATATTCAAATTAGCTCGGATAATAAAAATGATTTTTCGGGCGGAGAATTTGGTGCTTTAATTAGCCTGAGGAGTAAATGACAGTTTTAATTACAATTGAGCTATCCAAAACTGAAAAGTTTAAATTTATTTTCATAGGAGGAATTTCAATGATTATTTGCTTAAATACGTATTTGCCACAGTGTTTATAAAATTTACAACTTCACGGAAATAATGGTGGAAATACCATAGATGAAATTTCACATTTTTTTTCAATGTATCTGTGGCCTGACAATAATTATGACTAGTTGAAACCGGTCGGTTTATACAATTTTTTTTGTATTTCAAATTTTTTATTTCCACCATTATTTCCATGATAAAGTTTCACCAAGTGACGGACTCTTCCATCAATTCTATTTTAACTTAATGTCTTACAGAAGTACTAACCAGGATTGCGAACAATTGTGTAAAGACCTGCATCACCCTTCTCAGTCAATTTTACAGTTCAAATGAATTATAAGTAACTAATTTGCATAAAAAATTCAAGGTTTGGATACTTAAATTATATGAGGCATGCGAATTAAATCAAACAGCCACACCATCTGTCCTGCTCAGCCTTGACAGATGGAATGAATACGAAGCCCGGAAATTTAGAATTCCTTGGAATAAACGAACTGATTTCAAAACTGGCATTAAGATTCACTTTCGTTTTATGCATACCAAATATTTATAGTATATAAATGTAGTAGTGGTACTCATCTTGGAATCAATTACACGTTTATATCACTGCCATTGTTAATACTTATTAATAGTAAGTACACTTTCGGATTATTACTTATGAATATTCATGAATTTCAAGATTCTCATACTTTCGTGAATGTCTTTTGATGCTATTGAAAATTACTATTTTACTCAGCAATTACAACTACTTATTTATTTTACGCTAAGGAAAATCCGACTTTTCACCCACTCTAAAAGTAATGACAGATATTTCTACAGTGGGATACCAGAGTATATTTTTACTAAACGAGGAGAAAAGTTTTACCAAATTTTATTTTATAGCATGATCCAGTCATTCCACATAAAATTTAAAAAATTCAAGCCCAAAGCTATTCCGCACGGCTTTAAGAATGAGTGATTAGTATAGCGAAATTTGCGAGAGAGCGCGCTCCGGCAGTGAATCAAGTATTCCGCCCTCCACTCGTTCTGCATCTTCCATTTTATGCATTACCTTTCGAATAAAAGCCGTGTTATATAATTTATCGCCATGAACCGTAGGAAGGTTTATGTGTTGTGTTTTGCTCCATTTATTTCTCTCGACTCGGAAAGCTTCCCCACGTAATTTTCTTCTGCCGTCGCTCACACTCGGTGAAAGTGTCTCGCCCGCCGGGACCCTTCCTTTCCCCAGCTGTTATATTACCGGATGAAGCATTAGCGACGCGATTTCGATAACGGATATCGACGGATCGCTTTTTGCGCAATCTATCCGCCCTTTTTTCTTTTAATTCTTACTGGGTCGCACATTTCGTGCTTTTTTTCCGGGCGGAAGTTGTTCCTAACCCCGGGATGCGGTTTTAAGCCGTTTCCGTAAAAAAAATATCTCCACAGGACGCTGTCGGAGCTTTTTCATCGGTTCGCGCAAATTTTTAAGGACGCCGGGCCGTGAAAAAACGGGCCACATTTACCTCTTTAAATGTCCCAGTGATTTTGCGAAAAATTCATCGGTGCATGAAATTTACATTTTTCGGAAAATTTCGCGAGACTTTTTTCGCGAATCTTTTTTCGCGATTATTTTTATGGCTTGTTTGATGTTATTGCCAGGAAGGAAAAAATGGCGGGATATTTTTCTTTTTTGGTAACCGGACTCGGGCTGGAGTGATTGATCTGCCATCAAGATTGCGTTACGATTCTATACTCAGCATCGGCGCGCAGAAAATTTGTGTTTGAATTCGATTGCTATCGGTTATGTAGCTTGTATTCCGGGTCCGCCGTGATTTTAATCTAACTACACCACGGATAGTAATATATCCTCGTCTAAAAATACGGCTAAATAAAACAATTAGTTGGAAGGATAAATTATCACCTAGCTACCATTAGTTGAATTAATTCGGCTGGCCTCCATCCACGTTTCGAATCCTTTTTTCTAAAAACCCAATTTGATTTGCCATTTTATACGTTTCCTGAAGAGGATAATATGGAAATTTGCAAATCCTGCTTCTTTGAAAAAGCTATAATAAATCTTACAAAAGTATTTAATTCCTTAATAAAGTATATAACCCTGAGTAAGTTTAGCAAATCCGTGTCCTATCACAGTAAAATTGTTCAAAAATTAACTCTCTAAAAGCAAGTAATATGATTAGAAAAGTTTATAAAATATACCAGTCTTGGTAGCCAAGTAGTTAGCGTCTAGCTACGCTGTAGCTCCGACCCTAAGGTTCCTGGTTCGAATTCCGGCTGATCGGTGAATTGTTGTGTGTCTATCCTTGCTGTTGCCTTAGTGAAGCACGTCTTTTCAAGAAGTAGAACTTCACCAGATATAGGCTACAGCAGCAAAAAAGTATGATACATTTATGCGAAACTTAACCCGGGAAATTATGTGACTTAAGCAAAATCATGCATCTTAATCTTAAACAGAGGCATAAATCATCATATTTTGTATATTATATTGCTAATAATACGTAAATTTTCGGAAGGTAACTTTAGCAAAATTCATCGAAAAAGTCTCAAAGAAAATATCATAATTCTTGCTTCCCAAGAATGTACATTCGGCATCTATCGTAACCATTTGCCAATATTTAGATCCTCACTAGGTCACAAGCTATGCAAAGTTTCATTTCCTGTCCCGGAACTCAGCCTAAAACGACGAGGGCTGACGGAAACAAAAACAGCCAAATCTTATTTCAGGCAATCACAGAAGCTTTCAAAGAATGCCTCCGACACGTTATTCACTAAGGGACTCTTCCTCGTTGCCACCCTCAAAGGCACGTGTCAATGTTTCCGGCGGTGAAGTAATCAGAGCATCAATTATTTACCGCGCCTTCAATTTCCTGCCGACCGAAGTTTCCTCACTTAAACACCTCGGCTTCCTTCTTACGAGCCCTCTCTTCTCGCAATTACTCATTCTTCTCCTCTTTCTCACTGTCTCCCTCTTGTGAAAACAATGTGAACCCATCCTCTCTCCGAGGAAGTTTCCCTTTTCTTTCAGAAGAGGCGTGGGCGTCAAAACACCTTGGATCGGTGTGCCCGTGTGCGATAAGATGGTGTCACGTTGATCTCCGATGCCATGCTTTTGGTCCCCTTGTAACCTTAGTTCCTAAGTAGATTAATCGTGAGGATTATCTCACTGACATCTGTCCCAAGGCTTTATTTGTTTATCTCTTGCGAGAACGTGTTTGTTGGCAAGGTCTCGTTTTGCGTATACGTGGTAATCAGGTGATTTTCGGCAGAGATGCTCGGGTTATCCTTTGTCTTCGCTATTGAAGGAATCAGCGAATTGACGAGGTCCATACCAACGCGACATATCTATAAGTTTATCCCATGATTACATTTAAGTACAGTTTTGAGATGATTTTCTATAAATCGCTAAAGAGTCACAAACAGCGATTTTACCCCATCTACTCTTTGTAATCTTCCTTATTTTTAATGCTGCAAAACTATTCAGTAAAATAAAATACTCTGCCCAGTGGATTAGGTAATTGGTGTTGTATTTTGAATTGCTTTTATCATAATCACCCGTTACATTTAAAAATTCCATATCTAATTACGATATAAAATTATATGCTATTATACTAAACTAAAATAAAATTATCTCTAAAATTACATACTGTCCAATTATTCTCTATGTCTATCTAAGGTTCCTCCAAGCCACCTTTCAGCGTATGGCAGGGGATGCAAGAACCATGACTCTATTTTCTTAATCGATTGTTTTCGTTTCCGCGTATGGAAAAAATGAATTCTTGAAACGATTCGTTCTAGCATCTATTTCCCTGATCTTCCTCGCAGTATCTGAATTAAATCAATTTACTATTTTAAGAAGGTAAAATTTTTAATCAATGAACTTTGTAAAATGAAAAATACTCCCGCTGAAATGAAACACTGATAGTTTCGGAGCAATCGTTACTTGCATATTCGTCACTAACTACGAACTTCGACTTGTATCGATGTCGAACTCCCTTAGCACCGTGTCGTTATACAAACAGCAAATGCACATGTGTCACAATGGTTGCCTAACTTCCTGTTTTCAGGCGTCACAAAAGTACTGGTGGCGGTGGTTGTAATTTTGCCTGAAAAATATATTATTAGAAAAAGTAAGTAAGTGTAAGTTTGACAGAAGCTTCAATTAAAATACTAACAAATGTAAGTAAACAAGGACTTCATCAAAGAATCTATTTTGGGTACAAAGCAAGGAATAAATGCTATTAGCTATTAGCTCACTACTAAACAATTCTGCATGAAAAAAGAAGACAGTTTTATTTTATGCTTCGACAGCTTAGGTCATTTTGCACATTGGCTCCCACCGGGAATGGAACCCGGGACCGCCTTCGCAAAAGCCGAACGCGCTGCCTACATGGATATTCGGGAGCCCCTTTAAATAACGTTGCATCCCGTAACACTTGAATTCTATTTACGCAATACTCGTCGGTCGCACATTTTTCCTAACTTTCAGTTACAGCTGCAATTAAAAATATACATTTCATTCTGCATACATTTCCCCTTCAATACTCTAAAGTGATTTATGTGAAATATCATAACATAAAGGGCAATTGGTTACGAGGAGTTAAAATAAAGTAAAAGAGCGAGATTTTCCCGATGTACAAATAGGATTCTAGGCCACCAATCAACGGGGAGGTTCCTCCTTCTCGATACGATTCGATTTCGTAAAATTTCGATTCAATATACCAATCTTGGGAAACCCTGGATTTAGTAGTACTTAATCGTTAACCTTTAAACTATTATCATACTACATCTACCCATTTGTTATATCGTAGATTCTCTTCTTCTATTCTTTCATTTCTTCATTTTTATTTCGGATATTGAGATGTTTATTCTTTTTCCTTTAATCCATTTCATGACCATTTTTCTTTTTATTTGTGTTATTTTTTTACCTTCAATTCTAAATAAATCGTAAAAATAAAGGTATACCTTCTGTGAATGAACTTTCGGTGAACTATTTATCTCTAATTGATGAATTCCACAAATAATTTCAACTTTGTACTCATGACCTCACATCCCCAATGGCTAGTTTTCTGCATTATATTATTCATTTTTGTCAAGCTTTCCGATATCAAACATAATTCTACGCAGTCAAGTTTTCCTTTTGTATTACAAAAATCGTCGTTCTTACTGTATAAAACAATATGAAATTACCGAATCGTAACAGCAAAACATCCTAAGTAAGCATATCTAACAACGAATTTGAGATGATTCTCTGGTTAAAAATTATCTTTATTCATAACAGCAGTTAGACTTTGCTTTAAAAAAGATGAGGAATGGTCTGGCGGATCACGAAAATGCCAGTGACCGAATTTAACTTGATTTTTCGAGTTCATGCCGCGAGTGCGCCCTTTTGTTATTAACGAGATTCGCCGTTTATACACGAGTATTCCTCGCGTCGGGATTCCTGAGATTTCGTGACTGCGAATAAATTTATCATTTTTGAAGTCGCTCGGGTCATAAATCACAAGTTTGCTGCCTTACGAAAGATGAGAGGAGTGCAAAAAAAAGAGAAGAGAAAGTTCAGTTCGTAATTTACGGAGGAACCAAGTTTACGTGGTAAAAGTATGGTGACAAATACTGGCTGATGTATCAATTAAGGATTTCAGAGTTTGCAAAACCCTCCCGAGTTTGGAAGTTAGGGATTATTTTGGAAAAACATTTTGAGAGTTTATCTCAACTTCTAGGATTTATAGCCTTCTTGCGTAACGAATCTCCTCGGGGAATATATTTTACGCTTTGGTCGCCACTGTGATGGAAACGTTAGTTTTTATAGGAATATTTTATAGTAAAACCATTGGATTCTCAATGAATTCGGCAATGGACATTGGGGCATTGGGCTGTAGTATTTTTGAACCAAATCGAATGAAATTGCTAGAATTATTTGACTTTCATACGTGCCGATGGTTACACATTTTTGTACAGTCAGTGGTCAACTTGCGACCGAGCGTTAGGAATGGTCGTGAATGGTGCTTCTCTGCTCTGTAGGGTAAAACTAAATAATGATAATATAAATAGTTTATTATTTATTAAAAATATATATAAAAGGGCATAAAAGTAATTTAATGAAAGATGCAGAAATAAAAACACTAAAATTAATAATAATTTATTTTTCCTTGATTTTAAATTAAAGAAGTTGATTTTTTATTGAAGTTGAAAATGGTTAAATATAGATTAAATCGATATGCTGAGATGATAAAATGGCATTAAAATAATTTAGGAAAGATGCAAGAATAAAAAACACCAAGATTATAAATAGCTTCCACATTTTTCTTGATTTTAAATAATATAAGTTACATTTTTTTAACTAAGCAGCCTCCATTTTGGAACAAAATGGCGTGCATAGAAAGTATCGTGTATCGAAATCTACCAAAAATCGATGTTTATTCAACTTAAGTCCAAATTGACTCACGACCAGTCTGTCGGAACCTTACGTGGTCGTAAGTCGACGAATGACTGTATCTAATTTATCTCGTATCTATCCTTTTCTCAGTTTTCCAGTCATTAATATGTTGATCCAAAACTTCGTAATTATGGTTAATTTTTTCCATCTCTTAATTTCTAGCCTTTAATCATTCACCCGTCGGAAATTTTAGAGTTTCCGCGCAGTTCCCACTCTTTTAAATCTATTGTCCCGTGATGAATCTCTTAAGAGTTCATTAATGGTCGGGTTCATATTATGCTTTGTCACCGTGACTGCTCCACTCCCTCACCTGTACCCAAACTTTTTAATTTGTGGCTTGACCCATATACCGCTTCTTTATTCGTTTCCTCAAAATAGCTTTCCCTTGTGCCCGTGTGCATATTTTTAAGTTGCGCGTGACTCTGATGGCTCACGTGTACCTTCCTCGTGTGAAATTTTTAATATATTTTAAAGCATGCTTCATCTGCTCTCCTCTTGAATTATTAATTAAATCAATATTTATGATGTGTTCACCGCTCCTTCCTACTTTTGGCCTCGTTAAGATTTAGTGTCATCCCTTCACATCGTTCTGACTCTCGTTTTAATTTTAGTGATATTGACTCGTTCGCTTTCATTTGATGCATTTATTTCCTTCTTAGAGACCCTTAGAGGTTGTAGGTTTCATTAAATGTGAGAAAAGATTACAACTGGTCCATAGATAACAAGTTGTGCAATAATTGGTATTTTTTAAGGTGAAACTCACTCACTATTTCTTTGAATTATATATCTTCATAGACGAATTTACTTTTATTTTTTTCTAAATCCATTTATCAGAAATCATAATTACAATAAATTAATCCATCTCACATACTTCGACGATATAAAAATTAACGATTTACAAAACATTAAATTTTGCCATGGATTTTTTATAGAGTACCACTCATGCAGCGAAAGTGTTTTACAAAAAGGTATATTTATTTTAAATGTAAAGGAAATCAAATCGTTTTCCATAGGACAATATTCTTAGTACTAAATGATACCAAAACAATAGAATAATCTAATGTTTTCCAGTTTGAAATCAGTCAGTCAGTGATTCCTGTAAGCTTCTACTCTTACTTAAAGAAATCCTTAAATCCTTCTTGAAGTAATAGGGAAAGCACAAAACAAGATAAATACAGTCGACAATTGTCCCGGTATTTCGGCAACATTTGCATATATCTCTTCGTTCCTTTGAGACTTTTTGCTCAACCAACTTACCTTTTAAAATCTCAAGCTGTCTTCATCTTCTAAAACCATGACCCTATTCCTTTCTTCTGTCTAAACTTCTCCCATTCTTCACTGCTGCCTGTCATCCTTCGAATACCTTCTTGCTTTTACCCTTGCTTCTGACCGAACTCATATATCTGCGAAAGCTCTCCCTACGTTTTCCCTCAGTCACATAAATTCAGTAAGGGACCATCTGACTAGATGTCCTGGGAATGGAATTATGAACTTATTCCATTTTTTTGCGGGCCCGTCGTTATGTCAGATGCACGCAAGTTGTCCCACGCATTTGAAGAGGCAAGAAGCCGCCAAAACTCCGCTGGTTTTAGGCCGAGAGATGTGGGGGCCACTCCCCTACGTCGGAGATAAATGCACTTTATGCTTTTTACGTTTTGTTTTTTCTTCGTTCTTTTTTGGGAGTTAGTGTGGACTCAAAAGTTCTCCTTAGAGGGTTTCTGAGGTCAGCTTGTCTTAAACTTTTGACGCTGATTTTGGAAGCAAAGAGAGGTAATTGAGAGAACCATATGCAAAAAACTTTAAGCGATCGTAAGAAAAGAAAATTTGGATAATAAATCTTATTTTCTTGGTTTCGTTCCAAATACTGATTAAGGTGCTGGAAATGTAAAATTTTCCTTTTATTCAGATGATTTGTTTGAATTTTATAGTGAGAGTTTATTTTTCTGTCGTTTATGTTATACATTGAGTATTCTCAGCATTTTTCATTATTATACTGACATATCCAAAATAGAAATAATTAATAAAATCAATAGTAAGAGCCGTAACGTTGTGGAATTCCATTACTGGAAATAGTAAAAAACAATGTATTCAATTTCACAACTTTTAACTCCACCACACACAATAGGGGAACATCTCTTAGAGGAAAAACATTTTTCTGACTTCTCTCCACAGATCTTGTATATTCAGCATAAAGGCCCCAAATTAAATATTTTGGAACAGCTTGAAGTGTTACAACACAAGCAAAATAATTTTCAACTCACAAATATACACCAATTTGCCACTTCTTCTCCCCTTCTGGGATTAGTCGGCCTTTTACCTCCTCTCCACCCCCCACCTACCCTTTCTCCTAACCCCTCTTTGGTACCATTACCCCCTCCATAAGTAAGGTATTTGTATATATACATACTCTTGTCCTTCTGCTTTCCTCACCTGATGATGACTATGACTAGTCGAAACCGGTCGTTTGTGTGGTGAAATTAAAAAGTTGTGGAATTGAATACATTGTGTTTTACTATTTCCAGAAATAATTAAATAGAATAAAGTATATCCATTATCAATATCACTGGTTGTTAACAATATTGTCAAGTTTTTCATGAATACACTAACATCGCTTAAATCCACCATAACGTAATTTTAAAGAGTTGTGAATCGCTGTTTCAGGCCACCAAGAAAACTATTCTTAACTTCTTCATACTATGTATTCGTGGCAGATATTCTTTTCATTTTATTTCGCAGCAATTCAATCATTTTTTTAGCATATCAATTTATGTACTAGAATCATCTTTAAAGCATTCTACTAGGGTTATACGGAGAACCAAGCCTTCTCATAAAATAAAAAATTGTCACTTTTATACTAGAAAAAGAAGAAAAATAGCTTGTCTATTTTACCTTTGACATTGATGTATTATGCCGATTAAATACTGAATCCGAAGTACAATGACGTTATCTATCGTTGCTCTGAGAAATTATAAAGGAATGGAGTTCTGATTTCACAAAAATCCCTACTTCGATATATTTGTTTATCAGTATGCAATATTTCAATTTTTAAGGTTTTTTACTTCCTCAATTCTTTTATTTTTTCTCATACTATTCTCTTTAATTAAAATATTCTATAATTAATGAATATGGGTTAGATTGAAGAAGAGATGACTATTAGTATTATCTCTCGTTCTGATAGGCATTTTAGCCGACCGGAAAAAATCATTTGTTCGTTAATTACGAAGCGACATAATATGAATTTAACAAAATGTGGGGGAAACTTTTCTTTTTGACAATCTTTCAAGCTCCTAACTACTTGCGTCGTTAACGTCACCTCTTTTCGGGAAAATCGGCCGTTTCCCCTGGAGAATCCTTGAACTAGAGTGAACAATGTAAAACCAAAGCGGGACGTTTTCCCTCCCAAAGAATTCTCCGCCGGTGCCAAAACGGCATTTTTTGCCGAATATCCCGGAACAGATAACCATGTTTTATTAGCCTTCCCCGTCCGACCCCGACCTACTATTTTAAAGGGAGAAAAAATCATCTTCTGGTTCGTACGAACCGCATTGGCTCCAAGCTCGTATTTCGGAGAAGGCCGCCTGAATGAAGCCATTCTCCTCCCACATCTCGCGCCGTTTCTGCCAGTCTCCAAGTAGAATATTGGCTCCACCGTTATGCAAACCAATTCATCTCCACATTAGTCACTAGAACCCTCAATGTAGGTACAAAGGTTTCGCTATCCACCCCTCTCCCATCCAAATATGCTTATGCCGTACATTGGACGCATATGTCTGAAAGAGGAGGAACCGACTTGCACAACAATAGGAGGTTTTAGAGGAAGCCGCTTGCATATTTCACGGTTATTCTCGCAGCGAAGTTGGCATTCAACTGGTAGTTTTCGTCGGTATCGACCAGTGTCGTGCACCACAGAAGGACTATGGTTGTAGAGAGACGGGGTCCCCTCCAATAAAGCTCTCTTAAAACTCCTCATTTCCTTCTTTCCCCCACATCCAAGTTTACACATCTCACGCATTGTAGTTCCCTCTCGTCTAACCCTTTCCCGCATTCGGATTCCCCTTTTCGATCTCTTTCATATGTACCCAGCATCCCAAATTCCTATACACTCATTCAGGACCCTCCGGTACTTGGCTCGCTGATATTCCTGCTTCCCTTTGTCCCCCTTCCCTCCTTGTCCGTATCCTAGTCGCCATTATGTTCTACTCGATGTGCTTAGCCCTCTACTCCCGCCGGTGTAAAAGGGATGAGTCCCTGTACTTCGTCTGTTTTTTCTTTATTTGACGTCTTTTGTTTTGTTTTGGTTTCGACGTCGGTTGGAGAGCATGTGGCTCCTGGTTATTTGACTACGGAATCCTATATAGAGATTTGATTCTCCTCTGCTTGTTTTCCTCGAGTGAGTTTAAGAGAGGAAAACATCATATCGATTCTAAATTCATCCAAGTAATCCAAATACGGTTGTTCCCTCGCTGACGAATGTTTGTGATGCCGAAAACCGATATTTTCTCTATTTGCTCTTTTCTGTTGCGATACTCCGCTCTCAGAGAAGTGGTGCTTTTTATTAATAAGGTTCATTCTAATATTAATTACATTTTGAATACCAAGCCTGAAATGTAGATCATGTCATACATTTCTACCTGTATATTATTTGACTTATAAAATAGAATTCTAAAACTTATACTTGCCCCGGCCCCTTTGAATATTTTCTAAGACTATTTACGAAGAGAAATAAAGAGTTAAGGTGATAAGACAACCTTTGATGTATCATAGAAATCGGTTAGAAATCTACCTATACATGTATTTTGAACCTCTGAAGAACTTTGTCAATTAAATTAAAATAACATCTCCAATTCTCGTTGAATCTTCAAGGGAAATAAATATTTTTTAACGATAAGGGAATAATTCATTTCGATGTATCTACTATGGGAAGCTAATTTTAAATAATTTTTACAAAAGAATGGTGATCCCGAACATTCATTGCGACGCTACTAATTCGTAAAATAACATTCGCAATTTTCCGAACAGAAAACCCCCAACGCATAGTAACCATACAACCGCAATCCAATTATAGTTATCTCTGTAATGTTGCTCTCCAAAAATCCCCGCCGTAAATTTACTGATTAAGTGCGAAACCCGATTACTCTTTTAGGAAAAGGATCAAATGTGTTTCATATGTATTGAGGGGAAAAATTGTCACTTACTCTAGCTTTTGACGTACTCGCTGTCTCTTGTTGTTTACGAAAACTGATTGTATAGAAAGTTAAAAGACAGTAGACAGATCTTAAGAAACACTACAGTGTGAGCATATATTGAAGAAGGATGAGAGAAGATACCCAAGAACGGCCCCTGCTAAGAAAACTAATATTTCCGATATAGGTTAACGACAGTCCTCTTTCTTTACTTTTGCATAGCATATCCGATATCCTGGATATTCCAATAAAAGACCAAGTGACTCGAAGCTCCGGTCGCTTCTATCTTAAATACTGGATATGACTCCATCGAACATCCGGAAGGGCTCTTCGTTGCTTTCCGAACCTTCAACATCACCGGAGAAACTACTTATTCCGAAAAATATTTAATCCGCGGCGGAAATTTGAATCGTTTATCTGCTCATTCTTGGCAGTCATCGACGAGCAGAATGGGGTCCTTTTATGATGATACATGCATATTTCTCGAATCTTTTCAGCCCGTGAATGTAGACTTCTATATATCTTACGTATACTATCTTCTTCATATTTCATTTTGGCCCCGAACTCGCTAACAGTTTTCTCCTACCACTGATACATTCTTACTTATTTTCTCCTCGAGTCATCTTATTCTCAAAGTGAGGCTATTATTCTAAAATCACGTTTATCAGTCATCTAATAATGGAATAAATCTCACAATATTTACTTCGATTTGGAATAATGTTGAATATGTGCCGATGTAAAAAAACAGAAAATTGTAGAAATTGTAAAATTCTCTAAGTTTCATAATAATAATAATAATAATAATGAATGTATTGTTCTAAAGAAATACAAATTACGTAGAGAATAGGTCATCACCGTTAACTGCATACAAGCCAATCACTAATTACATTACAAATAATACATCTTATTACAATGATCACATTTACATTTTACAATCTCTACTCAACAATTACACAAATACTACACTACTATGCCCTTTATTTCAATTACAATAAATACATTTACTATAGTTCTTATTGAATTTTTACATCATAAGCTAAATGAGCAATTCACCTAACCTAAATTACATATGTCTTTCATTAAAAAATTCATCTACACTATAAAATGGCTTGCAAAGCAAGTATTTCTTCAGTCCTTTATCAAATAATTCACCCTTAACATTTTTCACTCACCTGGCAGTATATTGTATATTTTTAAAGCTTTTATCTCAAAGCTCCTTCCGTTTAATCCTAGCCTAGGTGATGGAGTCATCAAAATAAATCTGCAAGTCCAAAAGTTTTCAAGCATTGGCCGAACATTCGTGAATAAAACGCACACTCTAAATTAGTGCGCACTCGGTCCATATGAAGTGGAACGTATCAAGGAACCTGCAGTCCCCATTTTTCCGTGCATTGAAATAGTTTGTCGCCCCCAAATCCTCCCGCCATCTCTCCCCCTCTTTCCCCATCCATGAACCCGTGGCGTTATAATCCCGAATCACTGTGACGTCGTGCGTCCGTCGGTTTGCTTCGCATGTGGGCTTTATGGAGCGTGCACGGCCCTGGGGATACATCGAGTGGATTGGTTCCACGTGACCATGGATGATGTCGAGGAGCCGAAAATGGGGCCGGTAAAATAGGGAGAAGCCCGGCGTTTTGGAACTACTGAGAATATAGAGAGGGTTTTTCAGGTGCGTGGGAGGCTCGCTCACTTAATTATGTCCTTTGTTGTTAGTGGAACAGACGTTGGAGATTCCATTGCGTGAAATATGCACTTGGAGCTGCTGTGGAGAAATACAGGAACTGTCCGGTGGGAGTTGAGAGGGAGATGACGAAGAAAATAGATGGTGTGGGATGATAGGTAAATACGTTTCTATTCTCAAGGTTTGGGGAAAAAAGTGGGTAAAATCTATTTTATGAGTTTTATTAATTCGTTATGACGAAGAAGGGATGTATTAGCTTTAATATTTCACGGCTTCATTTTTTATTTCTTTGAATCAGTTTAAATACGAGGTTGAGAATAGAATTTGACTGATATTGCAAGAACAATGGAAGAATTGATTTTTCTTAAATAAGTGGAAAATTCTTATTGTTTGATCACGTGATTGTAGGGTTTCAATATAGATGTAGATGAATTTGACGGATCTCTTCTTTCATTTAAATTTTTCTGAAGTTTGAATATGAGCGTCTCCCAAAATTACTTCACTTTGCTTGGATTGAAATGCTAGTTATTATGGCCTTCATACTCCCTAAATTACTCTTGATAAGTAACGATTAGCTGAAGAGACCTTCTTTTTACATTGAATATGCAACAAAAATATGAAACATCCATGAAAAATCATCGTTTCAAACCCCAGAGAATAGATTAACTTGCTATAAATGTTAACGTGCATTCAAAATCTTTTTCCTCGTCGTTATTTAGCATGTTCTGTATTCCATGATGACAACGTTCTGAAAAAAGGTTTGTTTCTTATTTGCAATTTGGAGGGAGAGATTTAGGGATATTTACTTCTTATTGGAAGCTTTTTACAACATTTTAAATATATAGATGATCTCTAAAAAGATATACCTGACAGTGCAATATTATGTGCATCGTTGAGTGATAAACTTTAAACGAGTCGTTTGTGAAAATGATTTACTGCTTTTTGTAACTGAAAACCAATTGACACAATTGATCTAAATCATAAAACTTTTTAAAGAATATTTTCGCATTTCTTATCCGTTACGTAGAACCCAAACAAGGCTTAATGAGGTTAATTAGTACTGAACTATACATCACTATGATTGCAGTTATCAATACGTTTCATTTTTATGTTAATAAGCCTCCGCTTTAATTTAATTGGAAATTAAATGAATAAGTAAGAGGGAAAAAGAAATTATCAAATATATAAATATTAAAATCAGATGCGATATTTAGAAATACGTTTGAGATGAAGCAAGAAAAAATTATGATAAATGAATAAGACTTGCTAAATGAATAAGAAAGGTGGTTGTGAGAAATGGAATTTGAGTTGAAAAATCCGTGTGTTAGAGCGGTAGAAACCATCAATCAGAGCGGAAATAGGGATCGGTGGAAATAGGGTTTTGACGAGAATGGAGAAAAGATTTGGAGTATGAATTGTACCTCAGATCGACTGGTGGTGAAATAGATCTAATGATTTGATTTCAACATTCCAAATTTACACACTCTATTTTTCTTTAGATTTAGTTTTACAATAAAATGATTAATATTTTGAGCATTTTGTTGAGATAACTGAAGGAAATTTTCTTTAATGATTTTCTGCAAAAATTTAATAATTCACCATTTTGCATTGAGAAACAGTCTCATAGCTAAGATCTAAATGCTATATTTCTCTCAATCAGTCATAATGTATATTAAAAATGATTTATATTTAATAATTTTTATTTATAAGATGCTAATAAAGGGAATTACGCAGGGTTATATTCATACAGTGTCTAAATAAATCGTACTATCGAGTAAAAGGCTGATTCAATTTGAAATCAAGGCATTCTATATTAACAATTTGGAGAGGACGTTTCCTGCAAAGGTTTAAAACATTTGTTATAAGATCACCAGGCATGTAATTTGAAAGAAAAACAGAGATATTGTGTCAGATGTATTTAAAATGACATTTTGGAAACTACAAACTTTATGCATAACTGAATTTATAGGAAAGGCACTTTCCCAAAGATTCTGTCGATGTTGAATTATAGACGCATACATGATTAGAATCGCTCTTAAGGACTGTAATTTTTAAAAGATAAACACCCTCCATTTAATGCAGAATAATGTTTTTTGTGTTCAGCCAAAAACTAGAAATGTGTGGCTCTTATAGTCAATATTACATGCGTACGAAATGATTAGGTGAAAATTACCCAAAGCACCCGTTTAAAAATAAGTGGAGCTTATGGAACAAATATTTTCTATGGGTATTAACTCCTTTCAGGATACTCAAATTTAATACTTCGGGGTCTAGTTGTGTTTTCGGTCCTTTTGAATCCTCCGCGGTTTGTGCTGGGCGTACAAGATGCTGGTTTTCCATTCAGACTATGCTACATTTTCATCTCCGGAAACCCAGCTGCTATCCCAAATTTGAACGGTCAGCTGGCTTCGCGGTCAGGGATTGGATTTCGCATGTTTCTCTATCCTCTCTTGTCGCCGTTGGAAGGAGCCTTTTGCGTGGAGAGAACAGCTCTGTGCAAACGAACGGGGGAGCCGAGGAAATTGATTCCAATCTCCACTCTCCATCTCGAGCATAACAGTTAACATCTTGACAGCTATTCTTATCGTCGGGTACTTAGATTACCTCTCAAAATGGAGAATAATTTAATTAGTTTTCCTAGCAGAATAAAATAACATTTTTTTACCTTTGCATTGCGGAAACTTTCCTTTTCTAGCAGAGAGAGCAAATTAATAATTTACTATGGCTAAAGAAAGTTTCAGGTATTGAATATTTATTCTGAATGAGCCATTAGTCTTTCATAAATGCGATTTCCGGTTACGGTAAATCTTATCTTTATTCACTGTTTGAATTCACAGCGTTCATCACACTCATCTTTCTTTTCTTTAAAAATATTCTGAAGAGCCAATTTGAAACCATGGAGGCAACAGTTACACCTATACAAAAATAAATAGAGTCATGTAGAATATTTCAAGCTCTGGTCAATGGTACTTTTGTACTACATTTTAACTTGGGCCATATGCATTCAATTTTTATATGTGAAGAAGTTTAAATAACTAATAATTATATCGTATAAATAATATATTTTAATCATGGAAATGGTCCTATAACTTTAAGGCATATCTTTAGATAGCTTTTAAATCCAGGTTCATCAACTTAAATTTGCAGTTCCCGATCTTTCCCAGTCATTTAATGCCACGAGAAAGTTCGAGCAAACATAGTACGCAAACTCCTTCTCGTTGGAAATGTAGAAGACGATCTACAACTTCCTACAAATATCCACATGTGTTGAAAGATGGAGAGGAATAAAAATGTATACGATATGCGCGATTTCTGATGCATTCGGGTGCAAAGACGTTCCTCTACACTCCGGTCTATGAGAGGCACAGTGGAGAAAATCTGTACCTCTTCTGCCCCACCTTAGGTGTCAAGTGGGCAAATATTCGCTGATACATAAATGTGACGCCGAACCTCCTCGCAATATGACCCTAACCACAAAAGAAGGCCTCGACTCACACATCAACGGGAGGAAGAAACAAGAGAACAAATGTAATATACCCTCGCGAAACTCTCTTTTCCTCCGCAAAGCTGTGGATGCGAGACGGGACTCAAACTACCGAAGAGGTGCAATGGGTTGGATGGGAGTAAATGGTGAGGAGACAATCCAGCCACGTATACCACCGGTAAGGCGGGGGTGTGGGTTAGGGACTGTACCCGTTTGCTCCAAAAGCGTCAAGGCCTTCGCCATCAAAGAGACTCGGTGGCAACGTGCGGGGGTGCGCAAAGGAGGTCGAAAACATTTCCCCGGCCCCCTCCCCTATCTTTCTGCACCCTTTTCACAACTCGGGAATTTCCTTCCAACTCCCTGAAGAGGGCGTGGAAAGGCCATGAATATTCAACGGGCTGCTCGTCACTGCTTCGCAGGCATCCTCAGCTCTCGTGTTGCAATAACTTCTCGTGTCGGACGATCTTCTTACATCTCGGACGGGGGCAGCCCACTCCCATTCCTTCCTTCTCTTTTCTTGCTTTCTTCTTTCCTTTTTCGCCCCAAATGTTCCTACTTTTCCATCTACTCCTTTGTTTGTCTTTCGATCCCTTGGATTTTCCGCACCCTTTTCCTAATGTTGATCTATTAAAGGGTGAGGAGTACACGATTTTTAGTTTGTGTGCGCATTTATTGTGTCGCATTTTCAAGTTACAACTTCCGATCTGATTTTTCTCACGTTCATAAAGGGTATTAAGTGAGGTTCATGGAAAACTACATTTGAAAGATATACGAAAATTGGTATGTTCAAAATTTTGTGGAAAACTTTGAAAATTAAGAAGCAACAACATGATCTAGAGAGTTTACTGCATCAGTTCCTCTTACTAAGTAACTTTTTCTGTCATAAATATATGTTTCAGGCAATTCTTCGATTTCGTCATGTTTCGTTGCTTTTATTGCATTCCAAAAGTGAGCGGTCATTACACCTTCATTTATACTTGAAGACAAATTTATATTTTTAGGTAGATCTAAATTTAGTTCTTAAAGCTGCCACTCTTAATTTACTCTGTTTTATATTAAATGGCACATTATATTTCAGTAGCGGTGATTTCCTTTTTCACCCAAAATTTTCTCGCAGGGTCAAATTACTTGAACCCTAAATGCACTTCAGAAAGGAATTAGTCCGAATGATCTCGGCATAGTAAATAACAAAGTAGTATTTCAAATTATCCTTGTCTTCATGCTTGAAAATTTGTCTACAATAGTTAAGTCATAAAGTTCTTAGAATTTTTACTTGGTTTAACTCAGTAAGTCTTTGTTTTAGAATCTTCTGGTTGTGCGAGTTATGTATCTTTTTCGGCAGATTAGTCTGACATAGATAAGGTATCATGCATCCTTACGTCAGATAACCCTCATCAAAGTTTGGCGCACACATCCATGGATAAATAGCATTCAAATTTCGCGCCTACTCCCATCAAGGATGAAAGTTCTGAACTTGGAAATCATATTCATTCTTGTTTATGTTCTAGGAACACGTTGATCGCCATCAATTGCTAAAGAGGCAAAGGTACGCTTAAGGAGAAAAGCTCATTTCCATTCCTCTTACAGACGACGCACGAAGGGAAATTCAAAAATGTTCCTCCCTTGGCATTTTTCATAAAGTCCCCGTTTCGCCTCCTTTGACGAGCTTAATTGTTTTCTTTCTCTTTTTCAGCGAATGATCTTTTATTAAATCGCGTCTCCTCTCATCCGCTCCTCCTTCTTTCTTTCTCTCGAGACCCTTTTTCGTCTCCTCCTTCACACAGGCATTCCATTATTTTCATCGGGATTAAATTTGTTCGCGTCTATCTTCCTTATCGATCCCTCATGTTACTTCTTTGTCCGACGGTTACACGTTGCGAATCCGAATAAATAATTCTGTGCCTTTTCCTTGCCGTTCGTAAAGAACAGCTTTTCCGTCGCTTCCAATGAGGGAGCGTTCTTTTTACCTTTGATTGTAACCTTCCGTCTTCCTGACTAATTAATGCCAACGCGTAGAAGTGCGTGGAAAAAGCGAATTAAGAGAATGTGCGTGGAACGTTACAAGAGAATAGATTTGGTGACTTGTTCATGACATATGTTCAGACATTTAATCTTATGTTATTGATATTGAGTTTACATTCCAATTGATTCAATTGACACAGAGAATTATTGTACCCTCTGCATTCTTTTTACTACTATCGAGATCATTATCGAGGTTTCGGAATTATTATAATTGGGCATTATCAATAATATTCATAATAAAAAGAGAGGATATACTCTAACAATTAAAATACTGTCACTGAACCATCATCAGTGGATCTGCCTGCGGGCAGGTTTTATAATTACGTTTTCCTCCATCATTTCCTTTCTTAAGCCAATCTCTTCATTCTCCTATACCCATCTTTTCCTTTCAGGTCATATTTGTTTTTCTCCTTCTTTTCATCTTCCTTCCATCCGTAAATCCTTCAATCACTGATGTTATTATTCCATTCCTTCTTAATTCTTCACCTTAGACTCTTACTTAATTTATTCTTGTATTTTATTTTAAATCGTTGATACCTGGTACTTAATAATATAACTATTTTTGTGATGGTAAAACTAAAGTAAAGTCCGTATTTAATTAAGGCCTTGAATATGAGGAATTGCTTGAGTGAATCTCTATGTTGTTTACAAATATTTTATGTTAGTAACTTCTGAAACATCGTCCTTTAATTGATTTTAGTATTTGTTTTTTGTCTTCTTAGATATAAAAATTAAGTCTGCATTTGTTTGTGGCCGCAAAACTCGAAAAATACTCGGTAGGTTGACTTGAAATTTTAGCACAACGTTGCATTCAAATACAAGAGTGTTTTTCTTGGAAAAAATGTTGACATTTCGTCCTCGGTTCGATCCCAGACGAGTCAAATCATTTTCATAAGAAATGTACCTAATGTTCATTTTTGCCGCTGCTGGCTTCATTTATTTTGTAAAATTGAATTTAAAAGAATGATCGTATAAAATTCAGGCAAGCACCAAAAGCAGGAAAAATAGATGAAGAGTCTTATTTTTGTTATGGATCATTTTTTTAGAATTGAATTATCGAGATTTTATTGTGTGGGTTACTTTCATTTTGTTTGTTGCATTCAATTCATTTCTTTCGTATTTTATTTTATTTCTCACAGAATCACAGCGAAGCGTGGATGGGTTCAGCTAGTTCAATATAAATCAATACGTTTCCTCCACGATCAGTAGAGTAGAAGTAACGTGATAGTTAATCAAACTATGCTACCAAAAATAATTTTCTGTTCGGATTTAATGTTTTCTTTTCCCGGGGTGAAAATCCAAGAAATGTCATTGAACACTATTTATCACCATAGAAGTTGTATAGCATTTCACAATCTCTACACGCTTTACGTATTCATTACTACTAGCTTTGTGGAATCTATGGTGTTATTCCCAAGTCATAAGGGTTATTTTTTTTAAATCGGCTCTATTTCGAGGGTTTTAACAAAGGGTGTGTGACGTGATGTTTACTGTGACCCAGGAGGTAAGAAATAGTTACGTTGGCACAGTTATAGTTGGGGTCCTTAGAAGGTCAGTAACAGGTTTAGCAGCTGGTTCTGCGTAAATCATAGTTAGGGCCCGAAATAGTTCAGCTAAACGATATGTTTATTCTATGTACTAAAATAATTAGGACACCGTGAATTATTTGAGAAACGGTACTTCAAACATTTTTTCCTCCCAGCCCACTCCAGTCGAGGGCCCTTAAAATAAACAGTCCTGTGAATGGTACCTAATCGCCAGCAGCAGTCGTTCAAGTCTCTAGCAGTGCGTTGCATTAACAACATGCATCACTTTAAATAAATCTTTCGGGAGAAGAGGCGATTATAATTTATATATCTCTGTGGGGCTGTTACACGTCCAAATCCGATTCCGGCCGATGCGAGAGGCTGCACGTGCTGTCGCTAAATCGTGGTCTTATCCCACGCGAAACGGGATATTTTGACAGTTGCCGATATCCTATTGTTCCGGAAATTGAAAAATGGCCGATACGTTACGGACGTGATCATATAATCAGCTTGAATGTACGGCCCGAATTCCACGGCGAAGAATGCATGCGTCATTCCAAAACAGCAATTACCTTCGGTTCCTTTTATTCAGATGTTTAGATCGATTTTCTCGGCTATTGCAGTGCACTGATGTACTATTTATGGAATTAGAAAATAGAAGATCGCTTGAAAGAGTTCCTACATAGCGTAAAAAGTATCCATGGTGTTAAAATCCACGGCATACGTTAACACTTTCAGAACTAAGTTTTTTGATTTATTTAGATTACATTGCTAGTTGGCCTTCTGGCCAGGTGGCAACGTTTAAGAAGAACATAAAAATAATTTTAAGCCTAGCATTTGCCCAAAGACGGGAACTAAACCCCTCCAAAAACCTCCCGTGTACAATTAAATCAAATTTCACTATACATATTATAAATACATAAGATATATGATCTATCATACATATAACATATATGAATAATTTATCATTTTAACTCATATGATACAGTACATGGAGTAGTATCCACATATTCACATACATATGAATAAATTGATTGAATATAACAACTATGAAAAAAAATATTTTTAATTTATTTGATGTTTCTATTATTGAATAAGCAATGAAATCGTATAATGATACTCTTTTGATACAGGATTGGAAATATTAAAACAAAATAAGTTAATCCATAAAAATAAATATTTAATTAATACGAATATTTTATAATAGGCAATGAAAATTGTGTCCAATATATTGCACACAGAGTCAAAAAGGATTAATTCTTACAATCTTCATCATTCCATTCACCTAACCTATGAATCTAACTTGTCATTTAATAAATTGTTAATTTCCGATCAAATTAGCTTAATGTTTGCCGCCTACGATTCCGTTGGATTCTATTCATTCTATATGAACTATTCCACCCTCTCAGTTACTCTCGCGTATGCGAAATTCATCGCCTCGTGGAATTAATTGTATGGATTCAAGTGGTAATGCGGAGAGAATTAAATTTTCATTAGATCTGAAAACGTGCTCTAGGTGCGCGAGGATTCGAATTAATCGAGGGAAGTGCGCGTAATGCGTGGTGGAAATTGAATATATTGGGAGTATCATTGGCAGGAAGGGGAACCGTATTTCGGTAATGATTCCCAGATGAGGAAATACTGCTATTTAATGAAGAATCCACCAACTTTCCATGTGAAAATATGCGTGGCTTCGAAATATTTAGGATCAGTATCTCATAGAATTCATCAACTGCGCTATAAATATGAAAAATATGTTGGGAGATAATCCAGCTACAATTACGTTTTGTATTTTAAGTTATATAGACCAAAACTCCATCAAACAAAATGAAAACATGTATGGCATATGTTTGTAAAGTATTCAACTCGAAGTCCGGATGGTGCCACACCCCCTCTGACATAAGTTACTGATAGCTTGCAGAGAAGAATGAAGTTTACTAGATCGGAGGACTTTACTTGATTGAAGCAAGTGCCCTTGCTTTCCTCAAAGAACCAAAATGCTATAAACGGAACATGCCCACGCTAGTGAAGCCCTATGATTCTACGAGTAATACGTTTCTTGTCAGTCCATAAGGAGAAACCTTGATCAGTGAAATTATCCACTCATACCTCAGTAGCTTTCATGCCATCACAGCCCTGATCAAGGCTGTGAAAAATGTAAATGAAAAATACATTTTTCTCTATCCTGTACTACATGGCAAATGAATATATTCAGTTCCTCAGAATATGGTAACAGGAACATGTAGCATATACAGAAAAGTATTTTACACCAAGTAGATGTGAGGTCATGGCAAAATATGAACGGTAGAATTGGACTGTAGGAAGGTATGTTTGCAATTAACTCGAAAAAGTTGAGTCAAAACGGAGAAGGATGATTATGTGCAACCTCCAAACAACTTTCTCGTGCTTAGTTAAGTTCGTTTACCATCATGCTTAGAAAATAAAGTTTTCTGCAAATAAAAATATACAGAAAGTACCTCAAATAAGTTAGCGTAAAATAATGTAAGTTCTCAGAAGCTTGAACAGTATCAGTATACAGAAGAAAAATCAGCGATAGATATGGAAAAAGTTTACTGTAAAGCTTTGCGAAAATAGATTTGAAGAATTAAGGTATTTAAGGTAGAAATCATAAAATAACTCAAAATTCTGAATATAAAAAAGGCCTAAGAAGGAGGATAGGAAACTGCTCTAGATTAACTTAGGAAAAGTGTGATGCTGTAGAGAATTCAAAACGATTCTTGCGGTTGTTTTCTTTAGGGGAGTACTCTTTTTGTTTAAACAACTGAGTGGAGAGAGCGCATGAGATCTGAATCTGATGAGACCTTTAGAAGACAAACACCAGAAAGAAAGATAACATCAGAGAGAGAATAGGTAAGAAGTTTTCCCTCGTGACCTGCGAGAAAATGAAAGTTTAACAGTCAGGAGAGAACGAGGTTTGCCTAAACCAAATAAGGGTTGATAACATCATCCTAAGAATCGCTTTGGGAAATGGGCGCACTCTTGAATGTCACTTTGTTGATCACTCTCTCGAAGTATAGATAATAGAAAGTACGAATAAGCTCGACTAATATCGTGAGAAAAATAATGTTAGTAAAAAATTAATCTGCCGCTCATTTACCTTTTATGTTTCTGTATTTTGCAATTTTCAATGGAATTTTACCTAAATATAATCATTAATATTATTTTTTGGCGATATAACATCACTATTTATTCTCAAGATGCTTCATATGAATGAATCCCTTAATATTTAGTTAAAATATTGCAGTTGACAACATTTTTATTCAGGTCAGACTTTACCAGATTAAATATTCGATAAGAGGAAAATATATTGGTTCGCGTCGAGAGGATTTTGTTTACTGAGAAATAGATCAAACTCCTAAATGAAACAAGCTTAATGTTTTTTTCCTTTAATTATTTCGATTAAAAACTCCAAAATAAGTCATGTAAGTTAGTTGTTTACAAAATCTTGTGCCCAATTATTTCCTGAGGAAAATATTTAACTCAAAAACTTTTATTTGAACTTTTTTATAGAGTCGGCTTTTTGCGTTTCTTTTCCAGAAAAGATGAAGGTAACACCTACTACCTTATTTGATATGAATGTGTGGTATCTTCACATCTCCTCTTTGTCCATGCTTTCATTTTAAGTGTAACTGTAACTGTTATTGACTTTAAACCCAGAGGAGAAGGCTACGGTTGTACTGGAAGGGTTAAGCTTTGAGATAAGGATAAGGAACCCAGAAGAACCCCAGAATATCCCATAAAAAATATTGCCCTCGGAGACTCCAAGGTTATCTAAAGCGTTAACTGTCGGAGAAGTACTTCCAATTTTTCCATTTTATTACAACTTTTGGAAACCTCGCTGCTTCTTTGTCTGTTTCAACCCCTCCAATATTTTCAGGATAGAGTACTGTTTATTATTCCCTCAATTTTGAGATCGTTAATTTCTTGATGAACTCGATCAGTTATCAGATCAAGGCTTTAGGTAACTGACCTTCTAGAAAGATGCCGTAAAAAAATCTTGTTTCTAGTTTCTCGATCCGTGAAGATGATAAGCATAATTTGGAGATCGGTCCTCTGATCAAGACACGAGAATAGAAAGGTCTCTTTTAAGCATTTTTTTGGTCTGGACCCATCGGCTTGTATCCTGGCTTGTAATAGCGTGTGCAGTTTACTTAATGGACATGGATCATTGGAGTTTAAACTGAGCGATAATTCCCTCTATTGCTTGGAAGTGTAGTATATTACGCTTACTAAACCATTTCATATCAGGTCTTTTAGAAGCCACGGCTAGTAATTTTTCGGCAGAATTATATTCCATACCATAAGCATGAAAATAATGGAAATTAATATCCTTGCATAATTGGATTATTTGCTTTAAACACCTTGGTGACCCTTCACCGTAACTACTTGACAGTACTTAATGGGTCATATTGCTGCTATTGTTACTGGAGAGGGAATCCGAGACTGATAGTTTTTTGTTATGTTGAATAGATGTTCTTCATTTAAATGTGCCAATTTTAATCTTCTCGTTTCGGCATAACCGGGAGTGGTGGCAGTAATTTATCAAAATATTATATCAACATTTTGATATGATCTTCTCTGTCTTGCGTTAAATATGATGAAATGAAATAATGCATTCCTTTACTGAAAATGCATTTCTCGACTTCATTGTTTCTCATTTTTTGACTCTGCTTTCCTCTTTTTCGCATCAAATTCGTCAGTGATTCCTCCAAACTTGTTTTCAGATACATTCGATGCTTAAGTTTCCGTTTTGATAAAATCTCTTATTTATTTTGCTGTTATACTTCTTCCACGACATGTTTTCCGTCCAAAATAAATACTGTTCACAGTACTTACAACGCAATACTTATGGCTAGGGGAAATATAAGCAGTATTTTTCTCTCTAATGTAATCTATAGGTCCGTGTTTCATATCCTAATAGCAAAAAATCCAACGTAAGAACTTCGACGATTTGTCCGTGATATAATTCCCGAAACCCCTTTACTATTCTCTTTGATTGATTTAAATCAAATTGTTCTCAAATAATGTTGTAGAGCAAATTTTGAACGACAAAGACAGTAATTTAATTAATATTATTCTCTTTTTTGCAGAATCCCGATATTGTGCTAGTGCACTACCTAAACGTTCCCTACCCAGATGACAACAAACTGGTCATCACACCAAGCCTCGCCCTATGGGGAGACAAAAAGGAATGGACGAAGGAGGAACTTGTCTCACAACTCAAGCCGATGTGTGAGTGCGCAACGCGCCATGTTCCCTATCGTCTGGCCGGCAGCGTTGTCAAGGGTGAAGGAAACCTATCGTGTGAATATGCATGGCCACCTATATCTAAATCTCTTACTCTCGTTCTATCTTTTTATTTCGACTTTCATTTTGGTAAATTTTCACGATTATTCTAATATTTAAGGAAGACTACAACAGCTTTCCCATTACTTTCTTTCCCTTTCTATCTTATAACGTATCTATTAATTCCCGCCAATCTTTTTTTCTTTCATCACACTGAAGCGTTAAATCACTTAGCTAGCTAGCGGGAAGTTCATCTACCGAAATTCCTTCGAGTGTTAATGTGTTCCGGTGACCTTTATTTCGTTGCCATTGGACGATCCTTGTCTTGAATCGAATACCCTGGCTACTGTTTGGAGTATTCTTTTTTACGAATTATTCTTTCGTAAATAATACTCTGTAAAAATATTACAAATCGTAAAACAAGCGATTTATCTCGGAGTTTTACGCGATAAACTTGAGCTTGAAGACTATGTTAATTATTTGTATACTCTCCTTTAATACTCGAAGGTATTTTGAGTCGTTGTAGACAGCTGCTGACTCCCCACTTGCATATGTCTCATTAATCCTAGCCTAAAAGCCAAATCTTTGCGAAAATTGTCTTGTTATTTGGCCAGAATATTGCTACATTTTAGTACCAAGCACTGAGTCTTTATGCCTAAGAAATCAATCCCTTGAAGGTCTCGCATGAATGTTTATTTCCATCTTTAATCCTCCAGTGAATTTCTCTGTCATCATTGCCCATAAAATACAGTCCTTTTCGGGCTGATTGTGAATATTTTCCACTATCTTCAATTCATTTTCTTTCCGTGACAACTGCATTTATTATTTTTCGGGTGTGTTGCAGTTCATAATTATCACTTCCTATACTTTAACTTTGTGACAACAACTAACGTCTCTTTCAAAAACTTTGCCTTCTCATGTAGGTGGCCAATTCCATTTCCTTCATCTGCTGCCGATATGTGTTATATGTGGAATTGTTGTGTTTTGTGCTCTTTATTTTATTTTAATCGCGTTCTCCAATCAGATGTCTCCATCCGAAACATTCAAATTCAAAATAGAAAATAAAGTAAGAGCCAAAAAATCTTGCTTGGATTCGAGTATTCCAATTTTCTGCATTATTGTTAAACCGCGATGCAAGAGGAAAGTTCGATGGAGAAAATCCTTTTAATTCCAAAAAACTAACACAGGAAGGAATGAATATTCATTGCGAACGGACGAAACGGGAAACATTCATTGACAGAACAATAATTCAATTAATGTAATTCAGTCACGAGGTTCGTTTTCCGTTTGATGGAAAAAGGAGAAAAAAGAATTTTTACTTTTCTTTCGTCAATGGCTCGGGGTAAATATTCTTTTTTTATCTGCCACAATGAAAGAGAGCATTTGGAGAAAAACTGGCTGCGAGCATCACAGCTTGGGTGCATCAAATGCATGATTTATTTACGCCCTCTACGGCTTACATAGATGATTAATAGGCCTATAGTTGCTGCATTCGCTGCAGCTTCGCACCAGCTTCCGGACTAAATTTGCCGCGAAGCTCACCCACCCTTATTCATTTGCCGAGAGATCAAAGAAACGTGAGCATGCAAGTTTGAAGCGCAGAATTATTAGCCGGCATCAGGCTTTTTTCCCTCGAAAATTTTACATTTACGGTTTTTTCTCTCTCTCTCTCAACCCCAAGAAATTTCGCGTTGGCATCATTAATTCCAACGTAGTTCCACCCTTTTTTAAACGCTAAATCTTTCATTTTCGAGTGATTAAATGAGAGGGAAGATGAATTTACGGTAAGCATGGTACCTAAAGTAATGAATGTAGCTCGTAAATATTTTGCATTCCTTGCCGCAAGTCGAATTTGGTTCTATTTTTTGGGCTCTCACGGTTCCGTCGAGCACCATGAATATGCTGAGTTTATTTACTAAAATGTGCTTTTTTTCCGGGTTTAGTTTTCAGCGAGGACGAGCCGGATCTCAACAATGAACTGGAAATATCGGTAAGTGGTAAACGTAATTTCACAAGTATGTAAGCGTAATGTAAAATTGTAGCCGAAAACCTTGGTAACATTCAAAGGCTTTTCTTTGGTGGCTTTTTGAAAAATGTTGCCACAAAGGCTGATTTATGAAAATTTAAACCTTGAAGATTAATGGTATGATGGTTCATTGGCCCTTCGCTTCTTTTACATATATATTATTGAAAGTAACCATCCAGAAGTATGTTTATATTGATATAGATGATATATATTATACCTAAACATATACACTTTGCGGAACAATACTACATTAGTTGTAACGTATTCAACTGCTTCAGGAAGAGCGCAATATGTCCACAATTTTCTGCGTCTAAGTTAAATTAAGATATTAGTTTTACATATGGTTACAATTTAAAATAAAAGAAGGCCTTTTTAACCTAGATAATTTTGAGAAGCAGAGCCGACCCAAATGTAAATTCCCCGTTGGGTTAAATATCTTTTAAACAAAAGAAAGCTTTTCCAATGGTCTGTAATATCCGACATTATCTAGCCTCTCTTTATCTACTACCCTCTTTATTTTTGCATTTATTTACTATGTAAAATAATCTAACCGCTGTCCCTATCCGAATATTTCTCATAACTGAACGAAAAGGAATTGCGATGTTTTTACGAAGCAATTAAACTCTCAGTCATATCCATGTATTCAATATTTAAAATGTACTCTTATATAATTTGTAGTTTTTGTGTTATTCCAGTTGTTTTCGAATCGAGATGAAGGTTATTGTATGTATATAAGTATTCATGTATGCATTTGTCTCATTGTCCATTTATATATACGTATTATTAATATTTTGTTAATTTACATATTTACTGGCTGAAGTTCTTTTTGTTGCTCAACAAAAAATTTGAAAAAGAAAAATATAAAATAATTAAGAAATCATTTTACAAAATATTTTACTCTTCACGGAATTTCCGTGTTCTTGTCTGGGGTATCCAATGTTTACACCCTTTGCCCTCTGCAGACGGCGGAGACCGTTGAGGCGATCGTGTCTCAGCTGATGGAGAAGCAGAGGCAAGCGCGGCAGGCAGCGATGAGCAAGCAACTAGAGTGCGGCTGTCCGGATTCTACCTGTGCAGACGGGAAGGCTTGTGCCCATCCTATGAGACGTATATCCGCCGCCAAAGCATCTCCATCTTCCTCCTCCTCCTCTTCCTCGTCTGCACTTCCCTCCTCATCCTCCAACTCAAATTCCGCTGCCCCAGACGCTACCTCCACCACCAATTCGGCGGCTGCTTCTGTAGCGGCCAACGTCGCCAACAACAACACTCCACAAACGGTCGCCAACACGCAGTCCGCATCAAGACACCACCTCTTAACTATGGCAGCCCTCAACGACAACAACAACCAGGTATGAATGTGATGACTTTTACTTTGGATAGTTCTTAGAAGAAATATAATGCTTAACCCTTCGGCTACCAAGGTATTTTACACCTCTCTCAATGGGGGAAACTGGGTTACCCGAAAATTATTTTTTGTTCTGATATTTAGGTGAAAATGAAATATTATAGATAAGTGATATTTGCTCTCGAGAAATGTCTTTATTGGTAAATAAAATTTTAGAAAATAACACTTCTAAAATCTTCACCACAAGCCTTTCAAATGCTTATTCAACTCAACAAAGTTATGTAAAGTCATATTCTGAATGATTTTATCAATATTTAGGAATTATCTTACATTAGGAGCTCTTGGAAAAAATAGAAATATTTTCATAAGCAAGACCATTCTTTCACTATCTTCAACTTTTTTAATTGAGTGAATATGTTTCCCAGAAAGGTTTTTAATTAAAATTACATCAATAATGTGTGATTGATGAATAAATAAGTATAGAATAAAATTATTACATCTTGAAGAACAAATACTTACAACCAAGAAATTCTTTTAAACTTTTACCCTAAATAACACAGAAGAACTTTCGCTGAAGTTGATTTTCCCTATTAGCCAAAGTGTTAATATGAGTGGATTATTATTTTGAAAGCCCTCTGGCACAGAGCCCTTAGTTTTAGTCTTCTAGATAACTGTGAGTTCTTTTATCCTATATTCCTTCACCTTCCACTATAAAAATTAGGATATAATAAACCACTGAAAGCAAAGTGTAATGAATCAAAGGAACCAAAATGATGTTTTTTATTTTTTTTATTCGTTTAGTAGAAAATAACCCTTTCTTTCATATTGGGAGTCCCTAGCTAAGTTTTACCCATGTAAGAGCTACGCTGTAACTATTAAACTATTATTGACCATTTTTTTATCTATATTCTTTCACTTAATTAAAAGAAGACATTTTAGCAGTTATATTTTCGTAAATATTTCATGTTCTATAAGTAAGGATTGGTGCTCCATAAGCTATCCTCTTAGATCTTTCGTCTCCCTCTTAAAAATAAAGGGAGCTACCGTCTTATCTCACACATTTTCTTATGTATTTTTCAACGTTCAAATATTATTTTTAGAATAGAAGTATGGAGTATATCAGCATACCGTAGACAGTGATATTGGCCAAATATCAGTATTACTTTACGCAGAGATTTAAAAATTTATCGATTTGTGCGATGTAGAAAAAGGTTTATAAATTAATAAAGCAGCTTTCCTGTAATTAGATCATGGTCAAGTTGTGTGGTTTTCCTTTTGCATTGTTCGGAATATATCACTTCATAAATGGTTTTGAATTTAAATAAAAACTTTCTCAAATATTTTCGTGACGGCAGAAATTAATTTTATAGCACTGTTACATACCTCTATCAAGTATATAGTCTTTACAGCATCGCATTCGTGTAATGTAAGTGTAATTATTCAAGCCCAAGAAACGTTTAAATTAAATATGCTCAATTAAATAATCTAGGAAATGCGTTTTCATCCTCAAGAGATAATGAGTTTTAATTAGTATTACCTCATGTCTTCAGAAAAATAAGGCATTCGCCTAAATAAATATTTCTAAAGAAGCGGAAATTGCCTTTCAATAATTTTCCATCGAAGCATATTTCATAACAGTAGGAAGTTTGCATGTATGTCTATATAATTTTAAGAAAAATTAAAAGCCTATGTAATATTATGGATGTCGTTAGCTTCGACCGTAAAGAAAAAAATCGATCCTCATTATTGTAAAACAAGAGTATGATCATAATTCTTCTCACTTACGCGAAGAGTTCATCCGATAAAAATTCATTCCATCCTCATTGTTACACAAGCATATTTTAAGATACGATAATCTGATTATCAATTCATTTTTATGCCTGCCGAAAAATAAATTCAAATCGCGTTTGTATCAAATTGTTAGCTCTTCAACGCTAAACAAATCTTCCCCACTCCATAAGGATCCGCAATTTTTGGCATCTGCACTCCAATGATATATTATACGCCACTCGCATGCTCCGAACCCTGTATCGCCCAAAGATTAATCACCACCTTTCCGCTCTTGACCGTTCTCTCTTTCCATCCTGGTTCAGGTGTCATCCACCACCGGATCGGGCGGCGGCGGCATGATTCTCACAGCCTCCACGCAATGTCTGTCATCCCTCTCACAACAACAGGGCGCCGAGAGCGTCGTATCGAGGACCGCCTCAACGCCTCCCACATCCGTTCCATCTTCATCTGCCGCCCCTCTGGTGCTCAGCCTCTCCCAGATACAGGGAGGAGGAGGACTCTTAATACTCAACAGCCACGGCGGCGGGACCGCCGGGAATAACGGAGGTGGCGTGACGTCCGGGGCTCCTCCGGGCTCCGTGGCAGTGACATCCTTCGTCTGCAGCGCCCCTCAGGTGCAGCAGGGATCTCCTGCAGCTGCAGCAGCAGCGGCCGCAGCAGCTGCTGCCGCCGCCGCGGCGGCTGCTTCCACGGTCAACAACAGGCGCTCCAACCATGGCTCCGGTGGTCAGAAGGGATTGAGTAACTCCATGGTCCAGTCAGAGAAGTCGGTGGTTCTGAAGCAGGAGGCGATGGAGACGTCCTGCTGCATACAGAACGGAGGTTCGTCCGTGAATGAGTCCATCAAGATGGACGTGACGAATGGTAACGTTTCATTCGATTCCGGTTCTCCCTTCTCCGCCTCAGCGGACTTGTCGGACGGGAGCAAGCCTCCCCCTACTCCGAAGGCTATGGACACCAGCAGTGGTGACGGGAGTGGTGACTCCGGAGGTGGTCACGGGGGAGGGGACGTAGCGTTCTTCAATGAGACGTTGGATCTATCCCAGGAGGATATCCAGAAGACTTTATCTGCCAACATGCCATCCTCATGCGCGGTCGAGAGGAGGTTGGGGGCTAGTGGTGGGGGAGGTGGAGTGCGGAAGGTGGACGCTGCTTCGGACACTCTGACCCTGAGGCTGCACACCCAGCAGCAAGAACAGCAGCAGGCTCAGATGTCATCGCCGGACCCCGTGACGGTGGTAGGTCACGGAAGTTCGAGGTCACATGGTCATGTGAGTGCGCCATCACACCACCACCATCAATTTCATGCCCACCAGCACCATCTGGTGAGTGATGCTGCTGATCTCAACCCAATGGATTTCATTGACAATGATGTGTCGCCACCTGATGATGATGTGTTCGTCAACTTGGACGCCTTCGATATGCTGGGGGATTTTCCTGAACTCGAGGTAAACACTGTCAACTGAATTGGGTTACATTCGGGTGTTGAAGATATGTTCTGCCAGAGGACATAAATTGAGTCTTACTTTCTTGTATAGTGATTGTCACATCAAAAGATGAAATTTAGTTATTAAAATTTAAGTACAGGTACATGGCACAGATAATCAAAATCATACTGTAGAGAATAATTTAAATAGATATATTTAGTTTATCAAGGAGGCTAGAAGCAATGTTTTCCTTTAAAATAGGATTTAAATCCAAATTGTACACAAGGTTCATATTTTTATGATGAGTATACTAGATTCAAATAGTTGTTTTTTTCCCTAACTGGAATTAAACATTTAGTAAGCATTATAACTTGTTCTTTCTCAATTGATTTGTTTTCCTTTGTAGATTTTTTCTGAGTGGGAATCTGACTACACAGATATCCTACCATACATCTTTCAAGTGTCAATTATTAGGTAAATAACAGGCTCCATGCATATCCATCAATCAAGATGCAAAGAAATTCTCTATTAAAATTTTGTTTTTTTCGTAGGAAAGATTTACCAAGTTTATTAGGTATAATTATACAGATGAGATGATTTTGGGGATTTTATTTTAGAAATAATAGACACCATTTAAGGTATACTTAGTAGGAAATGACATTATGTTGTCTATTGTGGAACTTAGTAAAAACTTGAACTCCTGAAATCAAAAAATGAAATTCTGAGTTTATTTCAAAATTGTAATAATGAGATATTTAAGAAGTGAGAGATACTTTTACTTATCATCAAAACTTCCCTAAGAAGACCAAATAATCATTTAAGTAACCTATGAAATTATTTTCTGCAAGTTTTTTTCATAGATGAATTTGTCGTATGGCATTCATTTCTTATCACAGTTCATTACTTCTTTCTGAGACTCTTTTGCTTAAAAAAATCCACTAAAAATGTAATTATTATTATTGCTTCCTGTAAATTTAGAGCTTCATCAAAGAAGTAACTCAAGCTGTAAGTATAATTATTTCTTTTGAATTGTTTAACTATTAAACTTACAGAACAGATGCCATAGTTTGATCAATAATGAAACATTTGATATAAAATATGTCATCATCAAATCAGCTCATTTAATATTTGTTTATGTCATAGGTTTTAGAACAAAGTGCCAGCTCTATGGCTGGAGGTGTAGTAACTGTGGGTGGAGGGGACCCTGGTCTTGGGGTTGGTCTTCCAGTCACACCAACTTCAGATAAAACTAGTAGCCAGTCATCCTCACGTATGGATTACCGAGAAGGAACTGCCAACATTACAGACTATTCCCCAGAGTGGGCATACCCTGAGGTAAATATAAGAATCCTGCTCTTAAAACCATATTAAATGAGAATACAAATGATGTATGAATACATGGTTATTGCATAAAGATTAAAAGAATGTTTAGCGAATTGATTGAATTGCTTGAAACTTGTCTTTTTGAGGATGTTCTTTTTACTTTACATTTTATGAGCTTATACGTAATTAATGTTATAATTATTCAGGTACTAAGAATATTTCAATTTTTAAACTTGTAAAACATGTGCTTACAGAATTATTTTAAGATTTCACATTATCTTTGCATTGTAGCCATTTGACTGATGTATATATATACATTTATTTCTTGAAGTCATAACATCAATGATAATTATTTATGAAAATTTTACAGTACATCAAGTTTTCAAAATATTTATAAAAATTGTAAGATTTAAAAATATATGTATGAAATACCTACATGTTTCCTTTGAGACTTGTTTTCAATAATTTCTGAGTGAAAATATAAGAAATAGTCTACTCCTATACGTATTAATGATTCTATGATTGTAGATGTAATTTTCAAGGCAAAAATCTTTGAACTGAACATATTTTTAACAAATTAAGTCTTCTTATTTAGATAGTGCAATGCAACAATGTAATTGATCTTTTAAAGGGAGGAGTTAAGGTTTTGGTAACTGGTCCTTGGTATTCCACCACTTCCCCTTACACCGTGCTGTTTGATGCTGTTCCTGTGCCAACGACATTAGTACAAAGTGGAGTCCTGCGATGTTTCTGTCCTGGTTTGTATACACCTTCTTTTTCTTCATACAACCACCACTTCTTTGTAGCATTGGATTTTTTCAATTGATCTGATCTTCTTCACAGAAAATACAGAACATATCAGAATTTATTTTTATCCCCATTATATATCTGGATTAAATAGAAGAAGAAACTTGGTAGTCTAAATCTTACCCAAATTTTCATATATTTATGCATTATTCATTTATATATAAATTATATTTTTATTGTATGATAAATGATCAATTTTGTTTTTTTACACTATTCGATGCATTTAAATGTATATTTTTTCTTTTTCATCCTCTTATTTTTAATAGCATCATCATTTTGTAAATTAAATATTTTAAGAACGTTAGAAAACAAAATTCGTGTTGTAACATAAGAATTAATTTTCTTTGTACTCATAATGAAAGGTATTATTATCTTTTCATTTCAGCTCATGAGGTAGGATTGGCAACATTGCAGGTAGCCTGCGAAGGGTTTGTGATCTCCAATTCTGTGATATTTGAGTACAAAAAGCCTACAAAAGAAGAAAAGGGCAGAGTGCAAGAGCCAAAAACAGCAGAGCACAGTAATGATAACCTCCTAAAATTCACTTTACTACAGAGGTTAGAAGCAATGGATAACAGGCTGCTAATCAAGCAGGAACCAGATGGTAGTGAGATTGTAAGTGTAACTCTTTTTTATCCTTAATTTTAAAATGTTATTCACATTAGTAATGCTGTGTTCCCTAAATTTCCCAATGAATTTCATTCAATCTTTGAAGTATTTTGATCTATTTTTCATCTCCCAACAACTTTTATCATTACAATTCTTTTAATTTTTTAGTATCCTACATTAATTCACTCTCCTTAACATGACTCCTCTCCTAAACAGTATTTGATTCACCCTCTTCTTCTAACTAACTAATACGAGATCAACCAGAAAAAATGGTTAGAAAACAGAATTTACAAGATGGTAATAAACAATATGGATTTTATTTTAGGAATCAAATGCTCTCCTCAAAACCATCTTCAGCCCTTCCTTGCTTGAATTAATTTCAGTTTAACTTATTTATCAAATCTCTGTAAAACCTACAGCTCAGCAGGCTTAACATTTTTATAAACTCCTCTATTTTATAAGTTGAGTTATTATTATTATTCATTACTGTCATAATTCATGACTGGCATCATTTAATGCATCCCATTATCAAAATTAATAACTTCATTATACTTTGAGTTATATCCTTCATTCTGAAGTTGTTACCAATCTGTTGCAAACATTTCGTTGGGACTACTTTCTGCAGATACAAAGGAAGTTCAATTCAACAAACTTGATTTTCATCTTTTGAAAATTTTAAGTCTGTTTTATCACAGGCATTTGAAATTTGTTTTTCTCCCTACTGATTGGCTCGTTTGGATATTAAAATACCCTTACTTGCACACACCTCTTATCTTGCATGTACTCTGATTGCTTATCTTATTGAATCAAAAATATGTTAAATAAGTGCCCAATTATATTTGATGATAATGAGAATTCCTATGCTTACTGCTAACCTTGCCCTCATTCCAAGAACACAAGTAAGGTTATGTAAAACGTTTTTAACGATGAGTCCCACTCCAAAGTTATGACTATGTTGCCTCGATGCAATAGCTAAAACTTTCCTGTTTGATTTCATACTTCTAAATTTACTTTTCTTCTTTGAAATTGTTTAGATATATTATATTCAATTACTGGGTTCATTGGAGTTATTTCTTTAATAATGATAATATAAAAATAATATTGATAATAAAGAACATATCAGTTATATTATAGCTTAATTGCCTAGCTTTTTATCCAAAGTTACAAAACTATTTTATGAATTCTTACTATTTGAACTACAATTTGGAGCTAATTAATGATTTAAGTCTGGATTACCCTCCAGGTATGACTCTTCTAATTTATGGTTACTCTTTTAATATTACTGTTTCCATTTTCTTAACAAATTCATGATTTAAAATTTCAACTTCAGTCCATTTTCCTTTCTATGAAGGTGGAAGGCTCCAGCTTGTTCAATCAGGGTAATTTTGAGGATAGATTGGTGACATATTGCCAGGAGCTGACATCAAAGGTGTGGCTCTCCAATGGAGAAATAGATACAACATGTCTTGAAAGTCACAGAGGAATGACACTTCTTCATTTAGCTGCTTCTTTAGGCTATTCAAGGTAACTTGATTAAAATTTGTTACTCTCTCAAAATAGTTCAGTGCATGAATATAAAATACTTCTATGACAAATATTTGTCTTTTCATTTTGGGTCTTTCTGAAAATTTTGATAAAATATTTTACAATATCAAATGTATTGCATGAACACTGTTTTTTACTTTCTCCATATACGAAGTATAGAGAAAGTATTGTTTTCATGAAAAAATTCGACTTCGAGATTTCAACGGAAATACATGTTTTGGGGTCCCTAGAACACGTTTTGACCATTTTCGGAATGATGTCTGTGTGTATGTGTGTGTGTGTGTGTGTGTGTGTGTGTGTATGTGTGTGTGTGATAGTGGGTGCTCTAACGTGAAAACTATTAGTCGTATCAATACCAAACTTCATGTATAGTAGTGGTGTGTGTGCTGTCAGAGTTGATTAGTTTTTGGAGTAAATCGGTCAACCGGAAGTTGAGCTTTATTCATTAAAGCTCATTTCCGGTTTTCAAAATATCTCCATAAATATGATATATACGTATATTTTATTACTTATAAAAGTTTTAGATAATGTAATTTACTATAACTTTTGTATTTAATATATTTTTGTATCACGGGTTGATTAGGAGTTATTCGTGAAATACTGATAAACCGGAAGTTGCTGATTATGTACTTTGTGGGCGCTCTGGGCTCTATGGGCGAAAGGCCAAATTTATCTTTTTTCATCGAGCATGTCCCGAAAAACATTATTTATAATGTTTGTGACGTAAAAGATAATAATATATAAATTAATCACTCATCTTCCTAGTTTAGATTGAATATAGAATTCGAAATTACTGTCGTAGATAAATATTTACATCTTATATATGGAGAAAGTCATGTGCTGGCCACATCAGATTTTTATTTCAAATACATCACGTTGCTTATATCCTTTGAATTATTAATATTCCTTTTTATTCATTTACTCAAGGGAAATTATTCATACAAATCCAAATGTCAAAAAGGTTCAAATTTATCTCCTAGTGGGAGATGATATAAATGAACTAGTAGAATGAATTTAACCCTTTAACTACTGAATACTTTTCCAATGTCAAGTGCTTTCTATCTTAAATTTAATGTGGAAATTCTGCTTTTTCATTAATTGTTGCTTTTTCCTGACAACAAGAAGTTGTTTTTAAATTTAATAGTAAATTAACATGAAATTATAAACACTTTTTTTATATTTATCTAAATTCATGTATACATGTAAAAGCAAGGACACCAACTTGTAGTTTTGTCTAAAATCGAGCAAAGCAGTTAATGGATTAAACATGAATATAAATAAATTAACAAGTTGAATCTTACAAAAATATTGTTTTTATTATCAGTCATTCAGGATATTTTTTGCTTTGCCAAATTTTCATAAATACAATTTCAGTTCAATAATAAAATAGAATGGTTAGCTAAAAGAACAAGCTTGAAAAGTATTCATATCTTCCAATCATTTAATAAATATATAATTTAACAAAAAAAATATTTGAAAATAGTGATTCCTCTTCCAAAAATATCTGCTATTTTTCCAAATGTGTCATGTATTTTAGTTCTCAACCATTGTGTAATCAAATCATTTGATAGAATATTTTAGTATGAGAAGTGATAAATACTGATAAAATGAACTTATTCTTTCCCTATTACATATTACTCTATTTATAATAATGAATTATAAATTGTAGGTTAGTTTGTGCAATGCTTCAGTGGAGAGCAGAAAATTCATCTTTACTGCTTGAGACAGAAGTGGATGCTCTGAGTCAAGATGATGATGGATATACTCCTTTGGTAAATATAAACTTATTCAAGATTTAAGGAGATAGCGTTTTAAGTAAATATTCAATAATTTAGGTTTTTTTTACTTGAATTATATGGTAAAACTGTTTAATCCTATCAATATTAACTACAAAATGTCTTTATCATTCATTTCCTTTCATTTTATGAACTATTATCATTAAAAACCTCATTTAGGAGAACCCAAAATATGGAGCTCAAGTAATCACTTGAGTATCGTTTGCTCTCTTGGTTTTCCATAGCAATATGGTTTCCAAGATTGAGTGCAATTGATGCTTTTAAAATTTCTCTTTTATCTACACAATATATTTTCCATATTGCGAGTATCTTGTTTTTTAATCATAACAGAGGAATTGTAAATATCAAATGTGACATTCACTTTATGTGTCACAGTTAAGTATCAATATCTATGTGAAAAACAGTGTAAATGTCTTATGATATATTTAATCAATTTTTCTTTCCTTCCCCAGATGTGGGCTTGTGCCAGAGGCCATCGAGAGACGGCTTTAGTGCTCTACCAATGGAACCATACTGCACTTAATGTGCGGAATCATATAAGTCAAACAGCAGCTGAATGTGCACGCACTTTCAATCACTTTATTCTAGCTGATGAAATGGATAGGTTAGAAATGATTCACCTTCAACAGTTGCCTCCTCCTACACCAACCCCGACCCCCAGCCCATTGCCTAGTCCATCGTATACACCAACTCTCATGTCAGAGGAGCCACAGCAGCCTGCCTCTGATGGAGTATTTCTCCGTCCTGGTGCTGTCACTAGGTAAGCAATAATAATTATAAAACTTACAACTTGTGTAATTCAATTTATCATATAAATGCTAAAGCTGATTGGGAAAGATGAAAGTATTATATTTTCATGCTAAATATCTTGCAGATCTTCATTTACTTGTTTACTTACAATTTTATCAGAAAATGAAACTAAGGATCATAGATAACTTGTTTTTTCTGAAATAGATGAGAAATCTAAAAGGAAACTGATAAGCCAACCTAAATCTGATCATTTCCCTTCGATGTAGTAAATAATTAAATGTTTGATTGGTACTGATCCTCTATAAATTCTCCTAAAACAGGAAAATTGCAGTTTAATAAAAATATCTAAAACAAATTTCCAATTCTATATAAGCGATATCTTATCAAGGTAAAATAAACTCTGCAAGATCAATTCTTTGACCTTAAGAATTTGATTTATCTTGTCCCATAAAATTTCCATTCATTTCAATGATGGTTTAACTGATGAAAAAAAATCCTAAAGCCTTGTCTTGCCCCAGCTGGTTGAACCAGCTAGAGATTCCTCAAATTTCTTCTATCTTTTAAGTTTTCATTTAATATTTATTTTGTTTGCTTCTTGTATAATTTTCTTAAGCTGTAAACATTTATTCTTTGAAGTTCATTTAGTTATTTTGAGTTTTAATTCTAATTAAATTCTTTCTGTTTGTTTCAAGCATTTATGCATTTTTATTTACAATTTGCACCATGTGTCAAGTTTCAAAAATGTTTCAATAACATTAAAATCCATTGTTCATCGCACTTGCTCATTCTCAGCAATAAAAATAAATATTGTCCTGAAAAATTTATAAGAACATCATATATCCAAAACCCATTGCAAACCCAAACATTATACAGTCAATTACATGTATATGCCTTTGAATAAAAACATTCATCTGTAAAAATTTAATGAGTTAACATCCTTACTGCATTGAAGCACCATAGTTAAATTTCTTAAGTGAGCATAATTTCATAATACATATTTACAAAATATTTAATCCATTTTTTTTTCAATTTTACAGCATCAAAAATATTTTAACAAACATATTACCTTACAATTATCATTTATTAGAGTTTTAAAATCTCCAATAGCTGTTTTTGTCCATCCTTACTTATTTTTCTCTTTTTTCCACATTTTCCTTGGTGTTTTCCTTATCTCTTAGATTCTATGAGTAAATTATATCTTTCCTTCATTTATAGAGGAATTAAAGGTCAGTTTCATATCTCACTGAGTGAGAACAGACCATAATTTTCAAATTATGTCTACTGGTGGTAAGACATAGTAAACAAGGAAAACTTTTCTTTCATACATCTCATTACACAATGCAGAAAGCACAGTGATTGGCTACCAATCTCAATCCATCTTCCATGCATTTAGGCATTTGCTCAAAATTATGATTTAGCTGTTAGGACCTTGAACATCCCATTTGAACCGACTCATTCTCTGCAGGAGTGAGTCCCAGAAGTGTAAGACGCTAAGTATGGAGCTCCATGTGAACATTCCACCTGATGGTAGTGGGGGTGGGGGTCCTTGCAGCTCTTTGCCTAGTCCCACTGGATCCACCAGTTCTGCTGGGGAAGGGAGCACAGGAAGTGCAGGCACAGGAATCAGTAGTTCCAGACCTCATAGACTTGCAAAGCGACCGTCAGTTGATAGTGGCATTCATCTAGGCACATCGTCGTTATCCTCATCAACATCTGGCCAAATGAATATGGGAGATAATGGTAGTACCTATGGAGGACTTAAGTTCAGAGGGCGAAATGGAAGAGAAACACCAAAGTTATCAAGGTAATAAGCTTTAGCTCCCTCTGTGTATAACAGTCTTTACTATGGTATGTTTCTGTCTTATAAATCCCATTTATAATTCAGATCTTCTATTAATAATCTCACATGTGTTTACATTTTCTGATAATAGCTCCCAAGCTTTACGCTTTACTTTTATTTTTTTGTCAATTTTTCCATACTTTTTAGTAAATGTACATTTTTCAATAACTTGATGAAAAAGCCTTCTTTAATCAGGACTTATATTACGGATAATTAAAGCAATATTTAGGGAAGCATCTTCACTATTATATCAAATTCAAGTTTCTAGGGATAATATTTTAGTTTAATTACCTTCTACATTGTCATGAGTTAAAACCTTTCAATTCATTGAATTACGTGAATCTGTGGCTGCCAGGTTTGTGGAAATTGAGGCGAAGGAATATGCTTATTAAATATCTCAGAATAGACCAAACTGTCATTGTATAAGTATACCTAGATAGCTTTTCTAGAAAATGTGATTTTGTATAATTTTGCCTTTCACTTTATTAGCTTATTAGACCAGATTAACAACATACAATTTTCATAAAATGACATTGTTGTGAGTTCATATTCATTATTCATTTATCATCATCATTTATTCATCAGAATGTTAATGGTAATATTTATATCTTAATTTCTTCGCCATTTATTCTTAAATACTTTAGATGACTTATGATTATATGGCTTTTTTGAGTCATGTATCTCTGTATTAAGCTATTCTTTTGAGCAATCTTTAATTCATTAGAGCATTTTTTATCTTTTCCCTATTCTTTAATATCATATGAATATTTGGTCTTAAATTGTAACATATTCATCGATTAGTTCTAATAATTGCTGTAAATTTCTATTTTAATGCATACAGGTTTGACAGAAGCATGTCCCTACCACTAAACTCTCCAGTCAACATTGTTGACAGTAGCACCAATGATAGCATTAGTTCTGAGGGGCATGATCTATCAAGAATGTCACCAGTTCGCAGAATGGATTTTGCTCTATGTAAGTTTTAGTACATTAAAATTACTTTTAATCCCTCAATAAGGAATCAAAATGCATTTACTCTGAAATATTGATCAAGTCAAAACATTCATGTCCATCTGCCTGGCTCTTCTTCATATTTTGTTTTCATCTATTCATTCTCTCTACACTACTATGATAATAGAAAGCAATCAGTTGTTGATGTTGAATGTGGTGAAAGTTGAAAACAGGTAAGTCCTTCACTAAACGTTACTATTACATCACAGTTCTCATTGATGACCGAAAAAGCATGCAAAATTGACTTGAGGTTAACATCTCCCGTATTTGCAAAAAAATTGTCCAAATATTTGGAACACAACATCTTCAAAATGGTAAAAGAGCTCATCAAAAATGGTAATTAGTTAGTACATAATTTGGCTCCATAAATTATTGCTGGCTGCTATACTGCATTGCTATGCTTGTGTTTACACCTTGGCATACTCAAAACAGAAACATATGACTTATAGAGATAGAGGACTGATGCATCATGCTTCATAAAATTTTGAATTTTGAGTACATAAATGAATTTTAAATAATTCATTTGTCAAAATTTACTTTTTTTAGCAACATTTGTCCATTTGACCAGTGCTTACATTTTGCATTTCATTATGATAAAATAAGTAGTTTTCAACTTTCACCATTGCACCTACAAAGCCTTGCTTTCACTAAACTTGAAATATTTGTCATGGTTTTTCTGCATTTTTGACAACTGTAATGTTTATTGGAAATGAAATAACTGATATCGGACAAAATTAATTGGTCATGAAGGATGTGGCTGACCTTTTTTGAAATATTTGTATCATAATAGCATATGAGGCAGATATACAACTATGATGCAACCATAGTTTTTATCAAATTACCAATTATTTGAAGTAGATTTAGCATTTTTGTTTTAATTTTTAGCATCCATGCATTGCAAGATGCAGTTTTAAAGAACTGGACAAACTTTCATATTTACAGAAAGGAGGAGTTTTATTATTAGTTTGCATGTTTGTCAGATTCTTGACAGCAGTAAATATTTTTGTTATGAATTAAATTAAAACAAACCTGCTAAGGTCTTCCAAATATGAGTCACCTGAGACATCGGATCCAACAAGAAGGTTTTCATGTGTAAATCAACTGAGGATTCTTATCACAGTTAACATTATGTGAGAATATCATAGTGTATTGTGGTCATCAGATTGCTTCATTCCCTGAATCCATTTCTTCCTTGTTCCTGCTCACCCTGATCACCAAAAATCCATACCATTTTGTCCCACAACCGACCCATTGATCAGGTGAAGTGGTGACTGGTCCAAGGAGTGAGAGTCCAATCATAGATGTTGAGGCAGTATCCGATGAGGAGTCATCGGAAGCTAAGCAGAGTTTAGTAGGTCAGTATGCACTTCTTTCATATGGATATTGCTCTACCACTTCCTCTCTTTGCTTTTATACAGATGATGGCAACAATGATTATTTTCTCCTCCTTCGAATTTCTATATTTTCTTCCTTCATTCTTATATTTCTCTTCTAAGGGTAGTAGTTACCGAAAGGGGCACACAGCAACCACTATAACATTTAGGTGACCATTTTTAATAAAGATCTGAAAGTTTGTGATTTAAGGAAGCAATTTTATAATAATAGTCAACATTTAAATGTGCATTATCCCATGATGCATGTATTTATTTTTGGTGATATGCTAGGGTACATTCCCAGGTACAGTTATATGGCATTTATTTTATCAATAAGCTTTTGAATAATTACCATTCATGGTTTTAGTGTATCAAATTCAGTAAATCATATAATTTTTTTAAATATTCAAGGAAATAAACAATCTCTGAAAATCTTTGTAGATGGATCAGACTGAAACATCAAAACTAAACTAACAAATACTCAATTTATCATCTGTAACTTAATTTTTAATATGCTTTTTTCTCAGTCATTGAATTGGAAACTTAACAGAACCTAGGTTAAATGACTTTCACTATAACTAAATTAGTTCTGGTTTTTCAAAGTTATACTCTGTAACTTGAAAACTCCAGTTCATATTGTACACATTATGATAATTTAAGTACATTTTAGGCCTGTCATGCTTGTTAAATACTTTGAGTATGATAAATTAGGAGTGCTGCACAAATTTCTTACAAAACTAATATCATATTTATTTATGGATTTTCTGTGATATTTTATTTTATTTGTTTTTTTTGTGTGCAATATTAGTCAATAAGTGTAATTTCAAGGTACCTCCTGATGAGCTGTATTTAGCTCAGAGAGTTTACCTGACTTTTAAATTTTGTTTATTTTTTCTAGTGTACAAAGTATGCTTTCTTCCAATGTACTTATTACTAAAGATATAATTTGTTTACTGTTCCTGAGTTGATTTGTTTGCTCTTAATTTCATTAACGTTGAAAGTGTACAATGAGAGATCAATAAAATTCCATTGATTCCAAACTATTTGCAGTCAAAAAATATGCTTTTCCCTTTACATAACAGATATAAAAAAATTTCAGCATCAAATCCAGAAACAAAAATGAATTTTACATCACTGTATATACATTGTTACTGCAGTTCCCTATAATACTAAGTTAGGAAGTCTTAGGTGCATTGTTTGTAGAGTTTATTTCAAAGACGATGTATCAAAAGTTCTTGCATTGAAATGAGATAAATCATAATTTCAGAAGATCACCAAAAAATTGCCTAAGTTGGTCCTAAATACCTTTAGAATTAAATCAGAATATCTAAATATGTTAGAGACTTGCGTACAATGGTCACCTCAAATGTTTTTTATAGATACATCTACACTATTGATGATATGCATTGTATTCTTGCATTAGCAGTAAATAAAATAACAGTATTTAGAATTTGCAACAGTTGTAATGCATTTATCATATGTTCTAATATTTAATTTTGGGTACATTATCTGCATGGGCAGCATAACTGAGGTTTGTATAATGAGAAAATGTTTTTGTTGCAGATTTATTGATTCACCTTAACTATACATTGAGTAATTAAATTTATGCTTGAAGATAAATAAAAAAGCAGAACTTTGGAACTATTTTGAGAAATTAACATTGGCTCTCTTTGTAAAAATTAATATCCTGTCATTTGTAGAGAAATATTAAGATATCATGCATTCAATTATTTTCCATTAATTTTTTGCTTGGAACCACTTTGTATCTTGTTATCTTTTCCTTCAGTAAAAAATTTGTATTTCATTTTAATAGAAGTTACAAAATTTCTAAATTAATTGAAAGGTTCACTTGAATGAAATTATAGAAAGCATGAGGAACACTGTTTTTATCAATCAGTCAATTGTTAAAATGAAATGATTAGTTGTGCTCAATTGTGTGTGTTGTGTTGAAATTGAAATGAATTTTCGAAGTAAAAGAAAAGAATATTATATTTGTGAATTGTATTATTCTTCATTTTCTGGATATTTGATTGAAGTGGATTAATTACACTGAATATCATGAAGCAAAAGCTTCTTGTTTTGTGTAGATTTTTCATATGCTTTGTGTATGAGAATTATTTTATCTGACAGCATGATGGTAGTTTAAAATGTTGCTATCTAGATGTCTGTCAATTCCTTAAAATTCAAACTCCAGTTTTTTGCATAAGTGTTACCTGTATTAGAGTCCTTAAGAATGTATGTTTTTCAGAAAGTTTTCCTTTTTTCAAAATCCTTTAAAAATATATCTTTTGAAACAATTAATCTAATGCACAATCTGCTATTTTTACATTTATTTATCTGTACTCTATAATTGTTGTAGGAGAGTAGTATTCTTACTTTAGAGATCTTGAATTATGAATTATTTTACTTAAATATGAATACATTAGGACTAAATAAAAAGATCTGTTGATAGATTCAAAATAAATACTTGAATAAAAACCATAAATTTTGGTCTGCAGCATTGAAACATAATGTTGCATTTGATTTTCTAATGTCCAGTTGAATTTGTCTGCAGGGGAACAAGACGTTAGAGTTTTGGCATTAGCTGAACAAATTATTGCTGCAATCCCTGAAAGAATCAAGGTAAGCTAATTCATTTTTATTGGAGTATAAATAATCTTTGGAAGTGAAGCAATATTTGTAATTGTTAATGACATCAGGTATTGCCTATAAAATGAATTATATTTGTGAGTTGAAAGAGGTAGAAAACAAACATTAATTGATTAAATATTGTGTCTCTAAAACTTCTCCAATTCCTCATATTATTTCTATATATCATATTAGAGAATATACGTGAATCTCATTGGAGAAGAAATAAAAAAAAATCTGCCCCAGCTGGGATTCAAAATTGGGTATCCCAATTGCTTGTTACTTTAAAAGCAACCAACTTTCATACGATATCTGAGTTTGAGTGCCAGTTACAGCAGTAGGATTCCAAGCATTTGAGCCATGTGTACCTCATTGCTTGCTTATCTCATTATAAACCTGAAATAAAATAGTCTTATTTATCCTCAACTTAGCAGTGTACAGGAATGCACTTGCAATTGCACGCCTTATATTCAAACAATGTATGAAGAACTACAGTTATATATAAATGACTCCATTTTCTATTCACACAGAATGAAAGTGAAGAGATGATGAGCCATGAGCCAAGTCCTCAACCAGAGTCTGCTAGCAGTAGTCACTCAAACCATACTTCAATGTCTGAACCATTCTTAGAACCTATGATGGATGAGCCTCCATCATCTTCCTTTGAACCTGCAGAATTCAACTTTGAATTTAGTGACCACAATTATAGGTATTACAATTTATCAATAAGACAGGTTTATATTTAAAAATATGTTACTCTTTTTGTACCCATTGTTTACTTCCAAGGTTTTCAATCTTAATATCTCAGGAAAATGTCTTCTCTGAAGTTATCATTGCATGGCTATCAACTTCGCTCTCTTGAGGTTATTGAAAATTCAAATTGAGATTTCTATAGATTCCACAACCAGTATATGCTTATGCATATCTCATTTAATAAGCAGATTGTTTTTTGTTGTAATTGAGTATAGCTATGCTATTTTTCAGTTACATAACACTTATATAGAAAAATTTCAGTTTAGTTGAAACTTATTTTTACTAACCTTAATCACAGTCTTCATAATTATTAAATTCATATATTTATTTGTGGGTAATATTAATAATTTGTGAAGCTAAGCATTATAAATCTCATTTTCTGGGAATATTTTAATAAATAGAAATGTAACTAAAAGTCTATGTTATTTATGGTTGCATGGTAAATTAGTATGACTTTTCTGTTGTTACTCTACATTTATGCTTAAAAATAGTGGTAATGCATTCCAGATCCAGTTTTAACCTATCGAAACCTATCCTAAAACTACAAAAAATACAATCTATAATGCTCATGCAGTTTTTATATCTTATTAAAACTAAAACAGTTATAGATATAGATGAATACTAGCTCAGGCTACATATTCCATTCTTTTTTTTATATTTTCACATAAGAAATGAATCTAACCCTATTTTTATACGGCTTTCATTCTTCGTAATATTTTGTTTGCCATATAATTCATATTTAAAAAATATTTCATCCATATTTTGCCAAGATTTAAATCCTGGAAATACTTACTAGTCAAATTACCCTCATACTTTTTAAAAAATTTCCCAGCCTATTGTAATTATTGTTGTAAAGTATATTAAACTAAATTATTTAATTAAATTAAAAAATATTGTAAATTGTTTTAAATATTGGTTAACATGCTCACTTACGTAGGACTTCCAGTGTAGACAACCACAAGCATTTTGTATGTAGTGTATGAGCAAATAAATATACAAATATAGTGGCATATACATGTATATGGTGCTGCAAATGGAGTGATCTCATGTCTTAAGGTGCACATTACATTCACAGGCCAATGATATTTTAATATCCGGTGCTCAAATTTTGGGATCATTACATTTAAATACAGTAAATTAAATCCTTGGTTTCTCTGGAAAATAAAGTAAAATGGGTTTTTTCAAATTCATCCCATGCCAAAGAAATTTCATCAGATGAAAAAACAAATATTTTTGTTTTCATTGTTTTGTTGTATTTCTCCAGATATTACGATGTGGGAACTCCCAGCTCCAGTCTTTCTCCAGCCTCCTCTAGTTGTCTGCAAAGCCCCTGCTCATTTACTCTTGATTCTCCATCTCCTCCTCCAACTACTGCTGATTTCTGTGAATTCTTCCAAGCATCTGGCTCCATGTTTGAAAAAGACTTTTCCAATCTGACTTTATCAGGTAAATTCTTTGTGATACCATTAAAATGCCTGCGTTTATTACTGGCACAAACATTAATTTGCTACTTTTTATATATGTTAGACCGAGAGCAGAGAGAACTGTACGAAGCAGCCAAAATAATCCAAAAGGCTTATCGCTCTTACAAGGGACGTAAGAAGCTTGAAGAGCAAGACAAAGAAAGAGCTGCTGCTATCTTGATACAAAATTATTACAGGAGATATAAACAGGTAACAAATAAGATGAATAAGTCATTATTTGAAGAGATTTTAAAGAAATTTCATTCATTTTTTTACTATTGCTTTTCACTAATTGTGTTTGACCTAAAGAGATAAAAGTAAATAAAATTTGATAGTTTTATTCATATCAATGGTTTGTTTGACCATAAATAGATAGTCATAATATATGCCCTCAATGCTTAATTTTAACATTGTAGAATTCAATTCTGATTGCTTTTGTCCAATTTATAGATTTACTTATTTTAAATGTTTTCCATAGCAGGTGGGAGCTAAACATTCAACATTAATAAGCTACAGCTTAAGTAAAACCACACAGTTCTTCATAAATTCCACCAAATTTTTACTTTATGATCATCTGGTTATAGTTTAGTGTAAATAAAAACTTTACATATGAAGTGAAACTATCACACTTATATTTCTGATTAGATATTCCTGAAAAAAAACACTAAACTAATTTCTTTTATAATCAGCTTGGATTTTCTAATGAATAGAAGTTGGGGTAAGTAGTATGTTGAATGAATTGGATATTAATCTAAATTGAAATGTATATTTTCTAAAAACAAGAAAACTACCATATATTTTTATGTACATAATTTGTTTTTACTAAATATGTGTTAGGAATCACTTTGAGGATGGAAAAAATTTAAGGAAGATTTTAATTGTTTCTGAATATGAAGTAGAAATATTAAGAGGTTAAAGGGAGCCTTGGAGTAACAGAAGAGGGAAATTTTTAGGTCATACTTCTATTTATGTCATACTTCTTGTGTTATATTTCTTCCTCAGATTTTAGTTTGAATTTGATTTAAAAATAAAGTTATAAGCAAATTTAACCAATAATATTGTATTCTTCACTTTATCTCATAGATTTCAATCTTTTTCTTCATCCAGTACGCATACTTCAAGCAGATGACTAAGGCAGCCATGGTAATTCAGAATCAGTACCGCAGCTATTGTGAGCATAAGCGTTTCAAGAAGAGTCAGGAAGCTGCAGTTTGTATCCAGAACTACTATCGCAACTACAGGGAGCAGGAGAGAGGCAGGCAGAGCAGAGAGGGTACTCCGACGGGTGCTGGGCTCAAGTAAGTCCATTACCCAGCGGAGGTTTGCCCATTTAACAAACTACCTATACCCTTTACTACACCTTTTCCCTTCTTTATTCTCCCTCTTGGGTAGCGGACAGGGGCTTTTGCTTGCAATGGCCTGAAACATAAGTGTGCCATTTTGACTTGGTTGTTGTACTTTGATTTTTCTGTTCACAAGATGTGACTTGCCACAATCAAAACTTAATAAATTCTTTCACAATCTGCATAGCAATGTGTGAGGTGAATCTGGTAGTTGGCAGGAGTGTTTGATGCGTCAATGTTGCAAATCTACGTGCATAGATGCCATTGGTGCTTAACAGATTCTGTGTGCCTAATTTGCCTGAATCTGTGTATGGCTTCGTCCAATAGCAGGAAATGCATGTGTAGAATTACATGTTTCAGTTAAAAAGGCAAATTAAGGCTAGGAAGGAGATCAGATTTTATTCAAACTAATCCATTAAAACTGTTGTATCCGGAATCTAATAATTATAAACCATAATTTTTTTACAACTGGTAGTTTAGATGTTTTAATTTCTTCTCTCATTTTAGTCACTCTTATAATTGAAATTGCAGATAACTTTCAAATTAAACTTTTAACTCCTGAAAATATGAGGTTTTATTTATTCATTTTCAAGGAAAATGTAACATAATGGTGACTGTTGCTTAACTATTACATATATACACACACATCATTTTATATATGTTATTTTCATTTATCATGTAGGTAATGAATGCTCAGCTCAGGTTACTTTCAGCATTCATAAAGTCAATTTTAAGCTTACCTATACAGATTTCAAACTATCTAAAGCTTCCTCAAATTTCTCATTTCAAAACATTTTGCAAATATTCTCTCAAATTCTCTTTGTACGCCCAACCAGGATATTTGTTTCTCTAAATTTAGTGTTGACTTTCATCCAAATTGAGCATTATTTTAGATATTGTTTCTGAAGTCCCTATATTTTTTCATTCAAAATTTGTTTACCTATTTACTCCATACAAGCCAATACTGATTTTAATGGCATACAATAGTGTTGGCATTTGTACACCAATTGATAACCATTCCTGCTTCATTGAATATTTCTTCCAAGCAGGTGGTATGTTCTAAGTATCATCATTTATTAAAGCATATCACCAATATATTGCATCAAATTAGAAACACTCATCTTTAAAGATGATTAATTTCACTCAGGAAAAAACCTTATAACCATATTCAACACATGTAATTCTTTACTGAATCTTCATTAGAAATAGCATGAAATTGGTTTTTATCCAAATATATATTGATACTTAACTCATAGCACTATGAGATATTACTTAAATAATCTAAAAAATCTATGTACAGTCACATAAATTTACTTGTTCAAATAGTAAACAAATGATTCCTTGAATAAGAGAGCAAAGAAATTTTGAGTTATTCTTCTAGGTAATTGTTATATTTCCTTTGATTGATTAAAGATAAAGACCTACAGGTATGAGATGTTTGTAAAAATAACTGCCTGAAATTAAATTTGGAATATTACTAAGTGAGGTCACAGTATTCAATAAATTTGGTATCTCTGTAATTACTCTTTTGCCATATTACCAATTTTTAGTGTAAGCTTATACCTATTATCTCATTCAGACTCACAAAACCATATTAGATCAATGTTAATTAACTTTATTTTAAAATTGTCATATTGCACCATATGTCATTAAATTAGGTAGTTATCACAAATAGTATAATTTTTTGTGATTTAAATATTTATTTATAGATTCTGTTCTATGTATTTTTACTCTACAAATGGAATGCTGAATTGGCTAAAAACAACTTTGTAGCAAACAACTGATTTGGAAACTCCAGTGAACTAAACGTGATCTGCTTGAAATAAGTCAAATATGTACCTTGCAAATACTTATATGAACTTACAACTTACTGACTACAATAAATTTTGAAATGACTCTACTCAAAGTAGAGGTGGATAATTTAAGGTTAAGTATATCTTAACATTAGGAACTGAGAGTCAGTAGAACCTTTTCAAAGGATCTGAAGTGGAGAATAGTATGAGGAAGAAAATAATGCACAATTGTATAGCAGCATTGGCTTCAAACAAGTATTTCCTAGATATCAACAGCCAGGCCTATTTTTTCAGGGATCTAAGTAAAAATAAAATTGAATAGTTTTTTGGAGGCAAACAAGGCATTCCTAAAATTTAATTGAATCATAATTTGATGAGGCATTCATATATTATGTTCCTTATAGGTAATTTAAAATAACTCTTATCAGCTTTGTTACATCTAAGTTGTCTCTTATGCGCTGCAAATAAAATGCGTGAATTTGGTAGCCCTTGAACTTTAAATAAGTCTCATTATAAATAGCCACTGTAAAGCCATTTTTGTTTTTGTAATATCACCTCCATCTTTCACTATCTTTCTATGAATGAAAGGTTTCTACATGTTTCAAGTATTACATTAATATCAAACACTTTTAACATACGGTCTGTCTGTATACATTTGAGAGTAAGGATCTTTTATCCATTTATGGAAACATTGGGCACTATTTGATGATTTTTAATAAAATACTCATCGTTTTTGAGGATAGATTTTTTGTTTTGTCTCCTGATTAAATTTAAAATTATACAAAACTAAACTTTCTCTACAATCTTAAATTAAACTTAAATATAATGTAGGCAATTTGAGTTTAAAAAAACAGATATTAGGAGAGAATTTTTACCTGTAATTTTGTCAGAATTAAATAATTGATTTATTTTTAAATTGATTAACTTATGATGATCATATTTGCTTGGCTTATATAGTGATTACACTGAAAAAATTTTTCCTATTCCTGGAATAATTGTAATTTTTCTAATTCAGATATTGTTTATATGAGCTAAGCTGAGGCTTAAACACCATCTACCTACATCTGAAGTTACCAATTTTTTCGTGTTAAATTTTATTAAGGAAGCTGATATCATCTTATACAGTTTTTCATCTTTTCAGTTGTAATGATATGAATCCATTTCTTTCAATGTTGGAAAAATTAATTTTTCAGTACAATGATAAATTAAAAATAAATATGGAAAAGAACAGGGCTGCCATTTTGGCGTAATCCTAAAAGCTGTGTATTATTTGTATTTTTGTTATATATCTCTCCAAGTGGGAAAGAGCTTCAGGTGAGCTTTTTAACAAAATGAAAATCTTCTAGCGACCAGAAATAAAACTGAGCAAATTTATTTCATGACATAAACTGCAGGTTTTATCAATAATTTTTGTGGAGGCTAAGCAAATAAGTATGCTAAGTAGGATTTATTTTAATGCTGCTTTGTAGCTAGCCATTTGAAGAATCTGTGTAATATGTGTTGATTTTTTTTAATTGTTGTCACATGATGGCTGGGTTTGTTTGTGTTTTACATTCTTCAAGCAAGCAAATCAAAACCTTTCCTTTCTAAGCAAGCCCCTTAACATTAAGTAACTTACTAAGTGTGCCGCAAGCCTTTTTCCCTACAACCTATTCTTAATTCTCCTCTCCCTGCTCTGGTGTAGTTGTGGTGGTTTTCTCTGGTTTGTCTGAGGTGCCAAAGATACAATGAGTTTGGTCAGTATTCATCTGAATGGGTTTGGCCTGTGTCACAAATTGCACAAGTAATCCCTGAACATCTATCTCTCTATCTTTCCTGTTGGTGTATCTGTTTTCTCTTTCTGTTAGTTACATGCTATTTGTGTTTGTACATGCATCTGTCTGTATGTGACCTGTATAAATAAATTGCTGCATGGTTGTGGGGGTGACAGTTGTACGGCTGCAGTGGATAGGATGCCAGGGATGGAGATGTGGGGTCCATCGGTAGGTAGTCCTGGCATGTCATCCGGGTGCAGGCCCAGCTGGGCGGCTCCGGAGAATCAAGTGATGTCCAACGGTGTGTCTGATGCTGGCTGGGCCATGGTTGCCCATTACCCATCTCTTTTTGTCCCCTCTGCTGGCCGGTCATCCGGTCTCTATCTCTCGTAAGTCATTTACCTACTGATTGTTGCCTGTTTGATTAATGTTATGTTTGTCTGTTTGTTTGTTGCATGTTTTTTTTATTTATGTGACTGCATGCCATAACAACCCACAGAGTGTTTGGCACCATATTCTTTTCCCACTAGCCTGTTGTTTTCTTGCAATGTCAGCATACATTTACATTGTACATTAATCATGTAAATTATATTCCTTTAGTAAATTTTAATTTGCTTTATGCAAAATGACTTAGCAGTAATAATACTCTTGTGGCACTTGATAAAAACACTGAGCTTATACTTCTTAATTGTATTCTGCATTGAATTTATTTCAATTCCTTGGAATTCAGCAATATTATCATTGTTAATACTTTTTCTTTTCTCATTGACAGAAGGACCTACTCTCAAAGGAGGCAGCATCAAGCAGCAAGGAAGATTCAACAGTTCATGCGCCAATCTAAGAACAAGTGAGTGACAAATAGTTAACTAGAGCAGTTTTATGTACCTCTTCTCTTATAGCAACAATGGTCTTGAGCAACTTGTCATAACTATTACAAATTTTGCTAAGTTTACGAGCAAATATCTTGTTTATTCATTAATGATTTAAAGGAAATTTTATGGTCGAAGCAACTGGTTAAATTACCAAAATCAAATAACTTCCATCCTTGAAAGCCTCACCACCCTTGCTTAAAATCATTTTCAATTTTTAAACATCAAAATCATTACATCAGTATGTAATACATATTCCATGTTAAATACTCCGTATAAGAGAACAGTGCAGTTGTCTCTTGGCCTATTTTGGACCTGTTATGTTGAAAATGTTGGTTATAGAATCATTCCTGGGACAAGAAATCGATGAAGTTCTTTGATGGAAAATTTGATAATTTCAGGGAAAGATACTTTTACAGTTTAGGTATTTATATTACTCATTAATCCATACATTTTTAAATATTCATAAGATACATCAATTTAAGTCTATATATTGTGATTGTGTCTCTGGAAGGATTATTTTCTTAGTTGTATAGTCTTTTGGTGTTTTTCCAAGGTGAGACCATTCTCCAATTCAAAACAATAACCAACCAATATTAGTTATGATATCTCATTTCCAATCCGAGTCTATCCATTGACTACCTAGGCTTTAAAAATTTTTAAGATATAATCTATTATTTCTGGAAAATAGATCTATATAACGTATTAATTGATTATAATTCCTCTTTGAATGCCATCAAAGCTTATGGGATGTTAGTCCAGGAAATCCAGTAAGTATTGTAATGATGTAAAAACTAGTATTTTTATCTTATAATATGGATATTAGAAACTTCTGGTATCCATTACAGCATGTACATTATTTTCTCTTAATTTCCATTGCTTATTCTTCTGAGTATCTACAGAAAATTGGTGTTAGGATATTTTCATCCTATCAACAGTATTAGATTAACTGCTTGATTTTGATGTTTCACATAGTACATTTATAAGCTAGAATTCTTAATTATTCTTTGATGTTATGTAGCTTTGATAACTTTTTTCTGTTTAATATGAATTTATTTTGTGAAATCATGATTTTCTTCAAATTTAAGAAACAATTTATGTTAATACATCTTTCAAACCTACCATTCAGATTGCAGAGAGAGCGAGCATTGGCAGCAGAAAGAGAGAGGCAGGAGGACCTGTCATCATCCACGGTGGATGTCCAGCCAAGGTTGCACTCTCGAGACAATTTGGCCTCCACCGATCTAAGTAGATTGAGGTAAGATATGCCTTGACTATCTACTACTATCTATCCACTTACTCTGATTTTGGAACTGTTTTATCCATTGAGGATATATTTAACAGATCTTTTACAATTCAACTGTAATTATTAAATTTAGGACATGAATGTACCCTAATTATTGGTATATTACATGCATCATCGTATTAAAAATGCATCATGATTTTAGGAAGGGAATTTCATTACTAACTCCTTCACACATCAGGGCATCAATTCTGTTATATTTCCAACTCCGATATGACTTTTTATATGCTTCATTTTTACATTTCTGTTCAACCAATATGTAGGGCAAATTATGCCTTATATTGAATCATGGGCCTTGTAATCTAGAAATTTAGTTATACAAATCTTATTCATTGAGTATGTTCAAGAATGTCCCTTTCAATATTATATTTGTGATTCATAAAAAAAATGCAATAAAAGCATAGTGTTTTAAGAATGTTGTTTTATAAATTTTAATTCCATGGTAAGAAGAACAGAGACTTAGAATTAAAATGAAAAATAATAAATTTCTTCTATCAAACTTGGTCTGAGATTTTGTCATTATATTTTCTCTCACACAGAAAGGATCCAAGTAATGTCGCAGGGTTATCAGATGATATGAGTGGAGGTCATCTGTGCATGGACAGCAAAAAGCATAAGCATTTGTGAGATGTACCTGTGGCAATTATAGCCAGAAAATTTTGCCTCCTGTAAACAGAGCCTTCTTGATGGCTGCTTGTTCTGTTCATAAACCTCTTGTTAACTTGTCCAGAGCTCATTAAATTAAGGGAGATTTCTTTGAAGGGATCCATGAAGAATGGCTGAAGTGAGAAATGAAAAAAGGTTTTGTGATGTCTACTGCAAGTTTGGTGAGAAGGAATAAAAAGACGGAAGCAGATGAGGAAAGACTGCAGCAGTTTTAAAATAAGGGATTCCAGCTCTTTGCTGAATGCTTCAGAAGCTATGTGATCAACAGCATGATCCTCCAGGTTCTTTTTTTAATTATTAGGGAATAATGAAGGAAAGGTGGGTTGCGGTTTCTTTTACGTTCTATCTCAAATTCGAGATCACTTGGACAGATCGATTATTTCAATTTGAGTGTATTTTATGCATTGCCAAGAATGTTGAGACAGCTACTTTCAATGGTACTTTTGACACAAAGATAATTCTTGAAATCTAGTGGCTTAATTTGGAATCCATACCAACCACTTTATGAAGGTGAAGTTAGAACAGTTTAATCAATGTAAGTTGGTTGGATTGTGTTTGTACATTGTGTAAGGATAACTATTATTTTTGAAAGACAGTTTCCTATTTTTAATGACATTGTTGAATCGGTAATGCCAGAATACTTTATAATTTAGGTATTAATAGGGAGAAAAGTAATATTAGGTCAATGTGGACTGTGATGATGAAATGGGTGCAAGATAGAAAGAATATTTAGCATTGGGCTAAATTGGTTGGGACTTAGGCAGCCATTTCATAATGACAATGGCGTAATATAAAAGTTGATAATGATCAGCTATGGAGTGATACATAGAACTCTTTACACATTATTCCTCTTCGTCCTTCATGATTAACATATTATTCACTCTTTCATGTATTTACAAAATATTTCATTCAGACAATGGAGAAAGTTGTGGGGGGAAAAATAATGATTTTTTGATTGAATGAGTGTGATCAGAGCTGGTACACGGTAACATTCTGGTATATTATTTTTTCAGTAGTGTTCATTAGACACAAAGAGAAAATCATCTATCTAAAAAAAAGTCAGAATCAGTTCCACCATTTACGAGCTTCACAATCAGTTGTCAGCACATTTTTAGCCTTTCTGCATTCTGGCATATTGCCTTAGAAATGTAAGTTAAAGATATTAGTAGCTATATTTGAAATATATTTCAATTAACATACATATAAACATATATTTTTGCTCCCAGGGGAGAAATAATATTGAAGTGATTACTGTAATTTGTACTTTGTTTTAACAGAAAGTGTCAAAATGAGGTAGTTTTGTTTTTCAAATTTCTTTGATTATACGAGATAGTCTAATACATTTCAACAGAAAAGATTGCATAGGAAAAATTTCATTAGAAATGCAAAACACTGCCATTTCAAGGTGGCATCCACTTAGCAGGAATGTTGCCAAAGGAGAGGTGCACAGATAGTCTCTTATCTAAACTGTATAAAAAATGTTTTATCTTAAATTTATCAGAGAAGAGTATTACATTATATCTTTAATGATTTTAATAGATTTTCAAAAAAAAGAAGTGCTAGAGGCATTCAATCAATAAAGTTAGGTTTAGCAGGATACATATTAATCTTCATAATATTCATGTATCACATATTGCTGCTATGCCTAAATGACAGCTTTATTTTCTATTCCACTTCCAAAGGAGTGCTTCAAAGATGAAATCCTTAATTTTTTTGTTTATTATGCTTTCATGTATAAATAATTATTGCATTGTTTTATTTTTTGGCAAACATATTTTTGCATTCTCAAATTAATTTGAGAACACATACCTATTTTCTTAAGTTATGAATATACAAAAGGGATTATTTATTATATTTGCTATTTTTCAGTGGCACTTTTGATATTAAAGGCTGACATGTATTGTTGCTTCATCAGATTGTAATTGTACATGAGCTCACTCATGATAGCAAAATTGTAATTAATAAGTCATTGAAAGCATGTACAATTCAACTAAGAAATATATAAAGTGTCATATTAAAAATTTTTGACTCTTCAGCTTTGTTAATCATTCAGTCAATAGATATTAAAATTAACTCTTGTACAACAGTCCTTCGGAGTCTAATTGTAGCACATCCATTTGCAAATATTTTTTTTCATAAACAAAAGCAATACCACACTATGTATGTACATGTACCTTATGTGCCAGCCAATTTGGTCCGGGTATGACAACTGTATTTCATTCACTATCCTTGCATTATTGCTGAGATTAGTTTGAATCTGAATAGTTTATAAAGCATTTCCATCTTATAAACCAACTCTTGTAGTTTAGAGTGTAGTATACAATCGAGCGAAACATTGCATACTACTATTATTTTACATATCAAAAGTTGCATTCAATTTTGATTAAAATTATAAATTTTCCAAAGGGAAGAGTTATTTAATATATGATATTTAATCCTAACACACTTATAATTTATATTTTGCATGTGGTTCCCTTCTTTTATACTCAAGTACTTTAAAAAAGGTAGTTCCAATTAAATAAACTTAATATGTGGTCTGAGAGCATATTATATCTTTAATCTTCTTGAACAGCACTCTTTAATCAGTAAGAATATTTGGTTTCAGAAAATTAGCCTTTAATTAACATGGCAATCATGACTTTAAACATACTCTTCTTATCATAGAATTAACACAAAAATTAATTTTTAACTATTATTGCTGGAATAGAAATTAACAGGCATTTTGATTATTTGAAATATACTCTAGTTTTTCAATACTACTATCAAAATCTTTATCTCGCTAAATATGCTACATAAATTGTTAAAAAATCTTTTTCAATCTTCACATTATGAGCTGTTTTGCAAGAATCTACCTACCTACCTTTAAGTTCGACTTTTAAAATCAGGCCAAAACTGTACATAAGAATAGCTTTTACAAAGCCACATGGGAAAGTTTTTCAGATGCCTTTTGAGAACAGAAAATTTCCCATTTCACAGAAATCTGATGCAGAGGGTTATTTTGGTATACAATTCTTCGTAGGTGTCTTCTGAATGTTGTGAATCAATGTTTGGAAAATATCTTATTGTCCGACTCCTCTTTCGATGTAATATGTTGCATCCAGTAAATGCTCACTGGGGAAAGAATGTGAAGTTCATAGGGGTCAAAAATTTGGAAGGTTTTAAAATCAACAAGATAAAAAAATCTAAATTTCTCAAAGTTGAATGGTGATAGCCAAGAGTCATTGGTTTGGCTAATTGTTTTTATAGGAATGAAAATACTTCTTTCAAAAATGGCTGAAATGTAGTGTACAGTATAACAACAAAAAATTACTCGCTTTTGGATGGATGTGCTAGGACATGCAGCACACTGCTGATTTTTGACAGCAATTTAGTCCTATCTCCGACTCCTATCCTTGTTTCTAAATTGTGCTGCAGTTTCATGATAAATGTAAGAAACAACTCGTCTGTGGTAAAATTAGCCATCTCCTCTTGATAAAAATACAAATGGATGATAAATCATGTTGAAGGATTACCAATGTGGGATGAGTGTATTACTTGGTGCTCAAATCATAGTTTATCTCATCATGTAAATAATTGTATATTTTCACCCAATCTCTTAATGTACATAGCTGTTGAGTATCTAAAATTTTATTCTGTAATTACTTAATTTTACTAAATTTAATGCGTTGATTGATAATTAATGTACAGTGGATGCTTTTGTTTTTAAAAAACAAAAGACAAGAGAGTTAGCCCTCTTAGAGAATTCTTTCATTACCACCATGAAAGAACTCTTGATGCATCAAAAGGGTGTACTTGCAGAGTGCTTGCTAAGGAATGGTGTGTGACTATGTTTGGAAAATAAGGTTCAGTTAGAGTTGATTATTTACTCTATAAATTTGCTTTTGTTTGGTACGTAACCTTTGTTTGAAAATTTTGGTGTGTGGTATGCTTCTTAAGTGCATCATGGAATGCTTGTCACGATAGGAAAATATACATATAAATATCTATATATAAAAGTATATATAAATCAAATTATAATTCATTCTTGTTCTTGGCATTATACATGTGTATTTGTGCAATCATAGGCAATTTTTTCTTGAACAAAAAAGAAGAATTTTTGTCTGGCAATTGGGGAAGCATGGGTAAATTTTCAAGTACAATTACTACATGGCAATACTATTGTAATCATGCATGTTTCTCAGATTTACTTGAAAATTTTCTGTAATTAATGTGTGATGTTTGTTTAATCATCGTGGAAAAATTGAATGACTGCAAGCATATGTCATTCATCTGGTCATAAATTTTAATGTTAAATTGTTTGTGTCAAGATATTAATTTTTATATTCCCCCTTCAATTTGTAAAGGTATGAATGTGTAAATAAGATTGTGTGTTGGTGTATGTGAAAATTTTCACATATGCTGGTAAGTTGCTGAATGCTTGCATGAATTTTTAATGATAAATTTTCATATATTCTTCCCTCAATAATAAGCCATTTCTCTGATTTATCGTAGAATAGAATTTATCAATTTCAATTATATGTATTGAAATTCTACTGGAACTATTTATTAATTTAACAAAAATAAGGAAGTTTATAGTTGTTACATTATGTAAAAGTATTTAATACAATCATGATTTATTCATAATTGTTCCAATTGGGTATTTTTCAGACAAAATTCCTGCATTTTCAATCTGCATAAGATTTATAAAATGAATTGTCTGTGACATTATGAAAAATTATGAACAGTTTTCTTCTCAAAATTTGTGAGTTTATCTAATAAATCTAATGTTTGAGATTTTGTTGAGTTTTTAAATGGTTGATTATAAAGTTTTGTATATTTCAAGTTATGGTCTACCATTGTAAATATGCGCTCTGGAGGCCCTTAACTACTTCATGCACTAAAGAAATGCTGTAAAACTTAGAGTGTGTTGTTATTTAATATTTGTTTACTTCCTTACATCAAACACGCAATTCTTCCTTCCAAGTCTGAAACTCGCACAATGGTAGCACCAGAGGTGTGTGACAAGAATTTGCTCAAGATTTTCAGTTGTTTCAGGCTAAAAATTGTGGAAAGGAGTCCAAAATTTGAGGCCATAAAGTCTGTTTTTATGCAGAATTGTATTTGAAAATTAGAATTAGGCAATACAATTGCATTACCAGGTATATAGTGACACCATAGCCTAAATCACAAGCATCATTGGCTCAATCTTTTAATCTAATATAGGCTTCAGGGAAAGTGCAATATTGATTCTATCTATCATAGGTTCAATCTTGAAAGGTCACAAAGTCCAGAATTTCTTTCATAAGAATGCATTTTGTGGATTTAGGAATTTTTTTGGGGTACTTCTTGGGATGATAAAGAATTGAGCATCTACATCTTGTTAGTAGATATATTTATAAAACATAAATGGCAAAGATTTCTGCCAGTATCTGCTTATAACCTATAGAAACATTCCCATAAGATATGCATTCTGGAGAATTTAAGAAACAATTTTTAAACCTGTCTCTGATATTATAGATATTTTTACTTAGTATGACTGATTCAGGTTATGTTTATTTATAAAGACAGCTGGATATTTTCAAAATCACCCTGAAGTCAACTTCATTTCATTATAAATGTTCATACAAAATAAAGGTAAGAGAAACTAGTCAACAACATTGTTTTACGTTTTAAAATAATTTTAGCATAATGTAGCTGAAAAAATCTGGATTAATAGAACAGATTATTTATAAGCCATTGCTAATACTATATTATGTTATTATTATATTTTAGGAAAAGGGTTTTCACACAAATCCAAATACTATTCATAAGATAGGGAGATCAGTGGCAGATGGTGTGGATGGAAATGTTCCAAAAACCAGTTACAACTGTTCACCAAACTTAAAGTGGATACTCATTTCGTTAGTTGAATCTTAGCGGCTTTCCATGTAATTATTGTCACAAAATTACTGAGGGGAAAAAGTGACACGGCAGCAAAACAATTGATAATTCCAAGAATTATGTACCCAAGCAACTGCTCTAATTAGGATTTGGCAAGTGGAAAGGTGAGCACTCATTTGTTCTATCACAATCATAATTACATGTGACGTTTAGAAGATTTCGTCCAGCCAGGGCGCGATTTCTCGGTCTCCAGCGATGAAAGAATAGTTAGATTTTGCCTCTACAACTAGACCTTCCATTGCTGTTTTTCTCCATCTTTCACTGTCCTGTTTGCTCATAATTTGCCTACTTATGTGTGCACTTTTAATTTTAAAAGAGTGGAACCAATTGCCACCTATAAAAACTCCGTCGGATTGTTTTAGCATTTTGGTCAATAATGCCGGTTTATGAATTTCGGTGGTCCAATGTATTTCCATGCGATAAGAAAAATGACGTTTTTATACTCGCTTAAATATTTCCCATTCTTAGTACCATATCTTGATGAATGTAACGTGTTACATCTGTTGGTACAAGAGGGACGAAAATGTACCTTTTCTAAATAGGGTTAAAAAATAAAGAATATTAAGGGTTCCAACTAAGGGTTATGCATAGTAATGGAATTCATACCTGTCAACTCTTATTAAATGCAATGAAGAATGTTATTCATTCTGCTTCACCTAAGCGGAGTAATTCCACTGATATTATATTATTCTGGTTCATTCAGAAGTAAACTACATCGCACCTTACCATTCCTAATCTTCCCATTTCCCTCTTCAAGGCTTTTGATAGCTAATGGTTGAGGGATTGAAGTTACGACCAGCTTATGACTTCACTGGCAAATAGTCTGATGAGGCGTCCAATTAGTTCAGGGCTTTGTGCCTTTCACCGTTTGAAAATGCACCTGATTGCAGAGTAAAGATCGTCGAATTAACTCGTCCGTGGTGCTTATCTGATCGGAAACTCAAAACCATGATATGGCATCGTTGGTCAGGGGAAAAAGGTTTCCTTGCTAGCGATGTCTTCCATTTTTGGAATCCATGCTATTGTGAGCTGTAACGAGGTTGACTTCAGTACGTTTTGAGAAGCGGTCCCCTTCGCTACCTCTCCGCTTTGACCCCTCCAAAGGAACCCGGTCGAACGTCTAAAGGCAGAAGGACTTCTTTAGCCACATATTGCTGACAAGGTAAGCTACTGCATTATAATTGTGCCGCGTAGTAAAGAGCCTTTTTCATTGCCAGTGGGCGTAGTATACCCCACCTCCGAATACCTCCACCTTTGGTATTCCTTCCCCCGTACTCATGCTGTGAGCCTTTTCTATACACAGCAGTGTTGTTTTTAAATTCTCTCAATTCACAAATTCCTTTGGCGTACGTATGTCACATTTTAAAGAAAAACAAGAGAAAGATTAGCGATGGCTGGCTACCACGAGGAAGTGAAGGTTGAATCGCGGCAAGGAGTTAATTTGAATGGGGATTACCGCCGAGTGCAACCTCCTCCGAGGAGGACTTACGCGAAGGCTCTCTACTACGCGGCACTATTAAACCTTTCTTTGCAGTTGAATTGAGGAGTTACGACGCCCAAAATCTCCTTCGAGGGTATGGTTAAGTTGAGATTCGGCTGGTCCTCCTCTGGAGGCGACAACGTGCCGCTAACAGGTGATGAGCGACTGACCCCCCAGTAATGGATTTGATCGCGTGTAGTCGCCTCTACGTAGGCTAAGCACCACTGGGCCGTATTCATGAACTTAATTCATGACTTGGCTAGAATCTCCGGATATAAATAGAACTGATTTGTCAAAAACAGTAAATTAAACATTTTGTTCACTTCCTTCAACACTAGAGGATAACAAAACTTGAGCACAAGAAAACTCGATCTAACTCAATCGACTGTTCTGATCGTCTCGGTCCCTAGTGTTCGATATACTTAAATTAATACGTCCTCTACATATATTTTACAATTGTTTAAAAGTTGTTCCAAATATGCCTCAGTACATCAACACACTTCTATGGAGTACAGTCACCAACTGAGCAGCATGTAATCGCCTGCAGTGGACGTTCTCAGTCTCCCATCGTCCCTCTCGCTGATAGTCGCACGTAGTCACTTCCAGTGGACGACTTCAGCGAATAATAGTAATAATTTAATAAAGAGTACGTTAACCAAATACAGTCGGACATCGCTATTTCGAATTACTAGTTAGTTTCCATCCGATTTCCCATAAGACCAATGTGTTTTAAGACCCACTTAACTCGAAGACTTTTCGGGTCCAACCTCCATTAGTTGAATTTTTCGAGGCCTTTGAAATACTATTCTTGGACTACATTTCAGAACACGTGTTTTGGAAAACAATGAAAACGAACGCAAGTTCTTATATTACCTTCGCAAGACGAGATTGAGGTGATTGTCGAGTGAAATGCATCAGCACATCGATGCCAAAAAGGCTTAACAGACATATTATAATTATTATTACAGATAAGATGCTTCATTGAATGTTTGTATGTTTCATTAAAAGTATCCTAATTGTATTCGTATAAAACGACAATATAGTAAACTGTTATTACAATCAAGCCGAAAAACATTTTCTTTGATTAACCGTTTCGTTGATTGACTATTACGCCGTTCTTCCTACTTCAAAAATTCTGGCACTCAAATTTTTTTTTGGTCCCTTTGAATTTGACTTAGAAGATATTGTCTGATAGATAGTACCTCTTTTTAAGCGGAGTTAGACTTCTAAGGAAGCCCATCATGATCATTGAATAACGATAGCTTAATCTTTCAATAGATCTCAAAGATGTTTGAACGTTCTTTGGCTAGCCGTGAAAGAAGGTTTTAATTATCCACTAGTGTCAAATTTCGTTAATGATCTACTTATTTTTAAAAATCTCCAAAATATGTCCGTTTTATAGTAACTCTTTCAAGTTTTGCGGTTTTCTGTGTTAACACAGAAAGCGCAACTTCCTGATTTTTTTCTGTTTCGTTTATCTTAGAAAGGGTATTATTTTGTTGAAAATCAATACAATAAATTCTGTAAGTCATTAGTTTTTTGGTACAAGTGAATCGTAAGAGTGAATTGTATTCCTTCAATGGAATAGTTGGAGATTATTGTAAAATTGATATGCTATGCATTAAATTGACATGCCTTCGGATGAATGAAGTTATTATATTTTTGGTTTACTAAGAGTTAATCAAATTGGATGGGACTGTCCGGGATTTGAACCCGGGACCTCTTGCACCCGAAGCGAGAGTCATACCCCTAGACCAACAGGCCGTTAGAAGATATTGAAATTTCGTTTAACTCTAGTCGAACCAAATAATTAACCTAAAGAAAAACGTTTTTGAGAATGCCCTCGGAAAAAAAAATAGAATAGCAGCTGCAAAGGTATACTTTAAATTAATCAAAGTCTCTTTATAATATTCAGAGCTCTATTAAAAGTTTGTGAAATTTACTAGAGCCAGAATAATTGAAATGTTAAGGAAGAAAAATGATCCTGCGTCGGCAGGGAATCGAACCTGGATCAACTGCTTGGAAGGCAACTATGCTGGCCATTACACCACCGACGCCAGATTGGTTATTGGATTTACGAAAAAATTGTATGGCTTCATTATACTATTTATACAGGTTTCTGCGCCTCATCAAAAGTGTAACTATCTAGTTGACGCCCAACATCACTGGTAATGCCGCTTCCCACACCTTTCGGCCGTGGCAACTGCGCAGCTCAACCGAGTTTTATGCGAGAAGTATTTGAGTGGTAAAAAAGAGCCAATTATTCTCGTTACTATGTAGTTTAAGTAACAAGGTAAATTCTGTTTTCCAATTTTTTTCAGATGTTTCTTTTGTATCATCCTTTTGCAGATTCCTATATTTTACTTAATCATTTCACATTATGCAAGTTATTTTTAATCGATTCTTTGATTGAAAAGATCCAGTGCTTGATTCTGTGAATCCTATCTGTTATGGATTTCGGGCTTTAGGGGAGTTAAAGCTTCCTCAGCGGGCAGGATTCCTATTTTAGAACATACAAGATTTTTTTATATAGTAATTCGTAGCTGTAAAAGTCATTTAAATAATATTGGAAATGTAAACAAATTCAGAAATTTTGGTTAACAGGAAAATAATGCGAATCCGATATATTTCGAAAAAATCAAATTTAAGTCGTTCACAATGACGAGATCTCCCCGGATCTTGAAAATCTTTTGAGATTTGTCACCGTAAGAAATTGCTGGAAGAAATCATTTCTTTCGCAAACGCATACACAGCAAAAAGCCGTGAATGTTTGGAAACTATTAAAATTGTACTAAAATTCTCCTAAATTATCAGGTAACATTTCTATAGCATCAATTTGTGATATTTAACTACGACTTTTTACTAAGTATATGCATCCCCTTGATACAGCTATCCATTATACCAAAAACAAAATCTTACACTCATTTGCTTTCTTACAAAACTCCCTCACGACACACATAAACTCAGACTTCTCGTTAAACATAAAATTTACGAGTGTCTTAATATTAACATTCATTTGGAAAAATTCACCTTAGAACTAGAATAAGATATTTTTCTATGGACCTAGGCTATGCGCAATGCAACATTGCAAATCATTTGATTCTGCGGAAATGTAAATTTTCTTAGGTAGCAAAAATATTTACTTGCCAAAAAGCTTACCTGAATTAAATCAATAAAAACATATCTACGTATCATGGCTCGGATTGAAAACTGCATTGGAAATGTGTAGGTTCACAATATTTATTGTACATACCAACTGCTTATGATATTGTAATGTTTTTAGAAAGGTAATTATCATCAAGCGTCGAGACAAGGTGTAATTGTAGCGGTTACTTCGGGAAAATTTCTATCAGTAACTATTACGTGATGAGGAATTTAAAGGGATGAAGCCGAAAAGGGAAAGAAAAAGGTTATATGTCACTCGTATGACCAATTCTTGAACATTCAACCACCGGGTGGGATCCGTATCAATGTTGTCGAATAAAGAAAATAGAAAGTCCAAAGAAAAGCAACTTGATACGTAATGGGTAGATTCAGAAAAACGGACAGTGTCACCGATATGTTAAAGATTCTTGGATAGGATGCATTAGATAAAAGAAGAAAATGTAATGGACTAGGTTGCCTTTACAATACTGTTGCAGGTTTTGATGTGTGGGATGGTTTTAAAAATTCAGTCGAGAAACCGGAATTCCTCGGAAAAGGTTGTCATGAATTTAAAATTAAAACTCGAAAGCAAAGAACGGACAATGTCCGTCGGATATAGCTAATTATTCTTTTCTTGTATGTATTCATATTAATTATGTATAACTGGTATAAATGTATTTATGTAGGAAAATCTGCCACCAGGCTTACAGCCTACCTGCAGTTTGCGCTTTAATAATAATAATAGCTAAAATCGAAGGTACCTGAAAGACTACGCATGTATCATCTTCATTCGCTAGCATGAGGTTGCGGAAAACAGAAACCTTCTTCACCAGCCGTTATTGCTTCATCGAGGATTACCTTAGTGCGTGCCCGTGAAGCCCGTCCACCGCCCGCGTTCGCTCGCAGAAGTTAAAATAAGCTAACTTTGGGTGGAAATCTAATGCCTGCCAGCCATTGAAATGGTCGATTCGCGAAGCATGGCCACAATTTTCGAGGTAACCTAAAGAATGGATTTCCATTTACCTCCCCTTCCTCAATAACTGAAGAATATTCATCTTTATTATTGTAACCACTCAAAGCGCAATCTCGAGTTGTTATAAAGAATTCTACCGTCGCTCAAAATTACTAGTTTAACGAACAAAATTGACGGAATAACGTTCCTTTTAATTTTTTATGATAGTCTAAGGAGTTCATGCAGCTATTAACGCAGGTTAATCAAATATTAGATAATCTCTTTCTTTGCTTCCTGTTGGTATGCATATCGTCCTATTGGGACTGATTTTCTAAAAATATTCCTGTGATAATTCAAAATGTATTTGTACTGGACCTTTGTCGAAAAATTGAATATATTGTTGACTTTATAAGTATCGACTTGCTTTAGTTACGCTGGGGGGGTATGATGCTGACCGTTGATAACGAAAAACAAGGTCGAAAAATGTGACGGTTGAAGTTTTAGAACATCTTAAATTGTGATAAATTTGTTCCTATTCATTCTTCCATGTGTGCAGTTAATGAGATTAATAAATTTTAATCGGAAATCCTCTCACCGTGTGCCATGCTCAAGGGAAGCTAATTGCTACAGTGTGATTTGAACAGGCCCAACACTCGGTTGAGGTCCTTTTGAAAAGAATGTTCTTTTGAGGTAGAAAGCACTCTGAAATTTTGGATTATCTAAAAATTATTCGTTAAACATTGGAGATGTAATAATATCGATGAATCTGTTACCGTTGGGCCCAGGTGAAAGTCGTATTATCATTAATCCGGCATTGCATCACTGTGCAATCATTAAAATGACAGTATTATTCAATTATTTGCCTAAGCTAATTTCCTTGCGTACTCTCGATTATCTTTCGGAGATTGAAGGCCCACGAATTACTTCCCGTCCCATAGTCGAGGAGCATTGCCTCGAAGACTCTCTCAGCTAATCAGCTGATCGCTAGGTTTAGCCTATCCACGGACTTTTCCGGTGCCCTTATTTTCGCTCCCACATTCTTAACTCAATTAGGAAACTAGTTGCATATGTCAATTGATCTTTTGATGTAACATTTCCTCAATTCAATTTATTACTTAAGTATCACTTAACTTTGCAATGGATAACAGTATCGAAATGCTTTCGATCGTGTAGTACCAAAAAATGTCTCTTCTCTATGATGTATTGCCACTTCTAAAAAATATTGAATGGTGTTACTGTCAAGTATACTTCGGCATCAGTAGTGATTGAAGCAATTGAATCGAATATTGTAATTGATTTTTAAATAGCTTCATCTTTTATTCTTAAGACTTTGTTTCTCCTTCACTCGTGGCTCCCTGAGAAGATCGGCAAAAATAGTTCGCATTTCCATGTCTGATAATTCTGTTTCATAACAATTGGATATAAGAAAAAGGCTCGCATGTTCTTTTAGGAGGCCTTCCTCAGAAAGTTCTTATCACAGAGAGGGTAACTTATCAAGATATATTCTTTCACATTTATAAGTGATCCTATATGAGGCAATATATTCTTAATTTAATTAAAACCACCGGTGAAATATATTTACATTCTCGAGTCAAACGGTTTCGATTGGAAGCAATATAATAGTTCAAACAGCCTTCTTTCTTCCGCGGCGCCTTCCTTTGCTCGTTAAAATCGCCAATGAAATGGAATTATCACGATGGAGATTGGCAGTGCATATTCAATTTTCGCTGTCGTCGGTTGTAAGAGAGAAGGACTCAGGTGCCATCGGATCAATTGCATGTTTCGTCGGTCGAGAGGAGTGAAATTTAGAGAATGCAAATCATTTAATTTAGAATTAAAATACAAAACAGATTAGACCTCTAATAGATTTTGCGAATCAGATTGGAGATGAACGTTCGGAAGTGTGGCGTCTCATATCTCAGTACGCTTATTCGTCCATCTGCTTTTCACCAATTTTAACTGTTCAACCAATATTAACCGACCCTTGAATTCCCTACACCCTTGCCGACTGATGGAACCAATGGAAGTCATTACACTCCGGGAAAAGAAAGTCGCTTGGGAAGACTGAACGAGACGTTACAATCCCTCGATCAAACACCTAATTAAAGCAAACAATGCATTGATCAAGGAAATATCCGGCCTAAGTCAAATTCAAAGGGACCTGAAAAAAATCGAGTAACACAATTTTTAAGCTACAGAAAATAGGCAGTCAAGGAAACGGGTTGTCAAAGAAAATGTTTTTGGGAGTAATTTGAATGATCTTTTAGTATAATACTATTAAATAAATATATTAGTTATTTTATTAAAATATTTATTAATAAATTAATAAATAGTTTTATACGAATTCACTTAGGATACATTCCGGATAATGTATCTTCGGCATGTACATTTCCTATGAAACAACTTAGCTATAGAGAAAAAAGTCTGTTATCTTTGTTTGAAGTCGATGTATCTTGCTATCTTCTCGATCTCGTATTTTACTCTTGAGGAAGATGAAATTGCATACGTGTTCTGTGCCCGAATTTCCGAAACACGTGTTCTGAAATTTAGCCCCAGAATGACACTAACGCAAAATTCGAAAAAGGAAGGCGGAGCCTATAAGTGTTCGAGTCAAGGTCTTAAAATACATTAAACTAATGGGAAATCGGCAGAAAGCTAAAGAGTGATTCAATTTAGGGGAGTTCGCAAGATTCGATTTTATTTGCTTCACTTACTCGTTCAAGCGGCCGGTGGTGAGAAGCTATCTGACTATGACTGAACGCCTTCAAGACAGAATTCCCTCAATTAAATATGGCAACGGTGGATCGAGGAGAGCCAGGAGACGTTGAGGCGACCACTGTCTCATCGGCTTCTTCGCCTAATTGCTAGGCGCAAATTTATATCCCTTTATCCCTCTATCTTATCAATTTACATCTTATCTGAACCTCTTTTTATTGTCAAACTTCTTATTCGTTCTTTTACATGTCTTCTTCTATTACATAGTGCACACTAGCAGAGCTTATAGTGAGTTTTCACTGATAAATAAACAATAATGAACTAGAGAGGCTCTGTATTTTTGACAGCGATAACATATTCACTGCCGATAGAAGCCTGATAGATTTCGCCTTATTCATAAATCCGCAAAGAATTACCTGTTTAAAGGGAAGGAATTTAGAGGGAGAATGAAAACTTTCATTCCAAGAGCGACCGCTTGGTTTTCTTCTTCTTCGCGGGCTGAAATTCTTATGACAGACTGGTCGTTAGATTTTCAACATATTGGCGATTTTTGTCCTGTAGAAGGGTTAGCTTTTCAGTAGATTTCGTAAGAGGATCTGTTTTCCATTTTAACAGCAACAGCATGAAGTGGGATAAAGTAATGAGTTATATGAATGTCAATGCATTTTAAATTTAATTGGGAATTTTTAGCAGTTTTTTTAATTACTTGTCATAAGGAGTATAGACGGCTAGATAATGATGGTCGATTAAAAGGCACAAGTACCTTTTTTTAATTTAAAATTAAATTAATTGATGACAAACATATTTATTAGATTTATAAAACCGATAAAAACTTCAATACCTTAAAAAAGCACATAGAGCTTATATTTAGTAATAATGTCGCCCTTTCCGGACGAAAATTCATAACATCTCTTCAGAACAAGAAAATAATTAAACGGCAGTTGAATGTTAGCAATTTTACACCATAAAAATTTGTTTGAAATTTTCAGTCGCAGTTTTTGCCAACGGTCATTCAACATTTGCAATAGCAAAGTGTAATGTCAGTGTGTGGTGTGGTAGTGGAGGGTCCCTGGTTCCTTAGCTCTCTCCATTTCTTTTTCTCGCTCATGAATTTAAAGACTTACAGAATTAATTACTCAGTGGATTGAGAATTAACTTAATAACCTCGAGGGATTTATTGTTTACAGGTATGTAAGCAGTCCACTGCACCGTATCAAGTTCCTTTTTAATTAAGGAAATAAGACTGTTGCCTCTCCTTTAGTAAAGATTGCCATTACCGTTGGTGAATGGTAATTTTAAAAAATTTCATTTTTGAGAGCAAGGCTTGCAAGGCATGGAAGGGAAAAGAGGGAAATCATGAACTATTCGCCCCTAAGTTTCCCTCCTCCTGAACTGCAAGGAGCTAGCCGAAGACGGTCTCTCTCCCCTTGCTGTACTCCTATCTCGCCACTGCCCTTACTCCCTCCTGTCCTCCCCTACAAAATACAAAGTTTTCCCGAGGCATTGATTTTATATTTCATCAATGTATTTCGCCTTGGAAAATCTTTGATAGATGCAAAAATAATAATAGACATGGCAATGACAATTAGGAATCATATATTATACGTGTTCAATATGGTGTCCCAAGACGTAATGGAAATTTTCGAAATTTATCTGTGGAATAAAAGTGAATACTGGGCAAGGGACTATCAAATGGAACACCAGTACACTGACTCCTCCTCCTCTGTTAAGAACATTGACTAATGAAGAGATAAAACTGTATGTGAGCAATGACTTCAAGCCAGTTATGAGAGTTGATGCTTTCCCATGCCATACACAGGCAGTTGAAAGATGCGTTAAGCAAGTGACCGAAGCTTCAAGTAAAGTATGTGGACACAGTTCCAGAAACGGCTATATTACAACCACATTACTGTCACACTCAGAGATTCCAACGTTTGTACACAAATCCGAATTTCGTAGTTTATCGATAGATAAAGACTAGAAAGGAAACATAAAGAGAGAGAAAGCGAAATAAATACGTACATTTTGTAAATAACACACCCTACATTGGATGGTTGGTTGGGTAGGGTGTGGGTGGAACTCGAAGTGCAGCCACGTCCCCGTTGTGAGTTTTGGGTCGTTTTGTAAACAAAATGAGCGAAGATCTGCACCAAAAATTGAATGTTGAAACAAAAAATTGCCAAATATTTACTATTAGAAAATTTCTAAATTATCTGAAAGGAAACCGCCTCGCTTCTCTGTCCAGTTATGCTACTCTGCTGTTTTTGACGAAGCTGCCCGACCAAATTCCACTTGAATTTCAAAGTTTATATTATATGCTTGGGTTTAAATTTATTATTATTATTATTATTATTTATTATCCAATTATCATTGTAATAGAATTAAACTATAGCATCTCTAAAAGTCGTATGATTAAATTGTACTAAACTGTCAAACTTTGAAATTTTGCAAAACTACTAATTTTACTCATTTTGTACTTTGTTGCGCGACCGGAAGATATGAAACAAATGTATAATAAGTGCATATAAATTGATTTCACATAATTTTAGTAGTTAATTCATGGTATAGGAACGGAATTAAAACCATCTGGCGTGTTTAAAAAAAATGTGAAAAATTAAGGTTTTGCACAAGTTTTTGCTAACTTCAATGGCATGGCGCGACCGGAAGACAAATTTATAAAAAATAATTGCTTTTTTCATGTCTATACCAATCGCAACTTTTCCGCACTATAGCGATCTATAATAAAAAGTATTTTTTCGAACCACCCTAATGTATATCCTTCCCAACAAGTAAAATGTGAACTTAGAAAAGGTAGACCACCTCCTGCGCAGGAGGTCCCCGTTGTATTCGTAGGATGTTTTATCTTTAGCTACCGTTCCTGTCTTCGGATGAGTTCCTAGACCCTTGTGCCAACCTTATTTCGAAAGGATTTATCAATAGTCTGAACCGTTGCCGGAAACTTTACAGGAAAATGTTTATCAAGAAGTGTTTAGCCTCGTTAAATATTTATTTCAACACCAAGTGTATTAAACTTGGACTCACTCCTAATTTCTCTTCCCCATTCCTCTCCCCCTCCTTATTACTTCCCCTCATCTTTTTGTATATAAGTGGAAAATTTTCCTGTAAGTTACCTGATGATGCAGCACTGCTGCGAAACCTGGTCGTATTTTATGTAATAATTTTGTGGTAAAGTAAAAGTTTTAGTATGTCACATCTCAGTGTATGTCATTACCACCAAGTGAACCCTGAACTTGTTTCCTATACTCCTTAATGTTTCTTGTCTGGCGCATGCTGGACGAATCTTTGGTTTTGGAAAAGGCCCGAAGTTGATTTCTTCTAATTTTGTAAAGTCTACGGTTAATTCTTGTTGCATTTTCTTAATTTAAACCCAAGTTGTTGGGTGTTTCATCCCCACCAGATAGCCGAATCTGTTATTCCAACCTAAAATCAAATTATTTATTATTTTATTTATAAGGGCGTAAATATAAATGCATATTTAAAAGTCTAAAAATTAATAACGATACATTTAAAATGCAATAAAAACTAACCTTCAGTGCTGTTGTTGGTTTTATCCTCCCCTGCAATAACAGCCTCGTGGAAATTCCATGTCACCGGTGAAAAAGGGGGCGGGATTCTCCGAAAACGAGCGCCTTTCTCTTATTCAATATTTTCTTATTTATTTATTATCTTCTCTTCTGTAGGTTCAATTCACATAAGTACTATGTTTCTTCGTACATTCACTTTCTGAATCAAAATTGCGAGAACTATGACAAAATAAACGGAAATTTAGTAAATTTTTCCCGTAGCAAAGTCCCCCAGTCCCCATGACGACCAAGGTGATTGTTGAATCCGATACATTCATTTTTCCCACAAGAATACACGGGGATTATAAGTCCATACCGCATTAATGGTAAATAGGTACTGCAAAAATCGTCGCAGATAACCTTTTCATTTCAACATTTAGCGAACCACTTGGGAGATCTTAAGCGTATAATTTATCCTTAATGGTGACTGACTTAGAATTACAACTCGCCCACGACTAGCATTAATAAAATAATTTTTATAACTAGTAATGATATTTCTTCCCGGAAATCAGATTCAATGAAAATATTTACTCGCTATGAATACATATTATAAGTTTGAAAATTATAAAAATGGTGACCGCGCCCGGTAGCGAACCAAAGACCTCAGGCGTTGCATGTGGAATCCCGCGGCGCATTCCACACGCGACGCGAGAGGTACTTAGACCACTACACCACGCACTCACCATCATGTTTTATTATTCCGTTAATCCAAATACCGTTTGGGGATGTTAGATTTAAAAGATACAACGAGAATGACATCCCCTTCCTACCGTTTTGGAATGCCGTTCCAATTGAGACATTCACGTTAATATAAGTGACAATAAATTTAAATATTCATTTAATATTGTCATGAATCATTCTTTATCCCATCTAGACATGACAATGGAAAGATTCTGCAAGCCACCTTTCAACGTATGACATGCGGTACAAGCAATACGGCTCTACTTCCCTAATCGATTACCTTCGCGTATCGTTCGCGGAAGGGTTAATCCACGAATGGATAGGTTCTACCATTTATTTCCTTGATCTTTCTCACTGTATCAGAAAGGCCAGAACATAAAGAAGGTCGCATTATGTTAGTTACTTCTTCCAAGAACGATTTTTCTCCGAAATTGTGTAGCGTATTTAATATCTCGTATTGATGTTATATCTTCTAAGATTCCCATTCCCTTCAATCTGTGATTTTACGAGTATATGTCCACTTATTCCTAGGTATTGCCTGTGATACACATATGTCATCTCTTGAGGAAGTTTAGAACTTTTATTTTATACTTCTTTAGGTGGGCCATCTCTTCATAAAAATCGAAATATTGCTTTGATCACAGTCACATCTGCCACGACTTGAGGAAAATTGGATCTTTGGTTCGTATAATATACAGGTTCTGCCAATTCAGAAGCAAATGCGTATTTTTGTCTTTGATATATTATAAATACTTTTCTATTCTTTTTCTTTGTAATTTCCTTTTTCCAAATTCCTTTTGTATGTCATCGGCATATTTTCAATTCATAAAACATATTATGAGTTATTATTTATTATTCGTTTCTCCTCCCGTCTTACTTTTTATAAATTGAACTATGGACCAAAGCCGACCACCTTTTTACTTAAAAACCTTTTTTCCTAATCACTGAAATCCCTATGAATGAAAAAAAAAAACATTTTAAGTTTTTTCCGTTTTCAGTGTTCACACTCGATTCGCCTCAATTCGTAAAAATATTCTCGGAAATGTATTTTCTTATTTTTGCATATCTGCAATAGAAATTGTGTTGCTGCAGTTAATTATGACTTTTTTAGAGCAGAAATTTTTCTGTATGTTTCATATTTTATGCACTGTCTCCTAACTAACTATTCAAGCCTATATCAAAAGGACGAAAAAAATATATATTTAAGAATGTAGTTTATAAGAAAGTTTATGAAATAATTCTCTAATACAGATGAGTCCCCAATAAAAATCTATATCAAACTAACTGTCTCTCTATGACGGGCTTTTCATACGTTCACAGTATTCAGAGCTCTATACATTTCTTTTTTATGTCGGCGTTCATTAGCATTCCCCTTCCTTGTCCACATAATGCGAAACAGCGAAGAAAGGGAGAGCATAATGCCAGATGAATGTATGAAAGGCCTAAACGAAATTGTAATGAACGAATATGTCTCAGAGAATTGACTGAACGACCAAAAAAGGCCCTAAAAAGGAGAAGAAATTGCGTAGGCTATGGTATAATCCCAGCAAACAATTCCACATTGGTGGCAGTTTCGTTGTAATACCACGTGGCCACCACATGGCGAGATGGAGTTGCAGGAATGTGGTCACCACGTGGCACTGCAACTTTACTACCACATAATCACCACATTTCTATAATATTGTATCCTAAAATTTATAAAATATTCCAGCTAATTTTGGACCCCTTATAATGAAAAATGACTTTCTGATCACTCCTTTCCATAAAAAAATAAACTTTTATAAATTGGCGTGAAATACTTTCTTTCAGAAAAAATATCAGGATGCTACCCAAGATTCATACCTTTATCAAAAGTTTGGATAAAAATGGTCTTTTACTTGAATTCAGTATTAAGACAAGGATAAGCAAGATATAGGACATTCATACCATATTACTGGGTGCTATGTACAGTAGATTCATTGCAGCATTTATTCAGACAATGTCTCAGTTTAAATCACATCTCAAGGTCTTTATATAAGACATCTCTGAAAGCAGCCAATGAGCACTCAAATACTTAACTTAAAACACATTGCATATTTTCCAAATTAACCAATTGAAAGGCTTTGAGAACAATAAATATAAATTTTTCTGTAATAAATTGACCTTCCTTAGAAGTCATTGAAGGGGTAAATTAAAAGTACCTGAAATATATTTCAAAAGATAAAACAAATCAAAGCTTTAGACAAATTCAAATATTTGGATTAGGAATACTGCCGTTTCGTTACATCTCAGATGTATATTTTGCACATGAAAATTCCGCACACATCGTAAAGAAAATTAATAGTTCCTTCGAGTAGTCATTGATTTAGTAGTAAACTGAAAGAAGGGTAAAGAATGAAGAATACACCAGAAAATATGCTGTAAATGAAATTTTTATTGTTATGCATTGTTTTAATACATAAATACATTAGTGAATAAATACATTAGTGAATAAATACATATTACAATGAATTAAGTTTTACATAACTGAATAGGAATGAAATCTTAATACAGCAAAGAGAAGCAAAACGATCTGTGATATTGAAAATGAAATCAATTCTTCATTCACTTTTGCTGCTGTGGATAAGGTCTTCCTCTTGTGGAACAACTGCCTTAAGTGGATTCTAAGATCGTGTAATATTATCTTCAATCCAGGATAATTCTTCTTATAACCCATATCTTGTCCTTTAACCCTTCATTATTCTATCATTCTGTCTGAGAATCTATCAGTCTTCAACGAATACACTAAAGTTCCGGAATTTCTCTTTTTCTTGCACTAAATAAAACAGGAATAACTATATTAAAATTTGCTTCTTACTATAAAACTTCCCATGATACTGCAATACGTACAAACGAGAGTGAAATACAACTTTCAATGACGGTTGTATTAAGTTTTAAGAAGGCTTAAATTAATTCAAATTAAGGAAATGAAAATGTTTGAGTAACGTAAATAAACACTTGGGTAAAATTCTCGATAACACGGTAAATCACCGAGAATCTTACCAACAATTGTAAGCAAGCATTAATATTAGCTTATTAAATATTTAATATCTACTAAAGAAGGCAAAAAGCATCACTTACGTTTCTTTGCTGAGCTTAAATCTGCAGATAATCTCCAGGGCCTCGAGTGTGTAACTATCACTTCGAGTGAGAAGTCCCAAAACAGTGAGAAGTCGGCCATGTTTTTGCAGTAACGCGCGAGATCTCAAAAAAGCATTTTTAGATCTCACTAAGTATCGAAACGAGTGTGAGAACGTAACGATCTCAAAAAAGGTGTAGTTACGTCGTTACCGGCAGTGACAACATGGACGGGCATCTTATTTTGGCTGCGGTTTTGGAGGAGAGACGTAGGAAAAGTAAATAATTTAAGAGTAACGAGAAGGAGATTGATAGCATTGATAGACAGTAACAATCCCTTCGATGTGGCGGACAGCGATTTTATCAAATTATATCGTATCCCTAAAGTTATTGAGGAATTATCGGATTCTTTGCCGCCCGCTCGAAGATGCACGTCAATACCTCCACATATTCTAGTAAATACACACGGTGCTTTACTTTTATAGAATCAATAAATAGCCATTAATTGTGAATAAAATAGTCACCTTACAATTAAGAATTATCATTTAGAATCTTATCAGTGAAAACGTTTTTAAGATCGTTCATTCTTGACATAAATGTAAGCTTAAAATCAATATCTTCGGGTATTTGTCAGTGTTACATCTTTAGATTTTTGAACTAACTGCTTATACATTGTGAAATCAAAACACTTCATAGCATTAACCCTGTCACAAATAAAATAGATGTGAAAAACTAGTGCGAATCTACTGATAGAAATAACTGAAAGATGTAAAAGAGATACTTTTATCATAAATACATTGCATTCTAAGATGAATGACAATCTCCTATCCTTTGATTGGGAAAGTAGTGTATTCCACTGCTGATATGATACTTTCTTTAATACTATTAGTTTATTTATCTATGTATTTTTATTGCACAAAGCATGAGCAGTTCAACGATTTATGCACAAAGAAGATATACATCTAAAGAAGCTGATAATTCGCTTACATTTATAAAAAGAATATGCCCACTTAAGAGCTAAGAAGAAACTATAATACAAATATACATCTTTATATCCATGAGAAACATTAATAGTACTAACTTTGGTAAAATAAATTTCTAAATCAAGACATCAATTCATAAGTATGTAATGAATACCACTTTTAATGTATTTCACAATGCCTGAACTCCTATTACCCTTGGGATCAACCATGTTGAGCCTATTTTGAAGTCTTGTAACATATGTTTTGAATGATAGACCAATTTCAACTTTAATCCTGTCTAGCTTAATTATTGCCTTTGATTATTAAACACATCCAAACACTATAATGTCAATAAAAAGGATTGTTTTCACCTGGGACATTCAACATGATTCAATCACCAAAAATCTGGTTACATATCATAGTAAATCTTAAAAACATTTTAAGATGGTGTTCAGGTGGATGCTGTATATAGAAAATTAAAGAAAGCTAATGATTCTATCAGCATATCAGCCAAACTGAAAGAAAGCTTGTCGTGAGAATTAGATATCTTAATTCTTGTGAATCTATCTAGTTCTGTGTTTTTACAATTAGTACCTTCCTCCACAAATATTTGCGACACATGGACCAAAATCTACATGGGATCAAATAAACAGAATGAATCCAGCTCATTTCCTCGCTTTCAAACATTCTAACTAATTTAGAATTTCGTATAAATATTGTATAATTCAAAACTTACTACTTCACATTTGTTACTACATTATAGATAAAAGCTTAACCTATACTACTGTTGGTGTACATGAAAATAATTGGTAGACTAATATATATGCGTAAAAAACCGATCTTTTCCGTTCAAATCCAATTGTCTACTCAAACTGTTACACGGAGAGAAATAAATAGACTCGTTATAAGGTAATTACATAAGTTACAGAACACATTGACTTATTTTCTTAAGGTTTAATGCCTATATAATTACCGTATTACACATATCACGCATATCATTTGCATAATACAGGTAAATCGTAGAAATTTAATTGACTTCCATGCCTTATTTACTACTAGCAGCAGCCGAAAATTACATTTCTATGACGACTTCCGCCCACTTTTGTGCATGATTTTGCAACGCTGTTCCTAACAGATGTCACCGAAATGGAACGGCGCGATATTAGGTTAAATCGTTCCGACATCGCTTTTCATCCAGTGACAAACGTTACGTTCTCACTTCTCACTAAAATTACACACTCGCAGCCCAGATTGTCACCATCTTCACAGTATGGATAACTTTACGTACACGATTTCCCCCAACAAATACCCTACATCGGTCGTATAGTAAAACTTAATGCTCCGGATGAACAACCAACATCTTTCATAAAATTGATTGGACGGTGACAAGGATTTTCCTGTAAAATACAATTAAGAACTCATTTTTAGGTAGTACATAGTTTGAAACGTGCAATAAATAATCAATGCTTAAATAATGTACTTACAATTCTCTGGTTTCCTTGGAAAGTGAAAAGATGGAATATATTTACTGCTACTGTGCTGAAATATCCTTTGGGGCGACATAATTCATCGCAATATTCGAAATTGTTTCACAACTTCAAAACGATGCAGAGACTAACAATGACGGTTACTCAAATGAGCTACTGCCAACAAAAAATAATTCGAGACACTGCTACCACACAACGAGACTATGAACCGCTCAAGCTCAAACCAGCAAGATTTGTCAGTTTTCGTGTATGAAGGAAAAATGATTGTTTTCCTTATCATTTTGGTAACGTAAAGCAAAATAAACCATGAGAAATATACACGGAAATCAACTTTTTAATAACGTTTGCGATCGATTTCTTAACGATTCGTAAAGCATATATGTTTTACGATTCTTTCATATGAATTTGAAAACGGATTGATGGATTTCCGATTCCATCGATGGATTTAAAAACGTACCCTTCGTCTGTAATTAATTTTAATTAAATAATCGAGTAAAACGTCGGCTGAATATTTTTCATTATTATAAATTCACTTACAGAGATAACAATGGAAAAATAAATAATTGTATGCTGCTTCTTCCTTTAATATGTCATAAATGCATATTTATATTATTTTTTACTTAATTTGATAATGCTGCGGGTTATTCATCTTCCGTAATAGAATCACAGATTCTGTGTTTTATCCTTCTGCTTTTTTTGTTTTATGAGTAAATGAATTTGATATGGAAGAAAATCTTTCTTATATAACATTTTATAAATAATAATCTCACGGAAATGAATACGTTGTGGCCACGATTATATGACGTTTTGGCAATATCCAATGTGGTGATGACCACGTTCTTACCACCTTTTTACCACATTCACCACATTGGCCACCAAAATGCTACGTGGCGAATAGTGGCGAACACGTGGCGTGTTTGCTGGGATGCTATTGCATTCCAATCGCTGCTTAGACAACAAATAGAATTTGATACCGAAGAGCATGATTTACCCTCGGTTAGCACTTGAATTACGAATAGTATATTTGGAACGAAACAATCGTAAACTAAATATAAAAGATTAAAGCGTGCAATCGCAAAGTAAAATTGTTACGTTTTTCATTTTAACATAACTTCTTGTGGTAAAGGTGCAGCGAAACGAATAATTAGAATAATTCGTAACTGTAACGAGGTGTTCGAATCTCGCAAAGAGCGAGGACTGGAGCCACCAACTCATGTAATAACTTATTGTTTAGAAATTTTATAATATTAATATCAATGGTAAGATTAAGTGATAGATTATATGAAGAAGGATACATCTAATAATAATAATATGATTTATTTCACTATTATTCAATAAAAACATCTACTCGCTATGAATACATATTTCTATATCGATATCGAACCAAGGACCTTTGACGTTGAGTGCACACGACACGATAGAGTCTAGACCACTACACCACGCACTGACCCTAACATAGGGAACCATTCCATCGATCTAAATAGCGTTTGGGGATGTTATTTTTAAAAGATGCATCAAGAGTGACTAATCCCCTTCCTACTGTTTTCGAATGCATGAGAAGGAAAGGAATAAGAAAGTCAAAATTTTGCTGGGGAGAGAAAGAAGGGATTTGGAAACCAGTGCTTTTCTATTCTTTGGGTAGCACACAATCTCCATCTCCTCCAGGGGCCATATTATGTAACTCGTCGGTTTGGAAGCAGTTGGTTCGATTTCAAATCCAACCGACTGGAGAGGAAACCGTGATCTCTCACCGACTCGGCCTCTAAGTCCTATTCTGTAGCATCGTCGGGCAGAAAACTACCAAACCGACTGCCCCCACCCACTTTAAGGGGAAACATCCAAGCATTTCCGAAAGTGACGGTCACGTGCTTCATCTCAACCAATGAGAGGGCAAACGAGTAGACAAATGAAGAATGAAACAAGGCGTACAAAAGCAGATGTAAATATCGATGATATGTATGAAATTTTAGGTAACAAAGATTTGTTGTTGTCATTTGTTGATTTCTTACCAAAGTTTTGAAAGAAATCTTACAGGGAAGATATTTATAATTGCATTAGTTGGTTTGTATGGTCTTAAATGGTTGATGTTTGAATTTAACATAAATTGATAGCAGAAGATTTTCCAGTGACCAAATTCGAGCACAAGGATACTTATGGTAATAAAATATTGATATCTAATATATTATCAGCCCTACAGTGAATCCCTAAATTTCGTAATTTTATTAACTGGAAGTCGGTGCGTGATTTTCAGAACTTAGTATCAGTGAAAGAAGTAGAAAATTAGTAAGTACATAGTACCTTCGATACTCTCACTGACTGATTTCTTGGAGGTTAGATTTCCACGAATTCCTTAGGTGCTTCATAAAGTTCTTGTTGGGACTGTTGCTGTCTTCAAATCAGTTTACTATTGGTCAGCTAGTAAGACCTCGATTCGTATAAACGGATAGGTATCTTTTCTTTTTTATATTTGCTACAAAAGCAAAATCCTCTCGTCTCCTTTTGAACCAAAGTTCTGCAACTTTCGACTGTAGCACTTCCTTGTACGTAATTAATACTTGTAATTAGTTTCGCCTGGATTAACTATACACACTACAAATATTATTCAATTATCTTGGCCTTTCATATATTGCTGAAATATATGATTTTAATGGAATCTAATGGTAAAATTGTGGGTAATTTTCTAGTTTCACGGTGTTTGGGAGAAATTCTATATCTCCTTTACTACTGAAGATACACATACCATTCTTACACCATATTATAGAGGAAGGATTGCAGTTTATATATATGATAAGCAATCTCTTCTAAGTGCTGCCATTTCGGAGAAAATTTTATCCAAAAACGACATTTTCGACGTTTTTCGTCTGCTACTAGAAAATTACCAAATTGTGTTTTAAAATGAACAAAAATTATACCATCCACGTCAACTAAAAGTTAATCATTAAACGCTTAAAAATTAGAAAATTCGATCGCATGAAATCCTATGACTAGGTTTAATCTATTTCTCTATTATTCATAGTTTTCTTCAAGCGGGGTCATTATTTATCCATAGTCGAGTCTCGCACGGGGAAACAGTAACATATGTTACGGATGTTAAGCGGTCCCCATCACTTTACCTAATGAATTATTGATGGTTATTTACATTTATTATTAAAATATGAAAACGTTTATTTTATTCCACGTCCTTGGACAGATGCACGCTCCAAGAAACGTAGTACATACGTGCATCCATATGTGCTATGGCGTACATCATTTTGCATCTAAAAGCGAGAATCGCATTCATTTTATGCGATCGCATGTCTTATTGCGGCTTTATTTTACATTCTGCTAATTACGGGCATTTAATTAACTAATTTGCCTTGATGATATTGTTAAATATGCACACACTTGCCACAGTTCGTCTGCTAACCGACTGACTCCTATCGCTACCGACTCCTTTTCATTATCGGTAGAATTCTCCGGATTCTACCGACGATGGCTAGCCGTCGTACCGACGCAGGAGCTTCCAGAATAGCATCGAGACCTCGAGGAGTCGGTTTGCGATCCCAACCGACTGCTTGGCTACCGTAACGACGGGAAATGAGATACAGAATATGGCCCCAGGAGGTCCAGGCGGCGACCATTACATTCTCCATGGAGACACTTAAGGGTGAAATCGCTATTGCGTCCTTCTTCTAGTAGGTGAATGGCGGAGTTGGACATAAGAGACCCCCTCCGAATACGAAACTCCCTGTTGTGTTCTTTATCTTTAAACTCCTCCCGGTTTCCTTACGTATACATTACAGGTATCGCAGGAAAGTTCGTAGACCCCGCTGCAATCCGTCGCGTTCCTTTTATCTATAGAATTCTCCCAGAGTCCTCCTATTTGTTGATGGTGAATAGAAACAGGCTTTGATATTTTCGGGAAGGGCATTCCACAACCAGTATGAGATCTTCCCAAGGAATGGCATTCTCCTCCATGAAATATTGGGATTTCCCAAGGGTGCCAGTCCCGGAGAGATTTTTGCTCCTGTCCGTTTTTTCACTTTCTTCATAAGGATATACTCTACCAAATTTCATACACATTATCAGATGTGATTTCCTCTATCCGAGAGTATTCGTTTTCTTCACTCACACACATTTGATTGGACATTGTTGCATCTTTTTTAAAGAATGTTATTGTTATCAAGAAAATCACGGCACTTGTCCACATATTGTTGTTTATCACATATCACTACACTCTGTTCCTTACCTTCCCTAGTTAACATCAAATTATTTTCGGATATTAAATTCTTAACATATTGCTTAGTATAATTAATTCTTAAAATATTGTTTCATATGATAAAAAGATAGGTAAAATTTCGGAAGAGGACCGGAACTTTGTCTTCCTATATCTCCCTTATTACTGGATGTTTTGAAATGAATTATATATCACATTAAAGATAAAGAATTGCGCATTTTATTCGTGTTAAAAAATCACTCTTATTAGCTATATCTTAGGAGATATTTCATTCTAAAAGGGTAAAATTTCGGAAGAGGACCGGAACTTTGTCTTCCCATAACTAACGGTTCAAAATGGTTCCACGGACGCCATTCCTGTACCTCCTTCACTTCAACGTACTTATCTCGGTAAATATAGCACCTACACATTACTTAAATGTATGTAATAAATGCGCAATGTTCAACAATTGTTCCATAAAAATTTCATCGAAAAAGGGTGATTTTTAGGGGAGATATAGGAAGACAAAGTTCCGGTCCTCTTCCGAAACTTTACCAAAAGATATATCAGTGAGTGATTGGTGCATTGCCGATAGTTTAAAAATATATAAATGGAAGTACGCTTAAATAAGAATTTATCAAAGTGGAGGCGTATAATGAAACCCTCCCTCCCCACCTTATAACCATTCATATCGCAACAATGTTTTACCCGGCAGTGGCCGCATGTCAAAAAGAAAGAATGAACCTTACTTCTCGGTGAATGATAAGTGATTTATGTTTACATTCAACAGTTATCGATGAAAAAATAATTAATACTGGTGGTTTTAAATGGTAAAAAGAAGCAGGAAACCAGCAAGGGATGGGGGAATGCACCCGGCAAAAACCGTTCAATGTGAAAGCGCCGACTTGCATTACTACCCACACTCGGTCGTAAAGGCCCAAACCCGGTACCGTCCTCTTCAGTCGTTGGGTCGGCTGTTACCCGGCGACTACGAGGTCTATAATCCATTCTCGGCCAGTGTGAAAGGCTCCATTTACTTCTATTGCTTACTACCCTTGTGACCCAGCTTAAAAACCGGCTATGGTTTGCCTGCCGGGCGAAATCGGTGAATGTGTAATTAGCCTAACGGCTGACTTTTGTGAGTGATTCTCGTCGGTCATCACAATAATAGTTAAGAATCTGATCTGATCTGAACTGGTGAGTAGCAGTCACAGGTAACGAAGTGATTGAAATATCACATTTCCACTCATTACTATTTTCAATCCACAGCTAGTTCTCGCTGTTGTCTTACGTGCGGTAAGGCGGTAATGTAGATTATAATTTTTCTAAATACCAATTTTGAACTTAGAATTTCTACCAAAAATGTAAATAAATAAAAAGATTAGGAATACATTAAAGCTTTATAATTATTCGATTCACATTAGTTCGAAAATGATTTCGTTTACTATTTATTTCGGAGGCAGAGCACCCTGCAGGATCATTCCGTAATTTCTCCGAATATCAATTGGTAAAGGCTGCAAAGATTGTTGAAACGGTTGAAACCGTCGTTTTAACATTAATATTCAATCTTAATGGAAACCTATCGTCATTAACTATTGTAGAGATATTGGCTACAATTCAAAGCACTGTAATCCCGTTTCAGTTTTCATTTAATTTCAACTCACTCTGTTAGTACGTTAGCGATGTTTCGTATGTCATTATCACCTTTTTTACAGATAATACTTATTGTTTGATTCCTGAAGGATATTTTTTGCCGCATTTGCAGTAAAATGGGTGAAATTAGGTTGGATAACTGTTGCAGACTTTGTTTGAAGGAAGGTTTTTCTCTCACAAACATATTCTCGCACCATTCTGCAGCTGGAGATCCTTTGTATCGGATTCTCAATTTTATATACGATATCAAGGTATGTGGTATGATTGCCAATATATGAGCTTCTTTTTAAATACGTAAGCATTAAAAACAATTATTTAGTTTTGTCATGTCATCCGTTATTGATATTTGTTACGTCTTACTTTCGAAGATCAACTTCCTGTAAGATGTTGTAACGACTGTATTTATATGTGACTTTATTAATTTTTTTCAACGTTTCGGTTGCGCAGATGCTTAATGAAAGTGACATCTCATTCTGATATAATATATTTTTATATTTCTAATCTCATTTTTTGTTGATAGTGTGTGATGAATGTTATTTTTTTTAATTTTCATGATGCAGATATTCGAAAATGATGGCTTCCCGTCTCAAATATGCTCCCCTTGCATGTGGAGAATGATAGAATTCGACGCATGCAAGAAGAATGTTCGTTCTGCGGAAGACGAGATAATTAAGTTGATGAGCAAAACAAGACCTGTAAGTTGGCTTCTGATAAGTCTTTACTTGGGTCAATTTGTGTTAAAATGCATGGCAATCGTATTTTATGGAATAAATCTCACTGGCATTTCGTAATTTCTGTGAAGTCTAGTCTAGACATTGATGTTGTCAATCTTTAGTATTGAAGTGACTGAAATGGGAAATACAAATGTTTAATATTAGTTTTACCGCTGTTTTTGTGAAAGAATGCTTATGAATATTACAAGAGATTTATAAATATCTGTCTTTCAACAGGATGGAGCAAGTCTAGTTGAAGTTGGAATTGAATGTAAACATGTTAACTCAGACGTTAGTATTATATGAAATTTTTACAAACGATTTGAGTCTTGAATGCTCGTATTTGAATGCATACATAAATACTATTTTTTGATTCGTTATTATGCCAAGTTTTGCCCGACTCTTCTCAATTGGTGTATCTGAACAGCTTACAAATAATATATATTGTATTAATAATAATAATGTACATTTTGAATGAGAACTCTTTTCGTTAAAAATATGATTTTATTCTGTAGGTCTCCATAAAAGAAGAAGTAGATACTGTGGATTGGGAAATGCCAGAAGATACTGCCATGCAAGTAAATACGTCAATGATGAAATATTTAATGCTTCATTTATGTATATTATTAGAGAATTTTTTCTATTGAACAGGTGCCCAAGCCTGTACAGCATTCACAGGAAGTTGATGAAGATGTTTATCATGAATTAGAATCAACTGAAGTGGTGAGTGACTGAATTGAATTGTATTTTTTTTTAATAGGTTTCGTAGCTCAGGTTAAGGCCATATTGGAAGGTGCTTTACCCATTTATCTTACTAAAGCTAATCTTCTAAGAATATGTAAATGCTAATTTATCTCACATTATAACACTCTTGTAATGAATATCCAGTAAATTGCACTCTTATGTAAACAAAACATATCTGTGCTGTTGTAGAATTGAACCAATGATAGGTTGGTCAAATATCTCACTTGGCTGTGAATATCTGAGTGTATGTGAGATGTAAAAGTTAAATAGTGAATCTTGTTATTTATTCTGAGAAAATGTCACAACCAACAAGCTGAAACAAATTTATGGTAGGGTTTCCTAACTCTAATTTTTAGACGCAAGTTTTTGTAAAGGATGATACAGTGGCACCAGATTTATAAATCATGCATATTATTTTTCATAGGAAACATCCTGAAATTCTCATACGAATCTGTATTATTCACAGCCTTTATTCCCATTTATAGGTCATTATTTTGGTACTGTCTCATGCAAGAGTTATCCCCCAAAGTAAATTATTTATAATTTATAAATATAAGGACATATTGAGTAAGGATCTTACATTGAGTTCAGTGGCATTTCAACTTCTTTTCGAAAGCTGAACTGATGATCAATAGACTTATAAGAACAGTAAGTTCAATGAATACTTACAAATGCATTTTATTTATCTTTGATGACCTGCTATTTATGTACAACTTTCTCTTTTAGATGTTCAAGCATTCTATAAGAATTCTTACTGAAGATTAATGAATTGTAAATAAGTTGAAGTACTTGCATCCGGTCTCTATGATATCATTAGGTTTTTGTTACTTTTCATATCTCATGACATTTTATTTTATTATTCTTTGGGCTTAAAAACATACAGCACTTATTGCTAGGTATAGCTTCATGAAAACCAGAATGCTTTTGGTTAATTTTTGATATAACTGCTTGAAGATGACTTATAAGAACTACTTTTTCATCATTAAAATCATTATTATCATCACATAACTATGATGTATCTCTCTTGAAGTCTTCAATATCTTTTAAAAATTGTATTGCCAAAAATTCAGTATGAAATCTAATGAAGGTAACCACTTGACTCAATTGTGTGTATATATTGTGTCTAGAGCCTTTATTTTGGTTTTATTGCTATGAATTAGATTTTCTTTGGAATTTAGAGTTAAATAATGATATTACAATATATATTATTGAAATTTTATTTCAAGGAGCCAGTGGAAGTTTCTGCAGAAGAATATGAAGAAAAATGCTATGAAACAGTCTTTTGTCAGCCATTAAGAGAAGTAAGTAATCAGTCTCTTGTTTTATTGAGATGGTTATTCTTGGCTCATATACAATGGAAGTTAGCCCTTGAAGCTGGTTTGCAAATTTAAAAGGCCCCTTCTACTGGTATTTATTTATTTTTAATCCTTGTTTTGCCAAATCAATTCATATATGCCTGAATTTTCTGTTGAAAATTAAGAAAAAATGTTTGTTATCACACATTATTCAGTTTATGGTGTATACATTTAACTTACATCGTACTTCAAAATTTTACTTCTTCATTCACTCTGTAGCTTCTAAATTCTATTAAACTACGTTCTGTTTTTCTTTGTACTAAATTTCTTTGTTTTCTTAAATTCTTTCAAGTATGGCTAAAAGCTCTTGGCATTTCAAATCAACTTTTCCCATTGTTGCATTATTTTCTAAACTGCATTCTAGTTTTGGTTTACGACCCTGAACAAAACAAGTTGTTGTTGTCACATAGTTAGAGATGGAGATCTTTTATATACTGTTAATATACCCAGTCTTCTGGACAGTGGAGGACAAGAAAGAGTTGATACTTATTAATCTATCTTTTTTTTGGATAGCAAAAATGTCATTTAGTTGCAAAGATGAACCCCGTAATGTTATACGACTATTCTAGATGTTTATCTATCTAATATGTTTATTTCATTTCAGTGCTCTGTAGTATCAAAATTTAAGGAGGCTCTTAATTTGGAACACAATCAGGAAACGATAGAGGATTCATCTGCAGAAGGTAGCAATTGTGGTATTTCAGGTTTAACTGTGATTGGAGACATCATCAAAGAGATTCCAGAAGGAGATGATGAAGTAATATTAAATGCATCTGCGATTGAAACAGAGAGCAATGAGAATGTGGCAGAATTGGGGATCAGTGACTCAAGTATCCCTCTTCATGACAGCAATAATAAGTATGTTTGTGATATTTGCAAAAAGGGTTTTCATTATAAGGGTCACATAGCACGACATGTAACGATTCATTGTGATGAGAGGCCTTTTAGGTGTGATGTTTGTGGTCAATTGTTTAAGCAGAAGTATGGGATGATAAGGCATAAGCTCCGGCATCTCAAAGACAAAATGAGTGTTAAAAAGAGTAAGAAGGGAAGCAAGGAAAAGGTCTTTTCTTGTGGCATTTGCGATAAGACTTTTACTACTAAAGAAAGGTTTTATGCACATTACAATCAACATAGTAAGAAATATGCATGTAGTTCTTGCGGAAAGAATTTTGGCAGTAATTTTGATCTAAAGAGACACTTGAGAATTCACACAAAAGAAAAGCCCTTTAAATGTGATGTTTGTCTGAAATCTTTTAATCGCAAGGATACCCTCAATAAGCACAAGACTTCTCATTCGTCAGAGAGACCATTTTCATGCCCAGTTTGCGAAATAGCATTCAAGAGAAAGAGTGAAATGAATCGACATGAATTACTACATTTAATAAAAAAATAAAATTCTTTAATATTATGTTTTTCTCTTTTTTTTATTTAAATATGAGATGTCATAATTTTTAATTAAGTATGGCTATACATTACTCAGAGAGGCTTTTATCATGCTAAGTATGAGGTATGAAATTTAAATAATTTTTGCAAATAACCTGAATGAATTACTACATTTCCAAAGAAATTATATGTTTACTCTGTATGTATATTTTTCATTAATACGAACCAATTGTGTTTTAATTTTATCTATAAGATAAGAAGCAGCTTTCTATATTATATTATGATTTACTTTATTTAACACTAGAAGGACGGGTATTTCGCTCTACCTAGAAGGACGGCGGTGGTCATTTTGACCCCCTACTTTTAAAATTTGTAATTAAATACTTTTATGAGTCTCAGAGATGCAAATTTTGCAGAATTTCATAATGTGACTTTTGTGCAAGTGCTGATAAGATGAATTACCTCATAATTTGTTTTAATTTTAATTAATTGAACAATATGCAGACCAATGTCCTAAATCTGCAGAGTTTTATATTCTGCAATATTTTTCTTACTCATACTAGACCATTGAAACTCATATTCTCGGGATAAGTGGTAGAAGATCTGAATGGTTGATAAAAGTCAGTCTCGTTTCACCATAATTGCTATGCCATCTGACGGAAAGCATATAAAACCACTCATTCTCGCCTCGGGAAAAACCTCCAGAGAATACGATAGTGGAAGAATTTTTCGAATTATGTCTTGAAAAATTCCAACCTGGGGTTTTCGTCCATGCAAAATTGTTTTATAACCTTTACAAATTCATAAAACCACTTCTTAGTTGGGTTACCAACTTATTAGGTTTTATCATTGTAAAATGTTCTTCCAATTATTTTCTCAGATAAACATCAAACAGATATCTCAAATTTACATTCAGTTACCTTTCTTGAATGATAAGAATTCATTTCAGGAATACTAACTTTATGAAGCAGGGCTGCCGACTGTCAAACGGGATCTCTAAACAGAGAGTTATGCATTTGCAGTATAAATAACTAAAGAGATATTTTGAGTACAGATTTGTTTCATGTGATTAGTCAAAACTCTTTGGGATCCCAAATTAGTTTATAAACTATAAAGAAGCATGGTGACCAACATCTTTGGCTGTAAAGTCAAAGTAGCGATCAGATCTTCATGGAAAACCTGATAATTTATCATGCATTGAACGGGAATGGTTTCGTATTTGCTAATTTATGATTTGACGCAATATTAACAACCAAAACAACAACAAGAGCCATTTTCAAATGTTATTCCGCTTTATACAAACCTGTTGGAGATGTTTGCTACTATTATAAGTTTGATACAATATTTTGAAAACAAAAGATATATAGAAATATTATAAAATATCGGAAAAAAAGACAAAATTTAGAAATGATAAAATATGAGTAAAATATCAGTCTTGGTGGGTGTTATCTTTCCCTTAACTTTTATCATTCCTAATTTCTGTTCCTTTCTCCGATGATCTCAATTCTTTACATGTAGACTCTTATATTTGAAAATATTACATTTTCTGTGAATGACAGTCCAAAACATACTGTTACCGGTTGCATGCATATAATTTACATATATAGTTAATTATTTACTCATATTCCTTGACGCACATGAAATCCTCACAATGTTAAACAGAAGAAGAGACTTTTCAGTATAATTCTTGTCATAAGAAGAACTGGAATTTTGCCCTACCTTGAAGGATGTTTTGCCTCTACTCAGGACCTGAAATTCTTTTCCGCCTCCTGTAGGCCAGTTTTATTGTATTAATAGATATTTTAGGCATATATATACTTATATCATCCTTCAAATATTGCTTTCTTCCATCAATCGTTTATTATAACAACTACCTTAACTAATTTATCATCTGAATTAAACAAACAGTTTCACTTTACTATATAGGGCTTAAAAAATAATCATGCTCAATGTCATTGGAAATACAATTTATTTAATCAACTAAAAACAATGGTACATACATTGATTTTGTAAAAGTCACAGTTAGTATATCTCTGCTTGCAAAAGTAAATCATTAAGTGTCAGAATTTCTGACGCCTAAAAATATCTCTCAAAAACAAGGAGTCAAGTTATACGATAAGTAAAAATTTAATTTGTTGAAATATTTCATCATGCATTGTTATTCTTGAAGTATCTATGTTAGGGCAATATATGAGCAGCTAGACTGAATACCTATTCACAGCAAGAATAGTATTGTTCAGTACCATGTACATGACCTGAGTTATAGCATTTGTGAGCATTCTGGAATGGTTGCAAGAACATTCATTGAAGGTTCATTTTAAATATTCATGGAACCATTTTCTGAACATTCTTGAAACATACCTGCAGCCAAATTGGGTACATTTGTATAACATTTGCTAAATTTTTCTGTTCAATATGGGAAAAAATTAAAGAGTTAAGGAAATGGATAAGGTTAAAATAACAAAACACCTTGCATAGTGGGACTTATGTGAGTACATTTCTATAATCAGAAACCCAAAATTAGTTAAGAACAGCCATTTTAATCCATGGTCCAAGTAAAATTACAATTTGTAAATCAGTGTTATCATCCACTTACTCAGAGTGATTATTAGAAAATTAAGAACAGTTTTTGGTTGGTCTGCTTCATGTCCAGATAGTATCTGCGGATTCCTACAATTTTTTCCTCACGAATTTTTATTAGATATTATCAATGGGAAGGAAATGGTACAAAGCCAAGCCAATATTTTGAATCATACTCTGCTCTACTCTATAAGATACTGTAGTCCACAGAGAAATATTTGGTAATTTAGGCGGGTCTCCAAACCGACAAGTTACATAATATGGCCCCTGGTGACATGATTTGTTTGGAAGGCTGTGGAACAGGCCCTAACAGGGATGATCACTAAGTTCAGTAATCTCAGGTAAATGGCTCAAAACATTTGTAAAACCTTTGAGGAAAATGTTTACTAAGGTTTGGGCAGTATACAGCCCAATAGGAAGGCAAAGGAAGCTAGTTGCCTCTACTTAAAATATTTGCATAGTCACAGCTGATAAATGACACATCTCAAATTGCACCAATCTATGAAGTGAGTTTAACTCATAAAAAAGAGGGTGAAAATCAGGTAAAACATTCCCCAACAAATCGACTGCAAAACAGAGTTTGAGGCATCTGATGGCACAAAGTGTATGCAGTCACTACTAATGTAATACAGTAGAACCCATCTTTTACACTACTCAAGGGACCAGAGGCAATGTGGTGTAAACTAGGCAGGTAGGAAAGACACTATAAAACAGTCTAGTTTCATCGAAGATTAAAATGTTCCTAGGTTCATATTTTCTTGTCAGCTCCTGTAATCTTAAACAGTTATGGTCCAGGCGTCTGCATGTGAATCGAAACATATTTGCCTATAAATTTTACTTTATCTGCAATTTCATAAATTCAACAGTACTTCTGCTTATACACATAATTAGCCAGCTAAATGTATGGGAGCTAGATCGAAGGGTCCAGTGGTGGCTGCCCAGGGGGGGGCAGCTGCTTCCCCCTCGGTACGCCCATGTTAACATCTGCTTTTACACTCCTTGTTTCATTCTTCATTTGTCTACTCGTTTGCCCTCTCATTGGTTGAGATGAAGCATGTGACCATCACCTTCGGAAATGCTCGGATGTTTCCCCTTAAAGAGGGTGGGGGCAATCAGTTTGGTCGTTTTCTGCCTGACAATGGTACAGAATAGGATATAGAGGCCAAGTCAGTGAGAGAGCACGGTTTCCTCTCCAGTCGGTTTGATTTGAAATCGAACCAACTGCTTCCAAACCAACAAGTTACAGAATATGGCCCCAGGGCGGTAAAATTGTCGATGAGGACCATTTGTTTGATGTGTGATCGAAAATTATTATTAATAATGCATCATTCAGCTGTAAATAGTATTCATGGTTAGCTGTTTAATTAAAAGTAAGGGCTAATGAAGACTTGTTAAATTTCCGATGAAACCTCGTATTTTGCAAATTAATCAACAAAAACTGGAGGTATTATACTTGTTAAAGAAATTTCAAATTGCTTAATTAACATACAATTATAACACTTACGAAGTGTAGCCATTGATCTCTTTTATTTAGTAATGAAAACATTATTTTATTAGAAACCATGTAATATATCCCGCGTTTTTGTTGATTATTTTATGAAAAACTCAGTATTATCTGTAATTTAATGAGTGGTCGAAAGATGAAAATGAATATATATAGGACATTTCTAGTTACTTTAGCCAAAATATTGACAGCGCATGTTTACCCTGCAAAATTTGCGTGCCCAAAATATGTTATACCCTTTTTAAAAATATTTCACTGAAATGCTTCAAGCATGTTGTGATCACAAATGGTGCTACTAGGGATATAATAATAATTATTACCAAATACTTTTGCTAAGTGTTGCAGAATATATCTTGTGATAAGGAAAGTCCCAATTCCACAAGAAATTTTTATTAAAACACTTTGGCAATCCCTTTCATCTAAGGTCTAGTCATCATCTGGCAACATAATACAAGAAGTTTCTGCAATATATATGAGGAAAGGAGGTGGAATCATTGGAGAGATAAGGGTGGGGGGAAAAGAAGGTTAGGGTATTGGAGGTAGCAGGTTAACAAGTGACAGCAATGGGGAGGAAAAATTGTGAAAAGGTGTTCATTAGTGAGTTTGAAATTACTCTTTATATGATGGAGAATTGCCCTTTGTTCAAATATATCTAACAAAGGCCCACTGGGTAAATAATGGATGAAATAAGCTTTAGAATCAGATGTGTGTCTTTGAGTAGGTGTAATGAGAAATGAGAGGCATTAGAGGAGTTTCTAAACCATTGTTAATGTTCTCTTACTCTAGTTTGTAAACAGCTTCCTGTCTAACCCAAATAAATAGTTTCTCAGTCGTTACAAACAAATTTATAACCTTTGGATTTAAGGGAGGACTATAGCTTATCTTTACCATTCAAAAGGGTTTTGCCCTAAGTTGTGGAGGGTATAGAGAGCAGGTTTGTGGTTAGAGGGAAGAGCATTGGCAATGGTATAACTAATGGGACCAATAAAAGGAATATTTACCCACTGGGGGATTATTATTAAGAGCAAGGGTCAGCCTCTTCAATATCTGAAATAGAAGGATTTTCATCAAGTCATACACCTTCAATTTCAAAATATCTTCAAATCTTCTTTCCATGTCCAATTTACCTTCATCGAGGTGGCTACTGATTCTGTCAATATCCTCTGGAGTTACATTATCTCTTATAGATGATAATTCAGGAAACTGATTAAAATCTCTCTTCAATAGATAATATATACATTAGTGTTCTACCTCTTGGTAGTTCCATGTGCATACTTTATAGTTAAGTGCATTTTCTAAAAAAATATTTTGGCAGACTAATATCAATGTCATGCCATTGGCCACATTGTTTGGAATTAGCCCTACATGCAGGTTGGGAGAGCCTTTAATAAATCAGGTTATGATGAAGCAAAATAAATATTATGGAAAAGATGAATTATTAAATTACGAACTTGAGAAGATTACACTTTTTGTTTGGTTTTACCCTGTAAATTCCAGATACAGATAATGCAGCAATGGAGGAGTTGATAGATGCTGTCATAAATTGACCAACTAATTGACTAAGAATTAACATTTATGCAATTGTCGTAGCGCTGGCTACGACTGGTTCCTGCGAGGGAATAAAAGGGAAAACAGTCACGGTTCATACTCTTTTTATTTAACATATACAGCATTTACGGAGCAAAGGGGTGCCTTTTAGCGTTGACCGGAAAAGCGGGTGCGTTGGTAAGGAGTGGCCGCTGAGGGCTATTGGTGCGGGTGCTTCCACGAAGTTGTTAAGGCCTTCCGCACATCCCCTCACTAGGACTAAACGGTCAACTGTCAGTGAACCCTGAACTAGTCTTCTGTATGTACCATTGCGAGGACTCAACGGTCGATCTGGTGATTGAATGTCTCTTTGCCACACTCTAGCCACTCCTTATATACGGAAAAAGGGTGGAGGTGGGAGATGGTGTAACTGCCCCCGATGCTACCCCCTGTACCCTGTGACCCGGCTGGGGGTGGGGCTACCAGAACCTCCCACGCTCTCGCCCTAGCCCAGATGCACTCCCGCTCATCCGACCAACTGTAACTCCAACACAATAGCGTATAAAAATGTCTGACTCAAGAACAGACATTTTCTATTTCACTTCCTTCCTATGAGTTTCACAGTTTATGAAGGAAAAATCTACAGACTGTAGGATAGCACATTTTAGTTACTGAAAAACCATTTCCTTATGTGTTACACTGGGCATGACACAATATTAGTAGCATGGACCATAGCAGCAACCATTTCCTCTGATGGTAATGGGAAATGACCCAACTCATCAGGACCATCATTGAAGAATGTTAGAATATGGTAGTTGGAGAAAGCAAGAAAGTAATGCCTCACATTTATGATACCCAAAGTATATGCCAGCGTATAAGTCGACCTTTAAAAGCCTAAAAAATCTCTCATAAACCACGGGTCAACTTATACGCCGAACATAAAATTTAACCCTTTACAACCGAGCGGTAAATAAGTGAAACTGCCTCCTTAACAATTGTTGTACACACACTCTTGCAACTCACCACAATTATTCCCTAATGAAACTATTTTTTGGCAAGTCTAATTAACGTAGCTATTATATAAAACAAATCATCATGAAATACAATTGTGGTCGAAAGTATGTTATGTTATGACATGTATTCATAATAAAATAGTTGAATTAATAAACCATTTTCATATCTTTAAAATAAATTGACACATATTTATTCTTTGCAAATGATATTAATTTCTTCACAAGTATTTTTATACAAAAATTTAACATGTATTTCGATGTTTTCTTTTTACAAGAAAAGATTAATTAGCACACCATGGTTTTATTTTGTTAATATAATCATTAAGATCTGACTTAGCATTAGGAGTTAATGGAAGTTGTTTTAGCCGTATCGTAATTTGACATTACCACGCTATATTACCATTATTTTTATAATAAATTTTTAAAAATTTTGTGTTTGTTTCATAATCCATTTTTATTTGTGTAGCCTGAGTGATACCAATGAAAGAAACTTGTATAACAGTTAAGCAGAGGCAAGAAGTTGACATAGCAGCTGAAAGAAACAATTCTAGCATCTAAATCTTATGCAGTAAATATTTGTTAAGCTATTGTATATTTATGGATGCTGTAGTTTTTCTTCCTATAAAATAGAGCTGGGGAAGAGGTGTTGCCTTGTTTTTTGGGTCGACATATATAGCCATAACATAGCCTAAAACCTGAAATTCACCTCAAAATGTTAGGGGCTGACTTAAACGCTAGCATATACGGTACTTGTTGAAGGCGATACCTCCGTCCATAGGGTTTCCCAAGATACATGAGCCGTGTCTTACGACCTTTGAGGGTGGAAGCATTGCCTTTGAAAAGTACTTTTGTTATAATAAATTTGAGGCATTAGTTTCTTGCTTTCTCTATCTAACTGGAAGCAAGAGGAGGAACGCCGACAAAGATGGCTATTGGAGATTTTAAACCTCTAATTCATTAACATCCGTGTTCCAAAATTTCTTTCTTTATATTTCCACTCATAAATATCCCCAATATGAAGACATTTGGTAATTTGGTTGTGTTCTGTAAATTTATTTGTTGTACTCTTGAAAATTTTCTCATCAATTAATGTTCTGTTGTATAAATTGTGTGATACTATTTGGCATTTAAAAAAATAAATTGTGAAAATATTAATTTATTTGTTTTTATTTTGTTTCTTTTTACTTACATGCTACTTATTTAAAATCCAGAAAGCCTTCACGTATGATTCATATTGTGAATAAAAGCAAGAGGAATTTTACTCTGATCACCAATGTAAAAGGTGTTTCAAACTATGTTTTTTATGTAGATTAACGTATTTGAGCTTTAAAATGTTAACATTTTCCTTATCATGTATTTAGACAGTGAAATATTTTACTTTTTTAGCCGTAAATGTGATAAAAAACTGAGAAAAACTATCGTAGAACTATAACGGCATAAAATATAGCGTAGCGAGGGAACGAACATAGAATACCCGGTAGGCTACCGCCCTCCCGCACGTGTAATTTAGTACTAAAAATCGGTAAGTGATGCGACACGGTGCGACTAAATCCCAGTCTCAATACGCTCAATACCGTTAAGTTGCATCCCCGTGGTAACGATCTATGGTTACTATTCGCCCACCATTACTGTATACCGTTAAGTTGCATCCACTGGTATTGGTGTTTTGTGGGTTTTGTGTTCGTCATCAGCTCACTGTAAGTAAGATAGCGATGTTGTGCAGGGAATTATCGGCATAAACTCATATAATTATACTTGTTGTTTGCATTCCAGTTCTTTTTTTGCGCCTCATTTAAGGTATTGTTAACTAAAATGGGCGAAATTAGGTTAGATCATTGCTGTAGGTTGTGCTTGAAGGAAGGTTTTTCACTCACTAACATATTCTCGCACCGATCTGCAGCTGGAGATCCTTTGTATCGCATTCTTAATTTTATTTACGAGATGAAGGTACGTGTGATGATTGTGAATTTGCTACTTTTGGTAAAATTTCACTTTATTTCTAGTAATAAAAAAAATAAAACCCAAACAGTCCTAAAGTGAAATTTTACCCTACTTTTCTATGACAATGTTATGCAAAGACTAAATTCTAGTTCTTCACTTTGTTATTTTGCCGTTGGGAATTGTCGTTAACATATTAAGTACGATAATCAATATCTTCGTTAGATACAACGCAGATTGTATTTGCATGTTACATTTTAATGATTTCAGTTTACAGCGCAGTGGAGATAGCTATTCGAAAGTTATATCTCATTCAAAGTAGTTTATTTCGATTATTGTAAGCTCTGATTCATTGTTGATGTTAATTTTTATGAATCATTATGTTTTATCATGTAGATCTTCGAAAATGATGGTCTTCCGTCTCAAATATGCTCCCCTTGCATGTGGAGAATGATAGAATTCGACGCATGCAAGAGAAATGTCCGTTCTGCTGAAGCTGAAATTATGAGATTGTTAAACCAAACAAGACCTGTAAGTTATCTATATGTGTATGTATATCATTTATGTGTGTTAATATCCGTTATCATTCACGTTCATTGGTTTTGTCTGCGATGTATTCAATGTTTTTACTGGGTAATCGCTTTTTAGCATCCGGATGAAGTTCTCAACGATAGTTTAGTAACGAAGGCTGAAGAGACTGAAATGGTATGTCTTATGCCGCTGATATTATCCAAAATAATGCATGAAATTGACAAGCGATTTATGTAAATCTGTCTTTTCACAGGAAGAAGCAAGTGAAGTTGGAGCTCAGTGTGATACTGATCATTCTGAGGTAAGTATTGAGTGTGTGAATCAGTGTGTTTGCCTGAAGTGTGTCGCACTTGAGTGAATTTAATATTATTAGTATATACTTTGGTGAAAAGTTTGGGTAAAATTATCGGAAATCGGGCTATTTCTAGTATAAGAAAAAAATTCCCAAACAGTCCTAAACAATAGTTTTACCAGAAATTTGTGTACTCTTCTTCTCGTTGGCGTTTTTCTACACATTTAAGCTATGAATATTTTTTTAATTCAATCCATCACCAGTTTAATCTTATTAGTAAATAATAATCATAAATAATGTTTTATTTGATATTGAAAAGGAAAAAATTTGTCGTGGATACAAAAAACGTAAGTGAATCTTACGAAATATGTATTATTCACAGCATTAACCCTGTCACAAATAAAATAGATGTGAAAAACTAGTGCGAATCTACTGATAGAAATAACTGAAAGATGTAAAAGAGATACTTTTATCATAAATACATTGCATTCTAAGATGAATGACAATCTCCTATCCTTTGGTTGGGAAAGTAGTGTATTCCACTGCTGATATGATACTTTCTTTAATACTATTAGTTTATTTATCTATGTATTTTTATTGCACAAAGCATGAGCAGTTCAACGATTTATGCACAAAGAAGATATACATCTAAAGAAGCTGATAATTCGCTTACATTTATAAAAAGAATATGCCCACTTAAGAGCTAAGAAGAAACTATAATACAAATATACATCTTCATATCCATGAGAAACATTAATAGTACTAACTTTGGTAAAATAAATTTCTAAATCAAGACATCAATTCATAAGTATGTAATGAATACCACTTTTAATGTATTTAACAATGCCTGAACTCCTAATACCCTTGGGATCAACCATGTTGAGCCTATTTTGAAGTCTTGTAGCAAATGTTTTGAATGATAGACCAATTTCAACTTTAATCCTTTCTAGCTTAATTATTGCCTTTGATTATTAAACACATCCAAACACTCTAATGTCAATAAAAAGGATTGTTTTCACCTGGGACATTCAACATGATTCAATCATCAAAAATCTGGTTACATATCATAGTAAATCTCAAAAATATTTTAAGATGGTGTTCAGGTGGATGCTATTTATAGAAAATTTAAGAAAGCTAATGATTCTATCAGCATTAATCACTTATTGGGTAAGCTACATTGATAGGTTATCCTGCCAAACTGAAAGAAAGCTTGTTGTGAGAATTAAATATCTTAATTCTTGTGGATCTATCTAGTTCTGTGTTTTTACGATTAGTACCTTCCTCCACTAATATTTGCGACACATGGACCAAAATCTACATGGGATCAAATAAACACAATGAATCCAGCTCATTTCCTCGCTTTCAAACATTCTAACTAATTTAGAATTTCGTATAAATTTTGTATAATTCAAAACTTACTACTTCACATTTGTTACTACATTATAGATAAAAGCTTAATCTATACTACTGTTGGTGTACATGAAAATAATTGGTAGACTAATATATATGCGTAAAAAAACCGACTTTTCCGTTCAAATCCAATTGTCTACTCAAACTGTTACACGGAGAGAAATAAATAGACTCGTTATAAGGTAATTACATAAGTTACAGAACACATTGACTTATTTTCTTAAGGTTTAATGCCTATATAATTACCGTATTACACATATCACGCATATCATTTGCATAATACAGGTAAATCGTAGAAATTTAATTGACTTCCATGCCTTATTTACTACTAGCAGCAGCCAAAAATTACATTTCTATGACGACTTCCACCCACTTTTGTGCATGATTTGGCAACGCTGTTCCTAACATCTCACCGAAACGCAACGGAGTGATATAACGTTAAATGGTTCCGACATCGCTTTTCATCCAGCGACAAACGTTACGTTCTCACTTCTCACTAAAATTACACACTCCCAGCCCTGCTTTTCGACCATTTTTGATGTTTCCTCGGAATTCCGATAGGGGTTTTTTCTGTTATTTCAACTCGAACAGATGCCCATTTCCCGATTTCCTACTCGGTTACGGGCCTCCTTAAGGGGTGTTGGGTGGGATGTAAGTATTGACTGATTTTACCGGTTTTTTTCGTTATTTCCCACTGCAACATTTGCTACTAAAACACTGTTTTACCTTTAAATTTAACAATCTTGTGCATAAAACTATGGCAAGAAGCGGATGGGTTGAGTTGGGTGGGTGGGGTTCCTTTATTGTCATATACTTCCGTCATTACATACGATGTAAATGAAGGAACCCCGCCCACCCAACTCAACCCATCGATTTTCAGCCAAAGTTATCTTTAAGCGTCAAGTGGGAATTATTCACTTATTCTCTGCATATTTACTCTTTATAGTATCTTAAATACAGTATTTTTTTTACCTATATTTCATGATACCAGGTCATTCTTTGGACAATTTCCAGTTTTTTTTCCTTCCCACCCAGCACCCCTGTTCACTCTATGCGCCCGTATGACAGTTGCATTTCGCGAATTTTGGACTGTTTTCGAGAGGTGAAATTCTCGATCACCCTACATCTGGCGTCAAAATACCATAACTAACACTTCAAACATGGTCTATGGAGGCCATTCCTGTTCCTCGCTCACTATAATCGAGATATGTCAGTAACTACATGACGTACTTACTCGCTATAATTCGTATAATAAGCCGCAATGTTTGAAGTGTCATCCCTGAAAATATTATCGAAAACGGGCTAAATCTAGTGGAAAAAAAATAAAATGCAAACTGGACTCTTCTAGAAATTTACCGAGACTCGATTAATCTTTGCTTTTGTTTGCATTTATAAATAATTTTATGGTAAAATTGCAGTTTTGCACCCTCAGGGAGAAAATCTATATCTCGGTTACTCTTAGAGTTACAGACACCATTCGTACACCATTTTACAGACAAAGGAGTGTGGATTAATTATATGATAACCATTTACTCCTAAGTGACGGTTTTGGAGGAAATTCCATCCAAATATAACCAATTTTCGTGGTTTTTCGTCTGCCATTCCACCATTTTTGATGTTTCCTTGGGAATCCACTAGGGCGATTTTAACTTATTCAACTCTCACAGACACCCATTTCCTACTCAGTTACGGGCTTCCTTGAGCAAAAAGGGGTGTTGGGTGGGTGTAATATCAAGAATGATTTTCGATGAAATTCATCGAATAATTCGTATATATTGCGAAATAAAGCTTCTGAAATGAGATTTTAAAACATCAGAAACAGAAATACAATAATCCAGATAAATTACGGATACGACAGGCGAGGGGTTGATGGTTGGGGGAGGAGGGTTGCTTTCATTGTCTTTACACATAATAACTTCAGCAAAATCGTTTATATTTCCTGATAATATTTCATTGAACGGAAGGGTAGGGTTTGAGGAGGGTTGGGGGCAATAATATTCATATTTTCTCATAAAAAATTACTGAAGAGGAGGGGTTGAGGGTTGCTTTAATTGTCTTTACGCAAAATAACTTTAGCGAAATCATTGTATAATATCAAATATAATCATGGAATGGAAGGGTTGGGGGAGGAGGGTTGCTTTCATTGTCTTAACCTTACTTAACTTTAGCAAAATCATTTATTGTTTTAACATGGTAGCAAATCAAAACTCAAGGAGCCTTTAGATATGGTCATGATCTATCGAAAACAGTAATGACTTTTACAAAAAACATCTTATGTTCAAAACTAGGACAATGCAAAGATTGTAATTGTATTGTAAGATTGTTCCTAATGGCGACTTACCACAAAGTCACGGCCCAAGCAGTGGATTCTATCAAGTGTGTATACATATTGTGTCTAGAGCGTTTATTTTGGTTTTATTGCTATGAATTAGATTTTCTTTGGAATTTAAAGTTAAATAATGATATTACAATATATATTATTGAAATTTTATTTCAAGGAGCCAGTGGAAGTTTCTGCAGAAGAATATGAAGAAAAATGCTATGAAACAGTCTTTTGTCAGCCATTAAGAGAAGTAAGTAATCAGTCTCTTGTATTATTGAGATGGTTATTTTTTGCTCATATACAATGGAAGTTAGCTCTTGAAGCTGGTTTGCAAATTTAAAAGGCCCCTTCTACTGGTATTTATTTATTTTTAATCCTTGTTTTGCCAAATCAATTCATATATGCCTGAATTTTCTGTTGAAAATTAAGAAAAAATGTTTGTTATCACACATTATTCAGTTTATGGTGTATACATTTAACTTACATTGTACTTCAAAGTTTTACTTCTTCATTCACTCTGTAGCTTCTAAATTCTATTAAACTACGTTCTGTTTTTCTATGTACTAAATTTCTTTGTTTTCTTAAATTCTTTCAAATATGGCTAAAGCTTTTGGTATTTCAAATCAACTCCTCCCATTGTTGCATTGTATTTTAAACTGCATTCTAGTTTGGGTTTACGACCAAGAACAAAACAAGTTGTTGTTGTCAAATAGTTAGAGATGGTGATCTTTTATTGTATTGCATGAAAACTATCACCAGAAAGACCCAGGTCCGATGCCGGGTAAACATATCTTTCATATAAAACACATAGGGGTAGTTTTTCATTATTCTTTTCATGCTCTTATTGAAATGATACGTAATTCTTGCTTAGCTAGAAGATGCAAATTAAAAATCGGTTTAATAAAAAAGTTCGATTAGACCATAATGTTCCTGGGTTCGATGCCAGAGCACATTATTTTTTTTGATGCACTTATCGAAATGATAGGAAGTTTGTGCTTGGCTAGAAGATGTATGGTAAAAATCCGTTTTAGAAAAAAATTTAAATAAGACCGTACTTTTCCTGGGTTCGATGCCAGGGCACAATATCGTTTCTCTCATAAGGAATATAAGGGAAAAGTAGGTCGTCGTTTGAGGAAGTTGCAGCCAATATTTCTGCTTCAGTTTTCACGTATAGTTAGAGACGGTTATCTTCTATTGTGCTGCATAGTAAGTTCCACCAGGAACCCGGGTTTGATGCCGGACGGATAATGTGCAGCGAATTTTTAGAATATTTTCAATACTTTTTCTACTTTTTAGGACCCTCTCGATTTGAGATCGACTTGAAATTTAAGTTATCAACATGCTTGCAGAATGCATGCAACATTTTACTCGTATATATAGATAGATAGGTTTATAGATAGGAAACTAATTCACATGCTAAACCACAAGCATCATTGACTTGAAATTCTACATTGTATAGGCCCTAACGTGAAACCCTTAGGAAAAATACGACTTTGAACCTCAGTGTTACGGGTTCGATGTCAGAAGGTCCCAAAGTCACGATTTTCTCCATAAAGATACATTGCAGGGATTTTCGAAAATTATTTTGAGGCACTTCCCTCCAAATTAGACAGTTTAAATTCTAGGGATTGCTAGAATCTGTGAGTATACGTCGAAAATCATAAATACATCTTAGATCATTATCCTTGGTTCGACGCTAGGTCGGGACAAATATTTCCCCTTTAAAATGCATTATATTGATTTTTAAGATTTTTTTGTAGCCACTTCCCGATAAAATGGAAACTAGAAACATGGCATGTAGATAGACATCATAAATATATTTTATGTACGCTTCTTACCGTTTCACTGATGGTCCTTGGTTAGATCCCAGTGAGGCTTTTACATCCCTCAATGCATTTCTTATGGAGAAAACAGAAACCAATTTTAGGAACTTCCCGGCATGATATCGACATCAAACTTTGCATTTAATAATATTAAGCTCCAAAAAGTCATAAATTTTATTCATAGCTGCCAATAGGTCCTGTGTTCGACACCAGGTATCGCTAAAATCAGTAACGGATATGATTTTAAAAATTTTTTTAAACCCCTTCCCAATAATATAGAAACTTTAAGCTTGGCATGTCAATAAAGATCATAGATATATATCAGTTACAATGTTTTAGGTTTCCCTGATCGTCCTTGGTTTGATCCCAGAGAGCAATTTACATAACCTATGCATTTCAGATGGGGATAATGGAGTCTTAATTTTGGACTTTTCCAGTATGATATCAACATCAAACTTTGAATCAAATAATTTTCATATATACCAGGGCGTTATATGTGTTCATATTTTCCATAAGATCCTGGGTTCGACACCGAGTGTCTCTAACATTTGAAACGTAAGGCGTAATTTCTAATTACCTATGATACGGTTTGGAGAATATGTTATAATGGTGTTTAAACATTAAATGAGTTTTTTTTACAGTCATAGTAATTATTAATCTTTGCTTGAGAAACATAAAGAAATGTTATTTATTTCCTAGATTAACATCAAAGACGAGATAGTGGAGTGGGTGATACCTAAAGAGAGGAATAGAGAGGCAATGGATATTGAGGTAAATATAATAATTAGTTGCCCTTTTTCAATCAAATATTATTTTCATAATTTGATATATTAAAAATACTATAAATCTACTTTTGGGACAAGGCATTGTATCAGTGTTGCCTACTAACAGAAACACAATGAATATTGATCGTGGGTCGTGTTCATCAAAAGTGGCGAGCCTTGAATTTTTTCATAATTCGTGATTATTTTGTTTACTCTAACTGAAATTTAAGATGATAAGAAAACTCATTGGATATTGTTTGGGTCTTGACATTGCTGGTATACATGTTGTGAAAACTTATTCTGCCTTTTAATCACTTTTGGTTAATGCAATTTTTTTCAAATTAGATATTACAAGGGAAGGACTTAGAGCTAAAGCAAGAAGAGAGTGAGTCATTTATTGACAAAGTGGATGCAATTCAGGTAAATATAATTACTTGTATGATTTAGTGAAAATCATCTACTACTTATCTGCTCTTGAATGTACAATTTTTTCAGACTGGATCACACTGTCATGGGTTGCAAATAGGGTTTGTGTGTGAAAACAATGTAACATCTGGGAAACTTTGTGACATATAACTGTATAAATACCACTGTTGATATTGTTGAATAAAATCTTAAGACTATTTACCTGTACTAAATGCTATAAAATAATACATATATCTGTTAAATTTATTTTTTCAAGGAAAGGATCAAAATAGAAGTTTAGGAATTGAATAAAGAAGTATTGAAGGAATATCTTCTGAGCAATTGATAAAAATAATTATCGGTTCTCATCTTATACCGTTGTCTATGATTCCTTGGCTATGGATGTCTATTATGCCTTGAGAATTTCTCAATATTTTCATTACCATGCGTCAGCCTTTTTGTTTTGAATTCTTAATGCTGAGACTTTTGATTTTTAAGAAAAAAATACTTTAACTTGTTTGAAATTGGTACTGATTGCTACTGTACTTAATTTCAGTCCACTGGGTCATCAGATATTAAGAATTTCATACATCTGGAGGCTTCAGAAGAAAGTGTAGGAAATTCGTTTGAGGGAGTGAGCAGCTCGATTTTCAGTACTCGAGGTATCTCTGACAAAAACAGGGGTACCAATGAGGGGATACATGAGAAATATATAAGAGATGATGTTGTACCAGAAGAGGCATCAGAATCCTCTCTTTCTATGACACAGAGTGAATTTATTTGCAATATTTGTAAAAAGAGTTTTATAAGGAAAGATACTTTGGGCTACCATGTAAGAGTTCACTATGATGAAAGACTCTTTAGCTGTACTATATGTGATAAAAGATTTAAGCTTGATAGAGTGAGATTACGGCATGAGCTTATACACCTGAGAGATAAAATGAGTTCTGGAAAGAGTGTAAAGGAAAGCAAGATAATGCTGTTTTCTTGTGCAATATGTGCAAAGAATTTTAGTTCTAAAAGAAGATTATCTGCACATTCCAATGTGCATAGTGATAAATATATATGTAACTATTGTGGTAAACGTTTTAGTAATAATGGTAATTTAAGTACACACTTGAGATTTCATAGAAAAGAGAAGCCATTTAAATGTGATGTATGCTTAAATTATTTCAGTACTAAGAGTAATCTCAATAGCCATTTGCGTATTCATTCTTCAGAGAAACCATTTTCCTGTGAAATTTGTGATAAGAAATTCAAGAGAAACAGTGACAAGGTGCAACATAAATTACAGCATTTGAGAAAAAATAACACCCTTAATTGCTAGGTTTTTCCATTGTTCAATTGTAGCTATGAGATATTAAGTGCCTCTATATAACTTTGTTGAAATCATAATTTTTGGTTGGAATTCAAAAGTCTGATGAGGAAAATAAAAAATGTTAGCAAGGTTGTATAATGTAAAAGTTTAGGAAAATTTGCTTAAAATGTAATTATCTATTATTATCAATTATTGTTTAATTAAATTAGTATTGGTTGTATAGCAAATAACTTATGAAAGAAACTTTTTCTGCTAACAAAATTGCAGCGTAGGTAGATTTTAACTTTTTTCAAATAATTTTTTCTTGTAGTGATATATGTTTCTGTGCTAAACAGTTCCAATAAATTTGTTAGAGAAGAATTTTTATCTTGTATGGTTATATGTAAAAGTTTGGGTTGAATATTTCTTAATTCTTTATTTTATCTCTAAATTTCAGAAACAACAAAATTGATCAATATTTAAACAATATACAGGATGTAATATATTTGGCAACAGATTTCAACGTGTTGGCAAAATCCTAAAAAACGTTATGCTAAGAGAAAATTTTACCTGTTCTAAGGGATGATCATTATTTAATTTATAAAATCTCAAGAACATTTTAAGAGCTTCACTAAGGTTGACTATTTGTAGGTATTAATTATATTCATTATTATTGATTACGACAGGAAAGTTGAACACACTTGCAGTTTCTTTATAGTAATTATGCTGTATAATAAGAGATTGAATAATCTTAACTACCATTAAAGTAGAAAAATTTATTTTCTTTTATCCTTGAAGCCCCAAGAAGGTTTATTCATGGACAACATTTCATCCACTGTGAGTTCTGCTTTTCAAATCTCTGAATTGTGAATTTCAACCAAAGCTCCATTCGAAATATTGGTCAAAAACCACCGATTAATGATAATAGATGTTTCTGCCAGACAGTTCTGACAAAAACTACTTCATATAAATCTTATCAGCAAAACAATACACAGTTATTAAACTAACTAACCCATACAATAATATTTTCAATGAATGACTGAATTAAATGAACACTTACTAAAACACACTATGCAATATTATAATTGAACACGACAAAAATTAAGACTAAAATGCATTATAAATTACAATTAAATAGTTCTTTAAAATAAACACATCCTAACATCAAAGAAGTTCAATAATGAGTTTTACAGAAAATATCCTGGGTTCAATTCTAGGATGATGCAAAATCTTCCAGTAATGATACATTTAGGTAGTTTATACATTACTATATATAAAGCTGCAAATCCTACTGATTGACACAAAATCCTGGGCATTTCTAATCGAGCTGGAAGGCTGAAATTTTCAAGAGAGATTTATAATTGACAGTCGAGTTGGGAAAAAATCGAAAATCTACAGATTTTGTCCTAGGTTTGAGACCAAAAAAGGATTATATTTTTCAATGTATTTAAACGGGAAAAACGAAAAATGGCCATGCAGAGCAAATTTCTTTCGTTCATAAAAATATGAAAATGTAATCGTAAAGCAGTGGGACTTGGTCTATATTACGTCTAAAGGATCAAAGTTTTCTTTTCTTGCGACCGATTTTAACATTCCGGCAGGAAATTTGCAAAATTTTAGTTTGAACGCCAATTTATTACGTTTTTTTCTCCTCATTTTGAAAATTAAATCTATGGCAACAACCATTGTTTGAATCGAAAACAAGTTTGTTTACGATCCTATTTTCATATGCAATGATAAAAGTTTGATGCATTTTTAATATTTCTTTAATGTTTCTTTCGATATATGTTATTACTGAATGTTGAAAAATGTAACTTTCATCAAAATGGTCAGCGAATATCTGCGCGGTCAATGAATTATTCGGGAATACATAAAGTAATAACATACGTTTATGTAGAAGATACGAGACCATTTATCAACGAAGATAATCGTAAAAGTCATGTAAGTAGCGAGATTATTCTAGAATGAAGTACATAGATATTAATATAAATCAATAAATAGGGATATTAATGTAAATTATAAGGTTTAACGATAATCTTTAGAAATAACATAACTGCAAGCAATACGAATCATTAGTTTAACGAACACTATAGTTTATTAATATATTATATTTCATAGCTCACTTAACCAAATGCATTTATCATATACTGAACTCAGACTAAAAAAACTGTTTCACTTTCGTTCTATATACATTGTGATAAATTGTCACCGAAAAGCTCATAACGGCAACTAAACCCATTGCTGCCCGCCTTTCTTGAAGGACCATGTTATCATTGAATATCAAGAAATTGTAACTTTCATCGATATGAACAACAAATATCTACTCTGGAAACACATGGTATCATTGAACGATGTTAGGATATCGTTGATCTACGTATATGGTGGTTTGCTTTTCGTGTGTGTTTCTGTGCTGTTTATTTTATGCCTATTATGTTTCTTCTTTTCTATTTTAATTACATATAATTATTCTGTCATCCTCTCCAAAGAGAATTTAAAATTAAGTTCTTTTTCTACTTTTTCTTTAATTAATACGTAGTACACAATTAGTACGTAGTATATTACGTAATTCAACTTTCATCAAAATGAAAAACAAAAATCTACACATAAAATACACTGATTTCCTTCAACGACCTTCTGATTACGTCGTTCTTCGTGTTAGCTGGATAATTTTTCGTTAGTATAAACAATGTTTGCATGTATCATTGTATTAATATTATTTTCCCATCTTCTCCAAACGCGCTTTAGAATAAAGTTCTTTTTCTACGTTATTTAAAACTATTTACATAATTACGTTGCCTATTGTCTATTTGTTTATTTAATTAGAAACGGAGCTCATTGTCGTGGTAGACGCCATTTAATTAGTATAGGATTATTTTGCAGTATTTCTTACACTGAACCGAATACTACACAGGTAATCGTCAATTTATTTTCCACATTTTTATCTTATGCAGATTTTTATTCCAACTTTACTATGTTTGGCGTATTTCCTTAATATTATTTTACGAACACGTATCCATTAAAGACTCCCGTATCACATAAACGTGAAAGGCTCTCGAAATATTTATTTTACTATCATATTATTTGGTGAATCTCGATCTCACTCATTTGAAAATTATGTATACAATATACAATGGTATAATTAAAAAAAATTCTTTCCATATATGTTATTACTGAAGGTTGAAAAATGTAACTTTCATCAAAATGGACAGCGAATATCTGCACGGTCAATGAATTATTCGGGAATACATACTGTGATAACATAAGTTTATGTAGAGGATACGAGACCATGTACCAACGAAGATAATCGGAAAATGCATGTAAGTAGTGAGATTATTCGAGGATGAAGTTGAAGAATCTACACTGAATATTTAGGGGGAATAGGTAAGTTCTTTTACTACGTTTTCTTAAATTAATACATAGTACACAATTAATACGTTGTACCTTACATCATTAACTTCATGAAATTCATTCTTTGTTTGGCGTATTTCCGTAATTTAATTTTACGTATGCGTATTCATCAAGCCTGGTTGCCACCGAATGCGAAGCGGCACTGAGCTGAGTTGAGCTGGAAAAAGTGACGCGGAGCGAATCGTAGCGAAGTTTTAGTCTCCGAGGGTCGGAAACTGGAGGAGCTGAGCTGTGCGAAGCGATTCCTTTCTAAACTACCAAGATGGCGTAAGTTTAGCCTTTAGTTGCCGACCGAGAATTTAATTCTTTGATTACGGTTAAATCACAGAAATTCCGCAAGAGGCGGATTCTGTCACAATATTATGCTGGCACACTTTAATTAAGATATTATTTACAGCCATTGGACACGAATTTATCTATTTCGCTAATATCATATAAGTTCCTATCGTTCGTACCTCACTCGAGTACACTTTTCATTTTGCAATCACGGTACTGATAGTATAAATAGTTTTTAATTTTATATTAATAATTTGTTCAATTATTTTGTAAAGAGAATCACAAAAATTAACCACTTTACTCACATAAGCATGGCAATTCAATTTTTCTTCACTCTTCATCCATCGTCATACTTTTGCTGACGGGTAAATGTCTCGGAGAGGAGCACATGCCTTTTTCTTAATCTACTTCAAATTGCCGTATTTTTAATATTTTTAATGGTGCATAAATGAATATCCTACTGTTATTGGTTTTAGTGCTATGGTAAGCTGGTGTTCCTCTCCAAGACCTACTGACGATTTCACAGTATTAGTTTATTTTCAAAAACTGACCTCCGTTCAATGATTATATTTACGAGAAAATTATTCTCGGCTGTAGTGAACCTTTCCGACGACATTTTCTCAATGATTGCGTTCCGCTAAGACGAGTAAATATCTTAAATTGGGATTTAATTGATTTGTAACCACATTGGAAGTAATTAAATTAGGTTTACGATCACAATTATCATAGGTTGACAGAGTGATTACTTTTTGTGAAATTGAATCGTTCATCAATTATTAAATTAATATTTCTGAAAGAAAGCTGTAATTGGGAATTAATCACACCTTTCAAGCTCATAAATGTGAATCTTAGGTAGGTAGTGTTGTTAAAAGTGCTTCGACAGCTTAGGTCATTTCGCACATTGGCTCCCACCGGGAATCAAACCCGGGACCGCTTTCATCAAAGGCAAACGCGCTGTCCACATGACTATCCGGGAGCCCTCAAAAATGTGAATCTTTCACACACTGATATCAATTCAAATACTGCCGATGAAAGAAGCGAAAGGCTCCCCCCTCCACCACTATCACGTTGAGAACGGTGGAGGGGTAAGCTGACTTCGCTTCAGAACGAACCACGACCGTTCGGAAGATGTGCCTTGCGAGGCAGAGTGACGTCACAATTCTCAGCTCAACTACGCTTCGTATCCGGTGGCCGCAGCTGCATTAAAAAGTATAGATTCTATTGTGAAAGCGTAGTCCGCTCAACGTAACTTCGCTCAACTTACCTTCGTTTCGCATTTGGTGGCCACCCAGCCTTAATGTCTCAACTCCAAACTCCCGTATCAATTAAACGCAAAAAGCTTTCGAAATAATTATTCTATTATTATATTATTTGATGAATTCCGATCTCACATTTCAAAATTATGTATACGATAGACAGTGGTATAATTAAAAGGAAACGTAAATATAACATATAGACCGATAACTCAGGGTAGTATCCCTTAATGATTTGCTTTGCTTGCAGTTTGCAAGCACCCATTTACTAGTTACTATATATAAAGCTGCAAATCCGACTCATTCATACAAATTCCTGGGCATTTTTAATCGAGCTAGAAGGCTGAAATTTTCATGATAGGTTTATAATTCACAGTCGAGTTGGGAAAAAATCGAAAACTCACAGATTTTGACCTAGGTTTGAGCCCAGAGACGATTATATTTTTCAATGTAATTAAACGGGAAAAACAAAAAATGGCCATACAGAGCTAATTTCTTTCGTTAATTAAAATGTGAAAACGTAATCGTAAAGCAGTGGAATTTGGTTTATATTAAGTGGAAAAGATCAAATTTTACTACTCTTGCGACCAATTTTAACATTCCTGCACGAAATTTGCAAAATTATAGTTTGAACGCCAATTTTTTTACGTTTTTTTCTCCTCATTTCGAAAATTAAATCTATGGCAACGACCATTGTTTGAATCGAAAACAAGTTTGTTTACAATCCTGATTTCATATGCCATGATAAAGGTTTGATGCATTTTTAATTATTTTAAATGTTTCATTCGATATATGTTAATACTGAAGGTTGAAATATGTAACTTTCATCGAAATGAACAGCGAATATCTGCACGGGAATGGATTTAATCGTGAATACATACTGTGATAACATAAGTTTATGTAGAGAAACGGGACCATTTATCAACGAAGATAATCGGAAAATTCATATAAGTAGTGAGATTATTCGAGGATTAAATTGCAAAGCCTACCCAGAATCTATATAAGAGGGATAGGAAAGCAATTTGGATGAAAAATACTCATTACTTACTGATGAAGGACGTATTATACCGGATCAAGTCTACCTATGCCTGAGTAAAAGTAAGTACAACTAAAATTTACATAATCGTAAAATATTACTATCAGAATATTAATGCAAATTCATAGTTTTAACGGCAATCATTAGGAATAATAGAAATAATTACTTTTTTTCTACGTTTCTTTAATTAATACGTAGTATATTACGTAATTCAACTTTCATCGAAATGAAAAACAAAAATCTACACATGAAATAAACTGATTTTCTTGAACGACCTTCTGATTACGTTGTTCTACGCTGGATAATTCTTGGTTAGTAAAAACAATCTTTGCATGTATCATTGTATGAATATTATTTTCCCATCTTCTCCAAACGGGCTTTAGAATAAAGTTCTTTTTCTACGTTCTTTAAAAGTATTTACATAATTACGTTGCCTATTGTCTGTTTGTTTACTTAATTAGAAACGGAGCTCATTGTCGTGGTAGACGCCATTTAATGAATATAAGATTATAATGCAATATGTCTTTCACTGAACCTATTACTACATAGGTAATCGTCAATTTATTTTCCGCATTTTTATCTTATGTAGATTTTTATTCTAACTTAACATTCTTAAGCTTATTTCTTTAATTTAATTTTACGAATGCACATTAAATCGTCGTCGTCGCCGCTGCAACATTCATCGCGGTGGGATCCCGAAAGAGATACCACGGAATCAGCCGATCGCCGCGGAATCCTTTGACCGTACATGTTCATTGAGGGCTGAGATCCAAAACTAAGAAAGGTAGAAATTGATTTGAGAAGCGAAGTGTTTTCACATTGGCAGCTGTATGTCGCGCTAGGAAGAGTATGTTCCTCAGAAAATAGCAGGGTGTTAGTTTCACCGGAAAGGATATTTGATAATATTCCGCACGCCGTCAATATTGCCCTCATCATCATATGGTGATCTGCCCTGAAGCAGGCGCCGCGGCCATATGATTCAATTGGAGTATGTCTTGCACTAAACCGGGTACATACCACAGGTAACCAATCATCTATCGATTTCTCGCATTTTTTTTTATGCAGATTTTTATTCTAACTTTACTTTGGCGTATTCCCTTAATTTAACTTTACGAATGTGTATTCATGAAGAACTCAACTCCAAAACTCCCGTATCAAATGAACGTGAAAGGCCTTCGAAGCACTTCTATTATTTCTATCTATTATTATATTATTTAATGAATCACGATCTTAGATTTAAAACTATGTATGCTAAAGAGAATGGCATAATTAAAAAGAAATGTTAATATAACATAAAGACCGATAACACAGGGTAGTATCCCTTGATAATTTTCTTTGCTTGCATTATGCAAGCACCCATTTACTAGTTACTTATTATAAAGCTGCAAATCCGACTCATTCATACAAATTCCTGGGCATTTATAATCGAGCTGGAAGGCTGAAATTTTCAGGAGAGATTTATAATTAACAGTCGAGTTGGGAAAAAATCGAAAATCTACAGATTTTGTCCTAGGTTTGAGCCCAGAAACGATTATATTTTTCAATGTATTTAAACGGGGAAAACGAAAAATGGCCATGCAGAGCAAATTTCTTTCGTTAATTAAAATATGAAAAAGTAATCATAAAGCAGTAGGACTTGGTCTGTATTACGTCTGAAAGATCAAAGTTTACTTTTCTTGCGACCGATTTTAACATTCCAGCACAAAATTTGCAAAATTTTAGTTTGAACGCCAATTTATTGCGTTATTTTCTCCTCATTTCGAAGATTAAATCTATAGCAACGACCATTGTTTGAATCGAAAACAAGTTTGTTTACGATCCTTAATTTCATACGCCATGATAAAGGTTTGATGCATTTTTAATTATTTTAAATGTTTCTTTCGATATATGTTATTAATGAATGCTGAAAAATGTTGAAGTTCATCAAAATAAACAGTGGATATCTGCACGGTCAATGAATCAATCGTGAATGCATGCTGTGATAACATAAGTTTATGTAGAGAATACGAGACCATTAACAACGAAGATAATCGTAAAAGTCATGTAAGTAGTGAGATTATTCTAGAATGAAGTACATAGATATTAATATAAATTAATAAATAGTGATATTAATATAAATTAAAAGGTTTAACAACAGTCTTTAGAAATAACATAACTGCAAGCAATACAAATCATTAATTTAACGAGCACTATAGTTTAGTAATATATTTTATTTCATAGCTCACTTAACCAAATATATTTATCGTATACTGAACTCAGACAAAAGAGTTCCATGTATTTTTCACTTTCGTACTATATACATTGTGATATATTGTCACCGAAGAGCTCATACCGGAAACCAAATCCATTGCTGCCCGCCTTTCTTGAAGGACCATGTTATCATTGAATATCAAGAAATTGTAACTTTCATCTTAGTGAACAACAAATATCTATTCAAGAAATACATGGTATCATTGATCGATATTAGGATATCGTTGTTCTTCGTATATGGTGGATTGCTTTTCATGTGTGAGTTCTGTGCATATTATCAAATGCCTATTATTTTTCTTCTTTTCTATTTTAATTACATATAATTATTCTGTCTTCCTCTCCAAAGAGAATTTAGAGTTAAGTTCTTTTTCTACGTTTTTTTTAATAATACGTACTACACAATTAGTACGTAGTATATTACGTAATTCAACTTTCATCAAAATAAAAAAAACAAAAATCTACACATAAAATACACTGATTTCCTTGAACGACATTCTTATTACGTTGTTCCTCGTGTTCGCTGGATAATTCTTGGTAAGTTAAAACAATTTTTGCATGTACCATTGTATGAATATTATTTTCCCATCTTTACCAAATGGGCTTTAGAATAAAGTTCTTTTTCTGCGTTCTTTAAAGCTATTTACACAATTACGTTGCCTATTGTCTATTTGTTTATCTAATTAGAAACGGAGCTCATTGTTTTGGTAGACGCCATTTAATGAACATAGGATTCAATTGCAGTATGTCTTGCACTGAACCGAATACTACACAGGTAATCGTCTATTTATTTTCCGCATTTTTATCTTATGCAGATTTTCATTCTAACATAACATTCTAAAGCTTATTTCTTTAATTTACTTTTACGAATGCATATTAAAACGTCGTCGTCGCTGCTGCTACATTTATCGCGGTGGGATCCCGAAAGAGATACCACGGAATCAGCCGATCGCCACGGAAACCTTATATATTCATTGAGGACTGAAATCCAAAACTAAGTAAGGTAGGAATTGAATTGATAAGCGACGTATTTTCACAATGCCAGCTTTATGTCGCGCTAGGAAGAGTAGGTTCCAAAAAAAACAAGGGTGTTAGTTTCACCGGAAAGGATATTTGATAATATTCCTCATGCCGTTAATATTGTCCTCATTATCATATGGTGATCTTCCCGGAAGCAGGCGCCGCGGCCATAGGATTCAATTGGAGTATGTCTTGCACTAAACCGAGTACATACCACAGGTAACCAATCGTCTATCGATTTCTCGCATTTTAATTTTATGCAGATTTTTATTCTAACTTTACTTTGGCATATTTCCTTAATTTAACTTTACGAATGTGTAATCATGAAGAACTCAACTCCAAAACTCCCATATCAAATAACGGGAAAGGCCTTCGAAGAACTTATTCTATTATAATATTATTTGACGAATCTCGATCTTAGATTTGAAAATTATGCATACTAAAGGCAATGGTATGATTAAAAAGGAACATAAATATAGCATATAGACCCATTACTCGGGGTAGTATTCCTTAATAATTTTCTTTGCTTGCAGTTTGCAAGCACCCATTTACTAGTTACTATATATAAAGCTGCAAATCCTACTGATTGACACAAATTCCTGGGCATTTGTAATTGAGCTAGAAGGCTGAAATTTTCAGGGGAGATTCATAATTGACAGTCGAGTTAGGAAAAAATCGAAAATTCTCAGATTTTGACCTAGGATTGAGCCCAGAGACGATAATATTTTTCAATGTAATTAAACGGGGAAAACGAAAAATGGCCATGCAGAGCAAATTTCTTTCGTTAATTAAAATATGAAAAAGTAATCGTAAAGCAGTAGGACTTGGTCTGTATTACGTCTAAAAGATTAAAGTTTACTTTTCTTGCAACCGATTTTAACATTCCTGCACGAAATTTGCAAAATTTTAGTTACAACTCCAATTTATTTCTTTTTTTTCTGCTCATTTCGAAAGTTAAGTCTATGACAACGACCGTTGTTAGAATCGAAAACAAAGTTGTTTACAATACTGAATTCATACGCCATAATGAAGGTTAGATGCATTCTTAATATTTTTTAATGTTTCTTTCGATATATGTTATTACTGAATGTTTAAAAATGTAACTTTCATCGAAATGAACAGCGAATATCTGCACGGTCACTGAATCATTTGGGAATACATACTGTGATAACATAAGTTTATGTAGAGAATACGAGACTATTTATCAATCAAGATAATCGGAAAAGTCATGTAAGTAGTGAGATTATTCGAGGATTAAATTGAAAAGTCTTCACTGAATCTATATAAGAGGGATAGGAAAGCAATTACGATGAAAAATACTCATTAATTACTGATGAAGGACGTATTATACTGGATCAAGTCTACCTATGCCTGAGTAAAAGTAAGTACAACTGAAATTTACATAATCCTAAAATATTACTATCAGAATATTAATACAAATTAATAGTTTTAACGTCTATGTGTAGAAATAATAGACATAATAAGTTCTTTTTCTACGTTTCTTTAATTAATACGTAGTATATTACGTATTTCAACTTTCATCGAAATGAAAAACAAAAATCTACACATAAAATAAACTGATTTCCTTGAACGACCTTCTGATTACGTTGTTCTTCGTGTTCGCTGGATAATTTTTCGTTAGTATAAACAATTTTTGCATGTATCATTATATTAATATTATTTTCCCATCTTCTCCAAACGCGCTTTAGAATAAAGTTCTTTTTCTACGTTATTTAAAACTATTTGCATAATTACGTTGCCTATTGTCTATTTGTTTATTTAATTAGAAACGGAGCTCATTGTCGTGGTAGACGCCATTTAATGAGTATAGGATTATTTTGCAGTATGCCTTACACTGAACCGAATACTACACAGGTAATCGTCTATTTATTTTCCTTATTTTTATCTATGAAGATTTTTTTCTAACTTTACTTTGTTTGGCGTATCTCCTTAATATAATTTTACGAATGCGTATTCTTAAAGACTCCCGTATCACATAAACGTGAAAGGCTTTTGAAATAATTATATTACTATCATATTATTTGGTGAATCTCGATCTCACTTTTTTGAAAATTATGTATACAATAGACAGTTGTATAATTAAAAAAATTTTCTTTCCATATATGTTATTACTGAAGGTGAAAAATGTTAATTTCATCAAAATGGACAGCGAATATCTGCATGGTCAATGAATTATTTGGGAATACATACTGTGATAACATAAGTTTATGTAGAGGATACGAGACCATGTATCAACGAAGATAATCGGAAAAGTCATTTAAGTAGTGAGATTAATCGAGGATGAAATTGAAAGTTCTACAATAAATCTATATGGGGGAATAGGAAAGCAATTTAGCTTATAAATCTTCATTAGTTACTGGTATTATACCGGATCAAATCTACATGTGTAGATCACATCCTTGTGTATCTGTATTCACAAGAGATACACAAAAGATATGGTATATTATATGGCGTATACGAAGTGTATACATTGTGTATCTGTATTCACAAGAGATAAACAAGGGATACGGTATATGTATGGCGCATACGAAGTGTATACAATGTGTATCTGTATTTACAAGAGATACACAAGGGATACGGTATACAGATACACAATGGATATGTTATATTGTATGGCGTATATGAAGTGTATACAATGTGCATCTCTATTCACAAAGGATATGGTATATTGTATGGTGTATACGAAGTGTATACAATGTACATCTGTATTCACAACAGATGCAAGTTACTATTAATATTAATTATTTCTTATTGATTAATTCCCGCACAAGATGAACCTGATGCCACAAGAAAAGATACAGTAGAGTTAAAACTTTCCTAGCAAACACTTCATGTTATTTTAACATTTTGGTAGATGGGTCATCCATAATAAAATGATCATAAACGTAGATGTTGACACAATAACTTTGTCATTTTTTAAAACGTTTTTTTCACATGATTATTAATTAATTATTATATTAAATTGGTTTTACTTGTATTATATTATTTACTTGTTAGTGCATGGCATTAGTACATGGCATCTGTTATCTAAAACGATAATTGTAAATTCATATATGTTTGTAAACTTTTAATACATATTTACAGTGTATATTGTAAATGAAAGTGTATAATATGTAATACAATATACACTGTAAGTTGGTATTAGACGATTACACACATCTATGAATTTACAATATCGTCATATTTTTAGGATTTCAGTAAAACATTTCGGAAGATGAAAAAGAAATCGATTGTGAAAATTTCGAAAACGTTGATTTATGTACATTTCTTGTGCTTTGTTTCTCTTAACGTTACGATCATGATACAGAAAACAACCACTATACCTTCATATTCGAAAACTGACAAAACTTAGTAAGTTGGCGCCAAGCTACTTCAAGCATCGTTCGTCAATTTTCCACCAAGCGGCTCTTTGTCTATGTTTGAGCCGTTTAGTCAGTGTATGACATGTTCTCCGAGCTAAGTTTGGAAGAATTACGAAGTTTTCTTTCTCTTCTGTGACACAATGGCTTCCGCAAATTAATGCTGAAGCATGTTGATTTTGATCTTATTTATGTTAAATTTAGAAAACTGTTGTGTGTGGATGAATTTGCTATTTTTCCTTTATAACATCAGTAGCACGATGAGCGCTAAGTAGCCTTCAAACAATGCTGCAATGCTTTAGAGAATTCACCCTTTGAGATAAGTGCTTGCAATCCTCACCTGAAAACTACGTTTTCAGGTGAGGATAATCTCAGCATAATAAATCAATTTACTGAATGTCGCAATCAACGAATGTTTAGGAGGCACTAAACATATCTTGTTCGAGCTGTTCCAAATCCTCTCATATAATTAATCCCGTATGAATATCCTAAATTAATTAATAGTTACGCTTTTTGTTTTCGTTATTCGAGTAACACTTACAGCTTATTGAACGATAGCAAGCGTACGTTTATAGAAATAAAAAGATAGCCACTGTAGATACACAAGGTATTGCGTATACGATGTGCATCCGTATACACATAAGATACAGCGTACGATGTGTATCCATATTAAATAGGATACAACATACGATGTGTATCCGTATCCACATAAGATACCATATACTTTGTGTAGCGGACATTAATCCGCAGTGGATCTGATGTGGATACGTATCCACAAAGGATACCAAAGATACGGTATACGTTGTGGATACATGTGGATACGTATCCACAACGTAGGAAATAGAGATACATACGACGCTGTGCTGTCTGGGTTCTCTGATGAAAACAGGAAGATCCAAATTACAACCATTTCAATAACTATTACTATTAACAAAGACACTCAACCATTCTATAGCCAGAAAATCTAGCAAGCCGGAATTCGAACCTTGGCATTGTAGTCATAGCGCGCTAACCACTCCGTCACCGCAGCTGGTGTGTAAGGTATTTTGCCCTTAGTTTCTCCTACGATCGACGGATAAACTCAAGTTCACTGACTCGCGTGCCACCTCACAGTGTGCCTTCTGTAGATGACGTTCCTTTTAGGAGGGGAAGCAATAAGTAAAGTATTCCTCACTTTCATACTACATACATTGTAATACATTGTCACCGGAAAGCTCATACGGACAGCCAGATCCATTGCTGCCCGCCTTTCTTGAACTGCTGCTGCTACGTTCATCGAGGCGGGATCCCGAAAGAGATACCACGGAGTCAGCCGATTGCCGCCGAAACCTTTGACCTTATATATTCATTTAGAACTGAAATCCAAAACTAAGAAAGGTAGGAATTGAATTGAGAATCGACGTGTTTTCACTTGCCAGCTGTATGTCGCGCTAGGAAGAGTACTTTCTTCAGAAAATATCAGTGTCTTAGTTTCACCGGAGAGGATATTTGAAAACATTTCGCACGCCGTCAATATTGTCCTAAAATGTTTAATAGGGTAAATCTCTGCTCCATTTTTCCATTTAGCATTATTTTATTAATACTTCGGTTGAGATGTGTATGTTTTCACATTTATACCTCATTTAGTCATTTAGGTATCCCTGTTATTTTTTCTCAATTTTATGTGAAATACTTTTGTGCATCTTGCTACAATTAGTCGGCATATTTTCCTTCTGTTACTCTGAAATTTGAAACTAATTTCATTTGCGTGTTTTTTATTGGTTCCATATCGTCATCTGTCGTTTAATTAGATATGACATACATTAATGCATGTTTGTATGTTGGATGAGATTGATTTGATTTAATTTGATGCACAAGATTTGATCTAATCATATTGTCATATACCTCTTCAAAATTGTCATAAAATCCTGGAAATTGATCAGTATTGTATCACTAAGTGTTTTCTTATATTGAAATACATGTTCTCCTCTTCTAGTGCATGGTTGGGTTTTTACGTGATTTCTTTTTGTTTTAAGTTACTTCCGTTTCGTTACAAGACAAAACTTCTTTGTATTGCGTATGAATTGCTTTAAGCATACCTGCATGTTTCCCTAGGAAAGAGGTCAAGTTCTTAATATTCTGTTGATTAACATTAACAATATTTTTTTTGTGATTTTATTCCTGGTAAATCTTTTCGCGCATTCTTTTGCATGAGAACATTTACAGGTCATTTAAGATCAGAGAAAAGATCAATTAATACTCTAAATTTTTTTATCTTTGATGTTATATGTTAACAAACATCAATTCATAGATATCTTACTCTTGATTTTGAAAATTTTTAGTTGAGTTGCCTTATTTCTATTTGTTTATTTAATTACAAATGGAGCACATAGTGCCGTGGTAGACACCGTTATGAACATAGGATTCAATTGAAGTATGCCTTGCACTGAACCGAGTACTACAGGTAACGAATCCTCTATCGATTTCTCGCATTTTTATCTTACGCAGATATTTATTCTTACTTTACTTTGTTTGGCGTATTACCTTAATTTAATTTTACGTATGCGTATTAATTAAGGTCTCAACTGCAAAACTCCCGCCTTGATTAAACCTGAAAGGCTTTCGAAATAATTATTGTATTATTTGATGAAACTCGATCTCACATTTGAAAATTAGGTACACGATAGACAGTGAAATAATTAAAAAGAAACATATTGGAACATATAGACCCACAACTCAGGGTAGTATCCCATGATAATTTTCATTGCTTGCATTATGCAAGCACCCATTTACTAGTATATATATATACGAGTAAAATGTAGCTTGCATAAGCAGATTGACAACACGAAGGTCATATCGCCATGATATCGGGACGGTCCTCAAAAGAAAGAAAAAAGGATTGAAAATATTCTTAAAATTGGCTGCAATTTAATCGTCTGGCAACAAAACCAGGTCTTCCATACTATGCAGCACAACAGAAGATCACCATCTCTAACTATGTGTGAAAATTCAAGCAGAAATATTGGCTGCAACCGCCTCAAACGACGTCCTGATTTTCACATATATTCCTTATGTGAGAAATATTAATGCGCTCTGGCATCGAACCCAGGAACAGCATGGTCTTATCTAATTTTTTTTCTTAAACCGAGTCTTAATATACATCTTCTATCTAAGCAAGAACTTCCTATTATTTCGATAATGGGAAAAATCGTGACTATGAGGCCCTCTAGAATCGAACCCATGACACTGAGGTTCAAAATCGCAATTTTTCTGGCGGTTATACGTTATACTGCGAATTAGTATCCTATCTACATACCTATACAAGTAAATGTTGCTTGAATTCTGCAAGCATGTTGATAACACAAATTTCAAGTCAACATCATATCGAGAGGGTCCTCAGAAGTAGAAAAAGTATTGAAAATCATCTTAAAATTTGCTAAAATTTCTCTTTCCAGCATTGAACCCAGGTCTTCCTGGTGATAATTACTATGCAGAGCAACAGAAGATCAAAGTCCTTAACTATGTGTGACAACTCAAGTAGAAATATTGGCTGCAACTGCCTCAAACGACGTCCTGATTTTCACATATATTCCTTGTGTGAGAATTTGCAATGTGCTCTGGCATCGAACCCAGGAACAGCATGCTCTTATTTATTTATTTTTCTTAAACCAAGTTTTAATATACATCTTCTACCTAAGCAAGAACTTCCTATCATTTAAATATGTGCATCAAAAAAATAATAAAAAACTAACCCAATGTATTTTAAATGGGCGACATATTTACCACCCGGCACCGAACCCGGGTATTTCTGGTGATACTTGCTATGTAACACAATATAAGATCATCATCTCTAACTATGTGAGAAAATTCAAGCAGAAATATTGGATGCAACTGCCTCAAATGATGTCCTACTTTTCCCTTATAATCCTTATGAGAGAAATTTTAATGTGCTCTGGCATCGAACCCAGGAATAGTATGGTCTTATCTTAATTTTTTTCTTAAACTAATTGTTACCATACATATTCTAGCCGAGCACGACCTTCCTATCATTTCGATAAGTGCATCAAAAAAAATAATGAAAAACTACCTCAATGTATTTTAAAGGGCAGATATTTGCATCGTCCTAGCATCGAACCCAGGATATTTTCTGTCAAAGCCATTAATGTTATCGATAGATCCTTGCCATATCTTTTGGCTCCTTGAGATTTAATTCTCTTATCTATCCGGGAAGTATTTTTTAAAAATTACGGAAAATCCAAGCATTGCGTTTAAATGGAAAAAATCGGGACTTTAGGGCCCTCTGGAATCGAACCCATGACACTGAGGTTCTAAATCGCAATTTTTCCGGTGGTTTCTCGATATGGCCAATAGGTCGTAAAAATTACAAGTCAATGGCGTTTGTGGTTTAGCCTGTGAATTAGTATCCTATTTATCTATATCCTTGAATGAATCCAGAGAAGCATCTATATATAATGATATATATATATATGAATGAATCTGGAGAAGCATATATATATATAAAAGATATAAATATTGTAGCGGTTTTCCCCCTGCATCGCTACATCCTTTTTTTAAATTGCTGATGACGTCTCTTTTTTTGGATCTTGTATGTTTTTTTGTGTATGTTGTGTTTTGCTAATTGATGCAATGAAAGTGTTATTATTTTTTTGTGGATTAAGTGTGAATGCCAAAACTCCTGGCGAGTGTGTATATATCGCGTGTTTTTTGTTCGACGGCTAGCAGAAAGCTACCCCCTTGCGCGGAGTAAGTGCTCGCGGAGGGGAGGATTGTGCGTGTGATTGGTGCTTCCTTTAAAAAGGGCGGACGGTCTCTCGCGAGCTTTTGGTCTGTCAATGCATACCTCTATGGGTCTTGCACCCTGTTACATTGAATACATCGGAAGAAGCGAGTAGTACCACATGACACTGCTTTGTATCTCCCATTCAGTAGTTTTTCACGCTTGGAAGGAGCTTCCCCAAGTGTGGAATATACCCGGTTGCATTCGAGCCGCAGCAGTCTGCTGAGGAGAAGATTGTGCGTGTGATAGTGGACTTCATCCTCCAAATCTCGGTCCTTGAATCAGACCATGAGGTCTTAAAGTAAGACTCACCTGGCGTGATTGACTTACAATTGTCCGTTATTTTTGACACCGCTCATATTTGAGCTTACAATTTCATTCGCAGTATTATTGTGTATGTATTATTTTTGGGGGGATTTTTGTTAAGATATTTTTCGTAACATCTGTTCTGAGGCTATTTTTTTTTTTACTTCGCTCATGATTGAGCCTGGGGTTTTGTGTGTAGCGTAGTGTGTGTGTGTGTCATTTTTGGGGGATTTTGTAAATGTTATTTTTTCTTTGGTCTCGTATCATTGTTTTTCTATGTCAGTTAACACAAGGAGGACAGTTTTGGCCTACCTAGAAGGACGGGAGGTGTTCATTTGACCACCTACTTTTAAAATTCGTAATTAAATAGTTTTATGATTTTCAAGGACCTGAATTTTGCATAACTTCTAAGTTTGACCATTACACAAATGCTGATAAGGTGTTTTACCTCGTATTTTGTTTACATTGTAATTAATTAAACAAAATGTTGACCGATGTCCTAAATCTGCAGAATTTCTTATTCTAGAATATTTTATCTATTCATACTGGACCAATGAAACTCATATTTTCGGAATAAGTGGAATAAAGTCCGAATTGTTGATAAAAGTCAGCCACGTCATGCCAAGATTGTTATGCCATCTGATGGAAACCATATAAAACCACTTGTTTGTGCCTCGGAAAAAACCTCCATCAAATACGATGGTGGAAGAATTTTTCGAATTTCGTCGTGAAAATTTCCAATCTGTGGTTTTCGTCAATGCCAAATCGTTCTATAACATTTAAAAATTCATAAAAAAATTTTTAGCAGGGTTGCCAACATATTAGTTTAATCATTATAAAATGTTCTTCCAATGTTTTTCTCAGGTAAATGTCAAACTTATATCTCAAGTTTACATTCAATCACCTTTCTTGAACAATTAGAATTAATGTCAAGGATACTAACTTTATAAATCAGGGCTACCAATCGTAAGAACGGATCTCTAAACAGAGAGTTATGCGTTTGCAGAATAAATAACTAAAGGGATATTTTGAGCACAGATTTGTTTCATCTGATTTGTCGAAACTCTTGGGGATCCCGAATAAGTTTATAAATTATAAAGGAGCAGGGTTAGTAAAATTTTTGGCTTTAAAGTGAAGGCAGCAATCAGACCTTCATGGAAAACCTAGCAATTAATCATGCATTTATCGAGAATGGCCTTTTCTTACTCATATCTCATTCTGTGCTTATTCACTCTGGTGCTAGTTTTATTACGTTGATTTTTATTTTAGACTTACCTTAATACTTACATAATTCTTAAAATGTTATTTCCTTCCATCATTCGCTAGTTTACAATAAATCCAAGTCTTTATAATAACACTTCATCATCTTCACAATGTAAGGTTTGAAATCATAATAAAGCTTCGCTATTGTTCTTAAAAATTAATATTTATTCCTTATTAAGTAATGGATTAACATTTTTAAGATATATGATAAGAGAGAATATCACTCTATGTATCCAAGAGTACATAATTTTTTACCGCAGATTCTGCACATTGCCAATTTTACAGAGCATATTCCACTGTATATTTTTCTACATTTTAGGCACAAATTACTAGATTTGTTATAACATCCAGGTGAGATCTGACACTTTCTTCTTTTCTGCGGTCTTATTAGCGCTCTTGCTTCCCCTGATGAAATTCCCGACATTGCAAAGGAACATGAGGGAGGTGGCTCTATTATTATTATTACTATTGGGGGTCTTTATTAGGCGAGATTGAGGATTGAGACTAAAACATCTCCTCTTCCATCGAACCTGTAAAGTTATCTCTCCATCTGTAATAAGGTTCCAATAATTTCTAATACAAGTCTTTGAATTTACTCCTTCCGGCTGAGTATACGCCCAGTGGTTTATTTGAATAGAACCCAGCTATTTATTGAGGCCAGGTCCGATATGTTAAAAAATACATGCACTGGCCATCTCCTTGCAGCCGAATGAGTTGAATATTTCCGACACATGCTATCCATTATATCTACTCCTACTTTGTTGTAGTTGTAAAACAAAACTGTATAGGGTTTCTTTTTCTGAGTCAGAAATCATCACATCCTGATGCATTGTACTGATTAAAAGCAAATTTTTATATTTTTTGCTTGGTAATTTGTCAAGCTATGGCCTAGTCTATTTTTATAAACTCTAGTTGAGTATATTTCATCGCTGTGATGAACCAAAGGAGGTAATTCTCTTCTATTTTTTCTTATCGTTCCAACCAGTGAGATTTTGTTTTTTTTTTAGTTTTTCAGTGAGGCTGATTGAAGAGAAGTAATTGTTGCTTATCTTGATACTGGAGTTTTTGAACGGCTCTGCCAACCATAGCACAACATATTCTCCAAGAGACTGCCTTGATCCCCTAGCATCATCTTTTCCACAAAAAGGAAATGCATTTAGGCAATATTTAGACTTCCCGTCTGCTAATACACAGTACTTGATCCCAAACTTATCTGGCTTATTCGGCATGTATTAGATGAATGGGCATCGGCACTTCGTAGGATATAATTGTTCATTGGCCGTAACACTCTCGTCATGGTTGTAGCAGGCTCGGGAGTTAGTCATAAATGTATTCCAAGGCTCAGAACCCAAAGCAAATTTTTCTTCTCTCAGAGCTTGATTCTGAGTTTCTCTGTGATCAAACCGTAAATGTTTCATTATGCTTACGAATTGATCCTTATTCTTAGTGCTAGAGAACATTTTAGATCTCTATGAGTAGATACGAAAAGTCTATCCTAGCGTGTTTCAAGGTCATTGTACTAAAAACAATGTTTAAAAGCAATTCACGCACTCCCTCGCGCGTCACCGCTTGCCCCGCCGCTTACCCCCACCCGCTAGTACTTTCCCCGCCGCATTTTTAGAGAGAATTATAGAAATGTTCGAACTTCTTTAAAAATTAATTATCAATTGATTAACTTAAATGCTAGAATTGCTTATTTAAGAATTGCATGTTTCCAAAATATTCTTTTTTATTTCCTTGTCGTAATCTTTAATTTTCCTTCTTATAAAATTTCATCAAAAGTTTTCCATAAATTTATTCCTATCAGCTTGAAAATATTATTTACTAGGGCAAGTAATGCTTACATAGGTTTTAACGGACACTTTTTATTTAGGTGAAAATATTTTCAATACTAGTTTTTGCATTCTCCAACTCACCACTTTCAGATTCACAAAAAATTGTCAATTTATCTACTCTGTTTAAAATATATTTTGTTTTTTCACAAGAGTACGCGGACTTATTGGTATGAATTTTAGAATACAGTAGAACCTCGATCTATTGTTTTTGAAGGGACCGAGAGAAAAAGACGATGAATGCGGGAAAAAAATCAAAACGGGAAATGTAGACTCAGTTCACACTATTAAAATGAATACATAACGAAAGTTTATCCAAAGAAAACCGCTAAATATTTCGAAAAAAAAACGTACTGGACTCCTAGAGACGGTACAAACTGGGTGAAATATGCCAGTAAACTGAGAGGGACAAACAGGGCTCGTACGCCCACCCATGTGAAAGCTCTCCAATAGGATACAATGTATTAAAACAGCCCCGAATGTGTTTAAAAAATCGTCCGTTTTCAGCAAGTGCTACGACAGCCTTAAAAAAAGTTCATACCAAGCTCTCAAAGAAAATTTTTGTCGCAATTCCTAATACATTGTCTTTCTTCCTCGATTGGCCAAAAATCTGAACAATGGATGCGGGAAAATAATATTTTGATGAACGATGAATGCGGTATTACTTTACCTGTCTCCTTATGGGCCTAAGTCGGGACTATAGAAAATAAACGATAAATCGGGGAAAAGGACATATGCGGGAACGATGGATCGGGGTTCTACTGTATCTTCAATATTTGTCAAAATTTGTCTTGGATTTTTCAAATTTAAGGCTAAACATCCATAATTTGTTGAAATAAAATTATTTTTTGAAAAAAAATTGGGTTTTTGTAATAATTATCTTCAATATTAGTCAAAATTTATATTGGATTTTTCAAATTTAAGGAAAAAAATCCCTAATTTGTTGAAGTAAAAAGATTTTTTGAAAAATCTCTAGATTTTTGTCATTATTACTTCAGTATTTGTCAAAATTTGTCTTGACTTTGTCTCTATGAATTTTAGAATACTTGAAAGTAATTTTGCATTTTATCAATCAGCAAGGTTATGAAAAACTAGAAAAAATTCTGAATTACTAGAGATAGAACGCTTTTTTTATGTTGATAATTTGTGAACATTTCTTCCAAATTATTTAACTCATTATTAAAAATTCACTTAAGTGCAAAGGTGATGGATCTCAGGCTCTTATAGATAAACTTATTCACCGATAGAAATGATTAAGTGGAATAAGGGATTCTCTTTTGAAATAATCTTTCAACACGCACGCACTCCTAGAATCCGCTGATTATGCAATACTTGTAACTTCTGCTGACCAAAGATGATATCAAATGCTCTCCTTGAAACAAAATCTCATGAAAATGATGTAAAAGAAGACCTTATAATGAGTTGGTGAGAAAATTTACCTAGGGGATGAGTTAAGAGTAATTAAACTAGGGATAGCGTTAATACTCCCCCTAACACGTTGAAATTATGCTTGAATAGGAAGAAACGTTTGTAATGAAGTGGTAGTAGGGGTAAATAATTTAAATAGAACTAAATGAGGGGAACTTTCTCATTTACTCCTACGCTTCGTCATTGAAGACTTGGTGTGACTTTGCTTCATTCTTCCGTTTCAAGGTTTTGGAGTTATTCTTCCTGTTTGGAATTATTTCCTCTAAGAAGAAATACAGTAAAGTATTAACAGTTTAAACAGAAATCTGAATAAGTATCAGTTTATATACTTTTGAGTTATTCCCTAGTATTATTTTTTAACAATTTTTTCAAACATTTTAGGATGGAGTACAGTCAGTTGAACCTTCAATTAGGCAGTGACCATTCGGTGGTTGAGATTGACAGGGCTATAAAGGGTCAACTGAAAACCTACTGGGTTATGCCCTTAAAATTAATATTGTGGTTAAGGCAAACTTTGAGAGGGGTGAGGAGACGATAGAACGAGCATTTAAAACGAGAAACGTTAGGGTTTTGCTAGCCGATGATGATGGGTAAATTTTAGAAAGTTTATTTGGAAAATTACTTAAAGAAAAATCCGAGATGCAGGTGAAGGGATCAGGGTGGGCGCTGAGTAAAATTTTGGGTTTAGAACTCCCAATTAATCATTACACTCCATTATGGGGATCAACCTTTATTGACTTACCACCCAAGATCGCAAGCAGAAAATATGTTGTAAATGTTAGGAATGACGATCAGTTTTGTTTTAAAAACGCGGTTTGGGGAAAGAACATACATAAAGACCCTCAACGAGTCTACAAACATAATACAGATGAATTCGACAATGGGTACGTTTGAGATTGAGTCAAACTCTCCAATATTCCTAAATTCGAGCGAACAAATAAAATTTCTATAAACGTTTTCGGGCTAGACGAAAAAAAACAATGTCTCTCGAATGAAAATTGTAAATACTGAGCTCGCAGATCGTGACCTATTATATATTACAAATGACAACACGGCTCATTATTGCTGGATTAAAAACTTTGAGAGTCTAATCCATCTTCAGATAACAAAAATGTCATAGAACTTACATTTGCAAACGATGCTTCATGCATTATCATGACGAAAAAAAAAATTAGAGACACATACAGGAAGCTGTAATAGTAAAAAAACCCACGAGAATTGAGCTTCCTTTCAAGGGGGTTAGGATATTGAAATATACCAAAATCTGGCATTCATTTCCAGTTCCATATGTAATATATGTAGACTTTGAATGTATTCTCCAAGGTATCAGCACTTCTGAATCTTTACTTAACGCATCCTACACGCACGCTATTCAGAAACACGAACCATTCAGCTTTTGCTATGTTCTCATAATGCCCAATGGATGTGAGACACCATAGCTTTACCGAGTTCCCAATACCGCACAGGTCAGAAAATGAAAGAGGAAGCAGAGAGAGTATTCAAGTTGTATAAAAACATTGTGCCAATGGAATCGCTTAGCCCGGACGAAGAGGCAAATTTTAAGTATGGGTTGTCTTGTCATATTTGTGGTAAAGAGTTGAAGTCAGATGCCGTTAGAGATCATGATCACTTGACAGGTAAGTATCAAGGGCCTGCACATTCTTTTTGCAACCTGAAGCACAAAATGCCAAATTTTCTACCTGTGTTTATTCATAATCTTTCATCATATGACGGTCATTTCTTGGTTCAGGAGTTAGACTATGTTGATAAAAAAATTAACGTGATTACAAACACCGAGGAAAAGTATATTTCATTCACAAAGTCAATCGAAAATAATTTCACAATTAGATTTCTCAACAAATGTCCCTTCATGCCAGCGTCATTAGCTTCACTAACAAACAAATTTAAAAACATTTAAATATACTAGCAAGGTATTCGGTGAGAAAACGAACATAGTCACATGTAAGGGGGTCTACCCATATGATTACACAAACTCAATCGAGAAACATGAGGAAACATCACTTCCGGAGAGGGGGAATTTCTACAAAAGATTCCCACACATTGTTTGCGTTTTTGTAGTCTTTCTCAGACACATGCTCGTCTGCTAATCTGTTGTAAATCAAATCTGTGTTTGCATATTTCCAATATCGTAACAAGGAGCAACTCAATAAATATATTTGAATAATTTTCTTTTTGAATAGAGTAACCCTGCTTTGTGAAGTTTTTAGGCTCGATGTAGGTTAAGAATGGTTTATTAATAACAAAAAGTTATAATATAATTTGTAGGACCCAAGTTTAACACGATTCAAAAACACAATTTTAAATAACTCTTTTACAGGTTGGTGACTGTGATAAGGATTAATTTTACAATAATGCAAATATTACTAATCGTATGTCATAGTCGAAAACTGCTAAACAGGAAGCTACATAAAAAATCAAAAAATTATTTATGCGCTACATTTTGACTTTTTTTCAAAAAGAATGAAATTAATTTTAAAAATTTTCCTAAGGCAATTGAAACATAGAGTGACTTAGTTATTAAAAATCAATATAATAAACCCTTCTTACATACTCCAAATTTTGAAACTGTTACTTTACTTATAACTAGGAAAAATATCAAAGTTAATGCAATATTCGTTAATGAATGTTTAAAAATTTATTTAATTATTATAAATAGAAAAAGATATTTGATTAAAAAAGTTAACATTTATTTTTTTAACCTAACTTCCCAGATAAAGTAGACTTTTGCTAAATATAAGTATGATACTGAATTATATCTCAACTTATGGTAATGTAACTGTATACATAGGAATATTTTAATTTTTCAGTTAAAAAAAGTTCACATTGTTCTGGAAATGCTGCATTAATGTCAATGTTTAATAACGAAATTACCAATTTTCCCCGAGAGATGGCATTAGCGGCAAAGATTGTAATAAAAAAGTTCCAATTTTCCTCAAGAGATAGCATTAGTGTCGAGGTTTATAAAATATAGTTCAAATTTTCCTCAGGAGATGGCACTAGTTGCGAAGTATATAAACAAAAGTTCCTATTACCCTCAAGAGATGGCATTAGTGGCGAAGTTTAGAAAACAAAGTTCCAATTTCCTTCAAGAGGTGGCATTAGTGTCGAAGATTAGAAACCAAAGTTCCAATTTTCTCAAGAGATGGAAATAGTGGCGAAGTTAAGAAACAAAAGTTCCAAATCTCCTCCATGATGGCATTAGTGTCAAAGATTAGAAACCAAAGTTCCAATTTTCCTCAAGAGATGGCATTAGTGTCGAGGCAATATTAGTCAAAATATATATTGGTCTTTCTAAATTGCTCATGGATTTTTCGATTTTAAGGATAAAATCCTTATATTGTTTAAATAAAAAGATTTTTTGAAAATCTTTGTGTTTTTGTAATAATTATGATCAATATTAATCAAAATTTATCTTGGATTTTTAAAATTTAAGGAAAAAAATCCTAAATATATTGAAGTAAAAATTTTTTGAATAATCTTTTGGTTTTTGTAATTATTATCTTCAATATTTGTCAAAATTTATCTTGTATTTTTCAAATTTAAGGAAAAAATTCCTTAATTTGATGAAATATAAAGACTTTGTAAAATCTTTGGATTTTTTAAATAATTTTATTCAATATTAGTCAAAATTTATCTTGGATTTTTCAAATTTAAGGAAAAAAATCCTAAATTTGTCAAAGTAAAAAGATTTTTTGAAAAATTGTTGGGTGTTTATAATAATTATTATCAATATTACTCAAGCATTTTTATGGATTTTTCATATTTAAGGAAAAAATCCTTTCTAATTGAAATAAAAAGACATTTTGAAAAATCTTTGGATTTTTGTAATAATTATCTTCAATATTTGTCAGAATTTGTCTTGGATTTCTCAAATCTAAGGAAAAAAATCCTGAATTTATTTAAAAAAAAGATTATTTGAAAAATCTTTGGGTTTATGTAATAATTATCTTCAATATTAGTTAAAATTTAATTTTGATTTTTCAAATTTAAGGAAAAAATCCATAATTTATTGACTTAAAAAGATTTTAGGAAAAATCTCTGGAGATTGTGATTATTAACTTCATTATTTGTTAAAATTTGTCTTGGATTTTTCAAATTTATAGCTAAAAATGCATAATTTGTTGAAATAATGTTTTAAAAAATGTTGATTAAAAAAAAATTAATTTGTTGAAAAAAATATTATTTGAAATATCTTTGGTTTTTAAAATAATTATCTTCGATATTAGTCAAAATTTGTCTTGGATTTTTCAAATTTAAGTAAAAGAATCCTTATTTTTTCATATAAAAATATTTTATGTATAATCGTTGGATTTTGGTAGTAATTATCTTATTTTAGTCAAAATTGGTCTTGGATTTTTCATATTTAAGGAAAAAAATCCTCAATATATTGAAATAAAGATTTTTTGATTAATCTTTTGGTTTTTGTAATAATTACCTTCAATATTTGTAGAAATTTATCTTGGATTTTTCAAATTTAAGGAAAAAAATCCTTATATTGTTTAGATAAAAAGATTTTTTGAAAATCTTTTTGTTTTTGTAATAATTATCATCAATATTATTAAAAAATCCTTAATTTGATGAAATATAAAGACTTTGTAAAATCTTTGGATTTTTGAAATAATTTAATTCAATATTAGTCAAAATTTATCTTGGATTTTACAAATTAAAGGAAAAAAATCCTAAATTTGTCAAAGTTAAAAGATTTTTTGAAAAATCGTTGGTTTTTTAATATAATTATTATCAAGGAACTTTTCTTGGGTTCTCAACCGGGTCAATGTTTTGGATAGCTCCGACGTTTCGACAGCAACCACTACTTCCATTTTCAAGGATGTCGATGAAAGTTGAAGTCCGGTTATATATATGAGATTCGTGAGGGAGCCCCCTCGTCTCCGATTGGTCCTTGCAATCTGCGTTTGGATTGGTCATTTTAGTCAGCAGTCTGCATTCGGATTGGTCGTTTCAATCTGCAATCTGATTGGTCCTTCTCTGTTGTTTGATTTTCCGAATTGTTGGGTTCCAATTTTTACTGAGGAACATTCCTTCGTCACGATTCAAGTTATTTTGGTTGAGGCGGATCTCAATGGCTTCCTGGTAAATTCGATCCCAGTAACCGTTCCCTCTGCACAGCATTCTCGTCTGATACTATGGTTTTCCATCAGGGCATGCTCAGCGATAGCGGACTTTTCAGGCTGCAAAAGTCAAAGGCTTCTCTCGTGCTCCTTAAGGCGAGTGTGGATCGTCCGGCAGGTTTCACGGATGTAAGTTTTTCTGCATCCGCAGGGAATACTATATACTCCTGGAGTGTTTAAGCCCCGGCTGTTTTTGACACTCCGTAGGATGGAACTAACCTTTTTGTAGGGTTTGTGGACTGTTCTGATGTTATGTTGGCTTAGAATCCTACTGATTTTCCCCGAAACTGTCAACACATAGGGGAGACACGCTGTGGCAATCGGCTTCTCCTCGGGTGTTTCCTTCGGCTGAGAAACAGCCCTTTTAAGGGCCCTGTTGATGTCCCTTGTGTGATGTCCATTCTGCCTAAGAGTCGTTCTCAGGTGTTCTATTTCTTTGGGTAGATTCTCCTGGTCTGAAATAGCAAGTGCTCGGTGGGCTAATGTGAAAAGAACACCTGTGAGTTGGGCTGGATGGTGGTGGCTGCCAGCATTTAGGTACCGGTCCATGTTCGTTGGTTTCCGGTAAACGCTATGTCCTAATGTTCCATCTGGTCTCCGTGTGAAGAGAATGTCCAGGAAAGGTATGCAGTTATTCTTTTCCTGCTCCATCTTAAATTTTTATGTTTGGATGCTGGTTGTTCAAATGCTGAAAGAAATTGTCTAGGGCTTCTTTTCCGTGTTTTTCAACAATTTCTTCAATATCAGTCAAAAGTTTTCTTGGATATTTAAAATTTAAGGAAAAAATCCTTATTTTGTTCATATAAAAAGAATTTATGTGTAATCGTTGAGTTTTTGTAGGAATTATCTTATTTTAGTCGAAATTTATCTTGGATTTCAAAAATTTCAGGTAAAAAATCCTTATATTATTGAAATAAAATCCTTATATTATTGAAATTTTTCAAATTTAAGGACAAAAAAAATAATTTACTAAGTAAAATGATTTTTTTGAAAATTCATTGGGTTTTTGTAATAATTATCTTAAATATTAGTCAAAATGTATCTTAAATTTTTCAAATTTAAGGAACAAAATCGTAAATTTCTTGAAATAAAAAGAATTTTGAAAAATCTTTGGGTCTTTTTATAATTATCTTCAATATTAGTCAAAATTTATGCTGAAATTTTTCTAATTTAAGGAAAAAAATCCTTATATTGTTAAAATAAAAAGATTTTATGAAAAATCTTTTGTTTTTGCAATATTAATATGTTCAATATTAGTCGAAATTCATCTTCGATTTTTCAAATTTAAGGGAAAGAACTTCAGTTGTTTAAATAAAAAGATTTTTTGAAAAATCTTTGGGTTTTTTTCATGATTATTTTCAGTTTAATTGTCAAAATTTAATTTGGATTCACCAATATTAAGGAAAGAAATCCTTAATTTGTTAAAATAAAAAGATTTTTTGAAAAATCTTTGGGTTTTTGTAATAATTATCTTCAATATTAGTAAAAATTTATCTTGAATTTTGCAAATTTAAGGAAAAAATCCTTAATTTGTTTAAATAAAAAGATATTTTGAAAAATCTTTGGGTTAATTCAATAATCATCTTGAATATTAGTCGAAATATATCTTTGATTTTTCAAAGTAAGGAAAAACCTCCTACATTTGTTAAAATAAGAAGATTTTTTGAGAAGTATTTGGGTTTTTGTAATAATTATCTTCAATATTAGTCAAAATGTATCTTGCAATTATCAAATTTAAGGAAAAAATTCCTTAATTTGATGAAATATAAAGACTTTGTAAAATCTTTGGATTTTTTAAATAATTTTTTTCAATATTAGTCAAAATTTATCTTTGATTATTCAAATTAAGGAATAAAATCCTTAATTTGTTGAAATAAAAAGATGTACTGTAAAATCTTTGGATTTTTTAAATAATTCTATTCAAATTAGTCAAAATTTTTCTTGGATTTTTCAAATTTAAGGAATAAAATCCTAAATTTGTCGAAGTAAAAAGATTTTTTTAAAAATCGTTTGGTTTTTATAATAATTATTATCCTATATTACTCAAGCTTTTGTTGGATTCTTCATATTTAAGGAAAAAATTCTTTCTAATTGAAATAAAAAGATATTTGAAAAAATCTTTGGATTTTTGTAATAATTATCTTCAATATTAGTCAAAATTATTCTTGAATTTTTTCGAATTCAAGGAAAAAAAATCCTTATATTGTTTAAATAAAAATATTTTTTGAAAAATCTTTGGGTTTTTGTTATAATTATCTTCCTTATTAGTCAGAATATATCTTTAATATTTTTAAATTTAAGGATTAAAATCCTTTATTTGTTGAAAGAAAAAGATATTTTGAAATATCTTCGGGTTTTTGCAATATATTCAATAATAGTAAAAATTCATCTTTGATTTCTCAAATTTAAGGAAAAAAATCCTTAATTTGTTAAAATAGAAATGTTTTATGAAAAATCTAAGGGTTTTCTTTAATAAGTATCTTCAATAATATATATTATTACCTTTAATAATATATATTATCTTTATTCATTATCTTCTTGTCAAAACTTACCATGGATTTTTCAAATTTAAGGAAAAAAACTTAATTTGTTGAATTAAAAAGATTTTTTGAAAAATCATTGGATTTTTTTCATTATTATTTTCAGTTTAATTGTCAAAATTTAATTTGGATTCACCAATATTAAGGAAAGAAATCCTTAATTTGTTAAAATAGAAATGTTTTATGAAAAATCTAAGGGTTTTCTTTAATAAGTATCTTCAATAATATATATTATTACCTTTAATAATATATATTATCTTTATTCATTATCTTCTTGTCAAAACTTACCATGGATTTTTCAAATTTAAGGGAAAAAACTTAATTTGTTGAATTAAAAAGATTTTTGAAAAATCATTGGATTTTTTTCATTATTATTTTCAGTTTAATTGTCAAAATTTAATTTGGATTCACCAATATTAAGGAAAGAAATCCTTAATTTGTTAAAATAGAAATGTTTTATGAAAAATCTAAGGGTTTTCTTTAATAAGTATCTTCAATAATATATATTATTACCTTTAATAATGTATATTATCTTTATTCATTATCTTCTTGTCAAAACTTACCATGGATTTTTCAAATTTAAGGAAAAAAACTTAATTTGTTGAATTAAAATAATTTTTTGAAAAATCATTGGATTTTTTTCATTATTATTTTCAGTTTAATTGTCAAAATTTAATTTGGATTCACCAATATTAAGGAAAGCAATCCTTAATTTGTTAAAATAAAAAGATTTTTTGAAAAATCTTTGGGTTTTTGTAATTATTATCTTCAATATTAGTAAAAATTTATCTTGAATTTTTCAAATTTAAGGAAAAAATTCTTAATTTGTTTAAATAAAAAGATATTTTGAAAAATCTTTGGGTTAATTCAATAATCATCTTGAATATTAGTCGAAATTTATCTTTGATTTTTCAAAGTAAGGAAAAACCTCCTACATTTGTTAAAATAAGAAGATTTTTTGAGAAGTATTTGGGTTTTTGTAATAATTATCTTCAATATTAGTCAAAATGTATCTTGCATTTATCAAATTTAAGGAAAAAGATCCTTATTTTCTTGAACAAAATTAAGTTTTGAAATAGCTTTTGGTTTTTGTATTAATTATCTTCAATATATGTCAAAATTTATCTTTGATTGTTTTTCAAATTAAGGAATAAAATCCTTAATTTGTTGAAATAAAAAGAAGTACTGTAAAATCTTTGGATTTTTTAAATGATTCTATTCAAATTAGTCAAAATTTTTCTTGGATTTTTCAAATTTAAGGAATAAAATCCTAAATTTGTCGAAGTAAAAAGATTTTTTTAAAAATCGTTTGGTTTTTTTAATAATCATAAAATGTTTTTAATTCCATAAATTATGGATTAGTTCCTTAAATTTGAAAAATCCAAGACAAATTTTGACTAATGTTGCAGACAATAGTGACAAAAATCCTAAGATTTTTCAAAAAATCTTTTTTTATTTTAACAAATAAAGGATTTGATTCCTTAAATTTGAAAAATCAAAGATAAATTTTGACTAATATTGAAGATACTTACTGCAGAAACCCAATTTTTTTTTCAAAATATCTTTTTATTCAAACAAATTATGGATTATAATTCTAGAATTTGAAAAATCCATGATAAATTTTGACTAATATTGAAGATAATTATTAAAAAGTCCAATTTCTTTTCAAAAAATCTTCTTATTTCATTAAATTATGAATTTTTAGCCTTAAATTTGAATAATTCAAGACAAATATTGAAGAAAATAATGAAAAAAATCCAAAGATTTTTCAAAACATCTTTTTTTTAACAAATTATGGCTCTTTAGCCTTAAAATTGAAAATATCCACAACAAATTTTTAAAAAATATTGCAGAAAATAATGACAAAAATCCAAAGATTTTTCAAAAAATCTTTTTAATTCAACAAATTAAGGATTTTATTTCCTTAAATTTGAAAAGACAAGCATAAATATTGACTAATATAGAAGATACTTATTGCAAAAACCCAATTATTTTTCAAAATATCTTTTTGTTCCTCAAATTATGGATTTTTATTCTTAATTTGAAAAATCCAAGATAAATTTTCACAAATATTGAAGATAATACTGATCAAAACCCAAAGATATTTCAAAAAATCTTTTTATTTCAACAAATGAAGGATTAATTTCCTTAAATTAGAAAAATCAAAGATAAAATATGACTAATATTGAAGATACTTATTGCAAATACCCAATTATTTTTCAAAATATCTTTTTATTCCAACATATTATAGATTTTTATTCTTAAATTTGAAAAATCCAAAAAAATTTTGACATCTTATTGAAGATAATTATTAAAAATCTTATTATTTTTTAGAACATCCAAGACAAGTTTTGACAAATGCTGTAATTTAAAATGACAACATTCCAGATATTTTTCAAAAAAAATTTTTATTTCAACAAATTAGGGATCTTTTTCCTTAAATTTGAAAAATCCAAGATAAATTTCGACTAATATTGCTGTGACACTTATGCCATCTCTTGTGGAAAATTGGAACTTTGGTATTTTAACTTCGCCGCTAATGCCATCTCTTGAGGGAGATAGGAACTTTGGTTTCATAACTTCGCCACTAGTGCCATTTCTTAAGGAAAATCGAACTTTGGTTTCTAATCTTCGACACTAATGCCCTCTTGAGGGAAATTCGAACTTTGGTTTCTAAACTTCGCAACAAATAAAACTTAATAAAAAGATTCTTTAAAAAGTATTTGGGTTTTTGTAATAATTATCTAAAATATTAGTCAAAATTTATCTTGGATTTTTCAAATTCAAGGAAAAATAACTTAATTTGTTGAAATAAAAAGATTTTTTGAAAAATCCTTGGGTTTTTGTAATAATTATCTTCAATATTTGTCAAAATTTATCTTGGATTTTTCAAATTTAAGGAAAAATAACTTAATTTGTTGAAATAAAAAGATTTTTTGAAAAATCCGTGGGTTTGTGGCACACTTTCGGATTTACCGTAGGTATTTCTTGAGGAAATGAAGGATAGAAACCGTAGATAACGAAGTGACTATTTATTACTACGATGTTTACAACTGAGTGAGCGACCATGCGGCGCTAAGGTTAAAACACTTTACACACAGAAAAAGTGGACTGCACTCTGACGCTGCTGCCGGAGGAGAGACGGGGTACCAAGCGTGGTCCCCTCTCGCGCCGAAAATCAATTTCGCAGCATCGTCCTGTTAAAGGTGGCACTAGGCGCGAAGCCGTCTGCTTCTGCCGCCACAGCACCCCCCTGGCAGTAATTGCGTCTACAAAAAAAAAGAAAAAATGGTTAACATTTTTCAATAAACCGATTTGGAAAATGGACTCTTCTGCCGGAGCGGGTGGATCTCTCCGCAGGCTGCCCAGATGAATCATATCCGCGGTTGCGGTTCGGCCCCTCGCAGTGATCTTTCTTGTCCGTCGAAACGTCTCGATGCGGTTGCGTCTCTGAAGGCGGTGTGGAATTGTGGGCCTTTGGTGGGTCCTCGTCAGCTAGGATGTACGCCTGTTTCAAACGATTTAAGGACACAACGTCTTCCTTGTTTCCTCGCTTCAGGCGGAAAAAATGTTCTCTCCGCTCCAGGACTTCAAAGGGACCATCATACGGGGGTTGGAGACTTGTTCTCACGGTATCATTGCAGACGAAAACTTGATTTGTCGTCCGCAAGTCTTTGAAAACGAAGGTTTTCGTTTTTCCATGACTCGTTCCGGCGGTCGGGCGCAAGCGCTCCATATGCCGTCGTAATCTAGTGGCGTAGGAGGTGATGTCCTCGTCTCGTGGCGGGCCTGGTTCGAAGAATTCTCCAGGTAGGCGGAGGTTGCAGCCGTAAACGAGATTTGCCGGTGTCGCTTTGATGTCTTCTTTCCACGCGGATCGGATGCCAAGTAGGACTAGGGGTAGGGCTTCGGTCCAATCATCCATCGTGTGGCACATAATGGCAGCTTTTAGTTGTCGATGGAGGCGTTCCACGAGACCGTTTGCTGCCGGATGGTAGGCGGTTGTGCGGAGGTGCGATATTCCGGTCATTGAGGACAACTCTTTAAATAAAGACGATTCAAATTGTCGTCCGCGGTCCGTGGTAACTCTCAAAGGTGCTCCGAAACGAGAAATCCAACCTTCCAGAAAATTCCTGGCGACGGTAGCTGCTGTAATATCGGGGATAGGTATCGCCTCCGGCCATCGTGTGAAGCGATCGACGCAGGTTAGGCAGTTCCTAAAACCGCGTGAATGAGGCAAAGGACCGACGATGTCGATGTGGACGTGTTCGAAACGTCCTTCCGGTGTGGCGAACGTCCCGCGTGGGGCAGAAACGTGTCTTGTGGTCTTCGCCCTTTGACACGGGATGCAGCTGCGCGCCCAATTTCTGCAGTCCTTGGTTATTGAAGGCCATACGTAGCGCTGTCGGACCATCCTAGCCGTCGTTCTGATGCTCGGGTGGGAAAGGTTATGGACTGCGAGGAAAGCCTGCTTCCGGAACTGTAGTGGAAGAAAAGGCCTCGCCGTATGAGCGGAAACATCGCAGAAAAGCGGTGTTGTTGCACCTGGGAGAAGAATTTCCTTAAGTTGAAAAGATGTGCCGCCATGCAAGATGCTCCGCAGCTCTTCATCCTTCGCTTGGGCTGCGGCAACGTCATCGAAAGAGAGGAGGGCGTTGACCTCCTCAATGCGAGATAAGGTATCGGCGACCACATTCTCCGTGCCGGCAACGTGTTGGATGTCCGTGGTGTATTGGCCGATGAAATCAAGATAACGGAACTGCCTCGGCGTAGCTTTCTCCGGTTTTTGGCGGAAAGTGTAGGTGAGCGGCTTGTGATCTGTAAAGATAGAAAATACTCGGCCCTCGACCATATGTTTAAAGAATTTTATAGCTTCGTAAATCGCGAGCAATTCGCGATCGTACGCGCTATAATTGCGTTGGGCAGTGCTTAGTTTCTTGGAAAAGAAAGCTAGTGGTTGCCAGGAGTTTTCAATGCGCTGCTGCAATGCCGCACCCATTGCGGTTTACGAAGCGTCCGTAAATATGGCCAGCGTCGCCCCGGGGGTTGGATGAGAGAGGACTGTCGCGTTGACTAAGCTTAGTTTGCACAATTCAAAAGCCTTATCTGCCTCTGCGTTCCATACAATGGGCGCGTTTCTCTTGGCCGGAAGACCTGTTAGGAGGTCGTTAAGATAAGACTGTTCGTTGGCGGCATGGGGGAGGAATCGCCTATAAAAGTTCAACATGCCCAAGATTTGACGAGGGCTTTTCACTGTTTTGGGCTTGGGAAAATTCACAATAGAAGTGATTCTATCTGGCGGTGGTTTCGTTCCGTTTTCGGACACTAAATATCCCAAGAACCTTACCTCCTTTGCAGCGAAAACACACTTCGCAGGATTTATGATGACGCCATATTCATTGAGGCGGGAAAAAAGTTCGAGGAGATGCGCGTGGTGTTGTTCCTCGGACTCAGATGCGATAAGAATATCATCTATATACACGTAGCAGAAATTTAATCTGCGCACTACCTCGTCTATAAACCGTTGGAAAGTCTGGGCGGCATTTCGTAAACCAAAGGACATGAAAGGGAATTCAAAAAGCCCGAATGGTGTTGTAATTGCAGTCTTTGCCACGTCCGCTGGGTTTACGGGTACTTGATGATAGGCCCTAACTAGGTCAATGGTGGAGAAAACACGTTTACCGGCCAAAAGGTGCGAAAAGTCTTGTATATGAGGCACAGGATACTCATCTGCAATGGTGCGGGCGTTTAAGGCGCGGTAATCTCCGCACGGGCGCCATTCCTCATTGCTTTTCGGAACCATATGTAGCGGGGAACTCCAACAGCTCTGCGACCGGCGTGCGATTCCCATCTGGCACATTGTTTCAAATTCGCGTCGGGGGCCAATCGGCGCGGTCTGCATGTCACCGGCGGTCCGGGGGTTGTGCGAATATGGTGCACAGTGAAATGTTTTGCCGGTCCCGGCCATCCTGTAGGGGATGTGATTCCGGGAAATTCGGCTAAAAGTTCGCGATGTTCACATTTATGGTTAATTGTTTTGACACTGGCACATTCACTGGGAGCAGTAATACAATTCACTGACAGCGACGTCACATTATCAACAAGTTTTTGGTTCCTAATGTCTACGCACAACCCGTAAAATTTTAAAAAATCTACTCCTATTATTGGCTTATTTACATCGGCGATAATAAATCGCCAGGAAAAACTACGCCTAAGCCCTAAGTTTAAATTTAACGTCGCCCAACCGTATGTTGAAATTACGGAATCGTTGGCCGCGAAAAGTTCGAAATTGGATCGAACCGTGGGACCTCTCACGTAATTTCGCGGATAAACACTCAGATCCGAACCGGTATCAATTAAGAATCGCTTACCGGAATAAGAGTCCTGAATGAAGAGGCGGCTGGATTTAGGGCCGTGGTCAGAGGCCGCGTCTACCGACTCGCCCCGGCGTTTCCCGCGGAGTACGAGCATGGCGACTCACATTTGCGGGCATCTTCTCCGAAGCGGTGATGATAAAAACATAATCCGTTGCTGCGCTCTCGGGAGTGGAAACGGCCGCGGCTCCTTGAACGACCACGGAATCGTCTGGGTGGCCTAGTCCTCTCCAACTTCAGCGCGGCGACTTCCTTCGTGAGCTCCTCCATTCGGGCCATGAGGGACTGTATGAGGGGCAATGACGCTGCGGCGGCGTGGACTTCCGGTCGCGGGGAGAAATCGCTGATGGTGTCCGAGAGGCGTGCTTGAGCATCCAGTTCCATCCCTTCTTGCGCGGCGATTATAGGCTGAAGATGGGACGGCAACCTACTCAGCCACAAGGAACGGAGGAAACTGTCGGGTAGCGAGACGCCGGTGAGGGATCTAAGGTGGCGCAAAAATTGGGAGGGCTTGCAATCGCCAAGCTCCTCGCGCTCCAGCAATTGCCGTACCTTATGCTCCTGGGAAACGGAGAGCCTCCTTATTAACTCCGCCTTCAGATAGTCATACTTTCCGGAGGAAGGGGGGGTAGTGATTATATCCTCTACCTCCGTCGCGTATTTCGTCCCGAGTTGTCCGATCGCGTACCAGAATCTCAGGTCATCCTTCATAATATTGTTAATGCTGAATTGGCCCTCGATTTGGAGGAACCACAGGGCTGGTTTTTCCGGGTCGAAATCCGGGAGCCGAATGGCTGCACGCTGTATGGCTGCGGTCTTGGTGGCATCCATCCTTCACGTAGAGGATCACGTCGGGGTCACCAATTTGTGGCACGCTTTCGGATTTACCGTAGGTATTTCTTGAGGAAATGAAGGATAGAAACCGTAGATAACGAAGTGACTATTTATTACTATGTTTACAACTGAGTGAGCGACCATGCGGCGCTAAGGTTAAAACACTTTACACACAGAAAAAGTGGACTGCACTCTGACGCTGCTGCCGGAGGAGAGACGGGGTACCAAGCGTGGTCCCCTCTCGCGCCGAAAAACAATTTCGCAGCATCGTCCTGTTAAAGGTGGCACTAGGCGCGAAGCCGTCTGCTTCTGCCGCCACAGGTTTTTGTAATTATTATGTACAATATTTGTCAAAATTTATCTTAGATTTTTCAAATTTAACGAAAAAATACCTTAATTTGTTGAAAAAAAGATTTTTTGAGAAGTATTTGGGTTTTTGTAATAATTATCTTCAATATTAGTCAAAACTTAATTTTGATTCTACAAATTTAAGGAAAAAATGCTTATATTTTTGAAATAAAAAGATTTTTTTGCAAATCTTTGGATCTTGTCATAATTATCTTCGATATTCGTTAAAATTTTTCTTGATTTGTTTTAAATGAAGTGAAAAAAATCTTTATATTGTTTAGAAAAAAATATTTTTTGAAAAATGTTTGGGTTTTTGTAATATTTATATTCAATATTAGTCAAAATTTGTCATGGATTTTCAAAATTTAAAGGTTTATTTGAAAAATCCAAGATAAATTTTCACAAATATTGAAGATAATACTGATAGAAACCCAAAGATTTTCCAATAAATCCTTTTAATTCCACAAATTATGGATTGGTTTCCTTAAATTTGTAAATCCAAGACAAATTTTGACAAATATTAAACTAAATAATGACAAAAATCCTAAGATTATTCAAGAAATGTTTTTAATTCCATAAATTACGGATTGGTTCCTTAAATTTGAAAAATCCAAGACAAATTTTGACTAATATTGAAGATACTTACTGCAGAAACCCAATTGTTTTTCAAAACATCATTTTTTTAACAAATTATGGCTCTTTAGACTTAAAATTAAAAATATCCAAAACAAATTTTTATAAAATATTGCAGAAAATAATGACAAAAATCCTAACATTCTCCAAAAAATCTTTTTAATTCAACAAATTAAGGATTTTATTTCCTTAAATTGAAAAATCAAGCATAAGTTTTTACTAATATTGAAGATACTTATTGCAAAAACCCAATTATTTTTCAAAATATCTTTTTATTCCTCAAATTATGGATTTTTATTCTTAATTTGAAAAATCCAAGACAAATTTTCACAAATATTGAAGATAATACTGATCAAATCCCAAGGATATTTCAAAAAATCTTTTTATATCAACAAATTTAAGATTAATTTCCTTAAATTTGAAAAATCCAAAAAGAATTTCGTCTAATATCGAAGATAATTATTTAAAAAACCCAAAGAGTATTCAAAAAATATTTTTATATAAACATTATAAAGATTTTTTTCTTTTCATTTGATGAAATCCAAGAATAATTTTGACTAATAATGAAGATAATTATAACAATAATCCAATGATTAAAAAAAAATCTTTGTATTTCAACAATATAAGAGTTTTTCCTTAAATTTGAAAACTCCAACATAAATTTTGACTATTATTGAAGATAATTATTACAAAAACCCAAAGATTTTTCAAAAAATCTTTTTATTTCAACAAATTAAGGATTTGTATTCCTAAAATTTGAAAAATCCAAGATACTTTTTTGCTAATATTGAAGATAATTATAACCGAAACCCAATGATTTTTCAAAAAATCTTTTTATTTCAACAAATTAAGAATTTCTTTCCTTAAATTTGAAAAATCCATGACAAATTTTGTCTCATAATTTCTTTCCTTTAATTTAAAAATCCAAGAAAAATTTTGACTAATATTGAAGATAATTATTACAAAAAGCCAAAGATTCTTCAAAATATCCTTCTTTCCTAACAAATTAAGGTTTTGTTTCCTTACATTTTGAAAATCCATGACAAATTTATCTAATATTGAAGACAATTTTTATAGAAACCCAAGGTTTTTCAAAAATCTGGATATATAAAAAAATTAGGGATTTTTTTCCTTAAATTTTGAAAAATCCAAGATAAATTTTGACTAATATTGCTGCGACCCTAATGCCATCTTTTGTGGAAAATTGGAACTTTGGTTTCTTAACTTCCCCACTAATGCCATCTCTTGAGGGAAATAGGAACTTTAGTTTCTTAACTTCGCCACTAGTGCCATCTCTTAAGGAAAATTAGAACTTTGGTTCTAATCTTCGACAGTAATGCCCTCTCTTGAGGGAAATTCGAACTTATGTTACTGAACTTTAATACTTATAAAACTCAATAAAAAGATTTAAAAAAATAAATTATGGGTTTTGTAAAAAATATCTAAAATATAAGCTAAAATTTATCTTGGATTTTTCAAATTCAGGGAAAAAAATCCTTAATTTGATGAAATAAAGATATTTTTTGAAAAGTCTTTGTGTTTCTGCAATTATTATGTTCAATTTAAGTCAAAATTTTCCATGAATTTTCAAATTTAAGGAAATAAATTCTTAAAAATTATTGCAGCAAATAATATCAAAAATCATAAGATTTTTCAAAAAATCTTTTTATTCCTCAAATTATGGATTTTTATTCTGAATTTGAAAAATCCAAGACAAATTTTCACAAATATTGAAGATAATACTGATCAAAACCCATTTAAAAAACCCAATGATTATTCAAAAAATATTTTTATATAAACATTATAATGATTTTTTTCATTTCATTTGATAAAATCCAAGAATAATTTCGACTAATAATGAAGATAATTATTGCAAAAACCCAAAGATTATAAAAAAATCTTTTTATTTCAACATTATAAGGATTTGTTTTCCTAAAATTTAAAAAATCCAAGATACTTTTATGCTAATATTGAAGATAATTATAACAGAAACCCAATGATTTTTCAAAAATCTTTTTATTTCAACAAATTAAGCATTTGTTTCCTTAAATTTGAAAAATCCATGAAAAACTTTGTCTGATAATTTCTTTCCTTTAATTTAAAAATCCAAGAAAAATTTTGACTGATATTGAAGATTATTATTACAAAAAGCCAAAGATTATTCAAAAATTTCTTTCTATCCTAAAAAATTAAGGTTTTGATTCCTTAAATTCTGAAAATCCATGACAAATTTAGCTTATATTGAAGACAATTCTTACAGAAACCCAAGGTTTTTCAAAAATCTGTATATTTCAACTAATAAGGGATTTTTCTCCTTAAATTTGAAAAATCCAAGATTAATTTTGACTAATATTGCTGCAACCCTAATGCCATCTCTTGTGGAAAATTGGAACTTTGGTTTCTTAACTTCCCCACTAATGCCATCTCTTGAGGGAAATAGGAACTTTGGTTTCTTAACTTCGCCACTAGTGCCATCTTTTAAGGAAAATTAGAACTTTGGTTTCTAATCTTCGACACTAATGCCCTCTCTTGAGGGAAATTCGAACTTATGTTTCTGAACTTTAATACTTATAAAACTAAATAATAAGATTTAAAAAAATAATATTTGGGTTTTTTTTTAAATTATCTAAAATATTAGTCAAAATTTATCTTGGATTTTTATAATTCAGGGAAAAAAATCCTTAATTATAAAATATAGATATTTTTTGAAATGTCTTTGCGTTTCTGCAATTATTATGTTCAATTTAAGTCAAAATTTTCTATGAATTTTCAAATTTAAGGAAATAAATACTTAATTTGTTGAAAAATTTTTTTTTGAAAAATCTTTGTGATTTTGTAATTGCTACCTTCAATATAAGTCAAAATTTATCATGGATGTTGCTAATTTAAGGAAAAAAAACTTAATTTGTTGAAATAGCAAGATTTTTTGAAAAATCTTTGGGTTTTTGTAATAAAAATCTTTAATATTAGTCAAAATTAAGAATGGAGTTTTCACATTTAAGGAAAAAAATCTTAAAATTGTTGATATAAAAAGATTTTTTGAAAAATCTTTGGGTTTTTGTAATAATTATCTTCAATGTTTGTAAAATTTATCTTAGATTTTTCAAATTTAAAGAAAATAACCATAATTTGTTGAAATAAAAATATATTTTGAAAAAGCTTTAGGTTTTTGTAATAATTATCTTCAATAAAAGTCAAAATTTATGTTGGAATTCTCAAATTTAAGGAAAAATGCTTATATTTCAGAAATAAAAAGATTTTTTTTACAAATCTTTGCGTTTTTGTCATACTTATCTTCGATATTAGTCAAAATTATTCTTGATTTGTTTCATAAGAAGTGAAAAAATCTTATAATTGTTTAAATAAAAATAGTTTTTGAAAAAATCTTTGGGATTTGGTAATATTTTTTTTCAATATTAGTCAAAATTGGTCATGGATTTTCAAAATTTAAGGGGATATTTGAAAAATCCAGGATAAATTTTCACAAGGATTGATGGTAATACTGATAAAAACCCAAAGATTATCCAGTAAATCCTTTTATTTCCACAAATTATGGATTGGTTTCCTTAAATTTGAAAATCCAAGACAAATTTTGACAAATATTAAACTAAATAATGACAAAAATGTTTACTAAAAATGAAGGTAATTATTATAAATTACCAAAAATTTTACAAAAAATCTTTTAATTTCAACAGATTCCGGATTTTTTTCGTTAAATTTAAAAAATTCAAGATAAAATGTTTTTAAAAATGAAGATAATTATTTAAAAAATCCAAACATTTTACAAAAATCTTTTTATTTCAACAAATTCCTAATTTGTTTCCTAAAATTTGAAATATCCAATACAAATTTTGGCAAATGTTGAAGTTAATAATGACAAAAATCAAAAGATTTTTCAAAAAATCTTAACATTTAACAAATTAGGGATTTTTTGTCTTAAATTTGAAAAATCCAAGACAAATTTTGACTAATATTGCAAATAATAATGACAAAAATCCTAGGATTTTTCATAAAAACTTTTTATTTCAACTAATTAAGGATTTTTTTCCTTAAACTTGAAAAATCAAAGATAAATTTTCACTAATATTGAAGATGCCTACTGCAAAAACACAATTTTTTTTCAAAATATCTTTTCATTCCAGCAAATTATGGATTTAAATTCTTGAATTGGAAAAATCCAAGATAAATTTTGACTGATATTGAAGATAATAATTAAAAAGTCCAATTTCTTTTCAAAACATCTTATTTCAACAAATTATGGCTCTTAAGCCTTAAAATTGAAAATATCCAAAAGCAATTTTTAAAAAATATTGCAAAAAATAATGACAAGAATCCTAAGATTATTCAAAAAATCTTTTTAATTCAACAAATTAAGGATTTTATTTCCTTAAATTTGAAAAGACATGCATAAATTTTGACTAATATAGAAGATACTTATTGCAAAAACCCAATTATTTTTCAAAATATCTTTTTATTCCTCAAATTATGGATTTTTATTCTTGATTTGAAAAATCCAAGATAAATTTTCACAAATATTGAAGATAATACTAATCAAAACCCAAAGATATTTCAAAAAATCTTTATATTTCAACAAGTTAAGGATTAATTTCCTTAAATTTCAAAAATCAAAGATAAAATATGACTAATATTGAAGATACTTATGCAAAAACCCAATTATTTTTCAAAATATCTTTTTATTCCAACATATTATAAATTTTTATTCTTAAATTTGAAAATTCCTAGACGAATTTTCACAAATATTGAAGATAATACTGATCAAAACCCAAAGAGGTTTCAAAAAATCCATTTATATACACAAATTAATGCTATTTTTTTAATTTGAAAAATCAAGGATATTTTTTACTAATACTGAAGATAATTATTACAAAAACCCATAGATTTTTCAAAAAATCTTTCTTTCCTAACTAATTAAGGATTTCTTTCATTAAATTTGAGAAATCCAAAAACAATTTGACTAATATTGAAGGTTATTATTAAAAATCCTATTATTTTTCATAACATCCAAGACGAATTTTGACAAATTCTGTAGTTAATAGTGGCAAAATTCCAGAGATTTTTCAAAAAACCTTTTTATTTCAACAAATTAGGGATCTTTTTCTTTAAATTTGAAAATCCAAGATAAATTTTGACTAATATATAAGATAATTATTAAAAAGTCAATGTTATTTTCAAAACATCTTCTTATTTCAACAAATTATGAATTTTTAGCCTTAAATTTGAAAAATTCACGACAAATATTGAAGAAAATAATCAAAAAAATCCAAAGATTTTTCAAAATATCTTTTTTTCAACAAATTATGGCTCTTCAGCCTTAAAATTGAAAATATCCTAAACCAATTTTAAAAAAATATTGCAGAAAATAGTGACAAAAATCCAAAGATTTTTCAAAAAATCTTTTTGATTCAACAAATTAAGGATTTTATTTCCTTAACTATGAAAAATCAAGCATATATTTTGACTAATATTGAAGATGCTTATTGCAAAAACCCAATTATTTTTCAAAATATCTTTTTATTCCTCAAATTTTGGATTTTTATTCTTAATTTGAAAAATCCAACAAAAATTTTCACTAAAAATGAAGATAATTATTAAAAAAATCCAGACATTTCAAAAAAATATTTTTATTTCAAAAAATTAAGAATTTTTTGACAAATTTGAAAAATCCATATTATTTCATCTATTTTCCGGATTTTTTCCGTAAATTTGGAAAATCCAAGATAAAATTTCACCAAAAATAGAGAAAATTATTGAAAAAATCCAAACATTTTTCAAAAAATCTTTATATTTCAATAAATTAAGGATATTTTTCCTTAAAATTGAAAAGTCCAAGGTAATTTTTTACTAAAAATGTAGATAATTATTGAAGAAATCAAAAAATTTTACAAAAATATTTTTATTTCAACGTATTCCTGATTTTTTTCCTTAAATATGAAAAATACAACATAAAGTTTTACTAAAAATGAAGTTAATTATTAAAAAAATCAATACGTTTTACAAAAAATCTTTTATATCAATAAATTTCGGATTATTTTCCTTAAATTTGAAAAATACAAGATAAAGTTTTACTAAAAATGAAGATAATTATTGCAAAAATCCAAATATTTTACAAAAAATCTTTTTATTTCAATAAAGTAAGGATATTTTTCCTTAAATTTGACAAGTCCTAGATACATTTTTACTAAACATGAAGATAATTATTGAAAAAATCCAAATATTTTAGAAAAAATCTTTTAATTTCAACAGATTTCGGATTTAATTACTTAAATTTTAAAAATCCAAGATTAAATTTCACCAAAAATTGAGAAAATTATTGAAAAAATCCAAACATTTTTCAAAAAATCTTTTTATTTCAATAAATTAAGGATATTTTTCCTTAAAATTGAAAAGTCCAAGGTAATTTTTTACTAAAAATGAAGATAATTATTGAAGAAATCAAAACATTTTACAAAAATATTTTTATTTCAACGTATTCCTGATTTTTTTCCTTAAATATGAAAAATACAACATAAAGTTTTACTAAAAATGAAGTTAATTATTAAAAAAATCAATACGTTTTACAAAAAATCTTTTATATCAATAAATTTCGGATTATTTTCCTTAAATTTGAAAAATACAAGATAAATTTTTACAAAAAATGAAGATAATTATTAAAAAAATCCAAACATTTTAGAAAAAAAATCTTTATATGTCAACAAATTCCGGATTTTATTACTTAAATTTAAAAAAACCAAGAAAAATTTTTAATAAAAATGAAGATAATTATTGAAAAAATCCTACATTTTACAAAAATTTTTTTATTTCAACGAATTCCTGATTTTTTTTTCTTAAATATGAAAAATACAAAATAAATTTTTACTAAAAATGAAGATAATTATTTAAAAAATCCAAATGTTTAAAAAAAATCTTTTATATCAATAAATTTCGGAAGTTTTTCCTTAAATTTCAAAAAAAACAAGATAAATTTTTACTTAAAATTAAGATATTTATTAAAAAAATCCAAACATTTTCAAAAAATCTTTTTAGTTCAATATATTCCGGATTTAATTACTTAAATTTTAAAAATCCAAGATAAATTTTTAATAAAAATGAAGATTTTTTTTGAAAAAATCCAAACATTTTACAAAAAATCTTTTTATTTCAATAAATTAAGGATTTTTTTCCTTAAAGTTGAAAAATCCAAGATAAATTTATACTAATAATGAAGATAAATATTGAAAAAATCCAAAAATTTAAAAAAATTCTTTTTATATGGTGGAATTCCGCAATTTTTTTCCTTAAATTTGCCAAAAATACAAGATAAATTTTTACTAAAAATGAAGATAATTATTAAAAAAATTTTACAAAAAATCTTTTTATTTCAATAAATTAAGGATATTTTTCCTTAAATTTGGAAAGTCCAAGATATATTTATACTATAAATGAAGATAATTATTGAAAAAATCCAAACATTTTACAAAACTTTTTTTTTAACGAATTCCGGATTTTTTTCCTTAAATTTGAAATATACAAGATAAATTTTTACTAAAAATGAAGATAATTATTTCAAAAATCCAAACATTTTAGAAAAAATCTTTTCATCTCAACAAATTCCGGATTTTATTCCTTAAATTTAAAATATCCAAGATAAATTTCTACTAAAAATGAGGATAATTATAAAAAAATCCAAACATTTTACAAAAAATCTTTTTATTTCAACAAATTTAGGATTTTTTCCTTAAATTTTGAAAATCCAAGATAAAATTTTACTAAAAATGAAGATTATTATTAGGAAAATCTAAACATTTTACATAAATATTTTTATTTCAACGAATTCTTGATTTTTTTCCATAAATTTGAAAAATACAAGATAAATTTTTACTAAAAATGACGATAATTCTTTAAAAAATTAAATCATTTTTCAAAAAATCTTTTTACTGGAACAAATTCCGGTGTTTTTTCCTTAAATTTGAAAAATCCAAGAAGAAATTTTGCTTAAAATGACGATAACTATTGAAAACATCCAATCATTTTACAAAAAATCTTTTTATTTGAACAAATTCTGTTTTTTTTCCTAAAAGTTAAAAAATCCAAGACGAAATTTTACTAAAAAGGAAGATAATTATTGAAAAAATCCAAACATTCTACAAAAAGTTTTTTATTTCAACGAATTCCGGATTTTTTTCCTTAAATTTGAAAAATACAAGATAAATTTTTACGAAAAATGAAGATAATTCTTGAAAAAATCCAAAAATTTTACAAAAATTCTTTTTATTTCAACAAATTCTGGATTTTTTTCCTTAAATATAAAAAAACCAAGTTAAAATTTTACTCAATTGGAAGATAATTATTGAAAAAATCCAAACATTTGACAAAGATAATTTTTATTTCAACGAATTCCAGATTTTTTCCTTAAATTTGAAAAAGCCAAGATAAAATTTTACTCAAAGTAAAGATAATCATTAAAAAATCCAAATATTTTACAAAAAATCTTTTTATTTCAACAAATTCCTGATTTTTTTCCTTAAATTTGAAAAATCCAAGATAAATTTTTACGAAAAATGTAGATATTTCTTGAAAAAATCCAAAAATTTTACAAAAATTCTTTTTATTTCCACAAATTCTGGATTTTTTTCCTAAAATTAAAAAAAACCAAGATAAAATTTGGCTCAAATGGAAGATAATTATTGAAAATATACAAACATTTTACAAAAAATCTTATTATTATAACAGATTCCGGATTTATTTCATTAAATTTGAAAAGTCCAAGATAAATTTATGCAAAAAATGAAGATAATTATTGAAAAAATCCAAACATTTTACAAAAAATCTTTTTATTTCAACAAATTCCTAATTTTTTTCCTTAAATTTGAAAAATCCAAGATAAATTTTTACTAAAAATGAAGATAAATATTGAAAAAATCCAAAAATTTTACAAAAACTTTTTTATTTCAATGAATTCCGGATTTTTTTCCTTAAATTTAAAAAATCTAAGATAAATTTATACTAAAAATGAAGATAATTATTTAAAAAATGCAAACATTTAACAAAAAATCTTTTCATGTCAACATATTCCGGATTTTATTCCTTCAATTTAAAAAATCCAAGATAAATTTCTACTAAAAATGAGGATAATTATAAAAAAATCCAAACATTTTACAAAAAATCTTTTTATTTCAACAAATTTAGGATTTTTTTCCTTAAATTTTGAAAATCCAAGATAAAATTTTACTAAAAATGAAGATTATTATTAGGAAAATCTAAACATTTTACATAAATTTTTTTATTTCAACGAATTCTTGATTTTTTTCCTTAAATTTGAAAAATACAAGTAAATTTTTACTAAAAATGACGATAATTCTTTAAAAAATCCAAGAATTTCCAAAAAATCTTTTTATTTCATCTTTATTCCGCAATTTTTTCCTTAAATTTGAACAATCCAAGATACATTTTTACTAAAAATGAAGATAATTATTTAATAAATCCAAACCTTTTACAAAAAATCTTTTTATTTCAACAAATTAAGGATATTTTTCCTTAAATTTGAATAATCCAAGATAAATTTTTAATAAAAATGAAGAAAATTAATGATAAAATCTAAACATTTTACAAAAAATCTTTTTATTTCCATAATAAAGGATATTTTTCCTTAAATTTGAAAAGTCCAAGATAAATTTATTCCAAAAATGAAGATAATTATTAAAAAAATCCAAACCTTTTACAAAAATTCTTTTTATTTCAATAAATTTCGGATTTTTTTCCTTAAATTTGAAACATCCAAGAAAAAATTTTGCTTAAAATGACGATAATTATTGAAAAAATCCAAATATTTTACAAAAACTTTTTTATTTCAACTAATTCCGGATTTTTTTCCTGAAATTTGAAAAATACAAGATTTATTTTTAGGAAAATTGAAGATAATCATTAAATAAATCCAAAAATGTACAAAAATTCTTATTATTTCAATAAATTTCGGATTTTTTTCCTTAAATTTGAAACATCCAAAAAAAAATTTTGCTTAAAATTACGATAACTATTGAAAAATATCCAATCATTTTACAAAAAATCTTTTTATTTGAACAAATTCTGGTTTTTTTTCCTAAAATTTAAAAAATCCGAGACGAAATTTTACTAAAAAGGAAGATAATTATTGAAAAAATCCAAACATTTTACAAAAAAATTTTTATTTCAAAAAATTCCTAATTTTTTTCCTTATATTTGAAGTATCCAAGATAAATTTTTACCTAAAATGAAGATAATTCTTAAAAAAATTTATGAATTTTTAAAAATTCTTTTTATTTCAACAAATTCTGGATTATTTTCTTTAAATTTAAAAAAACCGAGATAAAATTTTACTCAAATGGAAAATAATTATTGAAAAAATCATAACATTTGACAAAGATAATTTTTATTTCAACGAATTCCAGATTTTTTCCTTAAATTTGAAAAATCTAAGATAAAATTTTACTCAAAGTTAAGATAATCATTGAAAAAATCCAAAAATTAAAAAAAAATATTTTTATTTCAACAAATTTCTAATTTTTTTCCTTAAATTTGAAAAATCCGAGATAAATTTTTACTAAAATTGAAGATAATTCTTAAAAAATCCAAACATTCTCTTAAAAATCTTTTTATTTCATCTATTTTCCGGATTTATTTCCTTAAATTTGAACAATCCAAGATAAATTTTTACTAAAAATGAAGATAATTATTGAAAAAATCCAAACATTTTACAAAAAAAATCTTTTTATTTCAACAAATTTCTAATTTTTTTCCTTAAATTTGAAAAATCCTAGATAAATTTTTACTGAAATGGAAGATAAATCTTTAAAAAATGCTAAAATTTCCAAAAAATCTTTTTAGTTCAAGAAATTCCGGATTTTTTTCCTTAAATTTGAAGAATCCAAGATAAATGTATACTAAAAATGAAGATAATTATTGAAAAAATCCAAACATTTTACAACACTTTTTAGATTTCAACAAATTCCTAATTTTTTACCTTAATTGTGAAAAATCCAAGATAAAGTTTTACGAAAAATGAAGATAATTCTTTAAAAAATCCAAAAACTTTACAAAAATTCTTATTATTTCAACAAATTCTGGATTTTTTTCCCTAAATTTAAAAAAACCAAGATAAAATTACACTCAAATGGAAGATAATTATTGAAAATATACAAACATTTTACAAAAAATTTTATTATTTCAACAGATGCCGGATTTATTTCCTTAAATTTGAAAAATCCAAGTTAAAATATTTCTAAAAATGATGAAAACTATTGAAAAAATCCAAACATATTACAAAAAATCTTTTTATTTCAATAAATTAAGGATATTTTTCCTTAAATTTGAAAAGTCCAAGATAAATTTATTCAAAAAATGAAGATAATTATTGAAAAAATCTAAACATTTTACAAAAATTTTTTTATTTCAACGAATTCCGGATTTTTTTCCTTAAATTTGAAAAATACAAGATACATTTTTACGAAAAATGAAGATAATTCTTGAAAAAATCCAACAATTTTACAAAAATTCTTTTTATTTCAACAAATTCTATTGTTTTTTCCTAAAATTTTAAAAATCCAAGATAAATTTTTTCTAAAAATGAAGAAAATTATTGAAAAAATTAAATAATTTTTCAAAAAATCTTTTTACTGGAACAAATTCCGGGGTCTTTTCCTTAAATTTGAAAAATCCAAGTTAAAATTTTTCTAAAATTCAAGATGATTATTGAAAAAATCCAAACATTTTACAAAAAATCTTTTTATTTCAACAAATTCCTAATTTTTTCCCTAAATTTGAAAAATCCAAGATAAATTTTTACTAAAAATGAAGAAAATTATTGAAAAAATCCAAACATTTTACAAAAAATCTTTTTATTTCAATAAATTAAGGATATTTTTCCTTAAATTTGAAAAGTCCAAGATAAATTTATTCAAAAAATGAAGATAATTATTGGAAAAAATCTAAACATTGTACAAAAATTTTTTTATTTCAACGAATTCCGGATTTTTTTCCTTAAATTTGAAAAAACCAAGTTAAAATTTTACTCAATTAGAAGATAATTATTGAAAAAATCCAAACATTTGACAAAGATAATTTTTATTTCAACGAATTCCAGATTTCTTCCTTAAATTTGAAAAATCCAAAATAAAATTTTACTCAAAGTAAAGATAATCATTGAAAAAATCCAAACATTTAAAAAAAAAATCTTTTTATTTCAACAAATTCCTGATTTTTTTCCTTAATTTTGAAACATCCAAGATAAATTTTTACGAAAAATGAAGATAATTCTTGAAAATATACAAACATTTTACAGAAAATCTTATTATTTCAACAGATTCCGGATTTATTTCCTTAAATTTGAAAAATCCAAGATAAATTTATGCAAAAAATGAAGATAATTATTGAAAAAATCCAAACATTTTACAAAAAATCTTTTTATTTCAACAAATTCCTAATTTTTTTCCTTAAATTTGAAAAATCCAAGATAAATTTATACTAAAAATGAAGATAATTATTGAAAAAATCCAAGCATTTTACAACACTTTTTTTATTTCAACGAATTCATGATTTTTTTCTTAATTTTGAAAAATAAAAGAAAAATTTTTACTAAAATTGAAGATAATTATTAAATAAATCCAAACATTCTGTTAAAAATCTTTTTATTTCATCTATTTTCCGGATTTATTTCTTTAAATTTGAACAATCCAAGATAAATTTTTACAAAAATGAAGATAATTATTGAAAAAATCCAAACATTTTACAAAAAAACTTTTAATTGGAACATATTCCGGATTTTTTTCCTTAAATTTGAAAAATCCAAGACAACATTTTACTCAAAGTTAAGATAATCATTGAAAAAATCCAAACATTTGAAAAAAATCTTTTTATTTCAACAAATTTCTAATTTTTTTCCTTAAATTTGAAAAATCCTAGATAAATTTTTACTGAAATTGAAGATAAATCTTGAAAAAATCCTAAAATTTCCAAAAAATCTTTTTAGTTCAACAAATTCCGGATTTTTTTCCTTAAATTTGAAGAATCCAAGATAAATGTATACTAAAAACGAAGATAATTATTGAAAAAATCCAAACATTTTACAACACTTTTTTTATTTCAACGAATTCATGATTTTTTCTTAATTTTGAAAAATAAAAGAAAACTTTTTACTAAAATTGAAGATAATTATTGAATAAATCCAAAAATTTTTACAAAAAATCTTTTTATTTGAACAAATTCCGTTTTTTTTTTCCTTAAATTTAAAAAATCCAATCTAAAATTTTACTAAAAAGGAAGATAATTAATGAAAAAATCCAAACATTTTACAAAAATTTTTTATTTCACCAAATTCCTAATTTTTTCCCTAAATTTGAAAAATCCAATATAAATTTTTACTAAAAATGAAGAAAATTATTGAAAAAATCCAAACATTTTACAAAAAATCTTTTTATTTCAATAAATTAAGGATATTTTTCCTTAAATTTGAAAAGCCCAAGATAAATTTATTCAAAAAATGAAGATAATTATTGGAAAAAATCTAAACATTGTACAAAAATTTTTTTATTTCAACGAATTCCGGATTTTTTTCCTTAAATTTGAAAAATACAAGATAAATTTTTACGAAAAATGAAGATAATTCTTGAAAAAATCCAACAATTTTACAAAAATTCTTTTTATTTCAACAAATTCTGGATTTTTTTCCTTAAATATAAAAAAACCAAGTTAAAATTTTACTCAATTAGAAGATAATTATTGAAAAAATCCAAACATTTGACAAAGATAATTTTTATTTCAACGAATTCCAGATTTCTTCCTTAAATTTGAAAAATCCAAAATAAAATTTTACTCAAAGTAAAGATAATCATTGAAAAAATCCAAACATTTTTAAAAAAATCTTTTTATTTCAACAAATTCCTGATTTTTTTCCTTAATTTTGAAACATCCAAGATAAATTTTTACGAAAAATGAAGATAATTCTTGAAAATATACAAACATTTTACAGAAAATCTTATTATTTCAACGGATTCCGGATTTATTTCCTTAAATTTGAAAAATCCAAGATAAATTTATGCAAAAAATGAAGATAATTATTGAAAAAATCCAAACATTTTACAAAAAATCTTTTTATTTCAACAAATTCCTAATTTTTTTCCTTAAATTTGAAAAATCCAAGATAAATTTATACTAAAAATGAAGATAATTATTGAAAAAATCCAAGCATTTTACAACACTTTTTTATTTCAACGAATTCATGATTTTTTTCTTAATTTTGAAAAATAAAAGAAAAATTTTTACTAAAATTGAAGATAATTATTAAATAAATCCAAACATTCTGTTAAAAATCTTTTTATTTCATCTATTTTCCGGATTTATTTCTTTAAATTTGAACAATCCAAGATAAATTTTTACAAAAATGAAGATAATTATTGAAAAAATCCAAAAATTTTTACAAAAAATCTTTTTATTTGAACAAATTCCGTTTTTTTTTCCTTAAATTTTAAAAATCCAATCTAAAATTTTACTGAAAAGGAAGATAATTAATGAAAAAATCCAAACATTTTACAAAATTTTTTATTTCACCAAATTCCTAATTTTTTACCTTAAATGTGAAAAATCCAAGATAAATTTTTAGTAAAATTGAAGATGATTATTAAATAAATCCAAACATTTTACAAAAATTCTTATTATTTCAACAAATTCCTGATTTTTTTCCTTAAATTTGAAAAATCCAAGATAAATTTTTACGAAAAATGAAGATATTTCTTGAAAAAATCCAAAAATTTTACAAAAATTCTTTTTATTTCCACAAATTCTGGATTTTTTTCCTAAAATTTAAAAAAACCAAGATAAAATTTGACTCAAATGGAAGATAATTATTGAAAATATACAAACATTTTACAAAAAATCTTATTATTTCAACAGATTCCGGATTTATTTCCTTAAATTTGAAAAATCTAAGTTAAAATTTTACTAAAAATGTAAAAAATTATTGAAAAAATCCAAACATTTAACAAAAAATCTTTTTATTTCAATAATTTAAGGATATTTTTCCTTAAATTTGAAAAGTCCAAGATAAATTTATGCAAAAAATGAAGATAACTATTGAAAAAATCCAAACTTTTTACAAAAAATATTTTTATTTCAACAAATTCCTGATTTTTTTCCTTAAATTTGAAAAATCCAAGATAAATTTTTACTAAAAATGAAGATAATTATTGAGAAAATCCAAACATTTTACAAAAACTTTTTTATTTCAATGAATTCCGGATTTTTTTCCTTAAATTTGAAATATACAAGATAAATTTTTACTAAAAATGAAGATAATTATTTCAAAAATCCAAACATTTTAGAAAAAATCTATTCATGTCAACCAATTCCGGATTTTATTCCTTAAATTTAAAAAATCCAAGATAAATTTCTACTAAAAATGAGGATAATTATTAAAAAAATCCAAACATTTTACAAAAAATCTTTTTATTTCAATAAATTTAGGATTTTTTTCCTTAAATTTTGAAAATCCAAGATAAAATTTTACTAAAAATGAAGATTATTATTAGGAAACTCTAAACATTTTACATAAATTTTTTTATTTCAACGAATTCTTGATTTTTTCCTTAAATTTGAAAAATACAAGATAAATTTTTACTAAAAATGACGATAATTCTTTAAAAAATCCAAAAATTTCCAAAAAATCTTTTAATTTCATCTTTATTCCACATTTTTTTCCTTAAATTTGAACAATCCAAGATAATTTTTTACTAAAAATGAAGATAATTATTAAAAAAATCCAAACCTTTTACAAAAAATCTTTTTATTTTAATAAATTTCGGATTTTTTTCCTTAAATTTGAAAAATCCAAGAAAAAATTTTGCTAAAAATGACGATAATTATTGAAAAAATCCAATCATTTTACAAAAATCTTTTTATTTGAATAAATTCCGTTTTTTTTTTCCTAAAATTTAAAAAATCCAAGAAGAAATTTTGCTTAAAATGACGATAACTATTGAAAATATCCAATCATTTTACAAAAAATCTTTTTATTTGAACAAATTCTGTTTTTTTTCCTAAAATTTAAAAAATCCAAGACGAAATTTTACTAAAAAGGAAGATAATTATTGAGAAAATCCAAACATTCTACAAAAGGTTTTTTATTTCAACGAATTCCGGATTTTTTTCCTTAAATTTGAAAAACACAAGATAAATTTTTACGAAAAATGAAGATAATTCTTGAAAAAATCAAAAATTTTACAAAAATTCTTTTTATTTCAACAAATTCTGGATTTTTTTCCTTAAATATAAAAAAACCAAGTTAAAATTTTACTCAATTGGAAGATAATTATTGAAAAAATCCAAACATTTGACAAATATAATTTTTATTTCAACGAATTCCAGATTTTTTCCTAAAATTTGAAAAAGCCAAGATAAAATTTTACTCAAAGTAAAGATAATCATTGAAAAAATCCAAATATTTTACAAAAAATCTTTTTATTTCAACAAATTCCTGATTTTTTTCCTTAAATTTAAAAAATAAAAGAAAAAATTTTGCTTAAAATGACGATAACTATTGAAAAAATTCAATCATTTTACAAAAAATCTTTTTATTAGAACAAATTCTGGTTTTTTTTCCTAAATTTTAAAAATCCAAGCCGAAATTTTACTTAATAGGAAGATAATTATTGAAAAAATCCAAACATTTTCCAAAAAATATTTTTATTTCAATAAATTAAGGATATTTTTCCTTAAATTTGAAAAATCCAAGATAAAATTTTGCTAAAAATGACGATAATTATTGAAAAAATACAATGATTTTACAAAAATTTTTATTTCAACAAATTCCTATTTTTTACCTTAAATGTGAAAAATCCAAGATAAATTTTTACTAAAAGTGAAGATAATTCTTAAAAAAATCCAAAAATTTTATAAAAATTCTTATTATTTCAACAAATTCCTGATTTTTTTCCTTAAATTTGAAAAATCCAAGATAAATTTTTACGAAAAATGAAGATATTTCTTGAAAAAATCCAAAAATTTTACAAAAATTCTTTTATTTCCACTAAATCTGGATTTTTTTCCTAAAATTTAAAAAAACCAAGATAAAATTTGACTCAAATGGAAGATAATTATTGAAAAAATCGAAACATTTTACAAAAAATCTTTTTATTTCAACAAATTCCTAATTTTTTTCCTTAAATTTGAAAAATCCAAGATAAATTTTCTAAAAATGAAGATAATTATTGAAAAAATCCAAACATTTTACAAAAACTTTTTTATTTCAATGAATTCCGGATTTTTTTCCTTAAATTTAAAAAATCTAAGATAAATTTATACTAAAAATGAAGATAATTATTGAAAAAATCCAAGCATTTTACAACACTTTTTTTATTTCGACGAATTCATGATTTTTTTCTTAATTTTGAAAAATAAAAGAAACATTTTTACTAAAATTGAAGATAATTATTAAATAAATCCAAACATTCTGTTAAAAATCTTTTTATTTCATCTATTTTCCGGATTTATTTCTTTAAATTTGAACAATCCAAGATAAATTTTTACAAAAATGAAGATAATTATTGAAATAATCCAAACATTTTACAAAAAAACTTTTAATTGGAACAAATTCCGGATTTTTTTCCTTAAATTTGAAAAATCCAAGACAACATTTTACTAAAAATGAAGATAATTATTTCAAAAATCCAAACATTTTAGAAAAAATCTTTTCATGTAACAAATTCCGGATTTTATTCCTTAAATTTAAAAAATCCAAGATAAATTTCTAGTAAAAATGAGGAAAATTATAAAAAAATCCAAACATTTTACAAAAAATCTTTTTATTTCAACAAATTTAGGATTTTTTCCTTAAATTTTGAAAATCCAAGATAAAATTTTACTAAAAATGAAGATTATTATTAGGAAAATCTAAACATTTTACATAAAAATTTTTATTTCAACGAATTCTTGATTTTTTTCCTTAAATTTGAAAAATACAAGATAAATTTTTACTAAAAATGACGATAATTCTTTAAAAAATCCAAAAATTTCCAAAAAATCTTTTTATTTCATCTTTATTCCGCATTTTTTCCTTAAATTTGAACAATCCATGATAAATTTTTACTAAAAATGAAGATAATTATTAAAAAATCCAAACCTTTTACAAAAAATCTTTTTATTTCAATAAATTTCGGATTTTTTTCCTTAAATTTGAAAAATCCAAGAAAAAATTTTGCTAAAAATGACGATAATTATTGAAAAAATCCAAACATTTTACAAAAACTTTTTTATTTCAATGAATTCCGGATTTTTTTCCTTAAATTTAAAAAATCTAAGATAAATTTATACTAAAAATGAAGATAATTATTGAAAAAATCCAAGCATTTTACAACACTTTTTTTATTTCAACGAATTCATGATTTTTTTCTTAATTTTGAAAAATAAAAGAAACATTTTTACTAAAATTGAAGATAATTATTAAATAAATCCAAACATTCTGTTAAAAATCTTTTTATTTCATCTATTTTCCGGATTTATTTCTTTAAATTTGAACAATCCAAGATAAATTTTTACAAAAATGAAGATAATTATTGAAAAAATCCAAACATTTTACAAAAAAACTTTTAATTGGAACAAATTCCGGATTTTTTCCTTAAATTTGAAAAATCCAAGACAACATTTTACTAAAAATGAAGATAATTATTTCAAAAATCCAAACATTTTAGAAAAAATCTTTTCATGTAACAAATTCCGGATTTTATTCCTTAAATTTAAAAAATCCAAGATAAATTTCTAGTAAAAATGAGGATAATTATAAAAAAATCCAAACATTTTACAAAAAATCTTTTTATTTCAACAAATTTAGGATTTTTTCCTTAAATTTTGAAAATCCAAGATAAAATTTTACTAAAAATGAAGATTATTATTAGGAAAATCTAAACATTTTACATAAATTTTTTTATTTCAACGAATTCTTGATTTTTTTCCTTAAATTTGAAAAATACAAGATAAATTTTTACTAAAAATGACGATAATTCTTTAAAAAATCCAAAAATTTCCAAAAAATCTTTTTATTTCATCTTTATTCCGCATTTTTTCCTTAAATTTGAACAATCCAAGATAAATTTTTACTAAAAATGAAGATAATTATTAAAAAATCCAAACCTTTTACAAAAAATCTTTTTATTTGAATAAATTCCGTTTTTTTTTCCTAAAATTTAAAAAATCCAAGTTAAATTTTTACTAAAAATGAAGAAAATTATTGAAAAAATTAAATCATTTTTCAAAAAATCTTTTTACTGGAACAAATTCAGGTGTTTTTTCCTTAAATTTGAAAAATCCAAGAAGAAATTTTGCTTAAAATGACGATAACTATTGAAAACATCCAATCATTTTACAAAAAATCTTTTTATTTGAACAAATTCTGTTTTTTTTCCTAAAATTTAAAAAATCCAAGACGAAATTTTACTAAAAAGGAAGATAATTATTGAAAAAATCCAAACATTCTACAAAAACTTTTTTATTTCAATGAATTCCGGATTTTTTTCCTTAAATTTGAAAAATACAAGATAAATTTTTACGAAAAATGAAGATAATTCTTGAAAAAATCCAAAAATTTTACAAAAAATCTTTTTATTTCAACAAATTTAGGATTTTTTCCTTAAATTTTGAAAATCAAAGATAAATTTTACTAAAAATGAAGATTATTATTAGGAAAATCTAAACATTTTACATAAATTTTTTTATTTCAACGAATTCCAGATTTTTTCCTTAAATTTGAAAAAGCCAAGATAAAATTTTACTCAAAGTAAAGATAATCATTGAAAATATACAAACATTTTACAAAAAATCTTTTTATTTGAACAAATTCTGGTTTTTTTTTCTAAAATTTAAAAAATCCGAGACGAAATTTTACTAAAAAGGAAGATAATTATTGAAAAAATCCAAACATTTTACAAAAAAATTTTTATTTCAACAGATTCCTAATTTTTTTCCTTATATTTGAAGTATCCAAGATAAATTTTTACCTAAAATGAAGATAATTCTTAAAAAAATTTATGAATTTTTAAAAATTCTTTATATTTCAACAAATTCTGGATTTTTTTCTTTAAATTTAAAAAAACCGAGATAAAATTTTACTCAAATGGAAGATAATTATTGAAAAAATCATAACATGTGACAAAGATAATTTTTATTTCAACGAATTCCAGATTTTTTCCTTAAATTTGAAAAATCCAAGATAAAATTTTACTCAAAGTTAAGATAATCATTGAAAAAATCCAAAAATTAAAAAAAAATCTTTTTATTTCAACAAATTTCTAATTTTTTTCCTTAAATTTGAAAAATCCAAGATAAATTTTTACTAAAATTGAAGATAATTCTTAAAAAATCCAAACATTCTCTTAAAAATCTTTTTATTTCATCTATTTTCCGGATTTATTTCCTTAAATTTGAACAATCCAAGATAAATTTTTACTAAAAATGAAGATTATTATTGATAAAATGCAAACATTTTACAAAAAAAACTTTTAATTGGAACAAATTCCGGATTTTTTTCCTTAAATTTGAAAAATCCAAGACAACATTTTACTCAAAGTTAAGATATCATTGAAAAAATCCAAACATTAAAAAAAATCTTTTTATTTCAACAAATTTCTAATTTTTTTCCTTAAATTTGAAAAATCCTAGATAAATTTTTACTGAAATTGAAGATAAATCTTTAAAAAATGCTAAAATTTCCAAAAAATCTTTTTAGTTCAAGAAATTCCGGATTTTTTTCCTTAAATTTGAAGAATCCAAGATAAATGTATACTAAAAATGAAGATAATTATTGAAAAAATCCAAACATTTTGCAACACTTTTTTATTTCAACGAATTCATGATTTTTTTTCTTAATTTTGAAAAATAAAAGAAAAATTTTTACTAAAATTGAAGATAATTATTAAATAAATCCAACCATTTTACAAAAAATCTTTTTATTTGAACAAATTCCGGTTTATTTTCCTTAAATTTAAAAAATCCATGATAAAATTTTACTAAAAAGGAAGATAATTAATGAAAAAATCCAAACATTTTACAAAAATTTTTAGATTTCAACAAATTCCTAATTTTTTACCTTAAATGTGAAAAATCCAAGATAAATTTTTACGAAAAATGAAGATAATTCTTAAAAAAATCCAAAAACTTTACAAAAATTCTTATTATATCAACAAATTCTGGATTTTTTTCCCTAAATTAAAAAAAACCAAGATAAAATTACACTCAAATGGAAGATAATTATTGAAAATATACAAACATTTTACAAAAAATTTTATTATTTCAACAGATTCCGGATTTATTTCCTTAAATTTGAAAAATCCAAGTTAAAATTTTTCTAAAAATGATGAAAACTATTGAAAAAATCCAAACATTTTACAAAAAATTAAGGATATTTTTCCTTAAATTTGAAAAGTCCAAGATAAATTTATTCAAAAAATGAAGATAATTATTGAAAAAATCTAAACATTTTACAAAATTTTTTTTATTTCAACGAATTCCGGATTTTTTTCCTGAAATTTGAAAAATACAAGATAAATTTTTACTGAAATTGAAGATAATTATTTAAAAAATCCAAACATTTTACAAAAATATTTTTATCTCAATAAATTTCGGATTTCTTTCCATAAATTTGAAAAATCCAAGAAAAAATTTTGCTAAAAATGACGATAATTATTGAGAAAATCCAATCATTTTACAAAAAATCTTTTTATTTGAACAAATTCCGTTGTTTTTTCCTAAAATTTAAAAAATCCAAGATAAATTTTTACTAAAAATGAAGAAAATTATTGAAAAAATTAAATAATTTTTAAAAAAATTTTTTTACTGGAACAAATTCCGGTGTTTTTTCCTTATATTTGAAAAATCCAAGTTAAAATTTTAATAAAAATGAAGATAATTATTGAAAATATTAAATAATTTTACAAAAAATCTTTTTAATGGAACAAATTCCAGATTTTTTCCTTCAATTCGAAAAATCCAAGATAAAATTTTACTCAAAGTAAAGATAATCATTGAAAAAATCCAAAAATTTTACAAAAATTCTTTTTATTTCAACAAATTCTGGATTTTTTTCCTTAAATATAAAAAATCCAAGTTAAAATTTTACTAATATTCAAGATAATTATTGAAAAAATCCAAACATTTTACAAAAAATCTTTTTTGTTTCAACAAATTCGTAATATTTTTCCTTAAATTTGAAAAATCAAAGGTAAATTTTTTCCAAAAAATTAAGATAATTCTTAAAAATATTCAAAAATGTCCAAAAAATCTTTTTAGTTCATTAAATTCCGGATTTTTTTCCTTAAATTTGAAAAATCCAAGTTAAATTTGTACTAAAAATGAAGATAATTATTGAAAAAATCAAAACATTTTACAAAAATTTGTTTATTTCAACGAATTCCGGATTTTTTTCCTTAAATTTGAAAAATGCAAGATAAATTTTTACTCAAAGTTAAGATAATCATTGAAAAAATCCAAAAATAAAAAAAAAATCTTTTTATTTCAACAAATTTCTAATTTTTTTCCTTAAATTTGAAAAATCCAAGATAAATTTTTACTAAAATTGAAGATAATTCTTAAAAAATCCAAACATTCTCTTAAAAATCTTTTTATTTCATCTATTTTCCGGATTTATTTCCTTAAATTTGAACAATCCAAGATAAATTTTTACTAAAAATGAAGATTATTATTGATAAAATGCAAACATTTTACAAAAAAAACTTTTAATTGGAACAAATTCCGGATTTTTTTCCTTAAATTTGAAAAATCCAAGACAACATTTTACTCAAAGTTAAGATATCATTGAAAAAATCCAAACATTAAAAAAAATCTTTTTATTTCAACAAATTTCTAATTTTTTTCCTTAAATTTGAAAAATCCTAGATAAATTTTTACTGAAATTGAAGATAAATCTTTAAAAAATGCTAAAATTTCCAAAAAATCTTTTTAGTTCAAGAAATTCCGGATTTTTTTCCTTAAATTTGAAGAATCCAAGATAAATGTATACTAAAAATGAAGATAATTATTGAAAAAATCCAAACATTTTGCAACACTTTTTTTATTTCAACGAATTCATGATTTTTTTTCTTAATTTTGAAAAATAAAAGAAAAATTTTTACTAAAATTGAAGATAATTATTAAATAAATCCAACCATTTTACAAAAAATCTTTTTATTTGAACAAATTCCGGTTTATTTTCCTTAAATTTAAAAAATCCATGATAAAATTTTACTAAAAAGGAAGATAATTAATGAAAAAATCCAAACATTTTACAAAAATTTTTAGATTTCAACAAATTCCTAATTTTTTACCTTAAATGTGAAAAATCCAAGATAAATTTTTACGAAAAATGAAGATAATTCTTAAAAAAATCCAAAAACTTTACAAAAATTCTTATTATATCAACAAATTCTGGATTTTTTTCCCTAAATTAAAAAAAACCAAGATAAAATTACACTCAAATGGAAGATAATTATTGAAAATATACAAACATTTTACAAAAAATTTTATTATTTCAACAGATTCCGGATTTATTTCCTTAAATTTGAAAAATCCAAGTTAAAATTTTTCTAAAAATGATGAAAACTATTGAAAAAATCCAAACATTTTACAAAAAATTAAGGATATTTTTCCTTAAATTTGAAAAGTCCAAGATAAATTTATTCAAAAAATGAAGATAATTATTGAAAAAATCTAAACATTTTACAAAATTTTTTTTATTTCAACGAATTCCGGATTTTTTTCCTGAAATTTGAAAAATACAAGATAAATTTTTACTGAAATTGAAGATAATTATTTAAAAAATCCAAACATTTTACAAAAATATTTTTATTTCAATAAATTTCGGATTTCTTTCCATAAATTTGAAAAATCCAAGAAACAATTTTGCTAAAAATGACGATAATTATTGAGAAAATCCAATCATTTTACAAAAAATCTTTTTATTTGAACAAATTCCGTTGTTTTTTCCTAAAATTTAAAAAATCCAAGATAAATTTTTACTAAAAATGAAGAAAATTATTGAAAAAATTAAATAATTTAAAAAAAAATTTTTTTACTGGAACAAATTCCGGTGTTTTTTCCTTAAATTTGAAAAATCCAAGTTAAAATTTTAATAAAAATGAAGATAATTATTGAAAATATTAAATAATTTTACAAAAAATCTTTTTAATGGAACAAATTCCAGATTTTTTCCTTCAATTCGAAAAATCCAAGATAAAATTTTACTCAAAGTAAAGATAATCATTGAAAAAATCCAAAAATTTTACAAAAATTCTTTTTATTTCAACAAATTCTGGATTTTTTTCCTTAAATATAAAAAATCCAAGTTAAAATTTTACTAATATTCAAGATAATTATTGAAAAAATCCAAACATTTTACAAAAAATCTTTTTTGTTTCAACAAATTCGTAATTTTTTTCCTTAAATTTGAAAAATCCAAGATAAATTTTTTCCAAAAAATGAAGATAATTCTTAAAAATATTCAAAAATGTCCAAAAAATCTTTTTAGTTCATTAAATTCCGGATTTTTTTCCTTAAATTTGAAAAATCCAAGTTAAATTTGTACTAAAAATGAAGATAATTATTGAAAAAATCAAAACATTTTACAAAAATTTGTTTATTTCAACGAATTCCGGATTTTTTTCCTTAAATTTGAAAAATGCAAGATAAATTTTTACTCAAAGTTAAGATAATCATTGAAAAAATCCAAAAATAAAAAAAAAATCTTTTTATTTCAACAAATTTCTAATTTTTTTCCTTAAATTTGAAAAATCCAAGATAAATTTTTACTAAAATTGAAGATAATTCTTAAAAAATCCAAACATTCTCTTAAAAATCTTTTTATTTCATCTATTTTCCGGATTTATTTCCTTAAATTTGAACAATCCAAGATAAATTTTTACTAAAAATGACGATAATTATTGAAAAAATCCAATCATTTTACAAAAAATCTTTTTATTTGAACAAATTCCGTTGTTTTTTCCTAAAATTTAAAAAATCCAAGATAAATTTTTACTAAAAATGAAGAAAATTATTGAAAAAATTAAATAATTTTTCAATAAATCTTTTTACTGGAACAAATTCCGGTGTTTTTTCCTTAAATTTGAAAAATCCAAGTTAAAATTTCTCTAAAATTCAAGATAATTATTGAAAAAATTCCAAACATTTTACAAAAAATCTTTTTATTTCAACAAATTCCTAATTTTTTTCCCTAAATTTGAAAAATCCAAGATAAATTTTTACTAAAAATGAAGAAAATTATTGAAAAAATCCAAACATTTTACAAAAAATCTTTTTATTTCAATAAATTAAGGATATTTTTCCTTAAATTTGAAAAGTCCAAGATAAATTTATTCAAAAAATGAAGATAATTATTGGAAAAAATCTAAACATTGTACAAAAATTTTTTTATTTCAACGAATTCCGGATTTTTTCCTTAAATTTGAAAAATACAAGATAAATTTTTACGAAAAATGAAGATAATTCTTGAAAAAATCCAAAAATTTTACAAAAATTCTTTTTATTTCAACAAATTCTGGATTTTTTTCCTTAAATATAAAAAAACCAAGTTAAAATTTTACTCAATTGGAAGATAATTATTGAAAAAATCCAAACATTTGACAAAAATAATTTTTATTTCAACGAATTCCAGATTTCTTCCTTAAATTTGAAAAATCCAAAATAAAATTTTACTCAAAGTAAAGATAATCATTGAAAAAATCCAAACATTAAAAAAAAAATCTTTTTATTTCAACAAATTCCTGATTTTTTTCCTTAATTTTTAAAAATCCAAGATAAATTTTTACGAAAAATGAAGATAATTCTTGAAAATATACAAACATTTTACAGAAAATCTTATTATTTCAACAGATTCCGGATTTATTTCCTTAAATTTGAAAAATCCAAGTTAAAATTTTAATAAAAATGAAGATAATTATTGAAAAAATTAAATCATTTTACAAAAAATCTTTTTAATGGAACAAATTCCAGATTTTTTCCTTAAATTTGAAAAATCCAAGATAAAATTTTACTCAAAGTAAAGATAAGCATTGAAAAAATCCAAAAATTTTACAAAAATTCTTCTTATTTCAACAAATTCTGGATTTTTACCTTAAATATAAAAAATCCAAGTAAAAATTTTACTAAAATTCAAGATAATTATTGAAAAAATGCAAACATTTTACAAAAAATCTTTTTATTTCAACAAATTCGTAATTTTTTTCCTTAAATTTGAAAAATCCAAGATAAATTTTTACTAAAAATGAAGATAATTCTTAAAAAAATTCAAAAAATGTCCAAAAAATCTTTTTAGTTCATTAAATTCTGGATTTTTTTCCTTAAATTTGAAAAATCCAAGATAAATTTGTACTAAAAATGAAGATAATTATTGAAGAAATCCAAACATTTTACAAAAAATCTTTTTATTTCAACAAATTCCTGATTTTTTTCCTTAATTTTGAAAAATCCAAGATAAATCTTTACGAAAAATGAAGATAATTCTTGAAAAAATCCAAAAATTTTACAAAAATTCTTTTTATTTCAACAAATTCTGGATTTTTTTTCTTAAATATAAAAAAACCAAGATAAAATTTCACTCAAATGGAAGATAATTATTGAAAATAAACAAACATTTTACAGAAAATCTTATTATTTCAACAGATTCAGGATTTATTTCCTTAAATTTGAAAAATCCAAGTTAAAATTTTAATAAAAATGAAGATAATTATTGAAAAAATCCAAACATTTTACAAAAATTTGTTTATTTCAACGAATTCCGGATTTTTTTCCTTAAATTTGAAAAATACAAGATAAATTTTTACTCAAAGTTAAGATAATCATTGAAAAAATCCAAAAATAAAAAAAAATCTTTTTATTTCAACAAATTTCTTTTTTTTTCCTTAAATTTGAAAAATCCAAGATAAATTTTTACTAAAATTGAAGATATTTCTTAAAAAATCCAAACATTCTCTTAAAAATCTTTTTATTTCATCTATTTTCCGGATTTATTTCCTTAAATTTGAACAATCCAAGATAAATTTTTACTAAAACTGAAGATAATTATTGAAAAAATCCAATCATTTTACAAAAAAACTTTTAATTGGAACAAATTCCGGATTTTTTTCCTTAAATTTGAAAAATCCAAGACAACATTTTACTCAAAGTTAAGATAATCATTGAAAAAATCCAAACATTTAAAAAAAATCTTTTTATTTCAACAAATTTCTAATTTTTTTCCTTAAATTTGAAAAATCCTAGATAAATTTTTACTGAAATTGAAGATAAATCTTTAAAAAATCCTAAGATTTCCAAAAAATCTTTTTAGTTCAAGAAATTCCGGATTTTTTTCCTTAGATTTGAAGAATCCAAGATAAATGTATACTAAAAATGAAGATAATTATTGAAAAAATCCAAACATTTACAAAAATTTTTAGATTTCAACAAATTCCTAATTTTTTACCTTAAATGTGAAAAATCCAAGATAAATTTTTACCAAAAATGAAGATTATTCTTAAAAAAATCCAAAAAGTTTACAAAAATTCTTATTATTTCAACAAATTCTGGATTTTTTTCCCTAAATTAAAAAAAAAACAAGATAAAATTTCACTCAAATGGAAGATAATTATTGAAAATATACAAACATTTTACAAAAAATCTTATTATTTCAACAGATTCCGGATTTATTTCCTTAAATTTGAAAAATCCAAGTTAAAATTTTTCTAAAAATGAAGAAAATTATTGAAAAAATCCAAACATTTTACAAAAAATCTTTTTATTTCAATAAATTAAGGATAGTTTTCTTTAAATTTGAAGAATCCAAGATAAATGTATACTAAAAATGAAGATAATTATTGAAAAAATCCAAACATTTTGCAACACTTTTTTTATTTCAACGAATTCATGATTTTTTTTCTTAATTTTGAAAAATAAAAGAAAATTTTTACTAAAATTGAAGATAATTATTAAAAAAATCCAAACATTTTACAAAAAATCTTTTTATTTGAACAAATTCCGGTTTTTTTCCTTAAATTTAAAAAATCCAAGATAAAATTTTACTAAAAAGGAAGATAATTAATGAAAAAATCCAAACCTTTTACAAAAATTTTTAGATTTCAACAAATTCCTAATTTTTTACCTTAAATGTGAAAAATCCAAGATAAATTTTTACGAAAAATGAAGATAATTCTTAAAAAAATCCAAAAAGTTTACAAAAATTCTTATTATTTCAACAAATTCTGGATTTTTTTCCCTAAATTAAAAAAAACCAAGATAAAATTTCACTCAAATGGAAGATAATTATTGAAAATATACAAACATTTTACAAAAAATCTTATTATTTCAACAGATTCCGGATTTATTTCCTTAAATTTGAAAAATCTAAGTTAAAATTTTACTAAAAATGTAAAAAATTATTGAAAAAATCCAAACATTTTACAAAAATTTGTTTATTTCAACGAATTCCGGATTTTTTTCCTTAAATTTGAAAAATACAAGATAAATTTTTACTCAAAGTTAAGATAATCATTGAAAAAATCCAAAAATAAAAAAAAATCTTTTTATTTCAACAAATTTCTTTTTTTTTCCTTAAATTTGAAAAATCCAAGATAAATTTTTACTAAAATTGAAGATATTTCTTAAAAAATCCAAACATTCTCTTAAAAATCTTTTTATTTCATCTATTTTCCGGATTTATTTCCTTAAATTTGAACAATCCAAGATAAATTTTTACTAAAACTGAAGATAATTATTGAAAAAATCCAATCATTTTACAAAAAAACTTTTAATTGGAACAAATTCCGGATTTTTTTCCTTAAATTTGAAAAATCCAAGACAACATTTTACTCAAAGTTAAGATAATCATTGAAAAAATCCAAACATTTAAAAAAAATCTTTTTATTTCAACAAATTTCTAATTTTTTTCCTTAAATTTGAAAAATCCTAGATAAATTTTTACTGAAATTGAAGATAAATCTTTAAAAAATCCTAAGATTTCCAAAAAATCTTTTTAGTTCAAGAAATTCCGGATTTTTTTCCTTAGATTTGAAGAATCCAAGATAAATGTATACTAAAAATGAAGATAATTATTGAAAAAATCCAAACATTTACAAAAATTTTTAGATTTCAACAAATTCCTAATTTTTTACCTTAAATGTGAAAAATCCAAGATAAATTTTTACCAAAAATGAAGATTATTCTTAAAAAAATCCAAAAAGTTTACAAAAATTCTTATTATTTCAACAAATTCTGGATTTTTTTCCCTAAATTAAAAAAAAAACAAGATAAAATTTCACTCAAATGGAAGATAATTATTGAAAATATACAAACATTTTACAAAAAATCTTATTATTTCAACAGATTCCGGATTTATTTCCTTAAATTTGAAAAATCCAAGTTAAAATTTTTCTAAAAATGAAGAAAATTATTGAAAAAATCCAAACATTTTACAAAAAATCTTTTTATTTCAATAAATTAAGGATATTTTTCCGTAAAATTTGAAAAGTCCAAGATAAATTTATTTAAGAAATGAAGATAATTATTGAAAAAATCTAAACATTTTACAACACTTTTTTTATTTCAACGAATTCATGATTTTTTTCTTAATTTTGAAAAATAAAAGACAAATTTTTAATAATATTGAAGATAATTATTACAAAAAGCCAAAGATTATTCAAAATATCTTTCTATCCTAACAAATTAAGGTTTTGTTTCCTTAAATAAATCCATAAAATCCATGACAAATTTATCTAACATTGAAGGCAATTCTTACAGAAACCCAAGGTTTTTCAAAAATCTGTATATTTCAGCAAATTAGGGATATTTTTCCTTAAATTTGAAAATTGAAAGAAAAATTTTGACTAATATTGCTGCGACCCTATTGCCATCTCTTGTGGAAAATTGGAACTTTGGATTCTTAACTTCGCCACTAATGCCATTTCTTGAGGGAACTTATGTTTCTGAAGTTTAATACTTATAAAACTGAATAAAAAGATTTAAAAAAATTATATTTGGGTTTTTGTAAAAATTATCTAAAATATTAGTCAAAATTTATCTTGGATTTTTCATATTCATGGAAAAAATCCTTAATTTGATGAAATAAAGATGATTTTTGAAAAGTCTTTGCGTATCTGCAATCATTATGTTCAATTTAAGTCAACATTTTCTATGAATTTTCAAATTTAATAAAATAAATCCTTCATTTGTTAAAAAATATTTTTTTGAAAAATAATTGTGATTTTGTAATTGCTATCTTCAATAAAAGTCAAAATTTATTTTGGATGTTGCTAATTTAAGGAAAAAAAAACTTAATTTGTTGATAATTATTACAAAAAATGATAATTAAATTTTATTATTTTTCAGATCATCTTTTTATTTCATCAAATTATGTATTTTTAGCCTTTAATATGAAAAATCAAAGACAAATTTTGACAAATACTGTAGTTAACAATGGATAATTCCAGAGATTTTTCAAAAAACCTTTTTATTTCAACAAATTAGGGATCTTTTTCCTTAAATTTGAAAAATCCAAGAAAAATTTTGATTAATATTGCTGCGACACTAATGCCATCTCTTGAGGAAAATTGGAACTTTGGTTTCTTAACTTCGCCACTAATGCCATCTCTTGAGGGAAATATGAACTTTTGTTTCTAATCTTCGACAGAAATGCCCTCTCTTGAGGGAAATTCGAACTTTGGTTTCTAGACTTAGATAAAATAAAACTAAAGAAAAGGAATTTTTAAAAATCTTTGGGTTTTTCAAATAATTGTCTTAAATATAAGTCATAATTTATCTTGGATATTTCAAATTCAAGGAAAAAATCCTTAATTTGATGAAATAAAGATATTTTTTGAAAATATCTTTGCGTTTTTGCAATGATTACTTCAATATTAGTGAAATTATCTATGATCTTTCAAATTAAAAGAAAAAATCCATAATTTGTCAATAAAAAGATTTTTTGAAAAAACTTTGGGTTTTTGTAATAATTATCTTCAAAATTATTCAAAATTTCTCTTGTATTTTTCAAAATTAAAAATAAAATACTTTTACTTTAAACCTTTTTATTTCAACAAATTAGGGTCTTTTTCCTTAAACTGAATAATCCAAGATAAATATTTACTAATATTGCTGCTACACTAATTCCATCTCTTGAGGAAAATTGGAACTTTGGCTTCTTATCTTCGACACTAATGCCTTCTGTAGAGGAAAATAGGAATTTTGGTTTCGTAACATAGCCACTGGTGCCATCTGTTTAGGAAAATTGGAACTTTGGTTCCAAATCTTCGTCTGTAATGCCCACTCTTGAGTGAAATTCGAACTTTGGTTTCTAAACTTTGCTACAAATAAATCTAAATTAAAAGACTTTTTGAAAAATCTTTGAATTTTTGTCATCATTAATTTAAAGATTTGTAAAATTTGTCTTGCACTTTTCCGATTTAAGGAAAAAAACCTTAATTAGTTAAATTTAAAAGATTTCTTGAAAAATCTTTGGGTCTTTGTAATAATAATCTTAAATATTAGTAAAAATTTATCTTGGATATTTCAAATATATGGAAAAAAATCCTTAATTTGTTGAAAAAAAGGTTTTTTGAAATATCTTTGGGTTTTTCTATTAATTACCTTCAATATTATTCCAAATTTATCTTCTTTTTTTCAAATTTAAGGAAAAAAACTTAGTTTGTTTTAATGAAAACATATTTTGAAAAATCTTTGGGTATTTGTAACAATAGTCCTCAATATTAGTAAAAATTAATCTTGGATTTTTCAAATTTAAGGAAAAAATACCTTAATCAGTTGAAAAAAAAAGATTTTTTGAAAAATCTTTGGGATTCCTAAAATTAGAAAATTCCAGGATAAATTTTGTCTAATATTTAAGATAATTATTAAAAAATCCAATTATTTTTCAAAACATCTTTATATCACAACAAATTATGGATTTTTAGCAAATAATATTTAAAATCATAGAAATATTTTGACAAAGATTGAAGTTAATATTGACAAAAATCCTTAGATATTTAAAAAATCTTTTTACTTCAACAAATTAAGGATTTTATCCTTGAATTGGAAAAATCCAACACAAATTTTGCCTAATATTGAAGACAATTCTTATAAAAAAACAAAATTTTTCAAAAATCTTTTTATTTCAACAAATTCTGAATTTTAGCCTTAAATTTGAAAAATTCAAGACAAATATTAAAGATAGTAATGAAAAAAATCCAAAGATTTTTCAAAAGATCATTTTATTTTAACAAATTTTGAATTTTAAGCCTTAAAATTCAAATATCCAAAACAAATTTTCAAAATATATTGCAGAAAATAATGAAAAAAAATCCTAAGATTTATCAAAAACTCTTTTTATATCCAATAAATTCAGGTTTTTTTTCCTTAAATTTGAAAAATCAAAGATAAATTTTGACTAAAATTGAAGATACTTATTGCAAAAACACAATCATTTTTCAAAATATCTTTTTATTCAAAAAATTATGGATTTTCATTCTTAAATTTGAAAAATCCAGCACAAATTTTCACAAATATTGAAGATAATACTGATGAAAACCCAAAGATCTTTCAAAAAATCTTTTTATTTAAACAAATGAAGCGTTTTTCCTTAAATTTGAAAACTCTAACATAAATTTTGACTTTTATTGAAGATAATTATTACAAAAAACCCAAAGCTTTACCAAAATATCTTTTTATTTCAACAAATTCAGTTTTTCTTCCTTAAATTTGAAAAATGAAGATTAATTTTTGAAAAATATTGAAGATAATTATTGCAAAAACCTAAAGATTTTTCTAAAACTCTTTTCATCTCAAGAAAAATGAATTTTTATCCTAAAATTTGAAAAATCCAAAATACATTTTTACTAATATTGAAGATAATTATTACAGAAGCCCAATGATTTTTCAAAAAATCTTTTTATTTGAACAAATCAAGCATTTGTTTCCTTAAGTTTTAAAAATCCATGACAAATTTTGTCTAATAATGTAGACAATTCATAAAAAACAACAGATTTTTCAAAGATCTTTTTATTTCAACAATTTAGGATTTCTTTCCTTAAATTTGAAAAAATACAAGAAAAATTTTGACTAATATTGAAGATAATTACTAAAAATCCTATTTTTTTTCATAACATCTTTTAATTTCAACAAATTGTGGATTTTTAGCCTTAAATTTGAAAAATCCAAGATAAATTTTTACTAATATTGATGCGACACTAATTCCATCTCTTGAGGAAAATTCGAACTTTGGTTTCTTAACTTCGCCACTTAAAGCCATCTCTAAAGGGAATTAGGAACTTAGGATTCTTATCTTTGACACTAATGCCTTCTGTTGAGGAAAATAGGAACTTTGGTTTCTTAACATAGCCACTGGTGCCATCTGTTAAGGAAAATTGGAACTTAGCTTTCAAACCTTCGTCAGTAATGCCCTCTCTTAAGGGAAATTCGAACTTTGGTTTCTAACCTTCGCTAGAAATAAAACTAAATAAAAAGATTTTTTGAAAAATCTTTGAATTTTTGTAATCATTAACTTAAATATTGGTCAAAATATGTCTTGGACTTTTCAGATTTAAGAAAAAAAAACTTAATTTGTTGAAATTAGAAGATTTCTTGAAAAATCTATGGGTCTATGTAATAATAATCTTCAATATTAGTAAAAATTTATCTTGGATTTTTCAAATATAAGGAAAAAATACCTTAATTAGTTGAAATAAAAAAATTTTTTTGAAAAATCTTTGGGTTTTTGTCATAATTGTCTTCAATATTAGTCAAAATTTATCTTGGATTTTTTAAATTTATGGATGGAAATCCTTAATTTGTTAAAATTAAAAGATTTTTTGAAAAATCTTTGGCCATTTGTAATAATTATATTCAATATTAGTCAAAATTTATCTTGGATTTTTCAAATTTAAAGAAAAAATACCTCAATTAGTTGAAATAAAAAGATTTTTTGAAAAATCTTTGGGTTTCCTAAAATTTGAAAAGTCCATGATAAATTTTGACTAATATTGATGATAATTATTAAAAAACCCAATTTTTTTCAAGACATCTTTAAATATCAACAAATTATGGATTTTTAACAAGTAATCTTTAAAATCATAGAAATATTTTGACAAATATTGAAGTTAATAATGACAAAATTCCTAAGATATTTTAAAAATCTATTTATTTCAAAAAATTAAGGATTTCATCCTTAAATTTGAAAAATCCAGCACAAATTTTGCCTAATATTGAAAACAATTCTTAAAAAAACCAAAGATATTTCAATACATCTTTTTATTTCAACAAATTATGGATTTTTTCCTAAAATTTGAAAAATCCAAGAAACATTTTTACTTATATTGAAGATAATTATTACAAAAACCCAAGCTTTTTTCAAAAAATCTTTATATTTCACAAATTAAGCATTTGTTACCTTAAATTTGAAAAATCCAGGACAAATTTTGACTAATAATATAAACAATTCTTACAAAACAAAGATTTTTCAAAAATATTTTTATTTCAATAAGCTAAGATTTTTTTCCTTTAATTTGAAAAATCCAAGAAAAATTTTGACTAGTATTGAAGATAATTATTACAAATACCCAAAGATTTTTCAAAAAATCTTTTCATTTCAACAAATTAAGGATTTATTTCCCTAAATTTGTAAAATCCAAAATAAATTTTGAATAATATCGAAGGTAATTATTACAAAAACCCAAAACCCAAAGATTTTTTCAAAAACAGTTTTCATTTAAAAAAAATAAGGAATTTTTTTCCTAAAATTGGAAAAATCCAAGATACATTTTGACTAATATTGAAGATAATTATTACAAAAACCCAAAGATTTTTCAAAAAATCTTTTTATTTCAACAAATTAAGGTTTTGTTTCCTTAAATAAATCCATAAAATCCATGACAAATTTATCTAATATTGAAGACAATTCTTACAGAAACCCAAGGTTTTTCAAAAATCTGTATATTTCAACAAATTAGGGATTTTTTTCCTTAAATTTGAAACATCCAGGATAAATTTTTACTAATATTGCTGCAACCCTAATGCCCTCTCATTTGGAAAATTGGAACTTTGGTTTCTTAACTTCGCCACTAGTGCCATCTTTTAAGGAAAATTAGAACTTTGGTTTCTAATCTTCGACACTAATGCCCTCTCTAGAGGGAAATTCGAACTTATGTTTCTGAACTTTAATACTTATAAAACTAAATAAAAAGATATAAAAAATAATATTTGGGTTTTTGTAAAAATTTTCTAAAATATTAGTCAAAATTTATCTTGGATTTTTCAAATTCAGGGGAAAAAATCCTTAATTTGATGAAATAAAGATGATTTTTGAATAGTCTTTGCGTTTCTGCAATTATTATGTTCAATTTAAGTCAAAATTTTTTATGAATTTTCAAATTTAAGGAAATAAATACTTAATTTGTTAAATTTTTTTTTTAAATCTTTGGGATTTTGTAATTGCTATCTTCAATAAAAGTCAAAATTTGTCATGGATGTTGCTTATTTAAGGAACGAAAACTTAATTTGTTGAAATAACAAGATATTTTGAAAAATCTTTGGGATTTTGTAATAAAAATCTTTAATATTAGTCAAAATTAAGATTGGAGTTTTCACATTTAAGGAAAAAATCTTAAAATTGATGAAATTAAAGAAAAGAAAAAATACCCTTATTTGTTGAAATAAAAATATATTTTGAAAAATCATTTGGTTTTTTAAATAATTATCTTAAATATTAGCCAAAATTTAATTTTGATTCTTCAAATTTAAGGAAAAAAAGCTGAATTTGTTGAAATAAAAAGAGCTTTTGAAAATGCTTTTGGTTTTTGTAATAATTATCTTCAATAAGAGTCAAAATTTATGATGGAATTCTAAAATTTAAGGAAAATGCTTAAATTTCTGAAATATAAAGATTTTTTTACAAATCTTTGCGTTCTTCTCATACTTATCTTCGATAATAGTCAAAATTATTCTTGATTTGTTTCATAATAAGTGAAAAAATCTTTATATTGTTTAAATAAAAATATTTTTTGAAAAAGTCTTTGGGATTTGGTAATATTTTTTTTCAATATTAGTCAAAATTGGTCATGGATTTTCAAAATTTAAGGGGATATTTGAAATATCCAGGATAAATTTTCACAAAGATTGATGGTAATACTTATAAAAACCCAAAGATTATCCCATTAATCCTTTTAATTTGACAAGTTATGGATTTGTTTCCTAAAATTTGAAAAATCCAATACAAATTTTGGCGAATGTTGAAGTTAATAATGACAATTATCAAAAGAGTTTTCAAAAAATCTTATTATTTAACAAATTAGAGATTTTTAGTCTTAAGTTTGAAAAATCCATGACATATTTTGACATTATATTAAAGTAAATGATGACAAAAATCCTCAAATTAAAAAAAATCTTTTTATTTCAACAAACTAAGCTATTGTTTCCTTAAATTTGAAAAATCGAAAATAAATTTGGTCTTAAATTGAAGATAATTATTAAAAAATCCAATTTATTTTCAAAACATCATTTTAATTCAACAAATTATGAATTTTTAGCCTTAAATTTGAAAAATTAAATAGAAATATGGAAGATACTAAAAAAATAATCCAATGAATAAAAAAAATCCTTTTAATTCTATAAATTATGTATTTGTTTCCTAAAATTTGAAAAATCCAAGACAAATCTTGACTAATATTGCAAATAATAATGACAAAAATCATAGGATTTTTCATAAAATCTTTTTATTTAAACTTATTAAGGATTTTTTTCCTTAAATTTGAAAAATCTAAGGTAAATTTTGACTGAGATTGAAGATAATTATTATAAATTCCAATTTCTTTTAAAACATTTTCTTATATCAACAAATTATGAATTTTAAGCCTTAAATTTGAAAAATTCAATACAAATATTGAAGAAAATAATGAAAAAAATTCAAAAATTTTTTAAAACATCTTTTTTTTCAACAAATTATGGCTCTTTAGCCTTAATTTGAAATATCCAAAACAAATTTTTTAAAAATATTGCAGAATATAATGACAAAAATACAATGATTTTTCAAAAAATCTTTTTAATTCAAGAAATTAAGGATTTTATTTCCTTAAATTTGAAAGATCAAGCATAAATTTTGACTAATATTGAAGATACTTACTGCAAAAACCCAAAGACTTCAAAAAAATCTTTCTTTCCTAACTAATTAAGGATTTCTTTCCTTAAATTTGAAAAATCCAAGACAAATATTAAAGAAAATAATGAAAAATTAATTAATCAGAAATTATCCTTAAATTTGAAAAATCAATGACAAATTTTGTCTTAAAATTTCTTTCCTTTAAGTTAAAAATCCAAGAAAAATTTTGACTAATATTGAAGATAATTATTACAAAAAGCCAAAGATTATTCAAAATATCTTTCTATCCTAACAAATTAAGGTTTTGTTTCCTTAAATAAATCCATAAAATCCATGACAAATTTATCTAATATTGAAGACAATTCTTACAGAAACCCAAGGTTTTTCAAAAATCTGTATATTTCAGCAAATTAGGGATATTTTTCCTTAAATTTGAAAATTGAAAGAAAAATTTTGACTAATATTGCTGCGACCCTAATGCCATCTCTTGTGGAAAATTGGAACTTTGGATTCTTAACTTCGCCACTAATGCCATTTCTTGAGGGAACTTATGTTTCTGAAGTTTAATACTTATAAAACTGAATAAAAAGATTTTAAAAAATTATATTTGGGTTTTTGTAAAAATTATCTAAAATATTAGTCAAAATTTATCTTGGATTTTTCATATTCATGGAAAAAATCCTTAATTTGATGAAATAAAGATGATTTTTGAAAAGTCTTTGCGTATCTGCAATCATTATGTTCAATTTAAGTCAACATTTTCTATGAATTTTCAAATTTAATATAATAAATGCTTCATTTGTTAAAAAATATTTTTTTGAAAAATATTTGTGATTTTGTAATTGCTATCTTCAATAAAAGTCAAAATTTATTTTGGATGTTGCTAATTTAAGGAAAAAAAAACTTAATTTGTTGATAATTATTACAAAAAATTATAATTAAATTTTATTATTTTTCAGATCATCTTTTTATTTCAACAAATTATGTATTTTTAGCCTTTAATATGAAAAATCAAAGACAAATTTTGACAAATACTGTAGTTAACAATGGATAATTCCAGAGATTTTTCAAAAAACCTTTTTATTTCAACAAATTAGGGATCTATTTCCTTAAATTTGAAAAATCCAAGAAAAATTTTGATTAATATTGCTGCGACACTAATGCCATCTCTTGAGGAAAATTGGAACTTTGGTTTCTTAACTTCGCCACTAATGCCATCTCTTGAGGGAAATATGAACTTTTGTTTCTAATCTTCGACAGAAATGCCCTCTCTTGAGGGAAATTCGAACTTTGGTTTCTAGACTTAGATAAAATAAAACTAAAGAAAAGGAATTTTTAAAAATCTTTGGGTTTTTCAAATAATTGTCTTAAATATAAGTCATAATTTATCTTGGATATTTCAAATTCAAGGAAAAAATCCTTAATTTGATGAAATAAAGATATTTTTTGAAAATATCTTTGCGTTTTTGCAATGATTACTTCAATATTAGTGAAATTATCTATGATCTTTCAAATTAAAAGAAAAAATCCATAATTTGTCAATAAAAAGATTTTTTGAAAAAACTTTGGGTTTTTGTAATAATTATCTTCAAAATTATTCAAAATTTCTCTTGTATTTTTCAAAATTAAAAATAAAATACTTTTACTTTAAACCTTTTTATTTCAACAAATTAGGATCTTTTTCCTTAAACTGAATAATCCAAGATAAATATTTACTAATATTGCTGCTACACTAATTCCATCTCTTGAGGAAAATTGGAACTTTGGCTTCTTATCTTCGACACTAATGCCTTCTGTAGAGGAAAATAGGAATTTTGGTTTCGTAACATAGCCACTGGTGCCATCTGTTTAGGAAAATTGGAACTTTGGTTCCAAATCTTCGTCTGTAATGCCCACTCTTGAGTGAAATTCGAACTTTGGTTTCTAAACTTTGCTACAAATAAATCTAAATTAAAAGACTTTTTGAAAAATCTTTGAATTTTTGTCATCATTAATTTAAAGATTTGTAAAATTTGTCTTGCACTTTTCCGATTTAAGGAAAAAAACCTTAATTAGTTAAATTTAAAAGATTTCTTGAAAAATCTTTGGGTCTTTGTAATAATAATCTTAAATATTAGTAAAAATTTATCTTGGATATTTCAAATATATGGAAAAAATCCTTAATTTGTTGAAAAAAAGGTTTTTTGAAATATCTTTGGGTTTTTCTATTAATTACCTTCAATATTATTCCAAATTTATCTTCTTTTTTTCAAATTTAAGGAAAAAAACTTAGTTTGTTTTAATGAAAACATATTTTGAAAAATCTTTGGGTATTTGTAACAATTGTCTTCAATATTAGTAAAAATTAATCTTGGATTTTTCAAATTTAAGGAAAAAATACCTTAATCAGTTGAAAAAAAAGATTTTTTGAAAAATCTTTGGGATTCCTAAAATTAGAAAAGTCCAGGATAAATTTTGTCTAATATTTAAGATAATTATTAAAAAATCCAATTATTTTTCAAAACATCTTTATATCACAACAAATTATGGATTTTTAGCAAATAATATTTAAAATCATAGAAATATTTTGACAAAGATTGAAGTTAATATTGACAAAAATCCTTAGATATTTAAAAAATCTTTTTATTTCAACAAATTAAGGATTTTATCCTTGAATTGGAAAAATCCAACACAAATTTTGCCTAATATTGAAGACAATTCTTATAAAAAAACAAAATTTTTCAAAGCTCTTTTTATTTCAACAAATTCTGAATTTTAGCCTTAAATTTGAAAAATTCAAGACAAATATTAAAGATAGTAATGAAAAAAATCCAAAGATTTTTCAAAAGATCATTTTATTTCAACAAATTTTGAATTTTAAGCCTTAAAATTCAAATATCCAAAACAAATTTTCAAAATATATTGCAGAAAATATTGAAAAAAAATCCTAAGATTTATCAAAAACTCTTTTAGTTCCAATAAATTCAGGTTTTTTTTCCTTAAATTTGAAAAATCAAAGATAAATTTTGACTAAAATTGAAGATACTTATTGCAAAAACACAATCATTTTTCAAAATATCTTTTTATTCCAAAAAATTATGGATTTTCATTCTTAAATTTGAAAAATCCAGCACAAATTTTCACAAATATTGAAGATAATACTGGTGTAAAACCAAAGAATTTTCAAAAAATCTATTTATTTAAACAAATTAAGGATTAATTTCCTTAAATTTGAAAAATCCAAAAATAATTTTTTTAATTACGAAGATTATTATTACAAAAACCGAATGATTTTTTTTTTAATATTTTTATTTCAACAATATAAGCATTTTTTCCTTAAATTTGAAAACTCCAACATATATTTTGACTTGTATTGAAGATAATTATTACAAAAACCCAAAGCTTTACCAAAATATCTTTTTATTTCAACAAATTCAGTTTGTTTTCCTTAAATTTGGAAAATCAAAATTAATTTTTGACTAATATTGAAGATAATTATTACAATAACCCAATGATTTTTCAAAAAATCTTTTTATTTCAACAAATGAAGCATTTGTTTCCTTTAATTTGAATAATCCATGACAAATTTTGTCTAATAATGTAGACAATTCATAAAAAACAAACGTTTTTTCAAACATCTTTTTATTTCAACAGATAAAGATTTCTTTCCTTTAATTTAAAAATCCAAGAAAAATTTTGACTAATATTGAAGATAATTAGTATTAAAATCCAAAGATATTTCAAAAAATCTTTTTATCTCAACAAATAAAGGTTTTGTTTCCTTAAGTTTTAAAAATCCATGACAAATTTTGTCTAATATTGAAGATAATTATTACAAAAACCCAAATATTTTAAAAAAACTTTTAATTTCAACAAATTAGGGTTTATTTCCTTAAATTTGAGAAATCAAAGAAAGATTTTGACAAATATTGAAGATAATTATTAAAAATCCTATTCTTTTTCAAAACATCTTTTTATTTCAACAAATTATGGATTTTTAGCATTAAAATTGAAAAATCCAAGACAAATTTTGACAAATACTGCAGTTAATAATGTCAAAATTCCATAGCTTTTTCAAAAAACCTTTTTATTTCTACAAATTAGGGATCTTTTTCCTTAAATTTGAATAATCCAAGATAAATTTTTACTAATATTGCTGCGACTCTAATTCCATCTCTTGAGGAAAATTAGAACTTTGGTTTCTTTTCTTCGACACTAATGCCTTCTACAGAGGAAAATAAGAACTTTGGTTTCGTAACATAGCCACTGGTGCCATCTGTTAAGGAAAATTGGAACTTAGCTTTCAAACCTTCGTCAGTAATGCCCTCTGTTGAGGGAAATTCGAACTTTGGTTCCTAAACTTCGCTACAAATAAAACTTAATGAAAAGACTTTTTGAAAAATCTTTGAATTTTTGTCATCATTAATTTAAATACTTGCCAAATTTGTCTTGGACTTTTCAGATTTAAGGGAAAAAAAACCTTAATTTGTTAAATTTAAAAGATTTCTTGAAAAAACTTTGGGTCTTTGTAATAATAATCTTCAATCTTAGTTAAAATTCATCTTGGATTTTTCAAATATATGGAAAAAAATCCTTAGTTTGCTGAAAAAAAGGTTTTTTGAAAAATCTTTGGGTTTTTCAATTAATTACCTTCAATATTATTCCAAATTTATCTTCGATTTTTCAAATTTAAGGAAAAAAACTTAGTTTGTTTAAATAGAAACATATTTTAAAAAATCTTTGGGTATTTGTAACAATTTTCTTTAATATAAGTCAAAATTTATCTTGGATTTATTAAATTTATGGAAAGAAATTTTAATTTGTTGAAATTAAAAGATTTTTGAAAAATCTTTGGCCATTTGTAATAATTATATTGAATATTAGTCAAGATTTATCTTGGATTTTTCAAATTTAAGGAAAAAAAACCTTAATTAGTTGATATAAAAAGATTTTTTGAAAAATCTTTGGGATTCCTAAAATTTGAAAAGTCCAGGATAAATTTTGACTAATATTGAAGATTAATATTAATTATAAAATTTATAAATTCATTTGTTAAATTTAAAAGATTTCTTGAAAAATCTATCGGTCTTTGTAATAATAATCTTCAATATCAGTCTAAATTTATCTCGGATTTTTCAAATATGTGGAAAAAAAATCCTGAATTTGTTGAAAAAAAGGTTTTTTGAAAAATCTTTGGGTTTTTCTATTAATTACCTTCAATATTATTCCAAATTTATCTTCGATTTTTCAAATTTAAGGAAAAAATACCTTAATTAGTTGAAATAAAAAGATTTTTTGAAAAATCTTTGGGTTTTTGTAATAATGGGGTGCTCTCATAAATTTAAAATATTAATCTTTTAATGTATATCGATTGATAAGTTAAAGCCATTAACGATTGCAAAACAGCACTTTATAATTCTCAATAGTCTTGCTGGTACGGAGCTTCGAAGTTGGCAAAGATTTCAAAATTCTTTTGCGCGAAAGGAATGCCTTATGATTGGTGTGAAGTCATCTGCTAGTAAGCCCCAGTAAGTGAACATTCTTTCTGTTCCGCCTAGAGGTGATGGTAATAGTACAAAGAATACAGCGATACTATGATTCACAAGTTGAGGTTTAGGTTTGTCGAACTTAGCTTTTGACTGAGTGTGTAACATTGTAAAGTGTAAACAATTGCGTGATGGCTGACTCCGGCTTTGTGAAGGCCCATTCAGGGAATAACCCGAAGTTGAATTTTGTAATGATTGCCGATTTCTTCTGCAGCAATGATGATTTAGTCGGCGCAGAAATACGAAGCCGCAGAATTGAAATGTAAGAAACACGAATTAAATGAACTATTTCATTCACTAGGTATCTAGAGTTTGGTTAATATCTGAATTTATCATTGCTTATAATGTGTACTCGACTTAAGTTTTGGAGAATTACAACGAAACATATTAAACACCGATTTACTTTGCATCATTTACGTCTGGAAGAGAGACTTACGGTGATTCGGCAGTTGGATACGTCCAAGTGAAAAGAAATTTGAATATTTGCACTTTAAGGGCGAAGGTGACTCCTGAGCATAAAGTGAGAACCAAGTCTTAAACTGTGGAAATCACTTTCGATAAGGAAGAAGAAACAGTAATAAGTGCAATTTGTCAAGACTGTCTTGACTGTTCTGTCTGTCTGTCTGTGCCACATCTTCCGGTATGCATACATTTTTACAAGGCATTAATTATTTATAAAATGTAGGGCACTGATACAACTGTGCAATTACACATAAGTGATGCTCCTATTGGTCATGTCAACACAGAAACTTCAGGTCATTCCATGCGTTCAACAAAGGCTCCACATACACTCAAAGAATTTAATAATTTCTCTCTGTAGCCAGTTGCAGCACTAGTTAAGAAAAGTCCTGAATATATTTTTAATAAATATTTTATTTTAACAGTTTGTTATAAATATTCAAACATGGCTGTTTTGGCAGATTTCTGCCCATAAATAACATTTTCAGAGGCATGTGTAAGCCCCGTTTAACATAATAGAGCCATCAAAATTAGAAAAACAGATCAACAATAATGAACCTAAGTTTTGTGGAATATGTAGAAGGAACATACATAATTGTTTATATGCTCTGGTATACAGTACAAGTTTTTTTTTAAGGAGGATGCAAGCATGCTGTGTGCCTAATAATGTGGGTCCATCGAAGAAATGAAGGTCCAGCCCCTACTTCCAAAGAATGTTATTGGAAGAGGTCCAAGCTGGCAGATATTGGAAAGAGCATGAAGTATGTTCTTGCTAAAGATCTTTCTCCAGGCACTAGCATAGCCGCCCCCAAAGTTTCTTCAAATTTTCTTCAAAAAGTTATAAAAACTGGGCTGGAGAAGAAAGCACAAGGGCAAATATTCAAGCACTGCCAACAGGGTAGTGATGTTGACCAATTATCTCTTCATTTATTAGGTAACTGCTTTAATGAAAATGGTGGTGGTACTTTTTAGGACTTTCACATGTTTTGCTCAAGCAAGATGAGTGAAACTGTGTTGAAGGAAGCATTGGAGGCCACAGTTCAACAAGCAAAGGTTTCCTTTTGGCATAAACATAGGTATGGGGGAATCACAGCTTCCAAGATACATGAAGCATCAGTCTGTTCAAGAATAGAGGGATCACTGGTTGAACAAATTATGGGTGCTCGTACTCCTGAGACATTGCCCATGAAAAGAGGTAGGGACCTGGAGCCCCAAGTCATTGAAGTTCTTGAGAAACAATTGGGTTACTCTTGTTGCAAAATCAAGAATCATACTATGCAAGAATTCACCTTTTCTTGCTGTATCTCCTGATGCAATTTCAGAAGAATTTGTTGTAGAAATAAAATGCCCAAGTACTATTAAAAAATTTGAGGCCCAAGTGTAAAGCTCAAATCCATTTACAAATGAAATTATGTGGAAAATCAAAGGGGATATTTTGTGTTGCTGAACCTGATTTTGAGATTAGCAGAAATATAAATGTTTATGAAATTGAATATTGTGAAAGATAAATTAATGAATGCATAGAAAAAGCCATGAATTTATGGAAAAAAGCAATTTTTCCAATAATAACTAAGCAACAGTTGTAATTTGCTGCAAAATGTAATTTAAGTGTTAAACAAAGTACCTTTATAATGTCTGTGTGTATTTATTTATTATTGCTTACTTTCTGACATTGTTGAATTTTACTTTTAAAAATGTTTACTCATTTATTCATTGTGAATTTCTGATGGTTAGTGGTACTGGATTGTTAAATTTGTAATACAGAGAAAAAACTGACAACTTTAAAGGGCAGTGTTGTTCTGTGTTTGGTTATATAAAATAATAAAATTGTTGTTTTTATCATTTGTTTATTATTTATCGATTTTAATTTAAGCTATAATAAACTATGATCAATAATATTAAAAGATCAAAGGGCCAAATTATAATTCTTACATGATTTACCTTAATGCTAAATTCTTTTGTGAATACTCTATAATTATTCATTTTACAAAAGTATTGGCAGTGAGAATTGTGCTCTGATGTTACCACCAACCATCGTTAACCTCATGTAGTTCTCCCTCTAATATATTTAAAAAAGATATAATAGTAAAAGATATTTCTCTCTCAAGATATGCCTCTATCATTATAGGTATATTCATGGTGAAATCGTTAAATTATTACGCATGCCGTAAGATTATAAAACAACAACGCATAAAAAATACATCAAAATGGTCTTTGCAAACGAACAACGTTGTTGTCATACTTAACGTCTTCTTCGAATTGTCCCGGTGAATGGCTTTAAGCCACATTTTCCTACGTTTTTCTCCTTGGGGCACACTCACAAATACCTTACTGGGAGTACATACGCTTGTGCTTTTACATAAAGGCACAATACACTACTGGTATGGCATGGTTGAAGCTTTTCCTCTTCATTAATCCAAGCAAGACATACATCGACTGGATGGTACGTGTATTAGGGAAACCTCTGTACTAGGGAATGACGTCACGCTCAAGAAACATGGCGACAGGTCGTTTTGAGCGCAAGGTTTCAATGCTATTTTCAAAGTAGAATTTTACAAATAATACGCGGGTTATAAAAAAAATTCTTGGACAGTAATTTTATATGCAGAGAATACGTTTCAATCACATAAACATCCATTTTCAGTAGAATTCCCTATTGTCTTCAATATTAGTCAAAATTTATCTTGGATTTTTTAAATTTATGGAAAGAAATCCTTAATTTGTTGAAATTTAAAGATTTCTTGAAAAATCCTTGGCCATTTGTAATAATTATATTCAATATTAGTCAAAATATATCTTGGATTTTGCAAATTTAAGGAAAAATAGCTTAATTAGTTGAAATAAAAAGATTTTTTGAAAAATCTTTGGGTTTCCTAAAATTTGAAAAGTCAAGGATAAATCTTGACTAATATTGAAGATTATTTAAAAAAGCAATTATTTTTCAAAATATCTTTATATATCAATAAATTATGGATTTTTAGCCAATAATATTTAAAATCATAGAAAAATTTTGACAAATATTGAAGTTAATAATGAAAAAAATCCTAAGATATTTTAAAAATCTTTTTATTTCAACAATTTAAGGATTTTATCCTTAAGTTTGAAAAATCCAACACAAATTTTGCCTAATATTGAAGACAATTCTTAAAAAAACCAAAGATTTATCAAAAATCTTTTTATTTCAACAAATTAAAATTTCTTTACTTAAATTTGAAAAATCCAAGATAAATTTTGACTAATATTAATGGTAATTATTAAAAAATCCAATTTCTTTTCAAAACATCTTCTATATCAACAAATTTGGAATTCTTAGCCTTAAATTTGAAAAATTCAAGACAAATATTGAAGATAATAATAAAAAAAATCCAAAGATTTTTCAAAACATCTTTTTATTTCAACAAATTATGGATCATTATCCTTAAAATTGAAAATATCCAAAACAAATTTTTTTTAAATATTGCAGATAATAATGACAAAAATCCTAAGATTTTTCAAAAAATCTTTTTATTTCAATAAATTAAGGATTTTTATTCTTAAATTTGAAAAATCCAACAGAAATTTTCACAAATATTGTGGATAAAACTGATGAAAACCCAAAGATCTTTCAAAAAATCTTTTTATTTAAACAAATGAAGCGTTTTTCCTTAAATTTGAAAACTCTAACATAAATTTTGACTTTTATTGAAGATAATTATTACAAAAAACCCAAAGCTTTACCAAAATATCTTTTTATTTCAACAAATTCAGTTTTTCTTCCTTAAATTTGAAAAATGAAGATTAATTTTTGAAAAATATTGAAGATAATTATTACAAAAACCCAAAGATTTTTCAAAAACTCTTTTCATCTCAAGAAAAATGAATTTTTATCCTAAAATTTGAAAAATCCAAAATACATTTTTACTAATATTGAAGATAATTATTACAGAAGCCCAATGATTTTTCAAAAAATCTTTTTATTTGAACAAATCAAGCATTTGTTTCCTTAAGTTTTAAAAATCCATGACAAATTTTGTCTAATAATGTAGACAATTCATAAAAAACAACAGATTTTTCAAAGATCTTTTTATTTCAACAATTTAGGATTTCTTTCCATAAATTTGAAAAAATACAAGAAAAATTTTGACTAATATTGAAGATAATTACTAAAAATCCTATTTTTTTTCATAACATCTTTTTATTTCAACAAATTGTGGATTTTTAGCCTTAAATTTGAAAAATCCAAGATAAATTTTTACTAATATTGATGCGACACTAATTCCATCTCTTGAGGAAAATTCGAACTTTGGTTTCTTAACTTCGCCACTTAAAGCCATCTCTAAAGGGAATTAGGAACTTAGGATTCTTATCTTTGACACTAATGCCTTCTGTTGAGGAAAATAGGAACTTTGGTTTCTTAACATAGCCACTGGTGCCATCTGTTCAGGAAAATTGGAACTTTGGTTTCAAATCTTCGTCAGTAATGCCCTCTCTTGAGGGAAATTCGAACTTTGGTTTCTAACCTTCGCTAGAAATAAAACTAAATAAAAAGATTTTTTGAAAAATCTTTGAATTTTTGTTATCATTAACTTAAATATTGGTCAAAATATGTCTTGGACTTTTCAGATTTAAGAAAAAAAAACTTAATTTGTTGAAATTAGAAGATTTCTTGAAACATCTATGGGTCTATGTAATAATAATCTTCAATATTAGTAAATATTTATCTTGGATTTTTCAAATTTAAAGAAAAAATACCTCAATTAGTTGAAATAAAAAGATTTTTTGAAAAATCTTTGGGTTTCCTAAAATTTGAAAAGTCCATGATAAATTTTGACTAATATTGATGATAATTATTAAAAAACCCAATTTTTTTCAAGACATCTTTAAATATCAACAAATTATGGATTTTTAACAAGTAATCTTTAAAATCATAGAAATATTTTGACAAATATTGAAGTTAATAATGACAAAATTCCTAAGATATTTTAAAAATCTTTTTCTTATTATATTATAAAAAAATTTTTCAAATTTAAGGATTTCATCCTTAAATTTGAAAAATCCAGCACAAATTTTGCCTAATATTGAAAACAATTCTTAAAAAAACCAAAGATATTTCAATACATCTTTTTATTTCAACAAATTATGGATTTTTTCCTAAAATTTGAAAAATCCAAGAAACATTTTTACTTATATTGAAGATAATTATTACAAAAACCCAAGCTTTTTTCAAAAAATCTTTATATTTCACAAATTAAGCATTTGTTACCTTAAATTTGAAAAATCCAGGACAAATTTTGACTAATAATATAAACAATTCTTACAAAACAAAGATTTTTCAAAAATATTTTTATTTCAATAAGCTAAGATTTTTTTCCTTTAATTTGAAAAATCCAAGAAAAATTTTGACTAGTATTGAAGATAATTATTACAAATACCCAAAACCCAAAGATTTTTTCAAAAACAGTTTTCATTTTAAAAAAATAAGGAATTTTTTTCCTAAAATTGGAAAAATCCAAGATACATTTCGACTAATATTGAAGATAATTATTACAAAAACCCAAAGATTTTTCAAAAAATCTTTTTATTTCAACAAATTAAGGTTTTGTTTCCTTAAATTTTAAAAATCCATGACAAATTTAGTCTAATATTAAAGACAATTCTTACAAAAACCAAAGATTTTTCAAATTTCTTTTTATTTCAACAAATTAGGATTTTTTCCTTAAATTTGAAAAATCCAAGATACATTTTGACTTACATTGAAGATAATTATTACAAAAACCCTTTTATTCTTCAAAACCTCTTTTTAATTCAACAAATTATGGATTTATAGCCTTTAAATTTGAAAAATCCAAGACAAATTTTGACAAATACTGTAGTTAATAACGACAAAATTCCAGAGATTTTTCAAAAAACCTTAATATTTCAACAAATTAGGGATCTTTTTCCTTAAATTTGAAAAATCCAAGATAAATTTTGAGTATTATTGCTGCAACACTAAAGCCATCTCTTGAGGAAAATTGGAACTTTGGTTTCTTAATTTCGCCACTAATGCCATCTCTTGAGGGAAATAGGAACTTTGGTTTCTTATCTTTAACACTAATGCCATCTCTTGAGAAAAATAGGAACTTTGCTTTCTTAACATAACCACTGGTGCCATCTGTTAAGGAAAATTGGAACTTTGGGTTATAATCGTCGACACTAATGCCCTCTCTTGTGGGAAATTTGAACTTTGGTTTCTAAACTTCGCCACTAATGCCACCTCTTGAGGGTAACAGGAAATCATTTTTGTATACTTCGCCACTAGTGCCATCTCTTGAGGAAAATTGGAACTTTTGTTTATAAACCTCGACACTAATGCCATCTCTTGAAAAAAATTGGACCTTTTGTTATTACAATCTTTGCCGCTAATGTAATCTCTCGGGGAAAATTGGTACTTTCGTTATTATACATTGACATTAATTGTGCATCTCCAGAAAAAACTGAACTTTTTTTAACTGAAAAATTAAAATATTTCTAAGTATACTGTAACATTACCATAACTTGAGATATAATTCAGCATCATACTAATATTTAGCAAAAGTCTACTTTACCTAGGAAGGTACTTTTTAACCAAATATCTTTTTCTATTTATAGTAATTAAAGAAATTTTTAAGCACTCATTTACCAATATTGCATTAACTTTGATATTTTTCCTAGTTATAAGTAAAGTAACAGTTTCAAACTTTTGGAGTATGTAAGAAGGGTTTATTATATTGATTTTTAATAACTAAGTCACTCTATGTTTCAATTGCCGTAGGAAAATTTTTAAAATTAATTTCATTCCTTTCGAAAAAAGTCAAAATATAGCGCATAAATAACTTTTCGATTTTTTTATGAAACTTCCAGTTTAGCAGTTTTCGACTATGACATACGATTAGTAATATTTGCATTATTGTAAAATTAATCCTTATCACTGTCACCAACCAGTAAAGGTGTTATTTAAAATCATGTCTTTGAATCGTGTTAAACTTGGGTCCTACAAAAAATACTTTTTATTATTAATAAACCATTCATAACCTACATCCAGCCTAAAAACTTCACGAAGCAGGGTTACTCAATTCAAAAAGAAAATTATTCAAATATATTTATTGGGTTGTTCTTTGTTACGATATTGGAAATATGCAAACAGAGATTTGATTTATAAAAGATTAGCGGACGAGCATGTGTCTGAGAAAGACTACAAACACGCAAACAATGTGTGGGAATCCTTTGTAGAAATTTCTCCTCACCGGAAGTGATGTTTCCTCAAGTTTCTCGATTGAGTTTGTGTAATCATATGGGTAGACCCCCTTATGTGTGACTAGTTTCGTTTTCTCACCGAATACCTTGCTAGTATATTTAAATGTTTTTAAATTTGTTACCAGTGAAGCTAATGACGCTGGCATGAAGCAACATGTGTCGAGAAATCTAATGGTGAAATTATTTTCGATTGACTTTGCAAATGAAATATACTTTTCCTCGGTGTTCGGAATCACATTAATTTTTTTATCATCATAGTCTAACTCCCAAACCAAGAAATGACTGTCATACAATGAAATATTATGAATAAACACAGGTAGAAAATTTGGCATTTTGTGATGCAGGTTGCAAAAAGAATGCGCGGGCCCTAGATACTTACCTGTCAAGTGATCATGATCTCTAATGGCATCTGACTTCAACTCTTTACCACAAATAAGACAAGACAACCCATTCTTAAAATTTGCCTCTTCTTCCGAGCTAAGCGATTCCATTGGCACAATGTTTTTATACAACTTGAATACTCTCTCTGCTTCCTCTTTCATTTTCTGCATAAAGACCTGTGTGGTATTGGGACCTCGGTAAAGCTATGGTGTCTCACATCCATTGGGCGTTATGAGAACATAGCAAAAGCTGAATGGTTCGTGTTTCTGAATAGCATGCATTTAGAATGCGTTAGGTAAAGATTCACAAGTGCTGATACCTTGTAGAATACATTCAAAGTCTACATATATTACGGAACTGGAAATTAATGCCAGAGTTTGGCATATTTCAATATCCTAACCCCCTCGAAAGGAAGCTCAATTCTTGCGGGTTTTTTACTATTACAGTTTCCTGTATGCGTCTCTAATTTTTTTCGTCATGATAATGGATGAAGCATCGTTTGCAAATGTAAATTCTATGACATTTTTGTTTTCTGAAGATGGATTAGACTCTCAAAGTTTTTAATCCAGCAATAATGAGCCGTGTTGTCATTTGTAATATATAATAGGTCACGATGATCTGCGAGCTCGATATTTACAATTTTTATTCGATAGACATTGTTTTTTTTCGTCTAGCCCGAAAACGTTTATAGAAATTTTATTTGTTCGCTCGAATTTAGGAATATCGGAGAGTTTGACTGGGTATTCTCAATGGTACCCATTGTCGAATTCATCCATATAATATTTGTAGACTATTTGAGGGTCTTTATGTATGTTCTTTCCCAAAACCGCGTTTTCAAAACAAAACTGATCGTCATTCCTAACATTTACAACAGATTTTCTGCTTGCGATCTTGGGTGGTAACTCAATAAAGGTTGATCTGCGTAACGGAGTGTAATGATTAATTGGGAGTTCTAAACCCAAGATTTTACTGAGCGCCCATCATGATCCCTTCACCTGCATCTCGGATTTTTCCTTAAGTAATTTTCCAAATAAACTTTCTAAAATTTACCCAACGTCATCGGCTAGCAAAACACTAACGTTTCTCGTTTTAAATGCTCGTTCTATCATCTCCTCACCCCTCTCAAAGTTTGCCTTAACCACAATATTAATTTTAAGGGCAGAATTACTTAGCTCATCCCTTATCCTCGGAATTAAAAGATCGGAAGTATAATTTAGAAATGATATAAGATCTTTATGCGCTTCACTCACCACCCAGTAGGTTTTCAGTCAGCCCTTTATAGCCCTGTCAATCTCAACGACCGAGTGGCCACCACCTACTTGAGGGTTCAACTGACTGTACTCCATCCTAAAATTTTTGAAAAAATTGTTAAAAAATAATACTAGTGAATAACTCAAAAGTATATAAACTGATACTTACTCAGATTTCTGTTTAAACTGTTAATACTTTACTGTATTTCTTCTTAGAGGAAATAATTCCAAACAGGAAGAATAACTCCAAAACCTTGAAACGGAAGAATGAATCAGTCACACCAAGTGGTCCATGACGAAGCGTAGGAGTAAATGAGAAAGTTCCCCTCATTTAGTTCTATATAAATTATTTACCCCCACTACCGCTTCATTACAAACGTTTCTTCCTATTTAAGCATAATTTCAACGCATTAGGGAGAGTATTAACGCTATCCCTAGTTTCCTTACTCTTAACTCATCCTTAGGTAAATTTTCTTACCAACTCATTATAAGGTATTCTTTTACATCATTTTCATGAGATTTTGTTTCAAGGAGAGCATTTGATATCGTCTTTGGTCAGCAGAAGTTACAAGTACTACATAATCAGCGGATTCTAGGAGCGCGTGCATGTTGAAAGATTATTTCAAAAGAGAATCCCTTATTCCACTTAATCATTTCTATCGGTGAATAAGTTTATCTATAAGAGCCCGAGATCCATCATCTTTGCACATAAGTGAATTTTTAATAATGAGTTAAATAATTTGGAAGAACTGTTCACAAATTATCAACATAAAAAAGCGTACTATCTCTAGTAATACAGAATTTTTTCTAGTTTTTCATAACCTTGCTGATTGATAAAATGCAAAATTACTTTCAAGTATTCTAAAATTCATAGAGACAAAGTCGAGACAAATTTTGACAAATACTGAAGTTAATAATGACAAAAATCCAGAGATTTTTCAAAAATCTTTTTATTTCAACAAATTAGGGATTTTTTTCCTTAAATTTGAAAAATCCAAGATAAATTTTGACAAATATTGAAGATACAGTAGAACCCCGATCCATCGTTCCTGCATATGTCATTTTCCCGGATTTATCATTTATTTTCTATAGTACCGACTTAGGCCCGTAAGGAGACAGGTAAAGTAATACCGCATTCATCGTTCATCGAAATCAGTGGCGGCGCGTGACTAAAAAAACAGGGGGTTCACTTCAAAATTCGTAAATTTTTAAGTGGCCGCGATTATGATTAAATATTCTGGCTTATACTAGAATATTGCTCTGCATACATGGACGCAGTATAATTCACAACAACTTAAAGGATAAAAGCAGTAGAAATATGAAAATTAATATTTTGGGTTGAATCAATATATGCCTTTGTTGTAAAAAATCCCTATATTCGTGAAAATTGAGTTTTTATTTAAATTCTGGATTCATATTTTTCCGTATATATTTTTAAAGACCAAAATATATATTAATATTAAAGTTGTATTTATTTTTGGAAATATCAAATATAATCATAAGAAAATAAATTAATTACCTTATATTGTTTTATTCAGGGTTAAAGTATTTGGCCGGACTGTCACCAAATAATTTTTTGAGATTAATGCCCCAAATCAAATACAGTGGTACCTTGAGATACGAGCAGCCTAACATAGGAGTTTTTTGAGATACGAGCCGGAGCTCGGGCCATATTTTCGTTCAAGATACGAGCCCAAATCCGAGATACAAGCCGTGTTTCCAAGACAAGTGCAGCCAAGAATGCAAAAAACAAGTGATAATTAAATTTACGTAAATGTTAAGCTTAGTTTAAGTTTAAAGTTAAGTGCATTGTTTTAATTTTTTTCTTTCATTTGAAATAAGGAAAGTGTAGTTTTAGTTTTAAAGTTACGAAAATAGTTTAAAGTTCTGGACAAGCGCCATTTACGTACGTGTCTAGATCCCTTCCTCCCTCCCTCCTCCTTGCCGTTTACCTTCGTTAGCCGCACTCATCTGTCTCCAAAGTAAGACTATTATGCTAAATAACTCTTTTATTTCTTTATTTCATATTTTGTTATGTATTTGTTAATTATACATGTTTATTTGATACTTAAAAACATATCTTTATTCATAATTTACAATGGTTTTGGGATTTTTCATAGGTCCGGAACAGACTAAATCGAATTCAGTTATTTTAAATGGGAGAAATTCGTTTAAGATACGAGCCGATTGACTTACGAGCTCGGTTCTGGAACGAATTAAACTCGTATCTCGAGGTACCACAGTACACCTATTTTTGCCCAGGTCGCGTCCTTGTCTTTCGCAAAGAGCAAACAAGGGAAACAGTATAGCTCATTGGAAGAGTCCCAGCCACAAATCCAACTGTTTCTCTCATGTATCTATGGCTTAAACACTCGGAAGTATTGCCTACCTTTGCTTCTCTGACTCTGAGATAGGTTCAGCAAAGGAATAGGACTTCCCACTTCTTTTATTGCACATTTTTCTTAAACAGAAATAGAGGAAAAATTAATCCCTTTCAGAAATTGGACACTATTCATCATAAAGACCGAGAAAAACTGTTCACAAACAAGTAACGCAGTAGGTTTACGTACTGAAAACGCCACAAGCAACCACAACACCGGTAACTGAATAAGTACACTGGATACGAAAAAACTAGATAAATTCACAATATTGCACCGTATTATGGGTAGCCATTACATAGCTGCAGATACCAGTGCATAAAATAACATGCAAAGTAGGCGACACGAATAGCTAGTGCCAAGTTTCGTCGACCAGGGACAGTATTAGGCACCGGCAAATAAGGAAAAAACTCAAGTTCTACGCGTGTTAAACTAAAGTCAGGAAGCGTTAAATGCATGAGTTTGGATAAAATGTTTCTTTTCAGGAATAGAGTTCGGGAAGGTGGCAGGCCCTATGTTCCTCCTCCTCCTCCAGCCATGACTTTGTCAATAGCTAGGCTTTACCATTACTGGAAGGTATCACAACATCCATCAATTTTCAACAAATTAATTCTGGCAGATCTTACTTTAACTTCTCATAGTGCTGGCACGGAGCTGTGCCAATCCATACCTCACTTAAATCCAACAAACTGTCAAGCCTTTCTAGAGAAGCTATAAATTCTAGGATGTACACATCGCAATTGACAGTGTTGGAACTGCATATTATGACCAAGGACCTGCTGTTGCCCGTTTTATAGAAATTAAAGAAAGAGGAAGAAAGCTTACAGATGCAGAAACTTATAAAATGCATGATTTTGTTAAAAAGTATTTTGCAAGTACAACGTAATTATTTCTTTAAAGAAACAATTAAAAATGAAAAGTTTTTATAAATTCTTATTTAAAATTAATTATCCATATATATATATATACAAGTAAAAGTTGCTTGCATACTGAAAGAATATTTATGATACTAATTTCAAGTCGATATCACATCGGGAAAGTCCTCAAACGTAATTCTACAATCCACCTTTGAAATATATGGTAGAATACAAATGGTGCCCCAGCGTCGAACCAATGATCGTAAGGTGAAAGATAAATTGTAAATATGAAAGGCTCATTTCTTCTGTTTACATGACTGGCCATATAATTTTCAATTTCTCGGTAAATGAATCATAAAGAAAATTGAAATTCCCACCATACATTTCAAATGGTAGAGCCGCTTAGTCTCGAACACAAGACATTTCGGGAGTTATGAATACATATAACGACATGGTAGATATAAAACTTATTTAAGCAAAAGTTTTATGTTGATATCGTACTGGGATGATCTTAAAATATGATTCCATTATCCCCATTCGCAATGCATAAAGGAATTTAATGGCGCTCTGGAATCGAACCAAGAATAATCATGGAAACGTTAAACTGAACATGAAATGTATTGATGATCTCTATTCACATGCCGGGTTTTAAGTTTCCATGTCATCGGGAAGACATAAAAAAAAATCTGAAAAATCCCCACAATACATTTTAAATTGGAGAATATTTGCCCTGACCTAGCGTCGAACATGGGATAATCTTCGAGGGTGTCTTTATAGTTTTCGTTGAACATACACGGCTTCCAGCGATTCCTCGAATTTCAACTCTCTAATTTGCCGGAAAGTGCCTAGAACAAAATTCCAAAACTTCTATGAAGCCATTCTGTCACAGCAACGTAGTGCAGCAATCGGCCCATGTTTAAAGGCCGTATGCCCCTCTTTCCCCTCACCGCTCTTCACCTATAACGCGACGTCTGAAGGGGTCACTTTGGGGAGTGAACCTCGCGCAAAGACAAGCTAGTTGGAACCAAAAGCGGCAGGAATCGCGACTCAACGAAGGAAAAGTTAGGTCCAGTAATTGGTGTTATGGTTATTTGGGTTATGGTAAGAACATTGGTATAAATGAAAATAGTACAGTAGTTTTCTTAGGGTCTTCAGTGAACCAGTGAACCCCTTCAGTCGGTTCCAATCCAATGGACCCGCCGCCACTGATTGAAATATTATTTTCCCGCATCCATCGTTCAGATTTTTGGCCAATCGAGGAAGAAAGACCATGTATTAGGAATTGCAACAAAAATTTTCTTTGAGAGCTTGGCATGAACTTTTTTTAAGGCTGTCGTAGCACTTGCTCAAAACGGACGATTTTTTAAACATATTTGGGGCTGTTTAAATACATTGTATCCTATTGGAGAGCTTTCACATGGGTGCGCGTACGAGCCCTGTTTGTCCATCTCAGTTTACTGGCATATTTCACCCAGTTTGTACCGTCTCTAGGAGTTCAGTACGTTTTTTTTCAAAATCTTTAGCGGTTTTCTTTGGATAAACTTTCGTTATGTATTCATTTTAATAGTGTGAACTGAGTCTACATTTCCCATTTTGCTCGTTTTCCCGCATTCATCGTCTTTTTCTCTCGGTCCCTTCAAAAACGATAGATCGAGGTTCTACTGTATTCTAAAATTCATACCAATAAGTCCGCGTACTTTTGTGAAAAAGCAAAATATATTTTAAACAGAGTAGATAAATTGACAATTTTTTGTGAATCTGAAAGTGGTGAGTTGGAGAATGCAAAAACTAGTATTGAAAATATTTTCAACTAAATAAAAAGTGTCCGTTAAAACCTATGTAAGCATTACTTGCCCTAGTAAATAATATTATCAAGCTGATAGGAATAAATTTATGGAAAACTTTTGATGAAATTTTATAAGAAGGAAAATTAAAGATTACGACAAGGAAATAAAAAAGAATATTTTGGAAACATGCAATTCTAGCATTTAAGTTAATCAATTGATAATTAATTTTTAAAGAAGTGTGAACATTTCTATAATTCTCTCTAAAAATGCGGCGGGGAAAGTACTAGCGGGTGGGGGTAAGCGGCGGGGCAAGCGGTGACGCACGAGGGAGTGCGTGAATTGCTTTTAAACATTGTTTTTAGTAGAATAACCTTGAAACGCGCTAGGATAGACTTTTCGTATCTACTCATAGGGATCTAAAATGTTCTCCAGCACTAAGAATAAGGATCAATTCGTAAGCATAATGAAACATTTACGGTTTGATCACAGAGAAACTCGGAGTCAAGCTCTGAGAGAAGAAAAATTTGCTTTGGGTTCTGAGCCTTGGAATACATTTATAACTAACTCCCGAGCCTGCTACAACCATGACGAGAGTGTTACGGCCAATGAACAATTATATCCTACGAAGTGCCGATGCCCATTCATCCAATACATGCCGAATAAGCCAGATAAGTTTGGGATCAAGTACTGTGTATTAGCAGACGGGAAGTCTAAATATTGCCTAAATGCATTTCCTTTTTGTGGAAAAGATGATGCTAGGGGATCAAGGCAGTCTCTTGGAGAATATGTTGTGCTATGGTTGGCAGAGCCGTTCAAAAACTCCAGTATCAACATAACTTGCAACAATTACTTCTCTTCAATCAGCCTCACTGAAAAACTAAAAAAAAAAAAATCTCACTGGTTGGAAGGATAAGAAAAAATAGAAGAGAATTACCTCCTTTGGTTCATCACAGCGATGAAATATACTCAACTAGAGTTTATAAAAATAGACTAGGCCATAGCTTGACAAATTACCAAGCAAAATATATAAAAATTTGCTTTTAATCTGTACAATGCATCAGGACGTGATGATTTCTGACTCAGAAAAATAAACCGGATACAGTTTTGTTTTAAACTACAACAAATTAGGAGTAGATATAATGGATAGCATGTGCCGGAAATATTCAACTCATTCGGCTGCAAGGAGATGGCCAGTGCATGTATTTTTTAACATATCGGACCTGGCCTCAATAAATAGCTGGGTTCTATTCAAATAAACCACTGGGCGTAAACTCAGCCAGAAGGAGTAAATTCAAAGACTTTTATTAGAAATTATTGGAACCTTATTATAGATAGAGCTTTACTTTACAGGTTAGATTGAAGAGGAGACTTTTTAGTCTCAATCCTCAATCTCGCCTAATAAAGACCCCTAATAATAATAATAATTATAGAGCCACCTCCCTCATGTTTCTTTGCAATGTCGGGAATTTCATCAGGGGAAGCAAGTGTGCCAATAAGACCACAGAAAAGAAGAAAGTGTCAGATCTCACCTGGATGTTATAACAAATCCAGTAATTTGTGCCTAAAATGTAGGAAAATATACAGTGGAATATGCTCTGTAAAAGTGGCAATGTGCAGAATCTGCGGTAAAAAATTATGTACTCTTATGGATACATAGAGTGATATTCTCTCTTATCATATATCTTAAAAATGTTGATCCATTACTTAATAAGGAATAAATATTAATTTGTAAGAACAATAGCGAAGCTTTATTACGATTTCAAACCTTACATTGTGAAGGTGATGAAGTGTTACTATAAAGACTTGGATTTATTGTAAACTAGCGAATGATGGAAGGAAATAACATTTTAAGAATTATGTAAGTATTAAGGTAAGTCTAAAATAAAAATCAACGTAATAAAACTAGCACCAGAGTGAATAAGCACAGAATGAGATATGAGTAAGAAAAGGCCATTCTCGATAAATGCATGATTAATTGCTAGGTTTTCCATGAAGGTCTGATCGCTGCCTTCACTTTACAGCCGAAAATTTTTCTAACCCTGCTTCTTTATAGTTTATGAACTTATTCGGGATCCCCAAGAGTTTCGACAAATCACATGAAACAAATCTGTGCTCAAAATATCCCTATAGTTATTTATTCTACGAACGCATAACTCTCTGTTTTGAGATCCATTCTTACGATTGGTAGCCCTGATTTATAAAGTTAGTATCCTTGACATTAATTCTAATTGTTTAAGAAAGGTGATTGAATGTAAACTTGAGATATAAGTTTGACATTTACCTGAGAAAAACCTTCGGAAGAACATTTTATAATGATTAAACTAATATGTTGGCAATCCTGCTAAAAAATTTTTTTATGAATTTTTAAATGTTATAGAACGATTTGGCATTGACGAAAACCACAGATTGGAAATTTTCACGATGAAATTCGAAAAATTCTTCCCCCATAGTATTTGATGGAGGTTTTTTCCGAGGCACAAACAAGTGGTTTTATATGGTTTCCGTCAGATGGCATAACAATCTTGGCGTGACGTGGCTGACTTTAATCAAGAATTCGGACTTTATTCCACTTATTCCGAAAATATGAGTTTCATTGGTCCAGTATGAATAGATAAAATATTCTAGAATAAGAAATTCTGCAGATTTAGGACATCGGTCAACATTTTGTTTAATTAATTACAATGTAAACAAAATGAGGTAAAACACCTTATCAGCATTTGTGTAATGGTCAAACTTAGAAGTTATGCAAAATTCAGGTCCTTAAAAATCATAAAACTATTTAATTAAGAATTTTAAAAGTAGGTGGTCAAATGACCACCTCCCGTCCTTCTAGGTATATTTTGATGTAAAATTTAACCTAAAAGTGAAGAAAAATATTTTAATACTTAAAACAAATTTTGGGATGGTAATAAACAAAGTCAAAAAGTTTCAAAAAAATCTGAGGTATTTTAAGAAAAAAAAATTTGATGTTAAACTCTGAAAAGTGGTCAAATGACCACATCTGTCCTTCCTATATATATTAAGACAGAATCGTGTCTGTCCGTCTGTCCTCAAAAAAGGGATGTAACACTTTTAGCAAAATCTGAGTTTAAATTCAATCTCCCACAACGATTTTTAGTGCGCTGGAGGCGGACGGCCTGCACCCACAGGTAAAATCGGGAAAATGAGGGCAGTGGGAGACGTTTTCTTTTGGGATGACGAACGCTACTTACCTATCGCTTGCGCGTCATTTAACATAGTTAAGTCTTTATCAGTTGATCACACTGCTGAGGGTGAGGTCCCGACTTTGCAGTCTCTGACATTATCTACCTTTTCGGAATCTTTGACGAAGGCCTCAAATACCTTTGGATGCTGCCCCATCAAACGTAAGGGAACTAACCTGCCTGCGGAGCAGGCAATAGGCAACTGCTAGTTTAGTGGTAAATGCAATAATTGGCCCAGAAAAAAAAAGAGATTAAGTCATTGGCATTCCTCCGTAATTGGCGTCTCTACCAAAGTCCCGCTGTGTGCAAGCCTGATAATGGGTAAGCACGATTTCTCCACCCAAGGAATTGGTGATTTTAGACTTGGTCCACGGAATCCTACGAGCAAAACAAATGGATTCATTCTGTTTTTCTTTTCGGTTCATTTTATAACCAGTTATCCTTTTCCACGCTTGTATAAAATCGAAGAGGGACAAATCTATTCTCCACAGAATCTTATTGGGAGAGGGATTTTCCATGTACACGATTCCAGGCATGTGAGCTAGCCGGTGAAGTCTGGGCTGTCGTCGGAAACATTACATTTGGCACCCAACGTGGGGCCGGAATCATTTTAATATATATACATGTGACGAACTCGTCGCACACAATGCGGCGGGGCAAGAGAATCCCAGATCGAGGGCGACGTGGGAACGATTGGGTTGGAGGCGAAGCGACGCAAGGAAAGGGAGTTGAATTTCGTAAAAAAACCGCAACATCGAAAATTTGATAAGTTGGAGTAAACACGTTTATTACATTAAAACAAAAACAAAATATCGCACGTGAATTGATGCAATTACGGGAGCAGCACTCGGGAAAGGGAGTTAGTGGGACGGGATTGGGGCAACTTACATCTAATTAACCTAAGATATGACAAAAAACGAATCATGCGAATCAATTGAAATACAACAATTAGCACAAAAACACTTGATTTGAAAATAGACAATTGCAAAAATAATAACCTGATCAAGAGAATAAATTAAATTACAATAAAGAACACGAGAACAACTCGATTTGAGAACAATTTAAGTCACAAAAATAAGACTTGGTTGCGAAAATTAATTGGAGTGCAGACAACAGCTTGATTACGCAGAGTTTCTGCCAGACTGTCTGTCGGATACTAACTGTTCCCACGTAACTTGGGGGGGGGGCTACGGACGAAGGCACTGGCACAGGGAATCTGTCCAGCTTCGGACGGGACACAACCAACACGTGCGATTGGCGGCGTTTTTTCCAGAACCAACCTCTCGGCGACAAGGGCCGACTGCTACTCGAGGTGGGTGAGTCCCTCGTCGGACCAGGGTCTTCAATGTCCGTCACGAGGCGGAGACGTGAGGATGAGTCCAGTCAGAGTGCCCGTTGCAGGTGAAGTGCCCTCCGAATTCAAGTCGCTACGCCCAGGCGAAGTCTATTAGTGGTCTCGTTGTTACCCCCAGGTGAAGTGACCTGAAGTCCCCATCAGTTCCTCACAGGAAATTTCGCCGGGAAGGGGGAAGGGAGGGGAAGGCGGTAGCTTCCAGAGGCGCCACGAACATGTGACACTCGTAAAACACAGCGCACTCACTAATTTCGCCGCGCGATATTCGAAGTGCAGTCCGCACAACACACACACATACAATCAAATACATTACATCGAAATAACCATATTACACTTAAGGAACAGAAAGAGAAAACACAAAAACAATATATACAACTTCATAGTATTAAAACAAAGGAAGGGGAAAAAAAGGGGGGATGAGTGCTCCTCACGAGTCTAAATATGAGTGGGGGCAGGCGCTGCCGTTACATGGCCCCCACGACGAAATTTCAAATTTTCCTCCACTCGAGGAAAACAAAATCGAAAAACGTACTTGTTCGATAAACGATAAATGGAACGAAGAGGGAGGTAAATTTAGAAATTTTGTCCGTTGAACGGCAAGCGGACAAAACAAAAAAGACAATAGGGAAAATAAACTACGAAATTCAAGACCGTAGGTTTAGGAGGTCAGGGCGGGATCACAGGTAATGCAGCCGCCGCTCTGAGATTCGTCTTGCTTTTATGGCTCAAAATAAGGCCTCAGGTTAAAAAAATTATAAATTCCAATATTCCTTCCTTCGGAATTCGTTAATTGACACGCATTTGGGCCAGACATTCTTGAAATCTGGAACGGGCCTGTAAACAAGTGAAAAAATTTCCGGAATAGTTTTAGCTCTGTGCTTGATTCACGCGGCGTTCGCAAAAGTACCTTCTGCCCTACTGAAAATTCGTGGGTTTTCCCTTTCTGATTACGAGCACGTGCCCTAGCGGCACGTTTCAAACGGCGGGAAGCGAATCCTAGTAATACATCCGGGGTGGGTGAGCCTTCCGCATTCTGGAGGTTTACGCCATCGGGGAACTCTATTGGAGTTTTACGACCAAAGTGGAGTTCTTGAGGGGTAAGATGCGTGGACTCATGGGTGATCAGGTTGATCCATTTATTGATCCAGGGAATTAATTCGGGCCAGGCATTATGTTGCCTGTTACAATAAACTCGGAAGAGTCGGGATAATTCGCGCATTACGCGCTCGCTGGGGTTGGATTGCGGGTGACGGATGGAAGAATATACCACTCGGACATTTAATCTTTCCAACTCCTCACGCCAGAGCCTACTGGTAAATTGCGTCCCATGATCCGACAGCACCCTTTTTGGTATACCACACAAATTAAAATAGTGCTTTACAAGGTGATGGAGGCAATTCCGTGCCGTTGGTTTGTTCAGGGGGTAAGTTTGGGTGAATTTGGAAAATACATCTATCACAACCAAAATATACTTGTTACCTCTTTTTCCTTTCGGGAGGGGGCCGTAAACGTCTACGGCATACAAATCTTTCGGTCCTTCGGGTAATATGGGGGTGAAAGGGCCGCAAAATTGCCTATTAGGAAACTTAGTACGTTGGCAAATATCACAGCTGTTTAAAGCCTTTCTCACGTTTTGGCGTAGGCAGCGCCAAAAGTATCTGGTTAAAAGTATCGCGGTGGTTTTGAGAGCACCGAAATGGCCGTTTTCGGTATGAACAGAGATAATGAGCTGGCGTCGTAACGCACCCGGAACCCATATTTTTTGTTCCCATATTGAAGGGTTAACTTCGCTACGCACACGACGCAACAAGATGCCATCAGAGATTTCGCAGAACAACGCGAGTCTACGCACGCGTTCAAATTCAGGATACGCGGGATCCAGCGTGCCCTCTAAATAGTTAATAACCATGGTCAGTTCAGGGTCAGTACGTTGGAGTTCGCGAATATTGCGGAATCTTTCCGCGGGAAACGGGGTAACCATCAAGTCGATTCCTAAAACTTGAAACTCATCTGCGGGAGAGGGCTCAATTTTTGACTCATCGGACGGGTTCCGACTTAACCAGTCAGGTATTTTATTCAGAGACCCCGGGATGTGCTTAATTTCAAAATTGAATTCTTGCAAATATAACGCCCACCGTGATAGGCGACTGTTACTCAAATGACACGTCATCAGAAACGTGAGCGCGTGGTGGTCGGTAATAATTATCAATCTTTGGCCGAGAACTAAAGTCCTAAACTTGCGCAACGCCCAAATTATGGCTAGGGCTTCCTTCTCTGAAGTGGTGTAAGATATCTCGGGTCCCTTTAAAACGCGACTAATAAAGGCAAGGGGGGCTTCCTCATCTGCGGTTGTTTTCTGATAAAGCACGGCACCTATGCCGCGATTGCTTGCGTCTGTCTGCAAATAAATTGGTAAAGAAAAATCGGGATATTGTAACACTGTGGCATTAACGAAGGCTTCCTTTATCTTCGCGAAGGCTTCATCATGTGAATCGGTCCATTTCCACTTGGTGTGCTTGCGCAGCAATTCCAAAAGGGGTTCAAGTAATCGCCCGTAATTCTTGGCAAACTTAGCATAGTAATTACAAACGCCCATAAATCCTTTTAGTTGTTTCGGATTTCGAGGAGGGGGGAAGGATTGGATCGCGTCTAATTTCATTGGATCGGCGCGAATACCTTGACGGGTCAATAGATATCCTAAAAAGGGGACTTCCAACCGACAAAATTGGGATTTTCCAAAGCTAAGGGAAAAATTCGCTTCCCGAAGCCTTTTAAATATCGTCTCTAAATGGGCTAAATGTTCTTCAAACGTTTTAGAAGTGATGAGCAGGTCATCAACATAAGCGGTGACATAATTTCGCGTGTCCGGTCCTAAGACATCGTCCAGACATCTAATAAGGGCCGCACCACTGTTTCTTAGGCCAAAAGGTACGCGACAAAATACGTATGTGCACGACCGGTAAATGAAGGCCGTGTACTTCTGGTCTTGGGGATGAATGGGAATCTGCCAATAAGCAGACACGAAATCCGTGGTCGAAAACCACTGCGTGCCGTGTAATTTATACATGATGTCGGGGATTCTGGGTGGTTCGTCATGTTCGGGGATGGTTACGCTATTTAGCTTTCGTGCGTCGATACACAAGCGCAAACGGCCGTCCTTCTTTTTGACGATTAATAAGGGATTCACGTAGGGACTAGGGGATTTTCGTATGATGCCTTCTTTTAACATATTATTAATTTGGCGATCGACTTCGTCTTGGTGGGCGATGGGAATGGGATATGACCTCTGAAAGAAAGGTCTTTCATCACTCAAGCGTATCCTATGGACAAAATTGTGAGCGACTGTAGGGGAGGGGCTGAATACACGCTCGTATTCCGTAAACAATACGTTGAGTTGACGACGTTGTGCGTCGCTCAACACTTGGGAAGGGGGGCATTGGGACTCGCCTTGGAGTTCATTTGGGCAACAATATGCGACTGTCATCGCTTCATTTTCCGGGGAGGGGGAGGGGTCTTCATGACACACAAAATTGAATATTCCTTCAGAGAAATCAAGAATTACACGGTATCTAGATATCACATCCATGCCAAAGATTATTGGTACTATGAGGTCTGGGACGACCAGGCAAGTGACGGACAACTTCATCCCATTAACATGGCAGACTAACAAAATTTGTCTGGTAATGGATTTAGATTTCCTGTTATTTGCGCAAAGAATGTGGGAGCTTCTAATAGGAAATACCGGGAGAATGGGGTCTTGGGATAACAAGGCCGCGTACATTTCATGCGATACGACTGAAACTGCGCTCCCAGTATCGATCAGCACGTCAAGAATTGTGCTTTGGTATTTTACTTTTATTATCGGTTTTATTGGTTGGGGTTGTGCGATCACCTCTTCGTGCAGAAAATCATTCGGATCATTCCCTACGACGCGGTATGGTAGGATCCATCGGGGATCGCTGCCTCTCGTCTCTCGGTCCGGTTCCCGGGAATGCTTGGTTCCGAACCTTCGTCGTTTAAAGTCGACGGATGCCGCGGTGCATCATTGGGTCCCGTCGAGTAGCGAGGCGGAAAGGGGAGCAAAGGTGGGGGTGAAGAATAAGGGGTGGTGAGTAGAGGAGGGAGGGGTCGGTTCGTTCGTCCACGGGGTCGCGAGTCATTAACTTCGCGAACTGGCGAGGCGGGGTAGCCGGAGGAGGGGGGGTTGAAAACAACATGGTTCTGGGTCCTACGTCCGGGGAACGCGGTATTAGACGACTCGCGGAGATTGCGCGGGGTGGAATTTCTGCGTTGGTAAAGGGGTGCTTCGCGCATGTGATTTACGCTGGCCTGGTGATTAGGACGTTCGGACCACGCGGTCGAAGCCTCCGCGGAATGGTCATACCAACCCAACAACTGCCTTAAGCGCTCGATTGACATGGGACCGGCCGAACGTATCAAGTCTTGAGTTGGGATTGGAAACTGTTTAATGAGAGCGGTCAAAAGATCGGGTTCGTTGACGTCTAACCCGCTCAGTCTGGCTAAGGCGATTTTTCTCGTGACGTAATCCTTCATAGTCCCATGGGTGGGGCGGTGGTATCTCCCTGTCGTCACCTTCATCTTATAGGAATATCGGGTGTCGTAGTCCCAGTAATTTTCAAGGAATTTTTCTTTAAACTCCGCATAAGTGCGTGGGGCTGGGTCCAACGAATCACTCCACATTTTTGCTTTGCCTTCTAGCAAACAAATGGCAAGGCGGGACTGGTGTTCGGGCGAAGTATTAGTGAAGGTAAAATAGTCCTCCAAATCTTTTATAAAGGCTAAGGGATGCTCGTTTGGCCTTTCTCTAAACACAGGTTTAGACACTGGGACAGGAGTCGCGGTATTGTTAAAAGGGAGTGGGCGCTCGGTACTTAATTCCGCGATGCGCCCATTCAATTTCGCTACTTCACCTTCAATGTGCGGCATTTTTTGCCTCAATTCCGCGATGTCATGCCCCACATTCGCGGTTACATCTGCGCGCACATTCGAAATTTCGTTGCGGCATTCTGCTATTTCAACTGATTTCGCGCGGGACATTTTCTCGAGCCGGTCTCTGAAATCGCTTTGGATCCTTTCTGTCTCGTGGCTGACCTCAGCGCGCACAGCCGCGATGTCGGAGCCAAAGACTTCTAATTTGACATTTATGCCACTAATGCTCTCTTGATGGGCGGCCACGAGGCTGGCAAAATTATCTAAAGTCTGGCGTTGAAATACCGACATTTCCCCTCTTATTAGGTTTACATTATCGGACATTTCTCCTTTTATTAAATTTACATTATCAGACATTTTTCCTTCTAACAAATTTACATTATCAGACATTTTCCCTTCTAACGACTTTACATTATCGGATACTTTCTCCATTAGAGCGAGCAAACTGTCTAATTTGTCCGGGGAGGCGACGGGTGGAGGGGAATCTATTGCACGGGGGCTGACAATGGGCTTATCGCCTTTTGCTTCGGTGGTATCCGCCACGGGGCTCGTCTCCCCTCGCACGGATAACATCTCGAAATGGGTGGCTAAGGATTTGAATGGGGTCTGCTCGTCGTCTTCCGAGCCGTCGTCCGACCGCAGACCGGTCGCCGCGTCACGGTACTTTGTGAAGGCCGTTTCCGAATCGCTCATTTTAAATTAGAGAGAAAAAGAAATTGTCGTCGCTCCTTTTTCCCTAATCGTCCGTCTCACACGTGACGTTGGTAAAGAAAATACAAATAAAAAAATAATATTGGAAACAAAGAAAAACGATTTACAAGAACGCAAAAGTGCCACGCTCAAGCGAACAAAAGTGACGGCTCCAAATGCGTGATTATATAACGGTATTGTCAAACGAATGATCTCAGCCCCGCGTTGGGCGCCAGAATACATGTGACGAACTCGTCGCACACAATGCGGCGGGGCAAGAGAATCCCAGATCGAGGGCGACGTGGGAACGATTGGGTTGGAGGCGAAGCGACGCAAGGAAAGGGAGTTGAATTTCGTAAAAAAACCGCAACATCGAAAATTTGATAAGTTGGAGTAAACACGTTTATTACATTAAAACAAAAACAAAATATCGCACGTGAATTGATGCAATTACGGGAGCAGCACTCGGGAAAGGGAGTTAGTGGGACGGGATTGGGGCAACTTACATCTAATTAACCTAAGATATGACAAAAAACGAATCATGCGAATCAATTGAAATACAACAATTAGCACAAAAACACTTGATTTGAAAATAGACAATTGCAAAAATAATAACCTGATCAAGAGAATAAATTAAATTACAATAAAGAACACGAGAACAACTCGATTTGAGAACAATTTAAGTCACAAAAATAAGACTTGGTTGCGAAAATTAATTGGAGTGCAGACAACAGCTTGATTACGCAGAGTTTCTGCCAGACTGTCTGTCGGATACTAACTGTTCCCACGTAACTTGGGGGGGGGGCTACGGACGAAGGCACTGGCACAGGGAATCTGTCCAGCTTCGGACGGGACACAACCAACACGTGCGATTGGCGGCGTTTTTTCCAGAACCAACCTCTCGGCGACAAGGGCCGACTGCTACTCGAGGTGGGTGAGTCCCTCGTCGGACCAGGGTCTTCAATGTCCGTCACGAGGCGGAGACGTGAGGATGAGTCCAGTCAGAGTGCCCGTTGCAGGTGAAGTGCCCTCCGAATTCAAGTCGCTACGCCCAGGCGAAGTCTATTAGTGGTCTCGTTGTTACCCCCAGGTGAAGTGACCTGAAGTCCCCATCAGTTCCTCACAGGAAATTTCGCCGGGAAGGGGGAAGGGAGGGGAAGGCGGTAGCTTCCAGAGGCGCCACGAACATGTGACACTCGTAAAACACAGCGCACTCACTAATTTCGCCGCGCGATATTCGAAGTGCAGTCCGCACAACACACACACATACAATCAAATACATTACATCGAAATAACCATATTACACTTAAGGAACAGAAAGAGAAAACACAAAAACAATATATACAACTTCATAGTATTAAAACAAAGGAAGGGGAAAAAAAGGGGGGATGAGTGCTCCTCACGAGTCTAAATATGAGTGGGGGCAGGCGCTGCCGTTACAATACGTATTTAAATGATATCCTTATTTTGTATTTTATAAACCAGGTGAGATCGACTAGCAAATTTTATAAGTGAATCAAGATGAGTTTTACGTTTTGGCTATCATCAACACAAAGAAAAAATGTATTCACTTGCTTTTGGTGGTTTTTTTATATTAATTTTAAAGGTTCATAAAATCTACGAAACTAATAACTGTGTCTATCATTTAATGGAATAAAAGAATTGAAAACACTATACATTCAATGATAGTAATGAAAAAGAACCAAAGGAATGCTACTATACGCAAATAGCTATTTCTTAAATTTTCCCGTTTTGTTGTTGATTGATTTCTAAGGATATCCCGAAGGTTTATGAAAATCATTGGGTAGAAAAAATAGCGATAACAGCCTGAAAAGATGAATGTAAATATTGAGAATGTAATATTGGAATTGGCATTTTCTGAAGCTTAAGTTTCTATGGGAGTGATCTTTCTATGGTTAATATATGTTTAATTCTACTCCTGAAAGCAGAGACGGTCCGAGACATGGGAGGTCTGGGAGACCATTCACAGCGTTTATGGGCTCTTCTCAAATCCCTTGATGATTCTCAATAATAAAATTATACGCGTAGCTTAGGTAATTTTAATGATTACACCCGGTCATGATATTTAGTTAAACTTTCTTTTATCCATTAAGGGGAACTAGTTCTAAACGTCTGCCTGCCCTGAATGTCAATAATCTTCAGATTACCCCTTCCAAATGATTGGAATCAATTTCGTTCGTAATGGATGCAGCTTTCTTTGGTCCTAGTCTCTTCGAGTAATTTCCTTATAGTCAATTTGATTGAAGAAGCTGTTACTTGGTGAAACTGAGTTATATAAGAAATTGTGAATCTTTTTCCTTAGTCATTTCCGCCATTTCTTATAGTCGTTGAGCTATGGCTATATTTTACGGAAATTACATTTAGTAAAACTGCTAAATCAGGCGTAATTAATCTGAGTTGCCCTTACATCAGTAAAAGCTGTTTAATATTAAAATTTAGGCTTCGTATTTTCCCCTTCCTTTTTTTAATGAGAGGCCAGTTTAGTCCATCAGCAATTATCAGATACAGCACTAGAAATACTGACATCTCATACTTATTACCCATAGTTACTCTTAAATAAGATGGGTAAAGCTTTCCTTCTTGTGAAATATTTCCTATCGTCAGGAGAATCTATTACTGCTGAATCTTAATGCTGGTTTCCAAGCCTCACCTATTCTTCCTTAAAACTTCTTGCTTTAAGGATAAGGAAGACATTTGCGATATCTTGAAGTTACTGAAATTTAAATATGTGAATTGCTCGACATTTACGTGGGATTAACTGGTGGAATCTCTAAATGTATGCATGAATGTATGAACATTGTGTGCATATTCTTGTATATCTTCATGATTATGTCCTACCCTATGCATTTGATGGCAATAATTTTCGAAGCAAAATAAATTTACAGTGATAATAAATCATTTCGACTATGATAGGTCTATTGTTAATGTTTTATGAATTTTGGATGTAAATGAATGTTTTAGCAGTAAGTTTACATAACACCAAATGCAGTAGGTAAGGAAAACGAAACTTGCAAACTGCCACAAAAAATCGGAACTTTTTCGAATGGTTGATCTAATTTACATTCTCTCTGGCTGAACCATTGAAAAAATATTTTTCCGGTCACCTTCTAACCTGCATTATTTTGTCTTAAATCGTTTTCTCAAAATTGTAATTGAACCTTTTTCTTCATCTTATTGATAGCCTACATCCCAGGATCTGTGCACATCACTTCTGAGCCTGTTTACCATATTATCTTTATATAAGGGAAAAGTAGGATGTTGTTTGAGGCAGTTGCAGCATATATTTCTGCTTGAATTTTCATACATAGTTAGAGATGGTGATATTCTGTTGTGATGCATAGCAGGGGCGGATCCAGGCGTAAATTTTGAGGGGGGAACTTCCAGGAAGGGCCATAGCGAGTGGGGGGGGAACTTTAGCTTCAGTCATTCGAGGGAGAAGAGGAGTAGACAAAGTAGAACTTTTAGTGCAAAGCAGTCGCCGATTTCAAACATTGTGTTTCTTCCTTAGGCGTTACAATGTTGTCTCACGGTCGGCATCGCCACCGCATGCGACTGAATGGCGGCTACGGCCGCGTCTAGTGGCGCGTCTGATTTTGTGCCCACTACTTGTGTGAACTCCTCCATTTGAAACAATGTTCAGCTATGAGTGGCACGACTCAGAAGCAGCACAGAATGTCCTCGTGTAAAGGGCCAAGAGCATGCGGCAACATTACTCCGACAACCGTCACGCGTCATCTATAGACGATGCTCAGTTTATAAGTATTAAATTATTGGCCTCGGCAAACATATTCTCTTGGATTTGGGGGGGGAAATTTCCCCCCTTCCCCCCCCCCTGGATCCGCCACTGATGCATAGTAAGTATGACCAGGAAGACCCGGGTTCGATGCCAGAGGAATAAATTGCAGCAAATTTTAAGAATATTTTCAATCCTTTTTTTTTTCTTTTGAGGACCGTCCCGATATGATGCCGACATGAAATTAGTGTTGCCGATCTACTTTTAGTATGCAAGCTACATTTTACTCTTAATAAATATTTTTATTGAGCAGAAGCACAGTTTAGAAAAATAAAGGACAAAAAGAAAATTTGGACAATTTAAAATGTTCCTTCTTCCATTATAGAACTAATTTCTTAATTTAATGTGAAGAGGCGGTCACAAAATAAATTAAAAAGCTCAAGGAATACTTTTGTCCAAACCCTTGTTCGACTCCTTATGCTATATTATCTGATTATTAAGTTAAGAAGTCAAGAAAAATTTGTTTCAGCTCACATTATCCTCTCCAAGGGTGATTAATTAAATAATTCGTAATCCTTTTAACTGGTAATATTTTCTCTTTATCATTTTTGCTCAAATGATGTTAATCTATAGTGTTATATTAAAATTTCAGTTAAATTGAGGTGAAATATCATCCAGAACATCTTCAGCAACTTTAGGAACCAGTAAACTCTTTTCATATTTTTACTTACAATAACAAAGAGCAAATATAGTCATCAAATTATATATAAATATGAAACCGTAGAGATACAGTGAAGCATTATATTTCCTTGCAAGAACAATAGACAATCATTACTTAAATCCTTTTTGTACATATTTAAAATTACAAAGATCCACCAGTAACATATGATTGACCTTCATTCCTCTTAAAATGTATCAGTTCATGCTGATCCTTTTCACACTTTCTCTTAAATTTCTTTGCACAAATATTGCAAGGAAATGGCCTCTCTGATGAGTGTGTAGACTTATGTCTATTGAGAGTACTCTTCTGACTAAAGGATTTGCAACACATTTCACATTTAAAGGGCTTTTCTTTTGTATGAATTCTTAAGTGTTTCTTAAGATTAGCATTGTTGCCAAAACTTTTTGCACAATAGCTACAGGAATATTTATTTGTATGTTGATTGGAATGTGCATGTAACCCTCCATTAGAACTGAAATTCTTTCCACAAATGCCACAAGAGTACGGTTTTTCCTTGCTATCATTATTGATCTTTGCATTGTTCCTTTCGTCTCTGAGGTGCCTCAGCTCATGCTCTCTTCTTACTCTGTCATGCTTAAATCTTTTATCACACACATTACAAATAAAGGGTCTATCATCATAGTGAATTCTTACATGGTAGCCCAGTTTCTGTTTTGTTATAAAACTCTTCTTGCAAATGTCACAAATAAACACTTTCTTTCTATTGCTCACAAGGAAAGACAAATCTGATTTTACTACCTTCTCAATAATATCAGCTTGTGTTGCAGATACCTTTGATGGTACAAAATTCTCCCTTACATCTTTTTCCAGGCTTTCTTCATAAGTGCTAATCATCTCAGTCATCTCTGGAGCAATACCAACAGAACTGCTCTCTTCCAAATTACCAATAGTTTCCCTCAAAGTAAGAGACTTCGTAAAATGTGATGATTCTGAGGGCTGAAATAAAAAAGAATACAAATATTGAATTTCCATGATAATTTGGTTTAAGTAAGTTCTTCTCCTGTCCCAATATTTCAAGTAGCATAAAACAGGAATACATAGGAAAAGTTTGGTTCATTTTAATAAGTTAAAAAGACAAAGTCATGGTTGACAACGATGATGAGTGAGTTAAAGGTTATTCTAACTCTTCCTAATGAAACATTTCTGCTTACATTGGCAAAATTCTAAGAATAAATTCCTTGTTTAGATATTTCTCCTTCAAATTCATCAGTTGGGACTAATACTGTATCCTTGAAATAATGTCAGAGGAATGAACATTAAAATAATATTTTCAATACCTCCATAGACATTTTTTATAAATTAAAGCAAGAAAATGAAACAAATATTGAGTAAATCAATAACAAAAGAAGCATTTTATGCAAATAAAGGAAATCATTTTCTGCATTATTCCTAAAGCATGTCTCATGAAATAAAGATTTCCTTATGTTTTGCAGTAGCGACGACGTTGGAAGGTCCCTCTATGTACTGAATGTCGGTAGTGAACTGTGCGATAAATGTCAACTGGTTGAGTTTCACAGGTGGGAGCTTTCCGCATCGTAGTAAGAAGGCATAGATCAGAGGTTTGTGGTCAACAAAAATTGTGCAATGTTGCGCTTCCAGAATATGGCGAAAGTGCTGTACCGCAGCATAGATTGCGTACAGTTCGCAATAATAGGGCGGCCATTCCAACTGCTCCGGAGTGAACTTGTGAGAGAAGAAAGCTATGGGCTGCCATGCACCATCGATGAGTTTCTGAAGGCAGGCACCGACTGAAAAGGATGAAGCATCTGTGAAAAGACCGAGTAGAGCAGTCGGATCAGAGTGAGCAAGGAGAGTAATGTGGTTAGGCCTTATTTGCATTTGCTGAAAGATGCATCCAGCTCCTCCATCCAAGGAACTGGTTGAGAGCCGTGTAGGTTGGCAACAGCGGCATTCAGCGGGGCCTTTGCTCGGTGGCGGATGGCAGGAAACGCCGGTAGAAATTAATCATTCCAAGGAAGCGGCGTAGATCGCGAGATGTTGAGGAGTGTTCGAAATTCTGAAGGGCAATGATTCGTTCCGGTAATGGACGAGTGCCTGCAGCGGAAACCTCATAACCCAGGAAAGTGACTGAAGGGGCACCAATTGTACTCTTCTGGACATTGACCAGGATGCCGTGGTCACTGAGGGGTCGGAAGAGGACTCGGAGGTGTTCCCGATGTTCATCAGGGCTGTGTGATGAGACAAGAATGTCATCAATGTAAGCAAAGCAAAAATTGAGGCAAGAAAGGACTTCGTCAATGAATTGTCTGACCAGCATTGTGGAGCCCTAACGTCATATATGGGTATTTGAAAAGTCTGAAAGGCGTGATTATCGCTGTTTCTGGAATGTTGTCCGGGTTGACAGGGATTTGAGTGTAGGCTTTTACCAAGTCGATGATGGAGAACATGTTGCAACCACAAAGATGGTGGCTGAAGTCATGGATGAGTTTGATAGGATACCAATCAGGAATGTTTCGGGAATTCAATGCTCGGTAATCTCTGCACGGTCGCCATCTGTTGGTCTTCTTAGGTACCAAATGGAGTGGCGATGACCACGGGCTGTCTGAGCAACGTGCTGAACCTTTGGGGAGCATCGACTCAAATTCAGCCTAGGCAATTTGGAGGTGTTCCGGGGCTAGACCGCGAGGTTGGCTATACACCAGTGGCCCCAGGGTGGTCCGGATGAAGTGTTGTGTTGAGTGATGAATTTCCCATGGAGTACCGGCAGGACGCGAAAGGTCCGGGAATTCAGCAAAAATATTGTGGTATGGAGAGTCGTCCAAAAGAGCCTTGATGTTTTGCTGAGCGACACTTGCGGTCTGGCAGGGAGTAGAGAGATCTGTGCGTCCATCGACGAGGCGTTTGTGGTGACAAACTTCTCTCCGGGAGAAGCTGAAAGTGGTCCAGAAAATCAGACCCAATGATAGGTAGGGAGATGTCAGCTATCACGAATTGCCATTGGAAATCCCGGTGCAATCCAAAGTTGAGGTTTAGAGGTAAAGAGCCGTCGTTATACATATATAGGAGTCGTTAGCCGCAATCCGCATTTAATCCGTTGCATGGCATTGACCAGGAAGGAGTCGCCGCAGAAAGCAGCAAAGGTCCGAGCCTGTGTCGATGAGGAATTGTAGATGGCTTGCACGGTCAGTGATGTAGAGGTGGCTTCCTTTGGGATGGCAACCGTTTGCCGCTGGAGTTTGACTGCTGGGGATGATTGCAAGGCTTGGTGCATTTGTTGGCTTTATCTCCGAAACATTGGTGGTACCAGCAGATCTCGTCTCTTCTGGGGATGGTAGCGTCACAATGTCGGAAGCCTGAGGGGCTGCATGATCGAGAGCGTCGGCGATGGTCGTTGACTTTGGTCTGCAGATATGTTATCAGACGGATTAAATCCTCAATACAATTCGCGAGCGACAGCGGGTCGATCCCTGCGAGGCTGATGCAGCACAGACCGAAAGCACTTGGTCGGTGGGTGCAACGGGAGCGACAGATGCAGAGTGATAGATAGATGTGACAGTGTGATAGATGGAGTCACTTCAACTATCCTGTCGGCTAGGATGGATAGTTGGTCCAATGACAGCTCAGAAGACTGGTCCTGAAGGATCGCCTGTACATGGGTGGATAGACGCTGAAGCCACAATGTGGGGAGCAAGTCATCATGTATGGCAGTTGTGCCAGCCAGTGACTGCAGATGCCTCAGAAAATGAGAAGGCTTGCGGGAGCCCATTTCTTCCTCTATTAATATTTGTCACAATCGTTGGTTCTTTGAGGGCAAAAGTCTTCTGAACAGCTCTTTCTTCAATTGCGTGTACTGGTTGGTGGTCGGCGGGGTGCGGATGATGTCCTGGACTTTGTTCGCGTGCCGGCCTTCTAATTGGCCAACAACGTATGCAAATTTGGTGGCCTCCTGGGTGATGTTGGCCATGGCGAACTGGGCTTCGACTTAGAAAACCACAGGTCCACGTCGTCTGGCCAGAAGGGGGAGAGTTGGCGCTCACCCGATTTATGGCGTCAAATGGTTGCTGCAGTGGTAGTGATGCGGGCTGTGGCTGTTGTCATTGCCTGGCGTGCTGCAGATCCACTTGCTGCTTGGCCTGAGAATCTTCGGGTGGTGCTTGGCCGTAAAATTGTAGGAGCTGCTCCTGCTGTTGCTGGTTGACAGCTTGCAGCTGCTCCAGGTGTTGCGCCAATTCCTGTTTTCTCTGCTCTAAGAGATCGAGTTGCCTCTGTAACTCCTCGAGGGACATTGTTAAAAATATCCCATCAGGAAAATTGGCGAAGGCAGTGGAAACTGAACACGCGAAGGGAAAACAATCACGTTGGGAGTCACCACTATAAAGCGCTAAGGGTTGCTAGTCCAATGATGTCACGATCAGTGCTCTTTGCAGGTCCTTTATTATCTGATCCTTGTGCACCTCACAGGGCACTTTATATACAAAGTCATTAGCCACACGAAATGCCTTGAGGCTTCTCGAAGGCATTTCCCCGGTCGTCAATAGTGATGGGTCGGTCAAAAGGGGCGACTTTGCCACACCTTCATACAAGGTTCTAATGATTATTTTTTTATTTAGAATCATCCAGGAATGAAATGAGTAAGAAGCATTGTTAAATTTATTAAATAACCCTTTGAAAATGAAGCAAAAATCTGGTTTATTTGGCAAAATGTCTTTCCTTGATGATATCTGATACAATAAGTATATACTTTGATCACAAGAGAGAAATCATTAAAAAAGATTTTTATATGTTTACATCATTGAACTTATTTTCAATAGATAACTTAATAACAAAATTCTTTTAAATTTTGAGTTTTAACCAGTGAAAGTAAATAGAACAAAATATGAACTAATGTAATGGGCACTAAAAATGTGTGATTCTACCAATAGATAACAGATGAATAAAGAAAGAAAATTCTGCACAATCTTGACAACAAAAGGAAATAAATATATGAAAAATTACCATAATTTCTGATAAAAAGGGAAACCATAGTACCATAATAACAGCAAACTGATTACTTACTTCACTCAATGGCTGACAAAAGACTCTTTGATTGCAGTTATCTTGAAAATCCTCAACTGGAACGCCCACAGGCTCCTTATAATGAATAGAAATGAATGAACAATATTCAATGTAGAAATTGGTAAGCAAATATCAACTCCTTCGAATATCTTATTCATATCAACTAAACCAGCATAAAGTCAGTAGAAATAAAATGTATTGTAAATTGGGAAAGTTGCAGATTCCATGAAATGGAGATAAGGCCTACACTTGAAGGAGTATCAAAGGAGAAATATCAGCTAACAAGAACAGATCAGCTCATGCCTTATGTCCTGCTACAAGACTCTTTTTACCACCCAAAAATTAACAAACAAAAGTCAATTGGCAATCTTAAATTGATTGCTGCCTCATTTTTTAACAAAATATTTCATAAACGTACTGATGGCTTCAAAGGAGATAGTAAAAGCAATAATGTATAAAGTGCCATCTTCAGATAGTTCAATAAAAATTATGAACAAGCAGTGATCATGTCATTATATTATTCATACGATTAAATAGTGTACCTTTAAAACCCAAGATTTAGTGATTTCGATTATAATGAGCCCACATGGACTGGATCCAAGATCATTCAAAAATTTATAATTTGTAATCCTCAGATAAACTTGAGGTAATCCATACGTGCATAAGAGGTTCTTGATCATCTAAATGAGTGAGTTGCACATATACTTATCTTTATCATGGCAATTTATAATGCTTAGGGAACAAAATGTTATGATAATGACCTGTAACGTTAAGGACGTAAACAAATCGATTATAATAGCAGGTGACTTAAATCTACCTCAGGTAAACTGGTCTGGAAAGAAAGGGTCAGGAGGGAAGGCTCAGGAGCTGATAAATGCTATTGTTGGTGATGGAGGTTTTGTACAAGTCGTTGACAAGCCCACGCGAAAGTTAAACCTTATAGATGTTTTTCTTTTAAAACCAATAGAGTAACTCAATGCATGTGACGTAATACCAGGTATTTGCGACCATGAGGCAAAATACTTAGAGATCTTCTGCTGTAAAAGTAATTTTAATGATACCAAGAATAAAAAAGTTTACAGTTTCCACAAAGCGAACATGAATGCTTTCCACAATTACCTTACGGATGAATATATGGGGTGGGTAAACGAAGGAACTAATATCGAGGATAAATGGAACAATTTTAAACATGTTTTACATGTAGGCATAGAAAAATACGTACCAACCAAAATATTAACCCCTTCCCTGACGAATTATTTTGAGAATTCCGTTCAAAAAATGTCATATTTTTTTTTTTAATTTTCGAAATGCTCTAGTAAATTTAAAAAAATGGATTAGGTCAATTTTTTCAAACTTATTTTTTTATTGTTATTCCACAGCGTATTTATTGTTAATTTTGAGCTCTTTCTCTATATTCAGATTTATTTCAATATTTTACTACATATGAATGTTATTCTTATATATATTATGAAATATTATGTAAAGTTTATCTATATAACGTGCAATACAATTTTTGTTCATCAAAAATATACTTCAGATGACTTTTTCTGTCATTATAAGAGAAAATGTGTTGCGGGTGGCCTATATTTCCTCAGAGCCAAAAATGCTGACTGATTTTACAAATTTAATAATTTTTTCCTAAGCTTTCCTGTAAATTCCTATTTAGTTATTCTTCTTTAATTTGAGATAATTGTTATTTCCACAGGGTGGGAATCTTACAATTATGTTACCTTGAATATGCTAATATATTAGCAATTTTACAAATATCTATGGTGAAACCGAAAAAAAACTTAAGTCTACTTTCGAATACTTCTTCTGAGAAATCATAGTTAGACTATTACACGGAGCTACTAAAATACCATAGTTCATTTTTCAGTATGCAATAATTTATTACAAATTAAAGTTTTTTTTATAAATTTAATTTTGTATGATAGTTTTTGAAGCATGGTGTCACACACAATGGCACATCACAATCTACACACATATATCTAGTCTCCCTCCGTAACATTTTTCCCTTTGAATCCCGCTTTCGGGAACAAACAGTACACTTTCTCGTAGGATTGGATTTTTTCTCCGTAGCTGGGATGGCGTCTGGGAAATGTCTTTCAGTCAGGCGGCGAGGGTGTGGCACTGCAGGTGGTCTTCCCACCTTTGGGGATGGCACAGATGGGTGGTACACTTCAATTAGTTTTTCCACTAAATCTAATCTAAAATCTAAATGAGCACTTTTCCCTCCTAATTTCTGATACAAAACAAAAGAATCCCACACACAAATCTCCATAAAACGCAAAAACAATTTTTTATAATATTTTTTCCCTCTTTCCTTGGGATTGGATAATCGGCTAAATGCTGGTCCACCCTATCGACACTCCCCATTGTTTTATTATAGTCTACCACAACCCTAGGTTTCACAATAAACTTTCCCCTTTTCTCCATCCTCTGCATCTCACTGTTGTGCACTGTAGACAGCAAAGTCACCTCATTTTTGTCCTTCCATCGAAGCACCATGATCTTCCCTCTCTGAAATGCCACAACCTCTCCTCTCTTCAATTTTTTGCCTTTCATTTGTTCGGGCATACCTTTTCGCGTTGCACGCACAGTGCCGTAAATGTCACTAGAACGGGAAACAAGAGTCTCTGCCAATTCGGGGGAGGTATAGAAATTGTCAGTGGTAACACAGTATCCTTTGTCAAAAAGTGGTTTCATTAGCGACATCACCACCTGAGAGGACATGGGCATATTCCTGAAGCTATCATCCATGATCGTACCTTTTCCTGTGTAAATGATGCTCAACCAAACATAACCACTCCTTGATTTACACAAAAGAAATATTTTAATCCCAAACCTTGCCCTTTTCTGAGGGATAAATTGGCGCCAACCTAGTCATCCTTTATATAAAAGGAGACTTTCATCCACAGTTATATCCCTTTCTGGAGTATACAATTCACTAAACTTCTCCTCCAACATTTGATAAATCGGCCAAATCTTATTTAGTTTTGGGTTTGGACGATTTAGGGGATCGTATTCGTCATTGTTGCTAAAATGCAAATATTGCCTAATATTAGCAAATCTCCGATACGACATGGTATACCCAAAAAAAGGAGTTGCCAATATGCGCCTTCTGGACCAATAATGCTCTTGGTCTGGCTTCCGAATAATACTTTGCAGGATTATTAGCGCAAAAAACACTCGCATTTCTGCAGCACTGGTTTCACGCCATTGGGATCTCGAACCGGATGGTTTTCCATGAAGACATTGCGAGGCATACCGATTGGTTTCACTGGTGATATGCCCTATCACTGCATCATCGAAGAAGAGTTCAAAATACTGTAGAACACTAGCATCCAGAGCAACTTCAAAATTCATCGATGACTCTCCTTCAAAGTGGAATCTAGGACAAGGCGGAGGACAAAGAATTCCTAATTCCCGCCACGCTTCTTGCGAAGGTTCTCCGAAAGGGACAGGCTCTCCCTTATCCTCTGTGTCTCGATCTGTTTCCTCTGAGAAGCTTGATTCCAATCCAGAGTCTTCGATGTCTTCATCTTGAAACTCCACATCAGAAACGTCACTTTCGTTATCACTTGCCATTACCAACTGGCAAATTGATTACACCAGATATAGCAAAAGTTATAACGAAGAGAAGATAAGGATCACGAAATCTTTAAGGATAATGCTAAAACGCTATCAACAGAGAGATGTAGGAATGCTAGACGTGTACGCTCGAGAGGACAACGAATAACTAAGAAGGCTTTGATGCCGTTTTGGGAGCAATTCTGTATTTCCCCAAAATGCTGTGAATATTCCTAACGGTAGATCTTTTTGAGATGAATGGTTAGAAAGGAACCCCGGGAGAAAGGGATAAAGACACTGGGTTGGGGGTGAAGACATCGTTCCATTGTCATTGTCACGGACCTTTTACCCACATTTCAAGCCAGGCGTCTTTCTATCCCCCTCCACAAGGATTACCACTCGCACGACTTGTAAATATTTACCGTTGGGTGTGGGTGAAGGACCCTTGGGTGGTCTGCGACGGTGTCTTGATTCCATAGACAATAGAAGGGAAGGAAATGAATGCAGACCAAGAAAATCTTGTGAATAGTGCCTCCGAACACAGCATGATAAACTCCATTCCTCTAAAGTAAAAATGGAAAACCGCACTAGCAAGTGTGAACCTCTTTGTTGTGCCGCAAAGCTAAGGGGTCATGAAGCAGATTCAACCGGGAGGAAAGGAAATAAGACCGAGATCGTAACCCACAGTTGAAGTTCCAAGGAGTTTGTTGTAGTGAGCCATGGGAGTAATAATATAAAATAAGACTGGATTATTTTATATCTAATCCTGTTCTCGCATCCTACTTTCTCTAGGTTCAATAATACGTACCATGCAATTCCTTAGTACCTGAATCTCAAGACGGAGTGAGTAATATTTATCTTGACGTACATATATTGGTTGGTGGTTAGACTTCATGATATAATGGATATCATCTACTACTACTAGAATATACTGCTATAGACAATCACATAAGAAATTAGATCAATAACAAAATTTTCAAAGACCTCTCTGTCTGTGCGTATGAAGATCGCAGTCAGCGTGAGCGAAGAAATTATGTAAGCAATATCGATAAAGAGAAAGGATATACAAGATGATTGTATACGCATTGTATTTTTAGATCTCAAATACGTACATTTACAGTGAGAAAATAAATACAAGACATGTATTTCATACGTGAGTCACGAATAATGTATGAAAACATTTGTACGAAATATTACGGCGAAGACCTTTGAATCGAGTAAAATAATGTTCAAACTATCCGCTAGATGTACAAGGTATTCCATCCATATGTGGCATCTGGTAACAAAAAAGAAAGTTTCGGATAGGACGAGTTAACTCGGCCGCGTCGAAAAAGGAGCCACCTATTAGGACGAGTATACTCGTCCGCGTCAGGGAAGCGGTTAAAGAAAAGTGCAGATCCGGAATATTATAATGCTGAGATTAGATTGCTAAAGCGTAAATCAAGTGCTTTATATAGGAAAAGAAAAACAGGATATCAATTCCAAATTAAATACGAGGAAGTAACCACATTGTTGAACCGTAAAAAGAAGGAGGCTAAAAATAAATTCTTAGAGAATTTGATAGCAAAAAATGCCAAAGATTGTTTTTATAAATACGTGAAGCGATTAAGAAAAGGTGAAAACGAGATAGATAAAATAGAAAACATGAAGGGCGAAACTTTAACCGATTTTTGCAAATAGCAAATGAATTTGGGTCTTACTTTTCAAGTACATACAAAAAGTCGGTTCAAAACAATGAAAAAGTAACTAATAATATAGAAGTGAATTTTCCGGTTTTCAACATAACTAGCAAAGATATTCTAAAGAAAATTTCCAAATTAAAAAATAACAAATCCAAAGGACCAGATGGAATATGCTGTGAAGCCATAAAATTGGGTGGACATGAATTAGTACCATATTTAAAATGAATTTTTAATGTATGCACATAAGCATACGCATATCAACAGTCAAATTCCAGAAGATTGAAAATCAGCTACGGTGGTTCCCATACATAAAGGGGGCAGTAAAAAACTAATAAAGAATTATCGACCAATAAGTCTAACGAGTGTAATTTGTAAAATCTTCGAAAAAATAGATGCCGATTATCTAAAGGATTTTTGGGAAAAAGAGGGATGGATTAACCGATATCAACATGGTTTTAGAAGGGGTTTTTAGTGTGAATCGCAAATGTTAGGAGTACAACACAATTTAGTTAATGCTCAGGAAATGGGAGAACAGGTCGATGCAGTAGTTATTGATTTAGCAAAAGCGTTTGACGTTGTAGACCATGAAATTTTATTACAGAAAGTGAGCACAATGAACTTAGATCCAAGATTAATAAGATGGATAGATTCTTTTATCAAAAGTAGGAAACAGAGAATAAAATTGGAAATAAGTTATCCAATGAAATCAAAGTAACATCAGGCGTAGCTCAAGGTAGCATGCTGGGGCACTCTTCTTAATCTATTAAATATAGATGCTTCTCCGGATTCATTCAAGGATATAGATAGATAGATAGATAGATAGGATACTAATTCACAGCCTAAACTAGAAGCGTCATCGACTTGAAATTTTTACGACGTATTGGCCATAACGTATAACCACCAGAAAAACTACGATTTTGAACCTCAGTGTCATGGGTTCGATTCCAGAGGGCCCCAAAGTCGCGATTTTTCCCGTTTAAATGCATTGCTTTGATTTTCGGGAATTAAAAAAAAATACTTTCCGGAATTAAAAAAAAATACTTTCCAGATAGGTAGCGAATCAAAACCCAAGGAGCTTAAATATATATGGTCATGATCTATCGAAAACATAAATGAGTTTTACGGAAAATATCCTGGGTTCGATGCTAGGTCGGGGCAAAAATCGGCCGTTTAATTTGCATTGTGGCGATTTTTAAGATTTTTTTTGGACCCTTTCCAGATGGCATAGAAACTTGAAATTCGGCATGGAGTTGGAGATCATTAATAAATTTCAGGATCAAATTTTACATATTCGCTGATGGTCCTTGGTTCGATCCCAGAGGGCCATTTAAATTCCTCAATGCATTTCTTACGGAGATAACGGAAACAAATTATAGGTACTTCCCGGCACAATAAAGACTTCAAACTTTGCACTAAGAAAGATTAAATGTATACAAATCAAACTGTGCATTCCTAGCTGTCAATGTGTCCTGGGTTCGACACCAGGCGTCTCTACAATCAGTAACTGATCCGATTTTCAATAATTATTTTGAACCCTTTCCCAACAATATATAAACTTGAAATTCGGGATGTAGGTAGAAATCGTAGATACATTTCAAAATCATGTTTAAGATTTCCAAGATCGTCCTTGGTTCGAATCCAGAGAGCCATTTAAATTCGTGAAAATTAGAACGTCTTTTGAGGCAGTTGTAGCCCATATTTCTGCTTGAATTTTCACACATAGTTAGAGATGGCGATGTTCTATTGTGCTGCATAGTAAGTTCAACATTAAAGACCCGGGTTCGATGCCAGACTATGGAATTTCAGCGAATTTTAAGAAAAATTTCAATCCATTTTTACTTTCTCCATATACGAAGTATAGAGAAAGTATTGTTTTCATGAAAAAATTCGACTTCGAGATTTCAACGGAAATACATGTTTTGGGGTCCCTAGAACACGTTTTGACTATTTTCGGAATGATGTCTGTGTGTATGTGTGTGTGTGTGTGTGTGTGATAGTGGACGCTCTAACGTGAAAACTATTGGTCGTATCAACACCAAACTTCATATATAGTACTGTGGTGTGTGCTGTCAGAGTTGATTGGTTTTTGGCGTAAATCGGTCAACCGAAAGTCGAGCTTTATTCATTAAAGCTCATTTCCGGTTTTCAAAATATCTCCATAAATATGATATATACGTATATTGTATTACTTATAAAAGTTTTAGATAATGTATTTTATCATAACTTTTGTATTTAACATATTTTTTACCACCGGTCGATTAGGAGTTATTCGTGAAATACTGATAAACCGGAAGAAGATGATTATGTACTTTGTGGGCGCTCTAACATGAAAACTATTTGTCGGATCAACACAAAATTTTATATATAGTACTTTTATTACAGTCTTTAGAGTTGATTAGTTTTTGGAGTAAATCGGTCAACCGGAAGTTGAGGTTCATTCTTCAAAGCTCATTTCCGGTTCTCAAAATATCTCCATAAATATGATATTTAGGTATGTACTATTATTTATAAATGTTTTAGAAAATAAATTGTACTATAACTTTTGTATGAAACATATTTCGTATCACTGATTGTTTAGGAGTTATTCCTGAAATACTGATAAACCGGAAGTTGCTGATTATGTACTTTGTGGGCGCTCTGGGCTCTATGGGCGAAAGGCCAGTTTCATCGTTTTTCATCCAGCATGTCCCGAACAACATTATTTATAATGTTTAGAGTTCGAAATTACTGTCGTAGATAAGTATTTACATTTTATATATGGAGAAAGTCATGTGCTGGCCACATCAGATTTTTTTCTTTTGATGGCCGTCTCGATATGATGCCGACATGAAAATAGTGTTGTCGATCTGCTTGCAGTATGCAAGCAACATTTTACTTGTATATCTATTATATATAGACGCTTCTCCGGATATACCTATATATATATAAGTTATATATAGGGGATCAAAATTCTAACCATGTTCCACAAGTGCCATCGACTTGAAATTTTTACGACGTTATGGCCATGACGTGTAACCTCCAGGAAAAAGCCGACATTGAACCTCGGTGCCATGGGTTCGATTCCAGAAGGCCCCAAAGTCCCGATTTTCTCCATAAGGATACATGGTGGCGATTTTCAAAATTTTTTAAATAATACTTCCCGGACAGGTAGAGAATCGAATTTCAAGGAGCTTACAGATATGGTCAAGAACTATTAGAAACATTAATGAATACTAATGAGAACGTCCTGGGTTCGATGCTAGGATGATGCAAAAATCCCGCATTTAAAATGCATGGGGATAGTTTTTCATTAATTTTTTTGATGCACTTACCTGAATGTAAGGAACGTTTCGCTCGGCTAGAAGATATATATTAAGAATTTGTTTAAGAAAAAAAAATTTACCAGCCCGTACTATTATTGGGTTCGATGCCAGAGCACATTAACATTTCTCTCATAAGGAATATAAGGGAAAAGTAAGTCGTCATTTGAGGCAGTTGCAGCCAATATTTCTGCTTGAATTTTCACACATAGTTAGAGATAGTGATCTTCTATTATGTTGCATAGAAAGTATTACCAGAAAGATCCGGGTTCGATGCCGGGCGGCAATTATGTCTCCCGTTTAAAATACATTGGGTTAATGTTTCATTATTTTTTTGATGCACTTATCGAAATGTTACGAAGTTCGTAATGGGATAGAAGATGTATGGTAAGAATTGCTATAAGCAAAAAAATTAACATAAGACCGTACTATTCCTGGGTTCGATGCCATAGCACATTAACATTTCGTTCATAAGGAATATAAGGGAAAAGTAGGACGTCGATTGAGGCTGTTGCAGCCAATATTTCTGCTTGAATTTTCACACATAGTTAGAGATAGTGATCTTCTATTATGTTGCATAGGAAGTATTACCAGAAAGACCCGGGTTCGATGCCAGACGATGAAATTTCAGCGAATTTTAAGATAAAATTAAATCTTTTTTTTTTTTCTTTTGAGGACCGTCCCGATATAATGCCGATATGAAATTAGTGTTGTCGATCTGCTTGCAGTATGCAAGCAACATTTTACTCGTATATAAGTAAATCCGGAGAAGCGTCTATATATAATAGATACACTCATTCATAGGGGATCAAAAGTTTAACCATGTTCCACAAGTGCCATCGACTTGAAATTTTTACGACATTATGGCCATAACGGGTAACCTCCAGAAAAAATCTGACCTTGAGTCTCAGTGTCATGGGTTCGATTCCAGAAGGCCCCAAAGTCCCGATTTTCTCCATAAGGATACATGGTGAGGATTTTCGAAATTTTTTTTGAGGCACTTCCCGGAAAAGGAAAGAGTTGAAATTCTAGGGACCGCTAGATGGCGTGGATATCCAACGAAAATCAAAAAGACATTTTCAAATATTGTCCATGGTTCGATTCTAGGTCGGGGCAAAAATCGGCCGTTTAAAATGCATTGCGGCGATTTTTAAGATTTTTTTTGGACCCTTTTCCGATGCCATAGAAACTTGAAATTCAGTATGAGGTTAGATACCATAAAAATATATCATAATCGAATTTTACATATTCGCCGATGGTCCTTGGTTCGATCCCAGAGGGACATTTAAATTCCTCAATGCATTTCTTACGGAGATAACGGAAACAAATTTTAGGTACTTCCCGGCACGATATCGACTTCAAACTTTGCATAAAGAAAGATCAAGTCCATACAAATCAAACAGTGCATTCACAGCTATCAATGTGTCCTTTGATGCACTTATCGAAATGATAGGAAGTTCGTGCTTGGCTGGAAGATGTATGGTTAAAATTAGTTTAAGAAAAAGATTTTCATAAGACCGTACTATTCCTGGGTTCGATACCAGAGCACATTAACATTTCTCTCATAAGAAAAATAAGGGAAAAGTAGGACGTCGTTTTAGGCAGTTGCAGATAATATTTCTGCTTGAATTTTCACAGATAGTTAGAGATGGTGAACTTATACTATGCTGCATAGTAAGTATCACCAGGAAGACCAGGGTTCGATGCCGGACGAATAAATTGCAGCGAATAATCAGAATATTTTCAATCGATTTTTTTTTCTTTTGAGGACTCACTCGATATGATGCCGACTTAAAATTAGTGTTGCCGATCTGCTTGCAGTATGCAAGCTACATTTTACTCGTATTTATTAATGACTTACCAACAGGAATAAAATCAAAAATTTGTTTGTTCACTGACGATTGTAATATATATAGGATTATAAAAAACGAGAATGATTGCTTGGGAATTCAAGAGGATTTAAATGCCTTAAATAGTTGGGTTTCGTCTAATAAATTAGAAATTAATACAAATAAATGTAAAGTCATCAGTTTCAATAGAAGTAAATATCAACACGCATATCATCTGGGGGGGGGAAATTCTGCCTTGTGAGTATACGGTAAAATACTTAGGTTTAACATTCAGTAGGGACTTGAAATGGAACGAACACATAGAGCGAATAATTTTCAAAGCCAACAAAGTATTAAACTTCCTAGTGCATACTCTTAATAAATCAAATAAGAATGTTAAGGAGGCTGCGTACAAATCATTTGTTAGGCCAATCTTGGAATACGGGGAATGCCTATGGGACCCGCATGAGGTAGGTTTAAAGCGAAAAATAGAAAAGGTACAGAGAAAGGCAGCAAGATTTAGGCAAATATTAGGCTTATAAATAGATATAATAATAATATAAATATTAGTCTTAGGCAAATATGCGAGGCTTGATAGCGTTACTCAGATGTTAAAAGAATTAGGTTGGGAAAGTTTAGAGGAGCGGAGATTCAAGAAAAGGCTAGCTATATTTTTTAAAGTATATACAGGAGTTAAATCATTTGAGGAATTGTCAAACAAAGTCTCTATGGAAAAATTTCACGGCAGAAAAGACCATAGATACAAAGTTAAATTAATAAAACAGCGAACAAACATCAGTAAATTCTCTTTTCTAAATCGTGCTGTTAAGGATTGGAATGATTTACCTGCAGGAGTCTTAGAGCCCTTCCCAAAACATCATAGGGAGTTTGTGAAAAGATTGGGTAGAACTGTTAAGGATGAGTGAGCTTGACGTTTACTAGTACATGTGCAGTGAATCAATATATATTTTTTTGTAATTCAAAAATTTAGATGGGATATATATGATGATATGTGCAATATATGTATATGTGTTACCACCAGACTATTAGTCCACTTGTAGCATTTTTTACAACAATAATAATAATAATAATACACATCTGCATGAGATCCTCACGAGGTGTTTTTCATATTCAAAAATAATAGGTTAGAGTCCTATAATTGGTGCAACTGGACCATTGCTCACACTTTAATTGAACCTAAAGATACAAGTAGAGAAACCATGTCATAAACTTGTATTAGCTAGTATGTTGTGGCATTTGGTCAGACTCAACAACTAGCATCACTATACAGTTATTACATCACACATATGCAGCAATAGGAGATATTGAATGAAAAGTGAGTTATTTGATCCACACATATATCATTGGTTCAAACCCAAATAGTTCTTTCTACATAAGAATCCATTGAAAAGATTTTCTCCTAATATCTAGGATGAAGGAGATGTTATAGTCTAGATACTGTCCACAGATGATCTTTCATATCATTAACTGCATTAGTGAAATAATCATTTTCATGAATAAGTTAATTGATTTGTCACTCACCACTTCAGTTGATTCTAAATCACCATAATCAACTTTATCAGGTATTGCAAATCGCTGTCCTCGCTCAGGAGCCTGAACCATAGAGAAATTCCTCTAATTATGTAATTAAATGAAGCATTAACACACAAAAGTTTCATCATTATGCTACTAACCTTGATGACAGCCTCTACTGGCATTTCCCATTCTTCAAGATCCATTTCTTTTTTAATGGGGACCTAGAGATGAGAATAATATTTTCATAACAAGGAAAATCAGTTTCAAATGAATATAACTCATTATGTAGGCATCCATATTGTGATTAGGTAGAGGTCTAACCTCGCCCAATAAGGGTCAATAATAATATAAATATATGCAAACCAAATCTAGGAAGAATAAAGCCTACAATTTATAATTCAAATACCACACAATACTTACATTTGAATTAACAGCACCATGCTCAACTCCAACTTCACGTGATGCATCCTATCCAAAGATAACAGATGAATTAAGAAAGAAAATCCTGCACAATCTTGACCACAAATTTATTGCAACCTCCTATATTTGATAATGTGAAGGGAAAACTAATTGCATTCCAGTCTCTTCAGCCAACATTACTACATTATCGTTGGGAACTTTGTACGAATTTAGAAACAGAATAGCAACGATAATAACAAGGTTTTGCAACAAACCTTTGTCGCACTTCTACACAAATATATGCAAAAAGATTAATGAAAATCCAACTTACAAGTCTCGCTTGGCTCATCAATTTCATAATCTCCGATTCTGCAGAATGAACGTTTCTCTTGCATGCGTCGAATTCTATCATTCTCCACATGCAAGGGGAACATATTTGAGAGGGAAGACCATCACTCTCGCATATCTAAATCATAAAAAAATAATTCATAATAGATTAACAACAATAAATGAGAACTTACAAGAATCAAAATAAACTACTTTGAATGAGATATAACCTTCGAATAGGCTAGTTCTCCACCACGCTATAAACTGATATCATTGAAATGTAACATGCAAGTACAATCTACGATGTATATTACAAAGATATTGATTATCGTACTTAAAATGTTAACGACAATTCCCAACGGAAAAATAACAAATTCAATATCCAGAAATTAGTCTTTGCATAATATTGTCATAGAAAAGTAGCAAATAAATTCACAAACATCACACGTACCTTCATCTCGTAAATAAAATTAAGAATCAGATACAAAGGATCTCCAGCTGCAGAACGGTGCGAGAATATGTTCGTGAGTGAAAAACCTTCCTTCAAGCACAATCTACAGCAATGATCTAACCTAATTTCGCCCATTTTACTAAACTATACCGTAAATGAGGAGCAACAAAAGAACTGGAATGCAAACAAGCAGTATTATATATAATTATTCCGATGATTTCCTGCAGATATTTCGCTATATAGGGGACATATACCTGAATATTCCCTATGTACGAACAGATAACTGATACCGGAATTATAGGCTGGTGTCCTTGGTGTTTAGATTGTAATGTGTAGCTCGAGAGTAATAATTGACAATATATTTTATGTAAAGATTCAATATTATTATAAAAAATAGGTAAAATTTCACTTTGACACTTTTTGGGAAATATTCAAGGAGAAACTCGTCGATCGGCGCTACATCTGGCGTCAAAATGGCAGAACTAACACAAAAACATGGTTTCCGGAGGTCATTTCTGTACCTCGTTCACATAAATCGATGTATTTCAGTAAATAATGAAGTTACTTCATCGCTGTAATTTGCATAAGAAGCCGCAATATTTCAAGTGTCTCCCATAAAAATATCGTCGTAATCGGGGTATTTTTAATAAAAAAAATATTTCCCAAAAAGTGCTAAAGTGAAATTTTACCATTGTTACATTCATTTGGAATTAAGGTTTTACCTAATATTACAGTTGCATTGCATTAAGTTTTGCGTATTTAAAGTTGTACTTTTATTAAAACTTCTATACCTATCCTTGTAATTTATTTATCTTTTCCCTAAAATTCAATAATTATTTAAATATTTTTATTGTTAACATTTTTAACATTTAGACTTTTTTTCCAATTTTGAAACTAATTTATTGTGAATCCATTTAATATTTCCGAGTATATCAGCCCTAAATTACAATGCATCTTTTTCTTATTTGCAAGTTGGTAATTTTTATTTAATATTTCCATTTAAAAGTGTTTATTTTGTACATATTGTGGCATAATGTGAACGTATCCAATTCAGCAGTGAATATAAATGAAATTATGTATGATTTTATTCGATGGATATATCTCATATATAACCATATCAAAAAAATCATTACACGCATGAAATTAAAGCTATAGCTTTATTTTTTTTTTATACTATATAAGTATACTTAAGAATTCTCTTTTGTGTTGTTTTTCCTTAAATATAAACATCAATACTTTACTTGAGCATTTCAAAAAATGTATTAAATAGACAAATTGAGCTGCTTGACGATACATTCCAGTCCATTAACAAAGGATATCATCCACATATAGAAACCATTTAAAAGCATAAGGTAAAAGAGCACAACCACTATTGAATAAAACACTTCCAAGGCGCTTCATAAAAATGTCAGCCATTAATGGGGATAGTGGCGATCCCATGGCGAGTCCACTGTTCTGTCTATAAAATTTATCATTAAAAAAAAATTTTGGTTTAAACAAACACTGAGCAGATTTAGAATATCACGATTAACCTCATTAGTCATGTCTTTGTTCACTAAACACTTCTCCACGATGTCCAAAACTTCATCCACTGGCACACTTGTGAAAAGATTATTTACGTCGAAGGACATTAATTTACAGTTCCTTGGGAGTGAAAGAGAAATGTGGATCTGTACAAGTGTTGCAATAAAAATTCATTTACGATGAAGTTCCACCAAGAATCGCTTGACCCAATTCTTCATATGTCATTCTTACACATGTTATTTTGTTGGTTTATCTAATTCAGATTTGATGTAAAGGTTTATGTATGTGTACTTGTTTTCCTTAAAGTTGTTAAACCCTTAACCAGTGACGTGCGGTCTGAGAGACCGCAGCGATTTTTTTATTGTGAATAAAAAAATTATTTGATTTTTAACAAATCTGTTATTTATGGTACCTTCTTAGATACCTTTACGTAGTATATAGAATTCCTCGAATTTCATTTATCTTACTTGTGTTTCTATTAAGTTGCGATTTAATTTTATGCGCAGTCTGAGAGACCGCACGTCACTAATTCGGGAAAACTCAATTCGTAATATGGGTGAATATTATTACGGAGGCTTACAAAATTCAACTTTATTTATTACATTTGTTTATTATTTTCACATTTCTTTGTTATTACTATTTGAAAAGCATAAATTAGGCTAAATATATGGATTTTATGATAGTAGGCTAATGTTGAGGTCGTCCTAAAGAATACTGATTGTTTTGGTTATTTTATAATATCAACTCCAACAATAAAAATCTTTTTAGAAAAATATTAAATCATACTTGCATTAAAACACCTTATGTGTATGGAACCGAATTTTTCGTCTTTATATTTCGCTGTGATTCTGACACTAGAATGTCACTTACTACCACTTACTACGGATGCGACCGAAATGGCGGCAAACTCAGAATAACGAAATCCTGCGAGAATTTCTCTTTGTTGCCACTACTCATTTGTGCCTAGCCCTGGATGAATGACCTTTAGTGAAGCATATTGTCAGCGGAAAATGGACCCCCAATGGAAAGGGTGGAGTGATCCTGGGGAAAACCCGAGGTGAATGTTCGAGCAGTACGTGACCAGATGTGAAAGAAAATGTATTTCTCGGATTTTCCCCAAACTGCTTTCTTTAGTTATCTCTATTCGTTGCCAAGTAATCATCTTGCTACATCAGGAATGGATCTAGAGAAAAATTTCGGGGAGGGTCCGATCAAAAAATTTTAAAATAAAAAACATTTCGGCTTTCACAAAACGTGACGTTAGAATTGTGTTAGACAAATTCGAATATTTTCGCTAGTGATTGCTTATTAAATTGTTTGTTTATTTGCGTTATTTGAGTTTCATTTTCGAAAAATAGGCAGAAGTGATATTTCGGGGGGGGTCCGGACCCCCAGGACCACCCCCCTGGATCCGTCCCTGTGCTACATGGATCGCATACACGGATCTTTTGAAAGACGAATCATGTGAGTTATATTTTTTCAGTAAGTGCGTTTCTTTCTAAAATATATCTTTGTTGTAAAATAATTTGCAAATATGGTGGCAGGAAAACCAATTGCCTGGGAAAATAGTTCTAAAGAGCCAAAGAGAAACGTTAACACTCGTCTGCATAACATTATCGCGGAAAAACCAGGTTTGAAGCAATCTGTTATACCTCTAGATAGGGAACTGCAACCTCTCCATTTTTGGTCGCTTATATTTGACGACGATCTAATAAATTTGATTGTGTGTTGGACAAATGTCAAACTTTAGAAGTTATGAGAAAAGTATACCAGAGTAGGCCAGAAATCCAAGATTTAGATTATGTTGAATTAAGAGCTTTACTTGGGTTATTAATATATTCGACAATATTTAAATCTAACGATGAAGATATTAGTAGTACTTTTGCTGCAGATGGCATGGGAAAGGAAATTTTTCGTTTAGTAATGTATGGACAACGATTTGCTGTTCTCCTTTTATGTCTTCGGTTTGATAACCATGAAGACCGAATCGTCCGGTACGAAAGTGACCCAGTTGCACCAATTTCTGATTTGTTAAATCATTTCGTAAAAAATTCTCATTTTTGATATTCACTGGGCACAACAACTTGTATTGACGAAATGTTAATTGCCTTCAGGGGTCGGTGCCGATTTAAAATGTACATCCTGAGTAAGTCAGCTAAGTATGGCCTCAAAATGATGTGTTTGACGGATACATCGAATAACTATTTGTATAATGCCTGTTTGTACGCCGGAAAAAGTACCAACGGAAAAGGTCTGTCAGAGGAAGACAAAAAGACTTCGAAACCTACGCAATCAGTTCCGCGTCTCACTGAGCCAATATTTCATTCCAATCGAAATATTACAGCTGATAATTGGTTCACTTCAATTGAACTGGTTTAGAAGCTGAGGGTGAAAGGACTGACCTATGTCGGGACGATAAGAAAAAATCAAAGGGAAATATCCAATGAGTTCGGGCCTTCAAAAGAAGGCACAAAAGGGTCCTTGTTGTATGGATATACGGCAACATGACTCTAGTTCCTCATGTGCCAAAGAGAAACAGGACTCTTTGGTTGGTGTCGTCAATGCACCACAGAGAGCACTGTTGACGTGACAATGAAACATGAAATTATAGCTTTCTATAATTCAATCAAGGGTGGAGTAGATACACTACATAAAATGTGCAGCAGCTACTCATCTAGTCGAAGAACAAGGAGATGGCCAATGGCAGTGTTTCTTAGGATTTTAGACATTTCATTGGTGAATTCTTTTGTGTTCCAGCAGTCTCTAAAAGACAAGAAGTATCTGAATAGGTACGATTTTATTAAATGCATTGCAGCGGAGTTAGTAAGGCCACAATTAAAGAGGATAATGTCAAACAGCAAGATTCCCACACAATTAAGAGCCAATATAGGCCGTATTCTGAACCTAACAGTTGAAAAACCTTAAAATTTCGAAGATAAACTAGAAAAGCGGAAGACTTGCCGACTTTGCCCTCCATGAAAAAAACGATAAACCTCCTTCTGTTGGTCCAAATGTAGACAACCAGTTTTTTTATAATGCACAAAAAATATTTGCAAGAGCTGTGCTTCTATGGAGGGGTAGTACATTTTTCACGAAAAATGTAATATCGAACATTTGCAGAATCCATGAAAAACACAATAAATGAAATATTTTTCAAGAACGTTTTATCAATTATCATCCCAAAAATACATTAAAGGCTTTGCTACAAAAATAGGCACCTGATTTTTAATATGCGACATTATTTTGATAGGATGTTTTTTTCATTCAAATTTTTGACTATCTTCGTAAAATGATTAATAATTGAAATTTTGTTCATATTAACATAAAATTAAATTTGAATTCAAATTATTGAATAACTAATTAGTTTATTAAGGCTTTTAAACTTTGTCAAATGTGTCATTTAGTAACTTTAAAGATATTTAAAAAATTGCGGTCTCCCAGACCGCGCGTCACTGGTAGTGTGACAAAAATTGCACGTCACTGGTTAAGGGTTAATTAGGAATATTGTGGACAAGAAATTCTTGGTGCATTATAAATGGTGAAATATTTAGCAAAAGTGAAAAATAGAAATGTATGTCAGTGTGAAGACTTACCTTTGTGCAACAGAACTTATTTTGTGAGAAATTTCTTTTTGATTGTATAATTGACAGCAAATAATCAGTCCATTTTAGTAACTTTAAGTGTCCATTTACATATTCTAATGTGAACTTTTGTGAAGTGTGAATCTCATGTGAACAAATGTGAAGTTATGCTCAGAATTGTTCCCTCTTATTTCTTCCCTCTATCACCCATTTTTTGCGGCTATGAATACGTAAATAAATTTCAATTAAATGATCCAGGTTTCCATATCTCTTTTCGATGCAAGAATATTTTCGTTCGTTATAAAATGCATCGTAAACTATTTTCTTTCGACGATCGGAAGACTATTATTGAATCCTCGTGGAAACGATCATATTGCCCTTAAATATTAGAATTTTAAATAGGAAATAATTATATTTTTATTTGTTAATTTCAATTGGCATATTCATTTTATCATGTAATTTTGCATTGTGTATTTACCGTCAAAAGAGGGAATCTGCGGAATTTTTGGCCGTTGCCGGAAAAAGTTCCTCCGGAAAAAGTGTCGCGGAAAAAGTACCGCCGGAAAGAGAGCCGCCGGAAAAAGTTCCGCCTCTTTCATGCTCTGTCAAGCGGCAGGAAAGCCAGTAAATCCATCATCCCAACAAACATGTTTAATGTTAATCCTGATTCTGAATGTATATGGCTCTCTGGTATCGAACTAAGGACCATCAGGGAAACGTAAAAGAGCGTATATGAAATTTATTTGTGATCCTTATTCACATGCCAGGTTTGAATTTCAAGTCAGTGACACTTGTAGAACATGGTTAGAATTTTGATTCCCTATAGATGTATATCATCATCATCATCATTAGACATTTTCAATCCGATGTTGGAATCTCTGAGTTATGATAATCATTAGTTATGTATTAGTAATTCAGAAGCTAGTAAATTACATATAAATTTATTTATGTAAGAAGGAAAGATAACAACTGCAAAGGTAAAGTGTTTGCCCATGACATTTGAATATTTACAACAGGTTTTATTTTGCACATTGTTTATAGTATTATTGATTTATTGGATCTAGTAAGCAGAGCTGCCATATAAAATTTTTCAACTTTTCTGTTAAAATGTTCTTATTTTGCATGCTAGAAAAATATTTTAGCCAAAATGGCAATGCAAAAAAAACTATATCAAAATAGATATAGTTCGATTTCTTAAACTATTCCTTAAACCAAGCATTGATTTTCTTTTTAGAACTCTTATTTTTCTGTATATGAGACAAATATCTGTTTTGCGGGTGGACTACTTTCCTGCTACGCTCTCACTGGAGACGTGATGTACAGAGAAAAAGCCAAACATGTGGCAGAGAAACTTCTTCCAGCATTTAAGAGCCATCAGGTTATCAGATATCGCATCACGTAAAATGTTTGCTGGATTGAAATCGATGGTTTTGGCTTTAATAAGGTGGTATTGCATTTCAAATGATAATGCAGAACGTATATTGCTTTATATTTGATACCTGATGATGACGCTTAGCGTTGAAACCTGGGTCGTTCCTTTTTTCATTATGGTATTTTATGAAGCTTAATTCAACATACATTCTGTATTATCATTTGTTTGCTGGGTTTGCAATGAATGGCATAAACAAGGCGTCGGCCGTACTATAGATTGGTATAGACATAACATCCATACATTACCGATTGGAAAAGGCTAATTTAGGTATGCAAAAATAATTTTGAACATGCACTGGAAGAGAAAAACATGCCAAACGGAAATATTGCAAGTACCTACCATAAACTTGGACTCGATAATAAAATAAAAGTAAAAACTTTACAATTAAAGTATAGATATTATTATCATAAAGTTAGAGTTGAAGTTATTTAGTAGTGAAATGTGGATTTTAGATATAATCACTGCAGCACAGTTTGGGATCCTCCTGAAGTTGGGTTAATCTCACAATCAGATATAGATGTTCCATCATAACCAGATTGTTTATTCAGTGGAAATTACATGTTTGATAATAGCATTGTGGCTGTAATCAGGCCCGTGCGCACAGGGGGGGTTTTCCCGTGAGGATCCTTCATACAAAAAGTTCCACGAATGATGAATTGAGGATATAATGAAATGAAATTATTTTATTTAATGTTTCATTTAGTTAACTTTTTCTTCCAAAATTTAGTGCCTCTTTCAACTTTCATGTTAACGTCTGTCAGGACTCCTGTACGTTCTTGTGTACGTTCATTATTGATAGTTGTATAAATATAGTAACTATTTTTTAATGAGAAAACCCCCCCCCCCCCATGAGCAAATCCTGCGCACGGCCCTGGCTATGATAATATCCCTCAGAGAGAATTCACTCTAGGTGAATATACCAGATTATTGATGGAAGCTCTTCTAAAAATTCATCAGTACAGAATTTTTAGATAAGGTAATATAATATCCCTTATCCTCTTAATGTACTTCAGAAGGTTATGGAGCTGCAAAGCAGTAAAAAAAACTTCTTGAAAATGGTGAGAAAGGAGTTGCAGAAATTGAAGTGGAAGTGAAATTATTAAAATGACTATACCACTGACATATTTCATTATGTCTTATATATTATTATGGTATGTTGCTTCTACTATTCTGAGTTTTGTGTACTCCATTAAAATTCCATTTGCATTTTTTTAAGTATTTAAGGAAGCATTTTATTTCCTATCTGCATGGATGGATTTATTCCATGAATCTCAATTTCATTTTCATATGACCAGTTTTGTATATTTTTCCATAAGATATAACTTGAAGTTTATATACTCGTTACTTCCATTTTTCACTTTTTGTACTACTAAAGATTTGTTTTTGTTTTTCTAATTTGCATGTTTGATAGTGAATTCAATCAAAAGGTACCTGGGAAAAACTGAATAAGAACCTGGAAACTTTCCTGGAAAACCTTGAAAACTCAGGGAAAAAAAATATTGGGATTTGCCGGACACCCTGAACAGACTAATTGTTATAATGAGTAGCATTAAAAACTTATAAGGAAGCATCACTGTTATATAGAATAACAACAATCAGCTGTATTTTATACTAAGATATGCTGATGTCCTTATTAGATCTGTGAGAATAAATGCATTTTTTGTTCATTCCTGTTAACAGATAATGATGCTGATGAGCAAAATGATGGAGATTATGAAAATATGGTGGATGATGTTGAATTCATTTGCTTCAGTGATCAAGTAGCTGCACACACTAATTCAACTGATATAATACTTCCTCGTAACATACATTGCTCATCCCATACTTTAAATTTGATTGCAACAAGTTTATAAGTGATGTAAGCAAGTTTTTAGCTCAAACAGCCACTGTCTCTAGAGTTCATCACCCTGCAACCAATTGCAATGCTTTGTGGAATGCATCAGGGAGGTCAAAGTTGGCGGAGGACATTTTTTCAATATTGGGCCACCATTTAACATACTCATGTGTTACATGCTGGAATTCCTTGTATGATTCCATTTCAAAAATTTTGAGTTTTGAAGATAAGCTGGAAGATGTTTGCTCCAAATTAAACTTTGAAAATTTTAAAGATATTGAAATTGAGTACCTCAAGGAATACATAGAAGTATTTAAACCACTGGTGATAACACTAGATTGCCTACAAGGAAGCATCTGCTTCTATGGTCAGTTACTACCTACTCTCTTCAGACTAAAATCAAAATTTGAAGAATTGAAGTCGAGAAATTTTCGTTACTGTAGGCCACTTCTACAATCAGTTAAGGCAAGTCTTGGCAGAAGATTCCAAAAGCACTTCCTTCTCGTATCTGAAGTTAGTGAGGCCATTCTTGCAACATGTACGCATCCTTTTTTTTAAAATGAGGTGGCTGCCAGCTGATATTGGGGATCAGCAGAGGAAGAAGATCCAAGACCTCATAGTTAATTCAGCTAGAGGAATGAATCAAACACCCCCAAAGTGTGATGATGACTCATCCACTGATGATGAACAGTTTTCTTTCGAGGAAAGCAGCATAAAAATGGTAGAAAGCAACAACTGTGATTTAGAAATATTGAAGTTTTTAAATGATAAATCCAAGCGCCTGAGTATTTTGAACAAATATCCTTTGGTAAGGCAAATGTTCTTAAAATACATCAAGTGGCCCAGTAGAATGACTATTTTCTTTTGCAGGTTTAATAAATATCCCCCAAAGGCGGAACTTAAGTGATGCTTCATTTGAAAAGCTGGTGTTTTTTAAAGGAAATGGTGGGATGTTAGCAAATAATTATATATAGTTGGATTTCCTGTAACCTCTATGGAATGAATGTGTTGATATACATTGTGTATGTAATTTTTCTAGCTCATTTTTTAAAAGTATTTTGTATTTTTAAATGTATTTTAAATACTATTTTGTATTTTCAGAAATTTTTGAAGAGTATTTTGTATTTTGCATCTACAATACATTTGAGGTAAGTTTTTTGTATTTAAAATACATTTTTCATGTATTTTGCCCAATCCTGTCAATATCTATCAATGCAAATGAGGTACATTGGAATGGATACTGATACTCCAGTGACCATTTGTACAATTTCTTTGCACAGGGCAACTAGTAACTTTTATGTTATCACAGTTATGAATAAGACTGTGACAAATGCATATGATGGATAAATGTTTCTGTATTCTGCACTAAATATCAAATGAAATACATTCCATTTGTCAAGATTCAATAGCAGGAACCTAAGTTGGGAATCAGAGGAAATATTACTTTTTCAATAGCTTGTTACAATCCAACTAATTCACTCACATAATAGGAGGACCTGATTTTTCTCTCAGAGTTTTCTCCCTCATCCATTGTGGTCCTAAGGTTTTCACTCAATCCAGGATATACTTACATGGCTGGGTGTTTTTGGCCTACATTTATGAAGCTCTAGTAAACCTATAGCATGTTACAAAGGAAAAAGTCACATCAAAGATAAAATTTGAATCCATCCACATTAGTTACAAAACTTCAACTCATTTTATTATTGGAAGTTACAATGAAATACTTATTCAGCATTCAGTAAGAGTTTAAAAATTATATAAAATCAAAGTTTTCTTTACCTCAGTAATCAGCTTGAAAAAAATTAAGCTTCACTCCAAAAACTTCTTGACAACATCATGTCCCTCCTTCATATGAAATTATCAATAAATAAAAGTTCTCATAATACTTGTTTATCCAATTTGGAACATTTAGAGATTCAAGTCCAGCTTGCATTAGCTCACACTGCATTTTCTTTTGTGAGGAATGGAGTTGTGACTGAGCAAGAAGTTGACTGTCCAGCAGCTGCAGAAAACGAGGAACCTCCACTCACAGAGGTTGTGGGACGGCATTCCAAACTTAAACTTCCTCCTCCACATCCATTGTTTAAGTTGCTGATTCCAACATATGTGGTCATTGTTGCCTCACTTGCAGAAGACTCTCTTTTCCTATATTGGCTTCCACTGTTGAAACCACCCTGACTTCCTCCTCCCAGTCCCCCAATGTTTGGCTGGCTGTATAACCTGTAAAGAGAGTTTCATAGACATTTAAGAATAATTTAAACCTTAATGTGAAGGAAACCCAGCCCTGAGAAGCCATTAACTTGTGATAATAGATGTTGTGAATCAATTCTCTATTTTCTGTTTAAACATGAATAAACCTTTTAATTTCTATACACAGATGAATTTAAATCACAAAAGGCTGTGTATTGCTGATAAGACTTAAGCAAAACAAACATATATTTAAAGCTTTTGATGATTCTGAAAGGCAAAAGGCTAGTAGCAAAGCTTGGTTTAAGGTGTCATTTATTCTTTCACAGAATATTAGTGATAGAATGTGAGATGTGGAACTGATGGGAGTTAACTTCCAATGCGAAAGTATAGGATGAAATTAAACATGTTTTAGTTGATTTTGGATTGTTTCAATAACATATTATCACTCATTTTTCATAAACAAATATTCTCTCATAAATGTATAGCTATGACCTGCTGAAGCCATTGTGATGGAGACAAGTTATGAAAGATTTGTAAAAGAGGAAACAACAAATCTTTCCATAAAATAACCTTTTCTTGAGAAGGGATAGCTTTGTGCTCTTGCTTAGATATGAAGGATGCCAAGCAAAACTTGTAAATCATAGGTAATGTCAATGCCTAGATACTTATTGGCAACCTACCTAGTACAAAATTACTACTGCTGATAAGGGTCAACTATTCTTTTGTAGATTATACAGTGAACAATACTTTTAACTTTGGACGTTAAACATATGCAAATATAATAGATTAGGTGGGCGATAGATTAGGTGAATCAATCACCATATGAGTATGCTTATAGATAAGTACAAGCATCCACATCTTATTGTTAGTTAGGTTTAAAATTAGGATGTGAAAGTAGAATCAAATATTACTAATATACCAAATACTATTTCTAAGGTAATTACTGAGTAGCAAAAAAATTGAATTACTATTGCAAAAGAGAAAACTGTGGTGCTACTTTGTAAAATTTGGTAATCCATGTCATGTTTTACCTATGCATTGCAAGGACTATGTAGTCACACAGTAATTGTTTTATCACTTAATTTTTCTTGCTGGTCCACTTTGTGATGTTCTTCCATAAAATTCTTGTCCCCATCCAAAAAATTTTATAAAAAAACTATTAAAACGAACCTATGCATTGAATGTTTCTTTTCTGAAAACTTACATTGTAAACAGTGAAATTATATACCGTATATGCCGGCGTATAAGTCGATTCCTAATATTTTAGGTGAATTTTAGGTTTTAGCCTATGTTCAGCATGTAAGTCGCCCCATAAAATAAGGCAACACCACTTCCCCAGCTCTATTTTATGGGAAGTAAAACTACAGTATCCATGACTGTACAATAGCTTAAGGAATATTTACCGCATAAGATTAAAGCTCGGTTCACACGGTGCATGTTTTCTAGCTTGATTCCTTGCGTGGAACCCTGCATGCTCGCTATCATGAAAATTTCGTGTCTGCCTGCTGCTGGGCATGCTCCCTTGCTTGATTTTGAGAAATAGGACAGGTGCTATTTTTCCTGCATGTTTTGCTGATGGTTGGTTGCTATGCGTTGCTAGCTGAACTATTTACTGCTAGCAAGCATGCAGAGATCCACGCAAAGAATCAAGCTAGAAAACATACACCGTGTGAACCGGGCTTAAGACACTAGAATTATTTCTTTAAGCTGCCATGTCAACTTCTCGCCTCTGCTTAACTATTACACAAGTTTCTTTCATTGTTATTACTCAGGCTACACAAATATAAATGCGTTATGAAACAGAAACGCAATGGTATTAAAAATTTATTATAGAAATAATAGTGTGGTAAAATCAAATTACGACATTGCTAAAACAACTTCCATTAACTCCTAATGCTAAGTCGAATCATAACGATTATGTTAACAAAAAAACCCTGATGTGCTTATTGATCTTCGTTTGTAAAAAGAAAACATCGTAATACATATTAATTTTTTGTAAAATATAAATAAATGTGAAGAAATGAATATAATTTGCGAAGAAAAGTATGTGTCAAATATATTTTAATGATATGAAAATGGTTGAAAAAATGAAAACATGTCATAACATGTTTCATTTTTTACAACATACTTTCAGCCACCATTGTATTTCGTGATGAAATTTGTTGGTAACAAGAAAAAAAAATAAAACCCAAACAGTCCTAAAGTGAAATTTTACCTGAACTACTTCTATATTCTCCGTTGAGAATCAACGGGCGCTTCAGCTAGTATCATATAAAACAAAGGTAAAATTTCACTTTACAGTACCAAAGTGAAATGTTACCGTAGTTCAAATTAGAGTTGCCGGTCGTGCAATGTGTAAAATCCCTTTAGAATATACAGTCTAAAATCCCAAGCTATTCTTATTAGACAGGAAAAAAAATTCATGAGCTCGGCTCAAAAATCTCATTGATCGTCAGAAGGATTAGCTGTTTACAACCTCAACAATTTTGGAAAATTCACGTGTATTTTTTTGTAATTCTCGAAATTTCGATTCGAAAACAATATTCCACGATCAATATTAGAATTTTATTTCCGTTCTTTTGCTTCTTGTCTCGACTCTGCACGACTATTTTTCTATTTTAATTCTTCAAAAGAAAAATAGCCTGCTACTGATAAAAGTGAAGATTAGATTGGTAAAAAGTTAAATTGTATGTTTGGCGTATAAGTCAACCCCTGGTTTTTGAGAAAAAATTTTAGGCTTCAAAGGTGGACTTATACGCCAGCATATACAGTATTTGTTGTATGAGTGATTCCTCATTGTAACCTATAGCTGAGCTCAAAATACTACATATATTGAGAGATTTATTGTTTATCATGAGAATGTATCAACTAAAAGGTAACCCATGACTGTTTACTGAGGACTAACATGCAATTTGAAGTATGGTGGAGAATAGAGGGAATTATGGGTTGAGGAAGATTATGGGTTGAATCTATACTAATTGCTGACTGAGGAAACATACAAATTCATCAATAGCTTAGATATTTGTTGTGCTCCAGATACTGTAAAATATAAGTGTACATGATGCTTTGAATTTGCAACTTAAGTTGAGATGCATAGTTGATCAATGGATAGCATGTATCTACAACAGGGTAGCTATAGCTGAGAACATATATGTTCTCAGCCTGTGAAGATTATTTATGAGGATTTAGTGAATTTTGAATTATATTAAGTCCAAATTTCCTCAAGATGGTATGTTAACAAAAATATCAAGATTCTTCTATACTATTAGTGGCATGGAATAGGTTGAATCTAAATTATATTTGATAGTTTACATTATCAAGTAGGAAACACAGAAAATATATTTTCCTAAAAATTAATGCCACAGAAGTTCACTCTCTGAAAACCAAAAGATTTCAAATAAGGCAACAGCCAAGAAAGAAAATACTAATTATGGTCAGGTATAACAGGTTATTTGTTTCTGTAGCATGAATTTGGGAAGACAAAGGCCAATAATTACCTACTTAAGTTCATGGGTAAGTATAAGTGTGTGCATAAATAAGTTTAAATATCATATTTCTTGAAAGTATATACAGTATTTGACGGCATTTCTTAGCCCAGATGGTCTATACTACCTATTTCATAATTGCATTCAATTATTGCGTTAATATTTGGCTTTTACGAAACGTGACAACTAAAAGAAAGTACATTTTAAGTTATTGTGGTACTGCGCTTCCGCACAGACCAGGGGCGTGCGCAAGATTTGCTCGTGGGGGGGGTTTTTCTCATTAAATAATAGTAACTATATTTATACAACTATCAATAATGAACGCACAGGAGTCCTGACAGATGTTAACATGAAAGTTGTAGGAGGCACTAAATTTTGGAAGAAAAAGTTTACTAAATGAAACATTAAATAAAATAATTTCATTTTATCCTATCTTCAATACATCATTCGTGGAACTTTTTGTATGAAGGATCCTCATAAGGGGGGTTCGAGCCCCCAAAACCCCCCCTGTGCACACGGGCCTGGCACAGACTATTAAAACTTTTTTTCCTTGTGAGTGGCCAACTTAATGAGAGTGCGTCTTATATGCCGTCAAATACGGTACTTTGTAGTGGAGTGGAATATTACACTCCACTGCAACGATAAATATTTTTTATTTACTATGAAAAGCTAATTTTAGCTTTTTATATTAAAATGTAAGTTTAGAATCTGTGAATGGCAGAAGAAAAAATGTTTGCTAACAAGCCTTATTGGTATTTACTGTGCATTTTTCTTGCAAGTTGGTTCACAACCATCTACAACTTTATCTTTGTTTTTCAGGCACTTAGATTTACATAATCACCTTGCAACCCAACTTATTGTCTAAAGCTTATGATTAAATAATACTAACATCCTTTTATGAATCCACAGTGTTTGTTTATTTAATGTATTGTGATAGGATTGAAAGAATCAAGAGAAGCCTGTCTTCTTCATTGGCAGATCTAGGAAAATTAAATTGATCCTGCTTTAACAACACTGGTGATAAGTGATCAAGGAAATAACATAAAGCACTCGATTGAATTTTGAGAATCTGATTTCACATTTGATTATAGGTAAAAGAGAAAAGTGAATTTGTATAAAAAATAAGGAAAGATCAACCATCTGTTGAACAGTTAGAGTATTGGAGAGAATGAATAGCAAGTGACATTTCAAGGAATTCCTAAACAAAGTAAACAAAAGGATGAAAATGGGAACATTTTAATTTTTCTGGATATTGGAATTCTCTACCCAAAAATTAAACTTTGAAGCATTTGGCCAGCCTTCCAACCTCTTGATTAAGCCTCTAATTCATAGCCTCTAGATGATAAAATTAAACAGATTGTCAAGTTGAAGTAAAGAAAATTTATGCTTCAGCATCTTATGGATACATGCGTGTTGTGTTAGTTATGTATATAATATGCCTGCTGGTGGAGTGAGAGTTAGTTTTCTTGAAATTATAGTTAATAAAATTGAGAAGGAAATGGGCCCATAGCCATTATTCATAAGGGTGCTGTGGTTTTTATATATAAATAATGCTTTCATATGCATCTGATTTATAATTTCCTTTTATTGTTCCCATAATGTCCCCATCTGACGTTTTCTCTGATTTTTTTATGATGTTGTTAATAATTTCAGTGTCTCTTTCATGTCTTTTTTAATGAACTTAAATTCTTTTCTAAAATCTGTTTCTGTTGAGGGAGTATCTGCATATGTGGAAATGAAAAGGAGCTAACTCTTGCAAAATTGATCTCTTATTGGTTAAATGTAATTTACTTGGTATACTTGGGTGTTGCTAATAAATGGCTACAAACCTATATATCTAACAGGCAACAAAATGTCTCAATTAATAAATATGGAGAAAAATATCTCTCTGATCCTCTATTGGTGCCCTCTGGCTTGCCTCAGGGCTCAATTCTGGGCTCTATTCTCTTTAATTTTTGTTAATGATCTTCCTGACCACTTCATGTTAAATAATACCAGCAAGTTTATTATTTATGCAGATAATGTTAATGTTTAAATGTCTGATTCTAGTGTTACAAATCTCATTAATGGTAAGGATGGAGTTCTCCAGACTATATCTAACTGGTGCAAGCATAACTGTTTAAGTCTCAATAGGAATAAAATGCAATTAATGCTTTTCTCTGCTTCACAGAAAAAACATCAAGATCTTAATCCAGTTAATTAAACTGAATTTTTCAGCAAAGAAACTAAATTCTTAGGTATTCATAGTCATCCCCAATTAAAGTGGTCTGTTCACATTGGTCACATGTAAAAATTTAAATTCTGTTTACTACATTCTGCCTGTCTTGAAACTCACTCTCAGTAGTGAGGTGTAAAAAATGTTTATTTTGCACATTTTTATTCATTAGTTTCTTAAGAAATTATTTTTTGGGGCTCATCCTCCCAACTAATTGATGTTTTTAAGATACAGAAGAAAATAATTTGCTCAATATGTAATGCCCCCTATCGTGCTCACTATATACCACTGTTTAGGAAATTAGGCCTATTGACTGTTAGTTAACCCTCTATCTACGTCTTTAATCTAGCAATGTTTGCAAGAAAAAATACTTCTGTATTTTATAAGAATTATGACTATCATAGTCACAACACAAGGAGATGTAATGATTTTCATGTTACAAACCAAAATATTCAAATTTGTTCCCAGGGTCCTACAGCAAGTTGCAGTAAATTTTATAATGCACTGCCACCCTCAATTAAATATATTAATTCTTTTAATTTACTCAGGAAAGCTGTATTTGTATATCTACTTGACAAATGCCTCTACTGCCCAGGTGATTTCTTTTTGATTGATTAATTGTTCGGTATATTTATGTTTACTACATTTTCTTCTTTGTTTGTATTCTTATTTTTTGTAATATGTATCTGACATATTCTATACACTGTATTGTTGTCATTGTCATACCAATAAAATTCTATTCTATTCTATGATGGTTGATACTATCTTTAAAACATGGGTTTGTCTGAAAAGTATTGTTAGTGAATCAATTAAAAAAATATTGATCGTATCAGTAAAACAAATTTAAAGGTTTTCAAAATATGCTCCTCCTACATCAACACATTGCTTCCAGTGAGTTTTCCAGGCATTGAAGGCATTGGAGCTGGTATCCTTTGGAATAACCTCTAGAGCCTTTGTGCAGACATATTTTAGTTTCTTAATTGTGCCAAAATGATGTCTTTTTGTGGAAGTTTTCAAGTGTGGTATACATGTAAAAATGCTGGTTGGTTTCCTATATATGTATGTACAAAGTTAATTTTTCCCCAATCCTCTTAATACTTTGATCTAACAAATTTCGCATCTTGTTAGTTGTAAAGAAAGAAAATTTCGAACACAGCTGTCAAAGAATTACAGTTTTGATATCTCCAATAGCCATCTTTGTCAGCATTCCTTGTCTCATTCACCAGTTTTCGGAGAAAACAGTGTTCTTAGAGTGTGGTGTCCTTTCTTGTTTTCTCTAAATACTGGTGAATCAGATGACGACCACCGACAAAGAGGACTATTGGAGATTTTTAACCTCTAAATCTTGTTAGTTTCTTCTTTAATTTGAATTGAATGGTATTATTTAGTGATTTTAATTCGTTCAGGAATTCTGGGATAGAATCTTTCACACAAAGTCCACAAAATGGCTTGTTAGAATGTTCTAGCTGGGTAGCTTAGATAGTTAAAGCAGCCTCTCTGATAGAGGAAGATCCCGGGTTTCATTCCCAGCCCCAATATTCTTGTTACCAGAAAGTAGAGGCACTGGTTAAGGTTAGTCAAGGCAAATCCCTCCAACCCAAAGATTGTGTAAATCCAAAATCATGACAGCCAATTATTAAAATTTTGATGATGATAATGTTTATCTATTTGATGAATTTGTAAGCATTCAATGAGAATATACATTCTTATTTTACAAAGTAAATGCAGAATTTATTAAAATACTTTGCATCAGCCAATCAGAAAAATTTCTTCCTCTTCTCAGAGTAAAATTTCCCAGGAGAATGATGATATATCAAACAGCAGCTGTGATCCAGCAAGGAATGTCAATATTTTTCTAATATTTGAGTTTTTTGAAAATGAATTTGCGCTAAGCATGTGAGATATTTAGACACATATTGGGTATTAATTAGATTGGGAATTTTTAATTTAGCTTTCATATTGGGAAAGTATCCTCTCTCTAAGATTATTAGAACAAGAGAACCACCAATCTCTTCAGCAGAAACAAAATATGAAATGAAATTAGGTACAAAAGAAGTTGCAATAGTGTATAATATTATTTTGGGAAATAGTGTACAATAGGCAGAAGGATGCTTTGAAATATTTGTGTGAAAGTTGATGAATTAGGTAATTGGCTGAAGAGTCATCCCCTTTAGCACTATTTAATCTCCAGCCAGTGAAATAAAGTACAAAAATATTTACATCTATGAAAGTTTGCCAATTTACTAACAGGGAGTAACATTGTTTTCCTAGTTATGTATCATGCAAAACTAGGAAATTGTGAATATATGATCAATTCAAGGTAATCCTCTTTTTATTGTGTAACTAATATAAAATCTGGCAAAATTTGAGGGAAATGTTTATACATTTTTCGAAATTATGAGAATAATTGGACCAAATAGACTGAATCTTCAGAATATTGATTCTTGGAATTGGATAAAGCTCTTTATGAAGACTGAATACTTTTCTATTTCCATACATAGTGTAATTTCTGATTAGAGATGGACTAGGGAAATGAGGGCTAAGGATAGCCAAGCGGATAATATGTTAGCCTTTGGTGAATGTGGTCCTGCATTTGATTCCTTTTTGGAGTCAATACCAGCAAAGTAATCTTGGCTGTGAAAGCTTAGAAACTGTAATAATCCATCTTATGAAAAGAATTTTGGATCAGGTGATGAAAAGGGCCCCTCGAAAATGAATTTCTTTACACAGTTAGGCCATATAAATCAATGGAAGTGGCCAATCTGGGTGTATGAAGGGTCATGCAGTTTAGAGCAAATACATGGACAATAAGAAAGCATAATGTCCTGAATCAGAAAGCAATTAAATATAAATCTGGAAACTATAAAAAACTTAACTGAAGCAATATATTATATATTATAAATAATTTAAAAAAGATGGACACTAGTAGAAACATAGGGAGAAATAGGTGAATATGTTGGTAATAATGTAAGAGGGGAATGGAATAAAAATATATTTACACAAAAGTTAGATGTTTGGAGAGGAATGTCTATGGAATGTATGTAGTAGATAAACTAAGTAGAATCAAATCAGTTAACACACTCTTAAGACAGAGACAGTTAGCAAAATAGTTCGTTAAGTTGGCACATAGCCTTACACTTATCAAAAGCTATAATTCTATGATTTAACTAATATATTTGTTAAGTAAAACATTCATTGCAATGTTTTATATAGAACTATTGATATCAATCACAACAGTTATACAAACAAACATGCATATCACAGAAAACACAAATAACTAATTAAATAGAGAATTGCACAACTGTTACTTCTATACAGATAATGGAATAACTTCAGAATTGGTATTCAAGGTGAACTGAAATATCAAATCTCATTATATGGAGTAGAAAGATTAAACTTTTGTCTGTGTTGCAATTTTCATTGCCAAAGAAAAACTTAGTAGGAACATACAATGTGACTGCCAATTAGAAATAAAATAATTTACACAAAATATCCCAATTAATATTTAGATGAAAATATTCTATATCAGTGCTGTATATATTTATGATTTTACTTCTCTTGATACCATGACAGGTATAATTCAAATGTTGCAATTTTTTGAATTTGTATTTTTTATGATGATGATTTTGCTGATATTATTTTTAGTAATTACGTTTATGTTTAAATGAAAAGATTCAATTAGGAAATAGTAAAGACTTGTCAAGTGAAACAGAGTTAGTTAGTCTACGGATAAGTAATCTTTTTTACATCCAACTAAATTGTGAATCTTCGATACTTCTACATAACACTTATCATGCAAAATTTACAACGTGATAACATTAAAGTCACCAAAAATTTGTTGTCACAGACATACAACCAATGCCCCAGTTTAATTATTTATCCTGATAAATTATAGCATGCAAGCAAGACATGGCACACAGTGTACTATTTTTTGGCAGCATATTAAAATGGGGGAGGTATCAACACCAGGGCCAATTTAATGCAGGAATGGTCTACAAGCGCACGTCTACTGCTTCAAATGCAGCAGAACTACCGAATGCTCTCGGTGCGAGATTTGGGTGACCAATCCTTGCTGTGGCCGTAGTACCTCCTGGAGCCAACACTGCGAGCTGTCTTCCATCTCTCTATGTGGTGTCTCACTGTGTTCTGGACTTCTGTATTCAGGAAGCAGTAGAAGAGGGCCACGGTGAAACCCTGTTAATAGACAAATACAAATCAAGTGAAAACTTTTATGGCATTGAAAAAAACTTCAAAACTGTAAAGAACAGAGAAATAATTCTTGAAAAATCTCAGCAATATTTTTGCAGTGAACTGATGCATTAGGCAAAAGCTAATACAAATCACTTATAATAGGGCTACAAAAGGGTACTCATACATATATTTTGTGAAACAGTTGCTAATGAAGTTAATTCCATTTCAATAGTGTACATATCTCCTTCTAGAAACAGTAGGGAGTCTAAATATTCCTACTCTTATATATCAGCTGAGATTAATTTATAAATGCATTTTAATCTAAATGAAGTTTAACTTGTATGAAAATGAACTCTAAAATGAAAGAGATGAAAAATATTAAATTTATTAAAAAATGTCAGCTGAGCTTGGAAACCTAATTATTTGTAAGGTAAGTTTGCAGCAAATCTATAATATATTAGTGCAATAGCAACAGTAATCTTGGAAGCAAAGATACCCATCAGATACTTTCTTTCTAAATATGTATACATATAAAATTCGCCTCTATTCAATCCAAATATAACTTCAACCATGTAAATGAAGATTTCTTTTGGACAGTTATTTCTAGCATTGATGGAGTTTCTATAGAACTTCCAGAATTCTTCAACAACTTCCTTGTTTTTCTTGGACAGTTTATTTTACCTCATATTTACATTTTACAACAAACTTTACCTCTAAACAGGAAAGGTTGGGGACTTCAGTTCTCATTTCGTTTTTATGATTTGAGAAATAATGAATCAATATCTCATAATAAATACAGATAAACTCTTTCTGCTTGTACCATTATATCTTTATTAATTCAATATCCCCAAAGTAAGTATGTTCATCTATTGTTCATACCTTTGCTAAGAAGTAGCTGTTACGTTCAATTGCCTTCCAGACGAGTAAATTGATGTATAGAATTGCCCTTGATCTAATAAAATATTATATGTTACAATCCTTTTGTAAAGGATATCTTTGCTTGAGAGATTCCATCTGTAAAGCAGGGTAGTTACTATAGAAATATTATTGGAAAAAGCATGATAGTTCAACAACATCTCATTGCAATTTTTTTGCATGTGAAATTGATTTAAGTGCTCTGCAGTCCTAGTAAACTTTCCAAATACTTTTATGGTCCAGTGGAGATGTGTAATTATTCCAGAATGCATCACATTCTAAAATTCCTCATGAAAGTTGGCAAAAAGCAAATCAGATAAAATGTTCCGTATATATATAAAATGTCTAACTTATGCCATGGATACAGCAGGGTTTGAATTAAATTAAGAATAATTATTAGAAATAGGCTGTTTCGGCAGTTAAAATTGTATTTTCTTATGCATACAAACATACATTCATCTTTTTTGGGTGAAATTAAGACCAGGAAGTCCCTTCCATTCACCCTCTGTCTGCATTGGAATCAGTTGGTGTATGGGAAATTTTCCAGTGTGGGAACGCTAAATATATCTTTCGAATTATATGGAAGGTCGTATTTCTATGATTTTCTAGAATGCCTACAATAGCTAAGGGCATAGAATTAGAATGTATCTGAGCTCGCTGAATAACGCTGAGTCTTTTATACCGAATCAATATTTAGCATTAAATTTGCCATTTTTAAAATGTGGAAAGCCAGTGTGGGAACGCCGTTCCCACGCGTTTCCGCTCTACTACTCCACTGATTGGAACCATCAGAAAGCGTTTAAATATTGCATAATTCTACAGGGTGTTGATTTATCTATGGATTCTATCAGGTGCTTGATACCTGAGCACTACTCACTTAAAAGTCATTAGAATATGGAATCAAAGTATTGATATCAACGACTAATAATATATCATCTGAATTTTTGCTATACGATACGAGCTATAGCTATAGCTTCAAAAGAAGCTTATCCTTCTTTATCTAATCCACCATTCCACTGACTTTCTTACAGCAGATCACATATTTCAAGCTACGACGTTTGGATTCCTCCCACCTCGCGACGGTCGAGATCATACGAAGGAAGCTTGAGAAAGTAATGAAAGAAACATGAGCGTGAAGATACGAGGTGACCGTAAATATTTATGTACTTATTTTTAACCGTCGCCTAGGCGGGTATCATCAAACTTTTCCCCGGCGACGAAGAATACCGAATTTCTCAGAGGGGTCTTGTGATTTGAGCCTCTCGATGAACGAGGAAGTCACACACGCACTCTGCGGGAACACCCTCACGCGACCTTTATGGAAGCCTTGCACGCCTACGAGAGGGGCTCCTGGAGGAAAGCTTTCAAGGAGCCTACGTAATAGCATTTTCTTAAGGATGTCTTTCTCTCTCCTCCCGTATCTATCCCTTTTGCATATTTCAACGCCATCCATCGCCCTTCATCTTTTTACTCTCTGTCACCCTCTCCTCGCTTTAGTTATTCGCGACAATTAGCGCCATCTTTTCGGTTCAATGCGAAAATATTTTCTTAGGACGGAGAGATAAGACTAAATTTCGCTGAAAGAGAGTGGGACTCGAGGTATTTGAAACGATGAGGTTTAAAAGAGAGAGAGGGTTAAATGGTACAGGAAAGGGGTGAAAAAATATGAGAGAAAATAACCGGAAAAATTAAAAAAGTAATGATTATAATAAATTGAAATTAGTTAACTCGTGAGGAGAAAAAGGAAAGTTTTCAGTATATTATTTAAGGACATACCTTCAAAATCATTAACTTACATTTCCTATAATTTTCATTTTATTGTTGTATCTAATTCATCGTTCCTACTATCCTATTCTGATGAATAAAACATACTCATTTGTCATTTTTCTGCCCTGCCGTCCTGATACCTTTTTAAGTCCTCCTGTTCTCTACAGAGCTCATCAGCAAGTGCTTAGCCAAGGCAACAGCAACAATGGACGAATATAACCATTCCCGATCAGAAAAATCCGATCAACCGGGATTCAAACCCGGGACCTTGGGACGCTAACCACCAATGCCGTTGATTTGTTACAGGATTGAGAAAGATGTACCTTTTATTTAATTTTATCACATTCTTGATCCTAGCTGTGATGAAATGAAAGCTACTGAGGTATGAGTAGATAATTGCACCTATCAAGGTCTCTCCTTATGAACTGTCAAGAAAAGTGTTACTCGGAGTTACATTGTGCTATATTTTCATGGAAATGTTTCAATGCGTTCTGGTTCAGTGAGGAAAGAAAGGGCAAGCTACATCATTCTCCATCCTGCCCAGTAAATCTCGTTCCTCTCCACAAACAGTTAGTAGCTTATGTAGAAGGGGGTGAGATTTCAACCGGAATCGCTGCGGTAATAAAACCTCATGAATATCTTACATCAATTAATGACATCATATGCTTTAATGACGTATTTTACCTAACGTAATGTAGTCGATTCTCCTATATAATTTAGCCTTTAATTTATAGGTTGATAATTAATTTATATTCGTCTCAATTTTGAGAGCCAATCAAAAATATTTCTATGCAAAATCGACTCTATTATTTTGCAGTAACTGAATCGATCTAGACTTATGAAAATTAATTATGCATTATTTCAGAAATTCGCGAAATATGAAAGCAACCGCGCAGCGTTAAATATCCTTTGAGGGAGAGTAGAAAAGCTCATTGCGGTTACACTGAGATCCCTTTGGATTTGTTTCTGGAAGCTTCACATGTTAAAACTCTTAACATCCGCATTGCCTTTCTGTTTTATTTCATGCAACATTTTGCGTGCTTCCGCCTGAGGATGGCAAGTCAGTGAAGCGATGCGTTCTTGCACAAGCCCTCTTCAAATGCATTTATTTTCAGCTTCGCTCATTCGTTACTTGTCAAAGGGCCTCTTAGTTAACTTCAACTTTCAGTGGAATCTTAGATCAAGCAAAACTGTGGACGAGCTACTTCACATTTAACTGAATTCGTAACTGCTTCGAAGGTAACTCAGACAAATATGCTTAAATAAATAGCGGTAATGAACATCAAATCTTATGATTTTCTCCGTCTATTTTATCCTTAAAGCAATAATCTAAAGTAAGAGATTTTTTTTTCAATAAAATGCGTTGGACAGAATTTTCATAATATCAACAAATACCTGTAAGGCAATGGAAAGGTCGTATAATTAGTGTGTAAGAAAATTTTTATTTATATATTTCACATGAAAATGAGGAGAGGAAATAAAATAGATGTTTTTCGTATCTTCCTCATTATTTAGTTCTGTGTTAAGGTTAGAGAATAATGTTATCTCTCTTAAAGGTTTGCTAAAAGGGTGATAAAATGTTAAAGCAAATCGCGGATGAAGTTTTCCTAGTAGGCGTTTTTGTTTATTCCTTAAAAAAAAACTTTTGTAATTCATATCCTCATATTATTTTGACATCGAGAAATAATGGCCCTTAAAGCTGTTGAAGAAAAGGCGTTGAAAAGAAAAAGTGATATTATGTGAAATATTAGATCAAACATGCATTCCACTGACTACCACCTCTCAAATTTATGGTCGTATTTGCCCATCATTTATTTATTTATTATTACATATGCTACAAGTAGATTTTCTTTCGGTGGCAGCTCCAACCATTGTTTATGTAAAGCGTAATTCTAACCCTCACACCAGACGTTACACAGAAATAAATATTCCAAAATTATCATCACTAACCACAGACAATATTCGAACACCGCAACAGTACTAAAAGATCTAATTTACATACCTCCCCGGTACCTCTCAACTCAAACATGTACTCCTAATCCTCTAAACACAAAAACTACATTCCACTGTTTATAATGTCACTTCATCGTTTTCATTTAGCGACTTAAAAAATATCTAAATAATACAAAACATAACAATATTTAATCCACTTAATTGCATAAGCTACAGCATTTAAAAATAGGGCAAACGCAACGTAGCCTATTTCCAGTTCGTAAGCGTTCCGAATAATTTATTTTTCCTTCTCTTCAATTCGATTTGCAGTCTAGGTTTTTTGAAGCTTAATGAGAAATTTTATGGCGAGTCATTTTACATTTTCTCGTCTTCAACGAGTCAAGATCCCCCCTGGAACCATAAAAACTTGGTCCAACCCTAATTATCATAGATCAAAAAGTCATTATTGTAATGAATTAATTCGATTCTGTTGGAAAGCACTAACATTTCGACATATCGTTTTCGATAACTTCGTTCGAGGATCTGAAATGCCCAGATTGCTTCAAGCTGGCAACCTTGGGAGAGAAGGTAACCAAGAGAAGTGTACGACTGTTGGGATGGATAGGGTGGCTCAGTGATGGAGGTAGGGAGGAGAGATTCTGGGAGGGAATTCTATATGTATGAGGGAAGTTGGGAGGAAGTGGCCGAGGAGAAACAAAACAGGGAAAGGAAATGGGTGTGAGGAAAAAGAGAAAAGAAAGCTCTCTCAATTTCGGCGAGAGAAATCTCAGCTTTCACACTGCCGTTTTATGATCTTTATATCTCCTCATAGAAATACAGGTGAATACCGTTTTCGTAGCAAGTTGAGGAATGAATTCTCAAGGATAACCATAACATTGTGAGAAGAGAAACGGTAGAAAATAAAGCCACTGTTGGTTTACTAACGAATTATTAACAGCTACTAGTACATACAGCATTGTATTGCGGTATAAGTATCTGCAAATCTGTCTGTAAAGAATTCAGCCCGCAGGCCGATTGGAACCTCACCCCCTCTGACATACTATGAGCTTCCAGATAGGAATGAGGTTCACTAGGCAGGATGAGGAGTGAGGTAGTTTGTCCTTGCTTTCCTCACTGAGCCAAAATGCTATATCTACAAAGAATAAAATATTTTGTAAATAGCATCAACTGCCTCCATCTCCTTTTTCGAGTAAAATGTTATTTTAAGGTTGGAAAAACATCAGAGCGATGGCATTGGGCTGAAATTATATGCTTTGAACTAGTCCATACAAGTGAAACACCGTGGCCACACAAACAAAAATTTTAATGTCATTCAGATAGGAGAGGCCAAATTTATGGTGTTATCGTGCATCATTTATACCCCAATATTTTCCATACCATCTTAACCATGAACAAGACATAAACAAAATTGGCTGAGAGATAATTGTTTTTCTTCACTTAAAGATAAACGAAAAACGTTCCGTTCGTCATATATGGATGCGAAAATTGAATACGATCAGAAAAGTTAGTGGACAAGAAAAGAATAACACGGAGTAAATTCTACATGAATGATGAATGGGATACTTAAAAGGGTAATGAGTGACTATTAACTCATTGTTATTGTCAAAGAGTTAAAGGCGAGCAAATTAATGCAATGCAGCCTATAGATGTATCTGATGTGAAAGAAGGAAGCACAAGAATGTGTAGAGTATCGTGTGCGAGAGAGATGTAGCTGGCATACCCACTAAAAGATTTGCTTGATTTTCCTACGAATACGCAGTCACATATTTTGTTCTTCTAAAAATTAGGAATGGCAAAATCAGGATAGCGCTCCGAAACTAGATGAGGTGGACGTCATGTCAGAACGCAAGTGAACCTGCCAAAGCCGGGATTACGATGCTCTAGATTTACTCCCCATATTTATTATGCTTTGTTAAAAATAAAATTTTTAGGTTATGGACATCTGATATGCTCACGTCTTCCCAAATACCAGCGCTGTCATTCCTGAGCGTCCTAAAAAGGATTATGGTCTCACATTCAGGGATTCGCATCGTCTCAGTGTGAAAGGTCAGCTCATTGGAAATTCCCTCTGCTTTGGAATATTTTACTTGATATCTACGTGCTTATGATTTTAGTGACTCAGTAGCACTCGGCAGCATTACGATTTGAGTTTGATCCTCAACTAAATTTCTTTCACTATATAGCACTACTGTTATTACTTATATTTATTGATACAGATACAGGATAGAAAGAGATTCAGTTGTGATGAAATTGACATTGAGTCTAACTGTAGTACGTTTATGCATTAAACCCTGAAAAAATACATGTATTACGAGGGAAGGGAAGTAGTTTATAAATTAGTGAATAGTTATATGTAAATTTTTGTATACATTTTAAATAATGTACAGTTGGAATATTGTTATGAAGGAGTAAATGTATACTTTAAGGGTTAAGTTTTAACTGAGAACTTAATGTGATTTATGCACTGCATTATTGTATTGTAGACATGAGTTTTACTTAGGTTATAAATGTATATAATCTATTCAATATGTAATATAAGGTAATTCCGGGAGAGATGCCCCACCTAAGGAAATTACTTCATAACAATGACATAAGTGATATTGAGAATGTGAAACTTCGTGATAGAATGTAACATTTATTGATTATGAATAGTGCATAAAAATGTTGTTAAAAAGATTTTCACCTAAAATATTAAAATTTTTCTTGACCGATGTATTTGGCCATTTCTTTGAGTGTCCGGGTGAGACGCCCCACCTCAGTGAAAGAGTTGCCCCATTAGCTTAAACTGCATTTAATATGGAAAGCGCTTGTTATATGACAAAATTGTTAAAGTGAACTTTAAATTAGGATCTAATTAAACGTTTAAGTCAACTTTAAAACCTATTTTGAAGTTTAATTTGCAAAATATTATGAGGCATCTCAGCCTCCTCTTGAGACATATAAGTAGCATATTGAGGCTTGGTCATCAGTTTTTTTGCAAGTGACATCTTTTTACGCAAAAGTATTGTTGTTTTAACAGAGAAAAATTATGACAATTTTGACGTTTTTGTCGAAATTTTGAAACTTCGAGACAAAAATCCTCACAGAAGATATTTCTTGATTTCGAAAAATATTTATGTTTGTAATGTCCATGTGAGTGGGCCCCCTTTTCCGGCATTACATTTCATCAGAAAAAAGAGTAGCAAAAAGCTCCACCCTAGTGCTTACTTAACAATACGTCATCTTTTGATAGTTCATAAAATGCATTCGACCGTGTATTTAATTTTGAATTGAAATTCAAATGTAGATTACAAAGGTTTTCTTGAATAAAGCCTAAATCAGTATCACCTTAAAGTTAAATTGATACTAATAGGGTACATATACCTAAAGATAGCACTGGGGCAACTATCCCGAAAAAGGTGAGGCGTTTATCCTTTCAGTGCGGGAGAGATGCCCTTGAAGCCAGTGAGGCTACACTTTGTCCAAGATAGACAGTCACCACTGCACGTGGATATTATATGAACCTATAGCTAAAAGTTTTTGCCCTTTAATTCCAAATATTCAAACATTTAAACTGATCCCAACCAGAAACATTATACTCTATCTTATAACAGGGCGGAAAAAACAGTACCTACTTGAAATGATGCTATAAAATTGCGTAAAAAGAATTTATCGCCGTGAAACTCTTGTAGATAGACAGGTTCATTCCACCTAACTGAAAAACACCGTCCGTAGAGTAATATTGGGGTTTTCCATAAAAATACTACGACTGGGGCATCTCTCCCTGTGGGGCATCTCACCTTATGATTAGTCCAAATGTAACATTTTTTGATAATAATGTTAACCCTATTTTACAACACTTAACATTATCGCATGTTATTTAACGATATTGTACATTATTTAACGTTATCGGTTATCATTTAATGTTTTACCTAGGTTATAGCGTGATACGTTAATTTACTATACTTTAGATACTATAATTTAGGGGTAGGGTATAAATAGCTGAAATTAATGTACTTTAAAAATTAAACCTCTTTTTTAATAATCACAGACGATCCAAGGAATTTCATTTCAATAACATTTTCGGTAAGAGCAATGTGGGGCCTATTCAAGCTTGAAATGGATCGATAATAGGTATTAATGGAAGGAGTGCTGGGATCTCATGCATAATTGGCACTTCTGCTTCATAGCTCATCAACGCTCGCGTGACTATTTGATTGGCAAATTAGATTCAACGTGTGCCGCCATTGTTCCGGAATGGGATCAAGTGCCGCGCTAAATTACCCTTTAATAGGTATTTTACAACCAAGACTTTGGTTCAACTTATGTAATGATAGATTTCTAGAATACACCGGAATGTAAATCATAAACTTAAATATTACATATGCAAAAGAGGGAATACGAGCTGCTCTGATACTTTATCTCAACGTTTTCTTGCCAAATTTGAAATGATAAAGAGGATATTTGAAGATGGGTATGAACGACCCAATTTATTTATTTATTTCGTTATTTATTTATTACATACAACCATCGCAGTTAGTCGCGAGGACTGGTAGCAATGTTAACTTACATAACAATTAATAAAAAAGAGAATAAAAAATACTGTACATACATACAATAAACCCAACTAAATACAAAATGAGCACGCATAAATAAAAAGTAATAAATAATTACAAAAGTATAAATATGCAGTAAAAATATGAATTATAAAAAAGATCACCTTTGTGAATAAGCTAAGTCAGTATGAATTAAAAAAAAACCTTAAACAGCTTATGCATTACTTGTCTTATACTTGTCATGCAAGACTTTCAGCCCTTTTTTGCACCATTTCCAATTCATTTTTAATACCTATTTGATAAGGGTCCCATAAACATTCACTGTATTACAGTATAGGCCTAACTAACGATAGATACGTAGTTTATTTTATTTTACCGTTTGATTTCTTAAGAGTAAGTATCACAAAATTTAATGTTTTATTGGCTTTGCCTACGATATTTTTTATGAGCGCGTTATATTTTAAATATCTACTAAAAGTAACACCCAAGTATTTTACCTTATTTTCTTTCACTAAAACATTACCAGCGATATTATAAGAATATTGAAATTCCCTCCATATATTTAGGAACATAAAATTATTTTTTTATTTTAATACATCAACAAAACGTTGACTATTAATAAAAGATGCGGTTCAAATTAGCTGATTATTTTGAATTTATTACCAAATAGACAGATGATTTATTGAATTTTAAGGAAAAGCAATCAATATGCATATTTGTTATTGGGTCTATTGTAGAGGGCTGTCCTCTAAGTATTTTACTCAATAAATGATTAATAAAAATATTTATTTGATAATATATTTATGTATATTTTTACATACGTTCATCGGTATTTATCTTGCGTAATTCCGTCTACAGTTTCAAATCCTGAATTATGTATCTCAATAGTTTCTTTTCTTTCCGTTAATTAAGGAGAACTTCATATTTAATTGGTTTTTAGATTTAAACATTTGTTTAGGTTGATTTATGAAATATTGTACTGAGTAAAGAAAAAGTTGATTAATCGGAATTGGAAGCTAATCTTCTTGAGATTTAATAGCACCTCATTCTTATTTTAGCAATTGTATTCTACAAGGAAAGGGTAGAGGTGACTTTGCACATATGGGCGTGCACCCAGGAGAATTCCCAAGGAAAAACGGACTTAAAAAAAGTCTGACCTCCGTTTTTCCTTGGGAATTTTCCTGTGTTTACGTCCTTATGTGCAAAGTCACCTCTACCCTTTCCTTGTATGTATTTCCTTAGGGGGGTTTCTCCTTACACCTCTTTGTGTTGCCGGTTCCTAGATGAGGCCATGGCCGTAGACAAAGCCGCACAGTCGGGAAAAACTACAATTGACCTTGCACACAAATACCCCAAAACGGTTTGTTAAAATAGGTTAAAGCAGCCTCCTGGATAGAGGAATATCCCGGGTTCGATTCCCATCCCCGTCAGACTTTTTTCAAGTCCGTTTTTCCTTGGGGCAATTGTATTCTCTTTCTTACCCTTTTTCATGCATTTCCGTATTTTGTAGTCCATGATATTTTGAGATTCATATATCAAACATCCTCCCAAAGGAGACTTCCTTCATAAAATCCCTTCCATTAATATGTACAACTGACTTTCACGCTGAATTGCGCTCGGAAAGAGAATGTCTTCGCAGTCGGATAGTACTCCGAATCACCTTATTAAAGCTGCACGGGGATACTTTCATCTGCAAGTGCTCTCTAGAATTTTTCTAATGGCTTCATTAATATTTTAGCTGATGTTTTTATCATAATGTTCTAATATCCTACTGTAACGGAGGAGGACCGATGACGTTAGTCCTTTACAAACTGTCGGAGCTTTCAACTTCTTATCAAAAGTATATCTGCAGAGAGACGTTCTGGAGCCTGTTGAAAAGTATAGGCTCACAATAGAATAAATTGATGACAAATCTAATCATTTTTTCATCCATGATATGACTAAACATCAAATTTCATCTATATTAATACGTCCGAATATTTCGTGTGGTTTGAAAGCTAACATAATAATTTACGACGGAGAGAAATTATAATTTAAGTTATGAAAGGTAAAGCAGATGAATTATACCTTTTCCAGTCGTTTTTTAACATAACTAGACTTAAATATTGCATTATGTGTCGGAGATATGATGTAAACATGTGAATGACTGTATATTGATACATTGAGTCGATCTAGTGGCTAGTATAGTCATTTTTATAGTGGTGAACGCTCTTGTTGTGGTACATCACTTCTTTTTAATATTATCAGTAGGATAGCTAATATATGTGCAAGTTTTTCACATTCCCTACAAGTGAGTTTTCCAGCTGTGGATGGTTCTTCCCTTGCATCTCTAAGGTATTTTTTATCCATGATGATTAAAAATCATTCCTTAACCTACCTCTGTCAAATTACTTCAATAGCGAGGGTGATGAAAGGGATTCTCTTTCATCTGAAAGAGAATCCTCTTTCATTATTGACCAAAAAAGACATGCTCTTATTATTATTTTTCACTTAATTTCTTCTACTTTTATGTAGTGGCATTTTGAAGTTTTAACATTTTAAATTCCAGAAACTGCTCTTTTATCTTCACCTAATTCAGCCGATTACGCTAGATGCGGGCAAGTGGGAAGTTACAAGCGCTTTGGCGGCGTAGAATCTGCAATATCAAGAGAACTTCTGGCAAATGAACGTTTTTTCTCTTATGAGGACGTCCGCTGCTCCCCGAAAATGGGTTCAGATTTTGCTTATGCAGCGAGAATTTGATTGCTTTCCATTCCCGTTGGATCTTTCTTTATCGTGAGTTTCCATGGGGACCAGTTACGACTCGTAAGACCTTCACCTTTTCTCTCTATTCCTCCATGTCCTCAACGCCCATTTAATTTTCTGCCTTTTTTGAGGACAGAACGGAAGGGAAGCTGAGATATTTCCCAAAGGTATATCATGCCCTCCGAGAAATGGAATGCTTGATGAAAATCATTCTAGATAATTGATTTCAGCTACAGGTTCAGAGAGACGGAGCCGAAAGAAAATTTCGGTCAAGATTAAATATTCACGAAAATGGATATGAGACATGACTATTTATCGAAGGGCAAAGGCAATTTTTCGATAACACTCCTCTTTTGGCCAAATATAGAAGGAAGAATAATTTCTCATTTCAATTTCAGGCAAAGGAAACTCTCGTTTCTTTGCAGGGGACAGCCTTTCAGAATTCAGAATTCCATCTTCAACTGCTAAATAAAAGTGCGAAACAAATATATATATAAAGATATGCTGGAAGGCACAGTGGAAGGACAAATGAAGAGAGGAGGGAGAAGATTCAAATTCATAGATCGCTTAAAGAATGCAGAGCCGTACTTTGGGATGAAGAGCAGAGCGGAGGACATGGAAAATTGGAGAAACAACACCTAGGACATGCGCGAGCTGACTACCCATGATGATGATGATGATGTCATGATTCTCAAATTTGGGTAGAGAGAAGAATAAGCCATTTTCATGGAGGAAGGAGGTAGACCTTTATCTTTTTGGACATAGGAAAAGTTGTGCAAATCGACTTAGCTTAAAATACATTTATTTAACCATATTTTATATACTACTACATTCTGAAGGGGAGCTGAGTAATTTTTAAAACATTGCGCAGGCTGAGCATGGGGAATATCTGCAATTACTAGATTACTTAAAGAAATAACTGCATCTTTAAACGAATATTTAAGCCAATTTGCGTAGAATTTCCGATGGCGAAAAAGATAGAGGAGCAAAGACCAAAATGTAGATATACTACATTGAGGAAAAGGAAATTTTTAATGAAGCACCATTGAGGAAAGTAAAATGACATGCTTTCTTTAAGAAACGTCTAACAATAAGATCAACTGAGATACCTTAACAAATAGGATTACTGCTAGAATACCTACGCGCTGAAATGAACAACATATGGCGACTAACCCTCATTCATGAGACCTTTCGAAGTTTTCTGTGAGTCAATTCCTTTCGTTTTCTCCAAAGAGCTTCGGAAGGCAGAGCATTACCACTCTGTCCCTCCTTCAAGCAAACGTCTCGAACCCTCCATAAATTGACATAGTGCTGCAGTCGAGTGGAAGCGTACCCGCTTATAAAACTGAGAGGATGGCAATATAAGCAGGAAGGAGAGAAATTGAATCGAGCTAAGTCTTTCCATGAAAACGATACTTCAATTTTTCACTGCGAGTTCCCGTAGGAAAGCTATGCTCGGTTTAGCTTTCCTCTTGAATGATAATCCACTTTATATTGCTGGATTACTATTGTGGATGAAAAGGCTATCTCACAGTTGGGGAAACTCGAGAGGATCTATCTTGAACCCTGAAGAGTTATGATTTTTAATCTTGTGCTTCAATTTTTTGGTCGACCTCTCACAGGTATCGATATTTATACTATTTTATTCTACATGTTCAAGAATCTGAAATCATTTCATTTACAAGGGCTGACTGATATCTAAAAATAATGGCCGTATAAATAGGGCGTGATTGGGTACAGAGACGATTGAACTTGTCATTTCTAAAGTAAAAATTCGATTCCTGCATAAACTTTCGAAATTCTTTCTAAACGAAGACAAGAGTAAGAAGCATAATAAGGAGTCTTACTACTTTCCTTTACTTTTAAGCAGCATTTTTTCTGAAGTTGAACAGAATAACGTGTTTCATATCCGTATTGAAGAGAGCAGAGCTTATAACCCAAATTCTCTTTGAAAAATGGGTGTCTTAAGCTATCTTTATAGGGATAATTTTGTATTTGTGAGCTGAAAATGGTGTATAAAAGGGATTTATTAAGGTCTATCGGAGTTTCCCTCAAATATATTTAGACTATATTGTAAATTAGATTTAGTTGTAAACATGTTAAACATTTACATATAAATGTATTGAAAATTAACGGTACTAAATTTATATTTAGCGTAAGAAATCAAACATGAAGAAGCAGTATTAATTCTCTTATCGATTTCCCCGTTCATAAAGTAAATACAACAAAAAATCGCATTTGAAAATTTTAAGTGTGAGATCCACGGATATTCTGCGATCCGAGCAAAGGTAATCTGACTACGAGAATTCCATCATCAGCATTGCTCATCCATAAATTTAAAGCCGCCATCAGCACCAAGGAGCGTGGACTTTGGAAGGGAGGCCATTCCACACGGTATTTGCGATTATGAAAGGGAAACAATGCGGAAATCCAATTTTCCGAGAATTTTCAGCCGTGGCGTTGGGAACGATAGCCCCCGTGCGAAGTTGATCGAAACGGAGGTCGATGTGATGACGGAGAGACCGAAGCAAAAATTTCTCTGTTGTACCCTTTTTCCGCTTGTCTTGTTTCACACCGATCTTTCACTTTCGTGTGAGTACCTCCTCAACCATTCTGCAAATCAATTACACCCGAGGTGAAAGGCTTCCATGGGTTTTACCACTATATCTGATTCATCTATTTGACTTAAAGACCATTTAACAATGTTTTTAGTGCTACATACATCTTCGAATGAAAGCTTAGTCAACTATAGAGCTCCCGTACCTAATTCTGGTCTAATTCTGGAAAGTTTCCATTACAAAACAATATGAACCAATATTAAAACCACCAACTCATACCATTAAATTGCTCGTTTTTACTACGTCTAAAATGATTAAATCTACCTATACAATGATGTTTACTAGTATGAAAAGAATATGATTTCTATATTCAATCTCAATTTAAAATATTCTTTTAATTTGTTACAAATTTTATGTTGTACCTTTTCATTCTCTTGGTTATTATTTTTAAATCATTGGTATATTCATGTAACATGACTTTCTGTCCCCTGCAACACTGATATTCTCCGTACACAAGCAGTTCTTAACGAACGTTTATGCACTGAAATCTGCTCCTGAACATTGATTCTCTTCATGACATCTACTAGCTTCTGTGTCACAGTATTGACTCTTATTCATTCTATTGACGCAAACTCAACTACCATTCTTAACCTTAAAATTATGAAAAATATTGATAATTTACGCTGCATATTATAAGCGAATAATTCAAGTATTAATGAAAATATTAAAATGTCAGCATGTCAAAATTTCTATCATTATATCCCTTATAAACTTGATAAATAAAAAAACACAAAACACATTGATATGGTAACTATTTGTTTCCTTGATTGCTAAAGTAATATCAAGATTGTACGTTTGTATAAAATTCTATCGGTTGGCTATCAAAACGTTGGTGACTTTATTGTCACAGCAGCTTACCTGGGTGTTAACCCGAGAGAATTTCACACGAGCTATTCACTAGGAAAGCATCAAATCTCAATATCGGGTTTGTTTATAATGAAACATCAGAAATCATTCCAATGCCATATTTTTCCATGTATATTTTGAGAATACACCCTATTGGTAGTGCACTCTTGTGGTGACATCACTTCACAAAAGAGCCGTATAACATTACATCAACATGCAAGAGATTCCTTACACAACGGGGAAGTCAAATACGAACGATATAAGTACGAGAGTCTCGTAGATATGAGCGATAAATTGTGGATCTTTAATAGTCATAACTCATAATTTCGATTAAAACTCTTTAAAGTAACTATGATAATGAAATTTCTCTTAGAGATTCATCAGTTTAAATCAATAAAGAAGAAAATTAAAGATATAAGAGAGGCTATTACTCTATCAGGACACTTTATAATTTAATTGCGCTAATTATTTTGATGATTTTGACAAATACTCAACGCCTTAAAACGCGCTCAGGCAGTTTCATCACCACGAATTATTCAAGCAGCAAACTTTGATGATAAAACTACCTTTAATAAATTAAAGTATATCTTTCTCTCTCTGATGCTTTCGTTTTTCATCAAATTATCGGTTGCCTACAGAACATGCTCTCAATCAACCAAGAAACCCTCTTTTTACCTCTTAATCCATAGATTATCCTTTATTTTTCTCTTTTCTCTGTATGCTGCCATTTAGCTACCGTATTTTTCACAAAGGGAATGCGCTTAAAACAGCGTTCCTCTGCTATGGCTCCTAAAATCTGTCATCTCTCTCTCTTTCTCTCACCGGTTTCTTCAGTTACGCTTTGGAACGATAGACTTTAGCTGGATAACGATATCGTGGAGTGTTTATCAAGATATTTATACTCGCTGTATGTTAAGTTGTTATTTCTCTTACACTACGTTATTGCTTCACATTAAACAAATGGAGTTTAAGATAAAAAATCCTCGGAATCCTCGTCTATCGACGTCATCCTAGTCATATTCATAAAATATTACGGCATAAAATACCCATCATAATTACGAATAACTCCGAAGTTGTTATTACACTATTTGTAATTCATTAAACATAATTTAATTATGTTTATAAAAATTAAATCATAGTTATATTACACTTAATTGAATTATATGAATACTTATTATAATTTATTGCCAAAAATTATTATCTTAAACCAACTCGTATTTTATTTCTCAACACGTTACCTTCGCAATTGCTACTTCAGAGGTAGTTAAATTGATAATGGATATATCACATGAGTCAAAAAAACATATATGAGTGTTCTACTTCTCGGTAGGTTCATGTGCATTAAAAATCCCTATTTAGCGCCATCTCCATCACTTCCTGGTAGCTTACCCCACCCATTCAATCATCCAATCTCTTCAATTAAAAAATATTTTTGCTAAATAAAGCTTGCTTATCAATGAAATGAGAAATAAACTGGAAGCTGATATGCACCTATAATGGCTGATTCTCGTCGAAAAGGTTTCAGCTCTCCAGCAGTTTAAGTGGTGGTGTATTATGTTATTGTTAAGTTATTGGGTAAGGATTATGAGATCCTTGCATAATAACCACTCCGCCACTCATCGAATACCGAGATCTTCGAGTTTATCATGATTTAGAGCAGACTTGAAATTTAAAATTTCCCCTCATTAAATTCTGGTATTAAATAAATAATGCTAAAAATGTTTTACAATTGAATACACTGACCTGAGTGGAGAGGAGAAGTGCTCTTACGCATGCGTAGACTCTTGCAGAGAGGCCGTGCGTTGGTCCAGCGATGACCAAAATGTACGTGATTCCGAGAAGAGGGATGAGCACCAGCAAAGCCTTTGTGGCCTTCCTGTATTGTTGCGTCTCAGCGTTGGTGGCAGACCGAAGTTTGGTGATCAGGACCTACGTTTTGGAAAATATGTAGAATGTTGAAGAACTATTAGTATTAGAGAAGAGTAAACTTTGGTTAATTGGAGCTATTTTGATGTCTAACTTGATCTCCCCAGGGAAATTACATTTTGAATATTCATCAGAGCATCAATTTGATCTCCAGTAGTAATTATTTTGTTTCGGTTCGATGAACACGCTAATTTTCGCTTCATTTCCGATTTCGATCCGTCGGCAATAGTAAAACAGTCATTTTCGATTCCGAGCATTAAATATTATTATCCTTCTGATAGGCTTTTACGATGCGCAACCTTTTGATGAAATTGCATTTAATTATTAACTAGAATTCAAATCGAATAATTAAGGTAATAATCAAATTATGAGTTTAGTTATTGAAATTTAAATGCTAATTAGTGAGTTGTAAGTAACCGTTACGCAAGACAGATAAATATAACTGTACATACAGTTAATTAGTTATCAAGCAGAAAGTTACAGCCAATAAGGCGTTTTTTCGGTTTCTGTTTCCTACTCGTTTTGGAAAACAGAAGGTTTTCTGATATTCTCGAGTCACAACTTCAAATAAGGTGCTCAAGTTACTGATGGGAACATTTTTCAGAGATTCTGCGTATAATAGTGATTAATAGAAAGGATTTCATTATATATTTTAATATCTTTATGGCCCTTGGAAGCAGATATTGTTGAATTAACTGTGATAAAGACATCGAAAAGTGTTTTACGAGGAGATAACAAACCACATCTTCCAAATCTGTTTCTTACTTATTCTTTGACATTTTGTGTATTTGGGGGATGGTGGTCCCACATAAATTACTTTATAATATCAATTGAAAATAGTAGTTGTGAAACCCAAAAACATATGCAACTGATGTGCTCTAGCTTAATTTATTGGAAGGTCATAAAAATATAAATAAAAATACTTGCTAGTTTCCTTATGAATTTTAATAAAGAATTGATGATTCGATAGAAACCGGTCGTTATTAAAATTAATTCCAAAACCTACAATTATTTTTGTTTATTTTCCTGAACACAAATCAATTAATTAAACCCCACAGTCATGACGAAAATTTTAAAATTTAACTAAATGATCAATTAGGGAATTAAATCGTTTGAAGGCGTCATGCAGGTTCCTACATCCCCTATATCCTTATATAATATTGAATAACAGAATAAATAATTGAATAATATCAGTCACTTAAGTAGACTTGAATAAAGAGGAGAACAGTTCAATATGGTTATTTTGCAGACTTGCTTATGTTCTGCAGCATGAGACTGCTAAGAAGTTGTTACCCTGGGTGTAATTCCTTTGAAAGTAGTTTAAAGCTGCTTACCCACATGATCATGAAGAGGAAGACCGAGTTGACACACAATAGGGCGATAGCAGGGGCTTGGTGTATCCAATCGAGGCTGTGAGGGCTCATCCAGGGGCAGTGGCGTAGAAGGGAGTCGGGGGAGGATACGGATGACACCTGTTGATATTGACAGTGATTTAAGAACGGGCACGGCAAATAGAGAAACGAAATTTTCACGCAAGGGCTTGCGAGAGATACATACTGAATAAGGAGAAGCAATTTATCTCGACGAAGGCATGACAAACGCTATGCCTTAAGTGGAGGTTATTAAAATTAAAATGAGTCTCTAATTTGCGGGTATATGGCTCTTGATAAATCACGTATCAAGTTGAACTAGGAATATGTAATTAAAAACGTATAGAATCTTATGAAAGTAATTATTAATAAAAAATGTTGAAATCTAAAGATAAGTAATGAATGAATAAACTCTTTATTAAGGCGAGATTATGCCCAAGTTGTCCTAACTTCCTCCTAACCTAAATTATATATACATGTTTTGATTTGATGTTGAAATTAGAAAAAAATAATATAAGAATTACGCTAAGAGATTTGTGTTTGCGCGGTAACATTTTCTCAACTGAAGGTCGAAGAAGACAAATAACCTTTATTCGGGAAAGCATCGCAAGGAGGGCAAAAAACCGCGAAAATAGTTAATTTGATGGAAAGAAAGAAATATTGGAACACGGTTGTTAATGAATTAGAGGTTTAAAATCTTCAAAAGCCGTCTTTGTCGGAATTCCTCCTCTTGCTTCCAGGTAGTCAAATAAAGCAAGAAAGAAATTCCGAGCTATAATTGTACCCAAACATCTTTTCAATAGCAATTTCAAACTAGCATTATCAAAATAGCAAACACCGTCCTCAAAGGTCGTAAAATATGAATTATTTATTGTATTTTACGACCCCTGAGGACGGTAGCATTGCTATTGAAAAGATCTTTGGGTACGATTATAGTTCGGCATTCTTTTTTGCTTTATCCGACTACCGGGAAGTAAGAGAAGGAACACCGACAAAGACGGCTTTAGGAGATTTTAAACCTCTAATATGTAAATTAGATGAAGAATAAGTTTATTAAATTAGTACATATATAACTAAAATATAAGATTTCACTGTATGTATAAATATAAATAGAATAAAATCTAGTAGCCAAACTTTAAGTCATAACGAATACAAAGTATGCAACTGAGAAATATGCAAATTTCGCAATGTGCAAAAGATTTTCCTGGTAATATTAAAGAGGCATCGAGGAAACTTAATTTTTCAGTTTTGCGGAATAACAGGAACTGACTTATTACAAGAATTCCCGACATCGAAAAAACTTTCTTTGATGAGGGTAAAATAGAGAGCTTAACCGAGAATGACAATGCCTTCTTTATCCTCGCAGAGTTCCAAAAGTAGGAGTATAAATCAATCCATCGGAGGAGAGAGAACCCTTTCTTTGGACCTGAATTCTCGGGACTTTCTTCTTCAAAGTTTCCGATCACTTTAAATCGCAAAGAAACCGAGCGCAATGGGGAAGTTTTAATGCTGACCTGTATTGGTTGCGGAGGCGTGGGCACATTTATCACTTCCCTAAGCACACTCAGAACTTCGGGAGACGAAAATCTTCTTTCCTCAAAGAAAGATCATCACGAGACCTACCGAGTCTATTTACGGCAAACTAAAACTTTTCAGCATGTCGAAACTTCTCACCGCGCAGATGAATTCATCGATGAACTATAAACAAAGATCAAGATAATCTCTGCGCTAGATATCTAAGCCTTTGTTATATACAGAAGCTTGGCCACAGGATGATAATGAATAGCCGTGGAAACTTTGATTAATGTTTCTGTGTTCTGCTCAGCGGGTGGTGGAATAGCGAAGGTAACAGGTGATTCGGGAGATAAATGGGAAGCGGTGACTACGGTAAATGCTTACGGTGATGGAAAAGGAACACGGGAAGGTTCGCCTATGGGATCAAAGAGTGGCAGCGGAACAAATAGGATTAGCTTGAAACGATTTGACAACAATACTAATTATCCTAAAATACGTTGTTGAATACTGAATATTGATATATAATGCGGGTATTCTGAAGAGAAAGCGATGAAATAAGAATACAAAACTTGTAAATGGGTGAGAAATAACTTTAAAAAATTCCGTTTAAAAATGTTTAATATCTGTGACCGGCCTCAGACATTAGTCCATTATCAAGCACATAAAGTTTGTCAGGAGTTAACATATATATATATATATACAAAGAGTAAAAGGCCAAGGCACCAATCAGTACAAGGGGTTAACTGTTGTCAATAGTGGGAGGGGTGTTAGGGGAGGAGGAAGGGGAAGTAGGTTAACAGTGGACAGGAGGGGAGAATAATTAGGGTATAAATGGATGTTGGTGAGTGTGTAATTGTTTTTTAAGTGGTATATTATTTCTATTTGTTCGAGATAATCTAATTTGCGTACTTTGTGTTGGCAATTTAATAGAGCAGAGGAGAAATATGAGGTGTGTTAGTTATCTATAAGGTGTTTTGCAAAATGTGATGCGTGTGTATTGTTACGGAATGAGTTAAAGTGTTCTTAGGTTCGTATCTGTAAGTTATTTGTAAAGTTATTTCCCACCCATTTACTAGGATGGAGTTCCACACAGTTAAAGCTTTCCAGATTGATTTTATTAGAATACAAAACATTAATTACAACCGTTATTGAGCCATATCATTGTAAATGATGGATATAAAATTCATTACGTTGTGCATAAATTATTAAATATTCAGAAGAAATATAGACAAGCCGCTTAAGGAAGTAGCATTATCAAAGAATTTTGAGGATGAATAAAAAACATAGCAAGGCCATGTTGTTGCCAATAATGGCTATAAAATGCATTATATTGTTTATGAATGTGAGAAACGTTGGAGCTTAAGTTATGAATTGTTAGTAAATTTAATAAAACCACTCGAGAAACCATCAAAAGTGATTTTTGCGTGTAAAACGTTTTGATTGGTTCATTGAATTTACGACAATTATCAGTGGCCAGTATTTTTTCAGTTAATGATAAATTAATAGTTGAAATGTGAATAAATTGCTTCAAAAAGAAGCATTGTCGAAGAATTTTGAGAAATAATGAAAAACGTGGCAAGGATTTGAGGTGGTAGTTAGTTACTTCCTCTACCTGGCACATCAAAATACCCACGTCATGAATCAACGGTAAAATATTCAGATTGAGGCTTTGATGTGTCATGCATGGGAGAAGTTTGATGCAAAGATAAATGAGACTTCTAATTTTGGTTGAAGCAGGTTGGATGAATATAAATGGTGTTTACATAAAGAACGAACAACTATACGACTCGAAATCAATGACCAGCCGAGTATTAACCAGAAAGTTTTACTTCTTTCGGAAAGGCGTATCGGGTTCTTGACGTATTATATTTGCGTATTTTTAGTGGCCGAGAATGCATAAAATAAACTTTAAAATTTGGAAACTCCGTTATATCATCAAGAGCATCATCGATTCTAACTCTGCCTCTCTTTCCCTACCAGTGAAACGTCGAATTTATGCACACAAACTTATGTATTCTACCGATGCTCTGAGTCCGTGACTCTGTGCGTGGCAAAGGTATTCCGTGAGCCCGTATCACGATCAGTGATGTACGTATAATTGGAAATCACGACAGGCCAGTTGAAATTAATCGTGTTTAACCAGATGCTGCACTTAAGTAAATAACATGTTGCAGAGGCGAGCTAATATTTGCGTTACCTTCTTTGAATCAATGCTCTTTTCGGTATTACTCCGCATTTAAAATATGTTAATAAATAGCAGTTTACGTTGCTGTTTAAACTTGCCAATTACACGATTATTTAGTATCAAAGGCTTACTTTGACCGAATTAAGGCGAAACCATTCACCTGTCCCTTTTGGTGTTCCGTAGAGCACATAATCATCGCTCTTTAAATATTAGATAAATATAATCCGATGAAAGCGTGTCGCTACTTTAACGATCGAATACTGAAGCAATATCTTAATTTAATTGAGTAGATAAATTATATATAGCCAATTTATATTCGAAAATATAACGTGAATTAAATTTAGCGAAGATTAAAGAGAGAATAGTTATGAGTAAGCTTATGTAGAAGAGTAAGGTTGGAAATTCCGCAAAATACGTGACAAACATTGAATAGGCTGGATTCTAGATGTATTGTAGTCTCAATTGACTGCATTATATTGTTTTACTCATTTATAATGTTTAATTATTGACAAAACCACTTTTTTCTAAATTCTAATCTTTTCGCACTTCTCGTGAAATACTCGATTCGATATATGGCCCCGTCAGACCTTTTTTAATATATTTCTATTAGCATCAGTATTTATAATAAATCCTATTACAGTTCCATTTGGTACTTTAATTAGTAATAAGAGTCAGGGGCAAGGTCTTCTCAAAGCTGGATGTCTGAGCGGCACTAACACTTTTTAAATACTACCCAGCTAATAAAATATTTTAAAGCCCTCAACTGTAGTTCAATGAATTCATTTGAAATATTGCTCTCTTATATTTAAATTATTCATAGATGGCACACTTTGTCATTTAAAAAGTGAAATTCATACTTCTTAATCAATTAAAATAATTGGAGCGACAGTGGCAAAACTTTATAATTAAAGCAAATTTCTTTACCTCTAAAGATGAAGTATATTTGAGGGTATCTTGGTCGGGAGTTGAATACCCGTTGACTGTCAGGACAAGCAATGCCTTAATAGATTAAAATTGCATTGGTAAAGCATTTATTTTTTTATTTATTGTGAAGAGGGTCCATCAAACAGTGTATAGTTCTCAATGTTCGCACAAAAATACTACTGCAAGTGTCACCGTACGCTTATTTCATGAAACCTAACAAAATCTGAAAATGAATGACAAAAGTGCACTGTTATAAACCTGTAAAACCTAATAAATAATAGAAAGGATTCATTTTCTAGAAGTTAATTTTTTAAATAGTAAAGTTGTTCGTCAAAAAAACGATTTTCGAAGGAAAAGGCAAATAAGCTGGTTTTGATGAATCCTGGAAATTAATATAACCCATTTCAAGAAAAGAAATTATTTCTGAGTTAAAATTTTCTCTACTCTCTAAGCTTGCATTTTGAAAAAGGCAGATATAGTGGCATCTGAGAGCTGAATTCTTTTTGTTTTAAAGTGATCATAGAGCGAATGCTGCAGCGAGGAGAGTAAATTCGAAAATTCCTACTCGTGCGACTTCAGCATTAACATTTTTCAAATGACGGGTGCACGGGATTGGCTTCATAAATTACGAGGAGCAGTGAATCTCATTCCATGCGCAAACGTTTGCTCTATTGTTTTTTCCATCAACATACGGAACTCATCGCAAAAATCCTCGTGTTCGGCTGAGTAGTTAGACAATGAACTCATTCCAAGGGCTTAAGGTCAAAAGGTGAATTTTCAAGGGCACTCGTGCCCTCCATATATTGCAATTGTCGCCCCATTATGTCGTAAGGGCAGGTAAAATTAACAAAGCTGATTAAGTATGATGAATAAAACATTAAACCCGAAATATTATTCTTACTCCACAAAACATGAAATTGGTAATATCACGTGATTGTTATGCTCGATCTCGACAAGCTTACAGGATTATTTTAACCATACATAAGTAGTCTAAAATTTAAATAGCGATATCATGGAAACAAATATAACCTATGAGATTTTATCGTCACATGAGAATATTATCCGTAAATTTTCTTTGAACGTTTGATAGTTTCGTATAACAGTACTACAGTAGAGTTATTACGCTCCAGAATATATATAAAAAAAATCAACCTAAAATAGAGCTTGAAAGTTTTCTTTCAAATTGTATTTTTAATGAACAAGTCAACGAGTAAAAAGCAGAAGTTTCATTTAATAAAGTTTCAAAAATTATAAATTAAATACGAAAAAACATGGTATTGCATAGCAGCAATAATTAATGTTAGTTTATAATGATATTCTCTCATGGATTTTATTTCGTACTCAACAAACAACTAGAATAGAAGGAAGAACTTAATATGCTTCGGTATGCTTTACGAATGTCCCTAAATCAGTCCTAATTAAGGCTTGGGATGTCAGCTAATGTCCATTATCCATTTTGCTGGTTACAGAGCGAAGCTTTCAAGGTTTCATTAGCTCTCCAAGAAGACATGGGATCCGAAAATTAGATATGGGGTACGTGATATGGTGAGGGTACGGGTAATATGTATGACATGTATGCTTACCGTGCGATAAATCTCGAAGAATGTCTGAAGTGATGAAGTTAACAAGAAGCGATGCTGGAATATATCATGAATTTAAAGCCAACTAACACGTGATTTATAGCAGATGATTTTCCTTTTTTTTGATTTTTTGTTTCACGAAGTTCTTAACGTGACACTGATTTGAAAGTCTTAATCATCATAAGAATATTCTTGTATTCGGTAACCAAGTATCAAAAGCGTTTGCTTATAAAATATGATATCTAAATTACAGAACGGGAGTCTGTCCCATGCGTTATGCATATTACTGCGATAGGATCTAAATAAATTTCTCTAAAATTATAAAAATCTCATGTTAATGTAATACGTTAAACTCAGTTGTATAAAACAGCTATTTAATTTAATAGAAGCCACTATTTTGCTACAAAGAATAGTATAATTTTAAAGAGTAATCTAGTTCAAACTTAATGTAACTTTGGGTTCGTAACAACTTTTATGGAAGCAATAAAATAATATGTAAGAAAAAGTACATAGCGCGCATTAGTGGAAGCCCTCTACAGTTCTGCAATACACTTCTTTGATAGTTAGTTCGTCTTCCTCAGGAGAATTCATGAATATAAATCTTGAAGCTTTATCAGTGGAAAAGAGTTATGGTCTGTCACACAGTGCTGCGGTGTATTGTTACACGAGTTTTTAGATTCCATTGAATAGTCTGGACAAAAAGTTATGCAAGCCTATCTTTGGAAGTTCTAGCTTTCCCAAATGGCTTGCTATGAAGAAGTATGAATTTAAAGCGAAATTTGGATGGTATTAAAACGAGGTACTTGGGTCAAAATAGTATATATATTTATTATAGTACATACATTTGAAAGTTTATAGAGGGACATTGATATAATTCAATGTAGTTTGAGAAGTTTGTATGTAACAGGATAAGCAGATTAATTGCTGGCTAATGGATGGATACGAACTACAGGAGAGACCATTATGAAATTGGCGTTTTACGTTTTTGGTCATACCAAAGGTAAGGATGGAAGCGATTTTGTGTAAGGAGTAGGAAAATGCCTAGAGCGAGAAAATGTTGAAAGCTGCTTGAATGTCGTCAATAAGTTGCAAAAGAGAAGGAAATAACAGGAAAAAAGGAAAATGTGAATGAGTGCGTCTGAAGCTGAAGATAAATGCAAGGATAGGAAATTATTTAGTTTAAGAATGGACGAGGCAAATGCCCTCGTTCTTCAAGTCCGTCTCCTATTGAATTACTATTAAGAATCGAGGTAATAAATAAAAAGAGAATATATAAATAAAAGAGTAAAATCAGGGTGGTCCATCTGCCGATTTCTTTTTAAGTTACATCTTTCAAGAAAATTATTAAATATTATATATTTATATTTTATTTATAATAATTATACGATATTTTACTATAAATCTATTCATAGATTATTAAATACAACAAATAAAATAATTCAAAAGAAACTTTTAAATAGCCAACCCTGTATATAAATAATGAAATACTAAATTAATAAAAAAATTTAAGGAAATAATCTACGAAAGATTTGTACTTTTAACACAATTTATTTATTACAAAAAACAATCACACGACAGGTTTCGACGATAAATTTAAAATATTGATATAAGAATAAATATGTAATAAAACATCCGGGTAAGAGGTCAGCTTGAGTGATACGAATATTTGTATTTGCATTAACCTGCAAAATCATAATAAACTTTGTAATAATTTTCATCACTAATGACATTAACTGAATTACCCAAAATGAATGCAAATCGGAAATGAAATGTATACCGGGAAAGTGAATGTTTTACCCACAGCGACGAGAATGGATTTTGGAGGACGAATATGAAAATCGAATCAAACCACAATCGCGAAAAGGGAGAAAATTCAAGGTGAAACATTTGTGATTAGTGGAGAGGAAGGGCCTTATTAAGGCGAGACCACGGCGGAAAGAGAAGGCGGAAACTATTTAACCTCAGGCGGGTTATTTCGCCGCCGAACGCGAGCGACGCATAAAATTCGTCGGGGTGCGAAAATTTATGACAGACGGAAAATTGGATGACTGGGATTGCATGATGGGGAGGATCTCGCTTCGGTTAGGAAACACGCATGCAAAGTCCTGCAAATAAGCGAAATGAATGATTGTATTTATCCGGCGTAATTTGCCCCGACGCGGGCCGAAATCCACGAATTTGGTAATTACTTTAACCCTGTCCAAGACATTTAGCGCTCGGGTTCGGTTGTATCTTGTTTCGGAATACATTTCCGCGAAATTATGTATATACAGAGGGGAATTTTTAAAAGTCTTTGAAACTTGTTAAGCGGGAAATCCTCCTCCAGTTAATATTTCATCAAGATATTCCAAGCGAGGAGAGTGTACCGGAAATTAAAAGCCAAAGTGAGCTGTTTAAAGAGTCACCAACGAACGACTATAATCGAAAGTAATAAGAAATATGAATTCACAAATTCAAATTATAACTATACAGCAGTAAACAAGCAAGAATACGTAAATACATATAATTTAGTTTATACTTAGGCAGGGATATCCCAAACAAATTTAGTGTCGATCTAATATGATTAAGGCATTTTTTTCAGTATGAAAACTGATTTAGTAATTTTACTCACTCCTCAAATAGATCGATGCAAAACAACTAAATTTTACTAAAGTTTACCTTATTTTAGATATAGATATAAAATAATAAATTGACACAAGAATTTGAAGAACAATACACAAGGAAATCTTACGGAAAAAATCCAATTGAGAACAAAAAAAAGTACGATTAAGTTAAAATTTCACATCAGCTTAGTTAGCTTATTTGCTTATATCAAACACATAACCATGTAACTGGAAAGGATTTCAGATCCAAGCGCCTGTCAGTTATGCAATCCGCAGGACGACTACGCATTGATTTAGCTAATGTGAAAGGCGTTTCCCTGGAATATTATGATAAGTAGGTTTAACGTAAAATTCAATTTTCTATATCAGGGTTGGCCATACATCATGCTTCTACGAGCCACACACACAGGAATCTCAACATATTACGAGCCGCAATGATTTTTTCGTAGAGAATGAATTTCAGCGCCTCAAAATCGATCCTAATAACTAAACTTAGTATTTTCCATTTATTGGAACTACCAATTTCGATCTTCATTTAGCGAATGGAAAATACCAAGTTTTGCTGTTTTTAATTCTAATGACGATCCAAAATGTTAGACCAGAACACTTTAAGTTCATTATAGGTATCGCATAAATTAGCTTAAGGTCGATTCGTTAATTATTCATCACAATATTTTTTATTAATAAAATAGTAGCTATTTTTTGGAGAGTTTTAAAAATTACTTCATTTTAGCTGAGTGATTTTTACTTGTATTGAAATACTTCCGAAATGAATTTTATAGTTTCTCAGGGCTCTAATAAATCCATGGGGTATTGATTCGGATGTTGGAGGAGTTTGGATTTAATGAATTTTAAATCAGAAAATAAGAAGAGGTTCTTCAACCAAAATTACCTGCTCATACTGATTATAAAATGTCGATGATAATAATTTAACAATTGTAATAGTTGAACTTTCCTCAACTCATGATTTTTTTAAAGCACAATATTTACATCAATAAAATCGCTACTTCTTCGATTATTTAGTTTTATCTAGAAACATATTGATAAAACACACAGATAAAATCTGAATACGCTGGACAGAAAAACTACAGATAACATTTACGTGTGTTAGAAACATAAACAACAAGAAAAAAGAAACAAAAAATGCTCAAAATTCGAGATGCATGAGTATTTAATGACTTACTCTAACAATAAGTCAAGCTTACCATCGTCATACCCTCAGCAGGTATTCTTAATCGAATTAACGAATATCTGCGCTGAAAAATAGAGGAGAGAGGAAGTGTGACCAATACCCCTATGAAGTTTTAAGTTACAGTCGCACCTCGGTGCCGTAAATTTACACCGTGATCCCATAAAACGCCTTTTTACGGCATTTCCGGAGTTACTGCTGAAACTGCAGTACCTCGCGAGAGACATAAAGCGGGTTAAGGGCAAACGCTAGTCGGAGATATTCCCAGCATTAATTTTGTCGGAGCACGGTCCTTGTCCTTTGGAAATCCTAGAACAATGGAACATGCTTCCCATTACGATTGGCTAGAATTTACAAATCGACGAGGGAGTTAATTCTCATTTATTTCAAATATGGAAGCATTGCTTCCATTTTTGGTTCCAGTCACTACTATTATTTATAACGATTCGTGCATTTTTCATAGATGAAATAAATGAAAAATAATTTAATAGATCCTGTAGAGGATTTTATTTACGATCGCGGAACGAAAGAAAAGGATTAATCGGCATTAATTAACTGCCATGTATAGCAGTAATAAGCAAAGAAAGAGATCAGAACGCTATCTAAATTTAGTAAAATACAAACTATGATGGTAATTATGTAGATGTAACATAATATCAAAGAAAATATAAACAAAATCTCATTCTATCGTAACATCTAAATCTCATAAGATTTCATTAACTTTGATTAAACACTCCATTTATTAGGTTTTTATAACTAACCCGAATCAGATACTAATATTATTTTGTATAAGCCTGAGATATATCTTTTAAATCCTGAAATTTTTATTGCAGTATAATTTTAGTGCAAGCATTGTGGAGCCAACGAAGATTAGCCTCATTAGGCAGCAAATGTTTTTTTATTTATAGGTTAATTCATATTTAACTTCTCCTATCTAATTAATACTTCCATATTAAAAGTTAAGACTTTATTTCCCTTATGTTATGTAATGTTAGTTATTTCGAATAAATTTAATGACAACTGTATGGAAGAACAAAAAATTCTTCATTACGTAAGCTAATTTAACATTTTGGATAACTTCATTAAATCGAAGGCCAAAATCTATTACTTTCAGTAGAACTAAAAATAATTTAATTCAATAACTTTAATACTGTCTTTAGCTGCTGTAAAATGGCATTATATTATCACCGTAGCTGCTAAGTTGAAACGTTACTCGATTTTATAGTTGATACATGCCAAAAATTTACCTCTATATAGATTTGGATCCATGTTTTTGCACGCAATACATTCCATACTATCTTTTCCGTGTTCCCAGATTCAGAGCTAGAACCATCCCGAATGTTATTCTTTGCTTGAGTTTAGTATTAGTTTTGAAAGCCAAAAAAGTTTCACTTGCGCCCGAAATGAAAAAATACATGGTAATTTAAATTATAAAAAAGTAGTTTGAGCCAGAAATAGCATCAACTTATTTATTTTTGGAATCCATCGGAAACTGCGACCCCGGAATACATTTGGGGAGTATTCTAACGGGCGTGCGCTGAATCCCAACGTCCCCAAAGTAAGTGTTTCATCGGAACGAGTGAAATATCAAGCCTCAAGGGGATGGAGGAGATCATTGGAGAATGGCCACTCGTATGGAAAAGTGAAAATTTGAACTCGCTTTCATAAAAAAATTTCAGAACACGTAAATATTTAATGGAAACCAGCGTTAAAAGTTCTCAATTACGCGTTAACTATGCGGTTTTCATTTCCGACCAAAAGGGAGACAGAGAATGAACGATTAAAACCACTGTAACCTTTAAACGATATCGAATCAGGGTTAATTTTGTTGTACTTATTAACTTGTAAAAAATCCACAGTAAACAAACTTTTACTAGACCACTAATTTATTATCCGAATAACACGACCCAGGTTTCGTAGCGTCGCTACATCATCAGGTCTGATGATGTAGCGACGCTACGAAACCTGGTTCGTGTTATTCGGATAATAAATTAGTGGTCTAGTAAAAGTTTGTTTACTGTGGATTTTTCACTCTTACCTTTATTTAATTGGAACTAATTTTATGTAAGCTTCAGTTATTTAAATGAAGTATACTTTATTATACAATTAGATGTTTTAATTTAACATTTTTTTCGTTTTCACTTTCTTTTCTCTCTGTTTGTAAAGAATTCAGCGTGAAGACCGGTTGCTACCTCTTTTAATAAGAGCCATAAAGACCTAGAAAAGGGTGGATGAAGCTTAATAGGCAGTATGAGGATTCAAGTATTTGGTCTTGTCTTTTCACACCGAGCTAGAATGCTATAAGCGGAACATGTGCACGTAAGTGAAACATAATGACTCTACGAGTAAAAGTTTTGTTAGTGCTATTATACAGTTAACTCATACCTCTGTAGCTTTCATGTCATTAAGACTGTAACAAGGGTAAACGGAAGATAAGCTTTTCTCTCCTATACCAAATTAAAATGAAAAATATTCGATTCATCAAGAAATGATACTAGGAACGTTCACCTCTTAATTGAAAGAAAGTAATATAAAAAGATAAAAGTCTTTACATCGCAAGAAGTAATGAAGTATAAAGTTGTCGTCAAGTTAAATTAAATTTGGCGCTAAAAGTAAAGTCCATGAAATACAGTTATGGACAACTTTATTGAAATTGTTTTAGAAATTTACAAAAACAGTTAAACTTAATGTATTAATAGAATGTGCAAGAAAAGCAGATTTGAGAATGATGCCGTTATTTAATAGTATTTAACAACCACGGAAATTACTTGGAAGTTTTACATAAAAATACTACTCGCAAAATAAGAGGCAGATTAAAATTTGTTTCGCCGTGAAATCAGCTAAATTTAAAATCTTAAGCTGTACAGTGGTCAATTGAGTCATCATGCATTTGAGCAACTTATCTTCAAATATCTAGCTCTCTACAAATTCCATTAGTATGGTTGTGCATTTATGTTTTTTTTGGACCATTTTTCCAATAAACAAGCTTACTTGCAATGCAGATGGAGAAATAAAAGGAAGCCATAAAATTGTATTCCATTCATTTCCTGACTTTGCTGGAGTACAAACCTTTGGATACCGATTCGATGAATATTTTATGACTCGAAATTTGAAAACCTAAATTTTTAAAGCCGGTATTATTTTCTCTTTGAGTTAAATTATATCTAACATGCGGTCACCCTGTGAAAAATACCGCTCCAAAACGTTTTCTCTATATTAATATCAACTTCAATGAGTTTTATTTCCCTGCCTCTTTGTGAAAGTTCAGCCTTTGTTATCAAATATCCATTAATGCTAAAACAATGGCATAAACGGTGTGGTATCAAAAATATTTAAGTATAAATAGAAATTTTGATTTATGAAAGTAGCCTGAGGTAGGCGCCTTGATTTTTCAATGCAAGCGAATGATTTAATGCAAATACAAATATCTTTAAGAAGTATTTTAATTGGAATTAAAATGTCAAAATTGGACGTTTGGAATAGATACTTTTATCAAATCTCTAAAACTTTATAAACTTTTTCTTTGATAATGAGATATTTTTACCTATTGGAATTTAAAGACCCTTCGAATATGAAATGAAATTTCAGTAATAATGGTAACAATGAGAATGAAAACTACGATCTAGAATTCATGGCTGGTTTGTTAAGAACTGATTTAAGGTATGCCGTGAAATTCCATTTATTTTTATTCGAAAAATATATCATCAACGAATAATTCAGTTGATTCAGAAAGACAAACATATTTTCTTTACGATGATTAGAATATTACTTTCCACCCATGAAGGGTAAATTAAATATATTGAATTTAATATAATAAAACGAATGAAATTCTCTTAAAAAACCCGCGAATAGATTTTTCTTCAAAATCGTGTTCATAAATTTAGCATGGGAAAGTGAACACGGGGAAATGTAATTCTGAATTTAAAATAAACAAAATATTGTTACACGACTCGAAGATTTTAGCTAGTAAAAGTAATTAGGGTGTATAATTACGTGAACATTAAGGAATATAGGGCGTCACGTGTAAGATGAACGTGTAGATAGCTTGATAGCTGGTGAGATGATTTACCTAGCCTTCGCAAAATTAATTAAAAACAAACTCCGTTGATAGACCTAAGGGATTAATGGTAATGCTTCTTGAAAAGGTCTTATGTTGATGAATTAAGTCAAAGATATTTCCAAGTTTAAATGTAGGGTAAATATCTCATTAGAATGCCATTCCAACGTCTGTAGGACGGTTATCTCTGTAATCAATTCCAAACTCTAAAGCTATAAATTTCTCTCCCTAGTAAATACCTCAAGACATTAAATCAACGAGGTAAGCTCTACAGGATCCGTCTATTGATAGAGGAACTTAATAATTTAAGCGGTTCTGCGAAGAGAGTATATAATGCTTCGTTTTCTTGAAATGCAGCATTATTGCTAGCATCGTAGCAGCGTATTTCGCATTTAAAAAGAGTTAATTGAAAACAATAACATGCCTTTGAAAGTATTCCAGTTTGATTTTAGAGATGAAGAAAAAAACCTTGTGATAAGAAAGATTAGAGGCAGAGCTTGAACGAAATGGAGGTGTTAAGAGATTTATTATAATGAAGAAGTTTACTTTGAGTAGCGATATTGAAGACAAAACGAATTATTCATTATTAAGTTTTATTCTTTATGATAAGATAGATCTGGATGTGACTTCTTTCAGTAGGAAGATAAATCCAAATCGAGCTGATTTAGTGTATTGTTTTCTATTTAATGAACTTACAGCATAGCTGAAGTATATCTTCTCCTCAATCCTAGCTTACTAGTATTTTCTCATAACTCTAAACTTTCGAAAGTATATGCCATAATCTATTTAGAGATATTTTTACGCACTCTTTAAATGTATTGTTTAGATATTTCATCTAAGAACCAAATTTCTTGTCCGGTAGTATTGCAAATAAGTTTAAACTGACTAAGAGTTTAATATTCTAAGATGCATAAAATAAGCGAAATATAAAAATTCCGTATGCACTTACTTTGCTCTTTCATAATTTTTGAAGCCCAACTACTTCTCAGGATCTCACGTTAAATACTCACCGTTAGATATATCTACTCCAAATGCTTATATAATTTCAAACATTTTAATTTGATACTTTATATCCACTTTTAAATTCATCATTTACATTTTGAAAATTATTCATCGGGTCATTGGGCTTTCTTTCCATCTTTGAGGCAATTTTTCCATAGGTATCCATTAAATATTTTGTGAAATATACTTTCTAAGCCTTGATCTCTGAGTTTTTCCTTGTTTAAAAGTAATGACTGAATAAAAATAGCACGTTGATGGTTCCGAGACATACTGAAACTTACTTTGGGTAATGGAGAATTAATAAGAGAATACGAAAGCAAGCTCGCTCTTTGCTTTTGTTTGCTGGAATAAAGATTTGCTTATTATATGAATATCTTTGAAAGGCTACGACATAGAAAAATCAGGCGCTTTGATCGAGGTTTTTGGCTTGGGGGGATTATTTATGTTTTCCTCCTGATTAAAGTGGATTTCCAGCCGCATTTTATTGCCCTTCAATATTGATTACTACCCGGCCAAGTTCCTTATTTATAGCCCTTTATATAGGAATTAGGAATAAAGGAAAGATTGTATACTCGAGATATGTGATTAGAGACAGAGGGCACTCAAGTATTGATTTTATAGATTTCTATGGTGTGTGGGCTGAGGCAATAATAACTATGAAGCGACTCTATTCAAATCTAAAGTCTTTAGAGTAATCCAAAGAGAGATATTTATTAAAAAACAATTGATTTTAAAGTGTCTTGTTTCTACCTAGGAACTGTCATCTTTAAGTGATGAATATTCAATTGAAATCTACTTTAAAGTGCAAAAGTCATATCTACATTCTGGGTTTAAACGTAAGATTCTGTAGTTAACTTTTTCAAACCATGTGTGCAAAATATTGGGCAATATTTTCAGTACTTTTTTTATATTACTCATACTAATTAAATATTTATGGTTTTGCTTCTTTAATATTATGCCAATCCTGTATCAAAGGAGTCTCACAATGAGATTTTATTGCTTATTGAATAACGGAACATCAACTGAATTAAATTTTATTTTGTTCTTAGGAACAATTCAGACCTGAAAGGATTAAGATAGTATCAATCAGCAGTATAGCAGCAGGATGAAGGAATGTGTGTAAAATCAGCAAAACGAGAATTTAAAATTCACTTAGATTGGATATTGATTTATAAGTACATGGATTTGAGAAAAGTTACATATAATATGTGATGTGTATTTTTTGTTCCGCCTATGCATATTAGCGAAAAAAAGGGGAGAAAGCACATAGTCGAGATATACATGTTGTAATCAGACTGAGTACTTTGCGATCAAAGATACATTCGGCATATAATAACATAAACGCCAGATAAAATGATTCATAAGAAGAAGTTTCAATTCCTTATTTTAATTCATGATTTTGCTATTAACCCGAATACTTTAGTTATTATGCTGTCATCAGGTATATTGAAACAATAAGAGTAACCATTATACATGATTTTTTCCTGCTTTATTGGAATTCTCGAGAACGCGAAAAATCATAATTTTAGCGTAAAATGTGCTGTCCGTAATTAAAGAGCAGTATATATTAGTGAGGCCTAATTAGCGCAAATTAACATCGCTCACGAACTTTTTCTTCGTTCCTACCGAATATTTTCCTAACGAAGCCGAGTTTATTAAGTGCTTTTTGACATATATTACGGATGTAAAAACACCATGATATATTATTTGTGAAAGTTACTCCAAGATATTTCATTTCTCATATTGTAGATAAGTATACCGCACAGAAGCTCTTCGTATAATGATTTGTGATAGATTTATTTCGAAGAAGTTAACCACTGAACACCTATCTACATTTAGCCATAATTTGTTCCAAGTAGAAAGAGAAAAAAGTTAAAGAAATAATTTTTTCTGGCAAAAACTGACATTAAATTCGGTTAATGGTATCAGAATTACTCTGACCGCCTGAAAATTGCTTATTTGTAAGAGAACCTAAATATCAAAGCACACGGAAATGAGTTTGAAAAATGTCCCGCCAAAAGTGAGGATAGGTGGTCTTAATGAAGACGAATAAATGCTCGACACCGAGCAGAAAAACGTGCGGAGAAAAGTTAAGCGCAACGCTGCCAAAGAAACTGCCATAAGCTCACATAGTTTCACTATCATCTGTCATATGTCCACGGGGTTTTTGTCGAAATATATCTGCAATGTTTCGAAAGAAAGGTGCACCGTTTCAGTCGAGGTAGTTAGAGCAAGTAGATAAATGACGGCAATAAAGTATATGAGGAAAAAATTGTGGAGAGACCGGGGTCAGTTACCGGTAAGATAGAATGAGATCCATAATAAAAAGGTAATAAGAATTTTTCTTACTTATCAAATGTAAGATAAACTTTCAAAAGTTGAAATACTGAAAATTAAATATTTAAGTGTCCCTGCACAAGGGAGAATGATCCACAATCATGGTGCTTTCCACATTTTTTTGTTCGTGAAACTATGAATGGAATATTAATCATCTGTCTTAATGGAACAGAATATAGAAAAATTTACCTCCCATCTACTTTATCACTCTCTTGGATGACATTACAGCTACTGAGGTATGAGTATACTGACTAGAGGCACTAAATAAAGTATTTCCTTGTGGAGTGCTGAGGCAAGTGTTAATCATAGATTAATTGGGCTACACTAACTAGGAAGTTTTTCACTTACAGCATTATGATGGTTCTAACAATGATGATGTAAGTGATGAAAGCAAGATCAAAGTAGTTCACTTCTCATCCTGCCTAGTAAGCCTCATTCTCCCTACTTACTCTTGGTAGCTTATGTTGGAGGGGGTGAGGTAACAACATATCATGAAAAAATTTGAAATCTTCTATTAATTTACGAATCAGTGGTTAAATTCTCATCATAAGTACAAATCTACTGCGGATAAGCCCTGATTTTCGTCAATGTTTTTTCTCTAAAACTGCTTTCTATTCCTCACCCTTCCTTATCTCTGTCGTGTGTATGTAGTATTCCTTGTTCGACTCTTCCCCTACCGATATCGCACTAGTTAACAGAATAAATCAATTCAATAAATTAGGAATGCATCTCTAAAGCATTAGAAATTGTTTTTCCATCCAAGAAATTCATGAGTACAATCGAAACGGGACCATACTGTTCAACCGGTGGGGTTATTCGTTCCAGCCTACAAATTTAAGCTCGGTATATCTGCGGTGTTCAAAACAGCAGGTATTCGATCGCTTCGAAAATTTTGGTTTTTTACTCGCAACCTCATTTTTGGAAGCATGGAGGTACCCGCAACCTAAGCCTTTGACGATTTTTTTAATGGAGAAGAAGTAGGGCGGATAGGGGCGAATGAGGATACAGGCGGTGCGTGAGGGAGGCAGATTTATGCTCTGCTTCGGAAACAGAACGGAGGCGTTCGATGGAATTTTCTCGTTTGAACACGCTCTGGCTCTTACGGTAGCAATGGCTGATCATTCATTGGCCATTATGTGCCTTGTATAAGTTATTTCCGTTCAAATGGTTCCAAAAAAAGCAACATCCGGAAACGGAAATGAAAGTATACATCACCGCAGGCTTCAATTTTAATGAACTTTCGTCAGTTAATTGAAAAGATTAGGTTATTTAGTTAAGAATTAGTAAGTTACGAAGAAAAGTAAAAAACATAAGTTTCTTAAATAATTCAAATACGTTCTTCGTATTTTCCACAAATGTATTTACAAATTTGAGGGAAATACGAGTATGCATTAGAATAATTTTAGATGGCGTTCTACAATATTAGGCCAGAACACCTGGAGTTTATATTTATCTTAAAATTCACGAAAAGACCATTTGGTAAATAGGAGGTGCAATGATATACCTGACGTTACCGATTGGGTTCTTTTATAATGTATGGGAGTAGTCAAGAAAGAGGTGATGGAAATTTAATTTATGATAAAAAGTTTGATCGCAACTTATATTGCAGCAACTAAAATAATATTGAGTGCAAAATCATTCTTAAAACATGTATGGTAGTCGTAACACAAGTAATTTATGTGATTTAATATCAGTTCAAAAACATCTGTCGCATTACATCCTTTTAGAACAAATTCCCTTCCTTTTGAAGTAATACGATGATTCACTAGTATCGTGCGACTGACATACCCCTGATACTTCGGCCAATCCAATAATGAGTGTTAATTAAGATAAATCGATGCCAGGACAAGTCGTTTAAAAAAATCATTCCTTCCGCGAATGATACGCGATAATCATAGACTAAAAACGCAGGAAAACGGCTGGTGTTTGAACACCAGCCGAAAGGGTTTAGAAAAGTTTAAACGCCGAAAGGTGGCTTGTTTATCAGAATAGACTTGAATGAAATAAGGAGAAAGTGTGTGGGTGTGGTCGTAATTTTGACCTATTGCCTTCTCAAAACTTCATTACGAGTACAATGAAGAAATTTAGAATTTTATCAATCTGATGTCTCTCACATACATACACATGATAAAACGTTAATTAATTATATTTTTCACGTGCCTAATCGCTAAGGCAAATAAAAAGCCAATTATTGAACACTTCCTACAATAGAGTGGTGTAGTAGTAGTATTGTTGTAAGTATTTTGACAGTTTTGCTCATTTTTCTCATGGGATCCTACTGATGATGGAAACCGGGACCGCTTTCACCAAAACCGAACGTGTTGCCCACTTGGCTATTTGGGATCACCAACAATCTTTTATCACGTTGTTTCAATACGAAAAGAAAACCTAGTAAATCATTATCTTTGGAAATATTGGATTCGAACTCATTTCATAGATTATGCATTTTGCTAATGAATGTATCATGGCTGAACAGTTGTTAAACAGAACAAAGTTTCAAAAAACAACACAATAACTTTTACTATCCACATATAGTGTATCAGCGGCGACTAGTTTCGGCAAGTAATAGCCATCTACAAGCCAAGGAAAATAGAAGGAAGAAAAGCCTATCTACTCCTCCCTCTTTCCTTGGCTTGAAGGTGGTTATTACTTGCCGAAACTAAAGTAACCGTGTTGTTACTTTAGTTACTTAAACTTACTGTGTTGTTTTTTAAAACCTTGTTTTATTGAACAATATTTCGATTATGTCGGAATTCCGCAAAATCACGGCCTCCTCCTTAAAATGACATCATAGCTGATTATTTTCAGAGATTTCCAATAATTCTGAGATATTTAAATATATTTATTATCAATCATCTACTATAATACATTTATCATTAATTGTATACTCAACTTAGATTCTTTATTCCATAGAATGATTACTTTTTCATAATCTAGCGGAGTTAAAAAAAAATAAAATACTTAACTCATTTGGTTTTTAATAACCACTCACGTTACTATTTATAAACTTATTATTTGATATATTTTCTAAAAAAAATTCCACTTTAAACCTCCAAAAAATACCTATTCTGTTCAAAAGCTTCCGTACCTTTCCTATCAAAATATCGCATGACCTCGGGAGGTTACGCGGTACATTTCGTTCGCTCTCGCGGAATTCCTTCCGAGGGATGAAGATATTGGAATTCGTCCATATGAGAGAAATGGGCGAATGGTTAAACCGCCGATATCGGATACGTTGGCCAATCGGAGTTCCGCAGCTAGTTTCAGACCTTCCTGAGTTTGAAGGGAAGCTATCTTCGAAGACTGTTTGCGGCCATGGAGATGGGAAGAGATAGTTGACAAAACAGAGCAAACACCGGAGGGAAGAATTTTCTTTTCTCGGAATGGAGAATGAGGGAAAAGAATGAAGCTGCACCTTTGCAAATAACATTCTTTCTTTCGCGAGTGAATAGGCACGCCCGCTTTGGGAAATCTCTTGAGGGAATGACCTTTATTTCCGGGGCATCCCAAGTCCCAAAAACTGCGATGAAAAATTTAGAGAAAGGGTACGTGTAGGAAAATGCACGTTTCGTAAAATATGCAGATGATTCTTTGTTAGCGTCTTAAAAACGCATCAACCTTTTACGAGAATATGGTTCGTTCCAGAGTGACCTATGTAGATGAGATTTAAACTCGGGTAATTGTTCCGCTTGTTTATTATTACTCGAAGGCTCGTCAAATTACGAAGAAAAGTGTTTTAAACGAACTCTGTGATACTCTTAGAGAACTCTCTTCTCCCATGCTTCTCACAGAATGCTTTGAAATAAAGATAGAAATTCCCCCTACAGCGTTTTTAGCATTGTTTCGAGAAGAAACTTTTATGTTAATATCATCTCATTTATCACAGAATGAAATATATCCTCTTTAAGGAGCTCTTTATCAACAATGAAATCTATTTTTTCTAATTTAAATACCTGAAAATTGGTAGAAATAAATCTCATCTATCTGGGTGAAGTGGAACAGTCACTTATGAAATATTTCCTCTCTTTCTATACTAGATGGAAACTGTATTCAAACAAAAACGGTGGAGCTACTTAGAAAAAATTATCCCATAATACGTGTTTTTCTCCTTAAATGATACAAGTAAGATAAAATCCGAGATGATGTTGTGGAACGATTTCTATTGTCAATTCTATATATATGTCTATGCGTTCTCATCTCTGGATAAGGACGTAGACATGTAATCGTTATTATATATACATTTATTATTCTTCTGCAGCATTCTTTAATTACATTTTAAATCACACTATATATAATAAAATAATTAACATAACTGTGAATTATAATGATGTTCATTCTTTATGAATGCTTATCTGTGGCTCGTTTAGCCTCTAAAACCCGTTGAGATGAATTTTGGAATCAATGTATTAGCATGCAGTAAATAGACACTTACTGCAATGAGCTCTAAACACTTATTGAATCGCTAAAATCCCCGTGGAACCATTTAATCACCATAATTGATGGACAATACCTAATTCCGGAATAAATGTAAAGATGAAAGATTAGTATAATCGATATGAGAAGGCGTGACTTCGTGGAAAACCATTTGCATCTTATCTTGATGCTATAATCTTCAGGGGGAAAAATACCCTTAAGGGTAATAGCATAGCTATTGAAATGTATCGTAGATTTAGTGTTTCTAAGTAAGTCGGTAATTCGGGCCTTTCTGTAGTCCGAAAACCGGTGGCAAAGAGGTACTGATCGCTGTATTGGAAATATTTAAGCTCAAAACTACATATTTCTATAACCTATTGCCTTCCATCACTCTCAGTAAACATTTGGGCGACATTTACACGGAGGTAGCAATTACTTTACATTCCGTGGATGCTCAAGGGCCATAAATTCCAAATTTTTAATGACGCAACTGATATCGACTAAGATCGCGAGAATCAAGGATGGGGATGATAAAAAAAATTATCGGAGACGGATAAGTCTATGGAACGGATTAAGTCGTCCTATAGGGAGGGGATGAGGGAAGAATGGGGAGTAGTTTGGGAAGGGGATGAGGTGCGGGACGATTCCATATCGACCACCATTTTGAGCGACCTAGCAGCTTAAGAGTATGGAGGGATCGGGTTCCGAGGGGAGGGTGGGAAGTTGACAGAAGGGGATGAACCTCAGTGATGGAAAAGAGACGCACAAAGAAAAGGTTAAATATAAAGGGTTACAATAGGGGTTCATGAAAGGGGGAGGGTCTTTCAGCATGCGACGGAGTTCTTTAGGGACCAGATATTAATTTTATTCTCGAGAGCGACATCTAAGGCATGTATATATACCATTATATTCCGAAGAGTGTCGAATTTTTTCTTCGTGCTTGAATGAATTATCCACGTTTACTTACGAATCTGGTCTCAACCTTACGAACTGTAGTTAGATCCAGAGCGACATACTAATTAGAAGATTATAATATGTTGAAAAATCTTAAAAAAAGAATTATTATTTATCATCTAATGGATGATGCAATTTAAAATACATCCTTAATAAATGGGACAAAAATAGCACTATGCAAGCCGGAAAATAATTTAATTAACTTAATTTACGTGTGAGATTTAAATTACCGAAGAGAAATAGATATCTAAAAGAATAAGAAACTCAGAGTTGTACTCAATGTATACCAAAAGGTTCAAGTGTGTACGGGAAACTAGAAGCAGTAGTATTGTGTATTTAAAACGTTTGTCACTTAGTATTTAGTAAGTTATTTCATCGAAAGAGATGAATTATAATTTTCTAAAGTCTAAATAGGTATAAAAATTCTTCAGTCAAAAGAAAAAAGATGATAGTGAATGAATATCACAATTTGATGCAAGGAGACTAAAATCCTTTGTAGAAGTATATTTATATGAAATTATATTTTAATTTGTGTATGTATGATGTATCTTTAGAGAAGACTAATTCGCTAACTGATTCTATCATAGAATTCTAAATGATTTTAACATTTATACAAATATTTTCGCATAAAAAATTGGAAACCAAACAGAATCTAGATAAATAGAAAAAAACGTAAACGTAAATAATGATGTAAATGGAATGAAATAATTATCATAAATAATCAAAGCGTATTAAATCGCAACATAAACGGTATGGGATTAAAAATAGGGATATGGGAAATTAAGGAACAAATAAAATCTTAAAAGATTTTTGGATATTGATTCTACAAATATGCATTTTTGTAATGGAGGATAGGTTTTGGGAGAAAAGGGTCGAGGATTTAAGTGGAGTTTTTTAAATGTGAGATGTTGTTATATTATCAAGAGCTGAGAGTGTTATATAAATTTGCCTTCGGAAGAAGGAAATAAATCTGACAAAGCATAAGGAATAAATTACTTTTACGAGAAATATTGGATTCAATATTTAGTGAGATAAAAGTTGTAAGTAAAGAGTGAGAAACATTTTAAATTAAAAATAATCCTCTGATAGTGGTTATAACGTTTAGCATTTTATAAATAGACAATGAATGAATTATGATTCGTAAAACTACTTCAAAAGTTATAACACGATAACCAACACGGAAACAGAAATGGTAAAGAGGTTCTCGAAAATCAATGTCAAAGGAATGTGTTCACAGAAACCTTATCAGCAGGAGAAAAGTACCAAATACAACCTCCGAGAAGCAAAAGTAGGCAATGTACGGAAAATTGGCAAATTCGACGTTCGGGGACATCGCTGACTAGGAATTCCAATTTTTTTCTCCTCCTTAAGAAGACGGAGGAATCTGTTCGAACGGTAAAGAAGATAAAGTAAGCGTATTGGAGTTTGAAAAGAGAGGAAATCAGGACAGAGGAACGGGATTAAGGGGAGGAAGTCGACACTACAGATGGATGATGCACATTTTCCGAGAGAAAGCCGAAAAGAAAGGCGACAGAAAAGGTCGCGGAAGGATCTATTCGCTGAATCTCTTTTCCAGTCGAAGAATCAGAGGAGAAATTTGGGAGAGAATTATGATGAAAGGATCTCTAGAAATTGATTCAGCCTCCATCCTTACATCTCTCTCGTGCTGTTTCAACTCCGCATATCCTCGATTTTCTATTCATCTCTCTTTTCTTGCTTTATCTTTCGTAATCCACGCTTGGAGGATTCGACATATTTCCTTTGATCTTGTCGTCAAGCAAATCCATCGGAATATTTGCTCTTTCTTTCTAATTTAGACTTTTAACTCTTCTCTGATTTTATACGAGATTTTTCACAAAGTCTGTCTTAATGTTGCTTTTTTAATTAGAACTTCTTTTGAGAATCGCACTATTTTGATATTTCTTGTAAAAGTATCCATCAGTCTAATAAAAAGGTTAATGAAATGGATTTTGATACATAGATATTTGATAAGTACGATAATTTAAGATAAATATATTTAATAATTAATATAATTTTATAGAATAAACGAGGCACCAATAAACCATCAAGAAACAAAATTCTTTCTTTGATGGGTTTTTGGTGGTTTGTTTGCTCTATATTTCAACCATCAGCGGCTTTCCATTATTATAAGAAAATCTGATGTGGCCAGCACATGACTTTCTCCATATATAAGGTGTAAATATTTATCTTCGACAGTATTTTCAAACTCTAGATTCGATCTAAACTTGGAAGATACATACAAATACATTTTTTGTAATTTTTGTAGATAACTGTATATACCTAAACATCAGATTAATGGAGGAATTTTGCAAAAACGGAAACCAGCTTCGAATAATAAAGCTTGACTTCTAGTTAACCGATTTACTCCAAAAACTAATAAACTCTAACGACACCAATCAAAGTGCTATATATGAAATTTGGTATTGATAAAATAAATAGTTTTTATGTTACAGTGCCCACAATGTACATAATCAGCAACTTCCGGTTTATCAGTATTTCAAAAATTACTCCTAAACAATCAGTGATAAAAAATATGTTTCATACAAAACTTATAATAAAATACATTTTATAAAACTTTCATAATTAATAATATATACCTAAATATCATATTTATGGAGGTGTTTTGCAAAAACGGAAATTTGCTTCGAAGAATAAATCTCAACTTTCGGTTTACTGATTTACTCCAAAACCTAATCAACTCTAACAACACTAACCAAAGTCATATGTACGAAATTTGGTGTTGATAAGACAAATGGTTTTTATGATAGAGTGCCCACAAAGTACATAGTCCGGTTTATCAGTATTTCACAAATAACTCCTAACCAATCAGTGATGCTAACATATGTTTCACACAAAATTTATAGTAAATTACATTTCCTTAAACTTTTATTCCTAGTAGTATATACTAGAGAACAGCAATGGTTAACCGTTTCGACCCGCGTCCTCAGAGCGCCTACGAGCCTGGGTCTATTCGATGACGTAGGCAAAGGGTGTAGGTAACGGTAAATGGCACACGGGTCCTGCTTTACTCGAAGGGAACACGAGTACTCAAACACCCACGCGGGTCTGGACGGGTTGAAGAGACTCAAAATGAATCAATTGACCCGCCTTGAATCGGTTCCTCTGTCTTACTCGTCCCTCGCCGCGGTACTCAAAGAAAACCTGCTTATATGTGGAAGGCGTTGTAATTTAGCGATGGTTCTTGCGCAGAGTGGTTTACATGTTGTTTTTTTTCCCTATTTGCGATATTTTGTTGATTTTTTTAATGTTAGATATTGATAAATAAAAATATATCTCTGAAAATTGGTTCACTTATTACAAACAGAGAAGAAGTGTATATTGCTTGTAAGATTACTTTAACTTGAATACATATTTCTACGATCGCGATATACTATTGTGGTGGAGAGAAAATTCGCAAAATTTTCCTGCACTCGGCGAAGTAGCGAGAAAGGTTTTAAGTGTACCTGCAACCAGTGCCAGTAGTGAAAGAAATTTTAGCAAGGCGGGAATAGTTGTGATGGAGCGGAGATCTCGCCTTCATTCACAAACCGTAAACGATTTGTTATTAGTTAATAATAATGCTTTTAAAATTTAATATTTATTTCCAAATAAATTATTTTCTTTATGTGAGAAACGCTTTTCATTGGAACGTAACAGTAATGCCTATTATTTAGCGTTATTGTTTACCAATAGAATTTGATCATAGACATTCACGTAGATGCAGTAGTTATTCACAATTCAGTGAAGTTAGATATCACACGTCTCCATTGGTTGAATTGAAGGTGAAATTCTTTGAATCTCCTCAAAATGATAAGAAAAATAAATAGATTAGTAAGCATTTAAAATTTTATTTTTTCCTGATAGACATCGATTTATATCAAAAATACGTAAGTGATTTTCATTTATTCTTTTCTTATTATAAAAACGGAATTTTTCTTTGATTGATACTTTGCAGCCATTACGAAATGCGCAAAAAAGACGTTCAATCCGATCGTTCATTCTCATTTCGTCTATTCTCGTCTACATTAATGGAAATAATTATAAAAAAATTCAGTTCTGCCTTTCCAGATGAATTCACAGTGAGAATACTAATATAGTTGTGTGTAAAAAAGAGAGCACGAACGTCAAGGCTACATCAATCAAATAACAATTATTTCAATATCCTTTCAGATATCCCGTAACGAAAGAAAGCCTTCGCTTTTGAATCGCGCGCGTACGTCAAAGACGATGATGACGTTACGGGTTCGACTGATTCAAACGGTGCGAGTTGGCTCAAACCGTATTTTGGCGGTTACGGGTCGACTCGTAACCCGTCCTTTTTGGGGACGGGTTGACCATACGGGTCAAAACTACTCATTTGCCGATCTCTAGTATATACCTAAGTATCATATTTATGGAGCCATTTTGCAAAAACGGAAATTTGCTTCGAAGAATAAAGCTCGACTTCCGGTTAACCGATTTACTCCAAAAACTAATCAACTCTGACAACACCAACCACAGTTCAATATATGAAGTTTGGTATTGATACGACTAATGTTTTTTACGTTAGAGCGCCCACAAGCACACACATACTTACAGACACCCACACACAGACATCATTCCGAAAATGGTAAAAACGTATTCCAGGGACCAAAAAACATGTATTTCTGTTGAAATCTCGATGTCGATTTTTTTCATGAAAACAATACTTTCTCTATACTACGTATATGGAGAAAGTGATGACTTTAGATAAGGATATTTAATAATCAAGATAATGTTCGATATATGAATTTCGGAACAGGTGATAACTGTATCGTAAATAATGCACAATTGATCCACTGAAATAATTATTCTTGACCTTTTACAGAATACATGATGAAGAGTGCTTGACGCTCGAATAAATGCTATATGTATAAAGGTAAAAATATCGTCTTATAAAAAATGGCAACATCTAATCAAATAAATACCTCTTTACACCATTATACTTAATGAATAATACCTAAGGTAAAAATGATAACTAGTCCATGTTTCGGATGGATTACTTTTCCTAAAATTCTGGAAGGCATAAAATCGATTGGGTAGAGTTCGCTGAACTTCGATCTCTGACCTTTTGATAGATTGCAAAGTAAATATAAAGGGCTTCAGTTAGATGAAAGAGGATTTAAACTAAGATTTGTTTACTCAATAAAATAAAAAAAGAATGTTCTCGGAAAACGTTACGGTTATTGCACTCCTTCCCTTTTACTTGGGCCAGTCTCAAAGTGCGAGAAAAGTCAAGGAGATTGATGCTAAGACAATTCGTTTCAAGAATTTTTTCCTGCGAAAGATAAAATACAGTAACCCATTAAGGAAATAGAATCGCGTTGTATCCAAGCACTGCAGCACACAGAAAGACGGACGCAGGGTAGAAATTTAGATGTAAACATGTTCATGTTAAGGAGTGATAAAATAACCAATATTTCGAAAATGGTACAGTGATATGGCGTTTGTGTAAAATAGTACTGATTACGTACCGTACATAATAATTAGGAAATGTTTGGTAGATGTCTAAGATTAACTATAGAAATCATAATATATAAATCGATCTTTCTTGGAAATAACAGAGGAATGAATGAAATGTAATTTCCTTGGTGTATGATCGATAATATACTAGAATTGTTATCTAATTGCACGAAAACAAGAAATATTTGAGTTTTCTGCTCATTAAGCATTTTTATGCACAAAGATGTGAAGGTACTACATCATGTGCTAGTTAAATCCCAGTCTCATTATTGGATACTCCCGATTTACTCATCAATTCGCCATTCACTTCCCTCAAAACATGCTCCGTGAAATCCAACATTTATATCCTTTCGTATTTTTTTCCATTCTAGCCTTAATGATAGCGCAACTATTCTGAAAAACCGCTTGTCATCTTGTCTCTCAATTTATCATTCCATTCACTTGTTTCCTTAGCCCATTATTTATTGGAGACATCATCCGACTCCCTCTTGAATATCTATTCCCTGCCCACACTTTAATCTCTCTTTATTTTACCATCCATCCGCGTTTCTTTTCCTCTTCATTCTTTATTCATACCCCCGTCTTCCTCGAAGTCCTACTTCCACTTCCTGTCGTTTATCGACTCCTTCCTGCATTTCCCCCTTACAGTGTGCCATCACTCTCAATAAGATATCGCGAGTGTGCGGCGAAGACTTCATAGAGTAGTATGTCACCAACGCCTAGAAGCCAAGGGACCTGCGGTTGAGTGAGTTGGTGTCACTCGCGTCCTTGCCCTAAATTTTTGCGTTGATGAGTATGAGACGCTGCAAGCGGCACCTCCCGTAACTTGGGGCAAATAGGAGAAGATTCCGTCGACTGCAGGCGGCGCAGCTACTTTCAGGGATCAGCTTCTGAGTGACAAAGGTATTCTACCTAAAAGGCTTTTGAAATCTTTCGACTTCCGTTATTTAGGGTTTTACTCCAATGGCACCAAAAACTAAACAGGACTCTCTCTTTCTCTGACCGAATCACTGATTTATCATGTAAAGAGTAAAGAAAGAAATATTTGAACACGGCTGTTAATGAGTTAGAGGCTTAAAATATCTAAAAGCCGTCTTTGTCGGTGATCCTCCTCTTACTTCCCGGTATTCGAAGAAAGGAAGAAAGGAATGCCGCACTTTTATTGTACCCAAAGTTTCCAACGGCGATGCCTCCGCCCTCAGGTGTCGTAACTAACTGATTTATCATATCGAAGAAATAATTATTTTTTTGAAAACCGTTGCCAAAATCATTACCGTTGTTATATTTAGCGAGATATCATAAAAGTTTGTACTAATGATACTTTACACCGTAAATCGAAACAATAGAGATAAAAAAACATTAATCTGACATACATGACTATAATTGCCAACTTCTACTCCCAGTGAGATTTCAAAAATGATGTTAGATAAGAAAAATTAAAAAGGACCCACTTTTCATTGGGAGACTTGATCCTATTTTATGTAATTTTGCTTTTGAATAATCTCAGACACACAAACCAAAAGAGCACGACTAATTTTGATGCATTAACGTAAAGGAAAGGATTGGAGAAAAGTAGTTCCTTTTTAATTCTCCCGCCATCATGGAATTTGACGTAATAACCCGTTATTTAGTCGATTTAATTTAAATTTCGATATAGCCTTCTTAAAGTTGTAACTGCATCAATGGAATCTTCCTGAAGCAACATTAATTTAATTTTCTTTGAGAGTTTTTACATAGAGTTCAGTAAATTAACGAAGTTATTTACATTTATGAAGACAATTTTCTTGTTTATCTTAATTAGCGATTTGTTTCATTGAATAACAGAAAGAATAAGAAGGACAAATATACAAATGTATAGTAAATATTCTTATTGTTTCAGAAGTATCTACTCAGAATTCTCACTTTTTCAAGAATGCCCTTACTATCATAACAATTAGAGAAATTAATACGTGTTCCCTTAATGAAGAAGCTGATTGTAGGTGTCAATAGATGATAATTACCATTATCAACAGTTTCTTTAGTCAAATTAAAAATTTACTTAAATAATGAGTTTTCTGTTCCATTTGTTTTTAGTAATGCTATGATGCAAAAGCCAGCATCATTTTCATTACGCAAAGGAATTTTGTATTAGTTCGCTTAACTGATAAATGCCACTTTCAAAGTTGAATGTGCTGTCGGTGAGAGATACGGTAGACATGAGTGTCGTAAATTTCATTTGAAAGGGCGAGTGGACACGATAAGAACGAATTTAACGATTTCACCCGCATCGACTTTAGTTTTCTTTTTCACCGTTGCGAAGGACCGTCATGGTCTTACTAAAGAGAACATCTCATTATTCCAGTCTATGAGTAAAGCTAGGAAAAGACTGACGACAAAAGGAGCCTATATATCCTTAATGCTCAATTCATATAGGAAACGAGATGAATCACATCCGATTATGATTTCTATTAGTAGAGAATTTATATCAATTTCAACTACTAGATTTGGTATCCTTATTCGATCTTAAGGCATGGAACATTCGTTACTCTTTTTACAAATTTCCTTATGTATAATCCTAAAACACATGGGGACAGCTACTGTTTTCCCATTATATTGTCTTCGAAAATAATTTCTTTGACTGAAAATTTATAAACAGGGTCACTCGTAATCAGAGGTATTACTATAAATTTGAAGCCATATAATAATAATAATAATAATAATAATAAATCGTCTTTATTTAGGCCATAAACATATCTTATTAGATCTTATTATATTTAAGAATATATTGATTATAATGAAATTTCATCAAAGGAGCAAAATGAAAATATGTTTTAAAAAGATTAAGAATTACGAATGGAGCATCAAAAGATTAACCGCACAAGGGCTTCAACGTAAAACATAAGGCCTGTATTTTTTCTACTTAAATACGGACATCACGGTTCATTATCAAGATCGAGGTACATTTTGTCTTCCCTCTTTAGCTTAAAAAGCAAAGAATCCTAGGAACCCTTATTGAGGAAAGTTTCCGGAATAAAAATGTTTCCCTTGAAGGGGATAGCATATTAGCTTTCTCGTATGGTTCGTATGAATTTCTCAAAGAAAATATGACGCCCTAAAGTCACATAAGCATTTTTAAATTATTTATACGTTAAACACTGACATGCCTTACTTCTTTGGAGGACAAAGCGACCTTCAATTAATTATTTTTAATTATAATCACGCATATGGGAATATTATACACAATGAATGTATTTTTGAAGTGGTTTTATAATGATTACCAAATTTCAAAAGTCAGGGGTCTGTAACATGAGAATTTTCTTAACCTTTCCCTGTTATTATATCCCAAATTGACTTGATAGGCATCGGTTCTGTCACCATACGTTGCTAGATCTCATTTGGAAGGCTCCTCCCATTAAGGATTCCCTTTAAGGTGCGTTATCTGCCCGTAAAAAAGACAGGCAGAAATGTTATTCCTATTTTTATGCACAGGGACCAAAGAGAAATGAAATTCCTTCCTTCCTTTACATGCCATGCTACTTTTATCTTGCCAAATTTACAGCACTGTGTTATGAATTGGAAGCCCTTATGAAAGGAATGCCCATGAAATTCTGTTAAGTAAATTTTCTCAGATTAAAATGTGGCAGGATACAGCATAATATAATTATATTATAAGGCATTCATTTATTAGATATTACCATATTTGTACGACTTTTTCTTAGACTTACAAATGTAATCGTGCGTGAAGAATCATGCACCGGCAATACGTCTCAACTGAATCAAGCTATCACGGAGGAATTCAATGAGGCAGCAAGAACCTGAATTTGGAAATAATTTTAGACGTTCTGAGAATGAGTTGATGTAATTCAAGATATTCATATCATTGGTTTCGAAGTCGATGACACAATTCTTCTTTAAAAGAACGAGGAGAAAACAAATTGTGCGTAGTTGTAGTTTGTGTGTAGTTGGCTTAGGGATATTCATATGAAATATATAAATCTAAAGTTGATTACAAATTTATAAATCTTAAATTTGTTATAAATATATATATATATCTGAAGTATATTAAAAATTTATAAATCTAAAATTTAATATATAGGTGAAAAATAGTGAATTGACTGGGACTATTAGGCTGGGATATTTTTCACCTCTCTATAACTTTGGTTTAAGCTGCACACTTTCATGTGAAAAGCCAATACTTACTTTCCATCATTTCTACAATTTATTATAAAATATGTAAATCTAAAGTTTATAACATAAAATAAATCGCAAAAAAATTTAAAAAACATCATAAGCGTGTTAATATCATTGAGAAAATCATAGAATTAGAAATAATTAATCGATTAATCTTTTCCAGAAAGTATCTAACATTTCTCGGTCAGTAAGGAGACGGTTGCATCAACCATAAATCCAGTCACAGTAATGCAACAACTTGATAGGCATGGGAAACAGACGTCAAAGATCTAATATAAGAACGTGGAAAGTAAGAAAAACCGTAAATCAGAGAGCTATCTCCCCTCTGGTGTCACGAATCCATTGGCCACGTGAAACATCATAGGGAAGCTGCCATTATTAAAGGAGAGGATCCGAGAGAGGGACTTGGAAAATGTCTAAGATAGGAAAAAAGGAGACGCAAGCGATGTAGAACGGGTGCCAAGGAAGTTTGGGATACGAGAGACATGAAAAAGATTGATGGATTCCGTAAGATGTTGTAACTTGAGAGTGAGTTAGGTTGCGATGGATGATATTTGAGGTGGAGCAAACGATGAGAGAAGATCGTGCGTTGAGAAAAGGTAAATACCAACAAGTCTGACCTTAAAGCAATGTAAAGATATATCGCTCTGAAATTGAGTGCGAGTGAAATGATATAAAACGGTATTTGACTTGTATTTTTAAGGAGCTCTGTGCTCCTTCTGAGTTCATGCTGGCTAAGCTCAAGATTTATTCATAAATACGCTGATGTAAAACGTTTTTGCAATTTCCATGAAGGTTGCAATAAGCAAACCTGGAAAGCGATGGAAATATTTAAATATGTGGTATCGATTGATAAGAATACACAAATAAGAGAAATGTGCCCAACCTATAGATTAAAAGATTCAGAACCTTCCAATTCCTGATTTCAGATGGAATTTTATGATGAAGTTTGTTTCATGTCTTCTTGCGTCGATAATCTTACTAATGGATTCCTTAACCCTCATATAGATTCTCTGCGCCTTTGTGGCGCTCGTGGTTTTTAAAATGCTTTAAATATTGCCCAATCCCATGGATCTTGCTGTAACTTTCAGTAGTCTATTTTTTCAGCATTCTTAGTCCATAAGATTAATTTTGCGGGCCTAGTGTGTATAGCTTTCATTTTATAGGCCTTTAATGGGAAAAGTTACGTTGTTGGATTTTCGGCGCCGCTGCGGCTACGCGAGTTTTCTCGTCGCTATGTCGGTCTGTCAATACTTATTTAATAGTTCTTATTTTACGCATGAAATGGTATATTATATTTATAATCATAATATTTAGACGATGAAGCTTTCTAAATCATTTAAAATTGTTTAACATAGGGCCAAGTTTGCTATGCCAAATTTCTTTCATCTGTTGTTCAAGATCATAAATTTTTCTTTTTTACAATGTGCTTTACAAAACTTCATCTAAATACAATAATAGATTTTAGAAATTCGTGGCTAGCCTAAGGGTGATATTTCTATGGCCTTTATCATTATTTGACAGCAAACGGAAAAGAATGCAGTGTTAAAGGTTTTTATTTATAACTTCTGTAATAATGAGTTCAATCGAACAAAACACAGTTAAAAATAAAGAATATAGAAGTTAGTAGCATTATCAATAAAATAACTTGCTAAGAAGAGCCGAATTTGGAAGATAAAGACAAAGAATACCGCAGCGCCTCTGCGGCGCCGAAAATCCAACGACGTAAATAAATTTGTAAATCCATATGAGGGTTAAGATTACGGTCGCGCGTTATACTCGAAAGAGAGGCAAGGAAGGATTAGATTGCTGTGATTGATATTTGATTGAGTGGAATATCTAGATAAGACTTTTCTCGGTCCCCTAAGACATATCACTTTCGTTTACTACTTAAATCAAATTCATTTTGAGTCATGTGTGAAAATTTTTAGTGTTACACTTCAGATAAATCAAACATAGCTAACTAGTGACCAATGAAATCATATATAACTTAATTTATTCGTTGGATAACTGAAACACCCGAAAAAGGATTAGTAATATATTTCCTACTTCAATTCCAGTTGGATGATCTCAGCTTACTTCATCGTATGGTTTTGGATAAATTACAATTTTAGATCTCAGATAGTAACTTAGTACAATCTTATAAGTGTCATTTCCATCAAATGAGTTTAACACTATTCTGTTTCAATACTTATAGCTCCGAAATTGAAGTCTTTTGAAAAAAAACTTAGGTTATAGTAAATTGATATGCTTTGTGTAATATAAATGTACTAATCTTTGCATCGTGTCCTATTCTTCCCTCCATACGTAGGGCAAATAGGACCGTATAGCCACATCGAGAAATCGTTCCAGGACCGTAAAATTGAAAGCCATCAGGCTGAAAATCACAATAAAAACTGAATAGGTATTAGGTCTTCCGTTGGTTATGGTTTTAAACTTTTTCGAACAGGTCGAGAAATGGACGATATATATTTACTATCCCTTTTGACCCATATTCCAGTAAATTGTATACACAGTATGTCTAAAAGACTATTACATTCCAATGAAGAACGATGACGAAGAAAATGCGGAGACTAATTTTGAGAAATTTGCTGAAGTATGAAATTGAAATAGTTACTCATACAGGTTTGGTCACACTCTCGTTACTGGTTAGAGTACGACAATATATGTTCGAATAAATATCAAGCACGATGAATCGCCATCTAGCGATCACAGTACTGTTCAATAACACAACGCTCTCAATCATAGATTTCATTAGTTTGAAATATCACGAGACAATACAATCATTTTACTATTCACCAATTATTGGAAATGGAACCACAGTTGAATCATTTATTTTTACAAAGACATTATGAAGGTCACCATTAGATTCACTTAAATAAATTTAATAAATAAAATCTTATCTGGGCTAAAAACCAACATGTATCTGGTTGGACGAAATAAATCTAGTTGTAAAACCATTCAGTTTGATGATAGATAGACGTTAAATGACAATATTGATTATTCATAGTGACAAATGCAATCGAAGTGTTGAGTGCCGTTAATCATATTTCAGCAATTAAGTTAATATACCGTATAAGCATGATTGGAATTATTTAGGGAATATTCCCTAAATAATGTTTTTTTAATACAGTATAATACTAAGTTTAGTAATATAATAATATTACACAGTTTAGAAATACATTATAGGGGTAACAGTATTTACAAGAGAAAATTTTTTACTCACCTGAGAATCCGCAACAGGAGCGAAAGACTTGGCCATCACCCAGATGGCTACCACAACCATTGGTACACCTGCAAATAAAACAGAGCATCTCAGTGCATCGAGAAGCAGTTCCAAAAATAGATTCTAGATACACAACAGGAATCACCCGGTAAAACTTCGGCTTGAAATTGCTAGTTCTAAACTAGCAAGGTTGCCCGTTGTAATTTAACGGGGGAAAAAGAGTGATGAAATATGATGTACGTAAATTTGTCGTATAATATATCCATTGTTGAAATATTCATGAATCCATGTCACCAGAAACTACTCATATTCATTTTCCGAAAAGTATCAATCTTAACCTCCTTCAATTTTTAACCAATCTAATAACCCATAGTGTAACTTTTTAGTTATGATCTGCAACTTTTGATCAAGCTTCAGTAACCCGATTAAAGCGTTTCCAATAGGACAAAGGAGGTTTTACTTTTAATTTTCTAATATTTTTTCAATAAAATAAAATATGGAATAGTAAGATTTTATAGCGAATATATAGAACAATTTAAAAATACACTTTATTCATATACTCAAAAAATTTCTTTTAACTTAAAAAAATGATTCCAAAATTCACACGGTGAATAAAGCCGCATTAAACGAATCTTAATTATCATACACGATTACGTTTCTATTCAAAACTATACGGTACACTATACTCGTAACTATATAGTATAGATTGTTGTTCTTACAAATGAGGTTACATACGACCGTTGTGGCTTTTGAATGGCACCGACAAGCTCAACCCTTCCTATATAGGGAATGCATAGTAAATTATTTGTGGAATAAACTTTTAATTTTGTACCACTGTAGAAACGCGCATTGCTGTAATTATGATAATGTACGCATCTTACAAACAGTTTCCGGTAAGAACGACATTCATATCTTTCTATGTAGTTTTAAATACGGATAGATTGAAATACGAATAGCCGTATGCTATTGCTTTAGATTTCAGAACTTCAAACGGGGGAGTAAAATAAATACTCGGGATTTTTCCAGGAGAGGAGCAAGGTGTACTCATCTACAAACAGCGTTGGGTTTCAGGAAGTATATCCCATAGAAAGGTCTCTGTATTTTTTCTACTGGTTCCGTTTGGTCCAGAAAGCACGACGAATGGACGGAGACATTAAACGCGTTTTTACTTTCAGATGGTACGATGCCGCTCATGCCTTTTTTCTTTGCACTCTCCCCGAGAAATCTTTTCCGAGGCGGTGAAAGTTCTTCCCTTAAGGAATCCTTGGGAGAAAAAGGGAAAATTTGTGAAGTGAACATCTGAACAAAAGGAAGGGAAGGGAGGAAGGATTTTTGCAGTCTTTTGCCCCCTCAGGCCACGGCAAATCTGTGAGAGCACTGATTTTCTGACAAAGGAAAAAATCACATTTTCCTTTCATGTCCACGTCAAAGTGACATTAGCCGGAAAAATAGCGTCATCGCTGGCAGACGGAAAGTTCGTGATGTCAAGCTGATGTGGTTGGAACAGCTTTCAGGAACTGATTGCTCTGACAATGGAGGAATTGATCTAGATTGACAGTATTTTATTTTATACACGTTCATTATATTCACGTTCCGAAGAATCAATGCTGAAGTTGGAAGTAGGCGTCGATAAAATGAAATAGTAATTCAGTAAATTTAAATTGTGAATAGAACAGTACAGACAAAAGAATATTGGTTTATCTTATAACTCTTATATAACTTATCTTTTTCAAACAATCATCACCATTGTAAAACGGAAAATCATAGAAAAAATTTAACAGTTCGACCCCTTCTAAGTGTATATAAATTCATTGGATGGTAGAGGTCTTAATATAGTGGTATTTTATACTATAAATAATAAGTTATAAGTACATTAAAAATTATTTATGCTATAAATAAATCTATACTGTAAATAAATTGAGTCCTTATAGTTTAATATTTTTGTGTAAAATTCCCACTAATATCAAGTTTTTCACTTCACTCCCTTTTTCAGATCTTATCTATTTTATAAATTATTACTAATATCTATGAAATAAGAGATGGGAAGAATTCAGCAATAAGCAAATACGCATCTGTGAGCATTAAATTAAAAGATATTCGTCTTATATCCATTTTTTATAAGGAAAAAAATCAACTATAAAGATAAAGCTTCAAAACATAACTATTTAAATGTCAAAGAAACTCTTATTGTAAGGACGGTAACTAAATTTAATTCGATTTCTGTCCTGTTACTCCAATGGATCCTCATAAACAAAGATGACTACAAAGATTAACTTATGATGTGACTTTGCGCACAGCATTTATAGATGGTAGGTGTTTCTATGAAAATGCAGGAGGTACTCCACAGGGAAAAACATAATATGTTTCGATTCCACAACATTTAACCGTTACAGTTTACAAGATAGTTAACCCAGTAAGTTGAATTACGTTTATTAAACAGTTTTTTTAAGGGACAGAGGATTTATTAATATTTTGTCTTCCTTCTTTCAGTAAGTGTAGCTAAAATGTAAAAAGATATGCTTGAAACTGATTGAGATATTTCTTCTTAAAAAAATATTAACAGGATTATATTCTGAACAACTACGTTGACTTTGAAGAAATATCCACACAAAAAAGGCTAATGAATACAATATTTAGAATTGTAATTGAAATTACAAAATTTTAAAAGCATACATGAACATACTCTAATTGCAATTTGTTCATTTAATATAAGAAAGTTTCAATCCGTTCCTTGCCTGAAACCTTCAAGTTAAGCAATATGGTTAGATATTAGTTTTACTCTAATTCTTTATGTTACATATATTCTCTGCCTGAGTAATGGATAATTATCAAACCATCTCTACTCAAGGTTTTTATTACATTGTACCTTACATTGTATTACAGATACCTCTCTCGTCTCATCAAACTTAAATAATAATCATTTCTGACCGCACTTCGTGGAACGACATAGTGAAATATAGAAAAACACTAAGTAATTTCCACACAATATTAATTAGACTACCGGTTTCAGCGTAAGGTCATCTTCGGGCCACAAATACTTACGTACAAAGTATTTGTACCTGAGGATGGCCTTGCACTGAAACCAGCTGTCTAAATAATATTGTGTGGAAATTACTAGAGATATATTTCTTTATTTCGAACTTCTATTATTTACCGTCATTATTCCTTTTATTTAAACTCAAATACAGACAACAGAAAAAATTAGAGTCGTTAAGGTTCACTGCTATAATACTACCGCTACTACCACTATTATAATAGCTACCGCTTCTATGGGTAGAAGGATATACAACAAATTAATAACTGATATGAGACAAAAACTGTCTACAGATCTTGTAAAATTCTCAAAAACATTTAAAAAGTTCTTGATAAATACATGTTATTATTCTGTAAGAGAGTTTTAAGGAGATTTTATTGTAACTATGTAATATGATGTAAATGATTACTTAAAGAATAATTGTTCTGTTAATGTATAAGGTAATTAATTATGTATATCATATACTACGTAATCTATTTACGTATAAAGTTTATGTTTGTAAAAGATTTTTTTTTAATTGTACAATGCTGACGAGATACCAACCTGCAAACAGTGCCTTTCTCTGTTCTGTTAACGTTGTAATTGTTTTGTATTAATAAAGAATTCTATTCTACTCTTTAACTCGTATGAAGCAAAACATTATAATTCTCTCGGAGCGCTTAACATCGAGGGAAGAAAAACAGCCGAGGAATTTCGAAAGAGATAGCGATTCGAGCTTTTCATTCAACAGATCACCTCCGAGAATACCTGCAGATCCTCTTTCAATTTTACGGAGTTAACGTGCTTACACATGGAAAAATAGAAAACTCGGCTGACCTTCTCCTGTTTACGCAGAAATGCAGCCTTTTCCCTCGACTTTCCATTGTTTGGCTGAGATAGCATTGATCGATACTGATCGATGATCACGGATCCTGTCGCGGAAAGTTTTCCAAAGCGCATCCGGGTAAACTAGAGAGGAACTGATTGCTTCGCAAATTGTTTTTACGCTGTCCCTTCACTTTTTCTTAGCAATTCTCTTCCAATACAAACAAATGTCGTTTCGTACCGAGTTAACCTCAGTCCGTGTGTTTCAATCACCGAAGGAAAATTTTTAAAGTTTGCCTCGGGAAAGTTTTTTATTGGAAGATAAAACGAAGATCAAAACTGAAGTTAACGAGAGATTTAAATATACCTTGGGATTATGTCACTGTTTGTTAACAAGAAGCTGAATCACCTGGATAAGTAAATAATAAAATTTCAAGTATAAAAGTAGTTTGAAAGGATATCAATTTTAATGAAGTAAAATAAAATGGAAGGTAAAATAAAATCTGGCTGCTGATGTGACGGTAATAATGATTGTTTCATTCAAAAGTATTTTTTATGTATGATGGATATTATTTATAATATATGATATTGTATCTTAACTTATGGCTTAACCTTTAAAGGACCAAGGGAGGGCCAAAAAATGTCCACCACTTTTCTTTTTCAATATTTTAAGAACTTAATCGTGTTATACAGTTTTATAACTTCATTGCATTGTCAAATATAGGTTGTTAAAGATAACTATATGTTGATGCAAATTGTACGTTTTTTAAGCAATGTAATAAGAGCGGAAATAGGCGGTGGACACAAAATCTTTGGTCCAACCTGCGACATATTTTTGAACCAAATGGAATCATATACTTTGACAAATAGTTTTTTGTTAATTTTAATAATTTAATTTTTTTATTATACCTTGTTGTTGATTTATAAGCCTAAATAACGGTGATTTACAAACTTATTTTCTGAATTAGAGCTTTAAAGCCGGTACCATTGAGAAGAAGCTTTATCATATCCTCGTCTTTGATGAGTTAAAAAATAAATAAAAATTTAATTATTTTTATCGCAGTAGTACAATTTTTAGCAACAAAAATCATTGTCAGAAGTTTTTAAAAATTCAAGATGGCAATTTCTGAAGAGATATTATGTTTCATTATTATTTTATCGAAAAAAACAGAAGTGGACAATTTTTGACCCTCCCTTAGTCCACGGAGTAACCAAAAAAAGGTTGGACCCTTAAGGGTTAAAATAATTTTTATGTTCCCCTTAAACGTTGCCACCTGGCCAGAAGGCCAACTTGCTACGTAAAAAAATAAACTTAAATAAATAAATGAAGAAGCAAAAAAATAGAACAATAAAGTACCTATACAGAAATATACTGGAGATAGAGGGAATAAAAGAGATATTAACATCAGAAATGGGCGAAAAAAGGCTTCATTTAATAATAAAAATATGCAAAAATGTTGTTCATTACAAAAAATTATATGGAAATGAGAAAGAAGTTCTAATGATCCAATACAATGTGCACCGCATTACTTGGCTGTTAGGCTTGGATAGGGGAGATAGAAGAGAGGAGAAGGATTGGATATTTCGAGATCATGGAGGAAAATGTCCAAGGTAGTGTTGATGGATAAGATCAGCAATGAAGTGGTTACTTGCTGAATTAATGAGAAGAACCGGATTTGTAAATATATCGTTATACGCCGATGCCGGTTTATTGTTTATATGCCAAGAGAGATTAAATAAAATAATTTGAAGTTCAGGAAATTCAGGAAAAGTTTAAGGAAAAGTCAAAGATCTCAATATAGATAGCGAAAGACGACTGAAATTTACACACTGAAATTACTCAAAGAGCATGGCCAAGATTGATTTTGAGAATATATGCAAACCAACCTAATGCCTGTCCTGATAAATATCCTTATAATTTAAGACTGTTCAACTACTGAATATGAATTCAAGGAAAAATGTATTCAATTGAAATTTATTTTCAGAACCTAAAGGATTAAACTACACTTAATAAATGGAAAAATCTATCAATCTACGGTATTCTTACTAGCAATGAATTATATGATTTTTCCTTGTGATAACAAAAATAATCAGAGATTATATTTTAATACGTATTTAATCCCGAAACATTGCCGTGATATATATCATCAAATCAAGTAATCATATCTTTGAAATGTAATCAAAGCTCTGTCATCTTTTCAATACATATATTTGTGTGCTTAACTGTAATTTATCCACTTTAAACTTTATCAGCGATACGCTTCGCATTAAAATCAAGAATATATATTGAATTATAAATTATTGTATTTTTAACGTTTTATATTTATTTTATTGATATTATATTAAGTTTCAGGTTGGCCTTGGAGGTAGACCTTTTAAAGGAATATATTGAAATCGAATCATGAGCTGCTTTAAAAAATTTTTATTACCAGAATTTTTTGTAAACTAGCTTAATTTTAGAATCCTCTAGGTATGCAAAAAGGTGGAACGTGTGCCACCAGTACGAGCCTAGTACGTGGAACTTAGGGAGGTAATGACATCATTTTTGATATTCATTATATAAACAATTCACTTCCTTGGGAGTAAAACCTACGAGAATTTGATTCTCGTATATCAGATAACGAAATATTTGTAAATATTATATAACGACTACTAAGAAAAATAGTAATGCAAAAACAAATTTCGCCTCACGCTGCGACTTAGTTGGGTGGAGATACAGTGTGGCACATGAGAACATAAAGGTTGGAAAAATCTGCTTTAGACTATCACGCTTCATAAATTCTAGTCAACTTCATAAAAGGGAGGATATATCATGCGTGCGAGATTCAAGCATACGAAATTAGTCTGCTTTAGGAGAATAATCTTTACTGCACACCTCTAAGCTTCCATTATCTAGCTTGCATTATCTAGTAATGCCTGAATCTCGAAGTTTATCTGCTTTAAAATTCTGCTAAAGAGTATTAAGGGAGTTTTTCGGTAAACCAGTTTTTTAACTCCTCTTTCTCCGATTACATACGGATTCCCGAGGAATTAAAACCACAATTAAAAATGAAAATGAGGCTCAAGCTAAAATTACGAAGCCTTTGCAGATAAACCGCTAATCTTACATCCCCTTCTGGCCCTTTGTTGGGGGTTGGCCATTTTGTTGAAACGAGGGGAAATAAAGCAAGAGTTATCAAGCTTCAGAGAAAGACGCCTGTTTGTGTTAAAAATGTGCAATATATGAATTTTTATTCCCTTTAGCGATACGATTTGCTTTCGTTAAATCCAATGACGTTCCAAATATTAAAGCAAGGAGATAAGAAACATTACGAACTTAAGGTGCGATTAGAAGATGCTGTGACTATTTCATTATTATTTTAATCCTTTCTCAGTAGAAAGATTGGATTTTACCTCCTTCTACACTATAAAAACAGGTGAAAACGGCGAAGTTGTGAGAAGCTGCAAAAGTTTCCGATGAGGGAATTGAAGCACGTACTCCTGTTCGATTTTTCCTCTCTAATATGAAATAATGTAAACATTTCGAAATTAACCAGATTTCATTAAAAATCGCTTCAAGCAAAACAAGAGAAGATACTGCAGACTGGATGTTTGGTTAGGGTGGATACAATTTTCACAAGTGTGCTGTATTGATGTAAACTAATATTTCCTTGCTTACGAACAACATTAGATAAATATTCGTTTTAAAATACGAATAAGTAAAACAATTCTTAATAGTATCATTAGTAACTTTATGCTAAAGGTAAAAGTTAAATATATAAGTGGATGAAAACAGAAAGAACATTTTGATTTCTTAGTATTCAGATCAGTAGCATATTCTAAATGTCTGTCTGTAATATATTTAGCCCGATGGCCGGTTGGTGCCTCACCCTCTCCAGCATAAGCTAGTAAAAGCTTGTAGAGAAGGAATGAGATTTACTAGGCAGAATGAGGAGTGAGGAAGTTTGCCATTGCTTCCCTCAATGAGCCGGAATGCTATAAGCGGAACTTGTCCACGCTAGTGAAGCACATTGACTCTATGAGTAAAACTTTTCTTTGCATTTGGTAAGGAGTAACCTTGAAGAGTGCAAAAATTCACTAATACTTCGGTAGCTTTCATTTCATCACAGCCATGATCAAGACTGGGACAAACGATGACGAAAGATACCACAAGACAAATGAAAACATTCCATTCATCAGAGTATGGTAACAGGAAACATTCTAAAGGTAGAGAATTTATAATCTATATTACTAATGTAAAAGAATTACTTCGTACAATCTCACAGTGATCATATAATTTAGCAATGATGACTCTAGTCCGCTAGCAAAACATGTCGCACCAATAAATTCTGCGGGAGTGTACGAAGTAATTCTTTTTCATTAAGATGGCCTTCTACTAGGTAGCAACTGTACATATTGAATTTAATCTATATTACCTTAAATAGTGACGGATGATTATATACATATTCATCTCTAACTTCCCGTGTAAATTAATACTATAATATGCGGAAGCAGAAATTACGTTACAACATCCCTCAATTTAATGAAAACATTGAGAAAATCGTTCGGTAGAAGTCAATTCGAGCTCCACAAAAGCAAAGGTTTTATTTCGGAAAAGAAAAGCATGGAACAATTTAAATTCTTCAGCATTATCTGAAGATTTAAAACCGGCATTGTGGATGAGAAAAGAGTGTATAAACTGCTTTACCATCGGGATCCTCAGCGTTGTTTGCTTACGCTTCGGATTTTCACGCTGAGTGGAAAGAAACGTGAAGTGTCTGGGAGTAGAATGGGAACGTTTAGTACGGGGTGAGAATAACTACTGGAGGAAGTGGGATGGGGCAGTTGGGGAAGACAATCCGTCTCCGGAGGCTCTGGCGTTTTTCCAACTCACAATCGCTGCAAGGCGTCCGAGATTTAACTGGGCGAGGGAGAGAGGCCCTTGAAAAGACGAAATGGTAATGAAGAGAGAAAAACTGTGAGCATCTCGAGCTTCATTCAAGATTTATTATTATGGCTACTCTACAGTCTTTTTGCTCATCCCTTTTATTCCGGTGGAGATTAGCTTCCGCCCGTGTTTACTTTTGGCTCTTGGTGTGCTTTCCTACGCTTAATCGCCGAATCAGAGGCGCGAGAAGTTGAAATAATCTAATCCGATGCAGCGGCGTTATGGAATGCGATTTTCCGCAAGCTCTGAACGCCGCGCAAAATGGATTGCGGGAAGTGGGATTCGCAGGACAGAATATTTTTATTTAGAAATTCTTTGGCGAGAATGGCCAAGTCGCAAGAGAGCAACGAAATAGTCTCTTTTGAGGGAATACAATTTATCATCGTTATTACTTAGAAAATATGAATTGACTTTCCGATTAAATTAAATAGCAAATTTTCAAACAATAAAGATGCCTATCGAATACTTAATAGTCTTGATTTTAAAGGAGAATTACTTTTAATCTTCTCCAACTCGGTTTTAATGAAGATTATGATAAATTATTTGTTTTACATGACGGATAATATTAGTAATGGAGAGGACAGCAGGCCATCAATTACTAGTTAAGACAAAAGCGTAAGGTTCTCTTTTCTTGAAGGGGTGAACATTGCTTATATAGTACGTAAAAATTGCTTAAAATTCTGTAGGAAATGGCAAATTCGGTGGCAATGCTTACTGATGTAAAACTAACAAGGAAACTTGGAAGTGATAAGTAATTCAAATGAAATTGTTTCTATTGTGGAAACATATTTTTACTAGTATGTTAATGAATTTATAGATTATATTTTCTCATTCATTTCGACTGTTTAAAGATTTATGCGATCAGCTTAAGATATTTAATATTTAAAGTAAACACAAAGTATGACTTACGACTAAAGACCCAATTCCATGCTTAAATCTTTCTTATCACATTCTTATATTTATCATGGATTATGACTAATTGCGTTAAATGTGAATTATTTTTGAAAATGTCTGACGTTTAATGATCCAAGGTTACCTAAATTTTATGAGCTCTTACATGAAATTTTAAGAATTTTTTAAAGAAAGAACCTCTATAAACGAAAAAACACGACCTTAATTTTTCCCTCTGGATCGAGTCTCTCTAACGTAAATAAATAGAATCCTGGTTTACTTTCCTAATCCATTCTTGTTTTAATACGAGACAGTTTCGACGAGGGAGAAAGAATTGATTTTCTGTGATTTTGCTAGCTTTAAATTTACAGCGTCCACCGCCGATTCTCTGGGGGCAGCAGTGGCATTAATTTTCATTTTCGGAAAAAAGTACGGCTCTTGAAAGCTTCACCTCCTCGTTGAATGTTTATTTTACTATCAGAGAACGTGGTATTCTCTAGGCAATTCTGCGGCTTTCACAGAGGCACTATTTACTGGTGGGCTCCCATGGACTGTTTTTTGTTTTGCCAAAAAGTTTACGCGCCACATATTATAAACGACCAATGTTTTCGGAGAGTCGCCTCCAAGCTGTAAAAGATCTGAAATTCAACACTTTCGAAAGTATCTCTGGCTTTAAAAACCCTTCAACTCTAGCGAAGCTGATCTGCTCGAATTAATGTGTTTTCCCCCTATCTTCCTTATGAAAATCATCCCAAAAATTATTTCGCGGCGTCGCTTTTTCCGAGAGTTATTTCTGCGTAAAGTTGGAAAACCCAATCTCCAGAAATATATCGCGTGGGCTTTCTGCACTCGCTTTTCTAGTGACCTTTGGAAGAGTAAAGATAAATTTGTAGAGTTTACTTTTCTCTTTCAAACTGCCAGGAGAAATGGACTGCCTTGAAGTGAACCACCTCAAAACAAACTTTTACTAAAAAAGGTTTGGGAATGAATTGATTTGCAGTGTCGAAAGCTGTTATTATTTCACTTAATAAAGTACGTCTAAAGGTCGTTTAACTTTTCTATCTCAAGGAAATTATGCAACCTTAGTATAATTTGAGTTACTAACAATCAAAGTTTACGTAATACTGTTAGTTTACTCTGTTATATATTTTTAAACACTCGTTACTTAAATATGTAAATCAGTCAGTTCGTTGATGGTCATTGTTTATGTTTACATGGTTGTCATGTGCTTGTTTAGATAGCAATACTATTGAGATTTTTCCGTAATATCGAAAGATAAGGGAAATAAAAGCTAAGTAAAGTGATATAAAGAATTTAATTTAATAGCTTGGTGCATCAATATGAAATCTTAATTCTTAATGCAACTTTTGAATATTATTTTCGTAAATATTTTAAGCGATGAATTTCCTATACGAACCATAGTAAGAATGACTAAAAGGAATGAGTTGTTTATATAAACGAAATGTTCCTATCATATAAGTCTGTGAAAGATATTACTTCTCAATTTAAAGAAGTCATATTTATTTTACAGCTTTAATACAATGAATGAGTAGAGAAGTGTAATGGATTGAGATTAAAAAATAGTTTTTCATATTCTAGAATTTTATCTGAGCAGACTATCACTGATAGTTACCGAAGTTAAAGAGAGAAATAGAAAAAAGAAAAGACTCATAAGACCAAACAATGAGCATGGAAGAGGTTTAAGAAATTCGAAGTCGGTGAAAAGGACGGATGGCATTGACTGAATAAGTACGGTTGAGGTGTGATGGACATCTGGCAAGAGCAACCGAAAGGTCGTCCACGCTTCTGAACTTTGTCCCAGAAGATGTTGCGATCCACAATATGAAACAAAAGAATGGAAGAAAGCCCAGTCCAGAAAGATTGCCTTCTAAGAAATAGTGTTTAAGCGTAAGAGAGAAAAAAGAACAAGGCTAAATGCGAATCATTAGAAGAGAAAAAGTAACCTTTTGAGCTGATTGAATCTTCATCCAACCTAAGAAAGATATTTTTTGTTGCCACGATTTGTATTTAAAACCTTTTCCCCCACTTTGTCCACTTGCTCTTTATTTCGTAGCAAAAATTGGGACTGTTCTATTTTATTGGCTAATCCGTACGTTTATTTTGAAATTTACGTGGGTTATAGCGAATCTACCGTAAATTCTGAAGCCTTAGAGTACAAATTAACTAAACAGTATTTGATAAATCACGAAGGGCACAGCTTTTGGTGGTGATGTTTGATTTGGTTGTAATTTCACTGGACAAGTTTAAATGTAGATTAGTTTTATTTTTCAAAAGTCGTATAAGAGAGACCAAAGCAAAAGATGAGCCACCTGGTAGATATTTCAATAAAACCAGCGCATTCTTTGATTTTCTGAAAATTGATACTATGAGAGTTAATAATCCCAGTAGCCCTTTAAAATCAAAGATACCTATATGCAAGTGGCCATCATATCAGTTTTGTAGCAGCTTCATATAGGTTTTCAGGGAGGAAAATTTCTTGTATAAAGGATTATCGACAATTTTAAGGCGGAACGACATCTTTAACTTTTTTATCTGGGATTAATTTTAAATACACTCCAATCTCCCAGATTCTTTTGTGGTGCATTTTAAAACAATGGAAAGTTTTAATGTTTTACGATTCATTTCATCTAAAGAACATTGTGAGAGCATACATACATAGCGATTTGAAAAAAACAAGTACAATTTTCTCATGAAGAAGAGTAGCATAGAGAAAATCTTAAAGATTTCATGAGGCAGTATGATTATCCCTCATTGTTCTTCTCTTTTTCCTATTAAAAGTTACGTATGTATATACTAGTCTTCTGGAACTAAAACTTTGTCTATCTCACCACAGCTTGAGTGCTTTCGAGGAGATTACTACGAGTATTAAGTGGTACATTGGGCACTCCCGTTTATCATCCCGCCGTTGATTTTCTACCTAAGCCTATTTAATCACTCTATTATCTCAGGTAAACAGAACTTCATTGATTTTATCTCACGCCTGGATTAGCTTACTTGTGTGCGTTATAGAATCTAGGAGCCTGTCCAATCAAAGGTGATCATCTTCATTTTGTTTATCTTGGATAGAAACCTCATTATCTCCAGAATAAACTCCATGAGTTTCCTAAGTGTAATTACAAAATTTCTCAACCTATGGCAATATTCTAGGATAGTATGAAATTAAGACCTTGAAACTGTTATTACCAGGCTGCGAAGAAGAAATGGTACTGAATTCGTGAGAATAACTGACGATCTAGGTTTAAGGTCTTGAATTTTCCTTTGGTATCTTTACGATAAACTTAATCTTGCATTTGTTGCTGAAAGGAAGCTTCTATGAGAATGCAGTAGGTATTTCACAAGGCGCATTAGGATAAAGTTCGATGCCGCAATATTTACCCACTTTAGATTACCAAAAAGTAAATCCCACAAGTTGAAATTATGTTTATGAAGCAATGCTTTCAAGGGAAGGGGGATGACTTCTTTCGCTCTTAGCTATAATTATCGAAGATAGCATAAAAATAGCTCAAATTTAAAAGCCATCCATGAAATTGATTAAAATACTTCTCTTCAAAATTGTTATAAATTTTTATATAATCACTAAAACCAATTGAATCTAAGGAAATAACCTTTTACAAGGGCAATGAATAAGGTTTTTGGAAAAACAAATGAAATTATAGCAGGAAATAGTTTTTTTAATATATATTTTAATAAAACTACGATTACCTAATGAAAATTGTAAATTATTAATGCTCAGTGCTATGCTTGCTATATGTTACAGATATTGTTGAAAACTGTATCTAATATTAAATCATAGTAGTTGTAACTGGCGGTTAAACTTTTATTACAACAAACAACTACTATTTAATAATATCTTGAATATTTCCATTTAATCTTGGTTCAGCTTATGATAAGAGTATGACTATTTTAAGGAAACAATGCTTTTTCTCTCAGTTTCACGTGATACTGCCCACTTGGATTTTTACGGCAACTGTAAGCTTCTGAGCTATCTAGATACTTCCGAATTCTTCAGCATTTTCATACGCGGTGGAAATAATAAATTGCCAAATAAGGAAGTCAATTTTCACATTCCTGTGAAAATGAATTCCTCAAATGAGCTGAGATGGTTTCAGAAGATACGTAAATCTATTACAGCTTCTTTTCATTCCAAATGGCTGTTCAACTTTTCCGTCCTTCGGAATTTCTCCTTTAATTTCCGGAAGCGTTACTTTCTTTTCATCTCACAATCACCGCTCCTCTCCTTCGTGCCCTTTTTCTAAAGCTCTTTCATCGCAAAAATATTTTATCCTCTTTGAGAAAATCAGGCAAAGGAACGCGAAATCGGTCCTTGTGAAAATTCCTCATAATTGAATGTTAGGAATTTGCTAGCAAAAGAATAAGGCAACCTAGACGTACCTTCATACAGTATAATTATTGAGTTATGCATATAAATTACTAATGCCCTTTTCCGTTGAATTTTATTACTTTTTTCAAGTTAACTTAAAATCTTATGATTTTAATTTTCTTCACTGATTGTGAGTAAAGCTCAAGAAGATTTAGCATACTTAAATACAAGTAAATGCATACCTGTATTGATAAGTAGGATGGTGCACTTTGAAACTAAATTAATAATTCGATCGCTTTTTGCGAACCGACATTGATTCGTCAGTTTCACCGTTATGTATCTATAAAATTTTATAAACCACGTATAGTCAAAAGGATTCACACACATAACTAAAAATTGCGGCGTTACACTTTTAAGGTAAGCTAGCCCCTTGACAACTCAATTCACAATCACTTTAAATACAATCAAGGTAGCTTTAACTTTGTGGAACTCCATCCTAATAAATGGGTGGAAATAACTGTGCATAATTCCATTTTAAATTAACTGCGCAAAATTCCACTTTAATTTTGCACAGTTATTTCCACCCATTCACTTTAAATACTTTTTTATGCTTGCATTGTTAGACTAAACATCTGATGATAACAACTGACATTTTTGAAAGATAGGAATTTTTGAAAAATTACTTCTAAATGTAGTTTATCTAGAGTCATACATAACCAAATGCTACTTATATTAATTGTAAACACAATTATTCGAATGATATGCAAATATTTAACGAGTTTATTACTCATATGTAATTGTGACCTATTTCACCAACCTTTCAATTGACAGATTAAGTAGAATAATAACAATGGGACATGATGATATTTAATGGCTTTAATCTCCTATTCAAATCCTCTGAACATGAGTTTTTAGATTTTAGAGCTTAAAAAATAAATTGGAAATTCAGAGCGAATCCCATCAATGGATGCAAATTACGTTTCTATTATAAGTTACATCTAATTATGCGACTAATTATACGAGCGGGCAATTCCAAATCCATGTAGCCATACGAATACAAGCGTAATATCTTATCTTTCCACTTCTTAGCATTGTAGCAATCTCACGCTCAATATTGGGCAAAATTACAAAAGAATGGAAACAAACTTGTACTTGTTCCGCAGTCTTATTATCCACTACCGGTTTCAGCGATTACCTGCCATGATCAGGTGGAAACTGTGGAAAGAGTAAAAGTCTGTCTCTTTTATTTCGTTGTGATGGATTTCCATAATACAACGCCTTCCTCCGTGGATTTCTAGTGCAATACTGTAAGTATAAGCAATGATTTCTATTAGAAATACCCAATTAATTACTAATTTAATTATTTTTGGAACGATTATAGTTTCGGTATGCATTTACTTTATGAATAGGAGAGTAACCTATTATGTCTCAACGGTATTTATATACGATGAAAACTATGGTTGTTTTTCATAAATAATCTTTTGAAAATATCAATTATTTTTATGTTTACATTTTTCGTAGACAATTAAATAAATGTTAAAAGTGAATCATACTTGGAACACCTGTTACTACTCCAGAATACTTGCATGATAATTTATCCTATACTCATCGTTTTAACAATATTCTGATTATTCAAACTGCATCAATTTCTAGTTATTTTTTTGTACATGCGTACTACTCTGACGCTTCTTTATGGCACCGAATTAATGAAAGTTGAATATCGAATGAATAGAAAAGTGAAGGGATAATATGACAACAAAGATGTTTCCTTCTCGAAAATTTTGCTGAAAAATTCATTCCAAACATATGTGACTAATTAGTGGTTGTCTGTCCCAAAAATATAACGAGAACTCTGGCGGGACCTTTTTTCTTATGAAATCCCTAATAAGGGAAAAGAAACCGAAAAATATGAAACATTTGTTTGCCAAACAAGCCAAAATACTTCCTCTCGAAAGTTTTAATTGAAAATGAAGCTAGAAAGCAGCGAAAAGATAGAAAATGAAAAAACATCTCCAAATTTGAAAGTGGAAGAAATCTAGGGCGAGAAAAGTTTACATAAAATTGATTTTCCCTTGTATATGATGGATAAGAAACCGAATGTTGAGTTTTTCTTATTCAAACTAACTTCCAGCAGGTCTATCGCTGCAGGAACTGATAGATAAGGCAGAGAATCATTCTACTCTTTCCTGGAATTCCAAGGAAAGAAAAATGGGCGAAGACATTAATAGAATTGAAACGGATTACGTACTTTAAATTAAGAGAAAAATTCCACTTGGCCGAAACTTCTGCAGCTAAATTAAAATAGTTTAAATTAATCTTAAACTTGGAGCAACTCGGGGCGATAAGTTTTTACTTTTCTAGAGAAACTTATGATCATTAGCCCAAGCTTTTCTAAGAATGTCCATGAAGATTGTCCTTTGATTCTTCAGAATAAGTTCGAAATGAAGATCTGGAGGAGAGTACAGTTAAAATTTTTTATTGTTTCTAAGAGATACTCTTATAAGATAATCTCAAATAATTTTTACTATAACGGTAGAGGAAAAGCTTAACTAAAATGAGAACTTAGTTTACACTTAAAATGCCAGTATATAAGAAGACCAGTAGTGATTTTATAGAATTGCAGAACTGGATTTATTTTTTGGAAAAAAATCGATCCGTATCTCTTGGCTACAACTTAAATAACTTTAAATGAGTAATTTATTTATCTCTTTTGCTATTTAAAGGAAAGAGAACTTTTTAAAAACAGTAATCATATTTCTTTCAAGATTTCTCTTGAGTGATAATGTGTTACATCCAAAGTCAATCATTCCATTTAGAATCAACGTCGCAACGTCTTTTCAATCTCTTTTTTTAGTTTATATAATGAACTATTAGAATGATAATATGTTAACAATAATCTAATAAGAATATTTTAATGAAATTCAGTGAAGTTATTGCTTCCTCAATTCCAGCTATAAATGATTTTCCTTGTGGGAATTGGTTGATATCTTCGATCATTAATATGTATTAATATCAATAAAATAGGATTAATATTTATCTTATTCTGGCTGTATTTTGATCCTAGAAAGCCGTGCTCACTTGGATTAACGTTTGTAAAACTTATGTTATCGGTAAAGTTTTTTACTTTAGATTACTGAATGTTTTTCAGCTGAATTCTGATTGCAGAAATCTTTACGTTAGTATAGTGTTTAGTCTCAAGTTTTCAGTCTATTTCCAATATATATGATTTCATATACAATTGATACAATTATATTATGCATAAGAATATAACCGTGATATACTCAATGATTAATTCAACTTGTCTGAATGTAAACGTGCATAAAATATCAGTCCATTACGCTCGTATGCCTTGAAGAAAATGTCTATAAGAAAATATATATTCATAAGATTTCATTTTATCAGCTAACACTTGTAACTTTGTTCAGTGCTTATGATCTATTCTTTAGCCGTAGAAAAAGATAACTGAGAGTCACTCACTAACACTCACACTCACAAGACATTGGTAGAAATTTGAAAATATTTTTCATTTTACTTAAAATTTCCGCATCCTCAAATTTCCTTCTCTTTGGTGACTTCGTTCCTAGGCCAAGGAAAATTTCGCATCCATAGCGACACGCATGGGAAACGTACGATGGATTGCCTCTCTTTCGAACAGTTGACATGCTATAAAAGTATCCTAAGTTTTAAAGAGGTGAAAAGAACTTCCGAGTAAATTAAAATCCTTTGAATTTTGATGTACTTCGCTCTTTGCTATATTTATGCATTCCAAAAAAGTTAGCTGCCTTAGCTCCTAAGAAAGGGAAGGCCCGATTTTTTCTCAGGGAGAGTGAGTCAAGTTTGAGTTTTCGTAAGTTAAAGAGCTTGAAAAGCAAACCTTGAATATTGCTGAAGTAGTAGAAGTAACTTGGAAGAACGGAAACTCAATGGTATTTCAGGAGAAGGTAGAGGAGATTGAATTATATATTCACTATCTCACCTTTCGCTTCGCTGAAGCTATATAATTCATCTTTAATAGAAATGACAAGATGATCAGGTTTTCATGCGATAAGAACGTCATTGATGGATTTGATATTTGACCAGGTATTTGTATGTGGAAATGTGAAAATCGAAATATGCTGATTACTTCTGTTAAGAACGAAAATTATATTTAAAATGACACGATTAAAACCTTTGAAGTCGTTGCTATTGACTACATTTTTATCATCTTACTAAAGTTATACCAATTTAAAAATAACAAACATACCCCAGCCGATGATTACGTAAACTCTCAGTTTTATGCTCTCCACTGTAAAAGTCTCCACGACCAGCATGTAGAGGTAAAGTCCTGGAAAGAAAAAAGAAACGAAGAAATGGGTAAAGCATCTGAAACAATGAAAACTTCCGAAATTATAACTCTCAAAATCATCCATATATTTAAAATTATTGTATAAATACATTAAATAATTTAAGACTAGTATCACAATGAAAATTTTAATGACCTGGAATAAAAATTAATCGAAGGATTGTGTTCACATACGCATCTTAAAGTTATATAATGAGCTTCTTTGTAATAGTATGCCTTAAGGAGTATTATTATAGACTAACTAAATCACCAAATCTATAGGAAATTACTTATGTAATCTATGTTATAGCTGAGAATCAGACACATTGAATGAAAAAAGTTCACCAAATTCAGACCTTTAAAAATTAATCTTTGAAGCCTCCTGGCTATAGAAGGCTTCTTTTCCATTGTTAGTTCTTTCCAAGAAAATTTAACGTCAATCTTTCAGGCTTAGTTCCCTTCTAGTCATCACACTGTCCTCCGTGAGGAAGAGAAGACAGTATGCCCTTTAACGAGATATTACGTGTTGCGTGCGGCAAGCAACGTGAGCGGTTTACATCAGCCTACAGTATAATCAAGATTTATCACACAGGAATGGATATTACCTTGGATCAAACACAATTTAGATTGTATCTTCAATGTCAAAGACATTACTTGGCTGCATAAAATAATGTAATTATATGTGATATAAGGGGCTATCGATAAGTTTATCTTAACTAAAAAACTAAATAATTTGTCTTATATACAATGATAACTTTTTTGATGACAAATATTTCTCGAATAGAATATCATCGTTGAGAAAAAAACCAGAATAAGCCATTGAACTAATTAAGAACATCCTGAGCACTTAAGTTATTTTAATTGCGTACGAAGAATAAAACAGGTTGACGGAAGTCTTATACAATACCCAGAAAAATACCCTGCGGTAGTATTCCCCTCTAACTAGCATATCTAGATAAGAGGAACATTATTTATTTATTTATCTGTTACAATTCGGCCTCCTAGCCTGGTGGCAACGCTTGAGGAAGGTCTAAGATAGTTAATTTTTAACACTCCTTAGCACTAGCTCAAAGACGAGAGGAAAACCCCTACAGTAACCTCCCATATGCAGTGCATTAACACATTAAAAATTTATACGGTAGTCGTAAAATTTTCGCGTGAAGAGCCTTGTCCTGTAGGTCTACATTAAGTTGGTTTATGCATAAAAATGTCATCAGTTGATATATAAGTAGCGCATTACAAACGCCCTCATAAACCTCACCCTCACCCAAATTAACGCACAGATTTTTTTACTTTCTCCATATATGTAGTATAGAGAAAGTATTGTTTTCATGAAAAAAATCGACTTCGAGATTTCAACGGAAATACATGTTTTGGGGTCCCTAGAACACGCTTTGACCATTTTCGGAATGATGTCTGTGTGTATATGTGTGTGTGATTGTGGGTGCTCTAACTCAAAAAAATAGTCGTATCAATACCAAACTTCATATATAGCACTGTGGTGGATGCTGTCAGAGTTAATTAGTTTATGGAGTAAATCGGTTAACCGGAAGTCGAGCTTTATTCTTCGAAGTAAATTTCCGTTACTGCAAAATATCATCATAAATATGATATTTAGGTATATACTATTATTAATAGAATTTTTAGAAAAAATAATTACTATAACTTTTGTATTAAACATATTCTTTATCACTGATTGTTTATGAGTTATTCTTGAAATACTGATAAACCGGAAGTAGCTGATTGTGTATTTGAGGGCGCTCTAACATGAAAACTGTAAGTTGTATCAACACCAAATTTCATATATAGCACTTTGATTGGTGTCGTTAGAGTTGATTAATTTTTGGAGAAAATCAGTTAACCGGGAGTCGAGCTTTATTATTCGAAGCTCGTTTCCGTTTTTGCAAAATTCCTTCATTAATCTGATATTTAGGTATATACAGTTATCTACAAAAGTTACAAAAAATATATTATTCTATGTTTTATTTGAAAAAATTATCGATATCAACCACCGTTTAGGAGTCATTACATAATTAACTAATTTTCTGGTTATTGCGAATTATGTACGTTAAATTGTCGTTTTCATTTATATCATTTCATAATAATGTTATATTTAACATGCTTACTAATTTTCTTCAAAGTTTTATTTGGAAGTTGATTTGGAATTTAAAACACGCTTATTTATTACAAAATAATTATTCAGTTATAATGGTTTCTTGCCGTTATTGACTACTCTTCAGAATAACAATTCAGTTCGTTACTATGGGTTTGTTTGCATGGCAAACGATGCAATGCAATGCGTCTATCACATCATGTCCCAAAAAACATTACTTATAATTTTTGTGACGTAAAAGTTAATATGATATAAATTAGTCACTTATATATCTTCCAAGTTTAGATTGAACATGGAGTTCGAAAATGCTGTCATAGATAAATATTTACATCTTATGTATGGAGAAAGTCATGTGCTGGCGACATCAGATTTTTTAGTTATGGAATAGAGGAAAACGTTATTTACATAATTATTTCCAACTTAATCTCGGTCAAGAATGTGATGACATGAAAGCACAAAGATATTAGTGATGCTAAACAATCGCATTATTTCTGATAATATTTATTGAATGATAACAGTTTTTGCTACGCCATTACACTACATTACATAATTACATAGTTTACTAACCTAGTAACAGCGAGGTCTTGGGTTCGAATCCAGGTTAGAATATGGTTGTTTGCGTTGTGATTGTTTAGTGTTATTTTAAACAGAGATCCCGCTATACTATATTTCGCCCAAATAAGGTCGAGATTATAAATATTGAATGTCATAAAAAGTTTTATCCATATAATTATAGTACTGCATATTGCCACTCAAAACCCAATGATTGTGTTTTAAGCATGGAAAGTTATCTCACTTCGCTTCATTTCTTCCTCAAATTGATTGTTGTGTTTATTTAATAGTGAAAGGGTTGTGGAACTAACCTGCTTTTGAACTGATGACAGTTATGTGTATCAGAAGGCATTTATCTACTGTATTTTATAGGATTCCCTAATTCAAATTTCAAAGGTCCTCTTTTAATTCCATTAGCATAAAATTTCCATTTAATGGATCCAATTCCGTTTTTATTGTGGCGATGAAAATGTCATCGTTTCACTGCAGGACATTTTGCTGAGATATTCCAGATACATCATGCTTAGCATCCCTCTCTCTGGTAATTACGAAATGCTCCGAAAATGCCAATTAGAGTGGATATTTTCATTGCTCCACTTTCTGCTGATAATGAATTTTTTGTCACAGAATGATTTTCATTTATTGTTCCATTAGGATTTGATTAATTCTGGTATGGATTTATGGCTCATTTGTGGTGATAATTACCGAAATACAGTTTGCTTAACAGTGACTTACTACAAAACGTTCCCATTTATAATTGTGAATTTTTTTCGAAATAGTGGTAATACTGCATTCTTGTTAATGTTCATTCATTTTCGTTTCGCTGAACGTTTTCATAAAATACTTTAAAAATGAAAATAATGAGCAAAATTAAGGAAGAGTTTTCTTCTTAATTACAGAGCAGTGGGTATATATAAAGAGGCCAGACTTTATGATCAAATTCTTCGCAATCATACATCCGGGTGTGGAATCAGTAATCTATATCGGATTAAATTACCCTTGAATGTATTTGAATTTTTATTTATTTACAGAGCACTCCTCAATTCAAAACTAGATTATTAAAATTGATGAATATACATCATTTTGCACATCTACAAAATGTGTCTTGCGGCAATATCTCTAGAAGCTGTCGTTTCGGGTGTTAAAAGGTAAAATTGTAGCTAAACTTGGTCCTTAAATTAGTTTCTTGTTTTTTGTTAGATACTATCGCTTACTTATGACCTTTTCGCGTCTTAAAACAAATATGTATTTCTGCAGGCAGCAAATAAATTTCACGTTGTTTTGTTCAAATCAAGAAAATCACCAAGATTAAGATCTAAGTGATTAACGAAAAATGAGATTTATTTAAATTAGCATTACACTATATTTTGGACAGGCTAATGAAATTAATTCCATGTTTGGTGTTTACTTCAATTAAATTAAGAAACAGCTGAATAAGAAGTTAAGGGATGACGAATATTACAAAAAATATCCGATGAAAGATGAATGGAATGATGCGTGAAAATGATTTTCTTTTGTTTATAATGATACTGGGCAATGAATGTTTCAGTCAATCCAATTAGTATATACACGTACTCTATGACAGAGAGAGTCGGTCAATTTTTCCAATTGTAATCGATTCTATTCTTCTATTGATTTCTGAGTGCGTATTTCTTCAAAATAATACGAAGTCCATAGGATTTAAATATCATGGTATTTTAAGTACCGTATTTGACGGCATATAAGACGCACCGGCATATAAGACGCACCGGCATATAAGACGCACCCTCATTATGTTGGCCACTCACAAGGAAAAAAAAGTTTCAATAGTCCATGCGAAAGCGCGGTACCACAATAACTTAAAATGTTGTTTCTTTTAGTTGTCACGTTTCGTGAAAGCCAAATATTAACACAATCATTGAATGAAATTACCAAAGATATTTAGTATTAAGAAAATTTAACAAATGGAAGCTATTTTGACATTATATATTTCAATAATTGAACGGCAAGCAACCGAACAAAATACAAAATAAAGCAGAAACAATATTTATTATTACAGATTCGGGGAAAACATATTACGTTTATGTTTTTTTAGCAGTCTTCAATTGATCTTCCTGCAGTCGCCAAGTACCTACGTATCATTTTTTCGGTAGGTGTTGGACCAAAATGCCTTGCTGCTGCTCTGTTTCCATGCACTTTAGCGTAATTTAACACTCATAGTTTATGTTGAATAGTGTAGTTTAATCTCTTATTTCCTGTAGTCATATTTCCGAGGGTGTTTTTTTAAAAAAATAGTTTTACTCAGCAAGAAGAGGACACACTGTTTTGTTATGATCAGCAGGGTTGCGAGATCCAAACCTGAAAATACCGCGATACCGCTACCAGATCGCACTAAAATAGTCAAAATCCGCCGTATGTTCATTTTCAAACTACATGTTGGAAGTTCATAATAAGTAATACCAAAGTGATAATCAGAGTATAACTGATATAATGGAGCCGAAATAGGTAGTATAGACCATCTGGGCTAAAAATAGCATTCAGAATTGAAAGTTAACCTGTGGAGGTTGAACCTTCACATATAAGACGCAGGGAAATTTTTCGAGTCATAATTTAGGAAAAAAGGTGCGTCTTATATGCCGTCAAATACGGTAATTGCAGTAATTCTTTAAATGATTTTATCAATAGGAGTGGAGAATATCAAATCTCGTGAGTTATTTAATTGTCAGTCACAGGAAAGTGTTTTGAATTCAGTCAGAGATACGTTCTTGGAAAGAATGTAAACTGTTTTCGACGTTAATTGAAATAATTTGTATTCCTGGCTCTGACATCTCTTTAGCCTATCTAAAAAATTGCATTACTGAAATTGGATTTTTTCTTCGTGGTGGCTGATACTTTAGCAACTATGCCAATTATTTAAAGGTAAAAATTGAAAAACGACCACTCGTACGTAAAAATAAAGAAAAGCTTGCGAACTGTTCCAATTACAAACTTTCAGGAATATGTCATTTGAAATTAACTTGAAAAAATACATTAACTGGATAATATTTTAACAACTGTTCTTCGTGAAAGAGGTCATCAATTCAAACGTAAGTATTTTAATTACAATTAATCTTAATTACTTAACCAACCGTCATCAATTCTCAATTTAAAACTGAAAATGGATAAATAAATTACTGCTATCGATGAAGCTGGGATTATCATACAGCACCAATTTCCTCTCATCTAATTTTGATCTTGACAGGGAAATGACATCTTTACGTTGATATCCGGTTGCATTCTCCAATATGATTAGCCAACTACATATTAGGCTAACTTGGCTATTAATGAGGATTTTGTAGGGTAAATTTCAGTACATAAAACTGCTGGTATTCTAGTAGGCTTTAATGACTTTTTCTACCGCAAATTATTTCATCTATTTTAAATGCATAGTTTATTATGTATATTAATAGAGATTAATTGATTATATCGTGGAAAATGTAATTTTTTCAACTTCGAAACTGCGCAAGATTCCATAGAATTATTGACATTATGTATGTAAAATGTAGATACATGAAGATGAAGTATCTAAAATCTTGTTTTCTATTTTAAAAAGTTAAAAGGTAAATTAGTAACCAAAAACATCTTAAAGTAGCAGCGAAAAGGCACTCCAAAGGTTTCTCAAACATCAGGAAATTTATCTCAGTTTCTTGTTGGATTATAAGCAATAAAACACATCGGCTTCCACTAGTTTGGGTTCCTTTCGGGCGTGAATAATTGGGTGAGGATTTCCTTTGGTAGGGACGTTTGCAAGGATTCAGATTTCACCTACCTTCCACGAACATCCAGAAGAAGTTGGTGAGGTGGAAGTAGTGCAGAAGGATTATGAGAATAACGCAGGATGTTGTGTTGGAATGCGTAGAGATCTGAAACAAAATAAGATTATGTATAAGATCCTAGCCAAAATATCTCTATAAATATATCTTTGTCATAACACATGATATAAAATAATCTCTACATTATTCCACACATCTAAATTTTAATAAACAGCACATAAACTGTGTTTGCGGAATTATACTATTATATTGTATTCATAGAATAAAGTATAGTTTAAAGAAATCAATTCGAGTGTAACTTGGTGGAACTTCATTTTTAAAAAACACCAAAAATAAAAACACAAACACACTTGTACTAATTCCACAAATAAAAAAACTTGTGGAATTAGCACAAGTGTGTTTGTGTTTTTATTTTTGGTGTTTTTTAAAGTATAGTTTATTTATCTTATGTGTAAAGATGAAATTCCACCAAGTGAAGGCCTAAATTTATATATTTGTTAGACATATTTAATCAACCCAAATTAACTTTGTAATGTATTATTAAGAGCATTGAACCTAACTTTATGGCAGTAGTACTTTGGTTCTAATACAGGAAAAGATATTTTGGATAGAAGTTAGAACACAAAAATTAATTGCCACATTAAAAGTAATTTTATATCTAAAGTTGGATATTAATCGTAAAATTTTCATTTGAAGTGATGTGCAGCTCTGATGAGATAAAGAGACATATAATTTCGAAATTAGAGCTCATTACCAGCACGTTTATTCCAGCCTCGCAAATCACCGAAGTGAATAAAATTATGCCATGACCTTATATCCTTTTTCATTAGAACTGAATCGTACGGTATTATATGACACAGAATTGGTCAAACTTTTTTTATTCCTGAATGAGTCACGCGCAGTATTTATGAAGCGATTTCCAATTTATTGGTTAAATGAGAGAAGTGGGTGCATAATATAGGGTCGGTTTGATGCCATAGTCGAATTGGCCACAAAATTCTACTCATAAAAAGTCATCACTTTTGTGTTTGCGATGAAATTTTTCACATATTCAATCACCATGCTTTACAAATAGGGAAAAATGGGCACTGGACAAATAGAAGTGGAACTGAGTTCTCCAACATAGCGATGCCGATTGCGCTGTGATGAACATTTTGAGATTTGTTTTCATCTGATATTTACCGGATTGAACAGGCAAAATTACTTCTATAACCTGTATAGGTGAATGTGTGAGATCATGTTTGCTAAAATTATACGCAGTTGAGATAAATCAGGCGGGAATTCTTTATTGAAAGAGATATAAACAGCGAAATAATTACGCAGTCCACGCTTGGGAAATGATAAGAAGGTGAGATAGAATATAAACGACACGAAAACATGATTTTTATTGGATTTGAATTTAGTACGTTCTAATTTATGTAAGGAAATAGTACTAATATTTGACAATAAATGGTAGGACAATTTTAGTGTAATTTTATCATACATAGTCCTGAGCCGATTTAAAGGCATCTCTATCGTGCGAGCTGATGAAATCAATGACAATTTTTAATCGCCTGTTTTGGAGCTCATCAAACTGTGTCCCGAAATAAGAGATAATCTGCAACCTATTTAAACGTCAATAAATGTCAGTTTTTATTAAGGATGACACGTGTATTGAAAATCTTCTTTTCATTTTGCTGTACGGGAGAGCAAATCAAAGGCTTAATTGTAGTATCTCCCATTCAAAAGAAAAATAATCACGAGTGAAATATGCCTATGATTACGTTCACCTATCGTTAAAGTGGTTGATATTCAGCTTTGAAAAGCCTGAGTTTAGTCATTCAATTATGAAGTACTATCCATTTGCTGATGAACGATATATTAATTTTATGTTTTCTATGGCCATATTTAAAATTGAAATATGTATTAGTGTTAAATTAAGGACCCTGTTGCAACTAATGCATTTTAACTTGTCTTACAGCGCAGTGCAACTACTATATAGTTGAATTCAGCTAATCGTCATTTTGAGAACTGACCCTCCTAAGAACTTATAGTGGACTCATTTTGAAATTCAATTGGAAACGATTTCCTTTACTCAATCTCCCAGTTCAGTCTCCTCAAAAAATAAAGTGATCAAATAAAATTTGAACAATTTAAGCCAATCAGTTCATTACTACACTATTCCTACTTAATACCAACATTATTCAATCGACCAATTTCGTCGTTTCATCAAACTTTTCAAAACTTTTAAATTTCCACTGATTTTTCTCTTCATTTGATCAGCCCAGAAGTTTCCCATTACTTATTCGGACCGCTGTATTATTTTCATCTTATGGTATGTATTATAGTTCATTTTTCGCCTTCACTTTTGCTAGTACTGTCTCTTTTGAACACCCATTTATTAAAACACGCTTTAACTAATTTCAGTGAAGAAAAACTTTCCTAGAAGAATACCCTTTACTTTCGATATAAAGCTAACTTGTTCCACTTTGGTGGTAGTGAGTTTGCTATGTACACTCCTGACCAAAATTAACGCAGCACCTCCCTAGCGATCCTTACGGCCGGTGCTGCGTTAATTTTGGGCAGGACTGTACATAGCAGAATTATTTGAACCGTTCAGGTCTTACCTAGAATTTCTCTTCTTTACTTCGGCTGGAACCCATTACTTTGGTTTTATTTTTTGTCAAAACTTTAGAGACTATACTACTCCAGGCCCTTTTCTATTTAAGACAAAGTTCTTAACAAACACTCTTTTTACTCGGCGTGTATTGCATACATCATTTCCAAACTGCTAGAAAGCTAATTGCCTTACTTTATGTTCACACCACCCCTTTTGTCTTTTCCTTGACTTAATTTTTTGCCATCTCAATGTATACATTGAAGATCAGTGGTGATAAGCAGAATCCCTTTCTCGTATCTCTTCTCATTCGAGCTCCTTTCACCACTTTTCATCAACGCTGTTCGCTCTTTGTAAAGAGTATGGATTAGTCTTTTTCCTTGAAAATTTACTCTAATTCTTTTTAAGACCCGCAGAATACTTTTCCAGCCAGCGTAGTCAAAAGCTTTCACTGAATCTATAAAGGGAATGAATTTTTTTGATCTTTCCTTCTGCATTCTATTCTTTAGAGATCAGATTAATTTCTCCTTTTTTATCTTCATTCACGTTGTCTTACTACTCCCTTATTCTGCCACTTATATACTGATGAAGTTTACTCCAACTTCAATTACTAGGGACAAATAAGGAAGATTCTTTCAACATATTTATTATTTAGGACGATTAATCATAGAAATTGTTTGTTCAAACTGAATGATTCATTAGATATATCTTTTTAGGATCATTTAGTTATCATCAAAGGGAAATAAAAGAGGGGATGAAGCTAATTCTTGAATAATAATTAATCTCTCAACTAATAGTTCAGTTTACTAATAATGTATTTATTTATTTATTAATGATTAATATCGATCGATTTCTTAACTAATATTATTTGTCATTATATTTATTCATTTTGAACTAATATTTCATTTGAATGATAATAAATTTATTATCTAATAGTTCGTTTTACATTTCTTTTTATTATTCACCATCCTCAGGGATGGTTTTTGAGCCGTGTAGTTTGTTCCGTTCCCATGCACATCATTCTTTTTTAAATGTTTTTTCTATGATTACATGCTTACACGATTCGTTACTGTTGATTTTTTAACTTGCATTTCATTGTGTTGATAGGTATCAATCGTATCTCTGTATCCACAAACACCAGGTCCTGCATCCATTTTGTAGTGTTTGAATATTAATAAAATAATTCATCTCAGATGTAATCGCGGAGCGGAACTACTAACGAATCTTCTTCCCATGTCAACAAGTGTTGAGGAGAGAATAGTTAGCACAGGATCACATGACACAACTACGAAAAGATCCACCGTTTTTTGTCCTTAGTACTGCCATCGGCCCTATAAATAAAGAGGTGGGAAGTAACACGTTAAAATAAAAATTCTACGCGTACACCACTACTCATGGACTGGTGAACTAAAAGGAAATCCTTGTTGAAAAAAGATAAACAAGTACGCGAGACTCCATGGAGCAGATCTAAAGTAAAAAAAGTACTAGGTCGCACTATTTCACATGGAAATGAGTTTATGAAAAATAGCCGGGATGGGAGCGCACAGCTGAGAGGAAAAATAGGGGAGTCTACGAGCGGTAAACAAGTACGAAGTAGGTGGATTTTTATGCTTTTCCACAAAGCAGAGACACACATGATAAGAATATTATTGTGTTGCGAAAATATTGTACGAAAATCTATGCACTTCAATCGCTTTCCTATGTTGTGGTTTCCTTTCTTGGAAAAATAGTTAAGGAGGAAAAAATAGTTTTCAATCATCATTTTCGAACAGTTGTAATTTATACTGAAATTAAAATTGATTATCTCAAGAAAAAAAGCAACGAGTAGATGGTTAGTGTAATGAATTAATTTGAGCTTGTAGCATTCGCAGTCAAATTACTTACTTTAATTTAATGCCTTGTAAATTCAAATACAAAGAAAATATAAGCACTCGGTATACTTTTAACATTGAAATTATTAATCTAAGTTGTCATATTTTTTGATAAGATAATTTCTAATTAGTTCGTTATCAGATACTACGCGATGAATTCAAAGAGCTCAGTCGTTAAATTCTCATCGATGTAATAAATTTTATGTAGAGGAGCCTAACTAAAAATTTCGCACGCATTTCCAAAGCCATAGTGACATCATCAGACAAAGTAAACAAATTAACTTATTTTACCTGGAAATAAATTCAATCTGCTTTGGCCAAGATAATAAAACGTAATGTTCACAGTTAGTACAGTTTTTTAGTTTCATAACCCGCTGCAAAATATCGTTCATACGTTCCGATCCCACCAGTTAAAGTAATGTAAATAATGAGCATTGAAGATTCCACGGATTTGTCTTTAAGATTCAATCTACAGAAGGTGCTGAAATATTTATGCGTAAGTGGTAAGAAGTGGGTACACCTCCTGGCTGAAGTAGTTCTTTAAGTTCTCAAGTACTATTCCGAGCCTAAATCACTACAGTTATTAAATCTTTCGAAAGAAGAGGTCTCTTCTTGTTTGAAATGCCGGTTCCCGTTTCAATTTTTCGGCGGATGGCAAATTAGAAGCCAGCGTTTGAGATAACATTCATAGCAGAGGTGTACTTTTTCTAATAAGAATTGTACTCACCTGCAACGTAAACGTCAGTATCCACATGAAGTCCGCCAGCATGTACGTTGACATTAGATTCGTGTGGATTGTATTACGGAGGCAGCGGAGGTCCCTGATTCGTGGAGTTGATTTCATGTAAAAGAGGAAAAAGTTAGCACGTTAAAGAGGAAACCGGAGATGATTTTTTCAGTCAATTATTCAGCTTCAAATAGGTTTAGAAAATAAGTTGTATGTATAAACAGGAATTCTTTTAAGTATCTAAAAGTTTTTATCCTTCAATATACTTCCTTTAGCGATAACATATAACAAAGGGTCCTATTAAAGAAGATCACAAACAGCGGGGGACTACAACATTCTAGATAATCTTTCCTCGAAACTCCTGGAGAGGAAGCTTTGTGTTCGAGAAAAGTGTGTTTCGGGGAACGAATTTTATTTAATTTGATTTTTTGCTTTTTTTTAGAACTAACCTCAATACAAAGTACATGGATTTACAGCCTCCTTTTGGCCCGATGAAATATCTTGAAAAAGTAATATTTACCCACTTTGCATAGAAAAAAATTTTGTTAGTAGTCGCAGTAATGATTTTATCAAAGGTTACTTTACTTGACCTTATTTAATTTAACATTATAGAAACTACTGATTCTATTGAGAAGATATATTTCACCATGCTTATGTTTTATGTTAATCCAAACGGTATTAAAATTTATTCTATTTAATGATATTTAAGGATATAAAATTTTTTCTAAATAATGACGTTACATGTGGCATTCCCAACCTTAAATGAACATATGTACAAGGCTTCCAGAAAAGGCTTGCCTCGTGCAGGTTGTAATACCTGAGTATTTTTATGCGTAATCATCAATTTTTTTCCTCTCTTATGGATTATACATAGTGACGAAAAAATTGGTGTATATAATATTAATTTACCAGAAAATAAAAAAACGAGTACCTGTATGGCAATAAATATTACAAACTACTACAATGATCATTTGAAATGATAACGAATTAGCAGCAACTAAAGATAGGGTAGTTTGAATATGCATGTGTTTTTAAAGTCAATAATCCCAGGATCTGAAGGTATAATATTTACAATTGTTTCGATTCCAATGAATATTTTAAATACGAGTCAACGGTACGCGAGTCACTCGTATGTTGTGGTTTGAATTTCGTTGATTTTGAATTTGGGCTGAATCAGTGAGCTCTGCGAGTTTATTTTGATTCGACAGCTGGCTGTATTAATTAAAGCACTTTGATTATGTTTGCGGAAAATATTTTGATGCCCTTCCTAACCCTCGTTTGTTATTTTTGTGTGCAGAAATCTGACAGAAGGACTATTTGGATTAAATATTATCAGAATTTAATTATATTCGCTGTTTACAATGTTCAATGTTGTTCAATGGTGTTTTCAATTTAGGAGAAGAATAAGTATTTCATTGTAAATCACTGGAGATGTCAATTAGTTAACAAGCACTCTGTGTCTATACATGAGTTTTGTGAACTGCCTTTCTACATATTTTAAGATGACTCTATACTACTATTTTCCATACTACGTTATTGTTAGCATACATTGATAGGGATAACTGCATTTTTGGACTATAGAATAGAGTTGGATTTCCATCTTAATTCTCTCGTTGTTGTGGATTGATTTGTTGGACTGATTTTGATTTTGATTTCTGCACACATAATATATCTTACTTATCATTCAAGAACGCGTAATTTTATTAATTTATCGAACAAGTTTGCCCTACGTGGATATAAACCTCTTATTGATTATCATTTGGAGCTAAGCCACATCTTGGATTTTTCTTTCGAACTCTTTATACAACGCCCACCATTTAGCAGTTCCTTTTCAAATATACGTATGCAACCCTTGTCTGGATTGTCCCTTAAACTACACTCACTCTCCAGATAGGTTCAAAGGAGTTCTAAAGAGTCTTATTTTCGGGCTTTAATTCCGCTTCTGCGGACAATGCGCTCGAGGAAGTTAAGTTAAACTTAAGTGCCATTCCCCATATGTTTCGGATGTGTATACTCTAGGCTGACTTCTCTACGAGGGCATTTCACTGGGTCTGCTTTCGTAAAGTTCCTCCATCACGGCTTCCTCTCCGGCTGATGAATAATCATCAGCTGAGAGAGTCCCTTCCAAGGAGTGACTGGGGAATATTTGGCTATCTTAGTTCTAATTGCGAACATCGCACCATACTGAAGCTATGTATAAACCCTTGTATAATCTTATTCCCTCAACATTGCCCAGACTTTCTCCTACGGAAGAGAAATAATCCTAAAGATATTTAAATTGTATAAAGTATCTAAATTTATGCAGTAGCTATATATAGTATGTGTAGTTGTGAAAGATTTACACGATGTTTAGAAATGTATTTAGCGCGTTCGTTGATTCACAGAAATACTGAAATGTCAAGGAACCCTTCCTTCTAAAAACTAGGACATTAAAGGGAATGCGACGAGATTTGATTAGCAACATGATTGGAATTTAATCAAAGAGTTTCAATTATTTTTACTCTCAAACATTTGCATCTTACACTCAAGCATCCTGTTATTACATTCCCTCGGAAAATACGCGAATGGCTGCAAAAATTAAAAGAGAATGGAACCAACGAAAAACCAACATGAAGGAGAGAATCTTCCTCGAACTATCACAGCATGCAGCCGATAAAAGAGGAGGAAATCTTAAAATATCAGATTCACAAAGTTCGTTTACTTCAATTATTCAGATTTACTGTCTTATCAGATACCGTACCATCTTTATTAACAGGCTGAATGAACATCAATGTTTATCTATATCAGGGATAATCATTCACGATGCCGTAGGAAGGGCACAAAGAAATTAAACTACGTATTTACCGTTTTGTACGCAAAATTCTTAACAGGTGATTTAATCCATCCTATCTTCCAAGAGTCATCGCAATGGCTTTCTTAGTTTTTCGTTTAATACGTAAAATTGTGTTAGTAAACTTGTAAATTTATTGAAACATCATCAGATTTCAAAAGAGATGAGGGAAGGGAATCAAATTGGTCTATTAATTTATAATAAAATATTTCAAATTGAGGTACTCGTTTATCCCAGCTTTAATGTGCCCATAAATGAATATACGATATACGCGGGTATTGTGTCACATTAAATGAAAACGATTTTTGTCATCAAGTGTTGATCCCTATCCCTATAGGGTATACACAGCTTTAATGTGTCAATTTCATTGATGATAATTTTGGGCTAGAAACTAATTACATTATGTTAATATAAACTGATTACTAAGTATTATAGTATATGAATAATTATTAATCATTAAATTGTAGTAATATATACATGTAGTAATATATACATGTAGTAATTTTTAATTGCATAAAACCTTTATAGCATCATGCCACAACATTATAAAAGGAAGGTGAACGGCGGAATGTTCATGTGGAGTATAGAGGAAATGAATAATGCAGTTGCAGCAGTAGAAGCTGATGTTGGGATTCGAGAAGCATCGAGACGATTTTCTGTTCCATTTGGTATCCTTCAGCGCCGAATTAAAGTTGTTAAGGAAGACAACACTCAACGATCCATTGGTGGGCAGACCATATTTACGGAGGTGCAGGAAAAGGAACTTCTTGAGAGACTTCTGTACCTGGAGTCGAAAGGATTTCCATTGACACCACAAGACGTCAGCAAGGCTGCCTTCAAGCTTGCCGAAGAAGAAAAGATTGCTCATAAATTCAATGTTGAGAAAAAGGAAGCCGGTAAGGATTGGCTAAACAGCTTCATCAAGACACTGACAGAAACTGTCGCTGCGTAAGCCTGTCCATGGCACGAGCAAACGGATTGAGGCGGGAGAGATTAAACAATTTCTATGACGTACTGCAAACTGACGTTGAAGAGTTAAAGTTGCAGAACCGACCTCAATCAATTTACAACATGTACGAGACTGCACTGCCCATCAACAATCCACCGCTACCAAAAACTTTGGCCTGTAAAGGTAAAAGGGACATTCACATAGTGCAAAGAACGAGGTGAGAATGTAACTGTAATAGCAAGCTGCAGTGCATTCGGCTCATTTGTCCCTCCGGGTGTCATTTTCAAGTGAAAGCGTAAGAAGGCTGAGTTTGAACGACACATGCCACCGTCCACTGCGGTGTAAATGCAGAGAGTGGATGGATTAACGAAAACATCTACCTCGCCTCGCTGAAACATTTTGCCAAGCACAAGGTAGTATAAGGACATGTTCTGCTTATTCTCGATGGCCATGTGTCACACGTTAAGTTGCTCGATGTTCGACAGGGAAAATCAAATCACCATGCTGTGTCTGCCAAGCCACACAACGCACGAACTCCAGCCATTGGACAAGTCCTTTTTCAAGCCATTGAAATCCAGGCACAGAGCAGCTGCAAATCAGTGGGTTTTTTCAAATCCATCATGAGCTATTCAAAAAGGGCAATTTTGGAGAAATCTTTTCTCAAGCTTGGATGCAGTCCTCAACGGTGTCCACGGCAGTCAATGGCTTTAGAGCCACAGGAGTGTTCCCGGTCAACCGTTTTGCAGTGACTGACGACAAACTCACAAAAGCTGTTGAACCCGTGGAATGTGATCCTGTTCCACAACAGCCTCAAGACACCCAAACATGTCAAGAATCGACTCCAGTGAGAAGATGTTTTCCTTCACCTATGAAGATCTCTGTGAAAAGGAAAGGCCCTGGAAGGAAGAGACAAGAGCCTGAAGTGCTTACGTCGCCGCAGCATATTGCCTCTCTCGGCAACACCAAGTCTGGTGAATCTGAAATTGACAAAAGAAAGAAACTGAGCCTTCGAAAAAACCTACCAGCACCTCCAAATGAGCCTGCGGATGGCAATGAAGACAACTGTGGGTTTTGTGGCAGGTACTTTTACACGGCAACCTCCAGCGAGTATAAAAACTGGATTCAGTGCATCAAGTGCAATGTATGGTTCCATGAGGTGTGTGTTGGAGCCTCAGTGAAAACTTCTTTTACTAGAGGGAAGTGTTTCTAGAAACATTTTTGATTCTTTGTTTTCAAAAACGTTTTATTTTGCTGGAATCACAGTAATTTTCTAATGACCCACTTCACCCTCCTGTTGTGGGTGAAGTGGGTCAGAGGTGGGGTTCCATCTTAATATTTTTCAAAAATTTATTTACTGATATATCTTGATCTTACTTCTCATACATATACATATGATCCATATCTACCGAATAAAAATTTTATTCAGCTTATTATATGTTTGCATATTTTTTTATTCTTAAAACTATTTGAACTGACCCGCTTCACCCTCACCTACCCTATTATCTTTATCTCGTTGGGCATTTTCCAGTAAATTAAATGCATTATTATCTTTGTCACATTTTTTTGTCGAAGTTTCATCTGCGTATTAATAAGGCTTTTTCTTAGAATATGATTGAGGTTTGAGCAAAACTTACCTTCTTAGCATTTCTTTAGCAAAAGCTTGTGATGAATTGACCGGTTGGAGGAGTTTTAGCATCACTCGTGAATATGAATAAATCAATAATATTATTTTATAGATATGGCAGACTGTTCGCAAATCAAAACCCGAGCAATTTTAATTTTCTGTGATAGGTCAGATTTCTAAAGAAGAACTGTTATCTCAGATGAATGTAGGACTTATAGAAGGAATTACAGGTTTTCACGAAAAATTTCACTCAGAGCACATCTTTATAAACCATATTGAACATAAATTACGAAAAAAATGAGATGAAAACGATTCCTTTTGGGAATAAATATCTCCAGTCGTAAATCAAATCTTATTCATTTGAAATACTTCCATACTGCTCCAGTCTCGCCATTCGGCCTGCAGGGAGACGAAGAACGCTATAGGTTTTCCGAAGAACCAGCCCTTTCATGAAAATAATAATGCACTTCTAGGTCTACGTCCATCCTCTTAATTTTTCCCATTTCTGAAAGAAAAGCGCTTTCTATGATCTAGAAAATGCCTCTCATCCCTTCACGCTTCAATGTTTCCGCGAGAGGTTTCACGCCCGAGTAAACCACTTAAATCATTCTCTTCCTGGGCATTTTACTTCTTTCGAGACGGCCCTTCTGCAATGAATCCTTGAAAAGCGCACTCTCGGGCGGAATTTCTCGCCTTCATAAATTACGAGCAGTGACGGAATTATTCCCTTCTCGCGAAAACGGATTGTCTCCTTACCCGTGTACGAACTCAGAAGGAATGCAAAACTCCATTACTTTCCGTGTTAGTCCGGGAAAAAATATTCCCTTTACATTAGGCTGCAATACGCATTTATTATCTTTTTTCAACTGGAAGGAAAGCGCTTTGAGAGCTGAGTTTATCTGAAGTACTTGGGCATGTTTGTAAGCTTCGAAAAAGATTTATCTCCTCTTTTACAAAATAATGCGCCAATAAAGGTCAAGTAAGAGATAATTCAAATCATATTATCTGTATGAGGAATTTTGAATGAAGTGAATTCATCGCATTGAAATTTGTGGTTTTTGTTTGACATCTGGCATGATAAGAAGTTTGAAATACTCTCTTTTTTAGCAAGTATCTACCATCTTTGCATTATACGTTCCCATATTTCGTCCTTATGGGTTTAAGGGAAGAGAATACACGAACTCATTAAACTACCAACATTTGGATGCAGTGTTTACTTCATTTATCTAAAGCTATACATGCCTTAGATAAACTTAATCATGGATATTTATCCGCAAATATTTAATGAAAATATGCATCTCCTTTCTATTATATTTATCAGCTGATTATCTCATTTACTGAAAAAAAAATTACATTTCAATATTGGCAGGTCGTATACATGCCAGTAAAATAATTACTCCTTAATTTGTAAATTATAATAATTTATTAACGCTCTATTCGTAAATAATAGTAATTACTTAATTACGTTGTCCACTTAATAAAATTTAAATGTATGTCTTATGAATAAAGTTATGTATTAACTTAGGAATAAATGTTATAACTCGAGAGGAAAATTCACTGATAACTATTTTGTCGGACTTTGTGGAAAGACATTCTGAGGAAGAATAGCTGGAGACATTTCAAACGTTAAAGTTTGTCAAATGTCTTACTTGGGCAGATAATAGGCTACTTTTTAATTTGCTAATCATACTCGGTGTAACTTAATGTCAAAACAATTAAGCAATAGGATGTGCTTTTCATTGAGTTGATAGTTAAATCCGCATTTTATTACTTACCATGTGTTTACTCTTTTTTCGAAAGTCCAATAATTGGTAATTAATATGGAATCTATTATGTTTTATTTCCCCGATGAAATTTACCGCAAGCTTGGGTAGTATATAATACTTTTGAAACTATGACATTGGTTCACCTATGTATTGTGTGAAAACATTAACACATGACTACAGTAACTGCGGTAGAATGGTAAAAATAAATAAATAAAGGTTAATGTCGGAGAAATCTCAAATATGCTCATAGCGTTATATCTCTTTATACGACAATAGTATTCAAAAACTCCCGTTTGCGGTTCCCCAATGTGTGTGTGACAACGAAGATAAATAATTGAACTGGATCGATGTGCTTTCCTTTTTCCTTCAAGTCTCTCAAATATCTCTGTACCCTAAATCAGTAACTTGGAATCTTTGCGGCTTTTTCGCCCCGATTTTGTTTCACGGCGCACATTGATTATTAGTGGAGAGTTACCTGTAACCAAAGGCAACGAGGGAGAACCCGCACTAATAAATTATGGGGAACGCAGCGGTACGATGGAGGGGAAAACCGAACATAAACTCGGGTGCGTATATGGAACAAAATATTTGGAACGTTCTACTTTAGCCCACAACGATACATTTCTTTTTCTTCTACCTAGAATCGTTATCAATATAATACTTAAAAGATACGTAAGTATCTTCACAGAATTCGTGTTTTTAAAATAAATGAAGAGAAATTCTTGGTCCATACATTGAATTTTACGCAGATTTTCATTAATCGATTCATAAAGGTTCTAAATTTTTATCTTATAGACTCGATTCATTGAGTATTTTTTATAATTTTGTATCGTATCATTCTATACATCGTGTCTTAATTCATCTAATTAGACATCAGTACCTACAGATAATCTATCTGGTTATTTGCAATCCTCTGATCTAAATCATATGAAATTCACGGAGGCCGAAAGTTAGTGGAATTCTGACATAATCAAATATTTCATACGGAACTTTAAACCTCTAATTAATTAACAGCTCTGTTCCAATATATTTCTTTACAAAGTTATTGATTCTAGCCATGGTATTTCACTTTAAATCGTATGAATATTTTAAATTCCTACAAATTAAAATCAGGCTATAATTAAATTAAAATATATATACTAAAATTTGCAACATTATTTTCAAAAGGTCGGAAGTTAATTTTTACGGTGATATATTTCAAATTTTATTTATGAATTGCTTGCATTTTTTATTAGAGCAAATTATATGTTTTGTTAATATGAATATAACTGATAATAATCTAAAAATTATTGAGAAAACTCAATAAAAATTAGCCTTTATCGGCCATATATATTTTACATTAAACTGAAATAGTTTTAATATATATATAAATATTGACATGGATATATATGTTGATAAGTTTTCTCGCATACCACAAGTATTGACGATTTTACACGTGTGGCCTATGCAGGGGTTCAACGCAGCCTATTCGTTCATTTTCTAAAAGAGATATTTTTGATAATTCTATTTCCCATACTGTTTATCTTGCCAAATGAAAATATACTCTTTAAGTTCACTCAGCAACTAGAGTGGTTTTCCTTCGCACAATGTCAAACTACTGCATACAGGCAGTACGCCACTCAAGTGCGACCTGATGGTTTTAGATGCATCTTGATAGTGGTACACACGGCCTTTTGATGAATAAAGCATACCAAACAGTACTTTTGGCCGTTGGCGAACTAAAGCAGGTTACTGGAAGAGATGATAAATTTAAAGAAGAACGAAGGAAAAAACGCTTTTTGAACTCACTCCTAAAATTCTATTTTCCTAGACTTCAAGGAGGAATGAATCGCTGCAGCAGTCTGCTGAAACGTATTCTACTGCATAGAGTTACGGCCCTCGTGAGATTCTTGGAAGCACGAATTTAAGGCCACAAAGATGTAGAAAATGATAAGTTTTCCTTGGAAACGAATTGATTATATGGGCATGAACCAGTGATTTATTATGTGAGCATTATGCTGGAAATATCTTATTTTGTCTTACGGGAATTAGTTAATTTTGATAATTAGTTTTTGGATCATAGTTTCGAATAGTGGAATGGTTACCGTTTTTATACTCCTCATATTATAACTTAATTTAATATACTTAAATTAAGTAAATTTTACATAAAAATTAAGTAAATGTCTAATCTTATGGTCTAAATTAACTGATTCCTCATGTTCTAAATTAATTAATTCATCATGGTGGGTTCAGCTTTAATGACCGCTTTTCGGTTCCCGGTGGGAGTCCACGAACGAAATGACTTAAGCTGTCGAAGCACTTTTAACAATGCTACTAATTCCTCATGCTATGATAAATTTTCCCTGGTCCGCGTTCACTGATAAAAGAAAAACAAAGTTCTATCTTTATGCGGAGCGTCGCCAAAATAAAACCGAGCATTGTGATATTCGTTTATTTTGGATTCTCAGAAATGAAAAGAGTGACCTTTATCTTAACATGTCTTTTTTATCCCGAGGGACTTATCGTCAATCTCTACAATTTTAACGTCACTTTTGTGAGAGAAACACTTCCGATAAGGGAACTTTTGTTTTTTTTTTTCATCGTGTGTGCCAGTTTTTCATTAAGGCCTTCGGTCCATCGGCTGTGAAGTGTTTATCTTAATGGGATTTCCCCAAACACCAAAACAGCTTGCAAATTTTTTACTTCGCTCACTCGCAGTTGCTAGTTGTGAATTTCTGTGTTAAGCGCCGGACAATTGTTTAGTATGCGCTTAGTTAGGGAATCGATAAATTGTGGATGGCCGTGATGAACAGAAATTCAGCGAAGTCGATTTATAAGAATTTATATTTTAAACTAGCGGAGGGTCCGTTGATTCTCAACGGAAAAATGTTATAGATTGTCTCTGCAACGAACGCCAATAGAAAGAAGATGTACCGAGAAGAGCAAAACCAATTGTCAGTATAGGAATGATTTAATTTTTGTCGATTCTGTTAATTATTTGCGATTTTTTTCGGTGATATGGGCAAATAATTGAAATTCAGGGACATGATTCCTATAGTTTAAATATTCGAAGATGATATTTTCATGTATAGAGTAACATATCTGAAAAAATACAGAGTTTAATATTGGACTAAAGGCATATCATATACCAGCAATACTTCTTTAGAGGGAATTTCTATAGTATATATCCTCCTAGGAATATAAATACTACAGTAATTATGATAGTATCAATAAGATAATCTTTTCATTTCTATCAGCATTCCTTGTAATCGGAAAATAATACAAAATTTAAGGAAGCTAAGGTAGCTGAGATTATATTTTACAAATTAGAGAGAATCGACAATATTATACCACTTTTCTTGTAGTAGGAAAAGCAAAGAGAAATCAATTCAAAATCTCTACCTATCTCTGTATTTTACCATGATGTATCAGATTTATTGTTTCATAGGATAAAACTATCCACTTGCAATTCTCATTAAAACATAGATAGCCAATAATATGTGTAACTATTAGACTATATAATGAAATCTCCAAGGAAGATATTTTATCCGACTCTAAGATGATTGAAAATTGTCCTAGTACGGCACTCATTGACTAATTGAAGTTGACCTCTAAAAAAATGATAATATGTATTGAAGCTATCATCAAAATACGTAATCAATTTCGGGTACCGTACCTTATGATTAAAATTAGTCAAATCTAATTACATATTAATTTTTATTTTATAATGACACACCATTCTGCAACTCAGTTTTCTCACTGAGTGAAAAATTGTTCATTCTTATTCGTAAAGAAAACTAATCAAGAACCACGATCTATTTCTTCATATTCTGATCGACAAGTTTTACCTTCCGAAAAAACTATAAATGTTGCTCAAAGTTATACAAATCAAAATGTTAATAGATTGAAACAAAATTCATTGTAATCGAGAGCGAAATACAGTTCTTGTGAACAATGGAACTTCGCCATTTATATGAATCTTCCTTTACTTATTTATAAATACATAGACATAGGCTTCGTTAATTTTTATTTCAATAATATTTCATATACGCTCCATTCTTTTCAGGCAACGCCTCATGTTTCTCTTCAACGTCACTCTCGAATCAGTGGTGCAGCTCCGATGGATGAAAACTAGAATTCCGGGGAAATAAGCAGACATAAGAGGCGTATTTTCCGGAATCCTTATCTAACAGCGGCGATGTTCTCTTTTCCGAGAGACAGATTCCACACTGACAACTATTCCCTCCTAGTTTCTCACAATCCCTCAAACCGTCCTGAATTCTTTTCGAATGATACACCGAAGACAAATATTGCGTCATCACTTCTGTCACCGTATCCCTCACTGTCTGTGTAAGTTTAGAATTCGGATTTTGGAATTTCCGTTGCTACGAAACTGAAACGCAGATTCCATAAGAGTCTCGGGATGCGGTGCAACTAGGAATGAGCGCAATCACGGCGTACTTGTCATCTTTTGATTTTGTTCACTTTAACTGTAAAAATTAAATTCTATCCTCGATATACCCATACTGCCACCAAACAATGTTATAACATCAAATACGACTGTATCATTGAGGATTGGTAATCAATAATACCTATAAATATTTCCTTCAACATATTGAATAAAGGAAGATTATTATAATACTCTGATATATTGAATAGTGTTAGCAAAAACGACACATGCAATTTCGTGATATAAATATTATACTAATTGGTAACATAACATGTAGAATGTTTTCCAACAAATAGAATTATGGAAGGTTATTATAATATTTGGTGTACGGAATATTGTTAGAAAAAACGCACTTGTTCCCAGCCGTGCTAGCAACCAGCATTGCTCATGGTATGGAATTTAAGTATTCCTACGTAATCGTTACTATTTTTTTCAAATATCTCTTAAATTTAGACGGATAGTTTAATCTTAATTTATTCTTGAATTCTTCCATTGTATGAAATTTTCCCAAAAAATGTTTTACTTCAACCCTAAGGAGGAAAAAATCATTTGATCAAAATTCCAATTTTCACCAAATGACTCTTTAATTCCAGTAAAACATTTAATGTTGCACCAAGATTTAAAAATATACAAATTTTGGCTTATCTGTCATTTTAAAAGAGCTGCTTTATTAGTACTTCATTTCATTCCCCATTTATTTGCACTTGGTTTCCTCTCCTGTTCCTTAAAGTCTTCCATTACACGGCACGAAGAATCTTAAGATTAAGTTCAATTATTCCAACATTTTCTTTGTAGTGTAACTTAGTAAGGAAAGAATCATCTGAAAAAAATCATCCAATTTGATCAAATTACCCGTCACCGTAAAAAATCTTGCAAAATATTTAAATGTGGCACCGAGATTAAAATAAATAAAATATATTATTATCTGTCATCCAATAAGATTGCTGCCTATTAGTTCCTAATCTCATTCCTAATTTATTTCCACTTGGTTTCCTCTCCTGTTACTTAATATCTTCCATTACTCGGTACAAAGAATCTTAAAATTACTCTCAATTATTCCTTCCTTTCCGATACTTTTAAGCCTCGGGTACTCGGGTGATCATCGAGATGCTCCTGCGTACTTCAATTCCCTCCATCCTATTAGGCACTTCCTAATTGGAACACCTGGGATTGTGAAGGAGGACAAGAGCAGGGAAACGTCGAGATAATGACGGAATCCAGACATCGGATGAGCTTAAAGGAGAGGGCAGCCATTAGAAGTAAAAGATTTGACCTTGGTACATTTTAGTGCAAATCTGGGTCTTCGAAACCACTAATGACGTTGATTAGCTTTCCGATTCGGGTCCAGCCGAAGTGACATTAACTGCGGAATGCCGGGTATCGAATGGATATACGTTGGATGGGGAAATACGTTATAAGGGGTCAAGGCCACGGGAAGGGGGGACAAAAGCATCGTCAAATTGGCCCGAGAGTCGGGTAATGGATATTGATAGATATGTTGGATACGGAAAAGAATGGAGATGGAAAATGAGATATGTGGGAGTCACGGAAAGATATCAGCGGGATATATCAAGGCCATGAGGTGGAAATTACGATCTTTGATGATTGCAACGTGTCGTTCAATGTTACGGGCTCAGTACGAGAAAAAACACGGCTATTATTACACCGTTGCATTTTTTGTGTAATAACTTAACGTTGGTGCTCGATGAGCCGTCAAATTTTCCCCCGCTAATCTACGTTTAGTAGGGATTTGTTTGCCATGTTATCGGCTTTCGAGATGCCTTTCAGTCAACGTCTATACGATGAAAAGTGTTCATTGGATGAATTATGAATCTCCAAGAGCCTCGAGGATGAAATTTATTTCGCGCCTGTCATCTGTATCGGAAGGGGGAGCGGTTTGTCGTCGGTGATGGTCGGGTTGCAATTTATAGAGGTCACTCGGGATTGGATGGTGTAAAGTAAGTTAATGCGAGAAGGCCATTACTAAAAGAGTAGGTACCTTTAGACTCGTTTACGCACGTAAATGTTTATGTCTACGAGGAGAAAAGGCGCTGATTAGAGACGAATTGAAGTACTGTAAATATTTTAACGCCATTATTCGTTGTAATTTTTGTTCAGAAAGGAAATCTTGGAAAGATATGACATCGTATCGAATGAATTGCTACTAATTTTAATGCTCTTTTAAGAATTGAGATAAAACCGATAACTTTCATAAAATTTTTCATATTTACGACCATTTTTGGCTGCGAAGTCTTCATTCATCCAAAAATAAAACAAGTTGTTCTCAATAAAAGAAGCTAATCTCAATTCCTTCAGAATGTCTCTCCGTCAAGTCGACTAAATATGATAGAATGTATCCTTAAAAAACGGTTTTTTAGCGTACTGTGAGCCAACTCAAGCAAATAAATTGACAGACTGAATTGAAGAGTAGCCTGCTCTTTTCTCTACTCAGACCGATTTGCGGCAATTACAGAAAAATTGAAGTTTTTCATAGAACTAATTTTATTTCTTAGAGGGAAAATCTTACGATAGATAGTATCTAATCACTTTTTTCACGCATCAATATGAAAAGGAGAACGGATAAATAGCAAATCCAATTACTAGAGTCGAATAACTGGAATGCGATATAAATTATATTAGCTAAATACACGAAACAAATAGATGGAGGTAAAATATTTAAAAAGTATATTTATAGTGACATTAATGACTTCAATTCAAAAGACATTAATGTCTTTATTGACGAAATTTATAAAAAATGATGGAGAACAAAGAATATTTTCCGTCTTAAATTTAACGAATCCAATATTTTGCAAAGTTTGAGCCTAATCTTTCTTTCATGGTGTAAAGCGTTGAAAGACTATTATCTATCAACGTTTGCTTTAAATGTTTTATAAATAATGAAGAATAAGTAGCATGACTTCTCCATTACTACGATGTTATTGATAAATAAATTTAAAGTATGACCAAGTTAAGTTTAAGGCTGCTTCGTGGAATTAATTCAATTATATGCAAAATACTGTAAGGAAACTAAATTTGATACACACGTGGCTTTGGGGCTTCCTTCACAACTAAGGGTTTTCAAATTGTGAACATTTCGTTGCCATTATCGCTCTCTGAAAAAATACAATTCAGAACGCTACAAATAGTGTACTTTGAGAGATGTAGCATTTTCATCCCAGTCTAAGGTATCGCATTAACTCCTTTCAAGCAAAGAAATACTCGGAATTTAGAGGATAACTATTACCTCGAAATATCCACTACGTCAGAAACTTCATTTAATTTTGTAATATGGCTTGAAATCATGACAGTAATAAGAATTCAGCTAAGAGTATAATTTCAAAATTTAGCACATTACGGCTTTTAGTATAGCTTGTTTAAACAGAACAGTTTCGCTTGGTTGCCTTCATAAACATGCATCAATGAATAAATGTGAAATATTCCTAAAGATACGTTTAAATTCTAAGAAAAGTGAAGTTGATTAAAGTGGGCTTTGACGTATATAAATGATAATTGGTTTATGGGATTTACATTATAAGGATTGATAAAATAGTATATGTGTTACGTTTCTAATTTTTTACAATAAGAAGTACTTAATAAGTACCAAATTGTATCTTATTAATACAAGTATCGATGGAAAATTCCTAAAGTATTTTATTGCTTAACAACTAATTGCTTCAATCATATTTATTTTCAAACCAACGCTCAAGTAGCTCAAATATTAATAGTTTGATTGTTTAAATGTATCTATATTTCACGTTTTGCTTTACAAGTGGATGTATTTCACTGTTATGTTTAAATTGAAATTTATACTATCAAATATCCTGGAAAAAACTATTTATATTCAAACGGAATTATCCTTTTGTATACTTCGTTTTAAAATAAATAATATATTACATATAGAAATTCTAAATAAACGAGGAAAATACTGATTGTTAGCAGGTTGAAGGGGAGGTGTAATAAATGTGTTTCTAATTTGTATTCGTAGTAGGTATTAGTTTTTAGAAGTTTGTTAGAGGCTCAATCAGATATAGGGACATATTACTTATATATCTTATGTTATAAAATGATATAAATCGCTCGCGCAAATTTTCCACATGCCTTTAAAACGTATGGAAAATACCAATTCTTTCGTCTCATCTTCTCTTAATCTTAACAAATAAATTAAAGAATTGGTAGAAGAATACATGAAAAAAAATAAATGCTTAATGTTTAATTATTTCAATGTTGGTAAGAAAAAGGTATTATAGGCATTTTAGGTCATAACTACGTATTCAATGCTTAGTTCATAATATAATATCTCATCGTTGAGATATTTAAGGCAAAAATAGTTCGATTGTTTAAATATCACATCACATATTTTACATTTCATTAATCTTCTTCACATGAGAATGTATTTGTACGAGTATAATGTATTTTACTAAAAATTTATACCTTGAAATATCTTTAAAAAATTCAAACGCAGATATCCTTGTCTATACCATAATTCAAAAGAATAAGGAAATTCTCAATATAGTTAATTAATTAATGAAGGAATGATGATTAAAATACTAGGGAGTAGTGTGAAATGCATGTTCATACCTAAGTTGCAATTCTAAAAAGCGTAGAAGTTGGTTTGTAATAGACTTCATGAAGTTTTATTCCGCCCATTAAAGAAGTGGATCGATCGGTCACAGAAGTTATTTCTCAAGAATGCAGTATCGTTTGGGCTCACTTATCCTTCCAAATGAACTAAATATCTCACACTAAAATCCTCCAATATAAACGATATTTGTGTTACTGTTCATAACGATACACTTTTCGTAACTTATGACGGTTGAGCAAAAAGTGGATTCACTCACTTGAAATAGATGAAGATTGATATGGCAGCCGCCAGTGCTGCCAGCGAGAGGGCGTAACCAGCGAAGTATAGACTGGTGGCCAGTTCCACTCCGCCGAATATTGGTCCAGGGGTAAGAGGGGCCTCGACTTCTCGACACCCGTTGTAGTCCGTATAAGTTGCCCACGTCCCGTTGCTATGGCAAAATCGGGTCGCGTTCTCTGAAAAGAAAACAAAGGAAGATGCCGCGTTACTAAATCCAAAGGTTTTGTTCGTTTTCAAGCATTTTATTTACTGGCACAAAAAAAATATTGTGGCTACGTGGTACAATGAAGGAATTGAGACAAGAGGACTGAAATATCAAATGGATATTCCGTTAAGTCTTAATCGTTTTAGACTTATTTAAATATCTACATGATGCTTAGATAAAGGGTTTTGCAAGAATTTACTTTTACAAAACATTTTATTGAAACAAAAACACCTGTAACAATAATATGCAAAAACTTGTACAAAAATACAAAAATAAATTTTTGGAATCGTACAAGTATCTGCATATTATTGTTACAAGTGATTTTCTATTTTTTTCTTTTTCTAATTTCTATAAATTGTTTTTTTATGAAGAAAATCCACCAAATATTATTAAAGCAGTTCGATTTCAGGATAATTTTAGTGTGAAACGTTTAAAAGTGTCCTAAGAAATTATTAGCTAATAAAAAACGCGAAATAAACAATATTCTTAATTTTATATTCTCACCAAAGATTTTATACTTCTTCAAAGACCTTAAATATCTATACCATATACCAGTAAGTGAATATCCAAAAGTAGCAGTGATATTTTGGAACACTCGATCTGACATGTTGTAGCAGGCTTCATCCACCGAGCAAATGAATATGTTTTCATAAGTCTTATTGAAAGGCAACGATTTAAATTGCAAAATATTTTGATGAAAATAAATTTTTATGTAAGAAGTAGGAAAATAGGCAATTGATTGGAGATGTATTCAACATTTTTTCTATAAAACATTTAGCTTTTTAAATAAGTAAATTTGATGTACTAATAAAAGACTTTACTTGAGTCTTAAAAAATCCAAATCAAACAAAATAAATTATGTTCTTATGATCTCCTCAAATTTGAGTATCCATCTTCGAGACATATTATTTACCATTATTATTAAGTACTTTACTAATTGATTAATATTCCGTTACTCTACTGTTTAAGAGTGATTACGCAATACAATTCTCGTAATAAAATAGTACCTAAATTCCTAATTAATGGTTACAATAACACAATTCACAATAATACAAAAGTTTAATTCATTAAAACTCAGATCACCTCTAGCTATACCAATGCGTCATTTCAGTATGGAAATGTAAGGTACTAACTGAACCACTCGTAGATTATGTTTGCTTAATCCGTCAAAAGTTCCACCTAATATTTGGGTAATTAAGATTGTGTGATTGAAAAATATATTGGTAACCATTTAGGGTTCATGAACTGAACAAAAATACGTTTTTCTCCATGCATACTTCTAACGGGCATGATGAATGAAGAGCTTAGCCCATCTCGACTTCATTCAAGCATTAAAGTCGTTAAGACATCAATCATCCCCTCCCTCCTTCCCTATCCATTGGAAGGTAAGACATAAATGTCCTCCGCAACAAACAAGGTCAAGCTTTTGATTCCAAGCCGGAGATGGATAGATCCATTCATTGTGACTCCGATCTCTTATTCCTGAAAAATTTGGAGTAGACACAAAACCATTAACGGAGTTTCCTCTCTGCTCTTTACCTCTGATTCCTCTTCCCTCATCTTCTCTAGACGTAATGGACCATACCAATAAAATCATTGATTGCGCTAGGGCGGGGAAGAAGCCCACGGACGCTGTGAGGAAGTTAGACGGATAAGGAGCTACGGAAATGGAATGGGGGAAAAAAAGGCTTGGAAATATCCCAAGGGTTCCTGTCTGAGTGAAGATGTTTGTCGGATAGTCTAACTCAAGGATAAGTCCATTAGGACACGTCATTACGGTGCGTTTACCATTGTATGAACCAAACGAGTTAAAATGCGACGTAGCGTCACGTAACGGTGAAGTAATAAGCAGAATGTACAATCAATAATGTAATATTCCGAGTGCTGAAGTTAAAGCATAGAAATAAAATACTGAAGACAAAACTTAGTATAATCCTTAAGTGTATTATGTACTCGTTAAGTGTAGTGTTAGCATGTGTTAGTGTAAGGATTGAATAAGTGATCTGTGTTGAACATAAATAGAATGTGCTGAAGTTAGAGTAATGTTAAATTATGATAGTGAGCAGTAGTAAAGAAATATTATGATAAATATATTTGATGACTAAGTGTTGATAAGTGATGACTAAGTGATGAAAAGATAAAAAAATTATTAGCAATATTGTTTTTGAATTCTACTTTTTGTTGATTTTTTTATTTTAGCATTGATGATGCTTAGGTTTTCTATAATGTGTTTAATTTTACTACTTGCCTTTTCTGGTATATCATGTCTATCCATTACGTGTATTTATGTCCATCATTGTTCGATAGTTTTATTTATTCAAACTCTGCCATCTGGTGCAGACCTATCCGCAGATTTATGTATTATTAATCATAATAAAAATACGGATAATGTTGAAAAATATCAATATATTTACATAATGAAGCGCAAAAAGCCTTTTTAGGCCTTAATCCTCTGGTGCATCATTAAAGAGACTGCTTCAAATGGATCAGAAATTTCACTCAGCGGATGATTAATGAAACAGATGGATATATTTTATAATAAATGTTTAAGAATTTAAATGTTAAAATGCTCAAATTTTAGATGCTTATAAGGTTTGATATTCCGTAAGAGATTATCCATTTACTTAGTATTTCTGTGGGTCTAATGATGATGAACAAAATCAAAATAAATTTGACACCGAGAAAGAAAACAGGATGAGCTTTCGATGGTACCAAGAAGGGAATTGATTGAGACGTCTTCCTGGCTTTAATAAAACTATTATAGAGCTTTTACTTCGAAGCGCTGTGAGGTACTTATAAATTTAAACAATTTCTTAATCTTTCAAACAATTTCTCAAAAATCATTTTTTTATTGCTAAGTATTTGACAGACTTAGCCAATTAATTTGCGTAGTATTTTGTAAATAAAGTTAAACAATTTCTTATATTATTGTAAACGATTGGTATAATAATATTAAAATGAATAAAAAGAGAAAAATGTGATAAATATATAATAAATGTACAATAATTTCTTTGTCGAATTACTAGTAAATTAACTGATATAAAATGTACCTAATAAGAAACTCAAATCATTAAAACTCACAAGCAATAAGTATCTGCACTAAAATAATAACTTATCAATCATCGAATAGTCTTTCTACATATTTTGTAGCTAAATATATAAGAAAAGTGCTAAGAGAAGAGAGTACAATATTAAAATTTAAATATTCTCTTCCAATCTGTTGTAATTGAATCTTTATAGTCAGTTGATTCATATTTTCATTGACATGCGAGTATTTTTGATAAGCCGTATACAATAGAGAAGGGTTTATTTCGAAAATATTTTCGTTGAATTTCGGCTGGATGTATTGTGAAAAAGAGCTGAATATCCATATTAGAGCTACTCCTGCATTTCCTTACCCAAGGACGTTTTTACTCTGTCTGTCACGAATTTAACGTCCTTTGCTGCGATAACAGTCTCCCGGCAAAGCTCTGCTTTCCGCACGAAGTACTACGAGCCTGTCAGATTTCCGAATATCCAATACATCGCTAGCCTAGAAGCTGAGCTATAACTTATGTATTGTATGTCTTGGAGTCCTGCGCTTGGAAAGTGAATGGTGATAAAATTCGAAAACCTTATTCAACATAAAGACTACTGGAGGTAGATGCAGAGAAAATGCTTACGTTATATAGATTTAAATGATACTTATATAATAAATTAATACTTTGGAGAAGTAATAGATACATAGTGGTGTGAAACTTAAGCGTTCGGCTTTTATTATAAAGTAAAGAAACGTTGAGAAGTTCATACAAAAAAGGAGTATCTTCCATTTCATTTTGGAAATTTAAAATAATTTGTAATTAATATTTTTACTTTAAACAGTGTTTTAATTTTAAATGAATCTTGGAATATTTAACAAGAAGCCGAATATAAAAAATAAAATTATTAAGGAACGCATGTTCGCTCTGAAATGAATAAAAATGTGAAATAGAATTTATACGTAGTAAGTATGAATGTATAGTGTAAATCAGACGAATTTATATAATCATTTATAATCTTTCAAAATGGAAGGGGAATTTTTAATGAGAACTTTCAAATTTTAATGCCAGGGGGTAGTACTACTGGTTCAAGGGATTAGGAGAAAATTCTCCTTCTGGGTTGAAAAATTAATAATCCATGGAGGAGACAATGAATCGGCGGAGTCGAATTAAATCCTGGACTATCGGTTTTCTCTTAAGAGCCTGGATTACAGTGATAACTCTGTGAGGGTATATGAAAAGGAAAGGGAAACATTTTGATGAAAAATTGATGAATTCAGTCGCTCAAGTATCATGTGTCGTTGGATTGGTATTAGAAATTGACCTATTGGATGACATTGAGCATCATATAACTATGATATTTGTGAAAACTCACAGCATCATACGATAGAATAACGTTTTAAAAAACACAGATGAATATTAATCAATAAAAACTTTGGTATTCATTGCTTAATACTAATTTGCAATTATTGAAATGCTATGCGTTTATTTGAATGATAACTCTTTTTCCACATATAAGTAAGAAAATTTTAGAATCAAAAGATAATTTTCTTTTATTTGTACCACTTGAAATGCAGAATGAAAGGTCATCGTCTTCTTTTTTACCATAATTGGTAAGAATCTATTCAGAAAATTCATACAACACAGTAATTCAAAGAATATCCCCTGCCTGTGAACGGCTTACAAATTAATTTACATGGCATGAAAAATTCAAGAATCAAGACTGTAATGTAAATATTCGTATTTATGGCCCTCCTTAGCCAGCTCATCAGGATGTGCCAGGTTAAATTATTACGAGCCTAATATTGCAATTAATGTAAAATTTGGAGAACTTCATAAATTAATGATGAAAAGTAAATCAATTTCAAATGTTTTTATCAAAAATAAAGCATTACGTTAACAAAACAACAACGAAAATGCTAATTATGTTTCAGAATTTGTAAATACTATTTGTATTGCACCTACTCGACTATTGCACTAATTATAGTATGAAAATCAATATCGAATACAATAATTATATAATGATTCACGACAAACAACCACAAACAAATCCACAAAACTATAGAAAAGCAATAAATATAAAATCTTAAGTACTTAAATTTCAAATAGGTAATAGGAACAGAAAATATTAATCTCTTTAAATTACTCCAAATAAATCAAATAACATTTCAGTCGCAAATAACATAAGTTCGCACAAGGTGAAAATAATAAAATACATTCTTGGTTCATGCATTCATTTCACGCACGAGGTTATGTATATTCACGGTCAAAATATTTCAAGGAAAATCCTTGATGTAAAGAATTGGAATATGCTGGATTTCGTAAGAAAGAAAGCAGATGTCACAGTTCCTTAAGCTATTTTCTCGGAAAACACGATCCAACTCTTTTTCCATTTTCTTTACTTTCCTTCCCTCCTCTTACTCTCTCCCAACTTCTCGGACTCTTTTCCAACGGAACTTATTCGTGGGAAAAGATGGAAGATAATGTGAAGGATTGTTTAGCATGTTATTCTGAGCAAATTGAGGCAATCGTCCCAGGATAATGGCAAGACAGTCGGAATTTCAGTTTTAGTTATTTGAAAGTAAAATGGCAATTTTCCTTCCAGATTAAAGGCAACTTTCGGAAAAATATATTTGAAAGATAGGGAAAAGCAAAATTATGAAAGTTAATGAATTATAAATAGCACTTAGCTGAAATATATGTCTATCTTCCTACACTATAAGGACTGAAAATGCATTTTGCATATAAATACCTTTTAAGGGGAGTAATAAAGCAATATATGGATGAAATATCTTTTAGATGTTTCGATCATCAGAAAATAATTAATAAATTTATCGCTAGAATACTTCATTATCATAACAAAATGAACCAACCAATTCTTATATTGAATTTACCCAAGCAATCATCAGCAACAAAGTATATTCCATCAACGCTAATAATTAGTATGCAATTAAAATTTGTTAAAAATCGGTGTTATTATCTCTGAAGGATTACTTTCTATAAAATTAACAAATTTACATTCTTATTTCTGACATTAAAAAAAGTTTGAAAAATTTTGAACTCAAAACAGGATATCATTATCATTAAAAACGAATTATTACATCTCCATAATCACGATTTATGCGTGTGTAAAAATTACATTTTTGACCAATTTTCTAAGATTTACCATTTGATTCCTTTCACTCATTTCAACTTAAATTGAATCTAACAACATTTCTCGGGAAGCAATAGTTACTATACTACAAAAGGAATCATTACGACAACTTGCTCGGTAGTCCCATGCAAAAGACCGGAATCAAGTCACATGGGGAGGATGAGTAGAAGTTTGCCCTACAAAAATTGCTCTTAATCTCTCATCTTTAAAAAATTTCACGAGAGAAGGTCCATCGGCACCTGCGGCGGAAAGGATGAGAGTGGAAAATGCAAGACGACCCATTCGCTTCCCGCCTTCAATTCCTTTTTCCGCGGTCGGAGATGGCTTTCACGTGCTGTGATGAATCCGCACACAGATAGCCTTTTGCCGTGTTATCTAGGTCACTTTGACTCGCCTCGGACGGCCGCTTGAGAGGTTTTCGCGGCATGGGAATGAGGATTTTGACACCTTGGAGCCTATTATGCAAGCGATAAGCACTTGGGGAGAAAGAAACGAGGGGCTTTTGCAACTCAAAAGGATGATAATTCCTCAATTTTTCCGAGGGATCGGAGAATGGAAAAGCGAGGCTTTCCTGTTGACGGGCGTTAAGGGAGGTATAGTCTGAGTTTCCTCTCCGCAAGGAATATTGTGATTACGATACACATGCATAAGGTCACGTGTCTAGAAGTATCAAAGTTACGTGAGACAAGTGTCGAAGTTAATCTATATGACTTGGCCACCGTATAAGAAACTAAGGAGATAAATGTAATACTGCGAAAGATATGTTGGTCGTATCATATCTAAGTCAATTTTAATCGAGATATAGGTCGAGTCTTTACGGTCACATTTCGTTTGGCTCGCATTTGTCTCGCATTTGCATACATCTTATTGTATCGAAATTAAGTAAGATACAACATGAAATACATGATCTAATCTTGGATTTAGTTATGAAAAAGAAACATGGAGCAAAGGGTTAGATAAAATTTAATATTGCCTGGATTTTACGTAATTAGATATACTGGGAATAAGGTTCAAATTAGTATTCTGTTGAAAGTAGGATGAGTTTACATGAATTTCAAAAATTTATGTAGATAAATACATACGTAGAGTCTAAAAATAAGTCTTGCATTCTGAAATGTAACTATACTGTCTGAGTATGTATCTACATGACCTCACTTAAAAGTCTTCACATATTTGAAAATAAATAATTAAAACCCAACTTGGACTTCAATATCATTAATTCATGCTTATTATAGTAATTTCTTCCTAGTTATATTGCATTCAAGAATGGGATTTATAATCTTCTTAATCAGACTTTTAACAGCATTTTGGAGGTCATACTCAACTCGTATTCAAAATATATCTATATAACAATCCCACTATTAGGGAGTACATAGAAATATTGATCATGAATACATTTAGAATAATAATAAAGAGGATGCTGGTAGAGTACTATTGTAGAGAAGAGCTTTCACGTGTAGGGTTATACAGGTCACAAAATGAGAGATGCAGCATTTTGTGAATTGATCATCCAATATTTATAAGTTTTTGAAAGGAAAAAACTTTTTTCATCTCACTATATTTTATACGTCAATGAATGTTCATTATGAAGCTTCTAAATACTGTGCTTTCAATAAATAGCTATCGGTTGTAAATGTATCGATCATATTTTTCAATACGTTGAGCAGAATAATACACCTGAATGAGTATATACGACAGCGTTCCACGTAATAACTCTCGCAGGCAATTTTATAGTCGAGGAAATATTATTATTCAAATAATGAACCATATAGCCTGAAACCTTAACTATGTGGAATTTCATAACTGGGTATAAATAAACATAAAAAAATTCAAAATTTCTTCTCAGTCCTGAAGTAATGATTTTGAGAAATGAAGCTATATCACTAATTTTTCTTCAAATTAATCTTAATTGACTTCATATCAAGAGGAGGTAAAATTTTATAGCTCCCTTTCTATGAAAGATAGTTAATAGAACTATTTTTATCCACTAGTAAGTGGAATGGATGTATGAAATGCTTAATGAAATGATTTTTAATGATAATTTTCGTGTAAAAAAATTAAAATCGGAGAAACAATGGTCAAAGTAGTAGATCAATGATCAGTTCTAAGCTAAAGTCCTGAAAACCCGAAATATTCTCTTGTTTTCAGAAATTCGTAATTATCTTAAAAAGCGAAGCGGAGAGAAAGAAAAAATTCATAGTTTCAGAAGTGGAATTTTCTCATTTTTACGCGGGAGCAGCTTTTATCGATCATCGTCGCTGTCTTGTGTAATTCAAACATCGAATGAATTATTCTGGAAGCCCAATATCCGATGTCGTGCTTTATTTACACGGAGGAAATAACATCAGAGGCTTTCGGAAGTCGTTAAAATCCCTTCCCTCCTGACCCACTAAATTTATCTGGAATTCTTAAGTAAATACCTTGAAAGATTTTCTCATTCTAAAGCTTTGCCGTAAGAAAGCTATTTCAAGAAGTCTCCTCGGAAATTGCGACTCTCAGAGTAGTTAAATAATGAAAGAAAATCTCTGCGTAAATTTCCCGTGATATTTTAACCCTAAATAACACTTGGAGTATTTGGTACGTTTCAGTATACTAAATTAACGTTTATCGTAAATGTTTTATATGCATAGCTGTTCACTTTGTATGCGAATTTCAAGTTCATTTTACAGTTAAGATATATATTGAGTTGATGAATTATTTTACTATGTTATGTTAGCCACCCATAAGCTTCCGCCAGAGCTTCCTGGTTCCAAAATTTATCAAACCACACAAGTAGGAAATGGTAACCATAGGAAATAGCTGACGCGTGTTTATGAATATTTTAAGAACAGAATTGTTTGGTAGTTTACCTGGATGGTAATAATTCACGTTGATAAAAGTAGAACAGCAGCACCTGAGAATGATCCCTACGGTGTTTCTGGGGGAGATTTCGCGTATGGTTGGTAATAATACAATCCATCTTGAAATAACTGATTTATCTTAACAATGATATTTATGACTTAAAATTCTCAAAGGCTAAACACATACATGTTTTAAAAGATATGAAACTGCTAAAAGAATCGATGATTACGTATTTTTTATACCCCCAAATAAAAGTTAAAGCTAGAATATGCATATAGTTGTAGAATATACATTCGTTGCTGAATGAAATCGTACTGATGGAAAAGTATGGTGATGAGGATTACATTTTGTGAAATACCGTATATTTCCGCAGATAAGACGGTAGTTGAATTGATATGGAAAATTGAATAGTTGAAAAAGTCTACAATATCCGGGGTTATCTTATGTGAAAGATACAAAAATAATTAGTGGGAATTTTTGCAGCAATCGCAAGGCAGATTTTAGTTTCGTTCATTCGGGAAACTAATGATATTAAATTCATAGGCCGTTTATTGTTTGGGGGTCGTCTCGTAGGTAGTATAGATGCTAATACCATGAAACTTTGTAGAAAATTCATACCCCGTCTTATCTGAAGGTCGTCTTATTTGCGAAAATGTACGATTATACATAAATATGTAATTGGTATACCAAAGCTTTCCTTTTCCTTTCCAAATCAAAAAATTAAATCGAATGTATATGTATCTCATACATTATTTCCTAACATGAATCTGGTTCATACCGTACCTACCCTTTAATTAAAGAGCTGATTAAAAAAATAATCAGCGAATTATACATTTTTAAGCTTAGTTCATAGTAAATATTTTCCATATCGTCAACTTTTCAGTTTAATAAAACATGAATTGCTATTAATTTCCCAATTAATGAAATAAATACTGCAAACCTCAGCAAAATTACAGGGAAAAGAAAGAAAAGTTAAGAAGATTGCGGTTGAGGATAGTCATTATTTTTTCACTCTCGTTCTGTATGAATCTCCGGAAGAATCTCCTCTAAATTAACAACAAAAGGGGACCACTAAAGCCATGACGACGTTACGTTAATTTACCACGGGAATAAAAAAAACGAGATCCGTCTTTTCCATTATAAATGACGCTGAATTAAACTTTTCCTCCACCTCAGGCCGGCCGTCATCCCTCCTTCTCGTGTTTCGGCATTTTCCGATACAATGAGGCCATTTTTCCCTCTCCGCCTTCTTTATCATGCCTTTTCCTCATCATTTCCGTATCCTTTCTCTCCGGTCCTTGATTTCCCGATGGACTCAACCGGAGAACGTTTCTCCCTTCGCAAAGCCTACTCCACACTTTTTCCTGCTTCCATTCCCTACTCTTTCCCATTCGGTTTTACTTTTTCCCTATTCTATCGCACACATTCTCTCGACACGGCTTTTCTTTCACCGAGTATCACCTTTTTGGAGATATTTCCCCGCTTTTATTTGCAAACATTACCGGCGGAGGACAAACTTTCGAGGCGTTGTCGACCTCCAGCTAACTTCGAAACGACACCCCACGCTTGAGAAAGCCAAATAAATAAGTTTCGGAGAGGAGAGACTTTTAGCGACAGTGTAACCTCGGAGAGGAAAAAAGAAGGTCACTTTCCCCGTACGCAATCGCATTCGCAGGAAAAGAGGATTTTAGTTTTGTTTGTTCGCGAAATTGAAATCACGGTCGCCTCACACGGGCGCTTTAATGCACACCTGTCCAAATGAATAATGGCGTAGAACCGGGTTTTACTTTAAGAGCTTTTGTACGAAAAGTCAACTCTCCGCTTTTAGTTGGACGATTTTCGCTCCAACAAGATTGACTCTCTCCACGCGCTCGATTTTGCAGAGAGAAAATAAACTTTCCTGTGCTAAGCTAAATTCCAAGTTCAATTGCAATTCCCTCACCACACTTATACTGTTGACACGTGCATAGATGAATAAGATAGAAAAGTTCATCCTTGAATGGTTATAAACGGTATAATTTCCAATTATAAATGTAATTTTGGACATGGCATCGTAACAGAATTATGGGTTAATGGTAGCTAAGCGGGTTTTTACCGTTACTTTTTTCAGGTAGAAATTTCGAGGGTCGCCATCCTAATCCGGACCCTTACCTCCGCTTGAAGCCCGGCAGCGCCCGCACCGTGATTTTGCAAGAAATTACCCGTTTACACACGGCAACGTTGCCGTTGGGTTGGGGTAGGGGGGAGGGATTTCTATCAAAAATCTAGAAATCCTCCCCCCAACCCAACCCAACCCCCGTTGAGATATTTAAAACACCCGCCTATCTGACCCCCGTGTAAACCAGTGTGTAAACGGGTAATTTCTTGCAAAATCACGAAAAATCTTAATTTTCATCGTAGAACGTCTATCAAAAGACGCTTGTATATCTCTTGGGACGAGTGAGACGACGAAGATAATAAATTGTTGCTCATTTGCATTGTTTATAACTTTTTAATTCGTACTCCACGCGGTCAGTTTTTTTTACGGTCCCCCATGCTGTGACGGCCGAGCGCTGCCGAGCTTCAAGCGGAGGTAAGGGTCCGGATTAGGATGGCGACCCTCGAAATTTCTACCTGAAAAAAGTAACGGTAAAAACCCTGCTTAGCTACCATTAACCGAAATATGTTCTACTTTTTGGAGGTAAAACTCAAAGTAAACCAGCTCCAATTCGGTTTATATATTAACAACTCAAGCTTAACTAAAACATGGGTTAAGCATAATTTGTCAAAAGTTCTAAAAGTAGCTTTTAGGAAAACAAAAACGGAGATGGTTGAGAAAGAGAGGGCTTTAATTGAGATAATTAAGTATTGACAGATGAAATGATTGCGTCAAATATTGAGAGGAGATGCGATGCTAAAGAATGTAATTTAGGGTAGAATAATGTGGATAAGGCAGAGAGATATTAGATGACAAAGTGTGGGGTGAACTACCAGGAAGTAAAGGGTATGGCGTCGAATAGAGATTTTTAAGGCATATGAGACTATCGAAAGGTAGAAAACTCATCTATGTATACTCTAAATTAATTAAACTATGCTCTAAATTTAATAATTTTAATAAAGACCCCTTTACTTAGAGGCAAATTACTGTAAATAATATTTTTCGTCATTGACTCAGGCAACTGTAGAAAAACATTTACCTTTCATAAGTAGATAATTCTTTTCTTTCAAATTCAATTTAAGGATAAGTTTTACCTTATAGCAAAGATATTCATTTTTGTAAGATACCCTGAAGCAAGAAGTTTTACGCTGTATTTTAAGCTTAGCTTATGAAGATTTAGAATTTCTTATATACATGCAAGTAATGTCAAATATAGAAAGCCGCTATCATATTTTCATTATTTTTACTTGAATGGAATGAAAATTAATGAGCAATTCTTCAGCGGTCGGGTTGCAGATGATATGAAAACTATAGAGTGTAACTATCAATACTGCGAGGTTTTTTTCACTAAATAGCCGTTGGTTTCAAAGAATATAAGACTTAAAAATTTGAAATGGAAAGTTTTAGAATTTATAGACAAACAGTGAGAGAGCAACAAAACAGTTCAGCTATTCAAAATTTTAATTGCAACGTAATCGCTTTTATTTATATAGGAAGCAAATATTTTTTACATTTCACAAAGAAAATTTTCCCACGGCAGAATATTTTTGCATAACCTTCGAACTTAAGAGCATATTTCAATATTATCATCGATGAACTTCACTGTCTCACCTAAACAAAGATTGACACATGAAAATCGGGAAGTGAAGTGCCACTCAATCATAATTGTTTCAACTCTTTTCCGCTGATGGGCCGGACATGTTGCTGTGGATCAAAACAAAGAATCTAAAAACATATTTGACTTTAATGCCTAAATCTTGACTTTGGATGTACAGCTACGAGCGCTGGAAGGGGGAAAAGCCTGCTCTACCCCGGAGGCATCCTTTTTACCTCGCGTGGATCTCCGATACGCCGATAGCTGTCAGCTTCCGCTGAAAAAAGATAACTTCATCATCACGGAGGAAAGAATTGAAGAAAAAATCATCAGACATTCTGCGAGCGAGAGAGAACGGCGGGGATATGAAAATGTGACTGGATACGCCAAAATGTAAAAGAATTCCGCGGTCGCTTTGTGCTAATACTGCGGAACGGTTTCGCGCGAGTCCTCGCTGCTCGGGAACAAAGTGCTTTCGAGCTGAAGTGGCGGCGATGGGAGTGGCTGCGAGAGGGTCTTTTATCAGGGCGAAAAGCGAGACATTGCACCACAAGTGGAAAAGAGACTCGAGTGGAGTACTCTGGGAAGTAAATAGTCATCGAATTAAACAAATAAATATGGCAAGAAAGGTGTAACATATTATCAAATTAAGGAAATATTATGGTATTTCCGTGAATGATGAGTAATCATGGAAATTGCCTACCTGAATAATATAGAATTAGCTACTAGGCTATGTTGACACTAAAATAAATGTTTCAGAATTTCGCACTGTTGGATGATACAGGACCTAGGAAAATATGAAGTGAGAGCAACAATGAGCATGCATATATAAAACAATAAAAATCAATGAGATTGCCGGGACATTATACCATTTGAAATATTTACCACCATACATTTCGAATCAGAGAAATCATTTCCATTTGCTATTTCGAAATATATGAAATTTCGTTGAAATCAAATTTACACTAACTTAAACCGAGCGAGTTAATGTTGAATATACATTTGGTGAATTATATATATTTATTCAACTCGTTACAAGTTAAATCCCATTTATATTTTAGCAATATGTTGTTATTCGATCCAATATCCTTTGTTTGAGTTCGACATCGTAGAAGAAGGATATAAGAACATATATTTTTTATAAGGAAATCGTTGAGGTGACTTTGAACATAAGGGCGTGCACCTAGGAAAATTCCCAAGGAAAAACGGACTTGAAAGAAGTCTGACAGGGCCGGGAATCGAACCCGGGGTCTTCCTCTATCCGGAAGGCTGCCTTAACCATCTAGGCTAATGTTCTATGTTCTAGGCTAATTCTAATGTTCAACTGTTCTGGCCGGGTATCCTAGATGGTTAAGGCAGCCTCCCGGATAGAGGTTGACCCTGGGTTCGATTCCTTGCCCTGTCAGACTTTTTTCAACTCCGTTTTTCCTTGGAAACCAATATTTTGTTACTATCTAGTATCGATATGTTCAGAGTATCGCTGTGAGAAAAAAAAATAACTCTTGAAATTTAATAAATAAACCACAGGTTTGAAGATACACAGGTTGCAATTTTTTAATGAATAGCTGCTTAGATTACTAATGAATAATTCATAAATGACTTATTTTTTCAATAAGGTATTCGCAGAGTAGCATAGTATAAAGGGAAATATCCTAATAGGGTAGGGGGTAAGGGGTGGAGATATGCGTTCACCAATCATAGTATCAGGTTATCTTTTATACTACCTCTCTCAACCTTAAAAAACTAGAATGATTATTACTCTTTCTGCCAAACGAATAGAATTAAAGAAGACCACTCGAAAATTTCGATTTTATGATACAAGCAGCGATGATGTTAAGGGAACCCTGCTTGCTTATGCAACATTGCTCTCATATTTTTCAAATAAGAACAAAACTGATGAAAATATATTATTGAATTAAATTATCGATCCTAAATGATTAATTTTAAAGAGAAAAATTCGAATTGTCTTTAAGTGTAATTGACTTGAAAGTCATGCTCTGTAAATGTTGGAGAACAACTGAGTTGAGGCATTAAGAAAAACACGGTAATACTGGACGCAGGTTCCAGCAGGAATGAGGACCGTTTCAAGAATCAGGAAAAACCCTTCGGTGAAGAACCACTCCCGTGGATGACGTAAAGTATCTCTTATCTAGGTATAAAACACTCCTTCAGACGTGAGCCACTCTCCACGAGAGACTACTGCAGATGTGCTTTTCGACAGAAGTCGTTCTGGTTGCTACAACTGTATGGGATTAATGCTGATTCAAAGGTCTACCCATGAATTGATATGATCCTCATTTCTATTCGCAAAATCTCCACTTTATAGCTCATTTGCTACTGTTTTTACAACACCCCAATCCTGACCTACTCCAACCCTACTCATTCTGCCGTACAAAAACAGCTAAGAAACATTTCGGAGTATAGTCAGCAATTTTAATTCGAATTCATTTGAAAATCAGTTGAATATATTTTGATATTCTATCCTTCACAATAAATATAGGAGTCATCACTGAACGACATGGAGTACCTCTAGCCTAGTCAGGAGCAACTGAAGGAGTAACTTTCCACGAGAGTTGTTCCTAACAGCATCACCAGACGAAAATGGCGGATTAAGGAAGAAGGTGCCCTCAAAGGTTGGGGAAGAAGACAGAAGGTGTACAAGAGATGTTGGAGAAAGGGCTGCGGGAATGTTACATTATAAAAGAAAGTACACAACCGACGAGGGAATGCGCGCGGTGAAAAATGTACATGGGAGAGAAATTTGGGAGGATGAGGTAAAGGGATGGGGAAAGGTGTGCGGGAATGGGAACTGACAGGCAGACAAGCAACTTTATTAAGAGTGAAACGTGCGATTCCGACCTTGCATTTAAGAAGAATGGGAGGAGTAGATGTGGATGTAGGAAAGGAAGGAAAAACGGAATTGGTGATGGAGTTAGAAAGGAAAAGACCCGGAAAAGAAAGGAAAAAATGGGGAAGAAATGCTCTCTGACATGGGGTTTCGCTACTAATCATGATTGATTCAAATTATGCGTGCATCTTAATATACAATAGTCTCAATAGCGTATATTCGTTTACAAATATAATTATGTATTCATTAAATTAATTTATTCGTCGAAGATTTTTATCACCTATAAAATTCTGAAATGTTTCAATTGAGTCTATGCTACATAAATTCTGTCTACAATCTTTTATTATCACATCTTTGGCTCGCATCTAGATGCATTCTTGGAGTTGCGATAAGATTTGCATTTTAAGATCAATTTTCAATCTTGGTAACAATTGATGTGAGTATTTAAAACAGACTTTGAATGCTTCACAATACGATTTTAATGCGACTACTTTCGTCCAGTGACTGCCAGCATCAATGAATTAGTATGAACCCGATGCTAACCTATAAAACAGATGAAGTCAGAGCAATTTGTGAAAGGGATCGAGAAAAAGGCAGTAAGAACTGTAATATTACAAAATTATTAATTACTACAGTATCATTCGGTTTTGTCGATTATAATAATCAGAAATTCAGGTAAAGTATCATAATATTTATAAATTCTATTTACTCTTATGAATAAATATGGTCAATTTATGGAGTAATCAAATATTTTAGGATGAATTTTCATTATTAACTTTTATCCAGTACACTCACTGCTACTGAGAATTTCCTGAGCTTCATGGATATACAAAATATTAACATACCTGATAAAAGTGACATTTTATTAAGCCTATGAGATATCGGGATAGAATATCTTTTATATAACTGAATTTAAAAATTAAAAATTAAAGGGTGAGAGCTTAATGCTAAGTGAACTGGAATATTAAAGTTCGACGTGAATCATCACAGGAAAGGCATTTCTTATTTTTATCGAAAAATACAGACTTATAAAAATTAAATATGCGAGAGAAGATTCCGTTGAATTGAAAAGTCCTTCTAATCCCGCAGGAAAACACATTTGTAGAAACTGCGAGTGATCCCCAGACGGAGAAAAAATACATGAGGAGAAAGGAAAGACAGAATGGCTACACAATACGCACCTGGGAAGAACAAGGGAAAGGGGGCATAAATACGCGCTTTACGATAATAAAACGAAAATCCGCGTGGGGCGTTGACATAGGTAGGGGATCTGTTTCTTTTCTTGTAAATGGTTTGAGGTCCCACGGGAGATGCTCCGGAATGTGTTGCGGTTGTACGGAGCGCTTACGTGATCTCGAGAGAATGGGTAAAGTTATCGATTATGTTCGCAGACGGGGCATCCTTAGCGCTGGAGTACGGAGGGGGAGTTATTCACCGCTAATCCGCTTTCTTTAAGCCGTCGAGGGAAGAAAATAAGTCAAGGAAATACGAGGCGGAGTTTCGTAAAAACGGACCGATGAAATGCTCTTTAAGGATAAAATGTACAATTTTCCGGTCCTTGTCGATAACGTAGGGAAGTATATTGCTGTACGGTATTTGCGGGTTAAGACATCAAAAAATCATCAACGAGAAAGGAGACAGTTACCTTCTTAATACACTCTCTTTTTTTCAATTATTAAATTGTTTGACTACTATTAATTACTTAGATATTTTGAATTTGAGTAAAATTCACGAAGGAGGCCATAAATTTGTGGAATTCCGACTTAAGTAATACAAATCCTAAATGGATAAGTAAAAGTTACTTGTGCTTTTTTTTATTTAAGAATTTAGATTATTTTCGATTTGATCGATTCAAGCCAAATAAATGTATCAACAAACTCTTAACTCCGATAGCGACTGTCTAGTATGAGAAAGTCAACCATGCAATTTTACACAAGGGAAAAGAATACTGGCTGGATTTTCTGCATAAGAATATATTCCTTCTATGACATCATTTAATCATTCATGTTTTAATCGTAGCATTTACTGATTGTTTGTTTTAATCTCATCGTTAATCATTTATCAGGTTCCTTATCATAAGTTATAAAGGACTCAACAAATGTATAATTAATACAATTATACAATGGTTATGATGAAAAAGAGGTAAAACAATAAACAAATTGCATCCCTTTTAATTTAATTATACTCTGCACTTCAAAAGCGGTTGAACCGGTTACACGTACTATAACTAAATACGAGAACAATTCTGAAGAATAGAAGAACTATTCTGAAGAACTGAAGTTCTATCTTCGTAAACGACTAATCCTGAAATGCGGATGCGCTTTTCCAAAGTGTATTAACTTCCATTATAATTCGATGAACGTGAAATTGCAACTGGTCCTATCCTCTTTCATCGCGGATCTTGCGAATATTCCGATGTTGAAATATTCATAGAGGGCGTAGCTACAGCTATAAAGCTCATCTTCCTGTTGCCTTGAATAATGCATGATATCTATTATCAAATACTACTATCCCGCCTAGTTCTTTGAAAAGAAACGTTGTTAGCCTAAATAGAGGTAGGGATGAATAAAGAAACAATCCCTTTACAATGCTTCTATGAAAATTATTTTATGAGATGAGGCTTAATTTTTATATATTAAATTCGTTATTTCTAACAAAGGTGTTGTTTTCATGTGCTGAAAAGGGAATTTTAATTTCACTAGTTTAAAAATGAGGCCATCGTGTCAAACCTTATCGAAAGCTTTATGAGTGTCAAAGATAGTGAATTCTCTGGTTTTCCTGCCGTTTTTGTCTTTCAACTGTTTTAATGATCATGTATATATATGTATATAACTTGTACATATTTCGATTTAATTATAAGCAATAATGTCCTGTAATCACCTCCTTTTTAAGTATGCTTAATTCGGTTTAGTTAAACTTCACTGAATCAGGCGAGGTGTTGTGGTAATCCAGTAATTCGTAGATTATTTCCATAGGTTTAGTTAGTTTTAAGATATCAATTTTAGGGGTATACTAATATTATTGTTATATCGGTGCCAGTCACTTATTTTTTTAATGTATAAGTAATGGAATTTTGGATAACGTACATTACAGCATCAGTTGGTAAATGCGTCAAAGCGCCGTTGAGTCATACCAAGGTGTTTGAAGTATATGTGCTGAAAAGAAGTTACGATTAGTCACGCAAGTAGCGCCGTAAAATATTGTAAGATAGAGCTTATTGTGAAACTCACCAAGGCCTAAAAGCAAGCTTCAAGCGGAATAAAAATATATGCCTCACCAAATGGGAGACCAAGTAGCTGCTCAAAAACTAAGATGCATACAAAATGAATGTAAGTATTAAAGTCAAACATTCTGTCTATATGATGATCCTTACTGTTTCAGTAGTAATAAAATGTTATTGTAATAATCATATTGGTATATAAAGCTATTAAAGAACAAATAATATTATATAATTATAAAAATCCACGAAGGTATTGTCAAATAACATCACCGTAGCAAATTTACTAATCCTAATAGGGAAAAAAGGTTAACAGTTGTCTTGGTATGTATCTGCTTGTCTCTAAACAATACCATGTAAAATTTTAAAGGATCCCGTAAAATATAACGGCAGTACAAGTCTGTTTGTCTCGATAAGTCAGAGATAACGAGACACATGTGCATCGGTGAAAGTAGCGATGAGCGTATTCGAATGGAAAATGGCGGAATGATAAAGCTGTCGGATTGGAAGTGGGATGTGGAGGACGCGTGAGGAAGGAAGGAAAAGAGAGATGGAAGAGGGAGTATTTGAAAGAGGGAGTAGAGTGTATGGATGAAGAGGGAGAGCAAAATCGAGAGGAGCGAAATTAGATTTGAACCGCCTCCCTATCAACTCTTCTTCCTCTCATTCTATCTACTACACCACTTCTCTCTCTACCTCTTACGTTCTCCCTTTTTTCTCTCACTCTCTCCTTTAAAGAATGAGATGTACTCAAATCAGGCATTTTACATAATATCTGCGGTAACTGTAGGCAGAGAAGTTAACTACGATGAAGTTCACAACTTTAGTTAAGGAACGATTATAATAAGCTTTAACATGAATATCTAAATATTCAACGTGGTGAAAGGCTAGAAAGCTTATGCAAGAAAAAGCTAGAAGCTTACTTGTATGGTTTCATTGTATTTCTATTCACTCAATAAGTTTCTATGATGTTTATTCTCAATTAATGATATGAATAGTTATTTCTCATTTGAATATTCTGTCAGCTTTATTGTATTTCAGGCGCCTTCTCGGCCATGTATGGTGGAATATTATACTTCATTATCATAGATGATGTACAGTATGCAATATATTATGGTTTAGTGGATGATTAAATGACAAAGCATAAGTTCCACTTTAAGAAGAATCTTCAAATAGAACTCACGCATAAGTGGAACAGCGGAACTGATTCCTAGTATAGAGTTCTAACCAGAGGCTTCGTCAATTGAATTTATCTTATGACATGTTGTAGTGCATCAATATATATCACTATTAATATTATAGTAGATTATAACGTATTTAAACACTTTGTGGTTTATTTAGTTGGAATATTATATACTGTTAATAAACAGTAGTATATCGTATGCCTTGGTCTACCTAAATCTGAGGGATTGGAAGGCAATTTAGAGTTATGTGCTATGGTCTAAGGATTAAATTCCGATCGAATGGAAATTTACGTGTCTTAAAGTTACTGAGTTTAAAAGAAGCAGTTTCCCTGGATCGCTCGGCATTGAAGGAGACATTTCAGGTCCTGAAGTCATTCATTCCCGGAAGAGGTGTCAGTCTGACACTCTCAGTGAAACAAATCAAATCAGAATCAGATTCTTGTTGTTTCAAGCTGTATCCTCATATTAAAAATATACTTTAGGTGAAAACTGTTCTACAATGAGGGATGAGCCATATCTAAGATTATAAACATCTAAATATACTATGTACATTAATGTCCTATGGTATATTATCTTAAAGGTATTTAAGTCAATCTATTATTATATAAGTACATAACGGTCCGCTATAGTTTACTAAATGAGAAAAATGTTGGGTGAGAACTCGTGAGAACGGATTACGTTAACAGTTTGAGGATTGTAGTGGAAAATGCATGCAATAGCCTTTCGATTTCAAAAATAGTTTAATTGATCAAAAGAGAACAAGATGAAATCAAAATGATTTTAAAATGATTTTAAAATGAAATGAATGAGAGCGACATGTTGAAAGTTACAAACAAAACCATTCCAAGAGTTTCGAAAGACCTACGTTTATAAATAGCCTCTAATCTGAAATAATTCACGTTGTATTTTTCACGTCAATCTTACGTTCGAAACATTTGCAGCTTTTAAAATTCAATCGCGTTTGACTCATAAGGCTCCAAAATCACGACGCCTCATTTCCAGACAAAATAACAATATTTTCGGGGCGAATTCCAATTTTCGAGTTTGTAAACTGTCTCATTATTTTTGCTGGATTTCACTGAGATGTCGGACGCAGATAAAGTTCGATGTTTTCATTGGATTCCTTGTCTTTTGACGCCCCCTCATTCGAGATTTTAATTTCACAAGGAATCAGAAGGACTGGGTGGAAAGTTGAAAAACAAATATCAACGGATATCGCGATTGAAAATTTTCGGCAAGAGTCATTTATGTATACAGAGCTATTCTTAGAACCCGATATTAATCCAATCTTTAATAAAAAGCGAGTGAGATCACCCCCTTCCTTCTAATTCTGGCGCCTGTAATCTGCCGTGGAATTAAATGTGGACAATGTGGGCGAGCAGTCGGATCCCACGTATCGAATTGGGTTTAATCACAGTTGCAATCAATTCGGTTTCCGGTTTCGGGCCTGTTTCCTCCCTTGGAATCCGTATCTTTCCTATCTTCTTACTAATTTCCTCCACCAACTTACCGCTGCCAACAACCATGTTCATTGCCCTTCCTCTTTCATCCCCTTTCATTCCGAGGGAAACATTTTATGTGGGGACCATCAAAGTGAAAATTAATATCCGAATTTTATTTTATCATTTCTTTCATTAGAAACGTTGATTTTTAGCCAAAGTCTTCTTGCGTTATGATTTCCTTAAAAATCAAAGTTAGGATTAAACTGTTAAATTAGAGATTTTTAATTCTACGACGAGAATTTCTTATACATTGGTCATTGATACTAAAATCAATCATTATTTTTTAATAATAATATTAACATCTAGAATATTAAAATCTAAGGGATTCTGCTACCTAGAATAAATGGTCATTATGATAATAGATCCTAAACGTAAGTGAAAAGAAGGATTACGTCAATTAAACTAGCCTTTTAATCCGTCTTATCAGCCCATGTGTAGATTTTACAATAAGGAAAATCTTTTATGTAGAGAATCCTACTTACGGCTGAGGATTTTATAATTTTAGAAAAACTAAGATTGGACGTCTGGAAGCAGCGGGCATGTGGATATTGAGAAGAATTCGAATAATTGGTTGAAAAAAAAGAAAAGAAAACCTTGAACTTTTAAAGCAAATGAAACATGTGAGAAAACTGAGAAATATATGCCTTCATACACGTCTACATGGGGGGAAATTAGGTCTTGGAACTCTCATTTACCGTTTAACCCTTGTCTGATACAAAATCATAAAAACGAGAATATAGCCAATAATATGCACATACGACGTAAATAAGTAATGAAAAAACATAGAGGCAATATGGAAAAAAGAATGGTTTCATAGATAAAATTAAGAAACTGTGTTAATTTTGATCACAGACAAACATTCCACAGCAAGAAGAGAAGAGACACACGGAATGTGTAGGAAATGTTAAAAGAAAGAGAGAAAGGCCAACACAATTTTCCATAAGGTTTTTACAGATAAAATAAATAGCAGAATAAAAGTGCTCCTTGTTGCAGCACGTTGAACATATTTTTTAGTCAGTAGTGGTAAGAAAATAAAACTCTCAGTTAAATATATATTAGATAGTAAAATTATGAAGCAGGTCGTCAATGTGATGGAGCAAAAGAGCTATTAAGTCTTTGGTTACGTAATAAGGCATAATAGGTTGATTAAAGCTTTAGGAATGAAAATGGTAAGATGAACACCAAGGAGAAATTACCGACATGACACCCAGGCAAGATTACGTGAGGATTCATCCCACGACCTCAAGAGAATAGTAGAAGATAGAATCTCTTAGCTGCAGCGACAAGGCTTTGCCTTTAGGTGATGAATGGATATATTAATCACGGAGGTATCGAGTGAAAAGTTAAGCTCTGAAACACCATATTTGAAACTAACGCAGATGTAACAACATTTATGATTCATCAAGGATTCCACTGAAGGACCTATGTCGTGCTGTGTGTTGCGCTATCTATTATATATCTCGCCCGAATAAAGGCCATTTGTTATTATTATTATTATGTTGGAGCCAGAAAATATAATATGAATAATTAACAACGAATAAATAGCTAAATTTAAAAAATTGAATAAAATTAGGTAAGTTTTCGGCAAAAATTTTTATAGAGAACTTCCATTTAATAATAATGTTTTCACAAATGTATTCACACTTTGAATAAAAAGTATGGTTGGATTGGCAGTTCAGGATAGAATTATTTACATAAATAGCTCCCATGAGGCACATCAGTACGTCGCAGGTTTTTGGTTAGGCGCCATCGCCAGCGCCACAAAAGAAATGGGCGCTGATTGGGCGGCAAGCAACAGAAGGAATCGATGCCACGTGTCAATATGTTGCCGACACGATCCGCATGCAGTCCGTTTACCGCCTGAGGAGACTGCAAAGGGCCGCTTGACCTAACAACGTGAATCAACTCCGACTCCCCCTCGTGACCTTCATACGTGAACGTGTCTCATTTCTAACCAATTCGCGGACTCATTTCACTTGCATCTTTCTTTCCCCGCGTCTACCAGCGCAAATGCATGAATTTTCACGAAAAAAAGTTTCATTCTGTGGAAGGAAATTCGGAATTCAATTTCCAGGGAGATCCTCTTCCCTTTCTGATTAAAACCTTTCAAGAATGCTGTTTTTGTCGATCTTGGCTCTCATACGCTCTCAAGTTTTGCACATCTGCTCTAAAAACCGCTAACTTCCGTGATCTCATCATCAAAATAATGTTGTAACTGATTTATGCCGTCTTAATATAAGAATATTGTTTTAAGTAAAGCAACTTTAAATAGAGCCGCCTTTAAAAATTGAAATATGCATAAGTATGCTAATGAAATTTCCCAAGTGATACCACGCTATGCATCACTATTTATTACATAAACCTTATTAAAATGAGGTTAAATAATATGAAAATGCTTTTTAATCAAAGAAATTAAATTCTTTAAGCTCTAAGTGACTATTTAATTCAAAAGTTAGAAAGTCATTGGAAGGTAAAGAGGAATATTGCTTGGTTTCCGTGATATTTGAAGGAACTTATAGTAGTTTCCTGATATTATTCTAGAGATTTCTGGAATACCTTCAAAAAGAATTAATTGATTAATTGTATAAATTACTCAATGAATTGGTCAATTTAAGAGAATCTTTTCAAAAATAAAGTTTTAAAGACAATAAAATGTTTTATTCAACATTAATGCTAAGTTTCTAGAAACCAAGTAATTTATTCAAACATAATATTTAGGCCTAATTGTCATTATTTCCATGCAATTACACAAAATATATAATCCAGAATGCTTATATGCATTTCAATAAAGGTAAAGACTAAAAAAAAGGCAATGGTTTTAGGGGATCTACACCTACTCACTCCAGAAATTCCATGTAGCGTTGGAAACAGCCGTTTTTAGTAATATTTATTTTTAAATTCTTGGATAAAAACACATTGTAGGTTAAATACGATGAAAATTCGACTCTTGGCAAATTTTTGATGTGCCTAGATATATGGAAATTAAATCAGGAAATGCGGGTGAAATTTTACCGATAACACCATGATCTAATAATGAGCGGGAATAACATTGATTTATATATATGTGTGTGTTTGTGTGTGTTGAAATTAATTGCGTGATGACAGTCAAAGGTGCTGATCTGTCAAATACCAACGTAATTTTCACTTTCCATTAAACTAATAATTAGTGTACTGTTCTTATCAATCTTATCGTAATCTTTACACACATTTCTGTTATTCTTTTTACCTCTCTAAGCCTCTTTTCCTCTCGGGATCTCTTCATTTAAGGGCACTCGGCCAACTCTCACATTAAGGACTTTCATCCTGTTTACGCAGTTGAGATGGAATTTTACATTTCTCCCCACATCTCCTTATTCAAATCCCGCTTCAATATTTAGTGTTTTCTCTGATGTCCTTTTGCTCTGATGACCTTTCCCTTCGAGTCAATATTCAATATGTCGAGAGAAATCGTGGGGGTGAAATAATGGCTTCATAATGAAAGCATATTCTAATAACCTGCCAAGCCCCTTGCTCTCCTTAATTTGAATATTTACCCACATCTGTCTAAATTTGGAATATTTAGACAAAGAATAATACATTCGGAGTCCATAGATTGAGCTGTCAGAAAAGGGAATTCTGTTAATATTTGGAAATTTTGAGTACTATTATAAAATACCCCGATCTTTCCTACGCTAATTAGTAAAAATGCAGCTTTCTAAGGTTGGTAGTGCAGAAACTGTTTTAAGCGAGGCATCGTCTCCGATAAGACATTTTTCGCTTGAATTAAATTTTAGGTTAATGATTTACACGAAAGAAGGCGTAGTTTTGTGGAACTCCTTGACAATATATATACACGACATTTTTAAACGAATAAATAAACATAAAAAAACAACCTGATGAGGGCAATTATTCCTTGAAACTGGTCATGTAGGAAAATTAAACTTCTGTCTTCCTTTCAAATTATTGTTATTAATTTTATTCTTTGCCTCTTTCGCACATGGTTTAAACGGAGCTTTTGTTGAGCTGTTGTTGGCTGTTGTTCCCACTTTGTTTGCCTAGCGATAAATAACAATAAGGAAGATTGTTTGCTCTCTCTATCTGATACCTTCATATTTCCATCATTAGGGTCTTGATTCTAGCTCTAACTTTTTTATAGCAACGAAAGGATACTGAAAAATATTTCCGAACGTTACGAGGCGTTTATTTCACCATGTTAGAGCCCTCCTTGGACGAAATTCTCACGATAATTAATTTGGCGACGAAATGAAATTCGTACCATTCGTTGCTGGCTTAGCGAACCGTATCAAATGAAAACCCTTTTGTGAAAGCGAGATATCCGTGTATTCGCAGGAGCCCAATAGTCATTTTAATATTCATGCGGAGGACGGCACAAAAAGTCGGGCAAATATTTTCAAAAATCCATCCCTTTTAATTTCCTTCCAGAAATTACTCATTCCGGAGGGCTGGCGCTTTGGGGAAAAAACTGGGGGAAGGGGGGAGGAGACAATTGAATGACTGTAAAAGGAAGTGAGGATGGACGTGGTAATGAAAAATTAAAACTTCGTAATCGTCATAGAGAAACGGGAAATCGAATCACGGTCTCGAAAAAAGAAGCATTAACTTGCTACCGCTGAGAAAATGGACACCGAGAGTTGAATTACCGCTAGGGACGAGCCGATTACACGTTACACGGACACCAGAGTACATCGCTGGTGTCAGAGACAATGGGGAAGGACGGGCTAGTGAAGATTTTAGTTTCGTGGCAGGGAATACGCTAGCATCAGAGTCTAAAGAGAAATAAGATGATAATGGGGAATGGGAAAAGAGGTCAAGTATTAGGTTTAAGTCCATTGAGTAATTAAATTGCTAATACATTATTAAAAAGGCCAAAATATAATTTTGTGCTTGTCAATTCTTTAACCAAAGTTTCATTATGAAGTTAATCACAAATATTATATATGATTTTGTTGTTTTTCTCACCATTAAAATCCCTCATCGCTAGTACTGGATGAGTTTGAAAAATATAGATAATTCGCTATAAAGAATTAAGATTAATGCTTTGTTTCGGCGAAATATAATCACCATGGCTAATAGACATTAATATTGAAACGCGTGGTTATCACCTATCGATTGCATTCATCTATGACTGAATTTAATCGGAACAATTTTCTCTTAATTTTAAATCAGCAACTGAATTCACTTGAGGCTGGGTGAACAGCAATTAAACTTTATCCCACTGGGAATCAAATCCAAGACCAAAGATGTCCGCGCGAACCACTCAGCAGAGAATTGGTTATATTTAAAGTGTGACTTTTTAGAGGGCGTGAATTAAAGAGAACTGAAAAATTTTCTTCCTTCAAATATAATTCAGATAAAATAACTAAAAAATTGATATGTTGAAGCGTGACTTCGTGGAATGGAATAGACATTTCAAAAAATGAAAAAAATTGGTTTCTTCCGCAGAGATATCTCTGCGGAAGATACCAAGTTTGTTCATTTTTTGAAATAAAATAACCAGCCAATAATGACTGAGAAATGATAACAATGAAAATAATTAGGGGCCATACACAAATTACATAACGCAAAATTCTCCAATTATAGACCTCCCTCCCCCACGTAACGCCTGGCCGGACCCCCTCCCCAAATTGCGTTACGTAATTTGTGTACGGCCCCTTAGCACGAAATCGCTGCAAAATACCGTATTATGTATTAAAACGTGAAGAGGAATTTTAGAGAAAAATTGTTCAAAAATGAAAGGGGGAGTCATATCGAAGATATTACTAATAAAGCATATCCAAATCTCCACTTTGTTATGAGGAACTTAAGACGGCGTGGAAAGGGAGTCAGGGCAAGGGCGTATAAATCCTTACGTAGGCCGATTGTTGAATATACGACTAGTGTTTGGGACCCGCATGAAACAGGCTTAAGTAAGAAACTCGACGGCGTACAAAGGAAGGTGGCTAGATATGTTACCGGAAATCACAAGAGGGAGGAGAGTGTTAGTAAAATGCTAGATCAGCTAGGATGGGAATCGTTATCTTCTAGAAGAAAGATATTTAGATTAACTGGTATATTTAACGCAAGGAACTGTAAAGACGATTGGAATGAGCTACAATCAAGATTTAATGACCCAAATTATGTCGGACGCGGTGATCATAGACTAAAAATAAAAGAACGTGAACAGAAATCCGATTTGTCAAAGTACTCCTTCATTAATAGAGGAATAAGAGATTGGAATGCTATACCTGGAGAAGTTCTCATTCCAATGCCGAAAAGTTCCAAACAATTTAAAAAGGAAATCCGTATTATATAGCTTATAAATCCCTTGTATATATTCAGCAATGTTTTTACCTATATTCCGTTTACTGCTTACATATATTATCTCTTGTCTAGTTATAATTGTTTGTATTATTATAGGCATTATTGGAACTTTTAAATTTATAAGTTTTTAATTGCATTATTGTATATAGTAATTACTTGTATGCTTTAATTGTATGAATTTAATTGTAAATTCTATGATGTACTGCCTTTGGTAGGATTTTGGGGGTTTTCCTTTCAACTAGGGTGAATACCAGGCAGGGTAATGCATTCTCTTCCCCTAAGAAAACTACTACCTGGCCTAGAGCACACTTGTAGTTCTTATAATGAAATAAATTGGAATTTTGATTGAAGCAAGGACAGGATAATGTAGAAATAGCGATTGAGTTAGCAATGACCTTGCTGAATGTGTGGAAATTGTCACAAGAGACAAACGAACGAACGACTAATAGAAAATAAAAGATTTATGATAACATGCCACAGTAGGGAGAATCACAAATGGATACAAGCCAACGATAAGTAAATTGAAATGAGGAAATATAGTGTGGAAATAGGAATGAAATAACTAATAGAGGTATAATGAATGAAAGCTCCAATGTTCGGATAAGTGAGAGCAAGTGATGATGATACATGTTGGGTGCATCGAGATCGGGAGATGTAAATAAACGGAGAGTATATGGAAAATAATGCCGGAAATGAATGGAGAATGAGAATGTAAGAGGGAAAGGAAGTAAACGGGACACAGAAACCGTTTCGGAAAATGTGTAAATGGAGCGTAACTCGAAGTGACGGCCCTTCCATATGTTAGTGCATGCGGATGTATGAAATGTATCAAAGGAAAGAGAAGTTGAATTTCAGATTTCGGTTGGAAAAGGGAGCTGACGATGATATGGATGAAATGAAATTCCGAATTATAGGTAAGTTTTTGCATTTATGTGACAAAATACATAATAGAAGAGGGATAAAAGAGAAAAAGAGATAGATTTAATCACACAAACGGCATTTTTGTGGTATTTATCAATATAGCTTCAATGACTTATCTACGTATCATTACGCTATATATTTCATAGCACCATCATACACTGCCAATTACCTTACTTGTTTACATCGGGATAATCGTATTGCTATAGAATTCTTAGAATTGCTACAAGAAGACCAATTATCTGGTAGCCGTGGATATACAGTACATGATATGTGCATACTTGTATAAACAGTAGTACGTGGTTCAGTATAAAGTAAATAGCCATGTTCTAATTTAAAATTAAAATTTGCCAAAGGTGTGAGGGCAACCCCTCGGAAAACCTTCTGAAAGAAGTTGAGACAAATAATTAATCAAAAAATTATATAAATATTATTCTTCATATATATCTTAACAATTCATAATCCCACTGACAAAATTAGTCGATTTTCACAAATCACAGTCAACCAACCCAAACTAAATTAGGATAACAGTAGCTAAAATTTATCTACCTATAAAGTAAATACAAACAGCAATGAATGATAAGTGATAGCGGAGGGTTTGTATATCAACAACAAACAAATATGAATATAAACGACTTAACTGGGATTTAAACTCAGGTTTCTTTACGAGTAGTTTGAACTCTTACCTCAAAACCCAATAATTATTGGGTTTAACCGACCAATTTATTTGATTATAATCAAATAAATTGGTCGGTGAGAAGCATAGTGACATTTTACAATGCAAAAAAATTGTCTAGAAGGTATAACGAAATGAAATGAATATAATAAATCAAAGATTTGGAATGGAGATGAAATAAGTGGATAAAAGAAAGATACATGGAAAGGATTCGAAGAAAGAATTAGAGCGAGAACTGCTTAAAGCAGGGTGCGGAAGTGGTTTCAAGAATCGGCGATAGAAAAAAAGACTAAAGGGCAAAACTCGTGGAAAGAGAAATGAAACGTCGCTGGAGAAACTCAAACGAAAGAAAAAAAGATAAGCTCTGAAAACGATCCCGATTTTAATTAAAAGTCCTTCAAACGATATAGCGGCCGGGGCAGAGCGTGTAGGAACGTGTAGGTGTTGGAAGGGAAACAGAACAAATGAGAGAATGAGCGGAGGAAAGAGGCGGCTCGAAGAAGAAAAGTGTGCCTTTGACAAATAAAAGAAATAAGGCAAGTGGCAAAGGAAAGACAAAATCTCAAAGCCACTAAAACATAAAGAGGGAGGCTCGGTGTGAATTTTACGTTCCGTTCCATTTATATTCATGGAAGAAAATCGACTTTTCAGCTATATTTTCTACATCAGTAGGTCTTTTCTTCTCGAGCCGTCAAGAATTCTGAGTTATTCTACCCATTCCACCCTTCATCATACTTTCGTTTTTTCTAGGTATCGTTTTAGGAATCTTAAGATTTTTAGATGAAAGAAGAAACACTTGCATGATGACGAATCCACGGAAGGTGCTTATTCTGATGGAAATGTTCATTGGGAGTCAAATATTGACATAAACTCAATCAAAATATGCAAGATATACCATTTGTGATGCATAAAAATTTTACAGTAAAATTCTTATGATAAAGACCCCTCATTTTTCACGTGCGTTAATTAAAATGTTTATAATGTATGCTGCCTCAGCTATTATTATTCTCAACCCCACGAAAAAGAGCAAATGATTCTGTTTTCATGTTAATTTATTTGATCCTCTGCTAATACTCATCTGAATGTTTTGCTGCAAATTCACACATCGCAATTCCATGCCAATGATAGGGAGACATACCATGTGACGGCGAGAAAAATCATATCGCATATCAACAGTAATAAACTATATTATACTTTTTAACTAGCTATGACCAGGAAAAAATGACTTTTATGTCGCAAAATAACGTTTGATTGTGTGTACTATTTGGTTAGAATTTTTATTCTCCATATTATCACACTCGTCCTGAATTAAAACATTATCCTCGAACCTTTTATAGTCCCTTAACATAGATCATACAATTTTCATAAAGAAGTCACTGTGTCCATTATCTCTTTCTGGGAATCCCTCCCAATAACAATACGTGAGGCAAATACAATAAATAACTTCAAATTCCTTTTGTTTGAATATGTATTCTATTTACGTTCTTGAATAATTTGTGGTGCATTTATTTCATTGTGTAAGCCTTACATAAACCTATACCTCTTCATTTATATACTGCTTGTATCTTTTGATATTCATACTCTGCTGCCCTTATGTTGCTTACCACATAATAACCATTGTTATTTTTTCCCCTTCAGCCCATAAGTTGCTTTTAAAATTGGTATATTTACATCCTATAATTTAGTAAAATACTCTAACTATCTTCCGCAATGTTGCAAATGCTGTCTTTCCTTGTTGTACAGCTGTGCAAAAAAACTTTAATCCTTAACCTTATATAACACGTGGGACTTTAAAGTTTTTTTCTGCACATAACTGTACATTAGGGTGTATCACGAAAAAACTTTTTTTCGAAATTCAAAATTTCAAGTCGATAAAAAGTAGTCGCTATGGTCACATGTTTACAAAAAAAATTTAATCGTATTTAAAAATATTTAGGTCTCCCGCAACGGGCCTAAAATTTGATTTTTTTTGTCAAAACATAGATATTCATTTTTTAAAACATAAATACAAAGCAAATTTTAGTTTTCAAATAAAAAAATATAAAGTTTAGAATATTAATTAACAGTATAAAAAATCATATATCTAGTGTAACTTTTACGCCTATTCAAAACCCTGTACAATGCTTATACTATAAACAAAGTAATCGTAAATAATCAAATGGATAGGCTGAAATTTGAAAATATGTGTATTTGAAGAAAAATTAAGTTTTTTAAGTAGATTTCGGGACGCGTAAATGTTACAAGACAGAAATATATTTTTATTTTCTTAATTAACATTCGAAACTTTTACAGTTCTAAAGTACAATATCCGATTATTCACGCCCCCAATCTTCTCCGTCAATCCTAATCACTCTTTTACTCCTCATTTTTCGCAGACCCATTTCCCCTCTCTCCCAGTTCATCGATTTTAATAATCCCTACGATGTTTGTCGCGTTCTTCATTACCATCCATCAAGAACCCTTCTGTTATATTTTACGTTTCCCCTTGAAAAACAACACGCCTCGTCGCTTCTCCCCCTATTGCCAATTTTCTTCGTCAAGGAGGGGTGTGGTTCGGCAGATAATAAAGAGCATCAGCGTTTCCCTAAATGATGAGATTACCGTCGGAGTCGATCCTTTCCGATAAGAGCTACATCCTTTCATTTTCCAATCCGTAACGATTTAGACAGCCGATGACCTTTGGAAATGATTTTCCATTTCTGCGCGTCGAATCTGTTTATTTCCGGATGTTTTTGTTAATGAAAAAAGTTTGATTGCTCGCAAATTGAAACATTATACGCGTGGGAAGCTCGCGATTGCTATAGGGTATGTATTTTTGCTCATCAAATTGTTTTGAGATGCTTTCATTCGCTTAACTAGGTCATTAAATAAAGTTGGGGTGTAAAATGATTTTAAATTACTCATTTAGTTGGCTTGGTCGAAAAATTTAACATCCGCTGTGATATTTCTAGAACTATAAACGTGATTGAATTTGAGGAGCTTTTTATATTGTAGATAGTGTCCAATTAGGTCCAAGATTTAATTAGTTATCATCTTTTAAACATTTTAGTAACTAAATACTGAAGAAAGAACGCAGAGAGACAAAAAATTGCTAACCATGAGATAAGGCATGTTTCATGTATCATAAATATGAACATACTTTTCTATCCCTATCAATTACTGTATAAATACATCCCAATGGATAATATAATAAAAAATCTATAGAATTTTCATGTTGAGGCTTACATCAGAATTAGGTAAATATGAATAGTATTCTCGTTGTACATTATGTATCTCCAACCACTTGATTTGAAATTAAATTTGTCGGTTTTCTTTGTGGTCCGAGTTAAGACAGAAAATATCACTCATTACCACACACGTAACTATACGTAAAACATAGAATTTAGCTTATTTTTTTGACAACAGATGTATCCGTAATTGAGTGGAACTCCACGAACGTGAAGATAGAAATAACTATGCCCATGTTCAACGTGACAATTTTGCTAGCGACCGGTTTCAACGAATCATAGTTATCACTAAGCTTAACAATAACTATGAATAATTTAAATGTGTAGGTAATAATATCTTCCCTATGGAACTTGCTCGTAGTTATTTCAGTCATCTCCTAGTATATTTTACTTTAAAAGTACCAAGACATTTTAGAGAATAGCAAATAGAATTCAATTGTACGTATCATGCTCAGAATATTTAGTTATTATAAAGGGAATAAATAAGAGATTTAAATCAACGCCGGGTATCTTTCGTAATTATTGATACTGAAGACGTTTTGTATTTATTTCCATTTATTTTTCTTTAACTTATCTTCTTGTTTGCTTGATTGGCTTTTGGGTGAACGCTAATTGGAAAGTAGATACAACGTTTGAGGCCATTTATTTTATTTATAAAAAAACGATATTTCAAAAACATTCCTCTGAATATTAATCTTATATATTTATAATTAGATAAATAATGGCATAATTATCTTAAATATTTATAATCATTGAAAATTAACAGCTTGCTTGGTAGGATAAATAAAACATTACTCTCTTTAGCTACCATCACTAGGATCAGAGAGATGAATGTTTCTGAGTGTTACGATACTCTTTAATTAGGCAAAATTAGCAGTTCAGCGGTTTAAGCATTCATGAATTGTATTATAGTGTATATCACTTTGCGTTAATTTAATTTCCATGACTCAAGTACAAAGTATGAAGTGATAAGCGGAGGGAATAAAAAAATCACTTCGCTCAGTGCAATAGCTGTGCGTTAATTTAGTATCATGCATTTGTAAGGGTCCAGTGGCTCTATTAGTTTCTCATGTCCGATTAATTCCAATCGGCGTTTGTAACGGAGGCTCCACTAATTAACGGCCATCTTTCGATCCTTTCTGATGCTACAAACACAATTTAATTGTTAATCGAAACCAAATTTTCTCTGCCAGGGAACGCAAACACGTTAACGCAAAATCATTTATTATCGATAATTCGACCAACACATGGCCATTTTCGATTCGATTTCTTCGTAAGCGAGTTAGAGGAGCAGAAGGTGAAATCGAAACAATTAGGGCCGTAATAATTTACGCCTGGATCTCCGAATCGGTAAATCTAACGGCATTACTTCGATTGCACCCACATTTTCGCCTAATTTCGCAAATATCGGCAATTGCCTTTCCCGGGATAGTCAATCCGAGCGTGTTTGCGTGTTCGTGGAAATGATTTGAAATTCATTGGTTCATATTTCTGCGAACTTGTCACGAAAATGACTCTGTCTGAGTGGAACATGCGTATTTTGCATGCTGCTGGATAACATATATCAGCTTGCAATATCATTTTATCTCCTTCTTCCTATTCCCTCATATCTAGAGGTGGCTTCAAATTTGAAGAACGATACGTTTTTTGTTTGAATTTTGAAATATAATTTTCTAAGATAGATTTATCATTGTGGTTCAAGTCATACTAATGCATATTAATGTTGAAGAAAGTTCTACTAAGGAGAAAGCGAGCCAACTTGCACTTACTTCTCATAGTAAGTACTTTCAACGATTCCTTATAGTGTTATCTAATTTGTTTTTGCAATATGAATCGTATAACGTTATTAATATCAATTTCTCTATTGATATAAACTTATTTATTGATCCGTCTTGGTAGTTTTCCTCTGTAAAAGCCACTGCCATGTTAAATGGAATATAGTGCTATCGTTGGAGTTTTCAAGAGCTAAGATATGGAAAGATTTCCGCGATATTTAAGCAAAAAAAATTGAAACAACCATTCGATTATAAGAATAAGAATCCATTAAAATCCATTTACTATGTTAACTTTGATTTCGTCACGCAGTGTTTTCTCATTTAATTCAGTAAAATCATAAGAAATATGCTAGCACATTCATTTTTCCATAGATATGGAGGTTGAGCCGAAATATTTGGAATCGAGCCAAATACTTGATGTAGATAATGATCCTAATACCTGGGAAAAGGTGAAATTTTATGTTGAGTTTGAAAGTTGCGTAAGTACTTGCTTTGAGGAAATATTGGGCATTGTAGAAAGAATTTCCCAATGATGTTCCATTTTTTTAAATGTCGTTTATGTTAAATATGTGTGACTGACTACTATTACTGATTGATATGCAATCTGTAATGAAATGCGTAATGCTCTGGAACAAACACTTATCGAATCTAAATGTATAATGCACTCTTAACTCACGCACTCTGCTGGTATGTATTTTTATACGAATAATTATTTATTCTCGAAGTTTTATTTCAATAAAAGTTATCCCCGCTCACCTTAAAAATACAATTCCAACATAAATATACTTTTCTATCAATTTATTCCCATCAAAGCGAAAACAAAATTTTGCCTTGCCGGGCGAAAAACATTTCCTTTGTCACCGGGCGGAGAAAAACTCCTTTTTCACGGACAAAGAACCGAAGATCCGTCCCTAAAACCAGAAAGCACAACCTCTAAACCGTTTTATAAAGGCAAAGCGTTTTCTGGACACGGTAACCAGCGAGGGATTTCGGGGGATTGTGGGCGGAAAAGGGAGAGGGCGTGGCCGGGGGAGGGTTAGAGCCGATGGAGATTTATATACGAAAAACAACAGTTGCAAGGGAGAGAACGGAATGCGATGGTTAATCGGAAAGGAAAGGAATTGATGGTTATACGGTCCAACTTCGCTTATCCCTTCGCAATTGCGAATAACGGGATCGGAAATTTTCGGAAATGAATTTATTTGAAAAATTAAGCTTTTACGCTACGTTTCTTCGCTTTGGATTGAAAATACGATTCTAAATTCAAATTAGAGTATCATGTCATTTGAATAAAAACATTTCGACTGATCCACAAAAATATTTCACTTTATTATGTATATTTTCGAAGGGAGATATGAACATAATTTCAAATTGAAACTAGAATACCATGTCAAATGAAGAAAAATGCTTAGTAAGTTCCAAAATAAATATTTTATTATGTCATCTTTTTTGTGTAGGAGTATATTTATTCTATAGAAGTTGTGATTTTGGAGATAACTAATTCTTACTTTCTCCCTATACGTAGTATAGAGAAAGTATTGTGTTCGCAAAAAAATTCGACCTCCAGATTTCGACGGAAATAGATTTTTTAGGGCCCATAGAGCTCGTTTTGTTTTCGTTATTTTCCCTAACATGTCTGTCTGTGTGTCTGTGTGTGTGTCTGTCTGTCTGTGGTAAACAAATTTGTGGGCGCTCTATCTTAAAAAATAATTATTCGATCATTTTAAAAATTCATATTTAGTAATTACCTAACAATGCCAAGAGTTGATTAGTATTTGGTGAATATCGCTTAACCGGAAGTTGCGGTTTATCCGGAACAAGATTTCGTTTCTTAAATATCTCTGTAAGAATGCAATGTTGGTATATAAAATTAAGTACCAAGGTTATAGATAATGTATTTTACTACAAATGTTGTATGAAACATTTTCCTGTAACACTCATTGTTTTGGAGTTATTTATATACTACCGGCATAGGCTTCTGTTTTCAATAAATACGGAGAAAGTCATGTGTTGGCCACGTCAGATTTTTTTCTATTAACGTATTTAAAAAGCTCCATTAGATAACACCAGAATATATAAGTTTGAAAATATCACATTTGAACATTGAACACTAAACGAAAACAGAAACTACACGTATGTGAAACAATAGTATGTACTTTGCATTAAGAAATTTATGCCATCATTCATGATTTAATTTATATTTAAAATGTCGTTTCTGTGGTCTAAACCTCAATCCCCTTAAAATATCAAGTCTTAGTATTAACAGTGATACAATAAAAGATTATTAAATTATTAAATTAAATGTAAGAATGTTTTTCATCTCGCTATGTCTCTAAGTATTGACTCTAGATGTCACAAAATGAGATTTTACGTTCCCAATGAGGATTAATATCCCATCATTTTGCAAAACCCAAAAAGAATAGTAATTTTCAATTTGTACTACGTAATTCATAAAATTAAACATTTAAGTGCCTTAGAGAGAGGTATAAATCGCAGATTAGCTAGATTATCCCCATCAAAGGATCGTTTTAAGGATCCTATGATTCGATTTTTGTTCTAAGAAATAAAAAGAAAAAAATTCAGTAATAGGAAACAGATTCTCTGACATGCGAACATAAAATAGCTTTCAGCTGTCGAATTCTCTCTATCATTTCTTTCAGAGAACAAAGTCATCTCGTTTGAATAATATCTATCGATGTAAAATGTTGATTTATCTTGCATAGATTTCCTATATTTAGAGTCTTTTTGTCATGGAAATACAAATTCTGTGAAAGAAAAGTGATTCGACGTGAAAACAAAGAAAATAGCCTCTAAGGATGAAAAGATAAATCTCTTTCATGTCATCTGCTTATATAGAAAACCTGATGTTAGTTGATTTCATATGCCTAAAATGTTTCAAAAAGGTAGCCTAAATAGGAAGATTATATTAGATAGATTCTTTAGTTGAGCAATAGGACCATTACAGAAATCGCGTTTTCACTGAGTGCGCAAATACCGGAGAACAAATCGGGAAATGGTGAATCCGAAAAGAAAATATTTTTTGAATTTTTCGAGGCGCCCGAATCAGCGGGAAAACATTCGAAAAGAAAGAAAAAGTGGGAAGAGTTTAGCAAGGGAGAGAAAGTGAAGAAGTTGAATAAATCACGCCAGGGGAAACACAACGAAGAACCGAAGAGCGCACGAGTTGGCCAATTCGGAAGAGGCAGAGATGGGGTAAACGCCGGTGGAGAGCGCGTGCAAGTGACGAGGGCCCTCGCGTGATTCGTGGAATTAAAGTGCCCCGGGGATTGGATGTTCCGAAACCTTTTGTATAAATATCCCAGGTTAAGTTTTATTGCCTCAATGGAAGTTTTGTAAACTCCGAGTGCACATCAACGTATTTTGGAATCGAATCAACTGCGTATTTCGAGTTACTTTTGATGGAATTGAGCTATTTGAATGCTGCGGAGGTTTTCGTATAAATGGATAAGAGCCTAGATAAAAAGTAGAATCGCGTTGAAAACAGCCGTTATCGAAATAATGAGAAATCAAAGGGAGTACAATCTGGATTGAAGTAGAAATAAAATTATACATGCCTGTTAATGATCTTTGAACATAAAATGAGTTTCAACTATTAATGCATGGATTTTAAAGGTTAAAAGCTTAAATTAGGTTCAAATAAAATGTCTACAGATGTAATTTTAATGACTTGATATAATTTATAAACGAATAAATTACGAGAGAAGGCTGAAAATAGAAGAACTAGATAATGAGCTAATTATTATAAAAATTTATGAAGAAAAAAATACTAAAAGGGTATTAAAAAATATAGATGTTTAGGAAGAAATATTTACAAGTTTATTTTTAAGAGAAAAAAATGAAATTTTATCTCATGAAAGGAATAAGAGATTTTAATTTTATCGGTGATTTACATTTTCCTTTGCTCGTTTATATGCGTTATTACTTTTCATGTCGCGCTAAATACATAATTTGATTTACGGCAGAGATGTATTTAACGAGATCACCGCAACATAACTTTATGTGCCCTTTATCATAAAACGTTCCCGGCTCAATTAAATGGATTAATAGCCTCGAGGGACGACGCTGGAAACTTCCCCCTGGGACTACTCTTAAATGTTTAATCGCTGATTCATTTTGTCATTTCATCATTAAATTTATCTCCATCAGTGCAAGAGGAAATTTGCTATCAAAAAATTTAAAAGGGCGGATCCGTAGGCTAACATTCTTTGTGCACCGGAATTACTCTTGCCATTTTTATACAAACGGATGCTTCTTTGTAGCTCTCATTATACAATCACATCTTTAATCAAATTACAATACACTTAGGTTTAATACCCGCAGCAAATTCGTGAGCGAATCCACGAAAATACAATGTTATACCCAAAACTAAAGAAACTAAACAACTAGTAAATCCAAGATCTAATAAATAACGAAGAATTGAATAATTTAAACGATAAAATCAACGAGGACGTTAAATGTAGAACAGTTACAATACAATTATATGTAGCAAAGTGACAGAGACATAGAGGAGTATATGATAGCCGCTGTCTTTATGTGACATAAAATGAAACCAGGTGGTTTAAATCAAATCTTATAAAGACGATATCAATACTTTACACCACGTGAGAGGATTTTCTTGGTATAAATATTTCAGGTATATATACTTCATACTCACATAACATATTTAATTTATTTAATGATAAAAATTATTCTACTTAATAACATTACACGACTCAAAACATAAGACACATTCTCTTACACGAGTACTATGATGTTTATCCCTTCCATATCTTGACATTCTTAATTTTGGATATTTTATTTTTTTTCCAGAAACTAATGATACAACCGCATTGTTAATAGGCCGCCTCATTCTAAATAAAACTTCTTAACTCTTTTGAAAGTCATTCTCATTTATGTATTTTATTGCTCATAATGATTGAGCATGAAATAGAGGATTATCCTCTCCCAAGCATAACAGCGGATTTTCCTCGAACAATTGATTTAATATTTTTAGTATAAGTCATTATCCTTTGATCTACCATAATGAATCAAAGAGATTTCAAATAATAATAGAGTCTGATGGTGGAAATATTCTAGGAAGGAAAGTAATTGGGGCTGGGAAACCTGTATTCCACGACGATTGCAGTAAAACATTTTCTGCGTTACCATGGCTATCTTAAAAATGATTTACTGTTTGCGATGGGGACTCGTGAATGTTTTTGCATCCCAAAGCAGTGGGTTAATTGCCGCTAATGCTGCAGTCCCTGTCTCGTACCTCAGGTGGGGGTTTTGAAATAGACGACAACGGTGAATTTTGGGATAACGCTCTCTTTCCCGTACCCCTCAACCGGTAAATTAGAAATAATCCTTCCATTTATTGTTTTAAAGGAGAAAATTGTTACGCTTTCAGATATGAAAAGAGGACGTAAGCATTGATTTAGAAAGAGCATCGTGCAAAAGGGACGCTCATTAGAGGAAAAAATAATACATTGCGATGCAGAGATTTTAATCATCTCCGGGAAATACTAAGCTGTAGCATAATGCTCTGAGGAATTTTTCTCGATGTAATATCAGATGGTAACATTTCTTTAATATTCAACGTCTATACTATATGTGTATTACATAAATAAATAAAAGTTCTCATTAGGTAGGTTCATGTGCTGCAATATTCCGTATTAAATATCATTAATTTCGTTTCTTGGTAAGTGAGCCCACCCTTTATGTCATAATATATCTTTCACCTTGGGTATCTCTTCACAATTTCCACATGAATTCTACCCTTGATTACTAATTAATTAATCAAATTATTCTGTTATAAGTAGTTAGAAATGCTTTATCATACTATATAAGCCGTAATAACTATATTTAACTATGAAAAACCAAAAATGATTAATGTTATTTAATCACTTCCCATTTTATAAAGCAACAATGAAGTACTATAATTCAACATTAATAATTCTGTATGCAGCTGCAATTAATGTTTTCTTTTATACGATTTAATTAAGAAATAACTAAAGCTCATCATCTTCAAGACGTCCAATGTTTTCCTTTGACATAAAATATTTGAATTATTTTTAACCAAGAACTACTATCGAGAAATAGCCTGAGAAATATCTTTGGACCAGAAATTACAAATTATTACCGTTCTATCAAACCACTTTTCATTAGAAAAATGATTTATGTACACTTTTCTTGTGACTCCTCTAACTTTGCAAAAACGGAAAAGCGGTCTTAATCTCAAAAACAAGGTTGTGATAGCCTATCTCGCCTATTCTTCCATGTTAGTTTACCACCTTACATACCCTCCCCAGATAATAGAGGGGCATGTAGCGCCAGTCTATTAAAGGTACACTCGGTTTTGGTTTATATTTCACGGAGGGATATCCTAACCGCATCCATAATCGAGCGATGCTCCCGCGGGTGCTGGAATAGTGGCCTCTCCAAAGCCGGATGGGGTACTTAAATCTCAGCCTGGATACCATTACAACATCCAACTACGATGTGTAAAGCTCCTTCTACTTCAAAATAAATATTTACCCACAAAGAAAAAAAACGGATTCAATAAACTACGGACCTTGTGTACGGTTTGCTAACTTTTTGTATGTTAATACCCTCATTTATTGGTCGTACATGTATGAAATCCTTACATGTCAGAATTGTATATGAATACAAGATATTTCAACCTCATATTGTACAATTAAAAACTATTGCGATCTCTATTTACTATGCCGCAGAATATGAATTGGGTTACATTAAGCGATGATGTGCATTGTATGTACTTAGATGATTAAAATACAATACTGTAGCGAAAAAAAGGCTGACTTATTTTACTCGGAGATATTTTTTAATAGGAAGCAAGTATAAATCAAAAGAATTATAAATCTATGTACTTTCGATTCAAGATCTCAGAGCATTTTCTATTTAAATACTTGTCTCATGTGTTATGTTTGTCACCCTTGCCATATGTATCATCTCTTAGCATTTTTGAATAAATAGGCCTCTATAATCAGCACAAAAAGCCTTGAATGGGAACTGAGGCTAATAGGTAAGTTGAATAGTTGAGATAGTTTGCCCTTGGTTTCCTCATTTAGCCAGAATTATAGTATGATGGATGAAACGGCCTGATAGGAAAAGGCTGACCAGAATAAAGACGAGTAATATATTTATTGGAACTCAATAAGATTCAATAAATGAAATTGACGAAAAAATTTGCCATCAAATGGTAATTTTCGTCATTCAATAATAAGTCACTACATTTTCCTAAGGGCAACTCACATTTTCCTAATTCTGAAACATCAGATGTCGCACATTTTCAGCTTCGTCTATATAAAATTCAGAAAAGATGAAAGAAGAGACGTTTGGAAGAGCGGTGACACTCACCAAAAGAGAAAAATAGCCGTTGGTATCAATCACGCCCATCAAAACTGGAGGGAGAAACGAGCGAGCCTTGGTACGTGGCTTTTCGCCCCTTCAATCACGCCTTTTATTTTCCAAAGGTGAAAAATTCCGGCACCTTCGTGTGTTAACGTGCTTTTAAGTGGGCGAGCGTGTGTTTGAAAGGAAAACTGGAGAATGAGGTTAATTGAGATTTGAATAATTTTCGAGAGAAAGAGCGCAATCGATATATCGATCCGCCCCTTTTGGCTGCCGGCGAAAGAATTGAAGCAAACGATGGAAAACATTGGCAAGTTTGAAACGTCGCAATCCGAGTGCTAACGAGGGTAACTCATTCTCTGACGATTGTGTCTTTGGCGTTTTCATTCGAGTTGAAATTTAACAAACTGAGTAGAAATACAAAACACCATTTTCCAAAACATCCGCATTAAGAAATAACAGATTAGAGTTTATTTTCTAAATCGGAAATTTAAACACACTTTACATCTCATAGTTAAGAATAATGGAAATAATAATAATAAAAGGACTTTATTTAGGACGAGATTGAGAAAATAAAGTCTCTTTTTAGATCATATTATCTATTATATTTATATGTATATTATATTATTATTGTCTATACTTCATTGTTATTTTTCACCGTGCTTGCGCGGGTTTTTCTCACCCCTCTTATCTGTGGGTGTTTTCGCGCAACGTGGGTATTTTCTTTGGCAACCTTCAGTTGCAAAGATTTTTCCCCACTCTCTACTCTGTCTTTTTGTTTCAATTTAATTCATACTTGTTCATATTCTGACGAAATACGAGGTTAGGTGGAAGAGAGGCCCACTTGGGCCTAACCTCGCCAATAAAGGGTCAAACTAACTAACTATTAAAACATTAGATAGACTCGATCTTAATTCCTTGCTCCCAATCCAAGGGCGTCCGAAATCAAATAATACCAACAAGCCCACGAATAATTGTATAGAGGCTCAGCATTTAAAAACAATTGCTCATTACTAAATTTACCTTAAGGTTACATTATTGAACTCGTGACTCGGATAGCAGATTTACATATTGAATTTAAATATTTTTCGTCTACAGTTATTAGATTATTAAAATTAATGAAAGCACCTGTACCCCGGAAGAAATTTCTCTTTTTAAAAAACGAGGTTAAAAGAATAAAAAATATGAAATTTTCTGCTAGTTTCGTCATTTTTATGTGTAGGTAGACATCCTTTGTTTTCCTTGGGTACCCTTAGTTCCTATTATCTTCTCTCAGAATAATTAACATGTCCAAAGTTTTGGCCTCTTTGGGTACACGGGGATGAGACTTCTACACCATACTTTTTCTGATGCTGTCCCGAGGTAATATACGAAAATTCTTGTTTCCCTCAAGGCCTTCAACCACTTCAAATTCCCACGATCCAGAAAACTTCTGACCGCTTGTGGAAGCAAGGTCCACCCAAGAGAAAAATGAGTGAACATTAACTTGCTATGAAGATGAGCCCATGCAAAGGCGTGATTAGAAGTGAATGTCGAAGTATCCGGTACAAGTTTCTACAAGCAAGAGAAATTTACTTTCGAGGAGCTTCCAGGTTGGCAACGTTTTCTAGTGGTTTGAAAACCCCTAGTCGATGCCTCGTGTCGAGACAAACTATGCAAGGAGCCTGAATATATATTTTTGTCTCGAAATGTATAGAAGTTATCAATTATCTAATGTACATGCGTTCTATGGAAGAGAATCAAAGGAAACTTTCTTCCGTTCTTAGCAAATACGAAAATATTGAAAGAAAAGTGTTTCAGCACATATTTAAATTAAAATCATATTCAACGTATAAAATATAAAATGAGAGTAGAAACAGTGATTTTGTAACAATACCCAAGATAATTTGCCCAAATCGAAAAATCTTGTACACTCCTGGCCAAAATTAACGCAGCACCGGCTAGGATTCTGCACCGCAGAATCGCTAGGGAGGTGCTGCGTTAATTTTGGCCAGGAGTGTTCATTGGATATCATCTATTACCTATGCATACGTGATTGCAAATATTTTACGATTATTGCCATAGAATTCTTTGGTTGAGCTTTTCTCTGCAAACTTTTATCATATAAATTGCATACTATCCCTTGATTTGCTGTGTACAATTACTGTAACGTTTTACTGTATACTGTATCGCTGCAAATTCATTAATACTACTATAATCTTGCCAGAAGATTTTTATGTAACTAAATCTCTATACAGATATCAATAAGGTAATTCCGGGAGGGATGCCCCACCTAAGAAAATTACTTCATTACAATCACTAATGTAAATAAATATATAAACCACTCCCAAAACCATCAAAATTTACCTGAAGTTCTGATACGTATTTCACCTTTTACGAAGGCATCATCAATTTGCTGATGATGCCTTCGTAGAAGGTGAAATACGTATCAGAACTTCAGGTAAAATTTGATGGTTTTGGGAGTTGTTTATATATTTATTTACAGTTAAGTATCCATCATTGCCCTTTTCCGATTATCATAATCACTAAAGTGATAAAGGGAATGTGAAGCTGCGTGATTGAATATAAAATTTATTGATTATGAAAAGAATATAAAAAAATTTTGTTTTAAAAATTTTCACCCAAAATATTAAACATTTTCTGGATCCATGCATTTGGCCATCTCTCCGATCTAATGGGGCACCTCTGTGAAAGAGGTGCCCCATTAAGTTAAACTGGGTTTAATATGGAAAGCGCTTGTTATATGACAAAATTGTTAAATTGAACTTGAAATTGGGATCTAACTAAACGTTTAAGTTAACTATAAAACCTATTTAGAAGTCTCACCTGCAAAAACTTAGGGGGCATCACAGCCTCCTCTATAGGCATATAAATAGCATATTGAAGCTTGGACATCCTTTTTTTTGCAAGTGACATCTTTTTATGCAAAACTATTACCGTTTTAACCGAAAAAATGACAATATTGATGTTTTTGTCGAAATTTCGTAACTTCGAGGCAAAAATTCTCACAGAAAATATTTCTTGATTCCGAAAAATATAAATATTCATAATGCCCATGTAAGTGGGCTACGTTTACCGGGTATTACATTTCGATAAGAAAAAATTGGCAAAACGCTCCACCCTAGTGTTTACTAAGCAATACGTCATCTTTTGATTGTGCATAAAATGCATTCAACCGTGGATTTAAATTTGAATTTAAATTTAAATGTGGTTTACTAACGTGTTCTTGAATAAAGCCATAATCAGTATCACCTTAAAGTTAAATTGATACTAATAAGGCACATATACCTAAAAATAGCACTGAGGCATCTATCCCGAGAAGAAGCGGGGCGTCTATCCTTTCAGTACGGGAGAGATGCTCTTACAGCCAGTGAGGCTACAATTTGTCCAAGATGGCCAGTCACTGCACGTTGAAATTAGATGAACCTATAGCTACAAGTTCTTGACCTTTCATTCAAAATATTCAAACATTTATACTGATACCAATCAAAAACATTATACTCTATCTTATAACAGTACCTACTTGAACTAATGTTATAAATCTACGTAAAAAGAATTTAAGACCGTGAAACTCTTCCAGAGAGACAAGTGCATTCCAAGTAACTGACGAACACCGTCAGCAGAGAGATCTTGTGCGTTTCCTTAAAATTACTACAACTGGGGCATCTCTCCCGGTGGGCCATCTCACCCGGAAATACCTTACGATAGCAAGTGAAATGGGATAACGAAATGAACGTTTATGAAAATCATATACCATATGTCATGCATAATGATTCTAGTGAGGGTGAAATTATATGTTAATAAACAGTTATTTATAAGAAATTTATTTCAAAAGTCTGAGCTATCTTTTTTGAAGATAGAAAATGAAAGTGATTATAGGAATTACAAAGGAATGGCAAACCACTTGCATGTTGATGCACCACCACCATAGTAAATATCTCAAAATAACCAGTTTTCCGAAAAAAATTATAAAAGGCTAATAAAATCTGGGGTGCACACTTAAGAGCAGCATGATTCTCTAGCGACCATAATTAAATAGAAATATTCACTATATTGAAAGTTTATTCAATATAAATCGTCATTATTGTTTGAATAAAGTATAAAAGCAATAAAAATTTAATATATGATTCATATAAAACATAAGTTGAAATCCGATCGATCTACAAAAAGATATCCTTCAATTAAATATATCATACGGCACATGAGGATATACTTAAATTCTGTGGAAGGAATTACGTGATAAATTGTTTACTGAATAGAATACTCATTGAGATGCAAAGAATCATCAACTTAAGACGAGCAGTCTCGGTAGTACGCCGTCTCTCTCCCACATCGCCATACGTTTTTATACCTCCCATCAAAACATTGCTGACAGCGTGGGGGCATTAAAAGCCAGGCTAGTGCATCCGGAATTATTATCTTATTCCGGGAAAGGGACGCACATCAGTATCACAATCTAGCCTTTGCCGTCTCCGGTTCAATATAACTGTACTTTACGACACTTCTCGTGACGTAACAATAACCCTTGGAGATCATCTCTCAGCAGTTTACCGAGGTTTCCCTCCCTCTAGCACCGTAACCCGTGGAGCGTTTTACACACAGCGCTAAACGCTAATCCACGACTATCTATTTTATACTAGAGACGAAGTATGGCAACACGAACTTGATGAGTATTCCTCAGGGCAAGCGATCTTAAATTTACTTTTCTACCCGTTTATTCCGAATAAATAAAGACATAGAACGAACAAATAAATAAGCGATACTCTTAAATTTGACGGAATATATTTCATCGACCAATTGCTCATTATGTAATCGAATTGCTAAGACTACATTAGGTGGAAGAATATGAAGTTAATTTCATGAAAATTAGTACTTTATAATAACTAAGGTATAGCAATGAATGAATTTCCAGTAAATCCTACACTAAATTGAGAAATTGCATTTCATCAAAGAATACATGTATATAAACCACTATTAGTATATTACAAATGAAGAATTAGCCTCACGGTATGTTCCTCACTTTGTGCAGTAGAGGATAATTTTCAATTTTTCTCAATGAAATCAATCAAAAAATATGCAGTAAGTTACTTAAAATTAACGATACTATTACATTTTAATCTTCTATTGCATTTTGTCAAAATATCCTTCAATATTTTGAATTCAAATTCAACCTTTTAACGAAATCATTTCGATCTACACTTCATTCAATTTAACTTTGATCAGACAAAAATTTTCATCTAAATCCCCCAATAGTTACGTCAAACAACTATAGTTAACAGAATATGATTATTTAATTTCTCTTGAAACCTAGTTAATTTTAACAAATTTTATTTTATTTTAGCGTAGCGTAAATAGAAAGTATAATGGGGATACAGAAAAAAATCGCGAGGAAAAATTTCGACAGTCAAAATTTGATAGAACATTTAAAAAACGATCATTCAACCGACATTCATATTTATGAGAGTCTGCGAACTTATTTTGTTGTAAACGCGGATCGCAAACAAATAACCATCGCAATAAAGATTTACAAACATGGGAGATGTGCTTTTATAGTCCCGTTAACTGTCACACACCGCATACAAATGTGAAAAATCGACGAAAGATTGCGAGAATTCATATTTTTCTGATTCCCTCGAAATCTCGAAAATATATTAAAATCACCGAGGCAGAGATTTTTCCATAGAAACACGTGCTTTTCGGGATCCCGGCGACACATTCCGCCGATAAAAATCTTGCCTTTCCTCTCCGTTGCTAGGATACAGGAAATATTCCCAACACTCTAAAAATATGGGAACGGTTCCGGCAATGTCCGTGTTGCCACGTTATTCCACTCCTTTTAGCATTCCGTCCTTTGAGGGACCGCTCAACCTCTTAAATATCCCTCGCCACTTTAATCTTTCCATACTACCGGCCTCGAGTGCCCTATCGCCTAAAATCTGCCTCTTTTCTTCCGATGCCATCTCCATGGTGACGTAGAAAGCAAAGCCTAAGCACCGACGGTTTCATCTCCGGAAGATGGCTTTCAATATCTCTTTTGGGCTGACATTTATAGTTCTCTGAAGAGTTGGAGGAGGTGAAATGGAAGGTGGCAATACGGCTATAATGCATCTGGTTGGGGAAACGAATGTAAAGTACGGTATGAGGGAGAATGACGGGTACTTCAAAAAGAGTACTATAAGTATTTATGCTGAAGAAACATACTACAAAGGCTCGACATGAATCCCAATTTTCGTTTATATGAGTATAGATAGGTTACTCTACCGTATCCTTTATAATCTCATTATTATACTAACGGAATAAAATTCAACGTTCTAAAGATATGGGTACACCTTAGGATCATAGCTAAATCTCGACGGAATTATGCTTCATAGAGAAAGCAAAACTCACTTAGTAGAGCCTACAAAAAATAGATTTAATAAGAACTAGCTATGTTTCGTTACACTCCCTCCTCTCTCGTTATAGATTACGGTCAGTTTTCTAAGTATTTCATTAGAAGATGTCGCTCTGTGACTAAAAGTTTCTCTACGACTATGGAGGAGTTACAATAAGTAACACCTCAATTCATCATGTTTTGAAACTAAGCTTGTTGATCAAAATGGAAAGAAAATACGTTAAACGTACGTATCTATTGAACAAGATTGGAGATACTACCAACTTCGTGAGCCAATAAATTATTTAAAATAATAGACGACCTACATATGATGATAATTTCGTCTTTATTTATTGGGTATATTTTAATCAAACGTGACCACTCTTACAATAAACACAGTATTTTAAATCAAACACAGACAACCATGTAATCAATATTCAAACCCGGGACCCCAGCATTGCAAAATAATCACAACGCCACCTAGTCTGGCAAAACGTTATGACAGCGGTGGGATTCGAACCCACGCCCTTTCGGACTGGTGCCTAAAACCAGCGCCTTAGACCGCTCGGCAACGCTGCCTATTGATTCGGAAATTGATTGTGGGAAATATTTTTTCGTTACTTAGAAATAAAACGTGCTAGTTATTTTTCGATCAGCACCACCGATTCTTTTTGTCAACGTAAACTGATATCTCAGACCGCTGAATAAAGGGTATTTCCTGATGTATCCTGTTAGTGTACGCGGAGAAATATCCTCAGGTATATTTAGTGCAATCGAAGGGTGTATATCAAATGAGGATCTTTAAGAGACTCTTCGTAATATTGCGTTGTAATTTGAAAACGGAAGCTATAATGTACAAGCCCTGGTAAGTGAATCACAATAATTATTCAAGTAAATCTTTGTATGGATTTCAATAAAAAGTGCCAAAGAAATATAATAATTTCGTATAATTTATACATTCAATTCATCACTAACATGAGGAAGACTGAGGTGAACGTAAATGCAGGATACGTTTTTCTCTATGCTATGAAGATTTTAGAATTTCCTCTACCCTATCCTAAAATAATGCATTCATCAAGATATGGTAGCATGAAAACTAAAATATAATGCTTTTAATACAAGCCTTTTAGTACCCAGGATAACTTGTGTCAGACCTCTGCCTAAGTCGATTACTGATCGTTGCGAAAAGAAGCTCTCTTTGGGTTCTCGAGGGAAGCTCTTTCAGACGGAATTTAATTGATTCATTTTATTCACGTTCCCTCCATCATCGCTCTAATCTCGCACAATTCATCCACTCTCTCCATCTTCCACCGTTTGCTCCTTTAGCCTCTCTTAAGCGAAGGGGCCAAAAGTGGGCGGGAAAATGTTTAGGCGAAAAGAGCCAAGGGGAACAACCTTCTTAGGAAAGTCGAGGGATATTCCTTGGGTGTTGCCGGTTCCGCATCATAATTGGCTACCATTAAATGAGAAAAAAGATCGATATTTTAGGTCGAGATAAGGCGAAGGCATGAAAGTAAAATTGAGGACGAAAGAACGGCTGTTATTATAATGAGCCCGCCCCGCTTCCCTGGTCCCGTCTCGGCACGTTTTGGCATTTCACTTCAATTCATTTTTTTCCTTATTTCGTCAAGCCACCTTATAAGTACTGCATCCCATTGAATCTCCCACGGAAGGTGTGCTAAATTTAGTCGCACACTCCGCCGTTGAATAAACATCATAGCAGCTTTCCACGAATTCCTCAAATGATTATCTAATATCGGCTTCACCGTTCGTATTTCAAGATTATCTCTATCAGCTTAACCCTGAGAGAGTAGAGTGCACAAAAGTGCATAATTCACTACGAAAGGCAACATTAAATTCGTAGACTTATAACTGGAATAGTTATTTAACGTTCTCTAAGGAGTTCCAATAAGGAATAAAATCCACATCATAGCCATAATTTTTCGGGTGATGTCAGTAGTGAGAGAAATGGATATTAAATTAATCGTTAAATAAATTCCCGTATTTAATCGATTTCTCAAAATGTATAAGACTTTCTGATTTTTTTTCATTAACTGGCTCATTATCGTTTATTGTTTGTCTATAAAATAGCGACTATTTGGATTTTTAATACCTGGAACCATATTTTCCGCTATAAAAGAATTTCTCTTTTTTGAAAGCAGTGTATTTCTGTAAAGGGAATCGGAGACGGCTATTAATAAAGTATAGGATTAAAATACTCCCATAGTCGTTAGGCAAGTACAACAGAGTTAATTGTGGTCAGCTCAGAGAACTCAGAAGGAACTCAAAAGAGCCGGATATGTATCTCCATGGCTAAGCAATTATTTTCAGTGGTAACATAATACTGAATGTATAAATTTCTTTTACTTTTCTTTCTATTAGAATATCTTTAAAATCTCAATTAGAATACTTCTCTTGTGTGATTATCGTTACGTTTAAACTTTTTCTCATCGCTAACTTCCTTAAAATTCTAGCGTACTTTTCCTTCATCACATCTCGCAAACCTGAAGCTCAAAACTTGCTTCGCGCGCGCGAAATTATGAAAATATGGGAAACTTTCCATCCACAAATACATCTCCCGGGCGGCGGGCTTAATCCTCGGCGGGAGGAGAAGGGGCTAATCACCGGCGACGTTAAAATAGTTCCCGGGGAGGCCCTAGACGAACGTATTTCATGGGTCCTGAGGAAGCCGTTGAAAGGGTAAAGGGCGATAGGTCGCATTAAACGGTAAACAGCAACCCTAACGCGGGGCTTAAAAGTTTAGCAGCTTTAGGGTTTAGAGCGCGCGATTTGATTGCGATAAGGTCTCGAGACCCGCTCTGGGAAGAATATTTTCCACGAGGAAGTCGGAGCCCTGTCGATACCTTCATCGAAGATTTATGGGTTCGCCTTTTGAGGCATTTCTGCTTTTTTCCGCCTCATAATGCGCCGAGTCGCGCTTTTCTCCCCACGGTCGTCTCCTTTGCAGTTTTACGCGGTCTATTAAGTCGCGAAATACCCAAGACCGAGGACTTTAACGCCCTCGGTCGCCTTTCCCGGAGTTATAATTCGCTCGAAGACGGCTCCCCGGCTCCTAATGCTCTCCAGTTATACTTTTAAGCAAAAGTGGAGGAGAGATAAAATTGGAGATTACGCTATTCTCGAGGCCCCTGAGGTAGCTAAAGCGAAGGGGGTTTACGGACGCAATAACCCTGAAGGATTACGGGGGTCGGAAAAATAACTAAATAACGACATCCGCCTCTTTCCTTCTATAAATTAAAACGGGGTATTTATCCATTTTATGAGCGTTTAACGGAAATGGGTCGGCTTGGTTTTCGTTTAACCATCGATTTTTTTAGGTTTGTGTGCTCGCGGAATGAAGCCTCAAGCTTAACGTTGTTTCTTACCTTTCATATATTGTATGTATGTGAGGTATGAAAGGCCCTTCCCTTTTTCCTCGACAGAGACTCAGATGAACTTTCCAGAACATATTGGTAAATTCATATTCCAAACTAGTTCATTGTGACTAGTGTGTAACTACCTATAAAGTATATTCTTTAATTATCAAATAGCATACTACACTTGAGCTTTCAAAGATTTTCCTAATAATTTAAATTATGTTCTAGACAATAGTCCATAGCAGTCTACATTTATACCGATAATTTTGGGAAGGATGTAATGTTTATATTCATGATAATGAGCAATTGGAAGCAACATCAAAGTCTATATTTCATTAATCATAAACTCTATTAATGTAGGAGATATCATGACTGCACTCGAGGCCTTATTTAAAATTTTATATTCACATCTCGCAATTTACATCAAAGTCTGTTATTTTGTAATTATCTAGATCATTCAACATATAATAAGAATAGATTGAAATATTCAAAAATAAATTTATAAGTAAAATTATATATGACATGACCCAAGTCAAACTTTTTTGAGCTCTCCTTTTCTATCTGTTAATTGCTAAATCCTCTACACACTAATAATTTGCTACTACCTTCTGATAAATCAAGATTAAAACATAATTCTGATATAACAGCTCACTAGGTGGCATATAATGTAAATTATTGACTCATGAAAGTTTTGAGTGAAACTTCGAAAATATTGTTCGCAAAGAGAATGGCCACTATTTAGAATTTTTTCATGTTTAAAAATTTTAATGAACTGATGAAAACGTATAGGTTCACTTTCAAAAGAACATAAAGAAACTAAACTAACTAGAATGAACAAAATGATGGAAGGAAAACATTTCTTAGAACTGCCCCACATTTCATAAAATTCACCACAGAAAATGGGACTGCGAAATCACGTCCCCATCTAACATAACCTTTCGCGCCTTTTTTTCGACAAGAAACTGATCTCCGCCTTCGATACGTCTGCTTCTCATTTCCGATAGAACTCCGAGGGACCTCTTATATTTTACCAGAATTAAACGCCCAACCTGCTCATCAATCAACATCACCCTTTCGGAAATAAGATCGCTCAACAGCTCTCTCGTGAGGAAAGGTCGAAAAATCGTCGGCCTCCGCAGACAGCCCGCAAACCTCGGATTGTTATTTATTTTCTTTCCCAGCGGTGAGGGAGCCACACGCAATGGAAAGGAGCCGAATGCCCTCGAAATAGCTCGCAAAACTCTTCCTCGAAACTCCCCGCCTCACCTTCTTCGACGCCGGCGAAAACCTCTCACGAAAATCTCTTCCTAGGGCACCCTCACACCGCTAATGGGCCTCCGCTTTATTCAGGAATCGATTGCCCGTATCCGAAAGCTTGATCGACCTTTTCCCTCAAGATTATCTCCATCAGCCTCTCATTCCCTTCGCAACCACGCGGTCAGACATCCTTGATCCGCTAATAGCTCATTCACTTCAGCATGGACAGAAACTGAGGTTAATACGAAAGTTTTGGTGGCTTGTAGTGGACACGTGGGTTTGATCCTGGCAGAAGAGGTTTCTAGTAGTTCAAGGGGCCTTCGCTATGTCCATCTGAAGGGACGGTGAGAGGTTCCAATCGCCTTAACGCATTTTATAAGAGGGAGCTACATCTGCATAGAGCACGAATCGTTGCAGGGTACGTACCTAAGGCTACTCTTGTGGGGATATGCTTATCGCTCGATACCGTGCGATAAATCTTTAGTGGCAGACTCGAGATCGTTCGAAGTAATAATAACACTTGAATTTAGTGGAAAGGATATTTTTCCGTTTTCCTGTTCATGTGTATCTAGTTATTTACAGGTTAGATGGAAGAGGAGACTTTTTAGTCTCAATCTCGCCTAATGAAGACCCTAATAATAATAATAATAATAATATTTAATTAGCGCGCAGTGACATAGAGGTGTAGCAATACTGGCAGAGGTAAGAGCTAAGTATATCTAATAATCTTTTTATATTTTTATTTTAAATTTATCCAATATATAATTCCTACAATTTGATGTAAAAATCACGAAGTACTGTTAGAATAGTAATATCTGTTGATTTAAGCAATATACAGTATTTCGAATATCATACTGCAAAAACGAGGAAAAAGTATCTTTTCACTAAGAGACGAACTTAATTTAAGTTTTCTGTTAAAAGTTTGACAAAGGTAAGAACAAATCTATTCTTTAGCTGAAGCTCATTTCTTATTTGCGTGTTGAATGATAAAGTCAGGGACTTCGAAAATGTTAAATCTTTTTTTGGAATTTTGGAAAAGGATTCATGAGATAGAGAAACATTTTGATGCATGGAAAGGACTCATTATTCAAATTAATGTGTGCCAAATTGTAGATTAGAGAAGTTTAAGAAATACATTTTTTGACAGAAAAACTATCTCCGACCCTAGAAATTTAGACATTTTTGCTTTATTTTCTACGATTAACTTGGACTTCTTTCTCATTTGTGTAAAATTTTACAATAAATGAAACTTTAAAAAAAGTATGAGGTTAGCAAGCAGTTTAGTTTACCAGCTCTTTAAAATTTTCTTACAGATTTAAACCGCATGTCTTCTTTTCTTAATGAAATTTCACTTCCAGATAAAAATGGTTCTGAAGAAAATTTTGGAAAGTTCAGAAGGGGCTGAGTGCAATCTAATCTTTCCTTCCTTAGTGAAAGGCTACCAAGATTTAACATTTCTTTTCCGTGTTTCTCTCCGCAATTTTTTATAAAAGAAAAATATAATTTTGGGGACTAATACCTTTCACTCTGGAAAAATACATTAATAGTAACAATCAGATTGATATATAGAGCCAATTTTCAGCAATCACAGATAACCATTCTTACAAACTTTGAAGTAAAAACTTAGTAACGGTAAAATTGGTGGTTGAACCTGCCGAAGAATAAATTGCAGGATTCATATGTAAATGTACATATTTTCTGACAGGAGCAAATAAGTTACGTACCTATAACAGTATTGGACTACCACTACCCTCCATGATTCAAACATGTTTGCCCAAACCTTGCGGCATTCTTATCCTTGTGTCTAAGAGTTAATATATAAATTATTAGAATATAAATATTTTCGAGTTAAAAGGCCCATCATGAGCTCCATTAAGACAAATATGTCAGCTAAGAAACTAGGAATCTTTCATCTTTAGGAAATGTTGTATCACGCATCATCGAGTCATACATGTGAAATATTTAAAATAAATTCGTGAGCGAGGTTCAGCAGGTGAGAAGGAGTTTATTAGAAGCGGAGATGGCACGTATGAGATAAGACATGAGAAAACCTGTGTATGGAATAAAAGTGGAAGTGCTACAGATGAAGATAGAGAAGGTGCAGCTTATGTGGGAGGTGAAAAGAATGGGAAGGATAAAATATAGAGAAAAATACGTAAAATGGAAATGCATGGCAGAAGGATAAGAGTAGGAGAACATGGGATGAATGAACAAAGAGTGTGAGGGAGAGCATACAGAAACGAGATAAGGTTTGGATCAGTGACAAATGGGTGGTGGAGGTTTTGGAATATAAAATGCTTGAATAATAAGTAGACCATACCAGTGGCAGGAAAACATGGGTCCTTTACCTATGTAGGATGTAAAGACTATGTATTGACTGTCATTCTACGACCTCCTACGATAATATTGGTAAGTCTAGCACGCTACTTGACATACTTTGGAGAAATTATAGCTTGAGGTATTGTTAATATATTAATACGTATTAGAGATAAAGATATACATTGAAAAATGAGGTAGCAGATCAGACCTGGATCATTCATTATCTGTTGGAATAGATCGTGAACTCTAATGTTCATTCACGTAAAAAATAAAATGTCTACGCTAAAACACTAAATTTATTCCTAAATTGGAATCACGAAACAGAAATACACCGACTTCAGGAAATTAACATTCACTGCCAGTTATATGAAACGGTAGGAAGTTCCAAGTGATGATTGAGAGATAAGCTTAAAATGAAAGAACGAAATTCTTTCGCATGGAAGCCGTAAGGAATATGAATGAGTCTCAGAGATAACGGGAATATTTTTGGAAATACCTGCGCAGCAAAAATTCTGATCCCTACACCGATATACTCAGAAAGCGAAATTATAAACAGTTAATGGTGCACGATAAGAATAAAATGGGTTTTGTAGATGCTCAAATACAGAAAATTGGGTGAAATTGCGGTATTATTATTTCAGGCTTAATTTTAAAGGGAATGAATAGATTTTAGAGATAGCCCTGAGTATGCATCGTTCCAGTTTCTGAGAAGGAGGCAATGAATATTTCAAGAGAGAGTAAAAAGCTGACCTCAAAGGGATTATGGAAGGAATAATGGGCAGAGAGGGGTTTTGTGGTGATTATACCTCTGGCATAAGGCCACGTCTCTACCCTATTTTCCCTTTCATCTTTTAGCTTCCTTCTCTCCTTACACAAGTCGCATTAGCTCTATCAGTACAGCTGTGCTTTTCTTCAAGTTTTCTAGTGCACCACAAATTATTTATGAACAGAGAAAGACACGAACGACTTAGTTATTCATCCATTTATCTCAAGGATTTTATTTAATTTAAATAACGCTCTTTTAATATCTCAATTTAACTTAAGCCTCCATATATTATACAGCAAGCTTACGACATTCATATTTGAACAAAGAAATTAATTATTAATAATTTCATTCCTTGTTGAAACACAGAGGAATGGGTTGAAGAACCTTTCTATTGGAATCTGTAACTATTACATTAGACAGAATAAAAATTTAATTTAGGTCTGAGGTTATTTAAAAGATGTATTAAATGCCGGAAATGGCTGCATTAAGGCAGTAGTTTCCTCATATTTAGGGTAGGAGATTAACGTCTACTCCACTTGTAAAATCATATATACAGGCTATAAACTAATAAATGCCAAGATATAGTTTTCTTCTACCTTACAGTTATCATAAGTTACATTTTCGTCTCTAAAGAGTGATGTCTGATAAAATCTATAAATTATTTAGCACCGCATAGTTCATGCTTCATGCAAAAAAATTGTTTGGATGTATGAGATGTTAAATATACATTTGCATTAAGTGACAGTCATAGAGTCTCCTTTCAGATTATCAGCGTTAAATTGATTCATCGCGAGTACTCGAAGCAATTTTCGGGAAAATCGGCATCTGCCAAATTTGGTTATTCATGATAATTGACTCCTGCAACAGGTTGGGGTTTATTAGTTTTTGTTTTGTTATGCTGGTTTGGGATCGACCTATATCTACTTAATTGCTCGGATAGCTAAGTAGGAGAGGGGTGAGAGATTTCTTCCTCTAGGTCAACTTTATGCGTAAATATTCAGTGTATTAGCTGTCTATTTTTTACCATGGCACGAATAGTGGATGCAAGGAAAGAAAACCGGAACTCGGCTATTAATGTATTACAGATTTTAAAATCTCCAATAGCCATCTATGTCATCGCTACGAACCTCGTTGTCATCGGCTACTAGTTTATTCGAAGGTTGGGAATTACTGCTGCTTCCGAATTTAGGTGGCAACGAAATTTGGAGAAACGACAAATAATGATAGATCTGATACTTCTAGAGACAGCTCTGATATTTTATGAGATTTATAGATTCTATATTTGAGTTTTGAATCTTGTAATCTGATTTTTGTAGCAAAATATCACTGCAAACTGAAGCATAGATATACACATATTTTGAAATCAATTTATCAAAAATTTAAAATTTTTATATACACTTTCTTGGTTGAGAATTTACCGTAAATTAATCTTCTCTCCGTATAAACCACAAATTCACAACATGTATATCATATCAGGTTATCTATGGTCCAAGGGTTTTCATTGCTTCCCGTCGGTAAATTACAATTTAATGTTAAATTATATGAGACAGATCCTAAATATCTTACTTTGCTTCTTAGTACTTAATTATTTAATTCTTTAACGATTGTCAAATCAATAAAGATGAAACTAAAACTACAGTGATAGTAAATATCTATTCTTTCGACGATATATAGTCGTGAGAATAGATAATGGTGATTTTTGAATGCTCTCATTCATTAATATATAACAAATTCCGATAAGATCATCAGCTTTTCTCCATGCATATAATTGCTAGGATCTTGAATGTTTTATATTTTGTTAAGATGGTAATTATTTGCTCCAACTGTGCCAAAAGAATCTTGCTGTATAAAACAAAAAATAACGTAAATTTACTAATCCATAATTGAATTGACTCAAATTACTTTAAATCACCCATTCCGTGTAAACAAAAGTTCAATTTAATTACGGAAGTGTTGTTGTAGATGTTTATTTAACTATTATATTCCATTTTCCTACGATAAATAATACTTCTTGAACGAATCGCACGAATTAGATATAACATATCACTGCTCCAAAATGCCTCTAAACATGTCTTTCTCACTCTTTACGCCAATGCAGCAAACCTCCGAATGATCCACCGCGGCGCAACACTATCTCAAGGCTGTTGATATTTCTCAAATGAGCCTCAATGTCCCTGTTGAAGGCCCTCTGCGACAGTACTGCAGACCGGCAGCAGATCATCCCCATCGACCACACGAGCACCACCTTGGATTTAGGGCCGTTAAAAAGAACGCAAATCCTCAGCAGAGAGGAACAGGCCTCCTTGTCATCAACATGGGCCATCAGCCGCAGACTTGATCAAACTGTGAGCGCGGTCGGAGTGCCTACGGTGTATCTGGTTTTGGAAGCTAGCCAAGGAGGATACAACAGGAGTCTCTCATTGGATGTAATTGGATTTAATTCAGTTCGACCGAACTATATTGTTTGTAACCACTGTGAAATCTCTAGTTCCGGATCGAGTATAATTTAAATCTATTAATACTTTTCATGAACAAATTTGAGAATATAGCTTTGGAAATTATTAGCTGAAAATATTTAAAAAAAACTTAATTCCGCAAGTTTTTAAAGAAAAGTCTATTACTTACAAGCTTAGCTTTCAATGAAAGAATGCAGGGAGAAGATATGATGTTTGCTTTACTGAAATTTTAATATTTACTATCCATCCACAGCTTTTGGTTAATGATTTTGATACTATGATTGAGGAATATTTACTATCAATGCTTGTACAAAATTCATAAGAAAATTTTGTACGTGCTGATAGTAAAGGCTCACCCATAATGAAATTCCACCAAATATCCCTCGATGTTATTCAAGTTGTTGATTGCAATGATGTTTAGCATCGCACTTTACAGGGTACATTTTAGGGTCCACGAGATTGGGGTAATCTTTAGGAGACTTTATGATTGAAAATTAGAATGTTTTAAAGGGCGGTAGTGTAAATGTTGCTTCAAATTTGATTTGTCTTTCTTTTGATTTTGTTGATCAAAGCAACATAATTGACGAACTAAGACATTAAAATGGAATTTGCTATAGTACTGGAAATAATTTGTTCCGGTCTTTGATAACTTGACTAGAATGGATTGATAAATTGCGAATTAAAAGGGGATGGTTAGTTAAATAAAAGTCGTGGATGGTCTCCAAATGGCTCATTCTGTGCGGGTTAATGCACCAAATATAATCCACGTGAAGCATAATTAATTGTAAGTAGTTTATTATTGTGATTCATATGATTCATTAGTTGAATTGATGTATAATATATTAATATGTTGTTTTAATGCCAACTTTCATTGCGGACAATTTTGAACAGGCATCAATCGACTTAAAATGCTTGTATTAAAACGCATGATGTGTTTAATGCTCCATCGCAGAGACAGAATTAGCATCTTATTGAAGGTCTTATTCACAGATGCAAATATAATGACAGTTTTACAATAAGTATATAACAAAAGCTGAAGTAACCAGTACAACCAATAGCATGCCCAATTAGTTCTTAAGAGCAGAGCATCAGGCATTCACTCTCGGAGAGATAATATGATAGAGCGAGTGAATGGTGAAAGTCACATAATTGATGCGCGTTCCATCTTGCGAGATGATTTGATCTTCTTTCCTTGGCGTGTCTAAGGAGCTCCTTGGATGAATATTTAATATTCTTGCTAGGCTTCGAAATTATGGCTAACAAGAATAGTCTGGGAGAAAATACCAATCCCTCCAATTTCGTAAATTGCGTCATGGATTAGAGCAGAATCTTACGTTATTTAATATTTTACGACATTTTTCAGATTTTGGAAGCAGAATTTCCATTAAAATTAGCTAATGGTTACGCAATTTAATAAGCTTTCTATAGTTTAACTATTCTCCCTTATAAATTTCGGTCTCCTCAGGTATATTAATTATTTTCTAGCTGATATTGATTGAAATATGGAAGAATTCCTCGAAATTCGTAATTTTAGGTTGAATGATCAATTTATTGTTAAAAATAATTTATTAACTTAATTTACTATTAAATTAGACTAAAATAAATAATAATTAAACATATGTTTTACATGAATAATACTTAAGAAAATTTAAATCTTTAATAAATATAATCCTTGATATTGAGAAAAGTTATGAAAGAACAAGTAGCAATATTAGTGACGGATTGGCAACAAATTTATTTGGTAATATAAATAAATGAGAAGAGAGTGAAAAATATATCACTGTTTTCATTCTAAATATAAAGAAAGTTGCGCAAAGCAAAATTCCTGTCGCAAGTAATTTGAAATGTAATTGTGTTATTTTTCTATTAAAATGCTATTTGTAGCTCTGAATTTTTTCTAAGATTGGAGGAATATATTACGCAAATCCTATGCTAAATCCATATTCTCTCACGATTTTTACTAAAGAACTGACAGTTCCTTTAAGTATTGAATAAGCCTTTTTAAGAGGAATTTTTACTAAAAATAAAATAAGATTTAAAAAATTCCAAGTTAACGTAAGCCAATGGTACCATAAGCTAATTAGTAGTATTTCTACTGGCTGTAAAATGTATGAGGTCAGATTGCCTTTGGCTGGTACCCTCTAAACCTACATGTGGATAATTTTGAGTAATTGTGAAATCTTTGATGAGACAGCTGCGTGCATTCAATATCACGCTGTATCCGCAAGACTGCTCAATTTTGCCTCTATAAAGCCGTGCAGATGAACGTAGAGAATTCGAAAACTTGGAGTTTGCGCAGAGAGAGACGTATTTCAAAGGGATCAATAATTTCCAGGTTAAATGAAACATATTGTGTTTTGGGAGTTGCTCTTGACAATTGTTTTTCACTTCCGAGACCCATTCCAAATTCGATCATCTGTCTCCATCAATGCAAGAGTGACGTAAAAATAAACTCAACCCAAAGGCTCGAAAAAATCTTACCTCAAAAAGATGAAAAATGGTTTATGCTCTGGATATAATTAATTAAAATAAAATACAGTTGCGAAAAATCCCTATTTGAGTGATGATAATATTATAACACCTACTAGAAAAACGTTCAATTAAGAGGCATTATTTGTGTGAGTCGTACTTTCTGTACTTTTCCATTGTTATTCAAAATTTCTCTATATTTTTGTTGGTACTAGTCGATGAGTCCCTTTTGTTTAGGCTTTTTTGTATGTAATAGTATTTTATAAGTGTTCTTTGGCAGTCTTTTAAATAATAGCAAAAATAATGATTTGTAAAATACCTACCTATTAATATAGGAGAATGTATTAATTTAACAGCATAAAATAGTGACCCATCGCTAAAGGCAAAATAAGTATCGAGAACCAATTTTTCTACTATTCATATATTTCAAAAAATCAGCCTTGGCCTAATTTCGTAATATACTGAAAAGGATCTATAAGTATCATTTCGTACGATTTAATATGATGGAGTTATCATTTGACTTGCCACTCCGATATCGATGGTGTAAGTAATCAAATATAAGATCCGACTGATATAATGGATGGACGAAAATTAAAGATAAAACTCCATCAAACCATTCATCTCTAACGCAAGTCGTATCAGACCATCCTCGTCTAAATTTCGCAATATCTGGAATTCTTCTTATCATCCTTGCGCAAAGAGTAAACAATGGAGCAGACTTGAACCACATTAAAACACATTTATCGAGAAAATATTTGTGGTGCGCCTCTTAACTAATCTAACAAAAAAATTTGGGAGGGAAAAGACAGGGTTGGAGAGTGGATATCGCGTTCCGAGAAAAAGGAATCCAAGAAATGGAAGACGTAAGATGGAGCAGATTTGGAGAATATGGATTGATAGGCAAACGCCTCTATCTGGACCTCGTGGAGAAAAGGACGGCATTCTTCATATATTTGCGGAGCGATATTTTATGACGAGTTTTCACAAGAAAGAGATTCAAGACAAGGGCGGGGATGTTCATTGGAAACCCTGGGAAACTCATTTCCTAATAAAAACAGTGCGGATAAGGATGGGAGGAGAAACTTGCTAATGAGCCAACATAAACTTGAATAATTTCCTTACGAGATGGAATTCTTGATGAAAGAAAAAGTTGGCTGGGCCATCTGAAAGACTTGTGTCCCTATTAATCATGATTTTGTTAATTCTAAATTCATATATTCGTAATTAAATTTCTTTACTTTGTTGTTATAGCAATTGACTATTTTGTTGTATATTTATATTATTTACATCAATCCAATTAATAATTAGTATAATTTAGTTTAAATTGTATCATAGAAACTATCCTATATAAATGACTGACTAGATATTGCACGATGATTCAGATATACCATGATCATGAATACTCGTAACATTTTATATACACAGGAAATTAATAACATCATCCTGTACCTAATACATGACCAGAAAATTTACATGTACATTGGAAGAAATAAATCTGCGAATGTACGGAGGTAGTAAAAGATCACCAGAATGACTCATGAGACTTGAAAGCAATATCAGGGTTCTGTACCTTCAAGAAATACTACCCCTCTCGGTAAAGGATATAAGATATTCTTCTTGCTTTGTAGTTCAACAGAAATACTATCCACGAGAAACATTGTAGATCCGGATGTGAAACAAAATCTTGTCAGACGTCCATCCGTTTCAATTCTCTTTCTTGTCTCTATTCTTTGAAATTGAATCTCAGCTCTTCAGAGGTTCATTCATCTGTACTTTGCTGAAGTTTCAATTTTTGCAGAAGTCTATCCTTTTCACAGAAGAAAGGATGGGTTTGCTATTTGACAGGAGCTTCAAAGAAGAAGTTAGAACAAAGGGTTCGATTACGGGCGTAAAAAGTAAGATTTTTGAAAGCATGTTTTTGTCCAGTGCTACAAGTACGATACGTATATTTCATGGAATTAACTATTGTTGGTAACATATGTATACACGGAGGTTCTCCTAACTCTCTTTACTTTTTCTTTAATATTTTTTTAATCTGATACTAAATTTGATTAGTTAATAGCCATCTAGTTGGTGCAAAAACTATAAAAAGATGAGTGAACCATCTGAGTAACATCGTTCACTACTTCTATAAATATTTCTGTAAATTGTATGGTTATTTTTTATTAAATGTAAATTTATTTCACGATTTCATAAATAATAGTTCGTTTAACTTATTTCTTGCAAGATGACTTTTAAAATTAGTATGCTTTATACTACAATTGAGTTTTATTTTAGCCTACGGAAACTGGATTTAAATTCTATTCAAAGGTATGGAAACGAAAGAGGTTACCGTCAATATATATAAATGATCTGCAAAATTTTTAATTATTATGCTGAGGTATAACAATGCTATATTTGATCTTAGGGATTTAATGCTTTCCAATACGGTTATAAAAAATCCTAAATCCTTATAAGCAAACAAATGCCTTAGGAAAAAACTACTAACCTTTTCCAATTTTTAGAAAAGAATGTGTCATAATTCATTGGGGATTACGAATCGCTAATTTTTAAGTGCATATTGGTTGTCATAGACCTTTAAAATAATGAACAAATAATTTTTATTAAATTATGAAAAAACGCAAAGAAGGGATATACACTACATTTACTTAAATAAATTCCATACGGATTTAGGATCGATTCGTTATAAAGGGTAAAGTAAGTGTTCATAATTGAGTAACACCCATTGTTTACGGCATCTGCGTCAATAAAAACTGAAGAACGTTTAGATAAGAGAGATAAACGGGAAATAGAGTTCGTCATGAACAAACGGAAGCGAAAAAAGAAGACGAAGGCAGAATGGCAAACAAAGAACGGACTAAAAGGGAATACGAAGGAGAGGAAGAAACGTGGAAGAGAAAGGCGGGGATATTTGGGAGGCGCGGAATGCCTTAGGAAAGAATGGGAGGGGAACGGAGGGATTTAGAATGGTGGGGATGAATAATGTATTTTTTTAGTCGAGAGTGTTTGTAAGTGGTGCCGAGGGAGATGAAAGGGGAGAAGAGAGGAGATGTGTAAAAGATGGGTACAGGGAAAGAGGGGGAGGAGGAGATGGAGGAGGTGGTGGTAATGGATGGCCATGAAAGCTGAGAGTTGAACGGAGATGAAGATGGAGAGATGGACGAAATGAGAGAATGGGTCAAGGAATAAATGAGGACGAGAAAAGTTGGAGGAAATAAGTTAAGGAAGCAGAAGTAGCGAAGGGAGATATAAATTGCTGCTCAATCTCTTGTTATTCCATTCAAAGCAATCGACTGGAAATTTTTATATTCGCGATAACATTTTCTAAACTAACCATCAGAAAGATAGTAAGAAAAAAAAGAGTTTTATGAGTAAAATGTAAAGTATCACCTGAGGATGATCTTAAAGATCAAAACCATGGTCGTGAGTGAATAAAATTACTGTGGTGAAGGTATAAGTGTTCTTCTTTTTCTCAAGTTTTATTATGGAGAACTAAATACCAGTAAGTCGAGGCCGAATCAGCAGATTCTATTAAAAGGTAGAGATTGAGTTAAAGCGATTTGAAGTGAAGCTTGTGAGAACAACTGTACAATTTTACATTTTCTTATTCCATACTTCATAATTTCTAAACATTAATGTACATAATTCGTCATTATTTTAAACTTAAATATTGTGTAGATTAAGTAAATATTACATTTAAGTATTAAATAGTTTGTGTCAGTGTCAGTGTCAGTTATAATTGTGAGCTATATTGACAGGATACATTCTGAGTTAATGTGAATATAATAAATTGAAATTGAGAGGAAAAATTTAAGTTTCGAGAGAAACCTTCAATTTTAATCAATTGCGCTACAACTTACTGTTATAGCTTACGTCATTTCAGTAACCTGAAAAATAATTTAGGCCTTAGTTCGTCCTCAATGCTATAATATCTTTTTGTTCTTATTCTTTCAATAGAATGGGTTTTTGTTTATGATATTTGTATGTGGTATTGTAGCAACAGCGCAATTTACAAGGAAGAAGATTACTTAATGAAATAGTCGAAAGGATGCTTGATGAAACACTGGTGATGTGTTTGATTGCAATAAATTCAAAGGAAACGTAAAGTGATCGAAAACTAATACGTCAACACAGATAATCACAGAAGTAGCATTTCACTTAATTAAAATTTAGAATGCTTTATAAGTGGAAAAAGTTGGAAACTGAAATGAGAAGAACATCGATTCAGATGCAGAGAATCTGAAACGAAGAGCTGAAGAGACGAGAAAAGTAACAAGACATAAGCTTGAAATAAATACGGAGTGGTAAAAGGCGTAAGAGGGAAGGAAGAAGAGATGGGATGTAATCCTCCTTTTGACACATGGCTTGCTGGAGCAAATGGGCGTATTCCCTGATGATCTCGGCCATTACATCAAGTGACAACAAAAACAGCTTAAACAGCTCGCGTGCTCTCTCATATTTTCCAGGAAAGAGGTTTTTAAATTCCAAACTTTTACACACCTCTCCCACTGGGCAAATGCGTCTCAGTCATGCCAGCCTCGCCGTTATTCACAGGCGATGCCCGAACAGATAACTGCCGATTGCTTGCTTTCATAGACATTTCCATCTAGCTACGAAGTGTATTTAAGGCAAGGATCTCTATATTGAAACATCTAATAACGTGTCATACGACATTAAATCACCTATAATGTGAGATGAGCATACTTAAATTCTTACATTCGCAATATACGGTTCGCATATATCCGTACCACTAGATTTCACCCAGTTCCTGATATTAGTATGGGATATTAGACGAATTTTCAAAATATGATGATTATTAAAAACTGAATAATGAATGGGAATTATCAAATACCGATTCCTAGTGGGAGTCCATGAACAAATGGCCTAAGATGATGAAGCACAAATACAACAACAACTCCTTCTAATTCAAGTATATTATAAAAATTACAAAACTATTTTAGATTCAAGAGTAAGTTACATATTATATGTAAGTTTATGTGATCATATTACCCCTTTTTATAAGAATTAGAGGTGGATGGAGATTTAACATAGAAGAATTTTCAAATTATCAGTGTTCATTTTTAAAATATTGTCTTTTAAATCTCCTTATTATCTGTATTATTTTATCCTTAAGGATCTTAATCAGTTCATTTATAAAATATTGTCTTTGAAATCTCCTTATTATTTGTATTATTTTATTCTTAAGAATCTTAATCAATAAGCTAAACTTGTCAGATCCAGAAGAAAATTTAATAATCCTAAATACCGAACTGTATGTGAGTTGTCTACTATTAAATTAGGTATGGAATAGCCTTCAGGATAATATAACAAAGTCCACTAGTTTACATTAATTCAAAATAAAATCTATATTATTTCAAAATAAAATCGTCTAGCAAGAAAAATATCAAAATACCTGAATCCCTAAGCGATTTCCGTGATGCGCAGAATGAAAAAATCAAAATGGATCGACAGAAATTTGAAGGAACTGATACTTAAATAATATTTAAATGATATATTAAAGCTGTTTAAGTTAATAATTGAGAAAAAAATGCTGGGAAAAAGGAAAGGGGAAGACTAAGATGAAAGTTGTCTGATACAAAAAAATGGGCTAACCTTAGAAAAAACTAAGGTTTGCTGTAAACCAGAGACTTTTTGGGCCCAGGAACCTACATAGAATAAGAAAAAACATTCATGTATGATTTACTCTGTATCAATTAGAATTTTTGCGGTATTCGTGTATTTGTGTGTTCTGGCTGAATAGTGCTTAATGAATTAGATAGTTATCAAAGGAAGGCGCAGTTAATCTCGTTACTCTATGAATGAGCCTATACCTCATTTTTATTTTACCTTTAGAGGTTCTCTCTCTAGTACATTTTAAATTTTCCTGATATGATTACTTGCAGATCATTCAATTAACGTTTGCTTCAACAAATCTATTCAAATGTGCGTTAGTTTCATTACATCTAGCGTGAATAATGCTGTCTTTACTCAGGCTGAAGAGAGTCGAGAGTGCATACATGATGTGAATTTTATTTTCCATGCCATTTTAAAGTAATGGCAGGTTCTTATAGTTGAGTTTATTAGGTTCAAATCTCTAAATTTAAATATATATATATTAAATATAAATAAAATATAATTTCACGGTACAATAGAAGTATACATGAGTGAAATGAAGTTAGTTTGAAAGATGTGGATGGGATAGAATTCCGACAGCAAGATCTATAATATTTTATTAATTCATAATAAATATTTTAAAATATTCATTAAATATTAAATTGTCAAATATTATTTTAGATTTAAAATCTTGCAAGATCTATAATATTTTATTAATTCATAATAAAATATTTTAAAATATTCATTAAATATTAAATTATCAAATATTATTTTAGATTTAAAATCTTGCAAGATCTATAATATTTTATTAATTCATAATAAAATATTTTAAAATATTCATTAAATATTAAATTGTCAAATATTATTTTAGATTTAAAATCTTGCAAGATCTATAATATTTTATTAATTCATAATAAAATATTTTAAAATATTCATTAAATATTAAATTGTCAAATATTATTTTAGATTTAAAATCTTATAACTCCTCTCTGAGATTATTTTTTACTAGTTCTATGAACTTACATTGATTTGGGAATCATGAAAAGGCATTTAAATGTAGAGAGTGAAACGGTGAAATAATGAATTTAAACTTCTTAAAGATTGAACGTGAACTTATGAGTTGATGTTAATTTAACATAAATCTTGAGCGAAATGGAATAGATGGATAAACATGTACAAGGAAATACTGTGATTTAGTAGAAAAAAGTAGTGTTACCTGAGATGGGAATGGCAAGAATATTCTGTGAAAATTTCGTTATTCCTTCCACCATAAGGCTTAATAAATCAAACGTTTGCGCATAGAAAACTGAATGAATACGGTCTACCCAAATTAGAGTATATTCATTTAACTTTTTTTGTGAAATTTTGTATAGTTCGTAGGGCATTGCTGGATGTACACAAATAACTCTGACCCAATTAGTATACCACACTCATCTATGCTAAGTTAGTTTACCTTTGTTAATCAAATAACGTGCCAGTCGTAGCATCAACTGTCGGAAATAGAGACACGTACGCTTGGAGGGAATTCGGTGGATATAGCAAGTACTGTACGCATTTAATTAGGCATTGCATTATATGAATAGACGATGATTCCGTATTTGAGCTCTCCTGTTACCATTTGAATTGAAAATGAAGCGATTAATGAGCACAAAGTTGTAATATGGTTGAATAGTGACATCATAGGAGAAATATAAAATGAAAAATTGCTACTTATAACAATTTGCGGAAAAACGAGAATTAGTTAGTATATGAAGGTAAGATTCCGGATATCAAAGTAGAATGGAATGGATCTTTATGGTTACTCAATTTCCGTCTTATTTTACAAAAACCTCTAAGCACCAAAAAATGTAAAATGAGATTTTAAAAAACATTAAAAATGTATTAACAATGAAAATTACATAACAATCATATTGCTACAAATTTCGGGTATGAGATGAAAGGATTGGTTTTTTGTCATCAACGAAGCGTATGAAAGAACTATAAGAATTAAATTGTTAGTGTTGCCCAAACTGAAAGAATAAAGACAGTAGATACGATAAGTTTGATTTAAAATTATAGAGTAGTTAGAAATATTCCATTTAACATATAAATATCGTTATAGATGTAATATTCTAAGATTTATTTTAATCCGTTCAAGCTCGACTTAATGGAATGGAGTCATACTTAAGAAATAAAGGAGCTGGATAATTTTCCCAGGAAAGTTTTTTGCGCAAATAGTTTTTGTCTACGTGTTGCACTGGTATTGGAAATTAAATTTCTTTAGAATTACCGAATTATTTTATTATTAAGTATCCTAAGACTCAAGTACTATCCCAGCACAATGCTAAATCGTCTGGCTACATAATTTGTGAATGAAAGCATTTAACACACTTATAGATACACATAAAAAATCCATTTAAATGCGGAGAAGGAGAGAATACGAAAATAAAAGCATGTCCTCATTCGGCGGAGGCGCTGTTAAATCGGGTGAGAGAGGCGTGGACGACGACCGAGGCAAATAGATGGCGATTCCGTTGGAACATTACAAAAATCTTTTTCAGATCTGCTCTCGGAAGGAAAAATATATTTGTAAATTCATGTTCACGATATTCAGGAATGAAAGGAAAAGATCCGTTACATAAAATAAACACAATCTTTTTTATTAAACGAACCCTCCATTGAAGAAGGACATAATCCTGAGCCATTTGATGGTTTGGAAAGAAGTTCATAATATAAAAGCTAACTAGTAGATCAAAGATTCTTGAGTAATGTAGATGTACTCGTATCTTTTAATCGATTTAGAATCAGTACAGTGGGCATATATTTTCAATCAAAATCAATTAATCAACAGAAAATATTCCCATAAATTTATTTTATAAAGTTTTCGTATCGAAAATAAAACGAGCAATGGATGATTTGCACAGTAACACAAAATACATATAAGTAATTTCCTGATTTAATTTAACGATGTAATAAATATTTAATAAATCATCAATTTTACTAAAGACGAAAATGAATTACCTCCAGATCAATCTCGAGAAGACTATTTAATTGAACTGCATTCAAGTAAATGGTAATTATAATTGGGAAACTCAATGAAAAATTACATAATTAAGATCTCTATCATACTGAAGTAAGTTCTTTGCCTGGAAAATTTTACAATCCTCTGTATAACGTTTCTGGGTAATACATGCATAAAACTGGTACCTTTTAACTGTATTTCTTTTTTGTAATGCTTACAAATATTCAGGAAATGGGTAACAGACTTTACATCATCACTAGCTTAGGCTACAGAAAACACATTATTTCTACTAGATTGTATAATTGAAGAAAAAGCTAAAACATCTGATGTGGCCAACACATGACTTTCTCCGTATTTATTGAAAACAGAAGCCTATGCCGGTAATATATAAATAAATCCAAAAGAATGAGTGTTACAGGATAATGTTTCATACACCATTTGTAGTAAAAAACATTATCCATAACTTTGGTATAGAATTGTAATTACCTACATTGCATTCTGACAGAGATATGTATGACAAACTACCATTTCTGTGTAAACAACAACTTCCGGTTAACCATTATTGAAGAATAACTCCTAAAAATTCAGTGTTACGAAAGACTATTTCATACAAAAGTTGTAGTAAAATACATTATCTATAACTTTTGTGTGTAAATGTATATACCTACATTGCATTTTGACAGAGATATGTATGAAAAACTTCCATTTCTGGATAAACAACAACTTCCGGTTAACCATTATTCAAGAATAACTCCTAAACAATCAGTGTTACGAAAAAATGTTTCATACAAAAATTGTAGTGAAGTACATTATCTACAACTTTTGTTCGTAATTATATATACCTATATTGCATTCTTGCAGAGATATTTAAAAACAATATTTGGTTCCGGATAAAACCGCAACTTCCGGTAAAGCGATATTCACCAAAAACTAATCAACTCTTGGCATTGTTAGGAAAATTCTAAATATGAATTTTGAAAATGATCAGATAATTACTTTTTAAGATAGAGCGCCCAACTTTTTAACCACAGACAGACAGACAGACGTGTTCGGGAAAATAGCGAAAACGTGCTCTATGGGCCAGAAAACATCTATTTCCGTCGAAATCTGGAGGCCGAATTTTTTTGCGAATACAATGCTTTCTCTATACTACATAGTATAGAGAGAAAGTAAAAAGGACTCGTGCATTAGCCCTTACTGCATTTTGACACTTTAGGATACAACACAAAGGGCAGAAGTGGCAATGGAATGGAAATTCTGTATTTCAGCGGCGTAAAAAGAAAGAGAGAGAGGAAAATCTTCCATAAAAATCAAAGAGACTACTGAGGGAGAAGATCGATTGAATAGTGAAGTAAAAGGAGGTCTGAAGCGAGGGTTATGGAGGGAAATACATCGGTAAACCAGCGGAGTTGTTAGATTAAAACAATATGATAAGAGCGGGGAATGATTCAATTTTATTTTTCATCACCAGCAACCAAATGGAACGTTTAATTCAAGCGGAGCAAGGGCCAAGCATCGCCGAAACAAGCAGCAACTCATTCTGTTTTCTGTTCCCCGTTGTCTTTTATTTTATCCAAAAAAGAAATGAAATTGCTGATCAGCATGTGCAGACTCCGTAGGTCCTTGTTATTCGGGCCCCCTTTTCAAACGTTTCCTCCTAGTAAATGAAAAGGAAAGGAAGACAATTTGATGGGTCCGGCGGAATTGAGTGGGACGGCTGTAATGGCGAGCCAAGTAACCCCGTCTTATGCGCCCTCTCCGGATTAAAGGGGAAAGAGGAACGCGGGGAAAATAACAATCGACCTTTGTGTCCGCGGAAATTGGTTCGGATCGAAAAGAGATGTGACGAAAATAAAGGTGACTTATTCGGCTCTTGTCACATTTCCATCGATTTTCCCCTATCCAATTAATTCCATCCTTCCCCCAAGTCTTTCTCTTTCGTAAATCAATGTAATATTAATATTACCACGAGAAATGAACTGCAAAGCAATGCTGCAAAACCTTAATGCAGCGTGCGAGTTACTCGATTTTTAGAAAATATTTTACTCCTCCGTTAATGAATAGGTACTACTAAGTAGTACTTCTGTAATACTCAAATAGAGTATGTTGTTCTAAACCGGGGATGGTGAACCTACGGCACGTGTGCCCAAAGTCGCACGCGAAACTCCTACAAAATTATATTTTGCATTATTCACTAAAAAAATAAAGCCCCACAGTAAATAAATGAGGATTCTCTTTATTAGTAGTGACAACTAACTACCATTTAAGTCTTATACAAGATCTTGATCGCCTTATTTGACATTCAAAAATGTATAATATCACCATCTCACTGTATTTTTTAGCACCGCATTGCCACGTAAGTCCTTTAAATTCGTCAAATATGACACACTTACCCCGAAAGGTTTGCCAACCCTGGTCTAAACTAAGCTTTCGAATTCCTCATTTGTGTTTTTGAAAGGATTCAATGGATATGCTCCATTAGGGTTTTTAGTGACTTTTTTGTAGGAAAAACGCAGAAACAAAGGATAAATATCTGTTGATTCCTCTTAGAATTTTAAAGGGAAAAAATCTCGTTTTTATACAAATAAATAAAAAAAATTAGTATTTTTATCTAATTCCCTACGATAACAGTAATTTATTTACCTTTCAATTAACATGCTCTAATTAAGGCCAAAATCCAATCAAAGAAAACTATATCCACTTTCAAATACATTACATCTATTAACGTTGAATTATTAGCCATTCGTCAAATTATTAAATGCCCGCTTCTTAATTTAGAATCTCATTTGAGCATGGAAAGATCTAAAAAAATGAGAATCCGAAATTTGAGATATGACATGTCTTTTAACGTTGAAACAACCGTAATTAAAATTAAAGAAAACTTTTTCAGTTTCATTGGAAGCATATTTGTCTTAATTAAAGTATGGGAACCAGATAATTAAAGAGGAAATATCTTCCTGTCAATGGGGAGTCAAAATAAAATAATTAGTATCTTTATTAATTATGCACTTTCATATGTTTACCATTCTTTCCCCCGGGTTGTTAAAATTACCCGTTCAGAAGCTCAATGAATGAAGTACTCGGTAAATTACCCGAGCACAGGCGTGTCAAAATAAATTAGTATTCATATTTTCATAGAGGTCTTATCATGAAAAAATGTATCAACTATCTTGTAAAAAATATAAACCGAAAAAATCTATTTCTACACCCTTAGCTACTCGTCAAATAGATAAAAATGTGAACTTAAGAACGTCAATGTAAATACAGAGTTAGCTAAAATTTGAAATGTTTCCATATATGAGAAATATGAATTAAATATAAACAGATATAAGAAAGGATATCATATAACTGCTGACCTTACATTAAAAGGTCCCTCATTACCAAAAAACTCCCAATATTGATTGGCTTTTTTCCTTCGCATTCAGAAGAAATTATATATTCATTTGAGTTCCCACGGGTTATAGATATTGGTATATGAGTGGAAAAGGATGAGGTTTGAACGGTGTGGGAAGGAGAAGCAAATATAAGAAAAAAGGGAAAAAAGGAATGAATTGTGGAATTGGTTGAAATAACCGAGTCAGCGGAAACAAAATCAGAAAAAATACATTTTTTTAAGACATACATTTCAACATAACATCTTATTAATATGAAAGGTATTCTTCAATTCATTCTTTAACTATCAGAGAATATGTTTCTGCGTTGGTGGATTTCCATAATTACTATGTAATTCTTAGCTTAGAAAGAATTAAATGCTGCATCATTTTCAAGTTTTCTTCATAGAGAGAAAATAAATCTTAGCAAAAGAAATCCCAATCCATAATTTTAGCCAATTTCTGAAACGCTTGCGGCTCATAAGTCCTAAGAAATATTAACCTCATTTAACCGTTTACACAGTAATAGCTGGAATTAAAAAAATCCCCATAATGCCTCTTTATTTTTATTACTTTGTATAATAAGTTGAAAGTGTGTTTCAGCGCAAATAAAGCTGATATTCAGAACTTCTGAACACTGCTCTTTGGATTACTAATCACTTGATAGGAAATTAAGCGGAATTTTAAATGCGTAAGGAAATAGCAGTTTTTAAATTAAAGTAAAAGAATGTACCATAAAAATAATACACATAAATTAGGATTTCTCAACTCACTTTCACATACCGATCGTATTTCTTGTATTTGCAACATGCCATATTTACAGCATCTTAAAAATTAATACCGTCTGCTTACTAAATATCTAATTGCAGAAAAAACATGAAAAAACCGTTGCCGATGAACTGCCGATTGAAATTTGTGATATGAGTTGCTTGATCGAGAAAATTTGCTATATTACTAAGGCATCCTTTGTAAAGTAAATAGTTGAAGATCCAGTGAAATGTATCTCTGTATATTTGACAGATTGTATAACTTTAAAGCTAAGATACGACTCAGTCATTTCAGTTCCAATTGGAGATGAGAATTACATGTTTGATATAGAAAGTAATTGAAACGGTTTGCTTCATGACGTTATCCTCAGAGAAGTTATGATGATGATAAGTCACACAAGTAAAGAGACATTTTGTTTCAGTTACAGCATAAATTATCCGCATATATCTGTCATCTTATACTTCAACAGAATTTCTGATTTGATGAATCATTGTTTAAGAAGCCTTTTTATTTAGTATGAAGACAGGTATAGAAAAAATATATTGAAAAATGTATTCATCCCACGTTCTGAGGCAGCGAGATAATAGAGGGAGGTCGTGTTTGGAAATAGCGATGTCAGCTAGAAGGCCTCTGCGTTTTATAGTTCACAAGAAAAATGAACATTTAATCCCAGGGAAAACGGCAGACACGCATCAGTGGTAGGCACCGTATTCTCGAAAAGAGGGGACAAAAATAGAGGCACGAAAAGTAGGTGTTTTGAGGATTTTCCGTAGTTTTTTCCTCATTCAGGATACATCCCTCACCGAACGTGAAAGGGAGATAAAAAAACACGTGACACCCGATGTTCGTTTGTCTTCATTGTCTCACCTCTCGCTCGATATGGAAGTGATACAATCGAACTCACGCTCAAATAGATACCACTCCCTAGATGTTGCGCACAAATTTATGTATTTTCAGCTGAGTAATATTAATGACTCCAGCGTCCGTTATTATTGAGATAGGAGCACAATAGAGAGTTAACGAATTCGTTTTTTGCTAACCTCACGTACGCAGCGAGGAAACAAGGCTTTGACTCGTTTAATAGAAGCAGATGGGAACAATTTCAGAAAGTTTGAATTGAATTGAAGACAATGATATATCACATGACCAACCATAGTGTAAAAGTTTAAATGAGATTCTATTCCTTACACCACAACAGTAACTTTCGTTATTTACTAAAAGTAAAGACAGCTTTTGCAGTAGGATTAAATTCAACTCAATGTATGCTTCGGTATTTTTCGATTCATACGAGCAGATTTTCAGTTTTCACAATGAGATTGCCTCAAAATGAAATCATTTTGATATTTTTAAGTAAATACTCCAGAGGAGTTAAGAATATTAATAATTTCTGATTTAGAAAGTATTACACCGAAATTTTATATATTGAATATGAGAAACAACATAAAATATGATCTTATCCAAAACAAGTCTTTCAAACCCACTTTGTGCATATAACTTTTATGCCATTGCACACGAGCATATCGGCTCATTTAAGTCACATTTAAAAGATGTAATTTTTCAAAGTTAATAACGAAACTTTTATATATATTTTGTAAATGATTGTTCATAATATTAATTTTAGGAAAACAGTAAAACAGTAAATATATACTTGAATATGAAACTACGAAGAAGGATTGAAAATCGTTATCACTATCCATAGAATCATTCCTAGAACAAAAACTAAAACTGCTAATTGAGCCATTTATTTGCATTTCGCTAACAATATTACTCAACTAAAATTCCTTCACATAAGTTTTTCATTCAATTTGTTAATAAATTTCTGTATACTGGATTAATCACTGTCCATTTTTCGCAATGAATGTTAAGTTATTCGTTAAACCGTAGTACCTTTGATTCCCCTGCCATGATAAGTCGATGTCATAAACAGTAATTTAATAAAATGATCACTATAACATCATTATTTCGTCTTTAATGACTACCTGTCTGATTCGATCAAAATATATTTTGGGATAACCGCTGAAACACGGTAGATGTGAGAGTTCACTTCCTATAACCTAAAGCAATTAATGCTATGCTCCCGGAACTTCCTGCAAACCTCGTTCAATTTATTGCTCTCCACAAATATTACCGGGTCGAATATAACAAAGAGAGCCAAGCAGTGCAGAGGAATAAAATTAAACATTTGGCGAAATTTCGGAAATAGAAGCGGCCGTCGAAAGCTCTTCCACCAGCAGTGGGCGAATCTTATGCAACCGGTGCTGCACATAAATCTTGCGGGTAAGGCACATCTACGGCGCAGTTCAAATGCTAGTGTGTCTCTCTCAGGCGCGAAGGTGCCATAATTGAACGGCGTAAAATAAGGTCAACTTTGATATCTCGCACGGGAGAGTGATTCGATGGAGAGAAATGCGACTGCACTCAAAATCAACCGTGAATTTATTGCTTATTTTTTGCTACCACAGAGAGCGGAAACTTTGCCCATTTACATACTAAATTACGTGCATACCGAAATTTGAAAATAGAAATTCAGCTCGCTCCTGGGAAAGGAAATGTCGGAATCCCTATGCCATATCCATTCGTGTTTCTTCCTATCATAACGCTGATGAGAACAGGTAGGGGTGGGAAGCAAATCGTTTTCACGGACGATTACTTCACATATCTAGCGGCAATTCCATTTTATTTCAGGCTCGACGCAATGCAGTATCTACGTGAGAGTAAGGTTTCCTTTGATGTAGAGAAAAATGGGATAGATTTTCCGCAATCGACGATCCTATCCATTCAATGAAGCGTGTTTGATTTCAGCCAATCTTTCTTTTCGATACATTCCGTGAAAATTGCATCCGTGTTTGATGTGTGTTGAGAAACAATATTTCATGCAAAATTTTGGTGAGAATTTTCATTCGAATCAGATATCCACTGCGAGGTATAAGTAAAACAGGATAGTAAGGATATATTGAAACGAAACGAGGATGATATATAATGGCCGTTATCATTGAGTTATGAAGAACAAGAAAATAAAGCAAAATCTTATCTTGACCAATGTATCAATCATATTAGGGAAATACGTAGAAATGGGAAAGAATAGATAAAATTTGTAAAATTATTGAAGCAGAGTAATGAATTAATAAGGGACACCATAATTTACCATATTAATGGACAAACACTTTAGGAATTCGGTTTAGTTGACGGGAGTGAAGAATAAGTCCTTGAAAGATATTATTTTTCATTTGCTATGCTTCATTCAAAGTATACATATAGTGTATGGTGCCCTGGTGAAAGGTAAACTTTTAATTTAAATGTACAATGAGAGGAAAAAAGTTTTCTATAGCATTGCTGTGACAAATTTGTGAGCTTTTTACAGACGCTCCAGGATGGGAATCTTGCGAAGAGAAAAGAGTTTAAGAAGGGCGTCATTTAGTTAATATATTCAGAGAAAGTTTATTTCTAGAGGAAATGGACGATAAAATACACTCTCCTTCTAACATAGGCTGCATTATTAATGACGGAAAGATCAAGGGATTAAGCGTGGGAGCAAGACATTTCATAAATGCCTTCTTTCCTCAAAATATACGCAAAAGTAATCGTTAAGTTTAAATTTGACGGCGGCGACCGAAATATTGTGGATGTCTATCATAAAGTCAGTGTAGAAAAATGCGTACTTTTATTTGCCTTTTAGTGGAAAAGTATACAACAAGAAAGGAAGCAAAGAAGATTTGAAGAACTATCGCCCCATTAGCCTCCTTTCAGTTGTCTATAAAACATTCATGAGGATAATAGCTGAACGTCTTAAGATGAAACTGTCTTCAGCCCAGCCTACAGAACAAGCAGGATTCCGGAAAGGCTACAGAACTATGGACCACATCCACACATTACAGGAAATTATTAACAGAACTAATGAGTACAAGATGCCACTCGTCCTTTGCTTTGCGGATTACGAGCAGGCCTTCGACTCGGTAAGTACTTCCTCCACTCTGAAAGCTCTGAAGAATCAAGGGATAGAGTCTGAGTACATCCGTCTCTTGCGCAGTGTCTATGAGAATGAGTGTTCGACAAGGTGACGGTCTATCTCCCATCTTGTTCACAGCCATTTTAGGAGACGTTTTCAAAACCCTTGATTGGGAAGAGAAGGGCTTAAGAGTAAATGGGGAGTACATCAGTCACCTCCGTTTTGCAGATGATATAGTTCTCTTTGCAGCTAACGCAAAAGATCTTACTTCAAGACTTGAAGAGCTAAACACAGCGGGACAGAAGATAGGACTCAGGATAAATCTAACAAAAACAAAGGTAATGTATAATTCTTTTGCAGTGCAAGAATCAGTCAAACTTAAAGGAAAACCTCTGGATGTTTGCTTGGAATACACATACCTTGGACAACTTGTAACAACAGGAGAGAAAAACAGGATTAATGAAGTAAACAGAAGAATGAAACTTGGCTGGAGCGCATTTGGTAGGAACTCGCACATTCTGAGGTCAAGAATGCCAATGGTTTTGAAGAGGAAGGTCTTCAACCAATGCATTTTACCTGTCTTGACCTATGGAAGTGAAACTTGGGTGTTAAATGCTGCAATAACCCAGAGACTTCAGACAACACAAAGGAGTATGGAGCGCTGTATGCTGGGAATCACAAGAAGAGACAGGAAACGCAACACTTGGGTGAGAATGATGACTGGAGTTACAGACATCATAGATAAGGTAAGATCACTAAAATGGAGGTGGGCCGGCCATGTTGCGAGAAGAAACGACAACCGTTGGACTTCTGCAGTTCTCAACTGGATACCAAGAGATATGAAGAGACCAAGAAGACGACCTATGGACAGATGGAATAGAGACATCATCAAGTACTTAGGTGTAACGTGGCAACGAGAAGCTCAGGACAGAGAAAATTGGAAAGTACTTGGGGAGGCCTACATCCGACGTCGGATTGAAAACGGCTGATGATGATGATGATGATTATGAAAAAAATATAGTATATAAATTCTGTTTTATATTAAATGAAAATAGATACCAGATCAACTTTGTTTACAAAATTCATATTTATCATCTACTTCTTCTCACAAGATGATATTTATAATTTTCTGAGATGCATCAGAATTTGTTGAATTATAAACTTTCGAGTTCCGTTTTACAGAAATTTAAAGAGCATATCTGAAACAAAAGATTTTTTAGTCATCCAGATCACTGAAATATACCGTTTGAACGAAAATCAAGTTTTGTGGACTTCACATTCAGACATGGGAAAGAGATTCAGGATTTTGTTATGCATCACAAAAATGTAACAAGAAAGCAAAAATTAAATCGTCATCTTCCATTTGCCAGCGATATTTTCCCTTCATACTCATTGAAACGTTACCCAAACGAAGTTCACGCCGCATAAATTACGTTTACATATTGCCGGGGAACGCATCCAAGCCATCCATTCTAAGCCAGCAATCTACAAGAGAATTTCTATTTCCCGCCGGTAACCTTAATAGCATAATTTTCCGCTCGGAAAATAAGTCCCCCGCAATTCTCCGTCCCTTTTGAAAACAGTAATATCCTTGCCGGGCTTCGTCACTTCCACAGGTCCGGATAAACATTCCGCTTAAAATTAGCGGGAACGAGTGCGACCACCGCTGCATCTCGGCCCGAGTGCTTCCCCATGAAAGGGCATGAGGACGTGTGGGAGGGACGTTGGGGAATTCGGGATGCGGGGAGATGAAGGAGGGAATAAAGAGGGTCGAAAATGAGGAGCAAGTGGGGGCCTGGAAAAGGAATATGAATACAAATTCGCGAGTAGGGAAAGAGATTCCGAAACGAAGAGGCCAGATGAAATATGAATTTGTAGCGACGGGTAAATTGTGCCGAAGAGAGAGCAGATGCAGGGAAACGAGGATTGAAATGATGGAGTCGCTTGGAGTTGGATAAATGTTGTTTACACTCGAGATAAGACTGCGAAGTATGTTCAAGTAGCTAGAATGGTGATTAAAACATTGATAAATATCCTAAAGGATACCTTTCTAGAATGAAAACTCAACGAATAGAAAAATTAATATTTTACGAGATAATATTGTTGAATAAAATATGGGGTTAATGTGTACAATTGATGGGCCCTGAAAGTACACAATGGTAGATTAGATAAAATGCCTAAGTAAAACTTTCCTATTGCTTATTTTTGTTAAATCTGGTGTAATTTTCCCATTGGTATCTTCTTTAATCCTGAACCTGTGAGGTTATTAGTGAGAATATAATAAAGTGATATGAAGTTAATTTCAGTGTATTGCTTTTAAATGAAAAAAGGGAATAGAAATCTTCGTTTTTTCTCAATAACCTTTCTACATGAAATGAAGGTTACGAGTATAACTTGGTAACCTTAAGATTTTATCATTATGATTTAAGAATACCTAGTGTAATATGTAAACGACTTACTGTGCATATACAAAACCATTACATCAAACCTGAACACGTGAGGTTGTTAATGAGAGTATAATATAGTAATATGAAGTTAATTTCTGTTTATTACTTTCCAATGAAAAAGGCAATAAGAAAATCTTTTTCGTCAAATTTCTTTTCTAGACAATGTGAAGAATACGAGGATAACTTTGTATCCTTGATATTTTGTCATAGTGATGATAATTATCTAGCATACTGCGAGCATCACTTGATGTATCTATACAAGCCATCGTATTATAATTATAAAGAAACGAATTCTTTATAACTATAGATTACGTTAAACTTATTTATTGGTCAATGGGAAATGGTGTGTTACGGTGTTTTTAGGGAAGCTTTTTAAGAGCTTATTGCGAAATATATCTCAAGATGTTGCGAATGTTGCAGAGTTTCATTTGAAAATCTATAAAGTAACGGAAATCTCATAAAATTCTTTTACAGGATATATGAAAGAGGCATTGCTACCGAGAATCCTTTCGAGAAAACTGCTGCCAAAGACAAAGAATATGCGTTTTGGAAACAAGGTTCAGAAAAGGAGACTATAAAATGGAAGTAATTCATGGCACACAATCTTCCTTATTAAGATTCAATCCCTTATTTGCCTGTAAACAACAGAAACGGAAGAGAATATAACGTTTTCTGTGTATGGGCTTTGTTTGCCAGATAAAACTGCAAACAGAATACTTTATCTTCAGATTGCTAAGCAAAGAATTTGAACGACTCGCGAATTTTCTGAGAAACGATCTGCGTCAAAAAGAGTTTTATTAAATGGGAAGACAAGCATCATGAAATTGAGAAAATATGATTTTGAGATTCAATCTTTGTATATGAAGGAATCTTGATGCTTCTTCTTGTTAAAACTTGCTTCATTTATTTATTAAGAGCTTTAAACATCGTTTTTAGTTCTATTATTCTATAGCTATTGTTTTGAGGCAAGTAACTTTGCTCTCCATAATACCCATTACGTTAAGTACTACTAAAGTTAAAAAAATATGACTACTCTAATTTCCTCAGAATGCTTATTACTAAATTGGCTGACTGAATAAGGAAAACAAAGTTCTCAAAAGAGAATTTGATAAATGTTAGCAGAATCTTTAAATCAAAAACCATATATATTATACAACCTTTCGTCCTTCCGTTATCTATTATATTTTCAACAATAGTAATTTGATCCATTTCCAATGCTGGCATCATTAATCCGATTTAAAATAAGTTCTCTCATATATCATGGGATCTTTAACTAATCCTGCTATATCCAACTATTTCTTATAATCTCTTCATACACTTCAGAGCTATTCAGTATACCGATCGATCTTGCGGATAAAAAGGACGTTTCTGCGAGATTTCAGAATTTTCTCATCTTTTTTCTGCTTCAGTGCAGACAGTATTATTTTTCGTAACGCTCTACTGGTCTTCAATTTCCGCATAAATAGCTGCGATATTACAAAATAATATTTTAGTTTTAATACGTATAAATATGTGTAATATGTATGTGTAATGTGTATGAAAGTACACTCTCATTCCTTAAGAAAAAAACAAAAAAATATCTCTCTTTCCCTCGCTAAAGCTGATTTGGTTCACAGTTATACTTTTCTATAGTTAACCCCAAGATCGTTTCTAGAACTTTTGACGGAAATAGTCAGTATATATATTCTAAAAAAATAGCAGGAAATTCCAAAACTCATCACCTTTGCCAATCATTACCATTAGGATTATCATCCAATACAAGTAAAGGGTAAAGGGTAAATTGCATATAAGGGCGTGCACCCAGGAAAAATGCCAAGGGACTTGAAAAAAGTCTGACTGGGCCGGGAATCGAACCCGGGATCTTTCTCTATCCGGAGGCTGCCTTAACCACTAGGCTACCGAGACAGAACATTCATTCATTCATCCAATATATTGTAAAACATTACATCTGTGCATGATAAAAGAAATCCTGATTAGAATTTTATTTAAAATAAACTGGGAAAAGATGAAATGAGTATAATTGTACATTTTCCACAGTTTTTATTAAAACTAATATTCAATATTTTTTTTCAAAATAATTTTAATAATAAAAATTTCTTTTAACAAACCCCGTGGAAAAAGTACAACTATTTTCTTTCCATTATGACGTATTTCCAAAAGACAACGCAAGGTTCTGTGAATTTTTATACATACTGGAGTTTTCTTGAAAGAAAGAACGCTCTGTAACATCCACAGAAGATTTATTACTACTGTTTTCGCCAATGAGATGATATCTTCCGGAGATTTATGAAAAAAGTTCTAAAATTTCTAGAATTCAAGCTTGAACTTATTGAACGAATGGAATTTTCTCTTCATGAAAAGTAAGGAAAAATGTGGTAGTCATAACCAAGTGGAGTGCACGAGATTGTTTGCTCTCGATATTACGGATAAGATCTTCCCATAATCTTCTCCATCGACTCTTGAGCACATCAACTCGACGCAGGAATATCGAAACACTAAGATATTGAAAACAACGAGAGATGGGGTGAGGGCATGTACGAGGAATTTGCGTTAGGTAAGAAGAGCATCGTTTTGGTTAGACGCCACTTCGCCGGTCACGAACTCAGATTGAGTACGTGCCTGGGATCACTTGCGAGGAAAAAGAAAAGCCGGGAAGTCTGCCGAGAGAATCCTTGTTCCTCTATAAATAGCGTCATGCATGAGTGAAAGTCTAAAGAGGCGGAGGGAATATGATGGTAAGAGAAAGGGAGGGAGGGTTAAATGGGGTTGACGCTTACGTCAAAAATTGATTTTTTTAAAATTGGGTAGAATTGGGAAAATTGGGATTTTTACGTAAAATGAATTTTAAATTCAGAATTGCCATAGAGAGATAAGACAAAAATAGTGTGAGAGATTTAAATTCCTAAAGAGTTGAAACCTTGGATATTTTGTGACTTAATGTAACGTATACTTAGGTCAAAAATCATATGTATGTTTAAAGAAAAGACGGATGACTTAGTAATGAGTCTATATAAAACATTTTAAAGATGAAAATTTTAATAAAATGAACATGTATCGAATTCTTGGATTTATTTTCTGTATATTTAAAATCATAAGAAATTCACTTTTAAATATTTTAAAAGTATCTTTCAAGCCGTACATGAAAATAGGATATACCTACTTGAGGAATTATGCCTTTTGGATATTATAACCAAATAAATGTATTTTTATTAATATTACTGTAACATGTGAACAGATTTTACTGAATCAGTTCAGATGAACAATGTCTTTATTGATTTTAATTCAAAAATCATCAAATTAAAATATTAAATAAACTATGATGCATATTTAACTATCATTGTATAAGGCCGTTGAATATATCCTACCTACCACAAATTTTCTTTGTGTAATCAAAACGGTTGGTAGTAGGCATAGAATCTCTGTGATGACAGATTATATGGGAAGAGTCCCTTTAAAATGAAATTCATCTACCTAAATGGCTTTCTTTATATGTAAGTTTGCACGATTTATGTCTGAAATTGGCTGTTTACAACCAAAGTAACCACTATGAAGACTGCAAACTAACTATCTTATGATACCACTAAATAGACCCACATTTAACCACATTAAGTCCTCGTATTTCATAAAGAAATAATTTCCTTTCACAAAGATATATTCTTAAAAATTCATCAAATCAATAAAGATTTTTTCGACATTCTGACGATAATGATGAACACAAAAGTATCCGTATTACTTCTTCTTGATATTTTGCACAGTTTATTCTCGTGCACACGAAGCACGAAATTTTCCCATTAGGTCTGGTTATTCAACCATTATGCCGACGGCTTAGTGAACCACGTAAATTGCTACCAGCTTAGGGGTTCCCACTCCTTTTGTGAGAGATATCTCAGCCATCAAGGAGATTATTCTGTCATTAGCCCTTCTCTGTGTTTCCTCCCATCTATTTTCTTCTTATAAGCTGACATTTTTTCTTTCCGCCTCCATATCCTTCCTTTATCTGTTTTCTCACGCAGATATTCCCAGCCACTCTGTTTTCTCTTCTGGAACCCCAGATATCCTCACGTAGAAGACGTATTTCTCCATCTGGCTCCCTGAATTATTTCTCTTCAGTTTTTCATCGTTCTTTGTTCATCAAGGAAACTTGTTTGAGAGCTCTTTTTATAGGAACTAAATCAAGATCTCATCAAAACCTTGTTAGAAACAATGGTCTTTAGATAGAAGGTTTCTTTCAGCTGTTAAAATTCCATCCTCTAATTTAAAGATAACCTCGCATACAGAAATGGCACAATTATTTTATTTCCATCCCTTAATTTCATAAAATTTAGTGTACTTTTTCACTTCTTAAGTATGGTGCCCTTCCACAAAGTTGAGCTTGGACGTATAAGGTACTGTCACCTTACTGGATCAAATATATAATATATATTTATACGGTTGAAAAATACATTTTTATAGATATTTTAATTCATATAGTAGTTTTACTATTTTTATTTTTATTTTGCTTTAGCGTAATGTAAAAAATGTACTTAAAGTAACAATCCACATGTACAATCAATATGTATATGTGTTCCTTTGTGGGAGACTATAATTTTTGAAGGATTTTTCTCCTCAGTATAGTAACTATAACAATAGTAATTGATCATTTGATAATAAAAAAGGGATTCATTACTTCATGCAAATAATTGGTGGTAGACTGAATAATAAATGTCTATTCCAACTGAGTACGTGCACAGCGAAGATACATAGAGACCGAACTGATACAAAGGAACATAAAATAGATTCGTCGCAAATTTAAACATTTTGCTCAAACTTTAAAAATACATTTATTCGGGAAGTGAATACTATGCAAAATACTGGAATATAATCTCTTCGCTCAACTAGCTTTATATTCCGTCTCCACCATTATAATTATTTCATTGTGTAAACATTGAATAAAAAACCCGCGATGATATTTTGAAAAATCCTAATTGACTAAGGCCTCCAATTTCGACCAAGGTGAAAAATTAAAGGACGAAATAATTTTTGAATTTCGCTAAGGCTTGCATTGATGTTAGCACTCCATGTTCTTTTTGTTTTTTTCCACCTTTGTCCTCTTTTCCGCCTCAGCCACCCTTGATTTATTCGCATCAAACCTCTCTTTCGGATCCTGAATGGCTGTCATGCTGGAATTAATGAACTCCACTCCCTTCTGTTGGGGCGATGATACGGAGGGCAGGTGACGTAATCGTATTTCGTATTGCGAGAACGCGTTTCGAATGACATCCCACGTTACAGTCGCCGCACGCCTGCATGTTTGTCCTCGGGAATAATCACTCCTTGCTGCAAATCTTCTTCACGACTTATCTTCCTCCAATGAAGGGAGTACCGTTGCATCGTTCGCACTATCTGATACCTACTATGTTTGCCTTTAATTATAGCTATAATAATAATAATTAATTGACTATTACTTTGGCGAGTTTGAGAATTATAAGCCTCTTGTCATAAATTTTAAAGAAAGGTATAGCACGAAAGAAATGTAATATTATAAAACAACTTAAAACTAAACTAAACCCAAGTTAAACTTAGGAATAAGATACACCGCGGCATGATAATACCCGAAGGGTGATGCGAAACAGCTGAAAAACCTGGATAAGGTTTAATAAGATGATGGACCCAAAGAAAGGGTTTAAGGAGAAAGCAGGTTAATTAAGATCCGAAGTGTAAACAAAGTTAAAAAAATACTTCTTTGAAAAAAAATCAATAGACATTTTGATGTGAAAGAACATAATGAATGATTATGTCACAAGGTAAGTCAGTTTAAAAATAGCTATGAAAACAGAATTAGAGGTTTAAAGAATTGCAAAACTGGACTTATTTTGTGGAAAAAATTCGATCGGTAACTCTCAACTTCAACTTCAATAACTTTGTAAAGAAAGAAATTTTGGAACACGGATGTTAATGAATTAGAGGTTTTAAATCTCCAAAAGCCGTCTTTGTCGGCGTTCCTCCTCTTACTTCTCGGTAGTCGGATGAAGCAAGAAAGTCCCGTTCTTGGTTTGGCAAGAAAGTCCCGTTCATTCCGTTCTTGCTTTATCCGACTACTGGGGAAGTAAGAAGAGGAACGCCGACAAAGACGGCTTTTGCAGATTTAAAATCTCTAATTAATTAAAAGCCGTGTTCCAATATTTCTTTCTTTTCATGAAAACAGAAATAAAAATCAAATAACTGACTTTAAAGATATCAGCATTAGTAAAAATCTTAACTATGTCTTACTAATAAAATTAATTCAATTTCTTCTTTAAATTTAAGGTAAATGTTTCAAAGATATTTTGTCTATTTTGGTAACTTATGTAATTTTTATTTAATTGATTAAATAAAGACTATTTCAATCAGGATCTAGAATTTTAACTGACCACCGAGCATTTACTTATTCAGATAATTCTGAAAATTCTTAACCTCATAATTCCGATGAATCCGAAACATAAGAAATGTATCTTACCCTATTAACTGATAATGCCAGCTGGTCAGTACATGTCGCGTTCCGAAATATTTTCATTTTTACTAATGTAGTTTCCTTCCACGAAGTAACCTTCTCACACTGAATTGGTATACGTATTTTAATAAATCCTATAAAATGTTAGGTAAAATTACGCCATTAGAAGAAAAATTAACGGTTACGGCATAGGATTTATTAAGTCCGCTTAATAATTAGATATATTATAGATGGAGGATTGATGAGGGAATCAAAATAATAAGCGGTCGAATGAAAATCAGTAATAGAGGTTCTATAAAGCATTGATTAGAACAAAAGTAATTTAGGAATGACTCTAGGAAGAAAATTCCACGGACTAGATCGCTATCTGAGATTGAAATGAATCAAAGATGAAAAGATGTACAATTGTAAGAGATCAATGGATGGAAACATTTTTAGATAACTGATAATCGTTGAAGAAATTAAGACAGTTGTCAGGATCGTATAGAATGAGCAGAAGATAGAATGATTTGTTATACAATGTCAGAAAATAAATTATATGAAAGGATCAATTGGGAAAAGGTACTACATTAAAAATTATCGAGCCTGCTTTCGAAATGCATAAATAGAACGATAAAGTTATTATCAATTACAAGAAAGTTGTTTCTTCAGAGCTTTTTTGGTTAATAACTATCACCAAATATAACGGTTCATATTTTAAGCTCTTACTTTATCCGGTTATGTATTCTACCATAACTCGTGTTGATGCATTACAGACTCTATCTCACTACTTCTTTTCCGCTTTCTGAATCAAATTTCGTGAGATGAAAATGGCAAGCCTCTGATGGATCTGAATTTACTGCCTGCATCCGCATTCACTTCTGTACTTTGCGCTTAATTATTTAAGACTACACTTCCAGAGAGCATCTGAATGGCGGAATGGATTAATTCCTGCTCTTTGCTTGTTAGTCAGAATTTCAGGCTGCTCTTTGTAACGAGTGCATTAACAGTGCTGAAATTTCTCTTTACAACTGCGATAGAGCAGCCCGTAAAAGGTCACGTTCTGAAAGCATTTTCTGTATGCTTTACAACAGAAAGGGGACAAACGGTTTGAAAGAAGACAACGTGCATCACTCTAAACTAATGGAGTAATACTCAACAGTGTGACTTAGATCTTCCTTCCTAGTTCTAACTCCATTGAAAAGAGTATATGAAGCATGTGATGTATTATTGCAGCAAAAAGGAAACATTGTCGGTTATTACTATGCGACGGCTCCATTAGTCGTTAAGGCACAATATTGATTAGTCCTTAATATTCTAGTTTTACCCTCTGCAATTCTTCTGTTTCCTGATTTTGATGATCAAATTATCAGATTACAATTATCAGCCGTACCAGAGAATCGAGAGTTGAGCTGGAGATATCTTTCTGCCGGAATAATCTACATAGCTGAAAGTGGCAAGGAATCCTTCATAAATTCCTAAATATTCAATTTAACCAATATACTCCTCATTCATAAAGTATTTACGAAAGTTTTACACTACATTATACGATAAAAATAACCCAAGCCTACCTACTTTTACATAAAAAATTTATTTCATAATATGCCCGTCTATGACTAACACCATTTGCATGTTTAATGCGGCTAACTTGACAAAAGCATCTGCAGCGAGAATTAGTAAATACGGTATAAATCATTACGGTTAGGGCTTTTCTCCAGAAATGTATCCATCAGGAAACTGGATAATGATGATATTATGATTTCAAAAATAAATTTTAATGTTATATTTAGCTATAAATCATAACAAGGAAATAAATAAGATTCCGAATAAGTTTACGCATCGTTACATACCGATAATGCAGTTTGAGGCTTCAGATTTGAAAATTATTTACTTTGTTATGATATTACCATTTCATAGTCAAATGCAAATTCAAATTTCCTATACGAAAAAAAACGCAAGTAGGTTGCTTATAAGTGCCTCAAAACACAGTCGGCGGATTTTGCAGAGGGAAAGTAACTTAAGTACCTTTAAGCACCTCACTACTGCAGGAATAATCCATAATTTTGAGGAGAACTTTTACCTCTTCTTCTTCAAACATCCAACGAAGCCAACGATTTTGAGTGTAAATTAAGGTAAATTTCCATTTTAGAGGAGCAACGAATGCATGGCTTGCTATGTAGGTCTTCCGGCAACTCTAACTGAAAAGTCGCAGGACGCTATCGCACAAGATTCCTCTGTCAGAGGGCCGCGGATATCAAATCTTTCCGCGAGAAGGACTTCACTTTCTCATCTTTTCGCCTCAGATAAGACAGTTTTCTCCGCTTGAGGCTGTTATAGAATTAAGACCCTTTGTCGTGGAGTTTTTCTTTCTTGCGTGCAAAGGGAACCTTTTCGGAAAACGAAATTGCCTCAAGTTATGAAACTCTTTCCAGGTGGATCATTCTTGAAGAAAATTTTCTTTACATCACTCAAGCCGATGGAAGGAGCTGAAGTATTTAATGTTTCCAGATACCATTAAAGGTATATATTTTTGCAAAGGAAAATTACATTTTAATCTTCTCAACCTCCCCTCTAGTTCTTTTCTTTCCTTTATATTTTAATGTTCCTTTCATAGATGTTTATAGAGGGTACAAATACAGTAATTTAAGTTTCAAACAGTATTTCAACGTCTAATATCTCAAAAATCATAAAGCATCATACAAACTACAAACATGTCAACTCATAATTGGGATAGTAAATTAATTTTGTGATTCAAGAGTGACATGAATTTAAAACACGAAGTAAAGGAGATCCGGTTGCAACATTAATTTGAATTATTTAGTTGAAACTCATAGTTTATAAACATAAAAAGAGTTACTTAAAGGATATATAAAATAGTTACAGAAAATGATAAATATGTGTCGATTCTGAAAGAATATATTTGTGAAAGAAAATTAAACAAATATATTTTTTTTATTTCGGATTATTATTTTCCATAAAGAAAGAATAGAAATGAACAACAGAAAGGTAATGATGTCATCAAATCCGAAATGTTCTCATTCCTGAATGTATTTCGAAAATTCCATCGATATCCTGACAACTAAATGAAAAATTCTTCAAATTTATAAAGAGATTTAGATTAAGGTTAGTTTTTACGCAAAATATATGCATTAATCTTCAAAGTGAAACTTATTTACTGGCCAATTTGATTAGATTTGATTATCCCTTCCACAACCAAGGTACAAGTATTGTATTTTGTACCTCATACTGATTATACCATAATCTTTTAATAATGTTTTAAGCTAAATTCCTTTAAAAATTATACTATTTTTATTGATATCCTGTAAAAATGAAGATAAGAGTAATAAAAAATGATTTTTTGCTAGTCATAAAAAATAGACCCCAATTTAAACAGTAGCAAAAGAAGAAAGGTAAAACTAGCTACCCACTTAGTAAAAAGCCATTAATTTTTTAGTTAAAAATGGACGAAATACAATCTTACATAAGAAGAATTAAAAAAATTATATATTTATGTTTTAGTGTACATAAATGCATGAAAGAGAAATAAAATTATTGCATACGAAAAGAAAGGAACTGATGCAACTTAGTTAACCACCTTGATACCACAAGGATTAAAACTCATAACTAACCCATTTTTAACTCAAATAAATTTGCAATTCATATGTGGATTTACGAGGAGGTCAACAGTTTGGTAGGACTTCAAATATGATGACAATAACAAAATGTAATCTCAGAAACCACAACCAAATCAGATCTCCATATAAGAGCTTAGAAGGAGCTATACTGTTTATACTAAGCTAGAAAAATTAAGAGATTTTTCATACTATGTTACAGTGAAAAATATAACGTTCAATCGCATGAATAAAAAAAGATCGAGATACGCATAGGCTTGTGAGATATTTTAGCTTTTTCCTTGAAGCTAAACCTAGAACCTTTTGCCATGAACATTATGATCCAAACATGTAGAGAAATTGTCGGCCAATCGCGGTGAAACTCTACTATCAATGGAATTCTATTAATTTATATTAAACCGATTAAACAATCATTACGAACTGTCATGTTTATTTTATACAATAAATCACATAATTTATTTTATTTTTATTGAGTTATATTGGAATTAGGCAGAATATTCCCGATGAAAATAGGTCAGCCTGCTCTACACGTCACTTCTGGTGTGAAATGGACATAATTGAATACGAAAAAGAGAAAACTTTTTTGTGAGGCCATGAATATTTTAATGGGTTCATGGAGTACGGTGGTGAATAACAATCAAATAATAATTTAGGCAATCATGCATTCCACATTCATAGATTCGATTCAAAAACATTTTTAAATACCTACGTGTATGTTTCCTGATCCCATATCCCTTTGCTTTCTACTCCAAGATGAATGACGCCTTTTTATTAAATTTCTACAATTTTCAATTCAAAAGAGACAAGATATGTAAAATTCACTGTGCTATAACGCATAGCGATCCTTTCATTATGATTTCGATAAAAAAATTCAAAAAGGATAATTTATTCGTTTTCGTAACGTTTCAACCTAGGTATACGTAGATTGATTTTTACGCCAAGATACTAAGAAAGCTGCACAATAACTTTAGATGAAATTTTACTGTTCTTTAAAAAAATACTCTGCACCCTAAAATACTTCACTTTTCAACCTAAAACATCTCTTCATAAAAAAATTTCCTGGGATAGGAAGTACTCAATTATTGTTAAGAAGGAAATATTTGTTAATTGAATCAATGCATCAAGGATGTTCACTTAATAAACCAAAAAAGAGAGGCAATGCGATAACAAGATGCAATTAATATTTGAACATAATAATATCCGACTAGGTATAATTAAGATACTGAGGCATATCACGTATGTTACAGCCCAGTTTACACAAAATTTTCTCCGGGATAAATTTTACTGTGCATAATTTTTATTTCACTTTGCAGATACCCGTACTTGTATTAATAACTTAAGTGTAAATAGGGCAACAGAAGCGACGTGATAATGGTTTCAGAGCTGGGAGAAGGGAAATTCAGTCGCTTAAGGGTTAAATGTCGGTTGGAGTAAAATGGTACGGGATACAGCAGTCAGAAATTCAGTGAGAAGTCAAAGAAAGGTAAATGGTTGGTGAATGGATAAGAGGAGTGAGGGGAATGTGCAGAATTTGGAGAAAGAGGATTAGAGGAGAAGGCTGTGGTTTTGAGGAAATGGTGGAGTGGAATGAGGTCGAAGAGGTGAACAAGAAGGTAGAGTTGACAGTAATTTATGAAGGAGGATTATTGGGAAGAAAGTCAAAGGGAGGATTAACACGTAATAAGCAACGTTCTTCGATTTCCAGCACCTCCTTTCCCTATAATAAACTGAAATGTAAATTGAAAGTTGACGTTTAGTTACTAGGGTAAAAGATGATTATCTGCGGATGAAAAAATTTTAAAACTAGAATTTGCTTCTTACTCAGCACGTACTATATAAAGGATCAAAAATATATTGTATTCTTCTCATAGCATGGCTTTCATTTAGTATAATGAGAACGAAAGAAATTTTACGGTTTACCCTTTATGATACTGATTTATAAAGAAAAAATTATGACGTCTCTCCAATTGTGGAACTTCCAGGATACTTTTTATATAGGCAAATATTAGCAAATAGGGTGTCATTGTGTTACGTAAGTTACTAGAAATAAGACTATGAAAAGCCGGTTAAATAATTTAATAGTAATTTTTATTATTAATTTTAGTAATATATAGAATTTGATAGCAAGTGATGTACTAATTAATGCAATTGGAAGAGAAAAACTGATAACTGCCTTAGAGGGTGATATTGAAGTCTTTGATATTGTGGTAATGCTTGCGTATTCGTTACTTTACACTGCATCTATAATATGCTAAATCAGAAACTTCAATCAATAGAATTCATTCTATTAAGGTAGGGAAACTGGTCGGCCCACTCCAGTCGTAGACTATTTAAAGTTTGACAAATTCGATTGGTAAATCATCACAAAATGAAGTTACACGTCAAGATGCTGCTCCCCATTGCGTTATTAACTTTAGCCATCGCTCGGAATTCTTTGGAAGACACATCAGATTCAAGATTAACTAAACTGTAATTCAAAATGTCACAATCGCCTCAACCACTAATCCTATAAAATTGATGTCCTCTGAGAAATGAAGAAAATGAGAAGAAGAAAGTGAATTATTCCAGTATTTTTCACCAAAATACAAGGTTAAGACTACCATGGTTGATAATTATTGTCTGAGTACTTTGACTTGCGATTCTTTTCGATATTGTATGTTCCATCATGAACCCCAACATATAAATAGATGAAACCAAATGCTACTGAAGTGCGCGTAGCTAATACATTGCGAAAATAATGAAGTAAGTTCTTAGTAATTCGACCTAAATTCATGTATAAATGAAATCCTCGTATGATCGACCTCTTTGATTCAAAATTAATTTAAAATGAATAGTATGTTGAATCTGAACTTGTATCAACCTCTGGTAATTACTCACTGGTATCTTCGGAGTCTCACAGGCATTATCTTTTGTAGTTGCGAGGAAATAGTCCCGTACGTATTTGATAATTCGTGGTAACGCAAAATGGACTGTATGAAAATTAAAATAAGAAAGTTAAATAAGATAACGTAAAGTTTTGGAGGCAGACTGAGGGCACTCACCTGAAAAAAACAGTAAACGTGTTCGCTTCCTGGAGACACTCTTTTGTTGGGGATCCCCTAGATAATTAGATGAAGCATGCCAAGGGACAACTGACCTGCGACTCGCTGTCCCGCGACTCCGCGAAGAGAAAAAAAAAGAAAAAGCGACATGCCGCCGAGTCCCCCCAGCCTGCCCTCTAGAGGCGGTCCTCCAAATTCATTTAACTACGTAACATTCGCTAAAACTAATTTAGCCGACATAGCAATTCAAAAAACCTAATCTAAACATCAAGGAAATTACTGACAATCCTGTAATTTATATTCATCCAGAAGCTGTAAAATGACCCAAAATCACAGTTCATGCTCTAGATTTAGTTTAAATTTAATTTATAAATGTGAGAATGAACATCTTAATATTGAAGGTAAAACTTTTTGATCTAATTAGGCTCCTACGACTTAGTCATCCATAACTCTTCGGAATTTTGAATTAAGAATTTTTAAATAAGTTTGTGAATATGTTCTTTGATATCAAACATAAATTTACTTTATCCCCTATGAAGTAAATAACTCCAATTAAAAGGCTTAGAAGCTAGAAAAAAATAATTTAACAAGTTAGAATATTCAAACACTCAAAAATAATATTTATTACAATATCTGAAAAGGATGATATGCAATCAAGTGTAAAATTTTAATCCTTGGAACTTATAATACTGAAAATTCACATAGGTTTACATACATAGCTGTAAGCGAGCCCAGATTTAGATTAAAATATTAAGATCCTATTTAAATGACTATATTTGTTGAAGAAAACGTTACTATTTCCCCACTCACATCTCTCCATATTTCAAGGGAGTGAAAGACCAAATATCTCTTCCCTAGCAAAGATCTATTCCTCGTCCAGAATCCCATGTTCTTGTTCCCTCCATGTGCATTCGCACCATGCTCCTAGCGGGCACTGCTTGTTTGCTAGCTGCCAGACACGCATTCCCACACCGTCGGAGATCGGACAATAACCTCCTTCACAAAACACCTCTCTCGTAGGTCAGATGCTCATTTGGTTAGCTCCTCCAACACGTAAGCCTCCTCCGGCTGCTTCATCCCTCGTAAAATATTCATGGAGCAGGAGACCGCTGCCGCCCTCAACATCAAACTCCTTCAGCAGACCCACTGCATCTCATATTACGCTACCCCCACGGGAGCTAAAGGGAGTAACTTCTTCGAGTATTCTCCTACCCTTCACTTCAATTCCCGACGCTAATCTTGATCCTATTATCCGAACCCTTTTGGCCGATTAATACGAAGGGATCATCCGATAGACAGGGGGGGCTTGAGGTGGTAAAAAGGGAGAGCGAAGGGGTGAAAGGAAAGCTTTTGGGGAGAAAAGGCGTGAAAGAGAGAGCCACGAGTTGCTTGATATACTTTTCGGCTGTGAGAGCGAAAGGGAAACGCGACATCTGCTTAATCCGGAGACAAATTTGGGCGTCGGAAAATATCCCCGAAAATTGGGACCGATTATTAAATTCGAGGAGACAAAGAGCTGCTTTTAATTTCGTTACGGGACGTCAGCATGGAGTTGATGATTCCTTTTAAGGCCCACGCACCTTTTTCGATCATTTACCCGTGTTAAATTTTTCCGTTAGAGAGAGAGTTAAATTACGAACTTCTGTGACATGGTTCGATATCCTACCGCATCCACTTTCTCCATGGATATTGCCGTTGATATTTATTGAAGCAGAAGAATAACTACATTGGTATGCAGTTTTATCCAAGTTGCGTAACATTAGTCTGAAGACTAATTAACTATTTCCGGTCCAGTGAGTCCCAAATGGAATCTTCCATTCACGTAGACCGATGACACCATTTTGGTTCATAGACTGTAGTATTCGATTCCAACAACAGGTATCATGACTCACTGTTCAAGAAAAATTATAATCTTGAGCTGTAGATAAAGATTGCTGTATTCATGCCAGCGAGTTATTGTCTGGGTGTATCGGTGGTGATGTTTACGTTATTGAAAAAGTTACTGTAAGTGGGTTATTTTCATGTATATAACTTCTAAACTCTTCTAATAATGTTCAACATTGTATTTTTAAGGATTTAGCAGTCGAGCCGAAAAATATTTTTTTTAAATTTTGCCACTAAATGTAACTTTATTCCATTTGGAAATATGTCAGAATTTTTCGCTCCAATTACGTTTGAACGAATGAAAGATATTCCATAGATTGATAACACCTTCAAATACATTTCAGTGGAAAAAATACATTACTTTACTACTTTTTCAAAATTTGGACCGGAAAGGGTCAATGACGCATAACTGAGAGATTTTCACATCTGATACGAGTAAACAGTAACTATTTAGAGGGATCTTACTGAGAGCGCAGCACCTGAGCATCGGCAGGAAGTACCCCCAAAAAGAACGACCAAGTTGGGTTTTACACCTGAAAAAAAATAGCTAGAGATTGGTCAGCTTCTAAAGTACACTCTAATTTTAAAATAATATCCTTGGCTTATTATAGCTCAGTTAGGCTATCAGGTATCAGTATAGGCTCAGTACTATCCTATTCACAAAATTAAGATATTCGTAATAAAATGAAAAGTAAAAATTTAACGTAAAACTTTAATATTATAGAAATGCCGATATAAATACTTATAATACATTTATTCCTCCGTCTCTCAGTTAAAGTTGAATAATGTTTTCTATGTAGTATTTTTCCCGAGGATGAGAGATAACTCCGAAATATTTTCTTTATGATTTATTCTACATATATAAGTTCATCCATGCTTTCCAAGTAAACCTACGGTTCAGTTTTGAAATTTAATACTTAACAATCAATCTATCATAAATTAAATACATCAGTCTCAGAGGCATAACAAATTGAATCATCGGGGATAGCTTAAATTTGCAAGAGTAGAAAACAAATAATTGCAAAGGATTTTGCATATCTTAGAGAACAAAACGCAACATAATGGATTGAGTATGTAAATATAATAAAAGTAATGACGAATGATGAATACATTTCATGATATGCAGAAAAATATTACATAAAAATGTGTGCATCTTCTGAAAAGCTAGATTAATTACGTATAAAAACAAGAGCTAATAAATATTTCACTTTCAAGGAAGTAGAGGACCCTCTGGGGAGTTTTCCACACGCCATATACGATTAATGTAAATTTTTAATGAAAAATAATATGAGGGCTTCTTCTAATTCTCATGAAGGTTATCATAACTGTATGGAATACGTATTGAAATACTGGGAAATAATTCTAGAAATTGAATAACTTAATTCTGATTCAATCACTTCGGCCTTCACTTGGTGAAAATTCATGTTAAACACGAGATAGAATAAATTTTACTTTATTCCACAAATACAAATTTAAAAAATCACTGCTCGAAATGTAATTCGATTAAAGATTAAGTAAAGCTTATCTATCTTGCGTTTAACTTAATATAGTATTTCCGTATCATGGTTCTATTTACAGAGCTATCATTTTTCTCAGGAATAAAATACTCAACATGACTACCTTGCGTGTTCATAGTTCATATATTTCACCCTAATCTCCCCTAGACATTAAAAAATGAGAAAATTCGTTCAAATTATTCAAGGATTCTAATTTTGGGGCAAATTGTCTACTGCGATAAGCATTTAATCTCCGGCCGAAAAGACCTCCAATTGCGGGATAGCATAAAACAGCCGTCCATTTAGACTAATCCATTAAAGCGAATGAGCGTTGATTAAGGAAACAGCGACGAAATGGTCTCTCAGACCTATCAATGCGCCAACCCCAATTCCCTTTCCGAAACGGCCTGAAGGAGTTTTCCTTATTGAGGACGGCGATTCTCGAATTTCAGTGGAAGCAATAGAGGCAGCTTTCCAAACATATTTCAGGGGATGTTATTGGTCCCGGTGAAGAGTAAATATTTACACAAGTAAATTTGCTTCCTCGGAAATAGCTTTTGCAGTAACTGACTGGATCATTCGTTTTGAAAGTTACTGATGCCCATAATCGTGCTGCGATTTCCTTGACTCCTATCAACTGAATAAAACGAACTCGAGATATATTTCCTTATGATGGGTGGCACGTGGAACATGGTAGAAGTATACTATTTATATCCTTTGAATCTAGCTAGGAATCATAATGAAGATTCATGAAGAACTCCTCCAGGTTTAGTTTATGGAAATGTTTATGGCGGTAAGGTTTAATTATGAATTTGATATTCATACCCTACACTAACAATATCCAATATGAATAGGTATTCATGGAATAATTCTAGTCCACATCGGGACACTTGTCGTGCTAAGGGTAGCCTGAAGTAACGATATGTCGTAAAATTTATACGAAAATAATTACTTTTGGGCTTCAAAGTTGTAATTCATTTGGTTAAACCCTTATCTTCAGAGGTCATGGCTTCTAATTCCGCAGAGGTAATGAATCTTTTGTAATGATTAATTTAATTACATATATTGAAGATAGATTTCTACTTTTCCACAAAGGTTTTTATTCAGGTACATTACCATCGTCAGGTTCACACACAACTAAATCATCAAACTGCCGAGGCATACATTGTAATTTGAGTGATGAAAGATATAATACAATGTAGAAGTTGGAAATAGACATACATACGAGTACAATGACAACCAATCAGGAGGTAGGAAGGGGAGTGGGAGGGGAAATTTACAGATGACTAAAGGATGGGGGAGAGGGCGGAATCCAAGATGGGGGAGGGAGAATGAAATAGATACTCGTTAATAAGGGAATATAAATATATTTATATGGAATATACATATATTTATATGCAATTTGTTATGAGTAAATATATAATTGACCATGCTTTTAGATCTAATATTGATTAAATTTTTATGAAATATGATATTGATTATATTATAATATTTACTATAAACTATATATTCATATTTATTTTCTTTTAACAAGAACTTTACCGAAATTAATACTTATATCGCGCATTAGTTATACTGATTTATGCCAATTTAGTTCAGTAGCTTCTACTAAATCTAATAAAAGTTCAAAATCAACTGTTCACGGCCTTAAAGAATCAAGCCTGCCAAGTGTTGTAGCACTTCTACTTTAAAATAGCCGTAAATTTGGCAATTTTCGAAACTTCTGAGACACGCCCTAAATTCATTAACTTCATGAGTATCGATTTAGACCTGAAACAAGGTTTTCATCCAATAACTTCTTCTCCTGCCTGATCATAAATTAGGTGCAACACAAGAAAATAAACCATCACGAATTCCAAAAAATATTTGATATTCCATTATTTCTGGATGTAATAGCTTTGCGCTTTTCTATTAATGATTCTACTCTTACATTCATCCTGGTACATCAAATTTTCGTTGCGATGATTTAAAATGTTAAAATATGGCTTTTTAAATTAAATTCAATGAAGATAATAAATAACAAAGAATTGTTTAACAAGTTAACTTTCTGTTTTAGTATAAAGAATATTACAATACTAACCATTGAGTAAAATGTTAAGGAAAATGGTAAGGGTAAATTGCACATAAGGGTGTGCACCTAGGAAAAATGCCAAGGAAAAACGGACTTGAAAAAAGTCTGACTGTGCCGGGAATCGAACCCGGGATCTTCCTCTATCGGGGAGGCTGCCTTAACCACTTGGCTGTATATAATTGGTAGCGTAGTTATTGAGGCAGCCTCCCCGATAGAGGAAGATTCCGGGATAGATTCTTGGGCCAGTCAGACATTTTTCAAGTCTGTTTTCCCTTGACACTGAGTAAAATATTTTTAACTAGTCAAAATTGGAAATCTTATCGATTGAAAGTAATGGAATAACTATATGAACTAGTAAGGAATCATTTTTATTTACTTTTAAATATGCTGAAGAAGATAGGAAACAAAAGAATAACTGTCTAAATTTGCTTATAAAAGTAGATATGAGGTTGCAGTAAATGAAACAGTAAATCACAGATTACTTTCTCTATTGTATAAGTTGCATCACTAATAATGCATTTCTTTATAAAGAGAATTCGTATGTTAGTTACATTGGTAATTAACATACCATGAATAATAATTAATTATATTAAAATTTATAGTAATATTTTTCTAGAATCTGTATTATCGATATCTGTAATCACGCATTATTCAATGTGACGCGCCAATTAATTAATTTAAAGGTTTTATATCACTTTCCACGTATTTCATTTCAGTTACTGACGAAAAAATGACAAATTTCAATATTATCGCCATGTATGACATATTATGACGACCGCGTCAACATAAACAATACAAATCAACGAAATAACTTATTTACACATTTAAGTCGGGAGTATTTAACAAAATATAATATAAGACTACCGTAACAATTTTACGTGTAATGTAAGATTTAGTTTGGAATATATACTGATGTATTGTTGTGATTACTCCGTATAAAATCGATAAAAACTGATGTTTTTGAGAAGCGATGGATATCAATCTTTTGAGCAGGGACTGAAAATATTCATAGGATACTCCAATCGGTCCTTGATCGGAAAAAAAGTAAATCCAGATCGCTCAAACAGCCCTTCCGTAGAAAATTGAATAAATAGGGTTTGACTACATGGCAGATCCTGGATCAGATATGAATGAAAGGGAAGGGATACCGAACCTCATGCATAAGTTTGCCATTTTCCAATCAAAAACCTTTCGCTCACGGGCTCACCATCTTATCGCCAAACGATGGAATATTAAGACCATTCGAAACTAACTCCCCTTTTGGCGTTCCCGATGACTCGAAGCCACGGAATGAAAAAAAAACATATCGGTGATTATTGGCAGGCTGACGCGTGGGAGTAGAGCAGGGACGAGGGTTTCAAGGAATGGCAAGAATATTCGCGGAGTTAAGATTAAAAAATGGAGTTAGAGGAGGGGAGAGAGAGGAGGGTAATTCTTGTAGAATTTGGGTGTTTTTTTTTTTGGAAAGAAATCGGATTGGATCGGTCCGAGGGAAGTATTAAGGGGGATGTTCCCAACAGTGGGAATTTAAAGTAAGACCGAGTTTTGGAACGGTCGGAGAGAGGAAAAATAATATTGGTTAAGAAACTTAAAGTTGTGGAAAAACAACCATCTGCATTATGCTTCCAAGAATATAAAACATTTTTAAGAGATATCCCTTATCCTAAACGTAATTTTTAAAGAAATATATTGATGGAAAAATAGGCATGAAACAAAGCACTACTAATCCGAATTGTCTTATCCCGTTAATAACAAATTCATATACTTTGATTCTAAAAATCAGTACTAATTAGATACACTCTTTGGAACATAATGTATTACGTTGATATAATTTTAATAAATGGAAGTATGGCATAATGATTATAATGGATCCTGCTAGAAAAATACTTCTAATGGTATTGGAATGGAATGGAAAAAATTGAGTGGATATTTGGAGAAATCTTCCCAAATTCTTCTTGGAAAGAGGAAAACTTAAAAGCTTCTTCAGAAATTCTTTGATACGAATAAGTGGCATTATACGGGAAATTTTTAACCATCATAGCGAGCGTAATTTTAAATGGAAGAACATTAGAGATATAAGCAAGAAATAACGGTTAACAGCAGTCTCTTTCAAGCAAATCGCTTAACCCTTAAAGGACCAAGGGAGGGTTAAAAAACACCACTTGTACACCACTTTTCTTTTTCAATATTTTAAGATCTTAATCGTGTTATACAGTCTTATAACTTCATTACATTGTCAAATATAGGTTGTTAAAGATAACTAACTATATGTTCATGCATTTTGTACGATTTTTTAAGCAATATAATGAGAGCGGAAATAGGCGGTGGACACAAAATGATCCTCCCTTGGTCCAACCAGCGATATATTTTTTAACCAGATGGAATCATATATTTTGACAAATAGTTTTTAATTAATTTTAAGAATTTAGTTTAAGATTTTTAAACTATACCTAGTTGTTGATTTATAAGCATAACTAACTGTGATTTACAACCTTATTTTCCGAAATAGAGCTTCAAAGCCGGTACCAGTGAGAAGAAGTTTTATCATATCCTCGTCTTTGATGAGTTTTTTAAATAAAAATTTCATTATTTTATCGCAGTACCTCAATTTTTAGCAACAAAAATCATCATCGTAAGAAGTTTTTAAAAATCCAAGCAGGCAATTGCTGAAGATATATTATGTTTCATTATTATTTTATCGAAAAAAACAAAAGTGGACAATTTTTGACCCTCCCTTGGTCCACGGAGTAACCAAAAAAAGGTTGGACCTTTATGGGTTAAGACACACGGAAATTTAAATTGATTGGGGAAATAGGGATTACTCGCAGGACACATAATTATTTATTTTAAAGAATCCCTATATATCTAAATGTAATGAAAAAACAATGAAGCATCAGTACAAGAATCTTAAACAGCCTTGAACATGTTACATCGTGGGATATGATCTATGGGATGGATACAAATTGAGTTTATTGCTGTTTTATTCACAGAACATATTTACATCACATGATAATTTACCAGTTATTATATACAGAAAAGATTTAGTTATCATGGACAAAATTTTGCTTATAAAATGATTTAATAACTCGTAATTGATGAAGTGAAGGGAATAGACGACTAAGAGTCTAGACAAGGGAATCCGGAAATGATTTGTGAAATCGTACGTCGGCTGTGTTTTTCTGCATGGATGTGAAACGTGAGCCCCAGGAAAGAAGTGGATATCAAAATAAAGGAATCCCTAGGGGTGTGGGATTGGTGTAGAATGAATAGCCTTGATAGATTAATAGACGATGAAGTGCAGAAAATGGAGATGGAACAAAGGATTTTTATTGAAAACAAGTTGAAAAGAACCTAAAGAAATGGATAGAATATATTTAATAAAAGAATAGAATTAATAATTTAATAGAATTTAAAAATATTAACCATTGTTAACATACATTTTGATGAAAGTAAATGTGGTCTTATGGCATTGTATAAAACAGGAAATCGTATGTAACCTATAATGATAGTTCGCACATCGTAAAACAGTAAATTGTACCAAACAATTAAAATAAGTAAATAAGACCATTATTATTATTATTTCCACCCATTTATTCCACAAGAATATTTTGATGCAACAACGAGATCAACACCAGGTATAGGCTACAAGCATGTAGCCGAAATTGCAATATTTTCGACTTATTTCTGAATTAAGTAAGTAAACCAGATATATGTTTAATTTTAAAGATTATATTAATAAATGATTACTTTTGCTTGGATTATGATTTGACAGCTTGCCGATGTTTCGATTTTGTCGATAAAACAGAGCAATTGATATTCTTGAATGAATAAATATTCGAAAAAGCTTCTCAAAGTATGAGTCTATGAATCCTTATGGAATCGTATTCCCATTGCATAATGCAGCGTCTACCTGTATGCGAAAGGAACTCTCGTGCACTTTTTACTTCACATATATTTCGAATAATTGAAATACGACATTTCTTCGTACTGCGTACCAACTTCAAATTCTCCGGAAAATTGAAAATCGCGAGCCGCCTTTGGCGATTCTCTTTGAAGAATTCTTTATCGCCAGAGAAAAAATTCCTTTCGCGTCGCAGGGAGACAAGAGCTCCATCCTTTGGGGTCGATAAGTGGCTTCGCATCCCAACATCAATAGGTGAAGCTTTTCCGGAGCCTGACCTCTATAGGGCGTGAAAAGACTTGAAGGGTCATCAGCTCATGCTTCTAAGCCAGGAACATCTAACGTAGTTAAAGGTGGCCATGCTGAGCAAACGGGACCTATGCTAACTACTCTATCCGTCAGGTCTCGTACTTCATTCGCTTCTGGAGTAGATTTTAGTTGGTGCCCTTACTCCCTGGGGATGGTCATCTACAGGTTATTAATCCATCGTTTGCCTAGGTCTTACTGTGTGATGACAGAAGGATGAAGGACCTCCTGAGATGTTTACGCTGACAAAGTGTAAGGGTCCATTGCCTCGATTTAACTACTGGCATGATGCGAAGAGAAACTCGTGGTTAATTTTTTTTCTACCTTTTTTCGGGCATAGTGGTCGTACTGATAGTTTCAAAACTATTATAACTTTACCCATATAATTCATAAAATTCTTCTCCACTAACTGCACACTGTATTTTTGCACTTTTCCAGATTTTTGATTTTAGTATTTCTGTCTTTTCTACTTTTCATTTTATTTAATACAAAATTAATTTCTAAACCGGGGAATTGTAGAAGGTAACAATTCTCCTGGCAAAGTTTTAGAACTTTTTCCCTCTTCCTACAAGGCATTCATGAATAAAATTAAAAGGGTTACGTGATTTTGTTGTAGTATATTGTATTTTTTTAACATTGTAATACTGCAGTAAATTTTGAGATATTTTTGTAAATTTTGTAATTATATGTATCACTTACTGCCTTCGGGAGGCTTTGGGGAGTTTTCCTCCCGACTAGGGTGAATACCAGACAGATTACTTAATATTTCCCTCCCACAGAAATGACTACCACCTGGCCTTGGTCCTATTTGTAGTTTTAAATAATAAATAAATAATAATAAAATTATTTTTTGTATTGGTTACACGGCAGATGGGACTCTCAATTTCACATAATTATTTTTGTGTCGTTGAAAGGAGAGTAATAAGCTGTTCATTTTTACCAGCAAACTTTTTCATATCACTTATATTTGCGAAGAAAATTCAGGCATGAGGTTTATTGACACTTTTTCTTTGGAGACAAAAAAGATTAGTGAAAACTCTATTAACATGTAATAGAGCTAAGAATGGAGGTAAGAAAATAAATCTTATAATGGAATAATCTAAGATGGATACTTACAGGGGAAATGAACAATTCTCCAGCTATTTTAGAAGAAAAGCCTGACCAGGTTAGTTGGGTATATACAAATAAATAGGCCGATAAATCTATTGAAAAGGAGATGTTAAAATATTCTTTTTAATAGCAAGTGTACCGTGTGCATGTTGTGGATATCATTTCCTGTAGTAGGTCCTACTGTTGTAGTTGCCTTTTATAGATAAAGAGAATAATATATTCTAACATTCTCCAGTAGGCGTATGTACATATAATTGATGTTTGACAATGAAACTAATCTCTTGTACGATTGAATGATATTATTCAAACGAATAGTAGTTGTAGTAAAAAATTCAATTTTATCATGTCGACAACGTCCATTACTGGAGCATAATTAGATTACTAAGAGGATAAAATTAGTTAAATTAATTATTATTCATCATTCAAGTGAAAACATTTGATACATTATCCACGTATACAAGAAATAGTTGCGTATATCTCGTATACAAGAAATAGTTGCGTATATTGCGTTAATGAGCTCTAATGAATTATAGAGGATATTTTCTGTCAGGATTATTGCAACAGATTTAATTCGTGAATATCACATTTTTTAAATATGTACCTGGTTACAACTGATAATTTACTGAAGAAGTTACTGAATCGTGGAGCACAATGAACTTATGATTATTTTAACGATTAATCTCTAGATTTAGGATAAACTCTTTAATTAAGCCTTGTATTCGTTAAAAAATAATTATCATTATGATCATTCAAATAAACTTTCAAAATCTTGTTTTTGTCGCCTATTTGAAAAATACGTTCAGTGAAATGGCAAATGAAGAAAACATTTCAGCCACAATTAGTGTAAATCACATGCCGCAATATTTAAAGTCAGTAATTCTAGATAAGTAATACCATACCGAAAAATAAGTCAAGTACCCCTATGCAGTTAATAAATTTAGTGACGTAATATGAACCTGAATGAGTTCTCCCAGAGAAACAACGGGTACGTAAGCGGTACGGGTGACTCATCGGAGGAAAATGAAAGAGCACGGAAGATGGACAGCTGGCATGGAGCGGACAGCCAATGGGGTGCTAATGGAGAAGCCACATGCAAAATTTGGCCGCGCTCCAGGCATCTCGTATGGCACTGCCATCCACTCGCACAGGTGTCTTCTTCCTTTGATGTCCCAAGGACATGTCAAAGTGCGAGAGCATCTGCTTCTACGCCACGCATATGTGACCTCGTAAAAGTACGGTAGGTAAATTTAGGAACGATTCCCTCGCGATTAGGAAAATTGTAATGGGCGAGCGAGCGATTTTGATCTTCGACGACACTGGACAGCACTTTCGGATTATGGCTGGGCCCAGCTGAGGTCGCATTAGGCCAAATGGAAAAAGGACCGACGGGTCTAATCTTAGGAAGAGCAGCACTCCGGGTTCGTTTCGGTTGTAACGATGGAGATAACAACGATGTTATTGGCTCGACCGAGGTCTTTTTATTCTATAAAAAAGGCTATTCAGAGATTAAACGTGTCATCAAAGGTGAAAAGACTTATCTCATATGAATGGAGAATAAATATGACAAATTTTTACTTAAATCATAAAAACATCGTCCTCTCCAAACTTTTTTATCTTCAAATGATTAATTGTTGCACTCCAATTAGAACTGCGATCTATGATAGTTAGAAAATACATTTAAATAAGTGATATAACTATTCAATTTTTCCTGCTAACATATTATGATGGATGGAATATATTTATTTTTCATTTGGTACAGAATAGAGAAAAATGTAGTATACCTAATTCCTCTCTACAAGAGCTTAGTAACTTATGTGAAAGGGAGTGAAGTACTAACCGGCCTTTTGGCTCAATGTTTTACTGACAGACTTATATGTATTCCTATATATTGACAGTGGCTGCAACGACATACTATGTTACAGTATGAAACAAGTAGAAGTTGTCAACTGATGTATTAACTTAGGAAGAATAGAATTAAAAGATGAATCAGCATCCAAAAACTACTCAGAAAAGGAAAAATAAAGAAATGGGAATAACATGTAAATCTATATTGACAAGCGTTGACCCTTAACGATTTAAATTAAATACTAGACTACTAAACGAAGGAAGATTACTATACTTTTTAGTAAGTTATATTCGAGGCTTTCACCTCTTCGATTTGACCCAAAGTCTCCAGGAAATAAATTCTCCGGTGCAGACAACAAAATATTCCGGTCTAAATTAATATTTATTTATCTAGGAAGTCTGAGTTTGATAGCTCCTAGGGACGAAAATAAAGCCAGAATTCTAGGAATATTAAGCTAAAAATATACATTTATATTCAATATGGCAGGGCAAAGAACTCTATCCTATAACAACTCCTTAAAAATCTCCGGATTGAAAGCAGAAACCTCCGGGTTAGTGAGAATTTGAGGTGGTAACCCCAGTTAGTTCACTAGAGTTGTGTCTATACGCTGTCAGTGTGTGATTAATCGGCTGGCATGCAATTTCTCGAAAAGATTTTATTTACAGTGATCCGCTATCATACTGTGGGTTGGCTTGGGTTAAGTTCCTTGTTATTTCAGTAAACATGTAAACAAAGCGAAATAAAGTAAGCGATGAAAAAATGGAACGGTTCTCTCGTTCCCCGATAGAGCGTGACGGGAGTTACGCTCAAGTGTAATCGCGTGCAGGCATAAAATGGGCGCGACAGATGACGTACTGGAAGAGTAACGTTGTAATTACACAATTAGAAATAAAATAAAGAACGAATGCATCATACAATGTGCGAACGATGAATGTAGAATATTTATTCCTCATATATTCATAATATTTCAAGTGTAATGACTTCGGACACTGACGTGGAGACACTTTTTTATGTCTGAGTGAATTTTCATTCAGTCAGACTAATAAAGTTTGACTCCAAAATATAATACGATATTTCAAACCTTTTATCCTCGAGGTAAAAGTTTCAACGCAATTCTTTTCGCTCGATTGACAAAAAAATAAACTTTCCATTTCGCCGAGTGGTAAGAAAAGCGAGATATTTTACGTCGACGTGGAAAGAAATTTAATTCTTGTCTCCAATCTGCCCCTTTATAATGGTGTTGTCAAACACAAGCTCGCGAGCGTATTTTACAGAAAAATTCTCCGAGGGTGGAAGACGTCAAGGATCCTATCATTACGTCAAGAGGTGAATTCGCCTCCCCCGTCCCTCTCTCGCCCAGCGCTGGAAACAAAGACAAAACGAAGGAATTCACCCAGGAATTCCCTTTTCCTTCACTCGTTCGCGAGTTTCCTCGCCTCGACACTTATTCCAAATTCAATCTTCAATGTCATTCATTGCGAGATAAATCTCTCTCTTTTCTAATAATCTCGTCTGAGCATCTCTTACTTACTTCACTCTTTTCCCACGGAGGGTTTTATTTTCGGTAAACGAGAGTAACGGCGAAGGTTGAAAAATTGGATTCTTTCTGGAAAAATCATTAGTCTAGACATAACCATCTATCTTAGGCTATATCATACGAATATTTCATATCTTCATTACTCCTGGGAATTGAAAAAGAATTGAATAATTCCCAAGTAAAAACGGACTAGTAAAAAGTCTGACGGGGCCAGGAAAAGAGATTATTCTCGATACAGGAGGCCTAGATGGTTAAGGTAGATTCTAGGCTACCCGGCCAGAACATTTTCACAAGCCGTTTTGGAAACTTTGTGTGAAAAGGCAACCAGGCCCCGTCAGACTTTTTTCAAGTCAGTTTTTCCTAGGGATTTTTCTTGGGTGCACGCCCTTATGCGCAAAGAACCTTTTAACCTTACCTTAATCGAATAATAAATAATCCTTTTGATTATAAAATTAGGCATTAAAGCATTCCGGATATAACAGCCGGACAGGAAGTTTTTTATGAAATGCTTTTTTATACAGTAAGCACGTAGTTATCCTCATGAAAAATTCAAATATTAATCCTTAACATGTACATAGGGACCCTATAAGTTGGTTATTGGTTTGTATTAGGGGTAAATACGTCTTATATATAAATCAAAGTATGATAAAACTTGGCTCCCGGATACATAATTAAGCAGTTCCTTCGGGTTTAGTTAAAAGTGGTCCTTAGTTCGATACGGAACCCTTGTGGGAAATACCATTATATAACCTGACAGTTGACCCATGATCTGAGCTAATCGAGGTCATTTTAAGAGTAATACTACTTGCTTCTATGATAAACGATTTATTAATTTGAGATACTAAGGTTAATACTTTTATTATTGTAGAAGCGGATCTTAATCACTCTCCACAGAATTATTGTTTCTTAAACACAAATATCCTCTGAAAATTGCGACTCCTAGCTCATCCTTTCCCGGATTGTTCAAGGTTTCTATCTCGTAACGCTCTTGGGTAATCATTTCGCATCTGGAATGCATTTACCGAGTTTACAGGACCCCATTAGTTATTTTCGTTCCTCTACTTCTTGCCAAATTTCACGTTGATGTAGTATAACGTCAAGTCGTGAACGACTGACAGGTATATATTGCTAGAGCATCCTATTTTTGCAATTCATGTTGCCAACTTTACGTAGCCATCTAATTTGCCTTGATAATTTCCGGTTCCTTCTTTCCTTAATGAAGATGCATTATGCCGTTATTTTTGTTGAATTCTCAGATCTGCTTTTGGTAAAAATATCTTCCGACACTATATTTGGAATATGTTCTTCTTCCTGCATTTATTCAATGAATCAAAAGCAAACAAGTACATAAATATAAATCTATTTCTATGATTATGTTCACTCGTGTGTATTAACATATTAACAAAGGGGTTTAAAATGTATTTTCTTAATTCTTAATTTATACAATTATTTAATAAATTGATATTTATACAAATTTTAAAAATAAATTTATTAAAATTCTTTGTGATTTTTGAATTACTTAAAATTTATTTTCCTAGTTTCCTTCCATAACGTTCGCTTTTAGCACATAAAAGGCTTAACTTATAATCTTAGGTTCTAAAATGCTTCATTATCAAAAGCATAATATACATTACCTTGATGATACATTTAAATAAAGTAGATTAAAAGTAGAAAGCATGCTACAGTATCCTCTTTCTAGTAAATTTATTTTTTCTAAAATTTATCAGCTATTTGCAAAAAGTATGATATTATTCTTTTTTCCATCCAATGATTTTAAGTAAAACATCTCAAAATGCTAGAATATAATATGCATTATGAAAATTTTATATCGATAATGTAATACAGGAGAGGGATATGGAGTTCAGTAACCTTTCAATAACAGTTTGCAAGCAGACGCCACGTCATCTTTCGTCTGTAGGAAGAATCGTGACCATGAATAATCTCACCATACGCAAATAGGGCTGTGCTTTTATTTAAATATAAAAATTTAAAACAGTTCTAGTGCTAACTAAATAGATTTCCTGAATAACTTAAACTAAGAAGTAAAATAACTAACTTGTCGGCTCCATTTAAGCAATATAATGTCTATTTACAAGTTCTAAACTTTTATCTATTAATAAATTTCTATGAAGAAGTTACTCCGCAATCATAATCAGAAATTACCATCTGTGAAAAAAACACATGTTGACGTGAATCACATTTGCAGTCTCTATTGGCATAAAATATTTCAGATGTATCGAAGTAAATAAATAATTTTTCATGATAATTCAATTATTCGAATGCGTTAATCGTTCATTACACTAATGCCCCAATACAATTTGGACGTAAGTTTCCAGGTATTTATTACATAACTTTCCAAGGAGCTTCATGAAGCTTCTCTAAAGTTGGCGCCGTCGAAGCTTTAAGCCTTGGTGCAAACTTTACGGTGAATGATCTACGGGTGGCTCCAACCAGACAAATGTCACAGAACAGAAATGAAGCATAGGAAGGTGAAAGCAAATGGATCGTAGGATTAGAATGTGATACTGTGTGGGTGTGAAATGAGGAAGTTGGCATACGTTTTCGAATAGATGAAGGGGAATTATAACAGCATAAAAATCTGAAGCTCTGAAGGAATATATGAAGATTTGCGTTACAATTTTTCCAAAGGTTTGAATGATACATTTGATGATATATATATTTTCCATTCTCTGTGTATTAAATTGGAAAAGAATTCTGTATGATATTATGAGCAATACTAATTCAAAGCACCACTGAGCGACTTTGAAAATTTCTGTCATTAATAAGTCTGATGCCGATGAAAATGTTCTCAAAATTTTTTGAGTTCTAACACATTTCAGATTTCGAAGATAAAATTATGTCATGTAACGACACTTTTAGGTTTAATAATTAATTCACAGAAATATTTTCGGATGATAATTATCAAAGAATTTAGAGGATAATACAATTAAATCCATATTTAAGTTAGTTTTAGTAAGTAAGTCAAAAAATTACTCATACCAAAGTTTTAACATTATCCACAGTCAAAGTGAAATCACTAAACTACGGGTAGACGGAAGTGAAATGGAATGAAAAGAACTCGAGCATTGATTTTCCACTTTCTAGGCGGATGCTTTAATCACGGAAAATAGAAATCCCTGATTCGAGTCTCGATCTCGTCCTGCTTTTTCACCTTCGTTAATCATCGAAGCATCCGTTGGCACGCAAATTTTATGCCTATCCCTATTTTCTCTTAAATGCTTTTGTTATGAATATCCGATTATCGAAGTCATATTCATAAATATATTTATTTATTATTAAAAACTGCAAATATGCAACAGGCCAGGTGATAGAAATTTCTGTGGGAGGGGAAAATTACATAATCTGCATGGTATTCGTCCTAATTGGGAAGAGAACCCCCCAAAACCCCCTAAGGCAGTATCTACATATAATTACAAAATTTACAAAAATATTTCAAATATACACCAATTATACAATATTTCAAAATTTACCACAATATTAAAAAACAACAATACTACAACAAAATCACGTAACTTTCTTAATTTTATTCATGAATACATTGTAGAAAGAGGGAAAAGGATATCTACGCCACTGTATCATATTTTCGTCGAGGTAATGGTAAAAGCGATATAAACCATAAACTCAGTAAAAATGTCGTATTTTTCCCAAATCAGCCCAAAATTTCCCTCTTCCTACAATGCAAGCGAATAAAATTAAAAGGGTTACGTGATTTTGTTGTAGAATTTTTAAAAATTTAATATTGTAGTAAATTTTGAAATATTTTTGTAGATTTTGTAATTATGTGTATCACATACTGCCTTCGGGAGTCATTGGGGAGTTTTCCTCCCGACTAGTGTGAATACCAGACCGATTATTTAATTTTTCCCTCCTCCCACAGGAATGACTACCACCTAGCCTGGTGCCTATTTGTAGTTTTAAATAATAAATAAATTAGAATAAAATTATTTTTTGGATCAGTTACACGGCATATGCGACTCTCAATTTCAGATATTTTTTTGTCATTGAGAGGAGAGTGATACGCTGTTCATTTTTACCAGCAAACTTTTCCATATCACATATATTTGTGAAGAAAATTCAGGCATGAGGTTAATTGACACTTTTTCTTTGGAAACAAAAAAGATTAATGAGAAATCTATTAACATGTAATATAGCTGAAAATGGAAGTATGAAAATAAATCTTATAATGGAATAATCTAAGATAGATACTTACAGGGGAAATGAAGAATTCTCCAGCAATTTTAGAAGAAAAGTCTGACTAGTTTAGTGGGTGCTGGGTGTAACGATAATTAGAAATTCTCAATTACTTATCATATTTCTCGGAGTACCACAAATTCTATTTTAGGCAGACAGAGGAACAGCAATGGACGCAGTATAAAATATCTATAACGGATCGGGACAATTGAAAAGATCTATAATTGGCCCATTAAAAATTACTTAATGCGTGCCAAAAGCTTCAAAGTATCGTTCACAATTCCGATCAGCCTCCTAAATAATCGACTAAACCCCAAAAGGCCGGGCGCGTGGGCGCAAGCGAGTCACGGGAGTTACGAGAGCGTTTACCCGGCGCATGGAAGAGCACGGAAAGGAAAAATCTCGTAAAACCATCCACGAAATTATAGACGAGGGCATTTCGCAGCGTTCCATCGCGCAACGAAAATAGACAGGCAATTACCTTCACCGGAGGCTTGTTGATAGAGCGTTGTGAAGCAGAAGACCGCCGGAGAAAGAGCATATCCCGGTGGGACCGTTTGCTTTTTTCCCCGGTTGTTACGCTATTTGCGACCTTTCCTTTTTATTTCGGGATGGAAACACTCCCACGCACGGGGATCCCAAGTTTCGTTGTCCATCGATCTTCCGCCCGGGACGCTATCGCCCGATCGTTTATAAAAAATTGATGAGATTTTCCCATTTTAAATCTCATCATTATTCGCTCGGCAAGATGAAAATACTCGCGGAATTGAAAGGGCTTCGAGCCGACGTATTGAAATCGGAAATTGCGTTCCTTTCCGGAGATCAGTGTGTGCGTTTTGCGGTGCTCCGGAGTGTGTTTGACCGGTGAATGAAAAGAAAGTCTATCGGATCGTTGTGAATGGGATGTTGACCTTTTATCCCTTGAAAAATGAACCGATTCGTCACGTTTTACAAATCTGATTCCCTTAGAGGAAATTGATATTTGACAGCTGAATTTTAGAGTATATTTTTGTCGGGCGACAGCCATATTTCTTATTCCTACTTGTACCATTACGAATTATTCTATACAGATATGCCTATCCCTCCGAATGAAGAGCTGGATTTTCGATCAGTTAATCAAGCAAATATTCATAAGGAAAAGTGCCGAATATTCACATACTGCAAAAAAATGACTATATGAATTGTAAGCTTTCGGATAGCCATGCGAGCAGAGCGTTAAACTTCGGTGACAGAGTTCCCGGTTCCGATTCATTGTGGGAGCGCACGTGTGCGAAATGACGTAAGATGTCAATGCACTTTTAAAGGAACAACAACGTTGATAAATTGTAATTAAGAGATATTATACATAGTAGTAATGTATATAAATATATGTATGCCGTCAGGATAGCTTAGTTGGCAAAGCAGCCACTAGAAAAGAGGAAGATCCCGGGTTCGATGTTCAGTCCCGTCAGACTTTTTCCGTGGATAACAAGTCCGTTTTTCCGTGGAATGTTCAAATATTACCCTTTCCTACGAGTATTTATATATTACTAGAAATATTACCCAAATATATGGATATAAATTTATACATAAAATCTATGACTCTGGAAATGATTTTCTGTATAAATTCGGATGTTTAATTTCTCGTATAACGCTGCTATAGTCTATAAGTTTGAATAAGAAACTACAATAATCGGCTTACTTTTTTCAAATGTTCCAAAATCCTTGTGATATGTTCATGATGTTGCGTTAGCTTTAATTTTTGAGATAGGGTCATGCCTGTTTTAATGCAAGCGGCAGTAAGGCAACAAAATTTGGCAAGATAGGTTCAACTTGAAATTGAGATATTCAACCCCTATTCTGGAGATGAATCTAAAGATTTGCATCCTTTTGATTGGGATTCAATGTACAAAAGATTGAAGATTAAACATGAGTAGTAAACCTCTAAAACTACGACAACTTGGACGATGTGTATCGACGTTTATATCAAATTTATATGCATAATAACTATATTAATAACAAAATCAAAAGCAAGACGACCCTCATCTCGTAGGTCACCCTCAAACAGCTCCTTACATGCGGAATCTAGGATGAAGCTGCTTTAAATGTGGAGAGTGGTTGGCCTCGGTTTCTTGAATAACACACGTTTCATATAGGTTACCGGAAACTTTATCAAGGTCTTGGAGGTTTTATATCTTATTTTTCAAATTCGAACCATTAACAATTCCGGAAATACGGTTGGAGCTAGTTGTTTTAGACGCTGAAAGTGGTTTAGTATGGATGATAAACAAAACAATTTAGTACCAAATCCTCTTCAAAGTGTCGCCTTTTGTATAAGTTAATTTTCCGCAAACGCGCTCCATATCAACTCATAATATCAATTTCCACATCGACAAATTCCTTCCGGCTTCAAAAGTGAGTGATATTTTTTACCTGAATTAGAATTCCCTAGAATGAACTACAGCCGTTTCTATTTAAGGTTAAAGGGTAAATTTGAATAACTGAATAATAATTGAATAACTCCTTGGAACCAACCTTCGATTAGTTAAAAAATTGAACATAGCTTTAATTTTATCACCGATTTCTTTTATTGAGGGGTGTTCGAAGGAAGAATACTGTTTTTCTATGCTACCATATTGTAGGAAATGTAGTACATTATCGTTAAAGCTAATTATGTTTTTATTACAGAAAATTCTTCCTTTGAGGCAAAGCTAGACTTCGAAACAGAGGTAAGAAGTAATAAAAGTAGTAGGAAAGTAGTGGTAGTCTTACGAAAGCTGAATGTAAAATTTTGAAAAATCGGGTTGGAGAAGTTTTTAATACTTTCAGGTTTGCATAAGATCGAGATCCTCTCTTTGAAAAAAGAGATGGAAGGTTTCCATCTTTTTCCTCATTACATGCCACAATGAGTGAGGATGAGGGATTCTATTACGCCATGTCTACATTTCCTCGGGGGGAAAAATATGACGCCGCAAAAAGTTACACGTGGCTTGAACGTCGAAGTTCCTCGGCCAATAATAAAGGAAGCAGGAAGAGCTTCACACAAAAACTTAATTAACAAAGGTATTACCACAGCAGGAAATGACTTAATGAGAGAATGCAAGGAACAAAAAATGTCTGAAAGAGTTTAAATGTAAAATTCGTCAATAATTAAGTAATTAAATAATGATATAGGATTTTATAACAATGATTCCTTTTAACAGACCGACGCTGCTTTACGGGATTGCTAAATCCAGTTAGAGAGTACAGTTGGAAAGTAACGTCCTATTTTCAAGTTCTGTTCATAATCAACTATCATTTTATTTTATTCTTTAGGTCATACAATCTCATTCAAAGTAGATATCACAGTTTTTCACCTCAGTTTAATATTTTGAGTACAGAAAGGTGCCGTTCTGGCGAGTTTATTCCGAAAATGAGTAAATTAATTCTGCTACCGATACCCTCTTTTTCATATCCCTTACGATAATGCCTTTCCAATAAGTAAATACACTGTTATACGGTAGGTGCACGTAATTTCAAGTAGGTTAAACGTTAAATTTGTGATATACTCAAGAGATTATCTCTGTTCCTGTCAGGTTTAATTAAATTTAGAGACATCCAACTTGTATCACTTTAGGTTGAAAAAAACGTCAGAATAATTGATCACTTTCGATACGCTAAAAATCAAGGAAGGGATGGGAGTTACAGAACGTGCGAATATAGTGGAGAGAAGGAATTTGGGGTAGTGGGAGTAAAGGAGGGGGTGTGGGAAGATGGGCAGCTGACATTCATGTACCAGAGGTTGATTTCGTGGGCGGCTGAATCTGCCTACTATGCCTCTCGATTTCTAAAGCATTTTACCCACACCCTGCTTACATAACGATCTGTTAAATTATGTTTCCTTTAGAACGTACAAATTGGACAAAGACTACTGGAACGCTTGGATCATTTAATGACATAACACAATGATAAATTTCAATACTAAATTAGGGCACTTATATAAAATTAACAATACACCAAGATTTTTAGCAAACACTAAAACACTACTAGAACACTTGAATAATATAACTACCACTTATTTTAATGAGTGAAATAAACGCTAAGATTTTTAGCAAAAAGTACAAAAACGTATCCAATAATTTTAACTATGTTGTGATGCAACTGAATTATTCCACCATTCGTAATGTTATGCTAAACCTGTTTGCTAGTTTTGCTAAAATAATTGTAACTTTAAAAAATGATCTTGTGGTATTACTACGTATCTTAAGGATGAGATATTCTTGGATCATACCTTTTACATTAGCTTACCACTCTTCTCTTGCAATCTATCATTCTTGACGAGAGAGAAAAAGTTTTATACTTTCTATATTTATTTATATTAAATTAAACCTAATGTTCCCTTTGAAACCTCTTATGGGAGTATGAACGTTGTAAGAGTATAATATTACTTATGGCTATTTTGATGTGCTTAAAAAACCTTCAACTACTAAACGATTGTTAAAAAAATAGCTTTTACTAAGACAATCTAGATTTATATTTTTCTATAATTTTAGGTAACCGCGTAAGATCATTGTTGTTTTTCTGTTTTATCCTAGGCAGACTTTGGGATATCATGCATTGCCTTTAAACTCCAAATAAACAGTAAATTTACTACCAAATGCTTACGGTCGAACGCATCATGCTCGATTGGTTAATGGCATGATTTGCAGGATGACAAACTTAGCGACTTAATGGGAATTTAATCTCTCCAAATTCGAAGCACGATTCACTAATAGCAGCGAAAAGGGATTAATTGAAAGGACATGACGACGAGTGTTTCGTTTTGTGGCTTTCCAAAGATTGCATCTCATAGGGACCATTCGCCGGAGTGCTTGCCATAATACGGTTACATAACTACGTAAATATTCGGATGGATTTGAGTTCTCGATTTTCCGGTCTTCCGAGCATTCCAAATATAATGTTGATGCTACGCATTTTACTTAAGTATTCATGAAACTTGATAGAAATATATATTTGTACGAGTTCGATGAAATTATTACACCCATTTAGTTCCGTTTTGCAATTGAAAATTAATAATAGGGCTCTGATAAATGGGTGAATTCTTGATTCTTAGGTTTCCATGCTCATATTTCATTTTTATCGTAGTTATTTATTACTTTATAATATCCTACTTTCGTGAATAGCAGGAAATTGACAGCGCGTTCGGTTGTAGTGAAAGTGGTTCAAGGTTCGATTTCGGAGTGACCCCCATGCGCGAAATTAGCTAAACTATTCACAAGCTTTAAACAATACTACTATGTACTGTAATACCAACCGTTCCTATCAACAGTATGGTAGTTGACTCCTCTTTTTGATGTCTGAGTTTTTATACAAAATAGAACGAGAAAATAATAAGAAATAAAGAGAGTTAGTAGCCTTCGAATAAAATATTATAAATTAAAAATGTACTAATCATTATTTTCCACTAACCGTTTAAATATCTCGTTTTACAAATGCTCTCTATCAATGGGATATTTGGAAAAAATAATATTTGCATACATGATTCAAAATCCTTCCTCTGGTCTTCACTTATGTTAAATAAGACGTAGTTACTACTAAGCTGAAATGATTTACAGTAACAAACCCAAAATATAACATCGATTTCACTATCATTCAAAAGAATAGACAAAAATTTACAGTTTACAGAGAAAATTCAAGCCCACGCTTCAATGGACGTAATGGATCATTCCTTTCTTTAACGAACAAAAGTATGAGTAAATTCAACCGGACATAGCGATAGTCTATTCATTATAGAATAGATGGAAAATACAACCGACGACAGTAAGTGACATTCATCGGAAGATGCGGAAGAGGCGGCCCAAATTACTAATTCAGACGCTCGAATGCCGACTTTTAGTCCCTCGCTCCGCCATTTGGAATTTCGAAGTCGTGCGCCACTATCAATAGATGGCCATCCGTCTTCCAACTCATATCGGAGGGACTTTTGCCCCCCGCCGACCTCTGCTCGATGGCCATCCCTGAATCTTTCAGCGACTTCCGAAAACCACAGGTGAGATATCGATCAGCGTACATTATGTCCGGCCCTCGAAGCTCGTCGGAAATTCAAGATGGGAGGCGGAACCTAAGCATAAACGCCGCGTCGGAAATGATCGCTTCTCGTTTCAATAAATTGCGCTCGACCCCGTCATCGTTGTTTATGCAGTCGCATCGTTCCCTTTAAAGAGGGCCACTTTTGGACATCTCCGATTCGAGAGGCACCCCCCATTTGTTCTCGTATTCTTGGCCCATCCTAATTATCTCTGTTCATCCGACTGAATACACGCTGGAATCACGTGCTACCGCCTTCACTATGCTGTGATTCGGACGCTTTCGTATGGATGCCGGTCACGTGTTTGAATATCGCGACCGCTCTCGACCGATCTTTCTTTAACCCGTTCCGGAGGAATATTTACCGAGGTGTTTTCGAAGGTGCTATATTTACCGATTTATGTATTTGATTTATTCGAGGTTTCTATAAGGAAGGCTCTCGATGGTTCAGAATTGAGACGTTTTTACGTACACTGTGAGCGTTGTCACATCATTAAATGTCGGGTTTTCAAAGCATTTTCTATAAAGCAAATAGGTTTCTGCTGAAAACAATTGCAGAAGAAACCGTTTTTATAGGGGAAAATTTTATTGCGGTTTGGTTTTACTCAATTATTAAGAGGAATAAATATGGAAACTTTGTCTAATATCTAATTACGGAAGTTTTAGTCTAAGAAAACAAAATTAACGGGGTTGTATACTTCCGAAAAATGACTAGGATTTTCGGAAAATTTTAAGGTATAATACAGAGAGACAGCTATCCTTCTCATTTTACACAAGATAGTAGCATATTTTAAACCTTTATTTATCCTCTTATTAATCCAATTTTAATCAAATGATTGATTAATTTAATTAATTTACTACTTTATTAATTGTTTGCAGTTGACGACAAAATGCACTTGGTCGTACTAATTTGGGAATAGGTGCAAAAATGCCCTCAGCGGTCAAGGAATCATTATTCCAATACTACTAAAACTAATATCTAATGTTACATTAATTGATTTCTGCAATGTTAAATTCTCAGTATAAGTAGACTTGAAGTCGATCAGAGTAAAATAATTTTGTTTCCGTGGAAGTTTTAGAAAGTATCTTGGACCTTGAGGAACGCTTGCTGTAGTAAATCTAAAAGAGTTTACCGTACTCTTCTTTTTTGCCATTTGCCTCAGTGAGAACAATGCCGCTAAGTAGGTGCCACCTCTTGCTTTGCATAAAAAGGATACCTAAAAACGGGTATTTTTCTGAGAGATAGCAATATTGGTATAGAAAGTGGAAGATCTGAGTTCATGTTTCCTTCTCTTGACACTCACTCTTCACCAGCTTCGTCATTTTTATTTCATGATTAGCTCGGACATCTCAACACAAAATGCGATCTGCATCTAGACCAGGCAGAGCTATGCCTCATTTAATCATGAATGTGGCTGAACGTAAACAATTTAATTTCGTTAAATTTGAGTTAATAAACGTCACTACAGAAAATATCCGAAAATTTCGATGTTAATTATTATCACCTGCATCATTAATTTTATTTATAGTCTATATGAGCAGCACCCTACGAATCCGTAGCACTCTTGTAAATCACCAATAAAGAAGATAATTTCTACATTTTCTCTATGGGAATGGAAATTGGGAAGATGTACAATTTGAAAAAATAACCTTTCTGTTAGCGAATACGCATTTATAATAACCATCTCCTTCATTATAAAAAACTTCAGCATGGTTTTACAAATATATTATTTTATTTTATCCATATTCAGTATATTTATATGTATTTTAGATCAGATTAGAAGGAATTTGGACCCGTGAGCTGGGTGCATAGGCTAAAATTCAATTTACGGTCTTAAACGCTATAAAAATTGATATTATCAACCAAATACAAATATGTATGAAGGAAAGTATATTGAAAACATTTAGACACATTTCTAAACCAAAGACCGAGCATCTTGCTTGTTGCTCATAAAATAGCCCCATAGCCCATAAAAATAAAATTTTATTACGTGGATTTCCACTAAAACCCGCGCTACAAAAACTAATATCACTGCTGTTTGCTCACGTTGGCCGAGAAAATGCGAGCCTTCAAAAGGAGGAAATAAACAAGGCGGTTAAAAGTAGAACGTGTTTGTAAACTCACTTTTGCCGACATTTTTTTCCGTCATCGCGTTTCCACCGCATGGTGTGTTACGAAGGTCGTTCCTGCTTCCATTTTGATGATGGCTTCTTCTTTTTTCGCCCAACTTTGCCTCCAGGGTTCGTATTATTAGCTCGTGCACGCAGCATGTGGGCAATCATTTTTTTTACTGCTGATAAGGGATGGCGTCCTTTCAGCTGACCGGGGAGCCGATAGTGCCCCTTGTAGTAACGTCCACGTTTCGTTAGGGGACTCCCTGCAGTCAGTCGGATTTCCTGGTTGTTAACAGGGAATATATATCGCGGGGGGCAAAATGAATAGCACGAATTCAATCCCAGCATATTGCGATCTGGGTAACGAGTGGGCTGTTATGAAGAGAAAAATCGTCAACTTTGATGAAATCGTTAAACTGGCTCGCCGTGCTTCCATTTGGCGGGTATTTCCCGGTTAGTATGTATTGCCGCGGTCAATCTTTCATCTAGTCCCGATGTCAATGAAAACCCTCTGATGAATTATTTCGGATTCTGGGATATAAAAGGAGAACTAGTGGATTAAAGTAGCAATGCAGTCGTGGCGCCGCACACAGAAATTATAATTATTAAGCTATGACCAAAGGAAGACTAGAAAAACCTCCTATTTATCCACGCATAAATTTCTTCTAAATTAGGAATAACCTAACGTTTACTGTTGCACTCCATTATTTGTACACTGTAATAGTTTGAAGGTACTTAATACCCATCAACATTCCTCGATTATTTAAAAACTAATCCAATCACAAAATTTGCGTTTTTTATTATTTATCTTAATTAGTGACGTGGAATATCAGCTGTCCTTTTATAATTTTAAAGGAGACCATCAGTGAACTATCCATACTCTTGAAGAAGGAAACCGATAAAATTTCAGCTTCCCCGAAAGAGGCTGGCTAGGGTCTACTCCTATCAATTCTGTGGTTAGTGAATCGCTCGATGGCATTCAAATTATTGGCTCTTTAATGCCTTCAACGAAAAGACCGAAGATTTCCATCATTATGGTCTAAATTCATAGAACCTTCAGAAAATCCATCTATGACAAGTGATGGAATATTGAAGTCATAAAAATGAATCATGCTTTGACCTCTTCCAAATATTTAGATTGGGAAGAATTTAGACCGCAGTCAGTTTCTTCCTTATGGTTGGCCTAGTATTTTAGTGCATTCAGAAGGGGAACTTATAAAGTAATTTGAATAAATTAGAATTAGTGATGTGATTGGTTCATGAAAGCAATCAAATATCAACGTAATTATAAATTTGATAACGATTTATTACAGAGGTTAAAAGAAGAGAAGACAAGTCACTTGGAAAAATGAGTAACTTAACTTTTTCGATAATGGTAAATAATCATATTGGAATGTAAATTAATTGTTCAGTCCTTGTGCTTGTCCTCAGAATTGTCCTTGAAATTTAACCGCAGATTAAATGCTGTTTTTTATTTATGTGCGTCGTTAAAACTTGTAAACATTGTTAAATGAACAATTAATTTAATAACGCAACAAATAATTAACCACGTAACAAAGATTAATTGCAGTTTTAAATAATAAATCGCATTGATATTTAAATGAACCCGTTGCTAAATGCCTGCAACAAAGAGGAAAATGATGGTATGATTGCCCTACGACAATAAATAAATTCAAGTATCAGTAAAGAAAAGATGCGAAAAACGGTGATAAGTCGCTCTTCGGTGGAGTTAGGTACTGAACTGTATTCTCATAGGTAAGAAGTTACATCAAAATATAAATGAAATCCCCTACATTGTAAATTAACTCCCGGTTCACGTCCTCGGTCGAAACGTACTTAATCGATTCGATTCAGACGAACCCGAAATCTGCATGCCTTTGACAAAGAGGAAATGGGACTCACGTGCGGTGTCGTACTTGATCCCGTTCAGCTCCTCGAAGCACGGGAGGATCGCCAGGGTGGCCGCGAGCGTCGTCGGCCAACAAAGGAGCTTGTCCCAGCTCCTGTTGCAGAAAAGGGCATCCTCGACCCTTTCCTCCACTCCATTCTCTCCTTCCCTCCACAGGGTCGGGTAGGGCTCGATCTCGAATTCCACCAGGCATTCGAGTTCCTTGTCGTGGAAATCCGTTCCGATCCCGGGTTCCTCGTGGGACTCCTCAATGGACGCATTGAGTGAATTCAGCGGGAGGGCGACCGGAGGAGGAGGGCCGTGGTGCGAGTGGTCCTTCCGGTGACCTCTGTGCCGATGGTGGGCGAACTTCCCGCTGGCCTGGTGCCTGGCCTTGGGCACATCGCTCTGTCCCACGCACGACTGGGCGAGGACGGCCAAAACCGTGAGGATGGCGATTTGTCGCTTCATCTCACTACAGTTTTAATGGGTGGCTTGATATCTCTATACGGGTCACCCAACGTTCTTGTTCCCTCGAGTCCGGGTAACACTGATCGATTGAATACCGAGCGATCGCTTAAAGAATGAACTTTTTCACTTAGGGTAGGAGATGGCGACGGTGGGCAATTAATAATGAGTTTTCTTCTAAGTTTTTTCAGTTTTTCCCCTTGACTTTGGGTGTTCTAAGGTCACAATTTTTTGCGAAGTGGGTAACTTTCTCAACGCCTCAGTAATTTCCTCTTAAAAAGTTCCTTATGTGTTCGCAACTTCCTCCTTCCAAGTTTTTCTCACTTATTTCAATGATAAATATGAGTGAACTTTAGCTGCTTTTTCAGGTACGTACTAGGGTCGTAGAAGAAAACTTCTCCCATAGATTCCGCCACACTATGTATCATTTTTCAGAGGGAACACTAGACAAACAATGTATATTACAGTTTACTCTTTGTGCGTTGCTAGAACATCGAAAAATCTTACTCTAGGATATTTGTCATTGTTTACTTTTCACATTCATTCTCTACTTGTTTGAGAGCCGCTACAGATAACTTAAAAGTTTTGTCAGTTTACGTTGCACATTAATTTGAGGAATCGTCCCTGCCCTGTGTTCAACTTGAGTAGATTCTCGGCAGCACGAGGATCCTCCTTCTCCTTCATCTTGAGTAAGCACCTGTTGCTTTACTACTGAAGTCTCGTATCTGGAAAAGGAGAAAAGAGATTATATTACCAGTTCTGAGTATTACTACGATATTGCAAGGGGGCATTATTTATAAAAAGTGATCGATCTGAAAATAGAGCACAAAATGGCGATCAAAAGTCACTTGAAACATCAGTGAAATAGATCTTATCCATGCAATTCGTAACCCATCTCAAATACTGAGTTTGGTATTCTTTCTGCGACGTAGGGGAGACTGGGAAGGTTTTCTATTTTTCAAATAATATTTTTCTCTTTTTATTTTTTGCACTTATTTATCCTTTATCAATACTAGTTTCCTTAGTTGGACTAAAAGCTTTATTGTGGTGTATTTTATGAGCTTTAAACTATCATAGTTTCTCATTTAATTGATTGTTTTTTTAGTGATGTCTTCGGCGAAAACCTAATCCGTAACCAGGACAAGTTTGCCCAAGGTAAAGGGAAATGTTTCCATTCCCTTTAAAAAATTAAGGTATCTAAGTTTACTTTGATAAGATTATTCCAAATTCTTATATATGAGGCTCCTATAGTATATTTAATATTAACACCATTATATTGGTTCATATATTTATTCATCAGAGGAAAAATTAGAAAAAGTTATCTACTTTTTCTATTACACGTGTAACTTCCTGCAAATTGTCGTGAGATCAAATAGTTGCTATGGTCCCTCTACTGACATAACAGCTTATGATAAACAATATATAAGCTATAAGCTTTTTGTGAACATTACCCGGTCTACCCTATAATGCGCCAGCTTTCCATATTGACATTCACAGAACGAATACAGACCCAATTTCTGTTTAATAAGCACTTTAAGTTTAATGCATAAAAAAGGTCATCGTAAGAAAATTACTTCAGCTCCAATTTTTTTCAAATACTACTTAATTAAATGTTGTGCTCTGGCAGATTTTCAATAGAAACTAGTTCGAGAGAAAATGTGAACGTGTTCGCTTACAAATTTTCGTAGTTTTTCTCATTCGGATATATAAGTACCTAATTTCCTTAAGGATTCTATTCAGTGAAAGTTTGCCACTAATTTACTACCAAACCTTTTTTTTTTCCTTTCTATTGCTTTAGCGATTTGAATACACAGAAATTCAGGGAATATTATTCAAATCTTTTTAGCGAGTATGAACGTTGAATTATATATCAGCAAAAACGTCTGCTTTCATCTCTCCTGGAACCATTCAACACGAAGTACTCTTGGCGACTTAAGGGAAACTTATTAATGCAGGAAACATTGCGATGCGAATTTCTCGGAGTCCTGATCGGTGAAAACTGGTCTATTCACCTCTGGTCCCAGTTCCGGGTTCCGAAACCTCCATCCTGCCAACGGATAAGCGCCGTATTTCCCTTTCAGAGCGAACCCAAATACACCTCCGGACACCCTCCACGTGGCACATGTTATGCATTCGGTCTCGAATAACAACCTGCATTAACGTTGACGCACGATATCGCCAAACTGCTGGTACGCCACCCCACTCTCCCGCTACGAAGGCGCCGTTCCTTTCTGCGTATCATCCGACCCCACCTAGTAATACCCATCACGTTCAACGACGCCATACGGGAGTCCCACAACTATTCCCGCTCCTCGTCACTCGCAATAACCGACGCAAAGGATGACGATTCCCCCCGCTACGGCTTTGTGTATCTAGCAAGACGCCGTACTTTCATTCGCTCAACCTTGGCGCCGGTTAATTGCGTTTGGGGCTTTTGTAATTTATTTACCCCGCTCGTCCGGGAAAGATCTCTTACCCAAACGTGGGTGCGCGCGTGGGCGCTGTTTTTGATGAGGGAGACGGCGGAAACTTGCTTCATAGTTGCGTCATCTGCAATTTTGACGAGTAGCCGATCTTCCGGGCAAATGAGATTACAAGCACCGGCGAGGGGGGCGTCATTCGGGGATGCCCCCGCGTTCGAACTCGGTGCCTTTGTGTGCAGCGGAAGCGGTAATCGTTCGCGTAATTCTGGCGTGCGCGTGCGGCGGATTATTAGTGCTCTTTAACGGGGAGTCGTTAATCCGCGAATGCTTTTCCCCCTTCCCGTCATCCCCGAGGGCTTCCTCTCGGTGAAGAGTTTTCCGCGCATCGCGTTCGCCATTGTTCGCTGAATTTAACTACTTGCGAATTAATGAATTTCCGCTCGTAATTCCTCGCCTAGGAGTTGTATGTCGCGGAAATTCAAGGCCCGACGAGCTATGAGATTAAAGGAGGATAATTACGGGTCTAATGTAGTCGTGAGGTGTTTGTTCCCGACAGTTATAAACAGCCTATAGTGTCTGGAAAGATTTAGTTCTCAGATGTTTTACTTCCTCCGCTTATGGTAATTAATTTATTTAGTATAAATAAATCTCGAAGTTTTATTTAATTAATTATTCATGCGTTTTACGCATATACTCGAGTATGTGCAGTCCCAAGTATAAGCCGAGTTCCATAATTTTATCACAATAACTTGGAAAACTAATTGACTCGTGTATAACCCTAGAAAGTGAAATGCAGCAGCTGCTTGTAGATTTCAAAGTCAAAATAGATGCCTATAAAATTACAGTAATTGAGGCATACTTTGGCTAATAGGAAAACTAAGAAAAATACATATTAACTGAGCAAGCGAGAAATTTTGCAAGCCAATTTCCTGCAACTCCAGAATCTTCCCACTAGAAAACAAGTAATCGAGGCTCTCACTCGAGCATAGACCGAGGGTGGCTTTGTCAGCATAAGTAATGTACTGAAAAACATGACTTATATACGAATATATAAGGTAATTAAATTTAATCAGGCCTTTGATCTACTCAAAAATAATAATTTTGATCAAGATATTATTAATTATTCAAACGAATATATTTGTATGGGTTACTAGGTGATTAAGGTTTTTTTAACGTTATGCAAAAACTCGAAGCCTATCAATTTATTCGAACAGAATTCTGAATTTTATTGACCCACTTTCCAAGTGCTGTTTCCTCATAATGCAATTCTTGCTATCAGCCACATGTTTGTTAGCTTTTAACAAGACTATTTCAACTGGATTTATTTGTTTGCTTAGAACGAAAGAGCCTCGGTACCCGGATAGTGTTTCCAGACTAGAAAAATATCGGAACGTGAATCTCGGAACTTTTAAATATGTACATGAAATAAGTGATTTCGATACGAAATGAATTTGAGAAATACATTTAAAAGGAATGAAAAAGACGCATGAACTCAAAAATATCAACAGGACGACAGCAATCGTTTTCCTCTCTCTTACAAAAATAGCTTTGCATACATAGTAATTACTCTAGTTCAATCGGAAAATTTCCTAAGAAATATCGGATACAACGCAACAAAAGTTGTTAAATGGTGGTCAAAGGTTTCTATTACCCAATTAACTGATTTATTACCGTTCTGTTTTTAAACTGATATAAGATCCCAAATCTCTCAAACGATTTAGTCCTCATCCAAAGGTGGTGCGAAAAATAGGAATTAGATATTAACTTAGGTAAATACTCCGTAGTTAATTTCTTTTAAAAGAAAAAATTGCGTCCAAATCACCCGTACAAAATTAATGGAATTAATATAAAAGTAGTTGATTCAGTTGAATATCTAGGGATCAACATGACTAATAACTTAAATTGGAGCACACATATTCGAAAAATCTGCGGCAAAGCAAGTAAAAGGCTTGGCTTTGTAAAGCGTATTATCGGTAAATGCGATGAAAAGGTGAGAGAGCGATGTTATTTTACCTTGGTCAGACCCCTTCTGGAATATGCGGCAAGTGTATGGGACCCGGCGGATGAAACGTGTACTCGCAAACTCGAGAAAGTGCAGCGTAAAGCGGTTCGTTTTGTTAAGAAATGCTACGATAAAAAACCAAGCGTAATAAAAATGCTCTCAGACGTAGGTTAGGAATCCTTGAAAGAAAGAAGATTAGAAGCTAGGCTGCGATTGCTTAATAAATTCAGGAAAACTACATTTTCGGAAGATACAATCGGTATCATGCAACCCCCCTGCTAATTCGGTTGATCTGATAAAGGACGTAAGTTAAGAAAAATAGATGCTAGATAAAACGAATCGTTTTAAAAATTCATTCTTTCCGCGAACGATACGTGACAATAACCAAATAAGGAAGTATTTTAGATTCAACTGGTGTTTACAACCCCTGCCACACGCCGAAAGGCGGCTTGTAGGGTATTAATGTAAATGTAGAAATGATTTTTAAGATTAAATATGGAAATATATTGAATGACGTGTATTTTTGATGAGGGTAAGATGATGACAGGGGATTCTTAGGACAATTTGCCGATGCCATGGGAATATTATGAAGCAATGTTGCAGAATTTCAAGAGAAAGGAATTATTTTCCACCAACTTATTTTTGAAATTTCAGACTGAATAGAATTTTAGAAATAACAGATACTTCTTCGCTGCGCACAGAAAACGGAAGCAACAAATTCATTTGTAAAATATTTGCAAAACAAAAATACAAATGATAAAATTGAACTTATGTATATGAAAGTGCGTCTTGGCTATGCCAATTTATGATGGGAAGGACAATGATATTCCCATAGCAACAGCGGAAAGATAAAAACTAGTACGGAGTTTCCGCGGTTTAACTTTCATCCACTGCATCAAATAGTGCAAGTCCAAAATCAGTTCACAAGTTAGACGTGGTTCTAATGTCTTAAGTGAGGCCATTTACTATCACCAGAGTTAGATACAGTAATGATTCTCGACTAAATAAAAATCGGAGAAATTATGAAAAGAACAAGCAGGTATAACGACATGGATTTTCTATAAATAGTGATAAATTTTAAAGGAAACTATTCCCACTGATGTATGTATAATCCTCTCTAGTAACAACGATGAAGAATTTGCATAGCGTAATTCATACTGGGAAGATCTATATGCAAAGCAAGTGGAGAAGTATGAAGAGAGAAAGATAACACTGAAAACATTCAGGGATATCCTTTATCTTGAGAAAATAGTAAGCAGTGCTCGAGTTGGAAGATTCTTAATATAACTGTGAAGTTATCTCATGCGGAAACGCTCTGGGCTATCTTAAAACACGACTGAGATATTATGCCCGGAAATTCTTCATGCATTAAAAGTTGGATTAAAGTAGATCCTTAAACCTTTCTTGAGATCTTATGGGATAGCTTTGGATGAAAAGTAACTTGCAAACTCTTTCTTGGTAAGTGAGGGGCTATCCGAGGAAAATAAATTGATATTTTAAGGACTTTGAGCACAAAGATATTTGAAAATGTAGTTTGTACTACTTCAAGGTGTTCCTTCAAGTACACTTATCTTCGCGTGCAATCACAACCGACCTGTAATTACCAATAGGCAGAGTTTAGCTTCAAAGACATCTCTTATAAAAATATCTTTTTAGGGTAATTCTCGTCAATCATATCCAAATCATATACTACATTTTTAGAATGAAAGCTATCCGCGTCATTTCAATGTAAAAGTAAAAACTAAGTCGGAAAATATACAAAAAATAGTCAGGGATAAAGGCAGAATGTATCAATGAAAATATATCGAGTACTGCAGAATTTCAATAAGAATTGAGGAAACATTCCTCTTTCTGCAAATAGGGATAAAATAATGAAACACGCTCTAGGCCATATAATAAAATATATAAAAACATAATGTTTGCAAAGAATTGCAAAGAATAAATCGATGAACTTCAAATGATTAAGTAGGTATTTCTATCATTAATAACAAATTTAGAGATGTTTACATTAAAATACAATTTGGAGAATATATACAAATTTATACATGCTTACAATACATTTTTATTTTCTTAAATCTAAGTTTCTTCGATAAAATAATAAGATCATTATGAAGTTACAATGTAAATATTATTTAATATTACTTATTAATGAGTTTTCACATTAAATTTGTAAGATGTCATCAAAGGTTTCACTAATGTTATTGTATTAATTTTTCTTTGAGTAAACTCAGCACCCTCAAGGGAAGACAAATTCATTTAAAAAGTTGAAGGACAGGAAATTAAAATAGCTCTCTGAAAGCAATTACGGTCTACATTGATAGAAAGCATCCGTTGTACAAAAAACACCACTCGTTTATCTAGAAATAACGATGTTATCTTTCAAAAGACCTATTTCATAATATGGAGACAGCAATTTCCGAAGATTGAATTGCTTTCAGTCAAACTAATTTTTCCATCGGCGGCCACCGAGAAAAAGCAACCTCTTACATTCGAATTCAATTAATACAGTCCGATCGAATTTTCATTCATTTAAGGCAATTTCCTTTTTCTGTTCCGTTGACACCCGATTGTCATTCCTTTTTAAGCTTTGCCTACTCCAAACACCAAAGGTATCCTCCAGCTTATCTTATCTTTGAGCTTAAGGATAAAGAAGAGAGATTTCTTTGGAATCTTATTCCCATAAAACCGAGGGGGAGTGAAAGGTAAGAAAAAACATAACGCCTTTCTCAGAACGTTTCAATTTCCTAATTAAACTCCTTCCAGCTCGCTTTCCATCTTCACCCCCACCGTATTCTCCTCAAAAATAATCCTTTCCTTTCCTTGGAGCGAGGTTGAAACACAAGGCCATCTCGGCCCTCCTTCCACGCGAATTAATAGCGAGGCTTCTGAGGTAAATGCAAGGAGATGAAGTAGGATTGTGCGGGAAGAGAGAGGCTATTGGAAGGAGTGGTTCCTGCGGAGTTGGCGGCCAATTCTTGGTAAGGCAAAAAAACAAACAAAGCGCTCCGGAATGGAATAAGGGGATAAGGGAGAAGAGGGGAAACATGGAAAGTTTGCTGACTGCTGGAGAGAAAGATCGGAGAGGAGAAAATTGGTACGGGGAGGTGGGATGCTGAAAGAATTCTTAAAGGGCTGTTATGGTTTGGTGGATGTCTACTTTCAGCAAAACTAACAGAAGAATAGGAGGATTGCTTTTTTGAAATGACTAATAGATAGAGAGAGAGTACATGATATAGCAAAACAGTAATGTATTTAGAACCAAAAGGATGTATTTCAGTTAAAGTAATTTAAAAGATAATAACGATTTACAAGCGTTGCTTAAGACTCAGATGATCTTACCGTACTTAACCCTCGACAGACTACGGATGCCATATGGCATCATCCGACACCTACTATTATTTCATTTTGTATCACAGAATAGGAGAGCTCGATGACAATGTTACAATTTTGTATTTGTTTGGCTGGTTTTATAAATATGTTTGGCATAATATTTTATGGGTATTGTTTTCAGACAATCACACAGCAAAATACGTGAGAAGTTTAAAATAATTTCAACAAATGATTCCGGCGTTGGAGGGTCAAAAGCAGCTCTAGTAAGGCTTTGCTTGTTGCTCTAATATATTTTCTATTCTCTCAAATGTCTCGTAATATTAGAGATGTATAAAAGCTTTGTGAACTGAAAATTATCTCCCATAAGTTTGTTTGCATGTATATATAGAAGATAACACTCATTATATGTATTTTAAATAAGCTCCCGGATAGCCAAATGGGCAATCAAACTGTCCAGGGTCCGATTCCTGGGGGAAACCTACATTTATCTCTGCTCGAACAGCAATTAAGTTGTCCAATCATACATAAGATATACCAAATATTTAAAATATCGTTAAAACTTTAAAAAGCTCTTAGTGCATATTAAAAATGTTCAAAAAAATAGAAACTAAAAATTTTGGTAAAATTAAGTATTGAAAATGTCTACAAATAGCAGTGCAGGCAATTCCTCTATTAATTTGCAAAGATTACAAACAGATTTTGTTAGAAAGTTCTGAATTTACCATGTGGATAGAGGAAATGATTATGTTCCTACTCACCCAACTAAGGGTAAAAAAACTTATTATATCAAACAAAAGACTGTATCTGTAAAAGCAGTAATTACTAAAATATAATAATTGTAAGAATTCAAATCTATTCAAAAGACGTTGAGGAAATCAATAGTTATATATACATATGTACTTATATTTACAGAGGTTAATGTTAGGATCGTGATACACAAATATACTTTCGTATAGAAACACAAATCAACTTTTGTAGAAAATACATTTAAATTAAGCTTCTGCAAATGATAATGAAAAATAGTATTCCCTCATGCATTCAACACGTTTAAAATTTGGAAATAATTTAGTTGCGATATTCGAAAGAGAATTTCCAAAATAAAATAAATTTGAAAATTTTTTCTGCGTCGAGCTATTCCTCGAATTTTGAAGTCATTAATTCTTTCACCGTGCCGCATGATTATCTGAGCTTTTAATTAATGTTTCCATAACTGAAAATCATCAGAGTCCCTCATTACTCTCACCTTCAGCAGAAGAAAAAGTTGTTCCTCAAAGTTTTTGTCATTATATTCCAACGCGAAAGATATAAAAGTAGAAAATATGTATGTTACTCGTACGTGAATTTTTGCGTTAATTTAACAAATGTGAGGTCTTTTTATATTGAATATTCATGAATAATTCCAAATGGTCCCCTTGCATATAGTAATTAGATTTACCTATTTTTGTGAAAATATTGGATTTACTCTACTGGAAATTCATATTTTCCACAGAATAACACATTTCATTTCGCCAATTAACTTCACTTTAATTTATATAACTACAGGATTAGAGCTAGCCATTAGTATGCTACCACTGATCTTTTTCTCTTGCAGTCTATAAAATATAGGTTACCAACTTATTTGTTTTCCACGACCTAGCAACAAGCTAACTATTCCATAACGATCGAGTTTAACCAATTACTTTTTGGATTAAAGTTTATGGGCATGAAGAAAAATCTCTCTCATAATCAAAGTGCATACATAAAATCTAAAAAGACAATTAAAAATTAAACCTAAATATTACCTTTCACCTTGATAACACATTCATGCAAAACTAAAGTAACTGACGAAATTCAGTCGACCGATTTTACTTCACTAAATGAAAAGTCGAATGGGCATTTTGCCTTGAAATTAAGTATTGTAACAACCAATATTATCTTTGTAATTGTATGCTACTTACATAGGAATCATTCTGGCCTGTGGTTACTCTTTAAGTCAATTTCAAATAAACTGAGGATGAATGAAATAATTCCTGGTATTTCTTTAGAGAGAAATTATGAAAAACTCAGATGAATTGTACGCACGAAAAAGAGGAAAGGAAAAATAATGATAAGAAAAATATTCGTTCGCTCTTAAAATTAGAAAAAATTAATTCAAAAATAATGAATTTTAAATTGGTAAGCTCTTATATTTAGTACCTCGAGATTAGTACGCAATGATACGTTGTATTTTGTTGAGATTATGACATGGGCTCTAATTTCATTATGAATTTGCAAGCAACCATAACCTTCACATGTATACATACATTTTATGAGATGGATAAATATCTCAACGATGGAATACTTGACAGTAGAGTGAATAAGATTGATCTCTAATTTCTACTATTTGGACAAGATAGAGCCCAGTAATTCTCACATTTTATTCTCAGGCATATAAAATTACCCAGAGAGTACCATAAGTCATTGTATTAACATTCCTTACTTACTTTCGTTCGTAATTTTTGGAAGATAAACAAAAAATGTGTAAACTAATATTTGAACATGAAGGCCTTTGGTTGTTATACCTGAAACTCTCGTGATGTAGCTTAAACATTCTGAAAGTTTAACGTTGCCTCTTGTATTAGCACGCAATTTGGCAGTCATACAAGTTACGGTAGAGTTTAAATGCTCGAAAAGCCTTAGTTGCAGGTGGCCATGTGGCAAATCCACTACCCGCCTTCTGAGAAATCAACAAGAGGTTTGAAATTTCCGCAACTCCGCCTGCCAGCCTCCCTTGGTTTACTCAACACGCATTTCGACAGCTAACTTGCCATATGAGTAGAAAGCTGAGGAAGTAAAGGATAAGCCAATATTTGTTTTTAAGTAGAGGTGCTGAAGAATGGAATATGTTGCCTGAGGTCTTCAAACTCCTTACCGAAAACACAAATTTGAGTTTTAGTGCTTTATTGCAAAAGAGTGATTCGATTGGGAGAATTGTAAATTGCAAGTGCATTAATGGACAATAGGACAAAATGACATGTGGCATAGCAAATAAACGACTAAAAGTGACTATTTTATAAGTAACTGTATTTAAGAGATATCTGGGGTGTGTATATGTATGTATTTTAGAGTGAGTGCCAGCAGGATGTTGTATTTGTGGCGATAATCCGCGCATCGCCACTACACTTGCCGAGCTATTTGTTTACTTTTGTTGTGTTGAAGTTGTGGCAACGGATAAACATTCATTGTTGAACAGAGAGAACGAGCAGCCATGTTTATTAAAATTTACGCACCAGTAATTCATGATTTTCTGTGAATTTAATTCGTTTTGCGCGAATGAATCCGCCATTTCCTGTATAGTCGAGAGTGTTTATAATAAATATTATCAATAACAAAAGTCTTGATTATACATTTATTAAGGCTTGCGTATTTTTTGTGTATGTTCCAATGCTGTGTAAATACAGTGACGTATTGACGATTGACGCCTGAGACTGTGAATTTTAATCTAGAATTGTAAATCAGTAAGGGGCTTTCTAGTGCAAGCGATTCTGGAGTGTATTTATGCTGAAAATGTTGTCAGAAAATTTATTTGACTGTAGCTGCAACCTGATAGCAGTCAAAATTCTGTATATATATATAATAGTAAACAAATAAAAATTTAGAGTTTAAAGTAATGCTGTAGTGCAAATATCACCATGTGCCAAATTCAATTTTTCTGAGGAAATGGGAAATGAAGTTTTGACGCAGCAAAGGATACAACGACTATATTTCCACTTTCGCCTAACATTTCAACATCTATTATGATATCGAACGTCGAAGGAAAGGAGGAAAAATTGAAAGGGCAGCAAACATGAAAACCCTCTGAAGAAATACGAGCATCGCGGGGAAGAGTGGATGGAAAAGATATACAAAAATCCTCTCCCCGCTCATTTTTCCGAATGCCAGATCGACGTTTTTACGAAGAGTCTCAGGGTGCATCGACGTGGAAAAGGTGGAATGGCGTCGGGGCGGAAAGGAGGGTAAACACCATCTAAAGTTGCACCTTGACTTTTAGAGGAATTGTGCTCGCACGTCTTGGGATCGACCTCTTGAACAATCTCACGTTTCCGAGTTTACGACTCCAGTTTAGTAAGAACCACTTGCGACGTAAAATTTTTCCTCACGCAAATAATGCACGTCCTACATCTTTTTTCCTCGCAAGGTCTGAAAGGAGTGCTCTATGCCTTTCGATTGCGATCTCTAGGTTCTAAACTATGTCTTTTCAGGTAAATGTTTCCTTTTCCACCAGATACATGTGCTTAGAATCATTATTTTAGTTTCCCATAAAGTTAAAACTGGACAATGAGATCATTTCTGTTTCAAAGAGACATTTCTATAGATTAAATTCATGAAATGTTTGAAAGAATTACCTTACAATTACAGTATATTTTCGCATATAAGACGACTTTCCGGTAAGACGAGGTATGAATTTTTGTTAAAGTTTGAACGCTTTGGCATGTATTTATCCAGCAAGATGATTCCCAAACAATCAACGGCCTTTGAATAAAGTTTAGATCAGTGATCAACTGGATTGTAATCATGTATAGCTTATATGAAATTATGTCCTATTCGTGATTTTTCAAATTAACAAGTTTTATTTTCTTACATCTGGAAACGTTGCCTTCCGATTGCTGTAAACATTTGCACGGATTATTTTTGAATCTGTCCTGTAAGAAGACCCGGGAATTTGAAAGTTCTTTTTAAGATCCATTTATCATCTTACCTGCGGAAATATGCGGTAACTTCTGAAAGTACTATCAAGTAATTACTCATTGCCAGTAGATTTACACCTTCCAAGTTCGACGGGATTAAGCGACCCATACTAGGTAGATCTCGATCATGTCATAAAGGAAGCCGTCTCTTGCAAATTAAATTTCGAATATTTTTATATTGCCCATGATAAATTCCATAATAAAGTGTAGAGTATAAATATCGGTATGGGTACATTTTGTTGTATTTCACAATGCTATCAATCTGTATTTTTCCATGCTTGCTTCATGGTTCAATTTAATAACTTCACCAAAAGCTAATTTGAAACAAGGCTGGTAATGAATAAGAGGAGGGAGAAAATCTTCAATAGCTGTCTTTGCCGGAATGCCTCGTCTCATTTACAGGTATTCTGAGAAAACGGGTGCTCTTAAAAAGTTTGAGGTCCTTTCTTGTTTTCTCAGAAATACAGGTGAATGAGACGAGGAATGCCGACAAAGACGGCTATTAGAGATTTTAAACCCTCTTTCACATAATATTTTTTATCTTCACCCTTAAATGGATCAATGGCAATGTAATTTAAGTTAAATCTTCGTTTTTATTACCTCCAGAGCTCATCATTCTGAGAGATTTAATACTCTCAGGCGTGACTCGTTTGGAAATCCGTATATTCTACTTAAGGAGTCTAATATATGTGAGATTTCGATCCGAAAATTTTTATTCAACTACCGAAGACGTGAAGAGCTTGCTAAGAAACGAAAACTAGACTGTTGAAATACTATGAGATTTTATTTAATCAATTTCATTCTTGGATCTCCGTGAGAAATTCTAGCACCTCCTATGCAGCGGAAGTAGTCTCAAGAAAAACGGTTAAATAAGAATACGAGATTGTCTTCTTTCGAAAGAGGAACTTGGGGAAGTTTTCATAAGGTGCATTCCGCGACCTAATTTCCTTCCTCAAGAATCTTATATTCTTTTCCACGTCGTCTGGAACCTGGACGATCTCTTGGAGGTGATTTCTATTCAGATCCTCCGCTTTAATCCGTTTCTCATCTGGTAGGCACACGCCCGGAATCGAAAATAGACCCATCAGGTGAATTTCGGCGCCGTTTATACCCTACATTTCCTGGGGTTTCTCATTCAGTCGGCACCAAGCCTTGCGAAATAGTCCTGCCGGTGAATGAATCCATCAAAGAGAAGCTTTTATAAAGAGGGTTTCCTTCTGTTGGCTTTGTTGAGCATATATTGACAGCAATTCAAGGGTGAGGGATGTATTTAAATCTGACGAAAAATGTATCTTGTCCGCAAATACCTATTGGTATGGAAAGATATCTATAAACGTAAAACCGAGTTAATGGTTAGAAGCAAAAATAGATACCATGTATTTGTCGCGTTTGATAAAGCAAAATAATTAACCGAGTCAAAAAGAGGGAAAGGGGAATGATATGAATGATTATAGCACCTAATTTGTGAATGGTGAGCTGAGTTGTGAACAAAATTCCTCTATGGTAACCTGAAGAGAATAGATGAGATAAGAAAAGAAAAATGATTCATTCGTTCATAACCAAGAAAATGTAAGAAGTGAATCAAAGAAGTGGAAATACATCAAATGATTGAACATAACACAGGTTTTAATTAAAAACCGAAATTATTGCAGTAAAAAATTATAAGTCTCAGAGGCCTCGAAAATAGGTCAGAACTAAAAAAAGACCTACAAAGAGGAAAAATACCAAGGCAATCTCAAAAAAGATGGCTGTAGAGTACAATAATTTTATAAGTGGTACATACTTGACTAGAGTTGAATATCCAAGAATTCCATAGAATCAAATCCCGTCGAATTAAAGGAAGATTAATAAACGATAAATGGTAAATGCCAGTTTTAATGTCTTATCGGATGCCAGAGAAATGAAATTAATGATTAAAAAGAAATACATAAGCTATTTTTATTGATATAACAAGATACATCAGAGCGTGAGAATGGAACTATGGACAAATTATTTCAACAGCTGATTCGTTAATGAAATGTTCAAGCTAAAGATGAAACTAAAGTAACTCAGTAGCATCCAGGATCACATATAATTTCCAATTTAAACAGTACACAATCACAGAATCAAGTATTTTTTCAAATAACACTGCATAGGGATAATCCATGCTCTTTTATCATATTCCATATATACCTGCCTCTTAAAAAACGTTATGCATTTAAGAGCATCATTCGGCTTTCAGGGCTTAGTGATGGACTATCTCCAAGGCGTAAAATGCGGTTTACTCCCCTTGTGACCTACTTTCAGAGAGAATGCGGGAGCAAACTTAAGAAGTCTCCCCTCAACTTCAGTTTATGTGCTCCTCTGAAATACTCGGAAACCATCGGCTCTTCTTATCTAGAACTATTGAGAATCTTTTATTTTCGGAATGACTTCTGACTCATGATATTTCTTGCTAAAATTATAGACATTAACTTTAATACAAACCTAAATTTTAAGTATGTTACTTAAAATCCATTGCTAAATAGATTACAATATCTGAAGAAAGCTATCAAGCTAGAAGTAGTCACTTTGAAATGAAAATATTTATAAGTTTTAATTCTCAATAATTGGATCTTCAGGAATTATAATGTACGGAGGAATCAATGTAAAAACAAAAATTTAACACCTATTTAAAATGTTAAATTGATAAATCCTCAAAATATGGGGAAAATCAACAGTTATTTGTGGATCCTATGAAACATATCATATTAATTAAAATTGCCATATAGACTCTTTTATGCAGCCTTATTACTGTTATTAGATTGAAAAATCTGATGTAGCCAGCTCATGTCTTTCTTCATATATAAGATGTAAATATTTATTGACGACAGTGTTTTCGATCTCTAGATTCAATCTAAACTTGGAAGATATACACAAATACATTTTTTTGTAATTTTTGTAGATAACTATATACCTAAATATCAGATTAATGGAGGAATTTTGTAAAAACGGAAACGAGCTACGAAAAATAAAGCTCGACTTCCGGTTAACCGATTTACTCCAAAAAATAATCAACTCTAACGACACCAACCAAAGTGCTATATATGAAATTTGGCGTTGATACGAATAATATTGTTTAAGTTAGAGCGCCCACAAAGTAAATTGTCAGCAACTTCTGGTTTATCAGTACTTCGCGAACAACGCCTAAACAATCAGTGATAAAAATATATATTTTATACAAAAGTTATAGTAAATTACATTTTCTAAAACTTTTATAAAAAAGTAATATACCTTAATATCATATTCATGGAGATATGTTGCCAAAACGGAAATTTGCTTCGAAGAATAAAGCTCAACTTCCAGTTTATCGATTTACTCCAAAAACTAATCAACTCTGACAACACACACCACAGTGCTATATATGAAGTTTGGTATTGATACGATTAATAGTTTTTATGTTAGAGCGCCCACAAGCACACACACACACACACACACACAAACATACATCATTCCGAAAATGGTTAAAACGTGTTCTAGGGATCCTAAAACATGTATTTCCGTTGAAATCTCGAAGTCTTTCTCTATACTACGTATATGGAGAAAGTAAAAAATCTTCCAACAGTATGTTTTTACCAAAATCGTTTCCTTTCCATTTCAACGACATTCTTTCGTATCTTATCTGACATAAACAACGTATGTATCTTTTTCAGTTTTCTATAAGAAAATCAGCAATTTCTCATTAATTTACAACCATCATTTTTGAAGAATTTTGGGTACTTCTGATTAGGCTAAAATCAACAATCGTAGCCAGTAAATAAGTTGATATGACCGAAAAATGTAATTTAAAAATCTTTAATATACAGTAGTTGGCTACAACAAACAAAATTTTGTTCTTATTAGATAATGCGTTGCAATAGCTAACTTATGTGTGAATGATAATTCAGTCCTAAATGAATAAAATAAGAGCTACCACCACATATCAATGATACGATGCTAAAGAAGCGAAATCTTGGAAGCGAAAGGTTTTATGCTCTTAAAACTATAAGTTTTTTTAATTACTCTAGATTTAATTTAAAGAATGTTTGTTGGTCTCGTACGTAGGAGCCAAAGAGCTAAATATAACCCAGTTGCGATATCTACCAGATCTTAGACAAGCATGACTTGCTGCAAGGTGCAACAAAAACATTGGTAAGGTTTGTTTTCTGCGAACATAAGTGAAGGATCAATTTTAGCTTTCTGCCTAGCTGAGCATAAGGTTAAATTTAAAGAACGTCCATCCTTTCAATAACAAACAACTAATGGAAAGAAAATAAACTCCAATTCGAGAAAACTAGATCGTAACTTTATTCGATCATTTACCACACAATTACTTTATTCGTGGAATTTCCGATACCCAATTCCAAAAAAAGGTATACTCTGCTCTACTCTGCTTTCCTGCCTCATCATTTCCTTATCGTTTCTGTAATTCCATTTGATTGTTTGCCTCGGATACGGATGCTCATTAAATTGCCTCTAATTACTTACTCCTTCCTCGTTCGCCCATCCCTCCACCCAAACCTCGTTTTCTCCGAACGCAGTCATACGGCAACCTGTTGCCACTCTCCACGTACTTTCAAAGAATTCTGAGAAGAGAGTTTGAGTGCTTCGAAAACATGGCAAAGCGACATAGAAACTGTCTACTACAAAAACCGCCTTTTTTACATCACGCATACTGCATCAACACATAACATGATGTACCAGGCATATTAAAACGATAAAATTTATATAGTTATAGAATTATTCCCTAATGTTTAGGAAGTAGAGATATGCTACTGTTCGAGTAATTGTGCAGAGAAAGGCTTAATGCTATTGTTTTCCAGCAGTCGCCAGTCAGCAGATACTAAACTGAATTAGATTTAGCTAAAATTAATTGTTTCTTCAATCTGATTCGAATACGGATTGAAATGTACCAAGAAAGCTAGGAAGCTTGAAGCGGTGTTACTTTTAAATTAATGAAAATTTCTGTTTTATCATCATAATTATATATACTCACTTTTTATTTTTCCGGAGAAATGCATATTATGAAAATAACGTAAAAATATAACAGTTCGAGTTAATAATTTAAGGTTTAGGAAGCTTGGGTTTGCCAACTTTCAATTAATTATGCTTAGATAGGTAAAATTTAATTGTTTGTCAGCAGCTGTTATTCAACAAATTCTGTACCAAATTTTCACACGAAATATTTTTCCATACTTCAAAAACAATCTATCATTTACGTTAGCGTAGCGTAAATCGACAGAAAAAAATCGTTTTAAAATTGCAGAAATTATACGAACATTTATTCGGAACTTTTAGGAGGAAACCCAAAGAAAGCTAATCTTAAGAATTAGTTATAGCCTAAGAACCACACTGAAATGTTTAGCACAGAAAACTTAGGTTAACAGTTCAAATATATCCCACAACATAAGAGCAACTGAGAAAGATGCACTTGGTACTGCAACCGTATACTCCACCCTCTCAAAAATACTGTCAACTGATTTATAATCTGAAAGCATACATCAATTTAAACCCAAAGTCGCCCTAAGGTGGATATAAAATCACAGCCAACGTACCTATAAGTACCATATTTTTAACAATATCTGACTCTTATTAGGGGGCACAATTTTCTTCACTGCTATTACTTGGTTAGACGTAGTGTTTTCAAATGCACTCCTAGTAACTTCTTATTTCTATTCTTGCTGTTTACTGCCATACTTTTCTATGAGTAACTGTCTGAAACACATAATAAAGGGAAAAATATTTCTATGCGAGGGAATGGAATATTTCTTTTTTTTACACTCTGAGATGATTTCCGAGAAGGGAGTGTATCTAAGCTGCGGGCATCGCGTGAACGCACGACCTCCTGACTTATTTTTAACTTGTCGAGAGAGTCGAGGAAGCCACTTGCGTGACAAACTGAAATCATTCACTTATTGGGATTGGACACATTCGAAGTGGGTATCATAAGATATTCAAATTTAGTGAGATTACAGCGATACCTCGTAGGAACCGATTTTCATTACCTAAACAAGAAAATAAATCAGAGAGAAACTCTTGTATTCAAGGAAAGAATCTTCCAAAGGAAAGAAACACACCTCTAAATCAGTTTTGAATGTGGAATATCGGCAACCATGGACTATTTAATTTCATGCTATAATATTGTATGTCATACGCTTATACATAAGTTTCGGTCAAGATATTTAAAGTAATTTGGATTTGAATAAGGAAGCAGTAAATAAAATCAATTCGTTCATCACTAAAATTCGAGCAAAAATTCTAATTCTAATAATATTTTCTTACAACGACACCTACCAATGACGAAATACCATATTCAATATATTTATCAAGAAATAATTTTTGGCACACCTGCCACTAATTTTTACATTGCAATTAGTCGATCATGATCTACCGGCCTTATTAAAAATATTTCTGTACTTAAATAATTATTATAGTTGATCAAAGAAATGTAATTAAAGAAACTGAAAAGACTGCATCGTCTTAGTTTTAAGCAAAAGAAGAATCATCTACCTTCAAATTCACACAATTAATGAGAGAGATCATAAAATATAATCCTTTGCCTGGTGGAAGTAAAATTTCCTCTCAAAAACTGATGTCTATTATCAATGTTAGTTTAACGATGTTTTCCGAAAATTAATGTTAAGGGTATTGATACAAAAGATACGGCCAACCGGGTGACCATTCGATACTTAAAAGTTGGCAATTCGATAGCTTACGGCTCAAATTTACATATACATCTTCGTGATATTGCTCACTAGGAATGCTGTAGTGAGAGCAATTATTTTCGTTAATGAATTGAAAAATTTAAATTTCTCAGTTTAAATTCTATACTGGTAGCCATGGCGCTGCTCCACATTTAAATGTTTATTACCGCCCAGAAATGAATAAAATTAGAGGTTTTTATGATAGTAATCGTCACGTTGACTGATAATGATCGATTCTCTTATCAGGTTTCATCATACAATTTTCAATTAACAGATTTTCTTACACTGATGGGATGTAGAGATGATGACATCTAACGCATCAACTAAATCATTAAGTTAAGTTTTAAAATCAAGTAGTTTCATACAAGAATTGAGAGAATCGAATGTTTATTGATTCTAAAAGAAAAATGAAATGGAAATAATTGAAATAAGCGTAAAATAGTTTTTGTCAAAATGTCATAACAACATAAATTTTATCTTCATGACCTTTATAGGAGCAATGCATCTTGTGATTCGGAAGAAAGAACAGAATTCAATGGGAACATTTACTTTAAGGTTCCATTAATGATTCAGCGGAAAGAGTTTTCTCGTAATATATGGAGGTATTAGGAAGATTGAGATCAACACGTTAAGGAGTGAAGGCTCAATAGAGAGTGAAAGATAAATGGCTGATCCAACGTTGGGAGTTAGATCACTTGACGTTATCGCGTAGAGGTGCCAAGAAAGGGCAAGGAAAGATAGGTGATCGAGCTAAAGTACCTTGCTTTACAGAATGGTCATTTAGAAGGATACCTAGTTACTTGAAAAGACATTAAATGTTTTCCGCATGCTGATGTATCGAGTGTAAAGGGAATGAGGGAAAAGGTTAAGTATCAGTTGGTAGTCAATAGTTGTAAATGTAATGAAATCCAGTAAATACTATGAAATTTTAATAATATGATTTATCATGCAATTTAACACATTTGAACTTTGTATTTACAAATTTACTCAGTTTTGGATTTGTGATGATTTATGCATAAGATAAATATAATATGTATGAGTATGATAAATGTATTGGAGATAATTTATGTATAATCATATGGGTGATTTATGACGTACGTATTGCCGTAAAATGTTAAGACAAATGAATTAAAAACAATTTACGGTAATTTTTAAATTAACCAACAAATACATGCGAATGAAAAGTTGTAGCAGGGAAAGTATTGCGAGAAAATCTTTTTCATAGTTAATGAATTTAACAATTTAATTTTACTCTTGACCAAGCAGATATTCTATCACAGGAGCTCGCAATATAATGAAGACCTTCTGCTCATTCACCTAAAAACTCAATATGGTAGAATGCCTTCATCCATATAATTCGCGCCGCGATATTCGTTTTAGGTTCTGATATTCATCACTGCCATCCTTTCCTGTAGTTCAACCTCCTATAAGTATAATTTTACCCGTTGAAAGGTATACTCTAAGGGCGGACGTCCGATCAAGACCATTGTAGGCCATTTCTGGTCTCATTACTGTGGAAACTCAACATTCCGTGGCAGGATCCTACATTAGACCCTCATCGATCGACTTAAGGCAATGCTATCGGAAATTGGTGCACAGCCCTAAGGGATCACTTCTTCCATTATCCCGAAATGAGCACGGAAACAAAATTTGAAATGGTAGAATTACCCTTTTCTGTAAATACTGACCTTTAATAATGTATCACTGAGGTTCTATGAACATACATAAAATTCCTAAATCAAACTGGAATACAAAAAATTAGATGAATGCGAACATTTGAAATTTCTTACGCATCACTTCTCTAAAATTTCAATTACAAAGGCCAGTAATTGATCCTAAATAACATCGGTTGATCCAAGGGGGCAATCTCCTCAGATTTCTTTATCTCCGTGTGATTTTGTAATAACAGCATTTTGCCTAAGTTACGACCAGGATAGTGATTGAATATCCGATAGTGAAATCTCTCTACGATCAGTATACTTCTAATTCTATTATAAGGACCAAATAAACTTTAAAAAATTATTAACATTGGAAATGAATTCATGAGAAAATTGTCTTGAATAGCCCGCACTGTACGGCAAATATCGACACAAGTGAAAGATAGAATTCTATATCCAACTCTGCTTGATACTAAATCCTTCTAATCATTCAACCTTTCAAAAAATGTAGAAATTATTCAGTATCATAGGCGAGTAAAAATTATGCAGGAACTTGTGCTTAGCATACCATTTACACACTAAAAACGTGTTAAAATTTCTTTCGGATTACGTTTGGAACAATGTTGGAGATTCTCTAAACAGAACAAGATTTCTAGCTGTGTAATAATAAGTTAGATGACATCTATCTATGATGAACTAATTCTTTAATCAACCTCCATGTATCTTTGATGAAGGTATACACTTTGGGCTGTTATGAAATTAAATTTTCACAAATATTATCTATCCTATTTACCAGGATATTATTACAACTCTAACATTCTCCAAAATATCCTACAGTTAATGGAAAATAATTCATTACCGTGTAAATCATATTCCTAAATCAATTATTGGACAAAAAGTATTAAATAATGTTTCCAGCAACATACATTGTAAAAATATCTCTAAACTATGATATTATATCGATACGCAATTATTGTGATAATAGTTAGTCTTGAGAAATTTAGACTAAAGATAAGAATTAAAACACAAGGAGAAAATCTTTCTATTCAAATTTTACCCATCTTAAAATAATGTTTGTACTCTAGGAGCAATGACACCCTCACATTTTGAAGTAACTTATTTCTTAAATTAACAGCTAAAGTTTTTCAGCTGAGGAGAGAGCATTTTGCGGGAAGAATCCTAATCGAACGATGAATATTTGATCAAGCTTAGACTTACGGTGGAGCCCCTGAAACTTGACTACTTCTCTAGTTTAGGACTCTTAGACCGAATTGAATAATTTATTTTTCTCACTTCTTTCTACTAGTTTTCAATCCTTTCCGGCAGCCCTAGGAAAGTTCAAAGAGATGATGAATTTTTTATCAGCGCGTCCGTATTCTTACTGAGGAACCACTTGAGAGAACCGGTGAGATTGGAAATAAAACTTCATAAGTCTTGAGGGCAACTCTTTGAAAGTATCACTTGACTCGCTGATTGATTAATCTTAATTTACTAAGTTTGGAGAGACTCTTGGCGGGTGTTAAAATTGGATTTTTTTACTCTCGCCACCCAATTAGATATCAATTCAATTTTTTCCTAATGTGAGATCTTAATATTGGTACATCCGTGCATTAACATATTTCAGAAAACTACCTGAGAGGTCCGTAAAATATCTTTTCATTAAACAGATTATCTACGAACGGAGGTCGTTCCTCCCACACTTTCAATCGGTATAGATTTGGGATAACTTATGTAAAATATAAAGTCTATATAGTGAGGATCATTTGGCAACAGATGTAAATAGAACAGAATATATTTTAGTTTTCATGTGAAAATGTATTAGATGTGTAGAAAGGTAAGTAAAATGCATAAGATTATAATATTAAATTTTTGGCAAGGGATATTTATATGGTAAAAGTGACTTTTTTTGACTTTATAGAGGACGTTATGTTTTCTGTAATATCGAATAGAATTGACAAATCTTCAAGAATGTTGTATAAAGTGTACTCTTACTGCATAGCATATTGATTTATTTATATAAATATTATTGTAATGACGATGTTACCATCTGACAATTAGCCCACCTGTAACATATATACAAATAATGAGAAACCATTTAATGTTCGAAATAAAACATGAATCCGTTTGGAGGCATACTTATGGTAAACTATACCAATAAGAACTGTAGGAACATTTCTCGGGTTCTCAACCGGGTCGTAGAGTGGAGCTGGTTCGACCTTTCGACTGCCATCTCTGCAGCCATTCTCAAGGACTCCTTGAGATGGCTGCAGAGATGGCAGCCGAAACGTCGGACCAGCTCCACTCTACTACCCGGTTGAGAACCCGAGAAATGTTCCTGCAACTTTTTCGGGAAGGCACCAGATCTTTGAATAAGAACTGCACTCGTAGATATATAGGAAAAATATATTGGTGTACATATTATTACTCATTACTTTTGTACAACGAATAAAACAACGGTAAATCATAGAGGTAAAAGGAAAGGAATGCAATTATATACTTGATCGTCATTGAAATGTCTGTGTGATTTATATAGGATTTTTGGTTCTCTCATTCAATTTTTATTTCTTAGGCATTAAATAATTTTCTTAATTTATAAATAATTTAAAACAAATTCCGATGTAAAAATTGATACTATTAATCTATATTTAAATTCTCACAAAAATAAAAAGAATAAGATTAATCGAAGAGGAATAATTAAATGTATTTTTTACAGATTTTCTGTTAGCTTTTCTTAATGATGAAATTTGGAATTTCAATGGTAAAAATATTATAGTATTTTTTAAATAAAAAAAAAATGATTCAGAGACTCGGATACGAAAGAAATGAATGAAAAACACGATTGCGACACATGTCATGTTTATCGAGATAAAGATTCTGCTAAGGGTATGTTTCGTGAGAGTTTTTTTACGCACCCAATTCATTCCCATGTTCTTTCCTTGATAAGCTCTATGGTAAAGTCAGGGAAAATATACTGTCGCTTTTCTGATAAGAACCTTTCTTCGTGGTTGAATGATTTGTCCAGAAATTAAAGTAAGTTAATCGCGAACATAAAATAATAAAAGTGAATTTGACGATCGTAAAATTAAGGGAAAGCGTTTCAGGATTAAAAAGGAAGCTATCTGCGAGTAATCATACCAGCATCGTAAATTTAAGCAATTTAAAGTTATAACTGGAGCGATTCAACTAGGCATTTGAACGATTAAAATTATAAAATGAAAGTTATGAAAATAGCAATTAAACATGAACTTTCCGAAGAAAAATTTTGCTATGATTTTATCAATGTATACTTTTTCCTAAGGATGAATCTTACTCTAAATATTCTACCAGTTTAACCCTTGGAAGAATAGCAAGTACGCAAAATTTTCTTTATACTAAAATGTTCCGAGTCATTCCTAGGAGAACGTTATAGCATTAAATGTGTTCTAAATATGACAAACGTATAAAAAATATTTTACGATCAAGTTTTCCAATTATTTAGACATTGCAAGATATTTTACGAAATACGGACACACATCGAAACAAAAATATGAAATACATGTTAAATAGCTGTTAAAATTACGTACAAATATATCTGTATTTTGGTTCTAATGTATCCCGGATATTTGAATAATCAAAGAAATTTCCAAGGATTCAGGTGAGACTACTTAATCTTCCTTGTCGAATTATGGCCTGTTTTAGCAAAATCAGGAATGTTTTTCTTAGTGAAAATTGGGTTAACTTATTTGTGAGTGTAACGGAAACGAGCCAAGCTGTTAAAATTCACTAAGGGGACAGTATGAAATTATCATAAAACAGAAATAGAAAGCAATTTCTCACCGAAGAGCGAAATAGGTCAAGCATATTGATAAGAGAAATGCCATTAAAGCGGACGAGTATTTCTTATCTATGAGAGCCTTACTTAAGAGCTGACCATAGAATTGATGTTTAAGATGAAATTTAAGATATTTAGAGAAAGTTCAACCTAAAAATTATTTTTAGCGATTTAACTATGTCTTGAATTATTTTCATGACATAAAGAAACATTTAAATGTACTAACTGAATTTATTAAGCGTTCTAAAATTTTCAATATTTGTATGTTAAAAGATAAGTTGAAGAGTAACACGCGAGACAAGCGCTAAAGAGGATGCAAGAAGAAAAAGAGAGTAAATGATGTTTTGAAGATACTGGATGGGACAAAAGTACTAAAGAGAGATAGGCATTATCTGGGAAGCGAGCGGATGGTAAAGGATTTGATGGAGTAAAAGAGGATCAAAGAACAATGGAATAGGAAAGATATCTGATGGTAAATGAGTTAAGGGAAGGGAGAGAATGGCCGTGAGGGATGGAACATTGAAGCAGAAAAGTTTGTCGAGTTCCACGTGACATAAGTTCAAGGGCCCCTCAGAAGCCACTAAACTTCAGATGATCCAACTCCGGACAAACAAACTTGAATCTCTATTTAACTTAGAATACTGCTTTAGCAAAATAACTTGCTTTTCTCCGTTTTATGATAACGCCAATCCTTTCTTAAGTCGTGATTATGAAACAACCGAGCATTCTAAAAACGAGAAAATAAACAAATCCAAATATCATTGTTTGAAGTATTCCCTTTTATGAATTTTAAGTAATAGGGTTACCTTCCTATTTTTATTTCAAACTTTCAACTTAATGTCACACAGCATATTTTCAAATAAATAAGTTAATCTACTTCTCGGCACCATGTTTTCATATTATCGGTTGATACAACTTTTTCATATGTGAGATGAATATTTGCTCCGTATTATATATCTCTTCTTAGCTAGAAAATTTTTATGCTTTTGAATATATTTGCAGCGTTTTATACTAATTTTTTATGGTGAACTATAGCAAGGTATGGATACTACGATAAATTACGTATAATTTTCCAATTTCGATTAAATTTGAAAAATGTACAATACGTTGTGTTCATCTATAACACTTTGTTAATAAAATAATTTCATATTTCCTATGAATTCAGACAATGGTTACACGAGGTTTAGTTACCCGATAGTTATGACTGAAGTTCAGATATTGTTCGCATGATTACTGATTTAACTTCAGATTGCAAATTTTCAATGCTTCCACGCAGCAGCTATTTTCTATTTTGTCACAGTTATGATGTTATTGATGAATGATTTACTGATGAATGGAACATTTTCAGTTGTAATCGGGTGGAGAATAGAGAAAAATTTATCTTTTATTTCTTTTGACCCAGTTTTGATCATGGCTGTTATGAAATGGAAGCTACTGAGGTATGAGTGAATAGTTGTACTAATCAAGGTCTCTTCTTACGGAATGCCAAGAAAAGTGTTACTCACAGAGCCATTGTGCTTCACTTGCGTGGACTTGTTCCAGTTATAGAATTCTGGATCAGTGAGGAAAGCAAGGGCAAAATACTTCACTCCTCATCCTGCCTATTAAACCTCAATCCTCTCTGCACGCTCTTAGTAGCTTATGTAAAAGGGGGTGAAGTACCAACCTGCCTCCGCAATACTTCACAGACAGATGCAATTATAAGAAAAATTGCGATTTTCTCCAATTCAATTAGATTTTTAAAGACATAGCAGATTGAGATACAAATGGTATCATAATAAACGGCTTAAATATATTTTTTCGTTTTTTAACGCATTATACAAGTTAATTACGAAAGGAAAATATGTCAGAAACAATCTGAACATTTACCAAGAAAATATATTGTATTATATATATTGATTCCTTATAGTAATGTTTGTTACGATATTTATGATATAAAACATGGTGGCCATGTAAGCTCATAAAATGAGAGGAAAAATGAATGACGCGGTTTTTTATGTGCCACGTAGCCAAAAACATTTGAATTTAATCAAAAAATGCAATTTCTTATATTAAATTCAATTACAGAAGGACGTAAATATTCTCTATAAAATGTAGATAGAAGTGTGTACATAATTCATCCGGATTTCAATTTACGTGGACGTACACACGAATCAAATCGCAATGGATTCGACGTAGAGAGATTCCAAAAACTCATTTATCTCAGAAATTAGATATTGAAACAGAGCACGGTTTCAGGTTTATAAATAAGGAAGCGGTTGAGATCCTGCCTCAAAAGTAATTTAGATGCGTACGAGGTTTCTGATATGGTTTGCTTTAGAAAGATATTCGTAATGAGAGTAAAAGATACTTGGAAAGAACGTGGGGGAAAGTGAATGATGATGAGCCCTTCAGGAGAAGAATTTCTCAAAATCAGGACTGAGCATTAAACAACTTGATTTAGTTGCTGTTGTATGTAAAGTGAATTTAAGATGACTTTGATTTATATAATGCGGTTGCTCAGGTTGTATATGTTCAAAATTGAAAGAGAAATTATCAAGGAATTATTATAGAATTATTTTTGTAAATATACTACTGTTTTGATAAAAGAATATGTTATGAGAAATGTATTGAGAAATCCTTTGTTAAAAAAATTGAAAGATCATCATTTGGAAGAACATTTCAGAGGCAGACAAAGGTTTCAGAAATGTTTTACTGCCATCAAATATTTTTGGTTGAAATCATAATACCATTTCTTTCTTCTACTGGCCACAGCCATAATTTTAGGTATGTTTAAAACTTGGATTTAAAGTTAATTAGGTGTGGACATTTGCGATATATTCCTTTATTATTCATATATATGTCACCGATAAATTCGAAATAACATTAACTTTCAAATAAATACTTCTCTGAAGTATTTTTAATATGATCACTCTAATCGAAACCGGATTTTAAATTGGCATAAATGTCAACGGTACGGAACTTTAATCATTACCGACCGTTTAATTTAGTTTTCTTTTAATAATAAGGAAAAAATCAAAGGCACTTCTAAACAGAAATCAAGTTATTTGTTTAAATGCGCCCTGTTCTTTGAATAGAATCATTAATATTAATCATGTTAATTAATAATATTATTAAATACTCTTGAAAGCTTCGATAACTGCTGCTGAAATTATAATGGTTTCGCTTAAGTTTGGATTAATCATGTAAACTCTGATCAATGATACAAAGGCTTTCGGGTAACGGTGTTTATTACGTAAATTAATTAGAAGGCTCCAATAACAAAATTAATGCTCAGCTTTCAGACTATGTGAAGGTTCATTGATAAGCAAAAATTTTTATAATTTAATGATGCATTTCCAACCGGATAATTAGTTTTACTCGCTAATGGATAAATCAAGAATCGAGAGATTAGAATTTTGATACGGCAATTAACAGATAATTAATACATCGGTTATACATAAATATTTCGCATTAAATTGGCAATATCCTTCGTATATAAAAATAATTCCAAATAAGTGATTGATTACATTAAAGTGGATATAAAACTAATAACTATTTGTCCTTGTTAATTCCTTCAGCTGGTGGCTCGTAGCGGTAGCAAAGCTTTGCAGTTATCAACCTATTTATATAATTTAATATCTTATTTGATGCATAAATTTTATAATTGGGTACACCATGACCCAACTTAAAGGTGATGAGATTGTTGTTCTTGGTAGTGAAGGAGGAAAATAATAATAGTTGGAAGGGAAGTATTCTTTGAATATTCGAGGAGTTAACTATATAGCCTATGAAATTGGTTGTAATGCCCATGTGGATGGGCCACTTTTGGCCGGGTATTACGTTCCGATCAGAAACAAGCAGCAAAGTGACCCACTTTAGTACAGAATCAAGAATGTCATTCTTCCGTTTTAAAATGTTGGAGCAATTATAAGAACGGATAGAAGGAAATCGACCAAACAATATGTTGCAGGAAATGACGCATGCAATCACCTCTCCAGTTATCGTTACCATTGAGTGGAATGGAAAAGAAAGAGATAAATATTGCTTAAGGCTCGGGGAACGGAAAAAGTGCATTACGGAGGTAATCCGCAAAAAATCGAAGCCTGATTCAGAAAACGGAAAAAAGAGAAAGCTCCGTCGCGATGACGGTGTTGAGTAGAAATGGTGGCGTCGGGAGAAACAACTCGGCGTAATCCAAGGAGGAAGCCTCCGGTTCGGAAACGCGAGTTGGAAACGGAAAGTTTGGAAATCTCGGAGAGTAAAGTAAGGGATTTGTGGACGGTTAGGAAGTGAGGTGGAAAAACGAAGATTTCGGTAAGAGGCGTTTAGCCTCCAAACGCGCATGAACTACGCTTGGAGTATCCCGTATTCATATTTCAAATAGAACGGAAAAGAAAAGATCCAGCAAAACTTAAATGAAAGGAGGTTTTGAGTAGGGGGATGGCTTCGTACTGGAAATGCAGGTGACGTACATGGGAGAGCAATTACAAATGGAGGACGAAGGCTATTGTATTATATAAGAGGAAAATTAGTATTTCTATTTGATTCACACAATGAACGTTTTATTTTCACTCTTTTTATTTTAATGAAGAATAGGAGAGTGCAATATGAAATTGATTTTCGTCTATTTTTTGTGTTTTCTTCAAAGGAGAATAATGGAATACTGAATGAAAGGAAATATAATAGAATATTTTCCTTTCTTACAATTCTTAGATACTTTTTAGAGGAGAAAAAGAAAATAAAACCGAACCGATGGGGTGGAATGGATGAATAGAAAATCGGTAGACGTGAGACAACAACCAAGTATTCATATTACGTAGGGCTATCCTCGACGCCAGACCTTACTTGAAGACTAATAATCTAGCTTTATTCAACTTTGAAACACAGTGCAAGATAAGTTTGATATACCTCTCTGCATAATAAACAGTAAAAATAGTACCTAATTTTAAAAAAACTGCTACTGTGCCTATATATGCATGTTGGAAATGAGTAAAATTATTATTACTAGAAATAAGAAATCTTGGATTTCATACTCGAAGTATCAAAGCCAGCCAATTGATTTAGCATTTTTATTATGTAATGTCGAGCAATAGCATAAGAAATTAAAGTGCCAGAGAACTATTAATTAGAAGCGAAACTTTTCCAAACTTTAGATACGATAAATTTTCGAACGTTCCAATATACATATGTTATAAATAGGATTCTCACAACGAAATATTATATCCTTTTTTAAATAAATTATCAACCTTAATTAATATTAGAGAATATACATTTAAGATATTTACATTTTAGTTGATACTTAGAAAATACATAGAACATCGTACGATAAATTAAACTGCTACAAAAATAATTAACAAACACTCCAGATGCTCATTTTCAACGAAAGTTGCTTAAAAATGTTCTCTAATCCCTCGCAAAAATTTCGGCCATATACACTGTAAGAGGTGAATTACACCAATGTTAATTCTAATTTGGGCAATATTCAGTGAAATATCACTGCTTTAAATTATGAATGAGTAAATTTAGACAGAAAATACATAATTGAAAAAATAACGAGTAATTTGAATTGATGCGATACGTAGAGCATACATTTAATCATGAATCTAATAAGTAAAGATAGTAATAAGTAACGATCGTCTCTCCACCTTGACCTTTTGCCAGTAGCTAAAACGAAAGGAAAAGCAATAAAAGTCAAATTTAAGTTAGGATCGATTTGAAAGAATTTCTATTTTCCATTCTGTGCACAAAATGGCAATTACGATAGTAATAAAGGGGCACCGATCGAACCTTTTTCGCAACTTTTATGAAAACCAAAACTCATCCCGATTGCCGAAGCAGGCAATAAAGCTCAGTATTGAGTCAAGTGCTCAATCCGATACCAGTCTCCAGTGACCGTATTTGAAGTGATGAGCGACAGATTGGAAGGTCTTCCCTTAATGGTTTTTCTAAATTGTCCATTTTGGAAGCGTAACTACTCTACCCGGAGCCAGAGTGAGAAAATGAAAGTGGAACCGCAGCAGAAAATGGGTCCCATCCATGAAGTGGCTCGGAGATTGCTCCGCTATGCTACGCCCATATACTTAACCCACCGATGCTCTGAAAATGTGTTCTCACGAAAAACTGAAATGAAAAAAAAACGACTTAGGCTGTAAAGATAATTACCAGCGTTGGTAAATATTAAGTACTTTGTACTTTACTAAAATGAACTTAATTCATAAATTAGAAAGGTAACGATGGATGCAATTCTATTCGATCTTTTAAGAAGCCTATACTAAATTTTCCGTAATTAAACAAATTTTATTCACAAATAAAAACGGTAATGAAGCTTTCAATTCTATTTTATTTAATTTCCGATGTCTTAAAATACAGCAATTGAACTTTATTGGAATTTATTTCCGAATAACCGTCCCTTCTGCGTTAATACTCTCATGCTGACTGATCAGTAATGATACTGATTTTATGAGAATCTGTTCTAACTTAAAGATTCTCCTCCTAATCCTACATAAAGGTAATACAAACACATTAAAATAAAAACTTGGTACCACAAATTGTTTTAATAGAGAAAAATAAGAAATATTTCTCAAAATAAGTTTCGTTAATAACTACATGTATTTTACTGAATGGGTAAAAACATATTCAGAATCAATATTCCTCTTTCGCTTTCAGGAACCACCGGTTTCCGATAATTCTGCCCATATTCAGGCAAACCTGGAGTACTGAAATAGTCCAAAACCAGTCGTTTCATTAAAGTTAACTGAAATATTGACTGAATTTTATTTCAACCCAGTCATTGAATTCCACCCAGCAAAGTGTTCATCCATTGGTCATATTTTACGTGTTATCATCTTAAATATAAAATTTAACAGGTCGATTATTCATTGCTATTCAACAGTACCCTCCGTGGTTTGAGTTCCACAACCGATTTGTGAAATCATTTTGTATTAACAACTTGGCTCAAAACGAATGAAATCATAAATTGAAAAATTAAAAGCATGTCTCTATGCCTTTCTATCATAAAATTGAAGTTTTGGCTTATCCTAAATTTAGCTTTAAAATGAAAACGTCAGAATGAAAATGCAAGAAGGCAACGAGAAAGGACTTTAAGGCGATTCTTTGGCTCAATTCTCACGAAGAAAGATACGCTTCAGTAAAATAATGTACGAAAGAAAAATTGGAATATGGCGTGAAAGATAAGAGGGGAGAAGCGAAGATTATGCGCGGAGCTAGAGATGTCTGAGTGAAACAAGAGAGGACAAAGTGCGGAGAGAGAGAAAGAGGCAATGAGGAGATCTCGTCTACCACTTGGTGTTCTACTCCTCTTTGTTTCGCCGTGAAATGCCGTGTGCGTGGGTATTGATTCTAAGAGTTCGTCGAGTGAAGGCCTAGGGATGAAGGGCCAACTTCGGCGAGAGAAAGCAAGTGCCGAAGGGAATGGGAGGGTGAAGAACACAGAGAGGTAATAAAGGAGCACGAAGGGGAAGATGGGGAGAGTGGCAATGAATGAACGTGGGGGAGAAGTAAATAACAGGAGTCATAGGAGGAAGATTAACTTCACGATACACTAATATATTCACGGGCTTGGAAAGTTATTTTCGCAAATTTTTCTTTACGTTTTCTACTAAAGGATGATATATATATAGAATGCCACTGTGAACAAATTTTATGTATTGAACAGGAACTTTTTAACCCTATTATTTATCAAAATAAAGAACAGCTAGAAAAGGGAGGTAAAGTCTAATGAGGAAACAAGTTATCTTAGATATTTATAACAACTTCCCCGACACTCACATTGAATCTCCAAGAAATTCACTTTCGAAGTATTGGTGAATAATCACAATAACCAAATAACTGGTTTATTATTTGTTGCAATTTTTTGTATTTATATTAGAATTTTATATACATAATAATGTATATAAATATGTATTCATTGTTTTAAAACATTTATATTAAACGAGGTATGTATATGTACTTTTTATATGGTATTTATATGAATATTCTAATTATGTGATGAGGATAGTTATATATGGTATGATAGGGGAAAAGAAGGTGAAAATTTTATTACAGAGTATAATTGTATGATTATATTGCATACGAAGATACTTAAATTCACTCAAGTATGCTTTCAAAAATGATGTAATATACGTATGTCAATAAGCTACTGTTACTATACAAATGTAAACGGAGGAGCGAGTTGCGTTTTTCCCTAAATATTTTGTTTCACTAATAAAGTAATAAACCTCGGATGTATATATTTTCATGCTTCATTTAAGATGGAGAATTGCCTCAAAACTATACACCATTCTGATTTGAACTGAGGAGCAATCTGTAGTAGAGGTAGTTTTAAAAGTGCTTCGACAGCTAAGGTCATTTTGAGCATTAGGACCCCCACCGGGAATCGATTTCGTGGCGACTTTCACCGATTTCGGTTTTATATCTCCAACATTAAGTAAGAACCAGCTTGCAATTACTTTCATTTACGTACATATTGACAGATACTTAATTTTGCAAAAGATAAATATCATAACAGGAATCAATTTTGAGGATGGTAATGATAATGAGAATTCTAGTGAAAGTAAATGTCAATAAACTTCTTGAGGTCTCAATTATTATTCATTCCCTTGAGAAGATGTAAATCGAGACCCATCACGACCTTAATCCTTAATTTAATAGATTTGCTTAATCTGATTCGTGGTTGAAATGGCTATGAAATTAAAATAGCCTGACAATTATCTTTAAACCTTTCTTCGTTTCAATACATAAATCCGGCTTGTGCTTACTGCTTTATGCGATCTGTAGTGCCTCCTCCAAGAGCACCATCGTCATATATACCTTTAAGGGAGGACCTTCTTTAAAGTAGCGACGTAGCTGGATTCTTAGGCTAAACAATTCTAACGTTGCGGGAAATGCAACCGCGTAATAGACTGACAAAAACTTGGGAATGGAATTATGCGGACTTGTGATCAACATCCAAATAGAAATTAAATCATATAAGAACGGAGCTGAGATTAGGGAAATACATGTTTGAAGTTATGAAACTGGAATGGATAGGAAGAGCGAGAGAGAAATCCTCGAGACGAGAAGAGATAGAGAGAAGAAAGAGAAGGTAGAATGTGAAGGAATTGATACGGAGAGAGTGGAATGCGGTGAGAGGACAGTTGAGGAAAGAAATGAGGAAGAAGGAAAGGTGAAAGTCATAGTGTACAGGGCACTATCATGTAGCAGTAGATGAGATGCTTCGGAAAGAAAGAGGCGGGTAAAGAGACAAGTTACGTTCCAAGAGAAAGGAAGCAAAGTACAAAGGAGATGTAGGAGGAGAAAATGTGGGGAAGGTAATGAGAAATAAGGAAAGTGTATTCTGAAGGTGTTGCGAGGAAACGTAAAATAAATGTGATGAGAGAAAGTCAAAGCAATAATTGTCGTCTGGTTGGAGTTGAAAATAAATTAATGTGCGGAAATAATATGTAGTGGTGGACAGAGAATTTAATAAAATAAACATGGAAATATCAATATTTTAACTCCTCCTCATATTAAAAAAGAGCGAGATTTTAGTTAAAAAAATATTAACAGAGATTTCATTTTTTAAATACATGCATTAATAAGATGATTTACAGTATTTTGTTACCTTAATGCTGTATTCATGTAATTCTGAACCGATGAAGGTACTTTGTTTCAAATTTATAAATCATGATTGTAAATGAAAGTTAGAATAATATTCAAATCAGTATTTTCTTTATTCATTTTATTAAAAAATTCATTCCATCAAATCAGAAATTCGATACTTGAGTAAGAATTAATAAATAATAAATTGGTTACGTGAACATTTTTTACAACTGTATAAGTTGATTTTTCCGATACGGTACAAGTAATTTAAGCGCTATATTCTATACTTGAGTACAGCTTGTATTTCCCCGAATCTCTCATTCGCTTTCTTAAATAATATAGTCGTAAAATAGATCATACATGTTTAATTATCCTTGAACTTCATTATTTTACATATACACACCTTTTTCATTGTCAAGTCAATAAATAGGGCATAAAAGAGATGCAAGGTAGAATAGCAGGGTAGATAATGAAGAAACAGCGTAGGAAAGAACACTTATGTTAGGATGAATTCAGATTGAGATATAACTCCACAATAGTAGGTCTAAGGAGTAGCGTGGTTGATGGAACTTTCAATCTCGAAATAAGTCAGAGACGAATTCAATGATTTTGTTTTCTATAGTATGCTCACTTAGTCTAGATCATAGGTTCCTAAAGTGGTCCTGATAGATTTATAGAGGGTCCATTTCAAGACGAAAGAAATGGAAGTCCAACATTTTAATCAATATTTGATGTTCTTTTAGAGTTTTTGGAATCCAAAGATTCTGTTTGAAACATAATCTAATCAAATAAAAACCAAATATAGGTTTTTAACAGAAAAATTCCATATCAAGCCCGGGTTCCATGGAAAATTTAAAGGGGTCCACGGGAAAAAAAAGGTTAGGAAATCTATGGTCTGAAAGGTCCCATTTAATAGCTAATATTTCCAATTTAAAATTTTATAACCTTTTCCAATAATCGACCGACGCAAGAAAAAACCTCCTTCGAGAGAAACAACTATCGAGGCTAGAATAGGAGGTTAAACTCGTTCCCTACGCTTTGTATTAAAATCAATGAATCGCAGACTCCTGAACTTAGTCTCGACCAGGCAACTCGTGTTCCTTCCGCACGTCTCCAAACCAAACTCCGCCAGGTGCCTGAAAACCCGAATGACCCGATCCTCAAAATCAATTTCGAGTGAATGAACGACGACGGGACTCTTTCCTTGGAAGTATTTACAAAAGAGGAAGGAAATGGCGTTATGGAAAAAAATCTCGAAGGGAGAGCGGAGGAGACGAAATTCTGGTTGGACGAGGGAAAGACGAGCAGGGATGAAAGGGAAGAAGAATAAGGCATCGCGATTCGGAGATGGACGCGTTTTGGGGTAGCGAAGGAGAGATGAAATGAGTTTCCGTATGCTCTCGAGTGGAAAGATAGGGTTGACGCCATCATTACAGAGAGCCTGAAACACAGGTTCTCGCACCATTGTCTCTTTGTTTACTCCTCCTTCGAATCGGAGTACGGAAGGATGACCGGTTACACAGTTTTGAGAATGAGAATTCTCGAATAACTTGGAAGAATTTTCTCATATTTTGTCTCCTATAAGTATTCTTATTTTCGTTAATTACAGGGGAGGGGATTACGATGAAATATATGAACAGTGGACTAGCAAGATGGCTATGCTGACTATTTCCTTCCTGGAAGAATTAAATTATATTGGTATAAAATTATAATAGGTCTATACATAGTATAAAATTATTATAATATTTAGTAAATTAATCCATGGTAACGCAAAACGCAAATAAGTGAATGCATAGGGGAGACTGGACCAGGTTGACACAGTTTTTATAAAATTATTTTTGCTTTTTAATAGCTGCACTTATTTATCAGGTTTACATTCTTATTCATGAGTTAAATTATAGTGAACATAAGCCTTAAATTATCATAGTTTTTAATTTAATTGATGGTTTTACAGTGATGTAACCACCTGTGTAAACCTACCCCGTAACCGGGGCGAGTTTACTCAGGGTACAGGGAAATGTTAACATTCTCTTAAAACAAATATCAATTCTAAGTTTAATTAAATAATAGCGGCGATGGTCTCGGCCTGAACTTGGTGGTAATCCATAATAACGGGATAAGTAGACATTTAGAATGAATTGAAGTATCTTGTCTACTTTTCCCGTTACTTTAATTGGGTCATTTCAAATTTTACATTAATTAGAAATAGTCTTATAATAAAAACCAAAGGCTGCGGAAACCTACCTTATAGATTTATAAAGCGTCTAAACCTGTCCCTGCATCAAACTTGCCCCTGTTTACCCTACGCCCACACGGAAAATCATACGTTCTTAATTGCTAGCGTAGCTTCTTTTCCCGTAGTAACGCCCTATGTCACATTTTCTTTTTCGAGGTTCCTTTTCAAAAAAATGTATTCTCCTTTATTTAGCACGCTAAAAATGGATCCCCGTCGTATTTTGGAAAGAAAGTCAAGGCTCGATGAAGATTTTTTTCATTAATTTTTTTACGAGGGTGCCTTTATATGTAGAGCTTCGGTGTTACCTGGGATGGGAATGGAGGCCCTTGATCGTTTTTGAGACTGATCTCCATTTTTCCTTTCTTTCTTAAAGAAAGCGGGGGGGGGGGATGAGAGTGATTCCGCATTAAAGAGATTGCTGCTCGGATGGACTCGGATAGTAAAACGATTGCAGAGCGAACGCCTTATTTTCGAAATTGAATTCTATTCTGCCTTCGTCGATTCCCATTGTGCATGCTGACGAGAAAAATGTGAGCGTAATTGCTCTTCCATCTAACCATAAGTGAATGGGAATATTTACGCAAACATTGATAAGGGAATTTAAAGACAAGCTTTTGAACGCGGTCCGTACATAAAACTACAGTTTGTGAAAGGAAAGCATTCCAAAACTTACCACTCTTCCACCAACGTCCAGGATTCTTTTTGACACTTTGGAATCGATTTTCTAAGCTCCATTATTTTAAATTCTACATTGATGTCCATTGTGAAGTAGTAAAATATATCATAGAATGTCGTCTTCATGATATTTTTTTATTTTAGAGACAATAGTCAAGTTCATAGTTTGAAGGAGAAAGTGAACAATAACTATATCAAGCTAGTTATTCATTTTTACGGGTATACTTAGCGTTAACCTTGGAGAAATTAATTAATAGGACTGTATGAGGCAATTTTTCTCATAGTTTAAGTCCGATAGGAGCCATGAATTAAGCAAGATGGAATAACTATGATATTGAGTCTAAATCATGTATTAAAAACGTTCATTTTACTTGAATGCAGTTCTACTATAAACCAACTTACAATAATCTAATATTAATTCATTTCAATGCAATTGATAATTAAATATACCATGGTGTAGAAAATGAGCGGCATGCTTCATTTTTAAAATAATACGAATCATGGTTAGTATTTCACCAGAATAATGCCGATTTGATACAATGGAAGTAAGAATATCATCCATACGTAGCAGCTGGAATTCAAATCTAAATTAAGAAGAAGGTCTGAATATAAAAATATCCATTTACAATGGAAATAAAGTTTTTTCACTATAAGTATCCCTAAGGAAAAATACTATAAGCAACATTGAGTCTGGTATTGTAAATAACCCTCTTTCATAGTGGAAAGGCACATGTGATTGCAAATATATCTTATTCGGAGAGAGTACGCAAAGGTGTCCCCTTGAGCCAGTTTAATGAGTATTAGTCAGATAATTCATTTCATCACACTTTCATTAGCAGCTTCTTTTGGCAAAAATTTCGATTTTTTTCACCTTTTATGAGGGTTTTTATCTTAATTAATGACGATGAAGTACATCTGTAAGACGAATAATGACGAGATTTATGGAATCGAAAATTAAATCGGAATTAAAAGAGTTAGTTATTAACCTAAACGCAAATACAGGTTAAATCTAACTTCATTTCATATCGAATACGAAATGGAAGGAATCACATTTTTTAAATACTCCAGGAACGCCATCATATTTAACCGTGTAGGATTTTTGTACGATTTATTTGCCCTACTTGAGTATAAATTATGCTTCAATATCCTTTTATCTAAAGGATTTGCTAATTATTATCACGATAGATATAAATACTGTATAAATGCTATTCTTATCGCGGATATTAAGTTAGTTGAACTTGATAAAAGGTGAATTAATAATTTTAATAAAGTTCTGAAGAATAATTTAAGGCAACTTCCTATAATTAGGTATAACAGATCATTAAATATTAAAAATTACTTCGATTTATAGATACATTAACATAATGACGACGTCTTCGACAACTTTATAAAAAATTGGAAATTCCATTAAAATCTTGAATGTTGGCAATCCATCAAGTGAAAAATCGGGTTAGGATTCAAGGAAATGTAACATCTACTTTTGAGTAAAATTCCTTCCATCTCTCATTTTACCTTGACTAACGCCCCTTGGTTTGCCATATCTCAGCACCGAAAAAGGATAATTTACATTTGGAGTTCGAGCATCCATTTCTGGCTGCGTTGACATTTTAAGCCCAGCAATTTTATCACCCAAGCCCTCTGCTGGTGAGAAGGGAAAGATTCATAAAAAAGCAATTAAGTGATTCGTGTTGTTTTATCGCGGCAAATATTTTCTCAAGCTCAAGCCTAAAATTGAGGAGTAAATTGAAGAAAGAGAGAGAGAGAGGAGGAACTTTAATTTTCTGCGGCTATTAATTTTATCATAAATAACTCATTTGCATGTTTTAAGGAAAACGAAGTAATGAAATTGTGATTAGTTAATGCTCCGAGTATGACAGAATGTTTTTGTTATATGGTCAAATAAAACTGTATTCATCCATCACGTTAAGCAATATATTAGTTACTATACATATAAGCTAGTAGAAAAAGAGAAATATGAACTTTCAGTGGACGAAATTATAGGATACTTTTTATTAATCTACCAACATGAAATTTAACATTTCAACTATACCTTTAGCGCTTATGAAACCGGGGATGACTAAAAATTATTTTTCACCATGTCTATGCGCAAATGCAAATTTTTCGGGTAAGGAAAAAATCATAATAATTCGTAACGCGCTATTATACAAAGTTTTATAATCCAAAAAACACCAAAAATGAAACACAACACACTTGTACTAATTCCACAAATTTAATATAACTGTTAACCGGTTTTGGTGTCACAGCACCATCCTCACAACAACTTGTTTTTATAATCCAATTAATGATTACTATTTACTAATTTTATCTATGTTTATTAGAAGAGATTACTTTTTATAGAGAGTAAAGCTAAAAAGCAAACTACAAAAATCTACTTATATTCTTATAACGGAAATTAACTGACGACAATTTAGCATAAAATAGGCACCAAATCGAAATGCTTTTAACGTAACAACTTTGTTTTAAGGCTGAACTAATATTCGGAAAGAAAAAATTGCTGGGACCAAACCAACCATCTTCATGCATTTCTAAAATCATTCTACCACTTCTAAAATGGTGATAACTTATTTCTATATGATGTACAGGAAGTTAAAAAAACATTTAGTTTACTTTTCATAATTTTTTAACTATATTTCTACCATAGTTAACCTTTCACCGGTAATTATAAGCTGTATCATTAAATTCATAGGATATAATTATAACCGATGGTAATAGAGCAAAGCAAACAACCGACCGTATCATAAATAAATTTATAAAACAATCAGTGGGATGTTACTCTTAAATAATTTCTAAAAGGTTTAAGAATAAATTGAAATTTTTTTTTAATATCCATGCTAATAGCACCTCGCAGGCAGCGTGAAAAAATAAATTCTTAACGTACTCTACTGCTGGATAATGCTTCAAATTCATTTTAACCAATTTTTCTAGCATACTCCATCCTCACTCTATCTATGTGGAAACAAGGGTGACACCAAGAACAGTTGAAAATTATTGTTTCTTTGCAGATATGTGCTATAAATTCACACGTGCTCTCAAATGAACCATGGAAAAAATGATTCATCTAAGCTGAGATACGAGTGAATACTACCCGGAATTGCATTCTGAATAAAATAAAGAACACGTTCTTTTAGAAGATAAGGTTATTAAAAGGCAGTGGAACATGTAATTGCGATGAGTCCTTCGTCTTCAGAAGCGGTCTGATATTTTTTCTTAACGAACCGACGAGAATTTTATTTGTAGCCGCAATTACGTGTTCTCTAAGGGAAGAGGGCACAGCTGCTTATAGACCCAAAGGCCAAAAGCGGAATAATGAAGGGCGCTTTACCCTTTTCCTCATTCCTTCGTCTTCTTTTCCCTTCATTTATTTTCCCCTCGACTTCATTCCAACTCATTCTACCTTTATCCATAGGCACTCAGATGTTTCCTCTGAGTATTTTTTCTTCCCTTTTATCCGGCACTAGCGCATTCTTTAGCTAACCTTTATCTCGTGCTCGGCTTTTTATTCAAACCATTGAACTTTTTAAATGTAGACAGATCTCGAGAATGTTATGTTGATGACACTGTCGGTTACTCAAATGACAGCCATACACCATTCGCTATTGGTGTAGTAAGTGCAATTCATAAAATCACTGTTTCTTACATTTGCCATAGTCTAATGAACCGTTGTTTCAGTGAATAACATATGAAAAAAATTAAACATATGGCTAGATCCGTGATTTGGGGAAGTTTATTAATTTATACAGTCGTATCTCAGTTTAGATCAAATGATCCCAAATCTTTGTCTTCCAAAAAACTCTAAGACACTCTCAAAAATTGAAAAAAAAATCTTCCTTTATATTTTTCTCCCTGACACGGACCCCCTGTGCATCTATATGGACCCTCAAGGGTCAGTATTGACCGCTTTGGGAGCCTATGGTTTAGATTGTTTCTAATGCTGAGAATTTGCGTCATTATTGTATGTATGTATTTCAATAGAATGAAATCTGTGTTAAATTTGAGTACTTAAGTAGCTTTCACAAATCACTGTTAAAATTTTGTACGAAAGAATTGTCTGGTCAGCTATCCGTAACCAATATTGAGCAACATCTAAGAAAATTATGAACCAAACATTATTAGATCTAATTATACTCAGGAGATGCACGTATGAATACAAAATAATATTACATAACATAATGGTTTACCAAATAAATAAAATTACACGCTAGCTAATCACGCTAGAGAGTGAGATGAAGTCTTTTAAAATATATCTACCACTATGACCTAGTAAACCAGTGTGAATCTCTTAGAGCTTCGAGAAAACCATACCTTGGTATATGCAGTTTGTATTTACCTGAAAATATAAATAAGACTGTACAAAATCCGGTTATTGTAATACTTCATTTCTAGATTTTCTTGTTTGAAAACCACTTTGCAGAATTAGCACCTTAATCTATAAGCACTACATGAACCGAATAAGAAATAGTTTACGAACAATGAGATTTGAAATCAAGGTGGGATATTCTTCAAATTCCTTTCTTTCATTATACTCTGTTTTTATTTTCCCGCGTCAATGACCTTCAAGCTTCAGTTCCTCTTCATTTTACCCTTATGCTTCCCGTGTCTATCGCCGAACTTCCTACCGATCTTTTTCTTTCTGTGTGGCACACTTCTCCAATTGGATAAAAACGAAGAGGCAGGGAGTTATACACTAAGTGGATGTGCGCTGTAGGCGGGGATGTTATAGGATTGGTCACGTAACATCTAAGAATAGCGCAAGTCACGCTAAAGTCGGGTTGAGGAGCACTTTACCGTGGCGGATGCAATGCTCGATAAAAACAATGCGTGGCGGGGAATTCCATCAAGCAGTCGCCCAATTCCATTAAGCGGAGCCTTGATGACAATAAGAGGAATCAAATAAGAGGAGAACCTTTCGGTTTTCCATCCAGTTCCTATTAAGATGGCTCCCTCTCTTAATGGTGCAACATTCCACGCATTCGTGAGACAGTGATACAGACGCACGAGCAAGGGTGGAATCTGAAGGAATTAGTGGATTGCAGAGGTAGCAATAATGAAGACGCCATCAATGTGATAGGTTGACTGGAGACGAGACTTGGCAATAAGACACAGTTCTAAGAGAATGGGAGGTCTCCGAAGGTGTAGGAAGGGGCGTAAGACACGTGGATAGAATCGAAGATATAGGTCAATGGTTATAAGGAAGAAGGATGGATATCAGTAAGTAAAAGACGTTACATACCCAAGAAAAGAATCATTGCAATACGTCAACTTCGAGTTAGAAAAATAATATTTCATATGATAAAATCATTTATAAATATTATACTTCTGCCTAGGAGATACTATAGAATATGAGCTGAATAAATGCTGTCTAGGAAAAATATGTAATATGTTTTTAATATTATTATATGCATTATAAATATAAATATGTAGTTGTGAATGCATCATCAAAATACTAGTTAGAATGAAGGTGTTGTAATGGCTTAGGAAAAGAGAATTATAAATAAAAAATCAGCATAACTAAGTTTCGTTTAATGAAACTACGACTAAGAAAATCAAATTTATCAGCGGACTAAAAAAACAGCATATAATTCTTTCCTTAATAGTATACATAATTACGAGAGCAGATAAACGAATAAACATAAAAAATGTAAAATATATACTGCTATGTGACCAAATCAGAATTTGTGTGGTCTTTACTCCTGAGAAAATCCTGAAAAACAATTACATTACAAATGTTGACGGAGCAATTGTCATTTATATTTACACTAAGATTTCGTTCCATTTTTAATACCATTGAAGTTTAGTTATTCTTAGAGTTCTCCGGTTTATCAATTTATCATTCATAATCAGGAATTAATAAGCACAGAATGAGTGGAAAAGAAGAAGAACCAATGTAGTTTAGTGATTAGGTTTGAAAATAAGGTAAATAGGAACGCTATTGGTAGTTTTTAGTTTATTCAAGGTATCCACGGAACTCAAAATAAAAACACGCATGGTTGATATTTACACAAAACAAAATTAGCGTGGAGGAATTTTCCTATTACACACGGATGGAACGATAAAAATCGCAGCTTTTTCAGCACTGTACGGGTTCTTAAAGGGTTTCGTCCGTTAACGCGATTTTCCGTCGGCGCGGAGTTCAAAAAGTGCTCTAACGCCGCCAGAACACGAGCAGAAAGCGGAGGGAGCATTATTTCTCTTTCACTCACGAGATTCCCCATGATTGCCACTAGGTTAGTAGATAAATCAGAAATCTATATTTTGAAGATTAAGCATTCGTTTTTTATCTGCTATTTTACGTCCATCACACAGAAAAAATTACTACTTTCGATAAGTATTTCTGAATAACCGCTGTACTGAGAATTTTAGAAAATCGATCGTATATTCCTGCTACCTTACCTTGATGGTTGGAATATATTTCACCAACATTTAATATTAAACAGGGAAAATGCATCTCACACATACATTTAAATTATTTATCATGACTGTGAAATTACAATAGTTTCTGCGTTGTGATTGGTACTGAAAATTGCGTATACTTTGATCACTCTTTATTGAAACCTTTTTTATCGATTTGTCATTTATGATCATTGGTTTTGGTTTTTTGTGAATTTTTACTATTCAAAGCATTCTAGAGTCCTCGCACATTACCAGATCTCCCTTATCGTTCACTAGAAAACGACTGATTTGTAGTAAAATTAAATAATGGCCGTAGGAGCAATTATTTTAACCATAATAAATATTCTGAGTATATCAAAGTTTTTGCTTATACAAATTAATATCAGTATTAACAGCTAACACATTATTTCATCGTGCATACTCGATCATACTCCATTGACCTTGTAAGAAATCATGATTAGGTATGTATAGGAATCAATTTACTTAAGTTCCGAACAAGATTTTAACACGAAAAATAATAATTAATTTTATTAAATGCTTTTATTACCAGCGTACTACTAAATAGGGAGACGCTAAAACATTTGAAAAAACGTTTGCTCCTTTAGAATCTCATTGCGTTTAGTACAAGTACCTATCTTAAACAGCCAAGCCTTCTGCCTATTTAAAAAATCAAATAATTTGCAGGAATTCTTAAATAATAATAAAAATTTATTCTTTTGTCGTTACTTTAATCCAACAGAATCTTGTGGCTGAAATTTATAAACATTAAGATAACGCACTATCTATGCATGACCACAATATGCGAGGTACATCCCAGCTAAGTAGAAGTATAAATACGACGAGTCTATTTAGGTTAAATTTGCTATTATAAAATTTTCTAAACCTTAATTTGAGCCTTTTCTTCCTTACAAAGGCTGAAGATCGCATTTAAAACTATTTTTCAATCCAATACAAATGAAAAGTTTGCTTAGAGAGGCCAGAAAATAGCTCACGATATCCTTCCCATTCTACAAAGGTAATAATAAAATTCATTTATAATCTGCCCTTTTGATGACTGCAAAATGGAAGCAATATTGAACTAGTTTAGAGGGATGGAACCAAAAATCTCTCCATCCCAAAGTTAGGAGACATCTCAAAGAACGTTTCGGATAATCCCGTAAGTTCGTTTCCCCGAATTATAACCGTCGTGATGAATGTGGGTTAGGCGTTCATCCACGTGGACGAATTAAGAAGAGTCTAGATGAAATGGCGGAATCGAGAACCAAAAAAAAAACAGATGAAGAAGCAATTCTATTGAGCGCACCTTCAACGGAAATGACATTGTTTAACCAGAAAACCTCCTCTGAGAGCACCCAAAAACCTCATCAACGGAAGACAAAGCGTCAGTATTGAGTTAGGAATTCGATTGGGGGGAGGTTCAGGCGTAACAATGGAGGTGTGAATACAAAATTTGAATAAAAGGAACGCGGAGAAGAGCAAATAGGACGAGGGAGATGAAAATGAGCCAAAAATAAGACTCTGAGATACAGCTTGTGCAAACAAAGTCAGTAATTCAGTTTCAGAAGGCTTTGATGTCTTCGGAATGCGTTTTAATAGCTTGTGCGAACTTACGAAATAGACACAGCAACATATCCTAGAGAAGAGATTATGCATCCAGAATTCGTAATTACGTCCTTACATGGAGCAATTGTGTTAGATGATTAATTAATTGCGATTGGTAACTTAAATTGAATGAGAAGTGGAAATAATGGAATTTTAGTCTGTGCTCTACTGTCATAGTAATTTGTTTCAAAGGTCTAATCGTTAAAGGCATGAAAGCCCTCAATTTTTTAATGTAAAGAATATATGAATTATAAATTAAATTAGGCCAGGCTGTTAAGAAGTTTCTTAATTGACCCAGATCTGATTATCTGATAAACTGTTTAATAAAAGATAATTACCGAATGTAAATATATTAGGTGTACATATATATTACACTTCTTCATAAATTATGCAGTTGACTTGGAATAATTACTTTAAAATCCTAAAACTATGGCGTCGGTGGTGTAATGGTCAACATAGTTGCCTTCCAAGCAGTTGATCCGGGTTCGATTCCCGCCCGACGCATAAGTTTTCCTACATACTATGTTCGTTATGTTTCAAAAATGTGCGTCTAAGAAAACATAGGGCCTATGCATCATGTATTCATTATATTTTGTAGGATTGCAAGCCTTAATTAAGATCATCTCTGCTTAAGACAAAACTTACCTGACATTTTTCGTGCAAAGTAACCTTTCCTTACTTTTATTTTACTTTACTTTACGTTACTTTTATTAATTTGACTTAAAGCTATTTTCAAAAGTTGGAAACATTTTCAAACACGACTCTGGAAGAAATCTAATTTAAAACGTTTAATAAAATAGCGACGTTCTTGGTAAACTACACTTGAAATAACTTCCGCTTCGAGCTGTCTCTTTGAATGGAGGAAATGTCAAAATTAAATCTTCGCTACCTATCTCAAGTTCTCTGAAGATTCTCCTTAGAAGAGAAACTAAAATTTTATTACTTCTGTAACATTTAAGTATTTCTTCAAGCCTTTCTTGATTTGGGTCTTGACTCGAATTTCCCGTCTAGATAACTGTTATAGTTTCACCGACTACATTATAAGATATTTCAGGAATAATTTGATGGAGAAACAAGAGATGAACTGCTGGAGATGTTTGGGGAAATACATGTTTTTATCGAAGAAATGAAACTGGCGAATAAATGGGTAGGGAAGATAATGAGAGGGGGTGGATTGTAAAAAAAGTAATTAAAGGCACGCTGCAGGGAAAGGACCACAATAAAGACAAATACCAAAGTTATTGGGTGATATAAAAGGAGGCGTTTGTTATAAGGAAGTAAAGGAAATATCATTTTAACTAAGTGAGATAAAAGAAAAGAGAGGAAGGATTCCAGAGCGCATAAACCAACCGAGAGTTATAGGGGCTTAATCTATAAAACGTTTTTTTAATTAAAAATGAAATTTTCAAACGTTTGAGACTCTAAATAATGTTGCATGATAAAAAATACTGAATATTCGTTAAATTCCACGTGAATTTAATTTTAATTTCATTCGTAAAAGATAATTTACCATTGCATTTGTTCAATACTGCAATGAGGTCGTGACATTGTTCATGCACTGGTACATTTGTGTTTATATAGGTATTTAAATGATATTCTAATAAAAATAAAATCCGTCAAATAAAGTATGACATGGTGTGTAAAACAATAAGTATAATTTAGTAAAATAAAAAGAGGAGAATACAAAGCTTGGCATCGAAAAAGGGTGTTTCATAAGGGTTTTAGGGTAATTGTCATTAAAAATACACCCTATAAAATATTTCTCGTATTAATTTTGTGGTCAGACGTAACCTATCTGGCGTTATAAAACCCACTCACTGAACTTTATTCATAAAATGCTAATTTTATCTGGCCTCCAATCAATGTAGGTTAACCCTCCGTTAGTCGCGCCGTTGTATTCTGTACAACACAGACGGTTTTTTGGGTGCTGTTTCTACCTGGGTCGTCCTTTGAACCTCATGCCCGGGTCTATTCCTTTATTGCACTACTTTCCTTGTAAAGGCGTCAAAAGCTCCTTTTTAGTCTTAATCCGACTGCGAAAGCGAGTAAATCTGAGAAGTGACGACTGTTGTAACACATACAACGCGCGACCGTTTGGGTAAGTTTTTCATTGGTGGAATCTATTTTTGCATATTATAACGTTTATATGGAATTCTTCACTTATTTCATCTTGAAATTTATTAGACGCATTTCAATTTTGGAACTAATAGACATCTAGCTTTTTAGGTACTCTCTGAACGCATGTAAATAAATAAAGGTGAATAATAATATATTTTACTAAAAGTTGTTTACTTCTTAAATTATTCCTCTTAAATTATATTATTACCTTAATTTTAGTACTCAGAAATAATTAGAAGTTCAATTTATTACACTTTTGGCCGAAAATCGATCTGTTGTATGGAATACGAAGCGCGACTGTTCGTGTTATGATCACAGGCGTGACTGACGAAAGGTTAAATGAAAGATGGGACATCATAGCTTCAATTTTCGCACAATGAATATCTCTGTATGTAGGTATTTATATATTTTATACTATTGCTGAGATAATTTTTAAACGTTCGGTAAGTTACCGTCGCTACAAAAACTGACGTCTAACCGCATATATACATAATAAGTATATTACCGCACATATACATAATAAGTATATTACCGTTGTATAATAATATACACATTAGTTGAAAGTAGGCTTGATTACACATTAGAACGACGGCTGGTTTAAATTCATCATAAATAGAGTAAAAAGCGTTCTAACAGGAAGTGAATGTCATAACTTTACACGGAAAATATCCACCGAGTGATTTCGCTTTGCATATCCAATTTCTATAGAAAATTTAGCTTTAACCTTGCTACTTTGACCCATTTCTCCTGCTGAAACGCGATGAAAAAACCTCATACGGACAAGAAATTGGTACATATTGCTTGGACGATTCCGCGGATAAGCTCATAAATATACACGCAAGACAGCGATCTCTGCATTTTGTGCAGGCGACTGAAGAAGGAGGCGGAGAACTGCACCAGTCGTAAAGATGCCGTCGTTTATTTTAATGCCTCGCAGAGAGGAAATCCGTATTCTTAGAGCGGCATTCCTCCTGTATTTTGCACATGCACTCGGAAGCACCGCGAGTTACTGCGGACTTGGAAAACACGGGGAACTTAAAGCAGCGTTCCGTACTCCCGGCAAGGGAAAAATGAATGCGGAAGGGGGAACGACAGATGTGCGGGAAGCGGGACAAGGAGCGGTCGGAGAAAAAATTGATATTTGGATTCGGTACGTGTCGCCAGAGGTCGTCTTAGTGGCCTGACAAACGAGGATCGAGCTAATGGGGACGGATACCGAGCGCAGAAGGAAGTGCGCCCAGAGACTGTCTTTTGTTCTGTCATTTTTGCCGTTTTTGCCTGATTTAAAGAGTGGGGCGTAGTAGGAATTTGCTCATTCCGCGAGTTTTTGCTAATCAACGTATTTCCAAAGGCGAATTGTCGAAATATACCTCATCGTGTCCTCAAGAAGTGCCGTTTCCACCCTCGAGACAATAAGTATAATATCCGGAGGAGAATCCTGCGTTCGAGATGCACCTGCTGGTGGAAAATCCCTCCGCTGCCTTTTGATGTTTTAAATGGAAAAGGGGATCAGAGGAAGGGGGAATAAATATGTCGCCGTCGGGAGGACGCAAAGGAAAGCATCACTCTAATTAAAAGGAAGGGGTGTTTGAGACCTTGAAATGGAAGTCGCCTTATTTTCCTGACATTTCGTCGGTTCGTTTTTCTGAACGAAATGGCTGCAAAAGACCGTTCGATGGTACACGAGAGCCAGGGCACATTATGCGTCCTATTAGATTATACAGACAATGCATAATATATATTGATTAGTTATTACCTGTAAATTAAAGAAGAGAACCAAACACTATAAATATTAAAAAGATCAAACAAACCTCCTATGAGTTAGGTTTGAGGTACGTCTCAGTTATTCTTCTTAATAATCTACCTAAGAATCGAGACATAATTTTGTAAATTAATTTATAAAATAAGTAAATATAATAATTTAAGCTGATACTTCAACAATTTCTAGTTTATCGCATAGGTAAATTATAAGTGAGAATTAATTTAGTATTTAGAATTAGATTGAACATTATCTGGAAAATCCTTTAAAATTTTTCATACAGCATGCCTGCACATTTTCATTACAATTAGGATGTTTTATTTAAGAAAGTTATCGGAAAAAATTGAAAAACGTTTATTGTTAATATTGGATGGATATAATTTTTGAGCAACTTCTCTAAGCCACACGAATCATTTTATGTCGTATGATTCATTTCAATCTAGCATTGCACACATATGTCAAGAAAATATTTGATTCACCCATAAAACATAAAAAAGACGGCTTCGGAGACCGAATTAACTCGTAATATCACCAAAAAATACAATTTGGAATAGAGAATCTCAACTTATTGTTTCGACACGTTAATTAAAACTTATAAATGAATTCATAAGATGAAACTACAAGGCACATTTTTCAAACTCAGCAAACCCCATTCAATATTACATTCTTTAAATATATCCCTCAGCTATAAAACTTTAGAAATAAACTGATTGTTAACCATTGTTAAAAAAACCCAAAATTAGACATTCGCAAGAGTGATATGGTTTCACTTAAATGTTCGAAATAGATAATTGGATTTAGTTCCTTCCCCAGCAGATTTCGTGTGTCGCTTTCGCAAAGCGATCCAGTACCTCCTTGGTCATTGGTAATTAGTAACCCAATCTTTAGAGCACCACACTGATGTAATAAAATAAATTAAAGTGACAGGCACGCTGCAGTAGGTAGGTGCGCCATTGTAACGGTTGCAAAAAATCGTGGGCTTAAAGGAGTTAAGCTGGTGCATTAGCGAAGGAACCTAAGTCGCACAAAGTTGTGCGGTTAAAGAGGATAAAAGCAAGGAATATCCCTTTTAATGTCTCGCGGTAAAGAGAGAAAAAATATACACTCCCACCTTTTCATACTTCTACACGTGGTTGGCACATCCATCACGACAGAAATGACACTTTTTTCAACGTTAAATTAACTGGATAAACCGAGCATAAAGCGGAGAAACGAAGCGATGGGTGGGCAATTTTTTCTTGCTCGAAACCTCAACCTGACCTGAAATTCGTATCAATTTTAACCCCCTCCTACCGAGGAAACGATTTGCTTCAGTTCGGAAGACGTGAAGGATATTTACGACTCGTTTTTCATCATCGTCGTCCCCTAGCGGAAATCCATCGTCCGTTTGCTAGGTTCTATTGACCGTAAAAAAAGGCCGGACGTTAAATAAAAAATCGGCCGCGCGTGGGTATGATACGTCCTCCGCGCATTATACGCTCAGTCGTTAAGTGGCATATTTTCTGCTGCGCTGCTGTAACATTGGTATCGAAATGTGATTTCCGTGTCCATTCATACGCCATGCACGAGAACCGAAGGCGTGGCTCAACACAAAATTAAAATCCCTGGCCGGGTAATCTTATCAATATATTTCTGATTGGAAAAAATGTCATCCACTCATCCAACCCTACGACCATGAAATATCCTTCAAATATCCTTTGCGTCGGTCAGCAATGAGGTAATTGAGCATTCGCGCTAATTTAAAGAGTGAGATGAATTTCCCTCACACTTAGTATAAACATTATTTGTATGTGGGCGCTGCAAGTTGGAACATAAATGAGAGCTTTAGAAGATTGATATAAGAAGTCTTCAATTCGGAAAATAGCATAACACATTGAAACACTGATAGAATGAATGGAATATTGCGTAATGCAAATGAAAAAAACTGAGATGAAATTGATATTCGAAGGTACGAGTTATTGTAAAGACATATCCGAATACATGTACATGAAACTTACTAATTGCCTTTAAATTCGAAAAATCGTAAATTATTGGCAATATTTTTATTTACCTGAATTAAAATGTGTATAAAGTTTGTAAGATATATAACTATCAATACGGACATATCAGATCATTACCGATGCATTTTCATTGAATCTCTATGTAAGAACCCTGCAAGCCGCCTTTCGGCGTGTGGCAGGGGGAAATTGAAGAGTATCCACAGAGAATATGTATTCAAAAAGATATTAGGTGATAGTATTGAACTGTTTAGGAGGAAGTGACTTAAATTTTCCTGAACAAGTCACGTTTTTCCTCCGGGGATGAAATCAACTCAATGGGAATAATCATCAACTATTCTATCACTAATTTATCACAAATATGCAATATGGGTCAATTACTCATACATTTCTAAGATTCATTTAAAGCCTCTGCAAGTGATATTTTTTATTTTATAAATAGCTAATCAAACTTACGAGATTCCAAGTAAATAAATTTGTTTACGCATCTCTGAAATACTTTATAGTAGAGATGCAAAAGTGGATTAAATTACGTACCCGGAATAAAAGAATGTATTGAGATTACCTGAATATATTGAAATTATAATTCATTATGCTTTGGGTCACCAATTATTGAAATTCATTAGCTGTGATTGGAAGTACTGCTCGATTTTCAGTACTGTTTTAAATTGTTTACGTGACATAATTGTAAAAACAGTTGATGTTTCCGTGGGCGTTCACTAACGAAATTAAGTGACAGGATTGAGGAAAAACAGAAAGCTAAACACTATACACAAAAAGTATGATAACGACTATCTAAGACTTAATTTTCCCATATATTACTTATATGGGCTTAAAAAAGCTCATTTTAAGCACCGGATGTGTAATGTGTATGTGTTTACATATTCGAACCAACTCAAAGCATTAGCATAGATATCTGCGTCAAAAATTTGATTGCTCACTAAATTATTCATTGACGATTTATCTCAGGGCTATCGGAATTAGAAGGTATTTAAGAACAATCCGCTGAATATTTTCACTCAGTATTACTTTCAAACGAAACATTTTTCGTACGACGGTCACTAAGTATTTCTATTCCATTTAATATACTGGTATAGAATCATTCCATGAACAATACGTTAAATAAACATTCCCCAATTTTTCAAATAATTGCAAATACCACGGTATAATTGACGGGAATGCATAAAAATATCTGATGAACAAAGGAGTACTTGTGAAAATTCATAAAATCACACCATGGACGTTAATCAAATGGCATGACTCCGAATGTTTATTACAAGTAATTGGACTTTTAAATTGAAAATTTGACAACATATTATAGCATTGATGCTAAAAACAATACATATTTAAGACAATGTAGTCACATAACTACAATGGATTAATCCTTATATATATTTTATGGTTTTTATCGTTATTTTTTTTAGATTATACTTTTAATGTCAAGTCCAATATATTTTAATTATAGCTAAAAAACTAATTTAAATTGAGTAAACTCAATTAAAAAAAAATCTAAACTCTTAATCCACTTGTTAAAACCTAAGTTAAAACATGTTTGTTAATTACCGTGACAAACCGTGATGATAGGCCAAACTGTAACGTGTTATGTCATCGATAGGTTTTAAACGATCCTGTGGGTTCAAGTTATTTTATGCGTGTCAAAATATGGCAAACTTCTTCTAGGCATATCCTTTTAACTTGCATAAACTAAAAGCCTTACAGAAGCAGTTTGCAAAAAGTGCAAACAAAGTTTGAAAATTACAAAATTATAAAGGAAAGAGGCACAATGTCTAAGTTAAGTAGTTTAAAAGAATTTGGAGCAGTATCCTTTGATGTTAATCTCAGAATTATTGATTTAGGAGGGAAATTATCTTCCTCATTACAACGGCCTCATGGCAATCGATCTCTTTCTTCCTCATTGTTTCTTTCACCCAATTTAACAATCGATAGACCTCATAGTAGTTGAATTCTATTTTAGTCATCACTGATACAAATCCTTAGTAGTAGTAGTCTCCCTTTTAAAGCGTTACCCAGAGTTTTACCTTCGGTACTCATTTTTACACATTTACAGGCTGAGTCAACATGTGGCCTCTCTGAAAAATGCCGGCAGTGAATTTTCCGTGGCTGAGGATTGAACCCCAGCCCTCTGCGAGGCAGGTGAGCACCTTAACCGCTATCCTAAGAAAATAACCCCTGTATGATTTTAATTAATTATCAAAAAATCAATAAGTTCTGCATACATTTATCTTTAACTAACCCTTACATAGCGGCACATAACGTCCTATACAGGAATTGTCCACAATATATTAGTTCATAGATTATTAGGTAACTCAATTTGTTGCTTGCATCAGCATGTAGATAGTAAGGGCTTCAAAGCAAAAGTATAGGTGGGTAGTTCAGTTTGAACGCATAATTCCCCACTGGGAAGGTAGATTGAATTCTTTTCCAATCGAGCTAACAGCAGGACTGTCACAAATGTTACACGAAGTCAAAACGATACACCCCTTGTCCCTGCGGGAATCTAGGGATTCAGTCACTTCTTGAAAATGAATGTTAGGAATACAGCTCGCGCAATTTCTAAAGAAAACTCAAAATAAATAGTAGCTGGGAAAAAATTGACTACTTCCTTGATCATATCCTTTCTTCATTCCATTTTAGAAACATATAATAAATACAAATGTAATAATACTATACAAGAAGATATATTAGCAGAGTTAATTTTTTTATGTAACTCAAATGACTGCTTTGAAAGAAACTAGGCTGCATTGTCAATTTTTATTAGAAAATCATGAGAATAATGGTAACCTTCTCTTTAATTTAGCATTCATATAAGTAGAGGAATCATCATGAGTTTCGTAAAAGTTTTGAGAACTTTAGCAGAAAGAAATTTTTATTCTAATCCTTTTTTAGGTGTAAACTATTATTGAAACTGTGTACCACTGCGATATTAGAAATTACAGGCTATAAATCAAACTGAAGGATCACAGCATTACCTGTCTTCGAATGACCTAGTTATCCATTATAGACTGAGGAAGATGTATGCCCCGTCAAATTCGTGTCTTTCCTAGGCCACAACCCGACCGCTTCTGCTATTAAGTACAACTACGGCAGATTAAGCCTTGTTTTTTTTTTTTTTTTTTTTTTTAATTGCTTACCTGCTGTTGCCCCCCCACCTGCCCTTGGAACAAATCACGGTTCAAACTCCAGAAACTTCCTCTTAGTACATCGTCACCGTTTCACTCTGAAGTTTGATCCATCGCATACAACGACAGATGATTCCCTTCATTCTAAACGCTTGGTTTCCAGGAATTACTTTTAAGCACCTTCTTTACACATGTGTTTTGCTCGTAGAGAGGTTAGTAGTTTTAAAACTTTAAAGAAAATCTGAAACTTTGAAAACTACCATAGTGTTTGTATACTTGCCATTCAATCAGCAGGGATAAGACAAATTAAATGGAGCCTTTTGCTCGTGCTGGTGCCAGAAAAAAAATTAAAATAGTTTATTTCTTAGAATAAGTGCATATCGAATTTTGTCTTCAACTAATTATGCATTCGTTTTATGATATAAGAATATTAAATATATCAAGATATTTTTAAAGTACAATTTTACATTTCACTGTTCATTTAAATGATTTGTTTAAACCATAAGAGATAATGTTTTTAAATGAATCAATAATTTGAAAATGGTTCACCTACTTCCCTTGACATCACATAAACTAATGACCAAAACAAAAACACTAACTCAAACATCTGCCCTTGTGCTATTATATGAAACGGTAATCATTATCTTTTTCTGAATCATGCTTTCCGTTTTTCTTTGATTTGACCCAACTGATGGTGAGAGGAAATCTATCAGGACATTAAAAGTCTTTCGATCATCTCTGATCGAAAAAGAGACTTAAAAAAAGTAATTGAACTATCAAATATTGCAAACATTATTTTAATTTTATCTCCTACCATTGCTTTTATTTACACTCTTTTAAAGTGAAATAAAACTGCCAAGGATTATATCTAATTAAAATTTAATGCCTGTTCTGGTAAAAAAGAACTGTAGCTTTAGTACTATAAATCGATGTAATGGAATATATGAAAGTCCCCAAAAATCGTGCTTAAAGCGGTGAGCTTAGTAAGTCTTCCTCTGCAATTGTAAGGGTTTTACACTCCGTAATAAATTGTGAGAGAAAATCCTGTCGCCAGCGTATCTTTTGACTTTACATTGGTTTCGAATCCATGCTCCGGTATCGATCATTGCGGAGGAGGAAAAGCCTTGCTTTTGAAGGGAATGCAAAAGAGTGAGGAAAGGAAACCTCAACACGGTCTTCTCTCCCACTTATGGGAGGATAATCCAAATAGCTTTCATTATCTGCTCTTGGTAATCCCCCTGCGTTTGGAGCGCCTTCTTTGAGAAGATTTCAGACTTACGTAGAGTTGATTCTGCCAAGATTCACGATGATTCGGGAGGAAGTGGTCTCCATCAGAAAACTTCCTGCCAAGAAATGGGGAAATAAAGATATGGTCTCTCGAAACAAGTTGGAAATTCTCGATGTAATGACAGAAACCGTCATCTAGAAGTCTCGAAAGAGCTCCGAGTACTTAAGTCATCTTACTTTTTGAGTGTTGCGTAACCTTGTTCTGTCCGTGAGTAGCAACATCTGCTATGAGTTGGAAATACCGTGTACTTTAGCATTGATATGGCACGAAAAATTACTTATGGGCTTCGAATTTTCCTTGGAATGAGTCTAATTTGGATGCTGAATGGCTAAAATTTCAGAGATATAATTATAATTGTTAATTCAATATCAGCATTATTTATTTAGTTTTCATTTCATTGAGTTTTCGCATATTTTAGGAGTGGCTAAGAGGGTAAAACGCAAGCCTCTCGTATAAAAATGAAGAAATCATGCAAAGAGTAATCATGGGAAATGAGAATGAATTAAGTGTTTATTACGACCTGGGTAGGCCCAACTTGGCCCCTCTTCCACCTAACCTTCATTGCTAGTATTTCAGAGAACAAGTGAAGTTAAAATCGTCTCATATTTAAATAAAGGTAGTTCATGTCTTTATAATACTCTCCTAAAATACCCTTTAGCAGGATAATACCACTGGGTCTGTTTGTGTCCATACATAATATAAACGTGTGTGTAATACTTTATTAGGAAATTACTGAATGCAAATCTATTCATATACTAAATGCGTGTCATGAATTCAGTTCAAATTGCACCGATTTTAAATACAGACCACGTTGACACAATAGCTGTAACAAGAAATGTCCCTTCGGTTCAAAACGCAATTATTGGAAAAAGCTTAGCGATTTGATGGAAAAATTTTACCACAATCTGAAATATCTCTAGAATTGATGACTTCTGCAGACAAAAAGTCGATGAAAAAAATCAAAGTATAGTATACAAATAATTCGTGAACGTTACAGAAACTACCAATAATAAAGAAAATGGTAGGAATGGCTGTAGATAAAATCACATGAATGCATATTATACAAATAATAAGACACATGGAATTATTTTCCCTTGGTGTTAGGATTAATCAGTGATTATCATTATTGAGAACGAAAGAGCCATATTTATTACTCAATACGATATTAATGTCTTCGTTGGGTAAAATTAGGACTATGAATTCTCATCCTTCCCATGAAACACTTGTCTAATACACATAAAATCAAAATATAACAGTAATATCTACACATTTTATCAAGTAATAAAGCATTAGAAAATAAATATGGAATATAAAAATACCACAAAGAGAAGGATACGTGAATTCCTGTGAAATTGGCAGGAAAGGTTGAAAGAAAGACAGAAGTATATTTAGAGAATGTTAGTCATATTTGCTTAGAAGATAATACAATTAATTAATATTTATAATCAATAGATACAGATTATAATAATTTATATCAACAATCGCTAACAATAGATATTATACTATTTCTAAAATAGAAAACATATATTTATATAATTTAATTTATTCATGGTATGATGAACTTCCTATCTGCTAGTTAATTTATAAATCTTATTATTGCTTCTAATTACTGCGCAGAGGGGAAATTTATTTATTTAAAATGCAATTTTAAACAAATAAAACCAATTTCTATTTGAGAGTATTTTTAACCAATTTTCTTCCACTGTTACATTTATCGCGGGGCCTTTTGCCTTCCCTAACCTTTCTCTTCATGGATAAACACCCCGGATCGTCGATTGAACTTGACCCTCAACGACAGAAGAGTAATCTTCAGAAGTAAACTCACAGTGTATTTGACCTTCAGTCCTACCCTTCCTCTAGATTAGTAAACTCTACACATATGGGAGTATAGTTGTAGATCATAGAATAGCGTCTCTTCCATCTCCGCTTATTTTTCTACGTATCCAAGGCAATCTCACGGCAACTCGTAGCAATAACACGCATTCATATTTGTCAAAGCGAATTGAAAATACTGGTAAATAATCTCAAAAGTGTGTTTCTAACAAATTGGCACACAGGCGTATATCAAATTCATGTGACGTAGAGTCGAGAAATATAGGTCAGCGTGAGCTTTATGGTACGAAATTCTGGTCAGTATTCCTGTAATCATGTATGGAACAAGCAAAGTAAACCGGTTAAGGGGGATTGAGAGTTGGTTTGTGTAAACGTATTTTACGAATGCATTTAAAGCCTCGACAGTCGTTTGCACATCCTCGCAATGGAAGTGGGTTTCATTACCTGGGTCCTCTTAAATAAATGGATGCACAAGTTACGCGTTGCTGCAAAAAAGTCGCAATAGGAGAGTTTCTTCCTCGTTATGGTAATTATTTTTGAAGAGAATATTTCCCTTTAGCTGTAATTCAAAGGAGAGCAGATGAAATAATGAATAGCCTAAAGGAATCTACCAAAAGGAAAACGAGGGAAGACAAGGGAATGACAACCTATTTTCCAGCTCACTTTTCAATGGGATTCTCAAAAGTCTTTTCGTTTCGTTTCCGTGAATTGTGGACTAGATTGAATTTTCGGGGAGTTCAATTATAACCGCGTCTGTGACTAAATCAATTTTACTTAACTTTTCCATCTGAGTTGGAAATTTCTGAGGAAGAATTCTTCCTTAAGTTAAAAAGTTTCTACGACAACCTTTATTATATTAGAAAGAACTCTAAATTATATTTATTAACTTTAGTATTTTTTATCTTTGCTTGTTTTACATTACCTACTCATAGAGCAATAACTCAATGTCCATCTTATGCAGATATTCTTTCATTAATGTATGATATCAGTAAGATTAATACATGTTTTAGACTTAAGTAATTTAATCTAGTTTTTAGCGAAAAAAATTTAGTAATTTTTAAACCTTTTTTCGTCATGCGTGCGTTTATAGAAATTTTCGTTGGCAAAAACATAAAAGAAGAAAAATCAATTAAAAGTTACGTGCATTCAATGCCATGCAGTGTTAAGAAACAGATTGGTTGATAAGTTACATAAGTTACGTAAATCGCTTATAATCTTTCGTATTTGAAAGCGTTTTTGCAAGTACTTAGTGTCGTATAGTAATATCAAGATTGGCTATGCATATATAGTGTGTGAATTTCAAATAGGGATACAAACTGATGGAGCAATTTATTTATCGCCGTATCCAAGCTTTTCCGTAAAACTCAGGTCACGAATATCTCCTAGGAGAAAGAATTATTCATTCATCATATTCACGATATGCTTAGCAAGGACAGATTACGACGGATTTTCTTACGAACAATAAAGTCTAAGATCCTACTGTCGTATATTGATTTGAGATTATAAAAATCTCAGACTCATTAAAACCCATACAAACCAATTCATGTCTATGTCTATGTAAGAACCCTGCAAGCCACCTTTCGGTGTATGGCAGGGGGGCGATATTCATCGATTACATTGTGAAGTATTAGCAAGTACTTCTTACAATCAGACCCTTTCCCAATTGATTTGAATAGAAAATTCGAAGGATCAATAATTGATCATGATGATTTAACTTTTATATCTAAGCATGTTTTTTAATTTGTTGTGTTTCTAATACGAGTAGGGATATTACAGAATATTTAGTTAAAACTTTGAATAAAAATTAGTCACCTACGGTAGAGGATTTAGAGGTTTAAAATCTCCAAAAGCCGTTTTAGTCGGCGTTCCTCTTCTCATTCCGCGGCATTCCAAGAAAATAAGACAGAACGCCGCACATTGGAGATTTTAAACCTCTAATTCCTGAACAGCCATGTCCCAATATTTTTACACCACTAAGGTAGAGCATTAAAAAAGTTCCTGTATATTACTCTATTGAATTGAAATGTTACCTTAGTATTGTTATACATAACAGATGAAGAAATGTTCCATTTATAATTAAAGTGGATAAATAAAGAAAAAACGGAAAATGTCACTCCTCGGCTATTCTATATAAAATATTCCGCTGGTCGTATAACTTAGCAGAATTACTATTACTGGAGTAGCTACAATCCTAGTTATAAAATACTCAAAATAATATACGTGTACATTTTTATTTGATATGATGACGCAGAAAACACTATCCCTTGAATGTGCTATTTCTTTGACAAATCTCTGTTTATAATATGAGATCCTGAAATAGAGGACAGCAAAAGGAAGAGTTCAAGAAGAATATATACGTTTATATAAGAATATATGTTAGAATATGTAAGAATATATGTAAGTATATTTATAAAATCATAGATCAATTAATAATCTTCTTCGTTTAGAAAGAATAACATTCAAAAGGAATGACTATTTGTTTCATTTATATATATATATGACCTTAAGGCAGTACGCATGAAATCTTAAAATACCTTACGCATAATGGTCGAAACTGAATGGGAAGCTAATTTTATTCATAAATGAATGAATGAAGGATTTAGGCATATTAAATATTATAAAGCTTTAGGCATTTAAATGAGTTTTATATAACCAAGGATTAAGCAGAAGGGCGAGGACCAGGGGAAGGTTTCTTGAAATTGGAATGATAGAGATCCAAAGGGAAAATAAGATTTTATTTAGAGACATTTCTCATTCCAACTACGTGGGAGTGCGTAGGTGGCTCTGGAGTCTATAAAGCACCAGGAAGCAAACATTAAGTTAAAGAGAAAGTTAATTTTAAGATCTCAGAAGATTCTGGAAAAACATACTATCTTAATTCTCCATTTTTGTAGAGATAGTCTCTAAGGGAAATAGTCATGATATCATTGGCAGCTGTTTCATTTTCTTTGTATGCTTTGCATACATACTTAATATCAAATAGGCTATAAAATGAAGCCATTATTCTGATTTTGTTCTTCAATAATTAATTTCTGACTTGTACTCACTTAACATGTCACATACATTTAAATATATCTGAAATTTTCTTAATTTATAAAATTAGTGTTATATCTCATTTTGAATATATTTATGGAGGTTAGAAAATCAATGACATAGCATCAATGATTCTGCAATAGCATCGAATATGAACCCATATGAAGAAGTTCCTCCTCTTTGCGATTAAATTATACTTTTCCCGTTTAAATATCTTTCATCATAAAACGTTTTACCCTAAATCAGCTCTCTTGAAAGCTTCTCTTTTCATAAGGATACGTATAAATAATGAAGGAAAACATGGTAAAAACGAATATTTGATACACCCATTTGCGGTTATTAGTTACAAATGTCGTTGAAAGCTTGTAATTTGAAATCATGTCGGCCAAAACACAATTGAGGTTTTAATTCTTCAATGAATTTAGTGATACGGCCTAATGAATTCAGTCATTGAATTTTAATTTAAATATAATGAATACAGGATCTGGTGCTTTCCCGGCGAATATTGTGCGAGTGAATTTTTCTCGGGTTGCAACCCGAGAAAAATTCATCCATAATGAATATAGTATTTTAAAATTCCAGGATTTTGAGGTACGTTAAATCACTGGAAATTTTGTTTTTCAATTAAATCCGTAAATCGTTCGCATTTTCATGGTAATTCTATTGGATTCATTTCAGAATTATTTATTGAGAACGAAATTGAATTGTGTTCTGTATTATATTATTATAGTTGATATGTGCTTTCGTGAATAGAAGTAATAAAACAAAATATAACTATTTAAAATATGAATTGAATTCGGTTTGATGGCCACATACTCATTAACATTATGTAATCGTTATGATGGCAATAGTTATGAAATATTTCCTCTCAATGCAAGTCGCACTTTTTTTTCTCTTGAACATTTTCCCTTATAGACATTCACTGAAAGGTAAATTCGATATTTTTATCTTTAGTTTTTAATTTTAGTTCTAAATACTTAAGCGACGAACTGTGATTATGATAACGCTTATCTCCCATAGTTCATAGCAATGGAGTAATATATTTATGAATATTCTACTATTTCAGAATGAAAACAATGTAAACGGACTTTGTATTTACGAACTGAAAATTCATTAAGATAAGAATATGAATTATGAAGATCCACAGAGGTACACAAGATATGTATAATTTCAGGCAATGGATTATAAAAAATAGAATTGCTATAACAACATAATACTAATACTTTGCTTTTGTACCTTAACAAGTTAGGATTTACAGACTCTCTCCCTTTCCACCTCCACAATTCTTCCTCTCCACTCAAGCGTGATTGAATAATTTAGCGCCTAGAGAGAGAGAGAGAGAGAATTGGGAAAGTGAAGCAGGAAAGAAAAGGGAGAATGAATCTATTTGTTTTCCTGTCTCATTTGGGAATGCATCGGATATTCAGCCCTCTGGAGATGGAGAGAGAAAGCGGAATAAAACTCAATTATATTCGCATTCGTAACTAAGATAGAATTCGAAACCATGAATAATTCATCATTTAAAAACGCTGCATCACGGTAAATCACAGTTAATTACTCCCTAGGTTTTGCAGCGTGTATATATACAGGGCAAATTCGTCTCCTCTTACCCTTTCACCTTTCTTATCCGCTTCCTCTTTGCTCTTGCCGTTCGTAATTAACACACGTACCTGCGGGCACAACTTTGGCAGATTTCGCGAACTTTTTCTCCCGCTTGTCTAACGTAACGAGGGAAGCTACAAAGGAAGTATCCGTGATATTTAAAAAGCTACATTTTTCCGCAGCTGAACTTTCGCGGTCGATTTTCTATCGCATTTCAGGCGAGCGAACGCGGGGCTCTCGTCATGCGAGTGAAAAACGTTTTCTGTCGAGAAATGTAATGAGGTGCGGAGGTGAGGTACAGAGGAAGAAGGTCAAGGCGAAAAGTAAAACGTTAAACGGGCGTTCAGGGGGATTATGAAGGTAAGATTGAGGAAGGGTTGCGGGGATAAGGCGTCTTTGATGACAGGCTGACAAAGAAGGAGACTTTGTAGATGACGTGGGTGATAGATGGAAGCGGAAGTAGATGGCGCGGATGAGATTCCGGAAGCGAGGCCCCGGTAACGGGAAGTTTAAGGGAGTTAATAAACGATGGCTCGGGACATGTTGGGGATTTAGGATGGCAAAAAAGCGAGCTCAGAATGCTGAGGCGAAGTTTTTTAATAAGGAAGACAAAAGGTATTCTCGGAAGAATGGAGATGTCGTCATCATATGATTTACCGTTTGAGGTCCTAATTAGGAGTTTTGACAACGCAATATTTTTTCTTTGAGTTTCAGATGAGACTCAAAGGAATTTAACTCATTGAATATATCAACTCATTAAAATATTGGCCTGGAATGCGTTGGGACATCTTTGGTAATAGCACACGCTATACTCTTGACCTATCTTTCCATTGAGTTCTAATGCTTTATCTTATATCAAAATTCATATCAAAATAGGGATAACCGTGTCTCAGAATTTCTTGTTTCCATCTATCTGAACTTGTTCATTTAATCCCAAATAGACCGAATGATCTGAACTATTACTTTTATTTCCTTACATTCTGATTCACTACCAAAGTATGCAATGGAGTGGAGGAAGGAAAATTTTATTACATAATTTCGTTTGATAAATTTGTGAAGTATCAAGTGACAGTGCAAAGATATCTTAAATGAAATTAAATTAGAAATGGAAATACATTTACCCTCAATAGATTTTATTTTTATAATTTATGTAATGAGAATTAACCTTAAAACGCAATCTTAATCTTCGCTAATGGAGTAATAATAACACTTTATCTGAGAAGATAACCTTACTATTTAGATCATGTGTAGTGGCTTCTTATAGAAAATGTTACTGTAGTACTACTGTTTTTTAGAAAAAATCAACTGTTAGATCAGAAAAGCTGTTTTTATGATTTTAATATTCATCCATAAGTAAATTCCATAATAATACAGTTACGAATGGGTCGAGCTTGAAATTTGAAAGAGATATCTTCCGTTTTATTCGGATTTTTTACACTTGGAATACATTCGATGTTAATGGTAATTTACCGAAAACCTGACAAGGGAAGAACGAAAAACTAGAATCCGAATAAATTAAATAAATCCCAAATTTCAAATAACGAAAATTCGAAAGGAGAAACGGACATGAAAATTATCCGTCAGTACTGGAATTCGAACCCTATCTTTCAACTACTGCGTGTCTTCTCTAACCAATTGAGCTATTTCAATCAGTTTACTTTACATAGATGTTCTGTTTCATTTGGCTGGAGTAGTCACCCGGAAAGTGGAAGATTCGAGAATATTCCTTGGGGATATTTTTGAGCGTACGATACCTTCTGGAATTTCATTTCCATATTTTTTCTTTGACAGACGGAATTAATTATTCGCAAACTTCCATTAATAAAATATCCTCTCTTAAAGTAAGACCTTTGCCTCAATGGTATCAGATTTGTAAATAACTTAACTCTTACGAAACTTTTTTACGCTTCAGTTTAAAAAGAATAAGCGTTGGAATGAATCTCAAGATTTTCAAAAGTAACAACAGTTAACTATTAATTATGGTGAGGTTAGTAATTTTTGAGGAGTATCACTTTTTTCTCCCAACTTACCCTGGAGGGGTTTTTTTTAACTGTCTCTAAAAAAATAAAGAAGAACGGGAGAAGAAGTTAGATGAAACTTAACTTTTCATCTTGTAAAATTAAGAGTGTATTCACAACAGGTTACTTCCTGGTATCCTATGACAGCTCCCTTGGGGACACGGAAGACTTGAGAAGAGCCCGTCGCCAAAACCGCGGCATGTTGCTTTCTCCCTCAATTAGCTAACGCTCACTCTACACGCTTCACATCAGTTTCCCTCGCCTCCCAACTTATTTCGTTTATTTGCGAAATGTTGAACGTCTTTAGAACGCTCATCTCACACTAATTATCCTTGGCTTATAAGAGAAAAAGATTTACGATTACTTTAAGAAATCAAATTCATCATGAAAGGGTGAGAAGAAGAAGAAGCAGTTGGTAAAGAAGAGCGTGGGTGTGCAGAGAAAGATAATGAGATTTACATCTGCGAATACTGTTAGCCTAGCTGGCTTATATATTGAAGCAGGGTAGGTAGTCTATATTCCTAGACGCTCATTGTTGCATATAGTCGATGGAAACGTTTAAGAGCTGAAGAAATTAACTCCAGCATCTATTCACATATTTCAGAATCAGAAGTTGTATAGAAGTGAAAAATAGTGACTTGGCTGCGACTCCAACCTAGGTCACCCACTTCACATTCTTCCCACCAAAATACCGAGTCACTTCCTTCTCACTTCTCTTTACGGTATGTTTTATGGCGGGAGATCTGAGCTCGAGTTATAACCAAATCTCTATTTTTCACTTCTGTAGATCTTTGGGTAAAGATGCACTTTCATGTGCATAGTTAAAAGTAGAGGTGGGAACAATCGAATAAAAACAATCAAATTAGTAGAGTTGGGAACAATCGAATGAAAAAAATCGAATAATTCGATTTTTTGCTTCAACCGAATTATTCGAATAAAGCGTTTCGAGCTTTCACTCCATCCTAACCGAGTGAATTTATTCGATTTTTTTTAGCAAGTGAAAAAAAAATCGAATAGATCTATTCGATTGTTTTAAGGGAGTGAAAAAATATCGAATAGATCTATTCGGTTGTTTTAAGCGAGTGAAAAAAATAGAATAAATTTATTTGAATGTTGGAAGTGAGTGAATCTCTCGTTGAGAAGAAGTGAGTGAAAAATCGAATAAATCTTTTCTATTTTTTCTCTCGTTTACTTAATACGCGTTGACGAGGAAAGGATAGAAGCGGCACCTATCCTGATTCCATTTAGGGGGTCTGGTAGAGATACGTGATACTGATGAAATATGAATAAAGATATCAAATATATTATAATATTAGGTGTTATTATATGGGTGTTACTGCCCCTGCCCCTTACCAGCAATTACGTTCTGTACAGCCCATGAAAGTGAGTGAATCATTCGAATGAAAACAATCAAATAACTATTCGATTGTTTTTTAATCGATTGTCCTATCTCTAGTTAAAAGTTACTTTCCATCATTTACAAAATCAGTGTTATGAGAAACTTGTGCTACGTCTAGCATCTCCTCTGAGAAATTGATAAAAACTGACGAAAACTTTAACATGAATTTTGTAATTTTTCGTATATTTTAATATTAATATTTCCTTGTCGTTAAAGCTTAATGTTAACTTTTTCCGAGTGTAAAAATTAATAAAAACCTTTTCTATTTTACGAATAGTGCTTATCTACAGGGTCTTATACACTGTATACAGTAGCTAACCGCAAGGTATCACAGCTTAGGGAATCTTTCTCGAATTCCACAATACTATATTATCGATGATTTCCAAAAGTATAACTTACACTTACGCCGCATGCAACGCAATTTGAATAAATTTATGTACAGAAGTAAGACATCCCGTACTTTGTATTCATGAGTTTTTGTAAGAGTGAAACTGAAGGTATGCATGTGGATATAAAAATTTCAAAACAAGTATGATTCTTTGGTAACTTAAGTGAGAATTTGTTGGTATCTCATTTAATATGACACATACATAGGACTCGGTTTATTTAGTCTTGAAAATTAATTGAGAGTAAAACAGAAAAATATTTGGGTCCTATTCTCCGCTGGATACATAGTAAAATACGAAATAGAAACGCCTTCAGTTAGATAAAGTAAGAAGGGATGCTATGTCTCAAGGTATTGCATCACTCAGTTTCTGCTTGCATTAAACGCTTTTGTATAAGTTAGACTTTTAGTAACTGAAGTAAAAAATTACTTTGGCAATAAATAATTGTTAAACATTGTTTATCATCTTTTTAAAATGCGATTTAAATATACATAATAAGATTCAAATTTTGCTTTGAAAGTGTAACTCTAATTAATTTGTTCCCAAAATAGATTTTTGAATTCGCCCTAATTTCAAAATCGCAAATTCGATACTTAGATCGATAGTTATCTAGGCGATAGTAAAACGATAAAGCAGGACATTTCATTGAATACCCGCAAAGGAATTTAGTTATGCATTAAAGGGAATAGATTAGTTCTGAAGGACGAGGAAAATTAATTGAAGCTTTTTCCACCGAGATTTTGCAAGAAATAAAATGCAACACTCATTAAGCAAACAAAAACTCTCCGCTACACGGTTCGGTTTCGAAACAAACACGCCGTAATTTAATTTTGGACCGAAGCAAAATCTTTTAAAAATCAATCACACAATAACGGCTACAGATTGGACTACGGACGACGCGGCGGCTCGGAAGACAAAAGAAGTCCCACCGGCGTCAACTTATCGAACAGACACGTGGCGAAGAAACAGCGCTGCAATCGGGAGCGAAACAATGGCTGCAGGTAGCCGCGGAAATAGGGCAACGAGATACGACGGAAGGAATTCCCTAACAAGGGGGGGGGGAGGAAAGAAGGTAAAGGACCCCAGGATTGCGAAACGAGGAAAAACGGAAGGGATGAGGAAGAGGAACTACTGATAGAGCTGGAAAAAGGCAGCGCCACGTGGAAAGAGTAAGAAAGAAAAATTCGGTTTGGTTGCGTGAGGCAATTGGGCGAAATGAGACACAATGGGATTGAAAGCATACGCAGAAGGAATACAAAAACGAAGGTACGGAAAAGGTATGAGAAAAGAGTGATGGAAAAGATAAAGGGACGAAGAGAGGATGACAAGCAACAATGGGGGAAGAGGGAGGCGGGATAAATAGAATAGAAAATTGGTTCCCATGGTTGGAATCATTCATCCCCATTGGAGAAAGGGAAGTATTTCCGATCTGATGGAAACGAAATGACCTTAAACGCCGAAAAAAGAAGAGGTCGGAAAAAAGAAATGACGGCCGCTGGGCGCACCGGCAGAGCGATGAGAAACCGAACATCAAAAGGTTAAAAACACCCGTAATTATAATGCTAAAAGTAAAATTGCGGCTTTTCTGATTATTGGGCAAATAAGAAGAAGTGTCCCCGAGAAAAAATATACCAGCGGAAAGAAAAATAAATGCCTTCCCTCGAGGGGAAGACGCTTTTCAGCCAAATGGAAATATATTTCCCCGAGAAAATTTCGGTGCTGGAGAGTTTAATTCCTATTATATCATAACTTAATCTTCTTTTTGTGCGAAGGCCTAACGTTAGCTGTCTGTTTAACGGCTAACCGTTTATGCCCTAGGTAATGTGTGCGCTATAAACTCAAGGGCTGCGCGCGGTATGACATCTGTTGGATTCCGAGACCCCTACACAATACATAACTGAAATTTACGCTGACTAAAAATAAACCCTTTCCCTACTCTATTATTTATACTATAAAAACTTCCTCGTCGCTTATACAAATATGCACCGACATGAAGTAGACATTTGTCAATTGTTCCACTCATCATTTTACTTTCTCTCTCCAAATACATCCCACTTCAAAATAATATAAGCCAGGCTCTTTTTACAGAAGGGAGAGTATTAGGAAGATCTTAAACAGTTTTAGTTTTGAGACCTTTCTCCATTTTACCCATCTAATTTCCGAAAACTCTTTCTCTGGTGAATAATTAATAATAGTCTTGCGTAGTCTTCCACTAAATTCCGCTGAGAGAACAAAACATTTCATTCTCCCTAGAGGGTTTTCTATTAAAAACAGTGAATCAACTTAGACCAGAGTAAGATAAATGACTGAACGAATTTGGAAAAATACATTGCCCAATCATTCCATAATCAATTATTTGTGTTTCAGGTTTTATAAAGTGTTTTTGAAAAAGAATATATTTTAAGGAACCAGATAAATTGAACAAAGACGAATTATCAAAGCTGTAATGCAATCTTAAGGACTACAATTAATTACAATTTTTAGGGTTCAGTAGATGCAGCCAAAAGTTTTATCGTCATTTCGTCATATCAGCCACTTTTCTGTATTGATGATCTTCTTCTTGTGATCAAAAACTAATTGAGAGAACTGGTATACTGAAAAGAAGGTTACTACACTGCATCACACAGTTTCTCTGTAAGGACGTTTCACTCCCAAAGTGCAATTCATTCATTTAAAAAATTATGATAACGAGTGAAAGAAAATTATTAATTTATTAAAATTCTTCGATAAAATATTGTATTTGCAAGGTTGTAGTACGATAAAGACAATAGTAAGATATGATTGTACCAACCATTTCATATCTCTACTTATCTTCGAGAGAAAAAATCTTTTGTAAAGAGTTGTAATGGTTACTTAAGTTTCGGGACTAAAAGTGTTTTTTAAAAGAATTTTGAACAATTTCGCAGAACTATCGCTAGGGGGCGTTGAGTAACTATACAGTCCGAATGCTACGGTCTCCCAGCTTGAAACTCCGACGTTTTCCTCCTCATCCCAGAGAGAGACACTCTCAAGGATTGCTGGGGAACACGAAGGCACAGCCCACCCCGATATCGAACTTCCCACACGAATCAGGGCGTCTCGAACCGAATCAAAGCATATCAAAGTGAGAAACGGGTATCTCTCGTACTTATTTCATTTCGTTTGTCACCGGAGGCAATACTGACCTACGCGTGAATTCCATAGCCAACATAGGTCACAAACATTCCTCGCTTCCTCCAACCGCTTTAACATCGTATGTTTCCTGACCTCTTTCCTGAGACCTTGAGAGCTTTTAGGCTATAAATGCTGGTGCGGAAGGCAAGCTGTCGTTCCTGGGCATCTCTCTCTCCTCGGATCATACTGTAAGAATCCCAGCTAGAAAAGGAAGCAAAGGAATCATCTTTTGCCGAGTTGTGCTCTTTTCATCATCGAAGTGAGAAAATATTACCAATGGTTTCATAAGAAAAATTATGTGTCACTTTTCACATCCACTCTGTTACGATCCTATTGGTTTTTCTTCTGCAAACTTAAAAACACTGGACTTTGTTTTTATCGGCCGGATTAGCTACCACACAATTATTATCGCATATTTTTTGGAAAATAGGCTCATTAATTTGTTGCCATAGGTGTGCATTATTCCGTCATAAAAATAACAGCTATAAGAAATAGGAATTCTTTTGCAGTCGATTAAGTGTTTCTAAAGGATTTTTCTTTTATAAGGTAATGGTTAGAAATCTGTGTCAGATATTCTTGTTCATCAGTCATTTTACACTGTGAGAAAAATAGATATCGACTATGGAAATGAAAATAACTCTAGTTCTCCTTCGTGAGGCATCGCTAAATTAAGTAAAGAACATTAAATCTGTTTCACGAAAACATTTGATTGTGTGTTAGCCATATATAAGAAAACCGAGAATACTTATTTAATTTTTAAAATTCCTCAGATATGATTTTCGCATGAATTTGGAATATAAAGGAAGTTTTTGTAAGTACAAAAATTCTTAGATGATGGAATTAGGACTTTCATTTTCATATATGTTTTCTTTTAATTGAATGGTTCCACGAAAAATAATTTAAAAATCAAATCATTTTGAGCAAGGAGCCGCCTAGTTGGCTTTTTGCTATTCAACGTGTATACGATTTGGAAATGAGATACATCGGAGACGTTTCTGAGTTGAGATCTTCAATCTCATTTCTCGCAACAGATCGTAACTAAGATTGAAGGAATCATCCGATCTCCCGAAACATGAATCAAATCGAATTACGCGCTCTTCGAGCTGTCAATCGGCAGACCGCGAACAAGTGCGAGTGGATTTGCGAGGCTTTTGTTAACTAGATTTCGTTTCTTCGGATCTATTGTATTCATTCCGCGAATGCTCCGACGCTAGAAGAGTAGAGAAGGGAATTCACAAAATCCTTTACTCGATTCGATTACTGAGAAATAAAACTTAAGCCTTGGTTACTATTTAACATGACTGATTTCAATGCGATGGAGAGAAAGAAAAAAAAATACAATTTACGGGTGGAAATTGGAAATGAAAGTAATGATTCTGAGCAGTACTTCGAGGAATAACAGGGAAAACATCAAACTATCTGGCCTCGCTGCCTCTTGAAGGTAGAGACAGATTAGCCACCGATTAAATCAAGAAAAAAATATATTTTAAGATTACGAGGAGAACGTAAGTACTAAAAATTTATTTATGCTATATATTCGGAAATTGGTGTATGTGGTATTTCAAGAAAATATAATTCTTACTCCTATGAAGAATACCATTATGTTAAGAGTGTCATCATCCAATTAACAATATAAAATTTTTATCGAATAAAAAATCATTTCTGACCGTACTCCGTGGAAAGACATAATGAAATAAAGAAAAACACACTTTGTAATTTCCACACAATATTCTTTAGATTACCGGTTTCGGGGTAAAGCCATCATCAGGTCCTGATATTACAAATATATTTATATTATATTCCACAAATATTATTGTGCGGAAATAGCATAGTTTTTTCTTTATTTCTTTTCATCGATATTAAGGCTTCATTGATGACTTTTTGTACTATTTTCTGAGTGCAGATCTTTTTTAAATCTAAGGTAATTTTTACACAGGGATGATTGATAATAATTATGAGAGTTGAGAGGATGTGTCAAGATACAGTACTACACTTTAGTCAACTATTAAAAAACTATTTGCTGTATAAATTGCGGATAATTGTAAGGATTATACTGCAAAGATAATCAAATGCTATGGCGGCGATGTTTTCATATTTAGCTGATCTATTAAATAAGAAAAAACGTGAAATGAAGATATCTTTAGTAAAAGGTTTACACATCTACATCTACATCTACATTAATACCCTGCAAGCCGCCTTTCGGCGTGTGGCAGGGGGTGTAAACACCAGTTGAATCCATACTACTTCCTTATTCGGTTATTGTCACGTATTGTTCGTGGAAAGAATGAATCTCTAAAACGATTCGTCCTAGAATCTACTTCTCTTAACTTACGGTCATTATCGGATCGACCGAGGTAACAGGGGGGTTGCATGATACCGAGTGTATCTTCCGAAAATGTAGTTTCCCTGAATTTATTAAGCAATCGCAGCCTAGCTTCCAATTTCCTTTCTTTCAAGGATTCCCAACCTACGTCTGAGAGCATTTTTGTTACGCTTGGTTTTTTATCGTAGCATTTCTTAACAAAACGAACCGCTTTACGCTGCACTTTCTCGAGTTCGCGAGTACACGTTACATCCGCCGGATCCCATATACTTGCCGAATATTCCAGAAGGGGTCTGACCAAGGTAAAATAACATCGCTCTCTCACCTTTTCATCGCATTTACCGACAATACGCTTTACAAAGTCAAGCCTTTTACTTGCTTTGCCGCAGATTTTTCGAATATTTGTGCTCCAATTTATGTTATTAGTAACGTTGATCCCGAGATATCCCAACTGTATCAACTACTTTGATACTGATTCCATTAATTTTGTACGGGTGATTTGGACGCAATTTTTTCTTTTTGAAGAAATTAACTACGGAGCATTTACCTACGTTTATATCTAATTCCCATTTTTCGCACCACCTTAGGATGAGGACTAAATCGTTTGAGAGAGATGTCCGGTCTTCCTCGTTTGTTATTTCCCTATATATAACCGAGTCATCCGCAAATATCCTCACATTGCTAACTAACTAACGAATCCACATTGACGTAATATTTCGGTAACAGTATCTCAGGATAAAAATTTACTCTAATAGTATTGAATGTATACATTATTTCATCTAATTCAGTAAAAGCATTCACAAAAGGAACAAGCGACGACTCATTTCAACCCAATCAATACACTGCTCTTCTTGCACCCATGTATTTTATATATTTTCAATAAATTTTTAATTAGCATCTCAACATTTCATTCCTACAAGTGCATCAGCTCAACGTGTATCGTGTACTTCTCCATGCTAGCTATAATTAAATTTCCCAAAGACGAATGTATTGCCATACTAATAGATAAATGACCACAGTTATCATTGCCACACTAACAGTTTTTATGATAAAATAATAATCTATCAAATTTCAAATCAATTCTATTACAATAATCCAATAATTATTAATCTTCCATATGGAATGGGATATTATCTGGAAAATGTATATATTCGCTAGGAATAGTTATACATTTTGACACTGAAGTTCATAATCTCTCAAAATGCTACGTATATGTACACTATGACTTGTAAATTAATAAACTGATCACGCTACACACTTTTATTGTAAAATATATATAAAATTTAAAAAAATAAATAATAAAGTTGTAGCCCAGCTAGTCCTCGCTGTATCTCATATTCCATACATCTTGTTCGGAACCCTACAAATATCCGGCTCTTATTAGAAAGCGATATTCTGTTATGCCTTAGACTTGAAAAGTGTATCATCCTTTTAACATATGACCATATAGATCATAAATATTCAGGTATTGCCTTCCTTCCTATGAGAGACAATGAGGATTTTGGGGAATCCAAGCGAATGCCCTTAAGTATCAACAAACAGCCATCTTTCTCTGAAGGATCGTTAGCATTGGTGGGTGTCAGGATTAAAGTGTAAAGGCGAGGGGCGAACACCTGAAGGTTAAACTCTTTAGCAGCCATTTCCTCCCTTTCGCAAACCCTTTGACCCTATCCTTGATAACTAGAATGGCCAAACTCCGCCCTCTGAAGATAAGTCACAAGAAGTTCGGAATCGATGGGTACTAACAGGTGACATATCCTCTGCTAAGATGGAGTGTATTAGGAAATATGTGTTACTTGTCATAAGGTTATTACATTGATTAGGAAATAAGATAATCGATCGTGGGAATTATGTGTTCTATCGAACAGCATGCATATTATACAATAACTTGCTGCGTAATTATAAGGACTGCTTCATTGCACTTCACTTCACTTCACTGCTTTATAAAACAATCCATGCTTGGAAACATTAGGATAAGAGATATTTTATCTTAATATCTACAACACTTAAAAAAGATTTCATTCATTCCGCATGAGAATTAGAAACTATAAAATATCTTTCTCTCACCCAATCATTGGCAAATAACCAACGTTATATCATCAGATATATTTTGCTAAATAAATCAATGCTAGATGTAAATAGGATTTTGGAATATCCTTTTAGAGATCTATTATTATCTCCTTCGCATATTTACATGACCTGTTAGTTTCATAAAATTTACAATTATAGTGTAAAAAAACATAAATTCCCCATTAACTATTTAAATCAATGAAAATAAACTCAATTAAAACTAAACTAATAATTGCTCTCGTTACCAGAAAATGGACATTATTCGTTAAATAATGCTTAGAGATCAATATTTCAAGGAACTCCATTTTTCCTTTGATGTTCATCCGTTTATAATTAATAATTATCTCTATATGAGTTTCATTCAGAGAATGTATTCGAATTATAGCAGAATCGCCCATTTACATATACGCACACTATTTAAAGGGCAGCTTTGAAGTGGTGCCAAAGCAATACTTAATCCTTTTATTCAAAAAGCCAATGGGAAAAAGCCAAAAAATTGAGCAATAACGTACAATGGTAATCATGGAGAGAAAATATTTTGAAACTTCTCCAATACTTAGCTAAGTTTATTTTCGTTCCTCAGAAGAACCTGAGGATTGTAGCACACACACCTTAATAAATTTAATTATTACAATTTTCCTATGAAAGAATAAATAATATGATGCCAGAGTTTCTGTAGACTGATCTTTCTTCATTTTATACCAATTTACCTTCTTTCAAGGAGCTAATTATACGTGCAGTTGTTCCCATGAAAGATTTCAAGAGATTAAAAGCCTTTATTTTATGTTTAGACACTTAGTTGAAATGAGAGGAGTATATCACGAAGAATACATTTGTTTTGGGTAAATTGTGTTATTAACCTCTTAGAAACAATTATCCATTGTTTCGAAACAATGAATCTTAAAAATAAAAAAAATATCATCGCCATTGTCTCTTAAAAGAGGTTATGCAAACAAGAAGCGTCCCTGGCCAAAGCTGTATTTAAAGATTTAGCGAGTTCAATAGTAAAGGTTAAATAATTGTTTTTCGTTGAATAGTTTATCAAATCCCCTGATGGATTAATATTTATTGTAATAACTTAAATTAATTGAAGATTCTGTGAGCAAACGCGTACTGCGAATATTGAAACAATTCCGTAAATAACAGTTAATTGATTAATTTGTCTATTTGATGAATGCTACAGCACAAGAACTACTGTGATTTTCTAAACCAAGAAAAATAAGTTGCTTGGACCACAAAATACGATTTCATGATTATTATAGAAATTCATTTTACTGTCTAAAATATATTAGGATTTTTGCATTAACGTATTGATTATAAATAAGGATTAACCCTTAAAATAGAATGATATAGATTTTCAAAAAAGACTCTTAGATACCTTTAATCGTGGTAGTATTTCTGTTCTTTCAAGATCATGTAAGGTTTGCTTTCATCTAGTTGCTGTGAGTCGTTGAATTTATACTTAGCTCTTTGAGAAAATGAATTTTTCTAATAATGATGCATATATGAGACTGCTAAAGTTTCATTTGATCCTCTATAATTATTTAAAGAATGTTTTTCTTGATTGAAGGGAAAACTTGGACGGTTCAGAGTAAAAATATTACTTAACTATACTATATTTCTCATCATAGATTTATAAATATAATTCTCTCATTAACTTTTCTGAATAGTTAAAAACATTTCCAGTAATCATAACGAATTATTTTCAGTGAGATCTCTTTGACTTTCAAATATCAATAATAAATAAAACATTCAAAATTCTATGTTATAAGTCTTTGAAGTTTATTTGTGTTTTATAAACTCGGTTAGTTGAATGAAGCACTCCACTAAAAAAAATCTATGAAAAGGGTAACAATGTATCATTAATCATAATGAGAATAATCAATTTCAAGTATTTAGATGGACGAGGAACCAAATGTGGTAAGATTTGATCCAGGAAAATAAACTATAATTTTACCCTATACAATGCGAAATATTATTTAAATACTACAGAAGCTCTCATCCTATATGATTCTGAATTGACGTTCAAATAAATTTATCTCAATCGATCTCATAGCTACATTAAACTAGAAGTACATAATTTACCAAAGATGCACACAACAACTGAAATGTATCATGTTAACAGATCATATGAATCTCGATTTTACGCGAACGCAAAGAGCATTTTCCCCAAAGGTTCGAATGTTTTTGGTTTCGTAGTAGAAGAAGGCGCATGAGGCAGGCGCATCCAATTTTGAAAGGGAGGAATTGCGTCCCTCTTCTACGGGATTAAGTACTGGAAGGAAGAATGAAGTTGTCCCATGGGAGACTCTTGAAGTAAACGCAGGAGAATTCTCTGATTCAATTTTCCTCTGCAACAAAAGCAATCTTGGGCTTTATTATTTTCTCAACTGCTTTACTCTTGGGTACTGAAAACATCACCTGATATCTCTCTATTTATCAGAGGAATCGAGGAGGAATATACCTTACTATATTATACCTTATATACACGTGTAACGGTGTTTCTCAAGAAATTAGAAAATATTTGTAGCTGGTACCGATAAAGCTTTTTTTTTTATAACGCCAAGGTTGATAGCAAATTGTCAGATTCATATCAGTTTAGTTACTTTGTAGAATTTATACAGCTATACTTTAATGTCTTTTATTTATGATATACCTTATATTTGTATAAACTATTATATATTTATAGTTAATAAAAACATCTGATGTAGTCAACACATGACTTTCTCGGTATTTATTGAAAACATAAGCCTATGCCGGTAATATATAACTAACTCCAAAACAATGAGTATTACAGGAAAATGTTTCATACAAAATTTGTAGTAAAATACATTATCTACAACTTTTGTATATAATTGTATATACCTACATTGCATTCTCACAGAGATATTTAAGAAACGAAATTTTGTTCCGGATAAACCACAACTTCAGGTTAAGCGATATTCACCAAAAACTAAACAAGTCTTGGAATTGTTGGGAAAATACTAAATATGAATTTTAAAAATGATCGGAAAATTAATTTTTAAGATAGAGCGCCCACAAACTTTTTACCACAGACAGACACACAGACATACATACATACTATGGGCTCCAAAACATTTATTTCCATCGAAATCTGGAGATCGAATGTTTTTGCGATTACAATACTTTCTCTATACTACGTATAGGGAGAAAGTAGAAACTCACACAGTGAATGTATACGCATAACAAAATAAATACTATTATAAAACTGTTCTTTATAACCACATAAATTGGAAAGAAAGCGTTTCGTGGTGTATTTAATATTTGTTTTATAGCTCATATAAATCTTTTATTACGCAATCTATCTATCGTTTGAGTGAATTTAAGTGTATGTGTCTATTTCGATCCACCTCTAATCTTATTCTCACTTATTTCTTCCATATTCTTGGGACATTAGTACATATAAATCTAGATTCAACAGCATAAAAGTAAATGTGCAATGAATCTTAAAAGGATTACTCGATTATGTACTGTAATGTAAGGATCTATAAACGAATGAATCTCTGAAAACGATTATGACTTATTTGGTCAGCTATTATGGTATTCTCGAATTCTATCTCCAATGTAATACTTGTAATATTCTAGCTTCTAATGTATGTAGTTTTATTAACGTCATGAAGCATTCATATAAAGAAAAGGTTACGAAGGTAGGAAAAAAAAATTTACTTAAGAAATATAAGGAGGTATTGGATGAATTGGTTAAATCTTTCTAGTAGGGATAGTTTAAGAATATGAGTAAAACATTAACTTCTTACCTCTTGATGTGAGATGGAATTCCCTCCGTGTAATCAACAAATGAAGGAATTTTGTGCACAGACGGATGAATCCTAATTCCATTAAACTTCGCCAACCATATTTACCCTCATTCTTCCTGGTTAATCATCTTCGAAATATTAAATATTATCCTGCTCACAACCTGAAAAGAGAAAAATGAAGTCACCGTCATATTAAAATTTCAAATGTCACATAGAAACCAATGTCAAAATTAAGAATTTTCCGTTGCTATAAACGTAGTAATTTATATGATCATACATTCAAGAAAAGCTGAATTTGTTGTTATCAATATAAAATTCCTTCTTTTTCCTCCGACCAGTATGGTCTACAAAATTTTCTTCTTATCTTAAAAATCTTCAGAATAAGTCATGCTAAAGTTTGATTTGCAGATGGCTGTTTCTTATGTTTGATTTCGTTTGATTCTGTTCGAAGAAGTAAGGTCAACTACGATATTTCTACTACTCAGTTTCAATCTCTTTTAAATAAATGCATAAAAAATTATAAATTAAATGAAATATTTATTTTTCAGTAATAATTTCACAATGGAAATAATCTATGAAAGATTTTTACGTTTACCACAATTTATTTATTACAAAAAACAATCACACGACCGGTTTCGACGATTAATCGTCGAATTTTTGTAATAAATAAATTGTGGTAAAAGTACAAATCTTTCGTAGATTAATTCCATTATGGATTAAACACAACACCTCGCCTGATTCAGTGAAGTTTATAATTTTACAAATCCAATAAACTAATCGGTTTCAGAGTTGTTAATTATGGTTGCAGCGATTCCGTCTCTCTTTCTCATGCTCATCGTAATTATCTCATCTTATGTATAGGTATATAATAATAAAAATTTTAGCCTCTACGGCTATGATTGTTTAGGGTGATTTGAAAAGAAATTATTTTCATAGCGGAATCAATAAATAAACTATAGAGTATACAGGAAGGACTGTTAAAGTATAGCATACGTAAAACGGAAATGGCGTAAAAGGAGAGACGATTGTAACTATTAGAAATGTATGTGAAAGGAGAAGATGCCTGACAGAAAAATTATAAAATACAATACTTGTTTAAGAGATATGAGAAGTAAGCAAGTGGTAGATAACAATAATTTATTTTTAAAATATATTAGTGGAGAAATTTAATATACTCCATTATCTGTGACAATTATTATAAGACATTAAGCTTCGGTGATCTGGGCTATAAATAAAATAATCAAACATTATAATTAACTTGAGTGAGTTTTTCTTTAATGATTTCATCTCGAGAGAAACAGATAATCCCATCTATATGTAAAGCCACGCTATTATTTTAACTCCAGCGAAATAAAAATCTGCTGGGAATTCTTTTAGTAGGGAGTCAAAATTAAAACCAAACATGAATCCCGTCGATTTGCCCAGAGATGAAAGAGACCATCAATAGCTTCCGCTCTCATCAGTCGGACACCAATTTCAGAGCCATGGATTTCAAAGGATTACCGAGATTTTCCATGTATCCGCTTTGTGGCTACAATGGGGATTAGTCGAGTTAGGGTTCTTTTCTCGCAATTCAATTAAACGTGTTGAATCGAATAACTCTCCTGGTCGTGTATCGGAATGGATAAAAGGGAAAATTTTCATTTCGTAGATTTCTTAACTTACCCTTCAGCCAAATTCAAAATATAAAATAAATATTTCAGTACCACAAGTTTTCTCTTGTCCGAGATGTTGATTGGAATGGGTTTTAATACCTTTCTAACACTCTCTGACCACTCAGTTTTTTTACTAAATGGAGTCGCTTATGCTTCTATATTGAATTATAAAAAACATAATTAGAAATGAAACCAAGTTTCGCAAATTACAATTTAAATCCTTTGTAATAAATGGTTGGAAATAACTTTGCAAAATTCCACTTTAAAAGTGGAATTTTACGAAGTTATGTCCACCCATTTATTAGGATGGAGTTCCACAAAGTTAAAGCTTCCTTGATTGCTTTCATTTAATTCCTTTGGCGTGATTTTTAGTTATCCAGAAAGAGATTAGAGTATTTAAAGACAGAATACGTTTAGATTTTTTCATCCTTCTACCAAACGTAATTCGGCCATGTATACCTTGTGGAAAATAGTAAATGAGCATAAGAAATAATTTTTATTCCAGCTTTTTGACCTTAAAATATCAACAGACATTTGCAGGCATGTTTGCTTCGAAGAAAAGATAATTAAGTTATTTTCAAAATAATTTTACAATGTATAGTGTAATAGTACTCCGCTATTTTATAGGCTTATATACAAATGTCCCATAACGTTAATTATACGTGAATAACAGAAAACATTGAGAATTTATTCGCAAAATAAACTATTAAGACGCTTAAATCTCCAGTGTTATATACAAGATGTATCATTACTTTTACTAAAAAAAATAGCTGAAATTGTTTCTTTGAAGTATTAAGACCTTTTTAAGAACATAGAAAATTTTTATGGTAGCAGGTACAACTTTATTTCCCTCGAGGATAAAAATATTTTCTTTTCACTAGAAAACTAGGTTGAACCCCAATGTAACAAGTAATACCTCTAGCCATGAATCTGTGAAATTGAACCATCCAATGTGTTTTTTTACATTTCCTTCCAGTGTACCTCTCATCTGCAAAAGTTCCCAATTTTCACAAGTCTCTCACTAGGTAATGGAATCAATCACTAACTGACATCCACATTCCCCTGGATTAAAAGATAACGAACAGAATAGAATTACAGCGAATAACGATTTTATTAATGTCACTTTCACTTCCGCTGTCTCTCGAATCTCCCAAGTTAACTCAATCGAAAGAAATGTTAGCGGGAATTGGACCGCGGAAATGGAATATAAAATGGACGACGTCCCGTTCTCCCAAGGACTTTGAATTATTTTAGCCAAGATAAACCGGAATGTATCTCTTTTTTTAGTTGACTTGGAACGGGGAACATTATTCATCTCTCAAGACAATCAGAGAGAACTCAGAACAAATCCATCATGCAGAAGTTCATTGACCCCATGGGAATAATAGATTTATAGACCTTAATCAAAACTTGCATTTACATTAATCATTTGGAAAGATGATCTTGTTTTTTTTCGGCTTTTTACATATTATTTCTTTTAATTCCATAAAGATTGTTTATTTAAAATTATGTAGTTTTATTAGGTTATGTACTCAGTATTGTCGAATTAAAGTTTAATTAAACTAGTTCATACAATGATTGATGGTGAAATTTACCAAGCACGTTATAAATGTTGGGTAGAAATTGGAAGAAGGATAGCGTCAGTGCAATGTTTGAAGATCTTTGTTGGGGAAAATTAGAATGTAAAAGTAAAACAAAAAGGTTAGGGATTAAATTCAAAACTATTCATGGAACGCCTTCGTTAGGAACTAAACAAAAGACTCATGGAACCGAACTGCCTCGGGAGAAACGACCACAAACTTAAGCCGCTACTCTTAAACAGAAAATAGATCTTTGCAAGTAATCATTTCTTAATTGGGGAATAGTAGAATGGAATAATTTACTAGGAGAATTTTATGAACCTTTTCTTCCTTCGTGCAATATATTCATCAATAGAATTAAAAGGGTTTCGTGATTCTATTATGATAATTTTAATGTTGTCGTATATTTTGAAATATCGTTATGAATTTTGTATTGCCATAACTTGTAGTTATATGTAAGAAGTTCTACTAAAATGTTACTACTGTTATATGATATACTGTACTGGGTTTATCTCCCGACTAGGGTGATAAACCAATAAATAAATAAAATAAATAAAGTTCATTGTTATATATTATAATTGCAAGCAAATGGGTGATTTTCTGTTTAAATAGAACTAAATTTTGGCAAGAAATACCTTAATTTAGTTTCTTTAATAGAATTTTTTTCTGAAATTTATCCAGCACCCATCAAACTGTGTATTAGCTTAGGGCATCTTATTGATATAATGAGTTAGAATGAGATACATAAAGATTTTTAGATCGGAAACGCAGTAAATTTTCAGATTCCAATAAAAAACACATTTTTTACTCAAAAATTTAAGGTTGAATGGCCATTAAGATACATAAACTCTAAAAGGAATCAAATATCATTATAGAAATAAAGAAAAATGATAAACTTCGAAAAATTGCAGAAAGCTAGGTACATACGTATCAATAGAAGAGGTAAAGTAATAATAATGAGACGGTAAAGGCGACGAATCATTACGAAGCTCAGATGGAAAAATAAAAGCGAAGAGAAAAGAGTGATCGTCCTCATTCCAAAGAACGAAAGCAACGCTCTGGCGGATACTCCAGGAAACGAAACCTCAAAGCAATTATTCGTCAAAGATAGTCGTAGAATAGGACTGCTGTTCTTCTTTCCTACGGTCAATGTCATGAAGGGGCTTCCACGAGCAACGCGAAATACTGCAGAATAGGCTATCTGCACTGCCGAAAAGGAAGATTTCCTCGTTCGAGGCATCAATTTTCTCTGCGGAGATTTTACATTCACAGTTCGAATTTATATTTGAGGTGGAAGCACGGGTAAGAGAATGAGACAACTGGAAGTTGGAATCAATGACTCATTCTTTTAGGAGAAGATTTTAATGAAATCAATAATTAACTTGGCCGATAAACAACATAGCGGTTAGTTGATCCATATAAAATATACTCGTACAATATAATTTTAGCTTGAAGTTGCATTCCATCTCTATATTTAAAATCAAATATTTTTTAAGAAACCACAAAAGTGGTTGATCTGATTTTTTGTAACTTGAATTCGTTGAAATGAATTCGTTTTTTGTCATGGCCAAACAAAACAGATCAAAGATATTAATTTGACCGTTCAGTAAGATAAAGGTAGTAACGATGGAATTATTTTACCAAGTGTTTGTGCATAATCTTTGGTTCTAATACCTTTTATGATGACTTTGACTCTTTCTTTTTGCTTTAATTTACAAGTATAAATAGTATGCCGATATACGGGGTAAGGTGGAAGAGAGACACACTTGGGCCTAACCTCACCCATAAAGGAACAATCTACCAATCTCATAGCTGCAAACGGTACGTAAAAAAAACTTACATGTGATCCTTACGGAAAAAAGCGGATAAACAGATAAATTAGATGAAATGCAAATTTTGTCTTGTCATAACAAACTAAAAGTTTGTGGCACATGAATTTATAATGAAAAATGGATGAATTTAAAAAATTAAGATTAAATTTGCTCTGGAATTAGAAACGCAAAAGAAACGCTTCTCTAAATAATGAGCATGGTTATTTTTAATACCGTTATATAAATCAACTTTTTTCTTAATTTGCACAGATTTTAATGACTATAGGCATAATCGGGAAATAGCAAAAGATAGTGGGATCCACACTCTTAAGAAAATCTTGCGCAGTATTTTTATTTCAGATTCTGCACGAAATAACTTACTTGGAAGTTTTCCCTAAAGAGAGCCTCGCTGTATTAGTGACCCAGTTTCTAAAGTGTGATTTTTTTCGTAACATGAGATCTTTAGATAGAAGGAAACAAGAGGAACTTTAAGATAGATGGCTGAGATACTTGCTTCCCATTTCGGTCATTCTCTCAACTTGGGTAGTTTTAGCAGCTTTGCCTAATGGACTTTTTAAAACGTGAACAATCATTTTAGGTATGTGAGATAGATAAACGTAAAAATGATTTTAAATATGTCCAAATGTGCTAACTTTATGATTAAAACGTGCCGTTTTTGTTGCAAACTGCAAACCATTTGAATATTATTATCATTAAAGGTGGCAATAATATATATTTTTATGAATTTATGGCACACTATTTTAATAATTTAATTTTCTATCATTCCCTGTACTAATGATAATTTTCATTATGCTAAAAATATTATCAGGATATAATTTAGTATATTCTACTAAGTAATAGTAATAAATTGGGAATGAATGCAGTAGAGACCAAATTATTCCTAACCATGCCTATATAAAGAGTAAGTTATTTCATTTATAATCAAAATTTACACTGTTTCTCTTTAATATCCAAGTCTAGTCTAGTCTACATTTTTTCTTAGAGATATTTCCGTATTCCCGAACCAAACTTTCTTTCAAAAATGTTTTGTCTTTTTAATTGTCACTAAATTATTTACATAGATTTACTTACTGCGATGAGAGTATTTTTAACAGCTACTCCACCAACATATAACTTCACTACACCCGCGAGCTTAATGGGAATTATATACTTGCATCTATTTTCCACTGAATTTTCAAAATATATATTTCTCCATTCTTCCGTTTTATTATGAATGAAAATTACTTCACCAAACCATTATCATAAGAGCTTCGTACAATTTTAGAATAATCAAAAAGAATATTTATCCAGACATATTACTACTTTCCGTACTTTATTCTGTCCTAATTCAAAAGCTAGGTGCCCCTGTCTTAAATCGTATATTTTCATGCTTCATTGCTAGTTTATTTTAATAAATACTAATGGAAAATTATATATTTTTTCATTAATATTTTATTACACACATACGTTGCAATTGGACAACTTCCCGGTGGGGAAATTGCTATTCCATAAATAAATGTACCTCATTATATCATGCATTACATTTCGTCTAGCATAATAACCAGAAAGCATTACATTCTGAATAATATCCAACAATAATTCATTGACAAATCATTTTACACATATATAATTACATTCAAAATTCCTGAATAACACTAGGATAAGGTCACTTTTATAATAACAAACATGCTACTCATTTAACAATACCCCAAACCCCCTTTAAATGGATTTTTATAATATTATAAAACATCAAAGTTTAAAATCTTTCATTGATTTAGGTAAGGGCTTGAAGGCCTCTTCAGGTAACATGTTCCATTCACTTACTCCCCTATTAAGAAATGAGTATTTAGCCGTATGCTTCCTTTGTTATCCTAATTTTAACTTCTCATCATGATCACCGCGCGCAAAATAACTTGGTTTTTCTATATGTTCATGACTTCTATTGTTTTGCGTAAAAATACTATGCACAACCTACATTCATTGTGAAAACTTGGATAGCACATGCTTTCCGTTGGTAAATGTTAGGATGGCTCATTTTAGCGCCTTGGAAACTTACGCAACTATTAGGTCTTGAAACATTTCGGTAACTATTAGCAGAAATATTTACGCGGTAAGGACCTAGTTCCATGCTCAGAAATTTACAAGCAGAATAAGGTCGAGACTTCCGACAACTCCACAAGTTCGCGCGGACGCCTCTAAGGATGCTCCCTCCAGTGTTAAGGCGATATAGTGCAAGTGGTCTTCGTACCTACAAGTTTCATGCAGGCCTGAACATCGTTGGTTCATGCTCGCTGTGTTCGGAAGAGTTGTTGAGAGCTCCTAAGTCACCCGATACCTCATAAAGTAAACCGTCTAGCATTGTCAATTATAAATCGCTAAACTCCCAAACTTCGATTATGAACAAGGAGCATAGCATCCATTTAAGTTTTCTGCTCCCCATACTTTATGGGCCATCCTGTCTTCCTTCAACCTTAATTTCTATTTTATGTAATTATCAAGCTTATCCTCACCACTTTTTTAAGACTTCAAGCCCGTCCAATATTTGAATGATCTAAATTGCATTATACTGATATATATCTACAAATTAACGGGGTATCGATATTTTTATAAAGAAATTTTATTAAACATATATTAGCAAGGCATTTGAAAGAGGAAGAAAATGAGCTATCTTGAGATTACAATTCAGTGAAATATAGTAAATATGCTTTCTTAAAAAATACGATTTTTACGTATCCCTTCCAATAAAACGGAAATTTATAAAAGGAGATATAATTTTAACAGAATATCAGAAGAAAGATGACATTCCGCTTTGCATTTTGTGTTCATTAAAAAGTTACAGACCCACCTTACTAGCTTGATAGCAACCAATCTATAAGAGAGATGTTCTACATTACATGCCTCAGTAACATATTTTACATAATATCTCCTATTAAGATATACATCATGTGGGTCTTTCAGCTGATTGGTCTTTTAACTAATTCGAACTTTTGGTGAGAGAAATAAGTGATACAGCTGGTAATGTTCACTAATACATACACATGTTATTTAAAACAGTGTTTACTACCAAAAAATTACAGTAAATTGCAACTTAATTTTAAAAAGGAATTCTTTATAAAGTGAATTCATTCAAATGAAAATGACTCAGCAATTATTTAGAAAATATAATACATAGAAAGAAAAATACCTCATTAATACCTCTTCCAAATGGCTAGAAAATAAATAGGTGTTTTTTAGATCATGTATTGTTATTGTATGCCCATTAAATATAGAATTTTGAAATAAGCTTTCAATTTCCGCGTCCAATGAGAAAATGTATGCAGTGATTCAAGTTTACGTCCCAAGTTTGTAATTATAATCTTCAATATTGCTGCAAATCGAATGCAATAATTAATACATCACATCTCAAATTGAGTTTACACTAGAAAAGGTAATTTTCTAACAGAAAAAATGTTTAGAAATCCTAGGATTAAATACTGAAGATATCTACATGCAAGCCTTCCGAGTAAACAGTGTTTACCTAACACTTCTCATTCGAAGTAAGTGTTTACTATTTGTCATGTTTACTCAAATTCACTTGCTAATTTGCTTACATCTTTCGATTCAGATCCATCCATATATTTCTTCTTTTTATTCGTAAAGCTAGGTACATCTATTTCCCCCATCGTATTAATTACTTCATTTAACCAGATTTATCTTTTCAGGAGAACACAATACTGTAAAAAATGTGAAAAATAAGAATAAAATATAACAGGCGTAAGAAATAGTGACATCACTGGAACCAAAACCCAGGTTTTTTTTAAATATTCCAAGCAGGTATTCTGAACTGCAATCAACACTGTTTGGTACTCTAGTTGTTAGAATGTATGCACGGAAAGTCGAAGACCTAGGTTCGAGTCCCAACCGTGGTATACGTTTGCGGAATCTAGGGGCGGCGACTTGAAAAAGTTTGCGAAACACTGGTGTAAACAGTTTTCATTTCTGTCTATCTGTGTGGTTTAGAAGCGACGAACCATCTTGTGAAAAGTTATATCTTTTTCCTTATCCTTGAATGAAAATGATGTTAAGCATATCCTGTGGATCAAATATCTTGCCACTCAATTATTATAGCAAATGTAACTGGATATTTTAAGCGAGCAATGTTTAGAGAAGATATCGATTAGAAGTCCGCCTTTGTGCCCGTCCAAACGTTGATGCAATGCGGCCATAAACGGAAATGTCATTTCTCTTGAATAGCCGCAAATGTATCTTCCTCTACTTCCCAAGAGGGAATTGTACTCCACGGAAGACGTTGTTCTCATCCTGAAGTAACGTTACCTTCCATCTCATCTTCTATTACTCTTTGTCTTTAGGATGAGAGTTTACGGAACGGCATAAGTCAAAGGATACCGTATCCTAGTTGAGCGCAATACTCGATTGAATGCTTTGTAATTTTTCAATCATTTGAAATAACTTGACCCAATAAATGTTTTAACCTTAATGAATACTTATGTCATAGTATTTATTGTGTATTTTTATACAGGGAACGCCATGTATGATTCCTGTTCTCTTTACACATGAATAAACACATGTATGGTAAGGGAACTTCAAATCAGGAAAAAGGTCACCTGGCTTAATAGATATCCTTCAAAGTATCTATTTTCTTGAACATTTTTACTTAAATAGTTCCAAATCATAACGCATTTTAAATATTTAAATATCCATATAGTTGAAAAAAATTATCAAGAATTTTTAATTAATTTTTCAAATTAATCCCTATAACTATAAAATGCTTCGATAATCGAAATTCATTTAAAAGTAATGATTTGCTCGTGGAAAAGACAAGAAAAGGCGGAAGATAAAAAATACTCAATGAAGAAATGTATTAAGAATGAACTTCAAAGAATTTAACGCATTGACATGTCCCTATCATATTTTAATCCAAATTCGCAATATAATACTCGAACACATTTCTGATATCAAAATCGTTGTGTTAATATTTGGAGCTCCATAAGTGAAAGTAAAGAATGGATAAATTTTGGTTTCTTTTCCGTAGTACTGCTGAATTCCTGATCTCAACTCTACCTCAGCTGCACAAGGCTCTTCCGTGAGCAAAAGATTGTTTACTAGGCACTTAAAATTGGCAATTGAATTTATAAAGAAAGAAATAGGATGCATATAATCAATTGGCTTACACGATTTATGCTCTATTGAGTGTAGCAAGTGCAAGTGAAAAGTTAAAATTACTTTGATATTTGGGTAGCATTAAACCATTTACATTTATTGTAGTACGTAAAGAGCAATAACTTAGTTTTAGAGGATTGGAAAAAATAGGAAACTTTTCAGCAAAATCCATCTTTCATTAGCATTGGAATTCTTACTAGACTATTCAAAGATGCAAACATTTATAGATTGTAATCACCGAATTCCAAATCATATTCAGCCACAGATATGGAGTCATTAACAGATGTGAATATTTTGTCGAGCTCGATTGATGAAGTTTCTTTGGACGAAGTATTATTCCCTATATCCCTTGGATCCCATTCCTCGCTTCCCCGTGATATCGTTCGGATACAGCTTTGCGCTCATTCAACTTGCAGGTATAGGGACTCCAAAGGGTTTACCCTTGCTCCGTATGGTCTTCCGCAGGCGAACGCTGTTTTGAATTTTTTTTTTTTGGGCTTCGGAGGTGGAATGCGTGACCTTCTCACTGTCGGCTTGTTGGGCGGTACGTTGCCCTTGAACTTACAAAGATCGATTCCAATGAGAGCAGAAGAAAAATTGGAAAACGATATCTTGGTCATGATTGAAATGAAATTCAGACTCGAAAGGGAATAAAAACCGTTTTTTGAGGAGCTCTGTATACTTCATCATTTTTCTGGGGTATATTTTTTTTATTCCGAGGCCGAAAGATGGCTTTCGTTGATTCTCGGTTCATCACGTCATTTATCCATTAGGTTTCACGTCCATACCTGATTCATTGGCTATAAACACTTTCTCTTGAAAAAGGAGTCGATAAAAATATTTTTAATATTTGATTATATTTTCCCACAAATTACGAAAAATAACTTAAAAACTACGTGATCCATTTTTTAATTTACTGCAGTACATATATTTCTGATGCTTATTATAGTTTAGAGAAAAATTTTACTATACAAATATATTATAAGATACAGGATTTTAATCTACTCTACCATACAGGATTTCAGCTTTTAATTGTCTCACTCTTGCATCTGCTACTAGCAAAATACCGAGTTATTTCTGTTCTCCACCAATCTTGAAATATCATGATTTATCTCTAAAATAGGCTACTTTACTCTTTGATTACTACATCTCGAATTGTTGTGATATTTGCCTTTACTCTTAACAAATAAAAGGAAAAATACTTTGAGCGATAGAAGTATTAGTGCAAGCGAATAGCTACAACGTTAATTGCCAGCTTATAATGAACATCGATGAGGTTCATTGAGTGAAATGGATCTAATGAAGCCAAGTTAAACGTAATATTTCAGTGGTTATGGTGCAAAGATAGCTATTAACAGTTAAAGTTTATTTCATAATTCACTCTACCAGGTGCTTTATAGCCACCTGTCTCAGTGATCCTCTGGATTATATCCAAGGAATCATCAAAATATTTTGGCTACCGATGGTTACGACTATTTCTGTTCCGCGGTGAATCAGCCGGAACAGCTTCACAAGTCTGAGGATGAATATTTGTATTTAAAGAGGAGAGGTCTTATACTTTTCAAAAAACCTTCAGAGTTGTAAGGAGAAAAAAATTCCTCATCGTATATCAAAAATATTATTCTATAAATAGCTGAATAATTATCAGATTTTCATAATAAAAACGAGAAACATTTTCACATTTCCTCCCGTTTCTTAGTCAACTGTAATAGAAATTTAATGAACAAAACCTATTCAGTAACGTTATGAAATGTTAAGTAAAACTGCGTTAGATTTCTCAAAATTCATTAGCAAATAATATTCTCCCCAAGTTTAAGTCTGCCATTGTTTTGCTTTCCTGGAACTCAATTTGGTCTATCTAGGGAAGAGATCCTTCTCTTTTGAGCCCAAAGATTAGCGATGGATTTCCTGCAAAGTAACAAGCACGGAGTAACCCTTTGCAGTAGTTTCTAATTGAAGGAGGATTACTCAGTCCTACAGAATCCGTGGATAGAATCTATTGTTTTGAAAGCAGGATTTAAGAAGACACTCGTCCAAAGCGTAGGAAGTAACATTCCTTTATCCGACCATCTACTTCCTGATTAATATTGCGTAAAATACTTTTTGGGACTTTTTAGGTGGCACTACTTGCCGATGGAGAGAAGATACATAGTAGTATTTCTTCCGGTAAGACATTCTTTCAGTATCTTCAATATTCAACTTTAGAACTTAGGGTTAAACTATTTCTGGGAGTTTTACTGACGGACAGTTGACTGAAGTTCAGCTGAGAGATTGCTCAATACATAAATAGCTGCTAAGTAATAGTTAAGATTGAGTTGTTAATTTAAATTACGTTGCTTCAGTAGATAGAAATAGTGTACGCCGTTGCTAGCCAATGGAAACAATTTATCATATGATCCTTTACTGCTGTTCTTATCCTCATAATATATATAATATACTAATAAAGGTATACTAGTGATGGTAAAGTAATAGAATAAATTGTCAAAAGTACCAAAACCATCAATTAATCGAAGTTTGGTTCTTAGTGACAATTTGATCCATTAATTTACCATCAGCGTTATGCCTTTATTACTCTTGGGTTTTTCCAGCCTTTACCGCTTCTGAATTCTGGTTTGTACTTAATACTTTTCGTGTTCTCTAGTGCCTTATTTATATTGCTGCTTACTATCGTTGCTTCCATTTTATCACTTGAGGTTGCTTCTGGCTTACACTTTTATACTGTGATTACTACGCTTAATATTTATTTTAATAGTAGTAGTAGTAGTATTGTTAAAAGTGCTTCGACAGTTTAGGTCATTTCGCACATTGGCTCCCACCGGGATTCGAACCCGGGACCGCTTTCACCAAAGGCAAACGCGCTGCCCACATGACTATCCGGAAGCCCATTTATTTTAATAGTTGACATCGCTATCAGCTTACCCGTTTACAAGGTTAGTTCTACACTTAATATTTGGTTTTATATTATGCCACGAATTCGTTAAAAAAATCCATTGATGGTTTTGGTTTATTCTAATATATGCTAAGAAGTCATACATGTACCTTCCATAGACCACAATGATATATAGCATTGAGTATTAGCCTATATCAGATTTTGTATTAATTATCCTATCAGCTTTTTATGGAAATCAAACTTCAAGATTTTTTAGTTATCTGCGGATAAATATCCTCTTGCATAATATCTCTCTTTCCTGTGTTCTATATGTTTTCATTGCCCGGAGAGTGGTGAGATAGGTCTTTTTCTCTTTCTTGCATCTCTCGTCGGACGTCATGATGACACTGACCATTAAAATAGGCCAGAAAAATGAAATCGGAATTCCTCCCTAAAGGTTGAAATAAAGGATAAACGACAGAAGTACAAAATATCAATGTGGCTGAAACACGAACCAAGGACTCCAACTTTTGGGTTGCTGCTCTAATCCGGAAGGAGAGCTGAGTTTGAAGACTAAGTCGATTCGATATTTTTCACTTCTTTTTTCCTTTGATTAAGTAAGGATTCACGCTGACAAAGTGATAACTTACGAAGGCAAATTATCTCGATGAAGATATTGAAAAAATCTCATTCTTGAGCAGCAAAAGAAGCAGGAATCTGGCCATTCTAAGTTTCTTTTGTGAGAAATGTTTTTGTAGAAAAACATAGAGCTGAGATCCGAAGAATGAAATACACGAATTATATACGATATATTACTCATATAGGTTTTTACGAGTCTGAAATGTAATACAAAACTTTTATAGATGTTAACATTAATAACCATGTATATAAAAATAACAATAACATTAATAACCAATAACCATACTTGTTATTCTAGGAATTTATTTCGCTAAATAATGTTAAGTTAATTTTGTTAGGCTGTATATTCTCCGACCACTATATTTCTTCATGTTATTAATATAACTGTTGTTTTACTGAATATAAAGTATTATTAATTTTCTCTGTGGCATTTTCCCGTCACGTAAACAGTGAATCAAATTGGTGTGTCACTCTTAGCTCAAATAAATAATAGATAGGAATATTTTAGGGTTTCAGAGATAGTTGACAAAAGAGAATTTCACATGTTCGTCATGGGATGAAGAAAAGAAAATTGACATCAAACTTTATTCTTCCACTATTCCATATTTTCTTGGATAATGAATAAAAACAATGTAATTTTTCACTTTTATGTGTAACAATGTAATTTTTCACTCACTTTTATTTAATTGACGACCGGTTTCGCTACCGGAGTAGCATCATCTGGTGGTGAACTAACCACCAGATGATGCTACTCCGGTAGCGAAACCGGTCGTCAATTAAATAAAAGTGTGGAAAATTACATTGTTTTTATTCATTATCTAAAATGGCTTTCCACAAAGTAACGCCTGATCATCTAGATTTCTTCCATATTTTCTTACTATTTCCATCTGGATCCTTGCTCCTGTTAGCATTGAAACCAATAAGAAACTATGCATATTTATTGGAATGTTTTTAAAAATTCCAAATCTCTAGCACTTCATGCATACACTCCTTTTTTAATATCTCCAAGAATTTTCAACAATACTCAAATAGACAACTCAATGGAAATCAAGTAATTTTTCTCATTTTACGTACGCTACTCGAGACACCGAGATTAATCCATCTTGATATATGCTTTCTACTTCATCGTGGCTTTTTAACATCTTTTTGAAAATCTCCTTTCTTTTGTTTTAATACCAGGATAATGATAAGTATATAATCTTGAAGAAGATTAAGGGAAGGAAAACCAGTTGTAGATTTTTACCACTGGAGTATTATGAAATCCTTAAGCTAAAGAGAACACTTAAGACTAACTTCCAGAAAAGTTAATTAAAAAGTAGATTAATATCTTATCTGTAAAAGTCCTGGTTAATTAATTCGAAGAAGATTTAGTAGTTCTGGAGGCTTATCTCCTCGGCTCTATTAGCTGAAAATATTAAAATCTCTGCGTTTCCTTCCTTTCTCTTGGCAGAATGAAAAAGTTAAGATTTTCGAAATGTAGGTACGATCGAGCAATTGTCAACGGACCAGAATAAGTAACCCAACACAGAATCAATGGTCGTTTGAATAAAGAAATCATGGACTTTATATTTCAATACCTTTGTGAATTTTTTTTATAGATGTTCCATCATACAATCAATTATGATCATAAGGCAGATCCACGCAAGAGCGACAAGGAAATATTTAGGTTCTCAATGGAAATACAAAGTTACGTTCACTCTGTTTCACATCATAACGAATGCCACTGAATCAGCCCTGGCGTTAAGATCTGTATGAAACTGGTGGGTTATCGTTACATTTTTTCAGAAATAATTCCAATATTTATGTTTCTTCTCGTTTTTTAAAATAATTTCCTATTAAAGAAAACTACTTTTGACTAAAAATTTCTAGTTGCAATCGATAAAACATAAACATACGCTACCTGTGGAAAAAATCAGTAAGAATAAATGTTATGACTTATTTGTGATGTAGAAATATGAAAAAAGAACATTTAGGAATATCTAGCTTTTCTAGAGTGTTGCTTATGAACAAAATTTTCTGTTTATCGCCGAGGTCAGGAAGGGCAGCGGTGATCTGGGAATAGATTGAAATGAGTGACTCATCCTAAAAGGTGTAGGATTAAATAATCAATATACCAATGAAAACAAAAAAGGAAATAAGTGGAATTTATATTTAACACTAGAAGGACGGAGGTGGTCATTTGACCACTTTTCAGAGTTTGACATCAAAATTTCTTTAGTAAAATACCTCCGATTTTTTTGAAACTTTTTGACTTTGTTAATTACTATCCCAAAATTTGTGTTAAGTATTAAAATATTTTTTTTCACTTTTAGGTTAAATTTTATATCAAAATATACCTAGAAGGACGGGAGGTGGTCATTTGACCACCTACTTTTAAAATTCGTAATTAAATACTTTCATGCTTCTCAAAGACCTGAATTTTGCGTACCTTCTACATTTGACCATTACACAAGTTCTAATAACATTTTTTTCCCCGTAATTTGTTTAAATTTTAATTAATTAAACAAAATGTTGACCTATGTCCTAAATCTGCAGAATTTCATATTCTAGAATATTTAATCTATTTATACTGAACCAATGAAACTCATATTTTCGGAATAAGTGGAAGAAGGTCCGAATTGTTGATAAAAGTCAGTCACGTTACCCCAAGATTGTTATGCTATCTGACGGAAACCATATAAAACCACTCGTTCGTGCCTCGGAAAAAACCTCAATCAAATACGATGGCGAAACAATTTTTCAAATTTCGTCCTGAAAATTTCCTTATGGTGTTTTTATCAATGCCAAATCAATGTATAATATTTAAAAATTCTTAAAACAATTTTTAGCAGGGTTGCCAACATATTGGTTTTATCATTATATAATGTTCTTCCAATTTTTTTCTCTGGTAAATTTCAAACTGATATCTCAAGTTTATATTCAATCACCTTTTTTGAACAATTTGAATTAATTTTAAGGGTATTAACCTTATAAAACAGGGCTACCAATCGCTAGAACAGATCTCTAAACAGAGACTTTTGCGTTCGCAGTATAAATAGCTACAGATATATTTTGAGCACAGATTTGTTTCATGTAATTTGTCTGAACCATAAAATGAAATAAAGAATTCTTCATCCTCATATGCAGCATATCTATATCCGTTCAGATAGAAAGGGATGGAATAGCTAAGCCTCACTATTTGTTTGTGAACGAAAAATCAGGGATATTTAAAAAATCACTACGCTCGTGGTCATAAAATTACATCATTATTCAATGAAAGAGATGAGCTTAGAACACGTCTGTTATGAAAACCAGCCAAGGCTGTTGCTCTCCATAAAGTCCTATACAAAGATTGAAAAAAACTTCGGTATCGTCATCTATCGATTATAGGTACAAAAAGGACAGCGAGTGGAATCATTCTCGGTTGGAGACGTGGACCAACTGATCTCGTACTCCTTTCCACCCCGCCTAAATGTAGAAATAATCAAAAGCACCATTCCGCTCCGGAATTCATGATTGCTGGGATATTACTTCTGCTCGGTCGCAAGGGTCACGTTGCCAAAGCGATGCTGGAAAACAGCCCGTATTTTGAATGGTCATATTACCATCATATGTTAAGGAATCCTGGTCTGTCCGAGAATGTATGCATGCCGCTCTATTTTTATTCCGTTACTGAAATTTTGGAATGGCCTAGAAATATTATTATTATTATTATTAGGGGTCTTTATTACAGGCGAGATTGAGACTAAAAAGTCTCTTCTTCCATCTAATATGTCGTTAGTTTGTTACATTATTATGAGTATATTACATGTATCAATGAAAACTTGGAGGAAAATAGAAGAAAATATAAGAAGGGATTGCGGACGTAAAAAAACCTAAGAAAAGTTTAGGAAAAAATATCCGCTGCAGGAAAACACCCACAAAGAAAGTGCTATTAGGGGAGAAGGAATATTGGAGGCTTCTTACACTTAAAATTTCAAATTATTTCAGTAGAAACAAAGTGCTAAATGTGACATCATATTTAAAAAAATAAGCGGGAAAAACCGTTATTTCTACTACTAAGTTTGATCAAGGGAGTAATTCAAAGTTAATAGAAGAGGAAAATAGGGATCATAGGGAATATAGGGGAAAAATTGAATTGTTGGAAAATATCGATAAGAGGATAAATTTCATAGATGAGAGGTAATGGGAAGAACACACATATTTTTGGGACCAAAACACTGCAGAAAAGTGGTACCCAAAACGTATGCACGCAACCTTAAAATTTCCATTATAAATTCATTCTTCCTTCAAGTAAATATTAGCAAAAGTCCTCAGCAATTAATCAAGCTATAAATATTTGTATAGGTTCCTAGCACAAGTGATTTATTTACTCCATGATTACTAATTTAAGTACTAAGTTACTCTAGTCGGAAGCGTTGAAGTCAAGCTGTTGAATAGCTTTTGTCTGTATCCCAAATTTCTATTCCGTAGCAAATTTCATCCTAGAGATATATATTTGTGGATATCCTACTGTCAAATCAAAAGTCATCCAATCAGCGCCCTCCTAGTTTTGCCACATCTGAATTCAATGATGTGTATTTTGCAACTTAAACTTCAATAATTTGAGAAATCCTTAGTCAGTTTGCTCTGATCCGTTATAGGTCACCTTCGAATACTGAGACGGGGAGCGCAGCGTAAACTAGGCATTAAATGCCCTTATCCAATTGGGTGTTTTGGTACTTCTCCATCGGTGTAGAAACAATGAGGAAATGAAGGATTTCTCGTGAGAAGAAACTAAAGTGACATTAAGCCATTATTTAGTCAAGTCCATGAGTGGGATATCTGAGGCCCTAAGGGAACATATAACCTTTAGAACAATTCTCAATGTTTATGAATGCGTATTTAGCCTTATTTTCTATTTTTTCTGCCTCACTTATCACCTGCCGTGAAAAATAATCCTTTTTCACTTTCCATTTCATATATTTTTCAAGGTAGTATATACATTTCTCTAAGTTAGTACGTGTAATAAGCAATTCATAGCGAAATGAGGTCTTCTATCGATTACACATACGACCTTAGCATGGCAAAAGGCTCTTCCCCTTTATATGAGGTCATATATCATTAATTAATTATCCAGTGAACATATTCTGTAATAAAAACTCAATTTGATGAAGAAATACGAAATTACGATATTAAAATTTATTTTATTTATTAACACAATTGTTTTCTCCTTTAATTTGACGAGAGCCTACTACTTCTATACAAATATGAGAAAGAGCGGTGTTGAGGGATTCGCTGTTTATTCTAGATGTGCGGGAGGAATGGCTTAGGGGTCACCGATCTTTTCAGTATATTACGTGCTATCACGAAGTTCGAAAGCAAACGGGAATCCGAACTGCAAGTCTGTCATGAATATTCATTGACTATCTCACCCCAAGAAGTTTGATGAACCTTTTAGAATCGCGTTGAACGAATAGACGACCCCTATATTTTCGAAATTTTGATAAAAACAGGGATGTGACTCAGGACTCAATGACCTCTGCAAGATCTGCAAGACATTATTTACATGAAGCATTAGTGGTGAATACCTATATTAAAAAAAATATTGTACTCAAAAACTTTTAGTGGAGATAAGTTTCATTTTTTTAAACATATGCTTGCTTAATTAGCCCATTTAAATTTCAAAATTCCGATGAAAGATTACGAAAAGCTTTCAGTTGTTTTGGTAGGAGTTCACAATGAAACTAGATAAATGCATTTGTATCTAAGTTTGAGTGTTTGCGATACTTTCGGGAAATCCGGTGCGACACCAACTCTCCAAGTTAGTTCCGGTACTATCCAAACTTCAAAATTCTACCAGGGTAATACATTTTTTTAAAGCGAACCTTCCGGAAGTACTGATTATCACAAGAAAATTCTCGAACCAATCACATTTTCGAAGGGAGCGAAAGAATGATGAATTGATTCCTGCGTCGGAATCTAATTTTAGCGAACTCCGCAGAAGTACGGCTTCTGCGGCATTAAGCCAACTACATGATGAACTTTTTGATTATTCATGAGACCAGAACTCTGCCGAGTAGAATTTTCCTCCCTTATATTCCAAGATTATTTTTAATACCTATTGCCGTTCTTGTTACTCTAAAAAGTGGTACGCGTAGAAACCTTTAAAGGTACAAATTTGTACCCATTGGATATGTGTAATCTGCTGGTATTCATGTTAATTTTAAGCTCCAGTTAATGTATTTAAATCTTACTTCAGTAGAGGAATGATCAACTTCTCGAATATTATAAAGGGCTTGAAGTTTGATATTTGTATATGATATCTTGAAAATTAAAAGTTTCTTCCATAGAGGTTTAAAATTAATGAATGGGCTCTTTATCAGTTCAATAATAGACCCAAGTTAACCTCTTTTCTAATTAAACTCAATTTTAAATAAATGTCTGAACTTAATACAATTCGGTATATAAAGCAGTGAGTCCAAACGCAAATTGGTAACTTACCTCTTCTAACATTAGACAAAAAGGGCAATTTGGGAGAACGAGGTTTTCTTGGCAGGATGAGGAGTGAGGTAGTTTACCCTTGCTTTCCTCGCCAAGGTAGAATGGTACAAGCGGAATATGTCGACGTAACTGAAACTTAATGACTCTATGAGTAAGGCTTACCTAGGATATCCATAAGGAAAAACCTAAGAGAAATCAGTATAACTTTTCAGCGTCACTCATAACTCTGCAGTATTCATCTCATCAAAGCAATAATCGTGAAAACTTAATACTACATTTTACTGTATCCTGTACTAAAGTGATAAATAAGAAAACAAAATAATACGAGCATCATAAAATGATGCGGGTTTGTGTGGAAGAATCTTCTCAACTGAAGGTTGTATAAAACAAATACCCCACTGTGTGGGAAAAAACCCATAAAAAGGAAGGCACAATAACCTGAAAAAACACAGTTCACAAAATTTGCAAGAGTCTAAACTTTAAGTTACATACTGTTTGTGCATATGCCCTCCATTTAATTCCCCCCTTTCTACCCTGCTATCTTTTTCACTCACTCGATTATTTTTTTTGCTGAAAAATGGACTGCAATATAACAGTAAAAAGCCCCGAGACAACGTTGAAAGGGCTGCGGTCAGAGAAAAACTTTTAAGCTAATTTTTCGAATGTCATATTTAAAAAAAATAACGATTCACCGCCTACTCAATTTCATGCGAGCCATCCTTATGGTAGACGTTAATTCCACTTAAATTTTCATACGGTGTAAATGTTTCCTGTACACTAAGCTCAGTGAATGAATTTAGTCTGCCAATAGGTTACCAAAAAAGTAAGCGGTGAAAATAATGACATAAATTTCACTAGTTTCGTTGAATAGAAATTAATACAAAATAACTGTTTACCACAAAACAGAGTAGTCATCCTTATCCTATGGAGCAATTGGCATGGTCCAGTTAAAGGTCGTCGTAGTACTACTGCATTAAAAAAAGATGCGAGAAAACCTCAAGTTACGCTATAAAACACATTAAACAACCAAGGAGAAAATTAATATTCTTCTTCGCTCTCTTTCCTCGAGTAGTATTTACTTAAAAAATAACCACTAGAGGTAAATTCTGCAAATAAATGCTCAACCGTTCCTAGTATCGTGACAAGGAAGTTCAGCAAACTTTAATGCTTCCGTTTTCCTGAGTATTGTGTATCATTGAAATTTATCCTTTTCAGAACGACGAACATTTTAGTTTTTATAGTTTGCGCTGATATTTATACTCGTCATTTGATTCTGCATGTGTATTTTACTACACATTTTTTGTGGTAGCTTACCCTTTGAACCTAAGTAAATAAATTGGAAATATTAACCAAATGCCAAACATTGACCCTAAAGAAATAAAATCTTAGATTATAATATATGGATATAACTTTTGCTTGGTAGCGATACTAATCATGAAATGAGGTAACAGAATTGCTCCAGCGTGATATTTTTTTGAGGCGTGGAGTATCTGTGGAAAATAGAAAATATCAGGAAGAGCATTAGTCATTAATTACCTGTCGGATTAGATTTCGTATATTACTAAAATTTAATAAAATATTTCATACGCTAATGAATCCATTTACCGCGCTAAAGAATAATCCGTGTAAATTTCAGTACACACGACTTTGTTGCTATACAATTAAATTTTTAGAAAAATAGAAAAAATGAGCCATATTTATATATAATGTATGCCATAGTTTACAAATATACCATAAGGGACGCTAAAATCAATGTGATCCTTAACCTTCTTTGAAATTAAAAACCATTTATAGAAGAAATATTTCTGACACCTCTAGTAAGACAGTAAGCAATTTTTGCTATATTAAGTACAGCCAACCGACATCTTATGATACGAATTTTTATGAATCTACAAACATTTAGCGCTCACTAAATGTATAATGCGCTTCCTTCTCGACCGATTGAGAAGGATTTTTTAAAAATAAACGTCGCATGGATTCTTTATTTTAGATATTGGACATAGGATATTTTTATGAATTTCGGTCCTGAAAATGTCGCTATTTTACAGCTAGAGCTATTATGCGAAGCAAATTTATTTTCAAAATCATCGCAATAACATCCTTCTTCAATTCATAATTTTTTACCTAAATATTTCTCCTTTAAATATCTAAAAGATCTACATTAGCTTACAGAATTCAAGTAATAAGGATGGCATTTCCATTAAAGATTATTTGATAAAAATCATTATTACTGCAACAATTATCTTCAGTAAAATAAGAAGTGAGACTTATGCAAATGAAACTTTTTCCCATTTATAGAAAAGAACACAATATGTCTTTATTGTGAACGTGATTAAAATTATTAAGCCTTCTCTTACCCTAACCCAATGTCATTTTTCTTAGATAGAAGGATTGAGAAGTTTTGTAGCAATGACAAGGAAGAGAAAAGGAATTGATTTGGTGTTGATATACCTAAGCTAATGACGAGAATCTGTTCATATGCATAATTTCGTCATATTTCACTATCTTCCATAAAAAATAATTCATAATACTAGTCTTATTACTCTTATTTGGTTCATATTCGATTTTTTAGTGTAAATTGACTGAGTAAATCCATTTCTGAGAAAAGGAACTTCATTAGAAAGGCTGTCGGAAGTACCAGTCACAATATTTTCCAAAAAGATTTTCCTTCATTAATAATGAATGTGGTGGGCGTAAGAAATACGAATTTCGCCTTTAAATTTTACTGCGCGGTAAAGGAAAGGCAACTCTGATGATATTATCTTGCGTTATCTTTCACAGAGAAGAGGTAGAAATGATGACGAATCAAAATTTACGTTCCCTTTAGTAACATTGACCTTCAAACATGATGGTGTCACGATAGGATTTTACGCCAGAGACGTAAAGATTATATTATCTCAATAACTCGGTCTTTGGAAAGGCCATTCTTAATCTATTTATGATGAGTTTAATAAAGCGCTTTATAGCGTATGAGTTGTAATTAATTTTCCCTGTAAAAAAATTATGGAGGGAAGCTCGGTTTTCTAATTTCGTTCCTTTGATGCCTCTTCAGAAGAAAACTATAACTAGTAACCCAGTTAGACTAGATCCTTTACAACTTATACTTAGCTAAAACGACTTTCAATGTTAGTAGAGTTAGATTGTGAATATCGGAGAAAAATGTTCTGTTTTTATCGATATTTACTGTTAATACAGTGAAATCTGCATCAAAATTTTATACTGGACCAAGAAAAATCGATTCTAAAAGCGGGAAAACGTAAGGTGCGAAAAACAGAGGGTGTAATTGCTGTAGTTGGTATCCCAAAAGTTCAACCTCAGAGCCGGAAAAACGTTATAAAAGAGAACATTAGATAGGAATTTCACTCAAATATAACCATATACATAGAATCCACTGCTTGGGCCGTGACTTCGTGGTAAGTCGCCATTAGGAACAAATGAAAAGATTAACTTTTACACACCACAGATAATTTTATTCAGGAACGACCATGGTTTCGACTCAAGGAGTCATCTTCAGGTGTTCACCTGAAGATGACTCCATGAGTCGAAACCATGGTCGTTCCTGAATAAAATTATCTGTGGTGTGTAAAAGTTAATCTTTTCATTTGTTCCTAATAACCATATACATTCAATTTAATGTTTAAGGTACTATTTTCATAAATCTCCGTTGTTTATAATGTGATTCATATCTGGTTTATGAAATTTTTTCCCTTCATTCTCGTTTTGCTTCATCCCCTTCTGAAGAAAGTGATATTATAATAGGATTTCGAAAACAAAGTAAATGCTGATATTATATTCTTCAAAAAGTTCAGCTGTTAAAGTTTGGGGACATGGCTTCTCATTTATTCATTTATACGCTGTTGTGAGAAAATGTTAACGGCATGTAGAGCACCTTCGTTTGCCTATATCATTATAAAACCGATTAAAACTGCGATTGGTTTGAAGCTTCTTATTCATAAAAATGAGGTTTACGAAAAAGCTCCAAGTACGTCCTTCATTTTGTAAAGTATATTTTAACAATAATTAGACCTTATGCTTTTGTCTACATTGCTCAGAAATCCGTAACTATTTACAGAAATTAAGAATCGTATTGACCCGACGCGATTAAATGAGAAATATTTTCAACGAGACTAAGTAAGGCTGTATTAATGTTATGGGTAATATCAAAATAAAAACCTAAAATATGATTAAAAAAAATTAAAATATTCGAAATCCTTTCCTATAGCCACTTAAATTTAAGTGGATTTCAATTGGAAGTTATTTTAGAAACGAATAGAATTATTTATGTTAATATTAATATCATGATAGCCATAATGTTTACATACATGTGAAAGGATCTATACATAATCTATATATAATAGATAAATATCAAGGTCAACCAATTACATTTAGATTGAAACTTAAATATTCCAACATTTTTTCATGTTTTTCTTACGTTATTCTTCAAGCAATTTGATTGATTGATACGAACGCAAATTTAAGCGAGAAAGATAAAAGTTATTTAACGGTTTCGCCAATATTTGAAAATAAGTTATTTTCAAGTTTTCTGGGAAGTATTTGAAGGCAATTAAGTTGACCTTTTAGTCTAAACTTGAGAATAAGCTTCACTTTTTCTCATAAAACATAATTGGAGGAATCCATTCGTAAACCTCATCTACTCAGATGTATTAGCGAATACCATGTTATTGATATTTTATTAAATTGTAAACATCCATAACAGCTACGCACGACGGTAATTGCCCAAACGCTTGGCTATTTACTCGAGAGCAAACTAAAGCGTAAATTGGTAATATCGACCGCAATTTGGGGATAAATTTCCCGGAATAGCGTGTTTCGAGTTGGGATCTTTTTCGGAGAATAATTGCTTCCGATTGCCGAGACGTTTAATCCCTAATTGTACGTCCCAATTTTATTAAACCCTTCCTTTTCACGTTACGTACCAGTGAACTGTCGACCTCTAATCACCCTTATCCCATCTTCTTCCCCATTCTTTCTTTTCCAGTCGAACTACCGTTAATTTGGATCTCCCTCTTGGAACACTCCTCTCCATGAATGTATGGATCTTTTTTCCTGACATTCACACGATTTAATCATGTGAATATTGGAATCACTTTAATGATATCCTTACATGGAGCTCACATTTCAACTCAACATTCTGGGAGCTACTTTTGTGAGGTTGGAGACAGCAATATAAATGTCACTTCTGATAGTTTGTGATCTTATCGAGGGCTTCTTTTCGTTAGACAAACTTACCTAATTTCTTAAAAATATTAAATTCAAATCTTCCCATTCATTCAAAACATTGTGTCGAATTCAAACATTATTAAATGAATTTTTAGTTTCGAGGAATGCACTAACCCATATATTTCCGCAATACGATAATTGGGATTAAACTATATTTATTAACAAAACTTAATAAAGTGATATCTCGGCTAATGATTGATACCCCTTTCCAATACTATTTCCTAGCGATGATTTTTCGATGGTTTTCAAGATTGCATCATTATGCATATTATTATGGGAATACGGGTTCGAAAAATTTGAGCGTGGTGGCTTGTATATAAATTATAAAAATGAGTAGTCATCATTCTAATCAGAACTAACAATTAAACGAAGTTAAAAGAATAAAGACCATTTTATTAATTTCCGGAAGAGATGGGTTGCTTATATTTTATCATATTTTATTTATTGACTAGCAGAATCTCGGCTGGCGGACATTATTCCAGAAAGAATTATATTTTATAGTCCAGCCTAACTGTGCACAAGCTTTGCTATGAGTTATAGAGTATTTATGACACATTTCACTCGATATTGCATGGTCAGACGTGAGAATGTAATAATGAGAAAGTATTCCCAAGATCAATTGTTTCACTGCATTGCCCGCTCACAAGGAATATCTGAATCTTCTGTTACTCGAGGTATGACTAGAAATAATATCAAAATACAAGTGGCCAAAAGGAGGTAAATTTCGTGAGATGAGAAAATAGTTCTCCAGTAGATTACTTGACAAAAGATACAGGAGAATACCTTCATCTACATTATACTCTTCAATTCCCCGCCTCGAGGAGTTAATGAATATCGGACGCAGTTGAGCTGTCTCTCGCTTGCAATGCAATCGGGCTTTAGAAGAGCAATTACCAACGATTCTCCATCTTACTGTCTCATTCTCTTATTTTTCTCGGAACGTTTAACAAGGACGTTTATGTGACGTTTGGAATCCTCCCTTGCGATACTTTCTCCCTTTTACGAAATGTGACCATATCAAGGGGGGAATTAATTTAAGGCCTCGCAAGTGAACATGGGAACGATGCATGCAGCGCATTGATTTTGGCGAGAAAGCCAAAGAATAAGAGGTTGAAGCTGGGGTGCAAGAGAGATCCATCACGTGTGAACTGCACCTCGTCTTCTTATACACTCGAGGGAGAACATTCTACAGCATCTAAAAGAATAATCGACTTATTTCCCTCCGAGATAACTCAATGATCCTTATCATTCGACACAATCAATTTCGACCATAGAAACAGAAAAATATAGATTCAGTCTGAAAAATTGGGGTGAGATAATCCTTAAAAAAGCTTGCAAAAGTGTGGAAACACCATGTCATATCTCCTTTAAGGACATTTTAATAAGGGCGCGAAAGTAGATAAGCAGAGTGCCCTAGAAAACGTGCACACCGCATAAATGACGATAAATGCACTCTTAACCAACTTAGAGTCAACGATAGTGGGTTACGTTACAAAGTTATGAATAACATTAAATGCTCTTGGACAAATAATGAAACTAAAGAACCAAAAAAATAGTGTATCTTCGTGGGTCAATATTGAGAAATCATCCTTGGATGCATCAAAGATGCTGATGTTTTATTTAATCGTAATTATTTAGGGAGTGATATTGTATTTTGTAACAATTTATTAATTAATTTATTCATCAAACGATCAAAAATCAGGTATTTTTTGGGGAATTCCATTCTCACGTTGAGTAACCCATGTACATCTTTAGACATCTGCTATACCAATATAATAAGTTAGCAATTTTCGATAGATAAATTGAACTTCATCCAATTCCTATGTCATTCACCACAATCAACCACTGCTATGAAAAAAACAGACATCAAAGAAGATATACATGCCACACATTCTTGGAGACAAAAGAAAGATCGACCTAAATCTCTTTTTGCTCCAACTTTCATACAGTTGTGAAGAATCGGAATTTAGTTTCAGTTTTAAAATTATATGACTACATTCATACTAAGATTCTAAACTACTATTATTAAAGAAGGAAACAAATGCTCAAGAGTCGAAATTATACGAATCATTAAGTAAGTCTCGAGGAACGCTACGCTGGAAATAAAATATCAATCATATGTAAACAGGTTGCGTTTGACATGAATTACACCGCTTTTCTCTGAATAGAATCCCTCCCTCAATACTTTCCCCGGAAAAGGGGGTACCCAATCTGAGCCCCTACGCTTTGGACCCGTATTTACTCTTCGTTTGGAAAAGCGCTTCTGAATGGAAGCAAATCTTCGAGGCGTCGCCCTGGCTCCACCGGAAACAAAAATATAGAGGTTTAAAGGTACTAATCCAGGTCCGCCTGATGATTCGTCCCTGGAGAAACTCTTTTGGCAAGAGGAGACGCTCTTCTGCTGTTATTACCGGCCGTGGTCATAGATATGGGGGAAGGGGACTCTCATCTGCTTAGACCCGCAGTCTCTTTCACCGTGGGAGATCCGGGAGTCTTAATTAAAACTTTACCTCCTTCGGCCCCTTCAACGCCGCTATCTCGTTTCTCCAAAGCCCGCCCTCCATCTCAAATCATCTTTTTGATCAACATTCCTCATTCTTGCTTGAAATTAGTTCCACCTCCAGTATATTTTTTCTATATCGATTACCAAAAGGGAAACCTGGTGAGTTTGTCTTATTTCAATTACACTTCATGCTGAGGGGGGGAGGAAAAACATTATTCAACTGAGAGGAAACGTTTTGCAACCTTTCGCTTCCCTATTTATAGAAATTGAAACACATCTCCAGGAGAACGGTATTCCCTATCTAGACAAACGCACAATCAGCGGATTTAAAAATTTTATTTAAAAGTATAATTCACGTCTTATCTATATCAGAAATTAGTATTTGTCAGCCATTGTCATAAATTAATATTATGGATACCTTAAAATTTAATTATATCAATAAATAATATTGTAAACAAGTGTGAAATAAAGTTTAATACAACATTCCTATAGTAGTAGAGCAGGATATAAAACTTTAAGTTAAGTCTACTTACTTAATTTTATGGCACCTTGTGGAGTGAAAGAAGATGACTAGGAAAGGTATGTTAAGATTACTTGGATAGCATTACACTTTTCTATATCAATTACCAAAAGGAAAACGTAGTGACTTAGTCATTTTTCAATTAGGCTGCACCCCAAGTAGTGGTGAAAAACATTGTTCAGTTGAGACGCTTCATAAATACAGTTTCTTACAGAGTTGAAAATTAGTTCGAACGTAATTTCTTGCTGGTAGTAGACTTCTACAACTTGCTCCTAAGGGTTTTGTAATACGTCTTTCGTAGCTCTCCTCTCATTATAAGTTACCTTTAATTTCTCCCCTCCTTCGGATTCCGCGTGCGAGAAAAGTGCACGTGGTAATTGCGTCTAAGAGATCTCCAGTTCGTCTTTCAAGACGTATTTTTTAATAAAGAAATGGGTTTGTAATGGTTTCTTGTATGAATGTAGGTCATTTTGGAAAGATGTAAGTTTCAAGCAGTTAAAACCTCATAGGTTTAAAACCGTTCATCGAAGTATCCATGTCACGCTCGTGTACCCAAATACGATCAATGCCGGCAAAGAAATGAGGGTTCAAGTATTATAATCATAAGGCTATTAACTTCATAGTAAAAACCCTCGGTAGGAAAACAAGATACTTTCGGCTATCGTCAATACGGGCAATTTTATTATCAACTCGATTAACTATCCTCTTCCGATCATTTCATTCCTTCATAACCTGTACAGAGATACTATCATCATAGAAATTACCATCTGCATCTCGTAATTGCACCTAGGTATGTTGCAATCTATGATTCCTCCCTATCATCATTCATTTAAGAACTGTGGACTGTACTACTGTAAGACAGAAAGGTCTCTAGAAGACAAAATAAGGGTAAGGTTGGTTTTGTTACTAGAGAACAACTTGATGAATAAGTTTAAAATAATGATTCTACATTTTTATATCTACATATATACACAACAGATGACCTTTAGGTATGTGGCAGGGGTCGCATGCATAGCTATACTTCCATAATCGATTACTTTCGAGTATCGTACTCGGAAAAAGATTTTGAAGCGACTCGTTTTTGCATCTATTTACCCGATTTTCCTCGCGGTGTTTAGAGGGTGTGACAGAGAAGAGACATACAATTTCTGCTATACCATCTAAAATTGTTTGTACATTAAGACTTTTGTTTCAATCATCTATCTTCAAAGGACACTCATTCTGTATTATGAGGCAATTGAGTAACGCTCACTAATTTTTCGTAGCAATTCAACACAAAATATATTGTCATTTGCTGTATTTTTTTCTAATTCACGAATGCAACACTTTATAGCAGGGTCCTTGCACACGAATTGTATTTCAGCATACATTTAACGTAAGAGTGGAATCTAAAGGCACACATGTTTTAAAAAATACACGAATGGAACTATATTTAGAACTATTTTTATACCTTCTTTACATGCGATCTGCATTCGAATATTTTCTACTGCTGATGGATTTGCAGATCGATGCAACATTGACAGTGAAAAAGAAAAATTAATCATTGGCAATTTAAAATCAAGGAGGTTAAAACACAATTACCCGCATGTTGCTGCAATGACTTCCTAGAAGGTGTAAGCACTTAATTAAAATCGATGACTATCAGTGCGTCTTTCATAACAACGCCTTTTCAACAAATTGCATGAAGGAAGTTCTGCCTCTCTAGTCATTGCTCTTACTCACGCTGCTATAATAGCGAGTCGCAGAGTATCATCTTGTTGCATCATCTTGTTAACCACACGAGCAAACGATTATATAAACGGTATATAACCTGGTAGTGTTGCTTCATGGCCTTCGTATTTCTTCTCACATCATATAATCATTTTATCATTAATGGCATCCCAATGTCAGAGTACAAAGTTAACTTAAGAGAAAACGGGTTTCAGTACTTATCTAATTATTTGGCGTAAGTTATGTTTCTTAATAGCTCTTAGACTTAAAACCTGCTCGCATGTGCATTTTTGCTGATATTGAAAATTTGATAACAGTATCATTTATTGGTTTTCGGTAATAATAATCATGTTTATTGAATTTTAAAATCAAATATAGCAAACGCTAAATAGATGATTACATTGGGGAAATGCGAAATGTTTTGAAAAGTTGAATGTGAGCCTTAAAGAGAAGCTCATGCGATATAAAGCGAGATGTAAACCATAGAAATATTGAATTGAATGGTTTTAGCCGTCACTATGTGGAATTTCATAACGGAAGAAATATAAAAACTCTTTAATTAGATCTTTCGCATTATTACAAAGTGTTTTTGTTTCTTCCATAAAACATTACAAATATTAAGAAATAAAAATATATTTTTCCTGAGCGATTAAAATATTATAGGAAATCAGAAAAACTCAGTTTCAAACCTTAAGATTCCTAAGAAGTCATAACAGGATTCTTTTATATCAGAATTAGGAACTCATATGCTGAAAAAAATAAATAAAAACTTTCTTTAAAGCTATGCGAGAAAGGGCGCAAATTTTCATTGAATTTTGACACATGAAATCCCCTTATATATTTTGATTCATCAATTAAGCTTTTATCAAATTTGTAAATTGACAATCATCATATACTCTGAAACTAAGAACTAATTAACAATTTTTAACTTACTATTAATTAATATTTAAAAATAGATACATATTACTATAATCATAATATGTTTTTATTTTTCATTAATTCTCTAATTTAAATGGTAATTAATCATAATCAGTAAAAACTTCCCCTCTTAATTTACCAATAACAATTAATGATAAGCGTTTCCTTTATGCCAAACTGTCATACAACTAACTTAAGACACCATTGCAACAATTCAAACGTAATAATTTTATCACAAAAACCGAGCAAAATTTTCCTAGACCCATTTCCCCTTTAATTTCTACCCTAATTTCCATCCCTTGCCATCGCAAAGAATACTTTAATCACCTTAATATTCCTCCGTCGTGTCTCACGTTGCCTTTCCCTTTCCATTTAATCCTATCTCTGTTACATCTCTTATCGATGTTCATCTCCCACACCATCTTCCTACCTAGCACGGGCATGGACCTCTTAAACATGCACGTGTGAGGCCCGCTCAAGTAGAAGATTCTGCAACGGTAATGAAGGGTAGAGAGGGATGGCGGACACGAATCTCTCGCATTCCGTGACGCGCTCTTCAACTGTCGTACGTCAGGGTTTTGATCGAATACTCGTCCTCTATACAGATGTCCGCCGGATAATAAACAAAGCAGCGATCGTAAAACATCCTTTTCTGCTATTAAGCTTTGATTAATGGTTTGGATGTCCGGACCCGCGATGCGTACAAGACGTGGACAGCATAGGCGTCCCTCTCCCGCTCACGCTTGTCCTCTTTCGCTCCCAGCCTCTCTTTCTGCTTATCTCCCCCTCTCTCTCCACGTCTGATTTTATTCGCAGATTTTCCTTCTCTTTTTTTCTAAAGCTTCGTTGTTTTGTAACTCTTTTTCATATTCTCTGACCATTTCATCTTATATATCCTACCAACACTCAACACTCTTCCTGTTACTTTTTTCTATTCTACTTTTTGCTTTAAATTCTCACTGAAGTTTTCTCGCATAAAACAATTAAACTGCCGTATTTTACGCAAATTTATTTTAAATCCGACCGGTTTCGACCGTGAAGGTCATCCTCAGTTACGCTATACATTAAAAATAAATGTTAAATTTTCATTTATACATGTCATTATAATTTACATTTAAAAATTAAATTTTGAATTTTAACTTAAAAGTATATTTTTAAGATAAAGTGTACCTGAGGATGATCATCATGGTCGAAAATGGTCGTATTTAAAATAAATTTGTTGAATATACGAAGTAGGCTTTTGAATCATTTTATATGGCGTTCCACAATATTAGGCCAGAACACCTTGAGTTTTCTTGCATATATACTTTTATCTTCTTTCATCTTCTTGTTTAGGAGCATTTCTCATTTTTACTTCCTATTGATCCTGATCAATTTGCTGTCTTTTCGTCTTATCATTTTTCACTTTTACATATATTTCTTGGGTAGTCTAATTTTTGTGCTTCATTTCGTATATCTCCATCTCTTCCTTAACTTTCTACAAGTTTATTAAATCTCTTTCTCTTACTTCATCGCCTCTTTCATTCTTCTCTTTAATCCACACTCTATGACTCCTATATTGTAATCTCACGTATGTATCCGTCGCACATGGTCCTCTTTTGTGTCTGGACTTTTCTATTGAATTGTTTCATTCTTCCCATGCCTGTATTCATTACTTACCATTTCCGAGCCTCTTCGATAGTTATAATATTGCTCTTTATATAAAATATTCCCTTTACAGGTCTTTCTTCAGTCAATCAATCTTTAGTTTAGAAAATATTACTATCATATTTACATATAAAAAATCGAAGGAGCTTCATTTTATTTTATATTTTTTTAAACCCCTTAAAATAGTTCCTTTCTTAACCTTTCTGCATTCACGTACACAAACTGTTTTTTCTGGTATGTACATTTTACTTCATTTATAACATATATATAGGATGGTCCCTATTATAATATGAACATTAAATGGTTAAAAAAAATCAGTGCATGGAATCCATGCATGCGGACAGAATTGTTATATCGTTAGCAGAGGGATACTTCGTTGATAGCGAAAACCCATTTAGATGATGCTTTTCTAAGGAAAGTTTTGAATAATTCAAATATTTAATCTCATAATAAATGCGTGTAAGTGATGTGAAAATTTGATTTAATGCCCTAAAATATATATGAACAGTTTCATTGTTTAGAGAAAACTTATAGTATGACTCAAGATGTTGAAAGTACGACTATTTATTTCTACGAAATACAGATAGAAATAATTTTCAAGTTAGTTAATCCTGGTTTTTGTCCATACAATCGCAGCCAGATATTTAGTAATGAAATAGATATCAGCAAAAAAAACAATACAGACTCTGGTTTCACTTTATGATAATCTCTAACAATAAACAGATTCATAATAAAAACTTTTACTACACCACAAGAAATAATACAGATACGACCAAGGTTTCGTTAGACCAGATGATTTAGCTTCGCTACAAAACCTTAGCCGTACTTGTATTATTTCTTGTGGTTTGGTAAAAGTTTTTATTATGAATCTGTTTAGATCTCAGCAGTAAAATCCTTCCCCTACGTCGATACGCAAGAATTTCTTTTCTTACATACCACTTCTCCCATTTATTTGCCCAGTACCTTCCATATTTCATTCACCTCCATTCTTCAATCCTCCTTTCCTTCCAATTTTCTCCTAAGTTCTCCCCGCAATTCATTCTTTCCCTTCTCCATTCTTCTCCCCTCCTCGCAATTTTCCTCTCCATCAGTTCTTCCCTCGTCCTAAGCCCTCATTTCTCAGTGTTCTTCATTCAACGGTAGTGACCCACGGAGCAGCAAAACTGTCCACCCCTCTCCACGTAACTGCGCACACTGCCGATAGGCAGCGCATCTGTCGCGATATCTCGCTGATCGAATTAACGTCGGCGGTGATATGAATCATGGGATGCAAATCGGATAGCGAAGGGAGGAGTGGGGGTGGGAGGATGGGAAAGAGGATTATACCCAAGTTTTGATGCCCGCGAAAGGGAAGCCTGGGAAGAGCGTTTGGAGCGATGAAATATAGGAATCCTCTAAGGATAAAACGCTCGAAACATCAATGTCCTTAAGCACCTTAGGCGAAAGTTTCATGAAGTTTCAACGAATGTAACAAGTGTCACCAATTAGATGAACATAAATGGAGACTGATGGTTATCTTTAGGGAATAAATTACGGTGTTTAACGTTAACGAGCTAAACTTTAGTCCACCAGAATGATGGATGGTCGGAATGAAATTTATAGAGCTGAAGCAGCATATGTTCCTAACTGTACTGTAAATCATCGTAGCTGAGTAAGCTCAATATTAAAGTTTGTCAATTAAACAGTAGCGTATCATTTAAACTGTTCATACATTTAAACTGATTTACATACATTTGCTGTTTATAATTCGTTAATTTTAATCGGAAACCTCCATCTGGCGTTCTATAGCCATTAATGGAAGCAGTTTCTTTGTCTGGTAAAAAAAGTATTATATATTATCCCGAGGATGTGAAGTCGTTCTCTTACATACCCCAGAATTTACCTGCCTTTTATCAACTCTTTCAGTACAGCAAAAGGTTTTTTTTTCAAAAAATGTCTATAATTATATATCTCGATTATGACTCAGAAAAAAACGTGTCATTTATTTGATGAAAGGAAAGAAATTAATCATGACATATGAGTATAATTTTGGAAGCCATAACTCTCAGCTTGTTATACATTTTTATTTATTCTTATTATCAAAATAAAAATTAAAGTCGCTATGTTTTGCTCTTGGTAGCCATTGTAGACAAAAAAGCACATTTTAGGTAATTTAGATAATGTTAAAAAAAACTATCGACATTCAGAGGAAATATTGATACTTGACTTTATGAACATGAACTCATATTATCAATCTTTATTTATATATTTCTGTTTTTACGTAAGGAGTAAAGTTATTAATTCCCTCTCGAGTTCTCTGTGTATTTTATTTGTATACACTGCTCTTTCACTGTGCGTAAAATATGCCGGGTGATCATTTTCGATAATCTAGCACGGTATAATCATTTTATTTATTTTCAGATACCTTTTAAGATATCATCTCTGAAACGAAGCCATTTAAGTAAGTTTTCTTGTTCTTTTTCTTATTATTTATTGGCTCTGAATTTCCTCAGACTTATTCAGCACAGGAACCTATTTTCATTTTCTTATGCTAATGGAGTTTGAGCCGAATTTTAAACTTCATTAGTTCTTTGTAGATTGATATTTCCCTCCTTGATCTGGTAAGAAAAATTCTTTAGGTGCGAAAAGGGAATATCTCCGTCAGAATGGATTAGGGGCGATTTACTCAGAATTCAGACTTTTTGGGCAATATTAAAGGCTCATTCCATCGAATAATGTATGAAGTTAAAAAGTTAAGATATAAATGGAGAGAAAAAAGCCCCGAAGGGAAGGAATGGAAGTTTAAGGCCAATATTTAAGACGAAAGGGAGTAATGGAATGGTTGGGGGTTTCTGATATTCGAAGTTCATAGTCTACTGGAGAAATGATATTCCGAGTGTAGTCCAATTTCTAAAGAAGGACAGAAAAATGTTAACCCGTTTTAAACGCGGGGTTTTCGACAATAACTTTAAACTAAGACTACACTAGAACATAACTAGAACCTTTAAATTGGTTTTAAAGAACGGAAAATTTCCTTCTTTTAGTAATCTCTGCCAAGAAATGGATCTCCGTCAAGGCTGTGTAACTAATTGCATCAGAATCGATATTAATCATCTTTGAGATGTAGTAGTAATTACAAGCCATCAAACGAAAAGGCACGACTTTATTCCACCGTCAATGAAGAGCGACGCTACGTCTGCCCTGTCATAAGGCGATTTCCATACCCTAAGTGCTTTGTCGGCCTTTGGTGAATTACGTAAGTGATGTAAATTTATTAAAGGAGATGAAAGCCATTACGGTTTCAATACCACTCGTATTACTATCTGTAGCATTCAAAGTGCTACCGTAATTGCTACCAGGCAGGGTAATAAAGAGTTTTTGAGCGATTTCTTGATTGATTCTCGACCAAGTCATCAGCTACGTAATGTTAAATCAAGTACGGAAAATAATTACAGTATCTATATCGCCTCTACATGGCAAGTTCATACGATCTCGCTAAATTCAATTATTTCAGTTAATCAGCCATTAAAGTGAGCCATCAATCGCCTGAAATTCAGGATTTAACTAATTAGTTTGATAGCCTATAAATGTATTAAAGAATTTTAAACATTAATCATCGAAACTTATGACCGCGAACAGTTGAATTCAATTGTGCTGAGTACGCCAATGCATACCGGTGTAATTATTTATCTCCGGAAGTGTGATTATTTATATTTATTTAAGCAGTAGAACCTGGTCCTAAAATACATCACTTTTTTGTTAATTTTAAAATACCATGCATCTTTTCTTCTACAAAATTTATGTAAATAAAATAGGGGTACATATATTGCGTCAATTTTGTGAGCTGAATTATATGTTTTGGGTAAGCCGGCTACGTTTTGTAACGTCGCGCCATTTTGTATTTAATTCTTAAATTGTAATTTCTTAATGTGTTATTATTTTTTTTAATGCTGTTTGTATTTTTAAATTAGTTAGATTGTGTAGGTTTTGAAATGTTGATTTTTTAACGTTTATTGGTTGTCATGTTGTGTAACTAAATAAGTGATTTTTGAACGTGAGGTAAGAGAGAAAAGTATTGGAGAAGAAATGTGATGTAAGTGGAGGATACGGAAATAAAGAGGTTTTTGGGAAACGAAAGACTATATTTTATGAAAAATCATCTCGTGAAGTCACAGTTTCTAACTAAAGAAGCTTGATTATTGATAACGGACATAGTTATTGCTTATATTCCTTAGTTGTGACTTATACTGATACGTAAATTTTACGCAGTGATTTTGACTATCGGCAGACCTTATCTGTCATCATTCCTTCACGTATGAATTGAGGCACCACTGGAATGAAACCCGAGGCCAACTAAAGATATGGCAGGCACGTTACAAATTGCAGCGCCCCCAGCCCGCCATTGCTGGTGCTACCACCACTATTTCTAGAGTACCACTATCCTCCCAATACCAGCATGTTCTCATAAATTTCTTTCGTAAGCATCAATCGGATCCAAAACGACTCCTACTTCAGGATTCAGTAATTTTGCGTCAGCGAGCAAAAACTTGAACCCCGTAGGGCAATTGTAGACTCGGAATGACAGGTATAGGGTCCCATTTCGTTGTCCGCGTTCGACAAGCGTCAAGGAACGCCAGTGGCAGATTTACCTCCATCAGAGATCGCGTGGATACATTCCGCGTGCGACGTTGTTCTTTTGTATTACCTTGGTTTGATACTGTCGAGATTAAACGAGCAAACACTCAATGTAAACGCTCTCTCCCGGGAGCGTTTCTGGAATGGGAGAGACTTTTATGGCAATACCTGATACCTGGGGAAACGCCCTTTCAGTCGGGGCCTTTGTCTTCCGTGAATCTCAAACAAAAGAAGTCAGATAAGCGCACGATCGCGAGGCCATTGGATCTCTTTCGGGGATTCCTCTTCGGATGGAGTACTACGGATGCGTATTCGTATTTCGGTATTGAGTGGGGTAATTAGAGCAATGGCCGCGGGGACACTTGCTTTAGGCTTCATTGTGTTCGCAAACATTCCGAAATTCATATCACGCTGAAAAATACATTCTTAATATGAAATGTTAAATCAAAAGTTGAAGTTACACATTCCTGTTTCGATATGAATTTTTAATATGTCATTTTGTGAGGAGTATAGAAAGTGTATCCATCATTTCATTTTCCATATTCTTGCTCATGAATGTGATTAATTAAAAGTTACAAAGATATTAGTAATACTGATTGATGGTATTGATTCGGCTACAGCCAAATTCTTCGAAAACGAATTCTTCAAACAATCAATTCTTTGAATGACTAATTCTTCGAGAATATACTTCATAGACATCGGAAATCCAACCAAATCCAACTCATCCCCGCCGATTTACTTGGTAGATTTCAGCTTCGAATAATTTCCTTTAATATAAATTTTGGATAACTTCAAATTCATTAGATAGGTCAATTTTGGAAGAATTGAACGTTTAAATGATTATTTTTCGAAGAATTTGCTTTTGAAGAAATTGTATACTTTCCTATTTATATACTATCCATTAATATACTATTGATTATTCCGCATTGTATGCTAAGTAAAGTGTTACTGGCAGAGTCAGCTCGCTTCATCTACGTCGAATTGCTCCGCTTATAGTGAGGAAAGCATGGCCAAACCTTCTCACTCATTTTGCCTAGAAATCCTTATCCCCCTCTTCTTGGCAGCTAAAGGTTTAGAGCATTAGTGTCGAACTACCCTTCAGGCATGACTTATTATTAAACTGTTAAAAATGTACATGTAATTTATAATGCTAGATTTGCATATAATTCCCGAGCTCTTTTAAGTGAAAGATTTTCTGGAATATAACAAATGGAGATCAAACGCTTTAATATTAGTAATATGTTACACGTCGTAATTAAGTGGCCGAAACGGTTTTCGCAATTTAAACCCCATCTTAAGCCTTATAAGAAGGTTTAAAACAACATATTGTTTTTATCAACTCCAGCTGTAGATCTCATGCATAGTAACACATTTAAAGACTATCAATTAAGAGGTAACGTTCTGGCCGCGTGTTTTCCGCCCGAATGGTAAGCTCGCAATAAATAAACAAAGCACAGGTTTTCTTCTGTTTCCCTCGCACTATTTCCCCCTCAGTCGCCGTGTTGAACTCTCCATGGCCCACGAGAAACACCGTGGTAGAATTTAGCCGGTTGAACGCGGAACCACAATCGGACAGCGGTCCTTCCTTGGATATTCTGGACACAATCTAATCGCGACCTCGCCCCCAGCGATTACAACGGGTACACTTGAAAAAAATATTCGTGGCTTAACAGTGGTCCATATCCGACGAAAGCCGCTTTTCGTCTATGTTTCCGCGATTAACTGCCAATATTCTACATCAGCTGCATCTCAAAACTAGAACAATGGAACAAATACCTATAATCTTGCGGTGACATGGAGGAAAAGTAGCGGAAGCTAACGGAATAAAGATCACATTCCGTTTTTCATGTATGATTAATGCATAGGAAAATAAAGTTTTCAAATAGCAGTCAAACTAATTACCAGTCAATTATTTCAAACTATTTAGTATACTGATAAACACAGAATTTATGTAATAAAAGACTATTTACTACCCATGTTTCTCCTTACAATAATGCGTAAACTACACCACTTTTTCAGTTTCATTCAAGCGGAATAATACGATTAGGTAGGTCCAATGCTTGGTAGCTAGGCAACGTTAGGCCCTCGGCTATTCACACCCAACAGCCAACGATAAAAGTCGCAATCCTCTCAATACGAAGAAAACAAGCATATAAAGCTATTATTCTAGTGTCATTACTTTTATAGTCTACTAATGCACAGATCCAGGTGTTGATGAAACTAACATAATCTGTAAAGATTACGATAACGATAAATGCAATGAGTGCTGAATAAAAATACCAGAGAGAGTTCTAACTCAACCTTTTGTCGCTTTAAGACGTAATTTTAAATTTATTCTGAATTATTTTGCGTATTCAAGTAGAAATTTGTACGAGGAAGTTGAAGAAGAGTTAATTTTCTGAAATCAGCTTTTCACTCGGAAATATTTTCATATACCGTCTCGTTATTTCTAATACCAATATCAAGCAATAAATTCTGTACCATTGAGATTTATTTTGCTGCTTCTACTAAAATCGATCATCACAACCTCAACTTCAGACCGCAAATCCGTTCCGTTGCTGTATGGCACCTTTAAGCTCCATGAGTTAATTCAGAGATAAAATATATTCCTATCAGTAGCTATGGTACAAAAGCGCTATAGGTACTACTAAGAAGTTTCAAAGAAATAAAAACCGTATTAAAAATTTAATCTGATCAAAGCAAATATTTAGAATGTTATTGATGGCACAACAGATTCGAAAGTAATTCACCGATGAAAAATTTTACTTTACTCGTACTGTTATTTACAATGTGGGTAGTAATAACAGATGCTGCAATGCATTTTAGTTTAAATACATGCAATGATATCAAACTCATAAACTAATTAGAAAAAAATATCGTAATTTTAAATACGAACCTTATTCACGAATGCCTACATGTTTAACAAAACCAATGAGTATAGTGTATTCTATTTAAATGGGATGATAAGCTCTTATACTCAATCTTATATACTTTTATTACAGTCAACGAATGCGGGGATTATTTTATAGAGAATGTATTATGTATGTATTATGTATTAAGAATACAAATAATTAGTGATTCTAATTAGATAGCGCGAACAAGCTGTTTTATGGAGTAACGTGACCTAGAAACGTCGAAGTTATGAGAAAGTCGTGTACTTCAATGCTTGTAAATCGCTCAGCAGGTAACCTTGCATGTCTTTCGCGGTGTTTACAGTGGAACACAATGTTCCGATAAAAACATGCTTTCGGCCGTGCAAAAGATGATGCGATTAGCATTAACACATGCGATGACATGTTTAGGAAGGCGATTGTTAAGAAGATAATGGCGCGAACATTTACATTAGCATTATGCTAATAAGCTGAATGTGAGAAGTGGAGGATGTGGAAGCTCGAGAGAAAAAAATAGCAAGATATCTGCTTTTATATATATTTCTTTTTCTTTCGGGAGTGTAGGTACTTAACATTAAAAAACGGCAGTATTTAATATGAACGATTTAAAATTTTGCTAACCCTGATGTGGTAATTTTTAAATCTCGTTGTACCTAGAAGGACGGCTATTGGTCATGTGGTCACTTTTTCTTTTCAAGCCAACTATTTACACTTTTCTCCAATTTTTATTAATATTTCACTACAGGTATTTATATTTAAATAATTTATTACATGAATAATCATATAAAGGATATTTCAAATTAACTTGAGTAAAGCGTGGTTATAATTCAAAGCACTATTCAGCGGATGTAATGAACTCTTCGCTGTTTCTAGAAATTTGTTTATAAAATATCGATTGATGGAAAAACAATAATTTAACATTGCTACAAGTAAATATATAGATATGCCTAAAATAAATAAATAAACTCCTCCAAAATACACACAATCAATAAAATAGGTATTAAGAACTACCTGAGAGAGGCGGTAACAAATGACCACTTCCCGTTCTTTTAAGTAGAGCGAAACCCCCGCTCGCTCCACATTTTTGATCATATTCATTCAGTACTTTTTTACATCGAGTCGTATCATTTTCAAGAGGTAGCAATTGACAGAGTTGCTCGCAATATTTTCCAAGAACTATTCGAGTCTTTCCTATTTATGTTTGTCTAACCTGTATTTTATTGACTTCCGCCTGAGAGCATGCAACATCTGGGATGCTGTTCGATCGAATATTAAAGCTTCCCAGCAGGAGGACTACCAATCCATCCTTTATCATTTCAAAACGGAAAATCAAACTAGTCTTATATACCTGTAAGGATTCCTTTTCCCAGATATTTTTATTACGTATTCACTTATATTCCGAATTTCCAGCCACGGGTTCTTCCCGAATGCTTTTTATTCGCATCCACGATGCGTCTTTCACGAATTTTAAGCACTCGTTTTCTACTCACGGTACTTTACCTTTCCAAATCGTTCAAATAAAGAAGAAAAAAATATAATGTAGGATTGTACAGAAAATTAGTTGGTAATAAGACTGGGAAGCGACAGTACGCTTTTTCTCCAGAATGATAGATAAGAATTGAGCACTTTAGTCATGAAATTTTTCATTCTGTTACTCATTTTAAGGTAAATTTAAATGGATCAGTTAATCGCGGAAAAATGGCCTATCCCCGGAAAATAAATATAACAAATAAAAATAATATACTATACATTATATATAATCAGTAATGACTACGTTAAAATATTATCTCTCCTCAATATATCCATATTCAACTCTCTCAGCCAATTTAAATTTTGATTTGAGGTTGACGCAAGCAAATAGTACCTATTATTTGGTGCTTTATGGTTGAACTATTCAACAATTTCCTATTCCTTGAAAAACAAAACAAGAATCTCAGATAAAATTTTCCAGAGAAATTTCAGTTTCCTCTATAATGCGTGACTCAGAATTTTGTCATCTGTTATGAAATTTCTTTGCGCTGTCAAAGAGTGTACACGAGTAGACAGATTACCGGATACATCTATAAGAGGAAAAAGGTGTTTAGCATATACTTGATAGATTAGCAGATTACAAAATAGGTGGAAACAACATGTAAGAAAGAGGAAAGATTTCTAATGCAGGCTTAGGAGTGTGAGCCATTGGGCAAAGGAAACGTCGGAAGACCAAGTACGATATGGTAATGTGCAGCCGGAACTGGTTTATAGCCTAAATAATAGCAACAGAAGGATTCCCTATAGATAATGTTTATTAATGAGTCTACTTAGCTTTAAATACGTTTCACGGGATAGGAACGTAGACTATAAAAAATGTTCCTCTGTTCATGAAGGCCTAAATATTACGCTAAGGTGATGATGCATCGCCTTTTGTGCCTTTCCATAACCATTGATAGGAGGACCGTACACATTATTTTTTGATATTACAGATACGCTATTTTCTCATTATTTCTGTCACTTTTTACCACTGAATGAAAGAGTTGGATTCCAATTTTCAAAATAATATTTTCAAATTCAAATTTTGATAATAAGTTGTTTGAGCAATGTAGATAAGGAAAACATGACTTATCATTGTTCATAAAGAATAACTTATACTAGGTCGGGCCTGACTTTAGGAGGGTCTTCGATAGGCTTTGCTAAATAAGACTTTTTTAACACAAGGATATTTTAAAACAAGGCTTCCGTAAAAAGGATTTCTATTCATCAAAAATCTCATTTTACACAAAATAACATACATGAATTATTATCTGTCTTACTATCGGCACCTGAGAGAAACAACTACATTTGATCAGCAATTAGAAACAGAATTTCGGTTTTCCCTCATTCCCGAAATAGTCTTTCAACAACTGATCAGCTCTCACCCTATCCAAGGGTTCAGCTGTCTGTTCCTTCAGTTGAGACGTCATTCAGCGATGGAGCTTGTAAATCAGATCCTCCAAACAACTCCATAAATTATACCACTGGGGCTAAGTGCAATTTGCTGCGTGCTTATCCTTTTCTCTTCCATCAGATCCAAAAGTAGGACTGCTTAAATGTCTATGATTCCACCTATCTGGTCTGATCCGCCCCTGCATCCTTTGTTAGAGGTGACCTAATGCGGTGACGTTACTTTGTATTAGTCTAAACGAAACGTTATTAATTTTCCTTTCAGTTACTTAAAGATTTAAGCCTGTGATTCAGTAAATGATGAGTAAAATTTTACAAAATTTATTTAGTACCTAAAAGGCTCCTTTCGTCAAAAATGTTTTCATAACTCGTACTAAATTTAACTGGCTCAAGAAATTCGGAATATGAACAACTCTCAATTCCAAGGCCTTACGATCCATAAAAAAGATATAAAGACGTTTTTAAAGCACGTTTACGAATTTATGATATATTTTAGAGCTTGTATTCTATCGGTAACTTCTTCAAAAAATTATGCAATACTTATACCAAAAATATCCTTTACTTCGTGCCCAAACCAACAGACAATGAAGAACCAGCTTTTATTTTTATGTGAAAATGCCAATCAATTTTTGCTATTAAAATTACGGTTAATTTTTACTAAATGCGGGATTAGATAAACAAACGCAATTATTTTCTTCTGAAAGGGTCAATACATAAAACAGTCCTTACAATTTATCTTTTCGGTATAAATAATTTTTAAGTTGTATAAAAATTATCGATCTTTCTGATTATATAGCTTCCATGTCTGATGAAATTTCTGAAGTAGTTTTAGCTACTTTTATCTCTCATAAAATAATGGCATGATATGCAAACCTAGTTAGAAAGCATGATAAGTATGTACAAATAAGGAATTCCACACACTTTCAAGTTCATTCTTGACTTATCTAAATCGTATTCTGAGACTAACATAAAAGAGGGTTATTATTATCATATTTAAACCGCGGATAAACTACACACTCGGTGAAGTTATTTGGTGGTTACATAGACCACCAAAATCAATACAATGTAATACATAATTATACAGTTACAAATAAGAAAATTTAGCTCAAAGTCCGATTCCCCTTCTTTTCCACCCCGATAAAAAGAAAAATAAACAAAATCATGGAGAAACACAACCGAAACGTCCTATTTGAAAACTCCCGAGTTTGAAAGCGCGGATATTTAGGTAAACTCGGAACAGTAAACACCGCGAAATCATTCAAAACATAGTTTGGATATCTCAAAACACACACTTCTGCAGAAATCGATTATTTTTCGCGGGCGGGGCAATTTATCTACGCGGAATTATCGTAAAAGTAAAAAAATGTCCCCTTCTTGAATTTACGACGCGCAAAGACCCTACGGAAAACAAACTCGTGGCGAAGACTAAGAATAACAACTCCCACGCGCATTCCAGATTCCCAGCCTTCGCTGCACGACTATCTCTTCTTTTTGCCTTATATACATTCCTATATTTACTCACTGTTCGCATGGGGGTATCCTTTTTCCCTTCCTCCGTGCCAAATAGATCCTGCCGAAAGGCCCTCCAGATGTTATGCATCAACAACACAAACATTGGAAGCCTGGCAGCACTTTTGAAGGCGTGGAGAACAATTCCTGCTACAGGTTGAAAATGTTACGCAGGGAAAAGGGAAGATGCGGGGAACGTGTTACTAGTTATTGCATCAAACCCGTAACGGAGGGGAATATCGTGTTAGACACGGAGGAGGAAAAACATCCGCAGAAGGGCGTAGCAAACCTCGTTATTTAAGGGTGAGATACTCTGACTCAGCTCTTAATTAGGGATGGCAGGGGTGACATTTCCTTTTTATCGCAAGCGTCAAATTTTCTATGTAATCGCGATTATCGTAGATATTGCTGGTAGATTATCAGAACTCGTTCATGCTATAAATGTAACTGAATAAATACTTAACCATTGAATTCAATGTATGGGTCCAGTTATGTTTGCTGGCCTGTTGCGGAACCAAGCGTCTCGGGATAAATTCTCACTTTCACTCAGCGTCTTAGAACCCTTCTAGGCAGCAGTGGAGGTGGTTCATGATGAAGTTTTTGCGTTTTTGCTTTTTGGCATGTGGAAACATTACATTGCTTATATTTATACCGATTGTAAGGATGGTCCTGGATTATGCATCGACTGTTTTTTAGAATTAAATTATAACAAATTTAATTATTTAAAATTGAACCTCTTTTGATTTTTTCGCAGATAGCTAATATTTTTTTACTACTGTGTAGTACACTCCTGGCCAAAATTAACGCAGCAACTCCCTAGCGATCCTTACGGCCGGTACATAAAACAAATTTGTGTATTGCGGAGTTGCATAACCAAACTCCCTCCAGACGCTGATGCCTCGAGTACAAGGCATGGTTAAAATTAGGTATAAAAACTTCATTTTTCCTTTAAATAAATAAAAAAACAGTTAAAAATGTTAAAATAACTGAAAGTTATAAATTAAAGCAAAAGAAAAGAATCCACGTCCGGCATCGATTTGCTGAATATACAGTAGCATTAAGTGCACACACAGTACAAGGGTGTAACTACTTCTGAAGCTATCTATCCAGGATATTTAGAAGGAAATAGGGTTTTAATCTCAAAGAATAGGTAGGCTGAGACTTCCGTTTTGCTTATGAGTAGAAAACTTCTTTGTTTAAGGAAATCTACCCTGAATCAGTAATAAAGTAATAGATTCGTTTATCCCTCTAGACTCTTTTACAGCAAATATTGACCGGAATAGAGCGGTTAATTCTAGTAAACAATCTTTTACATATTCTAGTCTATGTTTACAATATTTTTCAATATCACAGGTATTTAATAATATATCACGGGAAAAATGTAATTGAAAAATTACGTCCTTAGGGGTATAAACCGTAGTTGAAATCAAAATGTAATATATTTCGCTTTAATATCCCAAATTTTTGTACTATATTAATAAAAATGTATTATTTGAAATTTTTCCTGGAAGTAAAAATCACGAGAATGGATTAAGTGACGCAGTATTATTCTCACTAGCAAAATAAAACAATCTCCTATGAATAGTTCATGTCTCAGGTATTTCCGGAGAGGAATTTTCATAAAGCTGGTAAAACCTAAAAGAATTTCTGGTTTAAGAGGTCGTACGAATGCAAATTGAATATAAGTAGGTAGACCGAGTGGAAACGAAAAAATGTAAGTGGGAATTTCAAAGCCTTCTTTTGTTACGTCTCAGAGTAGTTTTTCAGCTTTGATCATCAAGTATTACTCGCATATCGATCCAAAATTTGAAAGCCTGTTATTTAAGAAATTAAAAGCTCATTTTTTCTTCTTTTCTAAATTTTCTCACAGTAAGTTTGTGCTTTGGGAAAAATTATTTTGGAGATTCATTAAGCCGTGAGCCAATACGTGGTGAGAGATGCAGATATGAGAGAAGAATGAGAGAAGTATACAATTTAATTGATTAAGAGAGATTTAAAACATTTAATCAGATAATGTGATGATCTATTTGTTGTTATTCACATTGTATACAGGAGACAACATCTAGAACCGATTAGAAAATAAATACCAGATTTGCCATCAATGAAAGAGAAATTGCCGTACACATAAAACAGAAAAAGTGGATAATGTATATCTTAAATTCTCCGTAAACTGTAAATAAAAATTCAAAAAGCTAAAATTAATGCACTTTCGATATGCATTTTTCTCTAATTCCCAAAGAATCTTTGAAAATATCTTTACTGTCCATCATTAACCTACGTAATTTCGATTCAGCCGGATATTCTTTGTTTCCCATCAACCATCCATCATCGAGATCGTATATACTTGAAAAAATAATAATTTGGCTTCCAGTATGATGGCATGTTTTCCAGTAGAAAGAAGACTTTTTATGTTCTAGAATAAACGAAGTTAATCGTTTCCGTTTGATACTTGGTTTACTCGAACCATTTCACTGCTGGCAAAAAAATCTGTTTATCCCAAAAATTCGAGCGCTATTCAGCAAAGAGGCAATGGATAAAAAAATTGTGATTCTGATTTAAACTTCCTAAGAATAACCACATCGTTAAAATATATCCATCGGGGAAAATGAAAAATAAAAACTTAATTTTCTCCTTTTGTATAAATAAAAAATCGAGCAACAGAGTTACTATGAATGAAAAATCTTGCATTCTTTACTATGTATTCATAATGCAAAATTAAAAACAGTTGGCATACTTTGTTTAATAATTATTAAATATTGTACTGATAATTTCATGTATTTTATATTGCTACATTCTCTATTCTTGAATAATAATTATTATATATTGTATAGTGTCAATAGTTTATTGGCATTATTATTAAATTACTTAATATACATTTATATCACCAGCTTTCAAACTTACTGCGGCAGAAGATAAGTAAATAAATAAATAAATATATGTTTATCAAGAATTGATGAGATGGAGTAATGAGTAATTACATGGCGTATGTGGATATTAGAACCACAGGACATGTGGACGAAGCCATTACTTCATAACACTCCAAAACACTAAGGGATCAGTATTATCAAGGACCCACAGCGGAATAAGTTACCGCACCGAGTGGTCCATTCCCCAACAGCATCTTCCCAAGGTTATCTCAAAAACTCCGACGCAAAAGTGGTGCACGTGCTTGGCTTCCAATCTGAGGTCGCTGGGGCATCGGTGTTTGTGTCAGACTCCGTCGTAATATACTCGATATAATTGTCCCGAGAGCCGCTTTCCGAGTATAAATAAATGAATGACTAAAAGAAGCACTCCAGATGGGAATCTCGCGAAATTACGCGGTGGTGCGCCTATGTTATTCCCTGAGGCTAGGAATCGATATCTAGCGAGACGTGAGAGAGCATGTTCGTACTCGTAAGAGCGGTAGTTCGCGGAATTCTACGACCTTCGCATCTTCACCTAGGAGGCCTTTTGGGGGAATTCCCTGGCCGCAAGCGGAATAACAAATTCCCGAAATTTCTGGAGACCCAGGGGGTAACTTTTTCCAACTAATAAATTCATTCGTTTAATATCCTCTTTCGGATGCCAAGTCTTTATCGGAAAAGGCGCAAACGAGGCCAGGGTTCCGCTTTGATGTTTCCTACGATGGAACCAGTCTGGAAGTCTATATGAATCGCCCTTCCTGAAGCTAATAAAAAGATTGTTCTGCGATAGGATTCCAAGCGGTTAGAGTGAATTTGCCGATTCCATTCTCTATACTTTCACACAAACTTGATTTTTGTTTCCACTTAAAAAATAATTATGTTTTCAAATTTCTCGTAAGTTCAATATACAAGTCTTTGTTAAAGTAGAATGAATATATGAGGCCCACCTGAGGTTTTAGACCGGCCCGACAACCATTACCTTAGGTTTTTTAAATCTACTCCAAAAGTTTTACTCTCTATCTGTATTCAATTACCATTACTTATGTTTTAAATATAATTGACTAAATGTTTGACGGAAGTTGATACTTTTTAGTCTCTATCTCGCTTAAATGAAGACCTTAAAAACAATCTTTTAGAAGTTCTTTAGATATAATTTTCATCACAGAAGAGTACATTCTTAGGTATCAAAATGTATTGAAAGGCTTATGGAATCAAAATCCACTGATTTGTCCTCAAGTTCATGGTAGATATCTATCATAAGAGATAAAGGAGGAAGAAAACTTCGAAACAGAGGTGGTGTGGTTAAAGTTCTATAGTAACGTAGAAACATCACTTTAATAAGGCGACGACTGTTCGATTAATTTATAATGTTAATTTTTTATTGCGAAGTTATTTTGCGTTTATATGAAGATGTTTGCTAACGTGAAAAAGAAAATAAAAAGGGGGAAGGGAATAATCTTGAAATGTTATTTAAATCTCAAAATTTACTTGGCGCCATAAAACATTTATGGTTCCTACTAGAAAAAGCTATAAGATTTGTCATAAATTAAATATTAAGAGTTAAGTTATTTCAAACCTCTGAAAGTCACTTTCGGGAAGTAGGTTTTCCCAGGACTGAATGGTAAAGTAGTCTATGTTCAGAATCAAGAGGCTGGATGTTTGTAAATAAACAGGGAAGCGGCGATTTCTCAAGTGGTCTCTACGGATCACTGAGGGAACTTCTGCAGATTTAAGGGCCTTGCGAAATAAATTTGTTGGGAAATCACTCACTCAAAATATCCCCAAAGGAACGGAATTCAGAGAAAAGGAATTAGACCGAAGGCATTAGGAAGATCTGGGACATAGTAGCATCTGGGGACGCCGAGAAAGCAGGTCCACCACATGTCCGTCTTTATGATACATTGCGGTGTCTAAATTTTCCTTTGAAAATATCTAGGCTCACCACAGAAAGCATTGGTTTTAGAAGCATTTACAGTGACATATAACCGAAAGTCTGACAGTGTAAATAAAAAGGGTAAAAATATTTCTCCCTGCAGTATAACTAACGAGATCTGCCTCAGAATGGCAAAGACGTATATACTCATAGTTTGTCTTCTCTTATGTAATATTCCATTATCACGAAGAGTTACTCCTTGTAGGATATTGAAATTTCCTATGACAGTTTTTAAATTAGTTAATTATCCTAATTCCATTTAGAGGTTAACACTAAACGTCTTCTCTTCTGTCAAACTCATAGCCATTTTAAATACAATACTTGATTGAAATTAATTTTTAAAAAAGCTTGAGAAAATGTTACGAGTATCCACAGCAGGAAAAATACCAATATGAAAAGTATTGTAAATAACCTGCGCAAACTTATCGATAGCAATACCTAAAAACATGAGACATCCTAAGCTAGTTGTCAACTCTTTCTCAGTAATGCAAAAGTGATTTTTTCTATAACTTTCAACGAAATAATTCGTAAAATAAGGCTAAAATGAAAACATTTCCCATAATGAATGTGAATAATAAGAGTTCTGTTGAAGAGAGTTTTTAGTTCAGTTACACAAAGTTTGCTGCATTAAGTGAGTTGATAAATATATTGAGTTAATCAAGAGTGAAATGAAATTAAAAAATAAATAACAATCCTTTTGAGAGAATTTACTATTTACTAAAAAATAAATCACGATACTCACCACCCAAAACAAAATCAAATTAATATTTTTATATTTGCAAAATATATTTCGCGTGATAGGGACAATTAGAAAAACCATGAATGGAATTTACTTTGCTTGGAAGTAAATAAAATTAAATATATATGGTTTCAAGACATTTCCCAGATATAATGCAACAATTATCTCTGTAATCATTCTCTATGAACTTCGCACTTTTTTACTTTCTCCATATACGAAGTATAGAGAAAGTATTGTTTTCATGAAAAAAATCGACTTCGAGATTTCAACGGAAATACATGTTTTGGGGTCCCTAGAACACGTTTTGACCATTTTCGGAATGATGTCTGTGTGTATGTGTGTGTGTGTGTGTGTGTGTGTGTGTGTGTGTGTGTGTGTGTGTGTGTGTGTGTGTGTGTGTGTGTGTGTGTGTGTGTATGTGTGTGTGTGACAGTGGGCGCTCTAACTTGAAAAATATTAGTCGTATCAATACCAAAATTCATGTATAGTACTGTGGTGTGTGCTGTCAGAGTTGATTAGGTTTTCAAGTAAATCGGTAAACCGGAAGTCGAGCTTCATTCATCAAAGCTCATTTCCGGTTTTCAAAATATCTCCATAAATATGATATATAGGTATATTTTTTTCCCAATAAAAGTTTTAGATAATGTGTTTTACTATAACTTTTGTATTTAACATATTTTTGCATTACCGGTTGATTGGGAGTTATTCGTGAAATACTGATAAACCGGAAGTAGCTGATTATGTACTTTGTGGGCGCTCTAACATGAAAACTATTACTCGGATCAACACCAAATTTCATATATAGTATTTTGGTTAGTGTCGTTAGAGTTGATTAGTTTTTGGGATAAATCGGTTAACCGGAAGTCCAGCTTCATTCATCAAAGCTCATTTCCGGTTTTCAAAATATCTCCATAAATATTATATTTAGGTATAAACTATTAATGATAAAAGTTTTAGAAAATAATATTTACTATAAATTTTGTAAAAAACATATTTTTGTATCACTGATTGTGTAGGAGTTATTTGTGAAATACTGATAAACCGGAAGTTGCTGATTATGTACGTTGTGGGCGCTCTGGGAGCTGGGGCGAAAGGCCATTTCATCGTTTTTCAGCGAACATGTCCCCAAAAACATTATTTATAGTGTTTTTGACGTAAAAAATAATATGATATAAATTAAACATTCCTCTTCCAAGTTTATATGGAATATAGAGTTCGAAATTACTGTCGTATATAAATATTTACATCTTATATATGGAGAAAGTCATGTGCTGGCCACATCAGATTTTTATTATAAAAAAGCAGTATTTTCTGCTGCACTTCCTTCGAAATTCTCAGCCAGCAAATGAGGACGTGGAGAGGTGAGAACGCACTTTTAATTGTCCCAAGAGTTTCCCTCGCAAGAACTTGAACGTTAAACAAGCAAGACCTTGAAAGTGCAAGATAATGAGAGTTAAGATTCGTTAACGGACAAGGATACTCACACCCAAACATGTGCTTCCGAAAAACAAACAGAAAGAGTTTGCTTTTGGGATTAAAATTATCAGGATGCTACGCAAGAACGAAAGATAAAGAGGCCTTCTTCTGAATGCGTGGAAATTTTCTCATTTCATTTATGTTTTTCTCGGAAAAATTGATTGTTTTCTTTTCCGAGATTCTGCGTGTGAATGACAAGCTGTGTTTCATACAATAGAGAATTCGCCCCACAAAGTTCTCTTTCTTCAAAGCAGCCACTTCAATACACACTTTATTTCAATTCTGTAAATGTTATTGGAATAGACAGCACGGTATAAGGGATCCTTCCCCTAAAATAATATATTTTCTTACTTTTTAAATATACAATATGCCTATCCGAAGGTTGAGTTCAATACTTTGATCAAACATATAAGTAAAAGATCCTATTTTTAGAGGATGAAGTCGAAAAATAAATAATCCAAACAGAGCAATCAGGATTATCTTTGCCATATCCTTAATTGTTTTGATTTATCAGTGGTGTAGGACAAAATTCACAAAATCCAAAAAGAGTACGAAACCTTTCATTGACATGAAATTTAGTGAGATATGCGAGTCCAAAAGGATGTAAGTGAATCTTTTAGAGAGGTATTTTACGTTTAGATATGATTTCATCTGAAATCCTTTACGCCTAATTAATCGTCACTATCAATTTTTACCAAGCAAATCAAATAATAAAGAATTTAGTAAAATCAAGAATGAATAATATTTTGGCTAAATTTAGTGATACCAATCGAAGTAGCCTTAACTTGGTGGACTCGGTAATCGGGATCATATTAAATAAAGATTTGTGTATGTAAAAATGTGCCAGATGATGAGCGGTTAGCTCGAAACCGGTCGCACATTAAAGTTTGTTTGTTTTGTAGAATTTTGAATTTTTATTTAATATGATCCCGATTAGTGATATCAAGTAGAATTTCCTATTTTTTCTTAGATATTTTCTTGTTATTTATCACTGTTTTTTGTCTGTCTTACCATAAGTATTAATTGTTACCACAAAAATCAACTAATGAACAATATATTTCTAGCAATTTTATTTTTTAAAATTTTGATGAGCACTTTTTATTCTAGAAAAACAATTTCTAGCATTGTTTCCACAACTACTAAAGGAAAAGGTACAACTCCGTGAGAAAGTATCATATTGGTAATTAATTTAAATTTCCTAGTCTGTTAGTCGTGATTTTTTAAGGATGTACTTTCTGAATGTCAATGCTTCAACTAAAGGGATTACTTAAGCGTGCATTCTCTTAAACCTGACACATTAGCGCTAAACACTGAGATTCTTACCGTATTTCTTTTGTGAGTGGCGAGACGACTCCCTTCAAACGCCGCCTTGACAGGAGTCCTCTTTCTCCTCCACTCCGGAGACCGCCGAAGGTAGAGGCGAAAAAATTCGAAATGTCGTCGAGAGAGCTTCTAACAACCCTCCTCTCCTCTTAGGGGAGGACAACTCTGTCATCAGGTGGAGATATCACCGTCCGTGAAGGGGTCGGCACGCTTTTCTCCCGCTGCTTCCTAATTAACTCTTCTCCGCGGAAAAAAAAACCCCTCGACTTCCCATCAACACCAATCGGCGGAACGAGATCGCGCACTTCTCTCCACTCGCGTCTCCTTTTCCGAAACAGAATATTTCCTTGGAGTCTGTGGAGACCGGTTGATTGCGTTTTCACCGCTGCTTCACAATGACAGCGGAAGAATTTTTTTCCTTCGTCAGGGGATACGTATCAAGGGAGAAACCCCTTCCGGGAAAGCGAATGGTACTATTGTTGCGTAACTGTCTTGGGGAAGAAAGCGTCAATCTTTTGTGGTCACGCTGGTGGAAATAGGGTGTCCCAGGGCAGCATCAACAGTCCCTGAAAGGCTTCCCAGAAGCTCGTCGGGGAAACTTTTCTTTCTTCAGGGAAAATGACGTATGTCCACCGGCGATGTGCCGCGGCGTGCGGAAACTGACATTGGCCCTTTTTAATCAAGGTCAGACATGTTTGTTTTTGTTTACGGCTCCATTTTTTCCTCCGCTTTGGGTCCCAATTCAGCCTTTTAAGTTACATTTTTAGGTTGGTGGATTAATTTTGTTGATCGCGAACGACTACGGAACGGCACTGACCGGATCGACGGGCACTGATACCTTCACCGGAAAAGATGTGCGCCCACTCATGGGGGTTCTCGGAAGTGAACCTACCCTTTTCCCCCAAATTCCGTCTCGTCCGAGTCTACCGTTCAATGTCTACTCCCTTGCCATCGGACGAAGCTTTAGGGACACTGACCACTTTGGTGGGAACACACCTCACGGCAGCGTAAAGCGACATTTAAATTTGCGAACTTGGGAAGAATTTCAAAAGTTTGTAAAGTCCTAATTCAGCCTCAGACAAGGCTGGGATGGGGTATCTGGGCTGCTGATTTTGACGACAGTGGTAATTAGTGAGGTTTGACAAATGGGGTACGGGAATCCTTATACTGCACGTTAAAACGAGTTACGGCTGGGGTGCCTCCGACGCTCTTCACCAAACTACGCGCCGCAGACGACTGAGAATCCTCTCGTAGAGCCCGAGCTCCCCTCCGCCGCCGCTGACCCCACTCCTCCAGCGGAGGCGGCCAATGGGAACCCGCGGATCCGCTGCCTCCCTCACTTTCCCACCTCCTTAACAATGCCAACTTTATCCTCTTCTCCTGTCCAAACCGTTTCCCCGGAAAGCAAAGAGTAAGACTCCCGACGCCGTAATTCCGAGGCTCGGAGTAATTACCGTAACGAGCCGTGTGATCGCGCCCCCGATTTCGCAAAGCGAAGAGCACGCAGTCGGGATTTATTTATCGAATTGCATCACCCGAGGTTTCCGTCTCTCTATTTTTCCACTCCGATTCGGCTTATTTGTGCGCTTTTTGTCCCCGACCGCGTCTATTCGCGCAGGGGATTCAGGGAACGACTTCTGTCGTTTACAAGGGAATTAGGTGTCCTGCAGTGCTTGCGGAACATGTTGCACGTGTAGCGCTGCGGTTTTCAGGAATTCACGGGGATTATAGAATACGCTCGGTATATTTACTCGTAAATATAAAATCTAGCTGGCGCGGATTATGATATAGGTCATGCTATACTCTATTAGTAGTTGTAGACAGCTAAACAATCCCGAGTACTTGAGTCATTGTTATTTCTTTGTATTGGAAACGGATTAATGGAAAGAACTGTTTCATTAGACTGAAGTTCGTCTAACACGGTCATTATTTATTCCGTGGTTAGAATTGAAAATATAAACGAAATTCCGCCAGGAAACTAAAATATAAACATTAACTTCATTTGCAAAGGGCTTTCGTTGCTCCTATATGGATCAAAGATCGATTAAAATATGAGTGATGCAGTGCAGAGAATAATATATTTTGGAATTTGGTGAACTAAAAAACGAAATGAAATAACAAGTCTTTCCAATAGTATTAAAAAATTCATAGGATAGTTCACACGCAACTGAAAGTTTTAGGAGTGGAGAACCCTTTTCTATAGGTAGGCCCCATGTACTATCCAGTCACTTTGGAAACTAATAGCTGATTAGATTTATCCAAAAGGCTGCTCGTGAGTATTGAATTGCCTACATTCGTTCATTTCAACTTTGAAACTAAAAAAAGAAAAAGAGCCTAAGTGAAATAAACCAAAATTCATTTTTCCTTGATAGACCGAACGAAATGGCAAAAAAGGGAGGGAAAGAGGAAGGAGGGATGGAGGAGGGAGGAAGAGGAGGTAGAACTATTTGAATGTTAAACACCACAATGTATTTGATAAAATTGAATCAGAAAAATATCACTCGTATATGAAACCCTTTACAAAGTTTAAAATGAATTACTACTCAAATATCTCACTACGTAATTAAAGAATGTCAATATCTAATGAGAAACAATAGATATGAGTAACGTTATTATTAAGTGCTATTTTAAATTTAAAATAAAAATAATGATGTAAATGGCCTAACTGAACATATATCTTTTGACGATTGAAGTATAGTCAGGGGAAAGATACATTGCAAACCATTATAATCGGAATCAATATCCATCTCTTTGCATATTAACTCTTAATTAAAAATTTTATTTATTCCGAAAGATTGGATCAAATTTAATACTTCCTAAGATGAAACAAAAAACGTTTTGCATAAGTATTGCATTCAGAGGAAGGAGTCACGAACACACGTGGATCAACGAATAAACTGTAATCATTTCTGAGTGAAATTCTTAGGTACAGCCATCCTCTAGAAACGGGTAAGGTCTTCTGTTGCGCTAATACTAATTACTTATTTAGATTCAAAGATTCACGAAATGTTTCTTAAGCCAAAAAGGAGACGAGTAAGTGCGTTACACTGACATTCGGATTCTCACAGCACGGTAAAGCTGCTTTATGGTAATGGAAGTGTTTTATCGTAAACAGAATCTAAAATATTATCAATAAAAACAAATAAAATATAAAAATTGCTAATTATAATTACCTTTTATGGTGAAAAATCAGGCTTATATGAATATACTAATCTATATGCATACTAATTTTAGTCGATATTTCTATTCGTGTCTACAGAGATGGATCTAGCATGCTTTCCTGCTAAGAGCATTGAACTAAATGGATACACCTTTGTTATTTAAGATTATATGTCTCGTGAACTGATTACGCAAACGCCAATTGACATAAATTCTCGGAAATCGCTCTGCTTCCGCTTGATTGTATCTAAAACAAACTGTCGTCTCATATTATGGTTTCCGTACATTTCATTCGTAGCTATTCTTAGAATGTTTGAGTGCCTGCGTTCGATGATTATGACGGATGTTGGAGATATACATCTCTATGCTTCCACAGTTTATTTGATTCTAAGATCAGTTTTATGTCTATGTTTCATTTATCCCAATCATTCCTACCTTAGTATCTTTATAAGGTAGAAGAACATTAGATTATCTGTGACAGGAAACCTTAAAGAGAGTGGATCTAACGAGTTTTATAACTTTATTCTGTCTTTAGTATACCTAGAGAATTACTACAACCTTATCAAGAAATATGAAGATCCGAAATAAATTTAGAAGTTGGTAGATCGCTTCAATTATAACTGAATGACCTTTTGATAGTAATCTCAAATTTTTGATGGATTATTTTTTTGAAGTTCAGCTTAATAAGTTCTAGAGACGAGTAGGTAAAAAAAGTTTAATAAATGTATTAATACAGCAAAATAACTAATGGTAAAATAGATGAGGAAATTGATTAAAGCTTTGTGGGTTAAAAGTAAAATATTCTTCGAAGTTCAGTTAAACAACTAGTAGAGACGTGTCGGCAAAACTTTAAGTAAATGAAGTAATGTTGAGAGATAAATATTGCTAAAATTTATGAGAAAATAGAGTAAATCTTTGTGTTTTAATAATATAAATACACACTTAATTAATGTTTATTTCTTTGAAGTTAAAGTAAATATCTTCTAGAGACGAGCCAATAAATAGTTCAATAAATGAAGAGGGGTAACTATTGCTAAAATAGAGGAGGTAATAGCATAAAGTTTTCCGGGTCAAAGGTAAAATAATTCTAAAACTCTAAATTATTCGGAACATAATGACGAAAATTATGGATAAACCAAGGAATTCAGAGGTTAGAGTACGGAAAAGGCTTTAAGTTTCATTCTCAAGGGATGGAGATGAATCCTGCTGCAACTTTGCCTACTTTCCATGATAAAAAAGCACCCCCTAAGGAGTGGAAGACCAATAAAAACGATCAGAATGCTGCAATTTAATTCCTGGGGCTTATCGACGTGAATATTTCAGAGAAGTAGAGGAGAACTTATAGAGAAGGTCAACCTAAGATTCGTTCGGGGGATCACCCATTGGGCGGGAGGTGGATAGGTCGATCCTATTTAATATTAATTAGATTGCGCTATCACAACCACCCTTCCGGAGAGGCTTCCAAATGGAGCCAGCATCCGGAGAATACGATTCAAAATGGAGGATTTGAGGCGCCGGAAGTTCTTGCTCGCGAAATGCCAAAAGTTAAGGCCAATTAGGTTTTTTCGGCGCCGCAAAACCTTCTGCTCCGTCTTAAATGCAACTTTTATGAGGGGACTTTTGCAAATGGGAGGGACCAACTCTAGGCGATGATATAAATAATGGAAGGTGTCGGACTTTCGGCGATTTTTTCAAACCAAAAGACCTGCAAAGAGCAAGTTGAAAATTCGAATGAAACCCATCCTTGATGTCTGAATAATGCGTTCAGTGAATGTGTGGCGAGGAAGACCTTTCTATCACTCCTCTCCTACCTTTTAAGGCCTATGTTGCTCCTCGCATCAGTAATTTATTTGACTATTATTATGCATTCAATAGCATAATATATTTATGGTACATAATAAGGTGAAAGTTATTTCCATTATTTTCACTGTTGTATCTCTCATAAATTATAACCCTACTTAATGCCGAAGAAAGATTTGCTGTTGATTTCTTATCGTTAACAATAATAAAATTCACAACTATCTTATAACCTAAGGGTTTTTGAAAACTTTGCAAGGAAAATATAGGGAATTATTATTGATTTTATAATTAATAAATTTACACGAAATAATAATTTTACATTTTAATAAAAACTGTTCCATGATGTGGAGATACTTTATATTGGAATAATAATAATTATAATTGTCCTTGTTTTGGCGTAATTGAGACTAAAAGTCTCTTCTTCCATCTAATCCATCGTCATTAATTATAGGATAAATACATTAAAGAGAATAGTATGAGAAACAATTAAAATAGTTGGAAGAAAGGAATACGACGAGCAAACACATTCCTAGATTTATTTCGATAAAGTATCTGGCAGTTGTGATTGTCAGAGATAATGTTATAAGAAATAAGATTATTTTCACGTCTTATAACCAATTAATATAACTTGAATTGGCAATTTTCCAATGAAGGTTAACTGCCTATTTTTCCGTACAAGAAAGTGGTAATAATATATGAATCCATGAAGTAAAAACTTTAATACGGACAATTTTCTCTCATAGTTATAAGGAGTAGTCCAGTAAAACGTATGTAAGGTCATAGCACAGAAGAAAAAAATCATTGTAAATATTCCTCACAATGTTAATTATGCGATCATTTTTGTTAGATCAGTAATATCTAGAAGGGGATTCTACTCTGATAGCGAAACCAATCATATCATTAAAATTTTATTTAAATCTACTGTCTTTCTTCTTTTGTGCAATGATAAATTTAGAAGAAAATTTAATGCGCTAAGAGCGCATACGTTTTTTCGGGATTATATATTTCAAACTGTCTGCCTCGACGAATTATAACAATATAGGGATTAGTTTGTCGTTTTTATCTGAGGAAGAATGTGTGTTTTAAAAATATTTCATTCCATATTATTTTGAAAGTAGAAAGGTTTAGAAGTCTTGTCTTAAAAACGTTCTCAATCCGATTGACGAAAGAAAAATCGCCAAATCAATCGTCCACCTCAAATAAATTCCCGTTAATTCCTATTTAAACATATTACTTTGTATTACCTGATCTAAATTCTATTTCTTCTAATGATTAAAGTTGTGATAAAAGCATTATTTATTCTCACAAAATTAAATAAAAAACAAAAATACTAAAAAAGCAAGAGTTTAGATTAAAAGCATTAGCTCCATTTAAATGATATCACTCAAAATTTATTATCCAATCATCCCTCTTATGTTCATTTGATTTCAATGAATCTATCGTTGGTTTCCATTTGTGAGACAATGGTGGAAAGAATAGACGCGGGAGACTTTGTCATACGATAGATAGGAAGAAGAGAACAGTAAAAGCCCGAGGTGAAGACGAGGTGATGGAATTGGAAGGCTAAAGGTCGTTACGGGTGATTGAAGAGTAAGATAGAGGAGTTCTTATGATGGATAACAGTTCTGCAGGAGCCTCAGTTAAAAAAGGTATTCATTACTTAGAGATGATGAAGGAATAGGATTTCTTCATAAGATATAGGCCTGGAGGCTAGGATTTGTTGAAGGGAATGGATTAGAGCTTATAATAGAAGAATTGAGCGAACCATCTCGAGTTGTTAGTTTGACGAAGTGGAATCATAGAGGGGTCTTCATTCACAAATGCTTTTATCATTTTCTCTACTCTATCATCTGAAAATCCTCAGTCATGATCAACTTCATTCTTTTAAAAACTTATTACGTTAGTCAGAATGATTAAATAACATACTATATCGAACAATTGTTTTTTTTTTCCCGGGATTATTTTTTTATTTGTTGTTTGTGATTCTCTAGGCCACTCATAGCTTTTAATCTGAGTAATTTTATGATTCATAAATTTTATTTCGATAGTAATTTAGCCGTTTGATAGGGGATCCACTATTATAGGATGCCCGCTAACCCTTTCTTGGTAATGGCGTAACCATCCGCATAGTCAAGCGCGGCTTAATGTTTATTGTGAAAAGTCATAATGGAAGCCTATCCTATAGTACGCTTAAATTTACCCAAATACTTTCAGAATAACGTATTACGGTTTTATTCATATGCGGAATTTGCAATTTAGCATCGACAATAAGAATTGAGTTATGATAAAATCGAAGACGGCACTGTTTTCAGCCTCTCTCCTATTTTTAGAAATCAAGTTATTTCATTATTTTCCGAATTATTTTGCTCGTTGAGTCGACGCACCTTGCTAATTTTGCTAGTCCTTTTGGAAATAAGTTTTTTCTTGTAGGTTTGCGTGAATTCCTAACAAATCTTGGAAATTATATGTGAATAAATAACTCAAAGAATAACCATAGAGAAAGTAAAACTCTCTTTGTAGTATACACAAAAATATTTAAAATAAGATCGACCAAGGTTTCATTACAGCGTAACATCTTCGTGTAAAATACATGAAATATATTTCAAATTATTTTTCTGGACTCTACAAAGTGAGTTATGATTATGAGGAGTTCCACCTTAATCCGTAATGTTTATCGAAGACTAACACTCCAGCACGGGGTGATTCTCATACTCTAGCCGCTGGTATTTACTTAGGCAATTATTTCCTCATTTAGTGTCAGGAAACATTATTCTCCTGTCTGATGTGTTTTTCAAATTGTGTTGTAACACTTATCACTGAATTGAATTCCAACTCCTTTTACCCATTTTCGGAATTATGACAGAGCTCTAGCTCACCTACTTTCATCATCTCGTTAATCCAAACACCCATTTCCCACACTTCCCTAACGTTTACCCTCTACACTGTGGAGTCTACAGTCTCTACAAGCGCGACATGGAATTTTCCCTCATTCAACACTCTTCAATTTCGTTCTACTCTGTCCATTATCCTTTACCATATTAGGAGAACAGAATATCATTCTACAATCGCTAGAAAAGTGGCCACGTCAGCAAAATCATCGCACGGCGGCAAAAGCAAAACAATTCATGCGCAGGGAATTGCTCGCTCCTCTGATATTATTTGAGAATGCGAAGAGAAATACCCCTTTGTGGACTGAAGCAATTACTGGTTTTGGTGTACTCGGAAGTCTTACTAGTGCATTCTGGTATGGATTGTGAAACATAACACTGGGAGTATGGATGCGCGAGGAAAGCAGGGCACGGAAGCGGTACTCGAGCATGACCAACTTTGTTTTCGCGAAACTGTAAATCATTTTGAGAACTTCTTATCTCTTGGGAGCTTTAAAACATTAGATGTAGTAAGAAGCCTGCCATTATTCCATAATATGGTGAAGCACTATTAGAAAAAATATGTGAAGCAGACTGACGGATCAAATCTGTTGTGAATCACATGAGATAAAGATCTAGATTTTCATAAATTCAAACGAAGAAGGATTAGTTACGTAGAATTTAATTGAAAATTGTGATTTTTTTAAGTTTTTGTAAATGAAGAAAAAGTGGATAAATGAATTCAGTATTTTGGAAATCTTTTAAAAGAGTGATTATTATCACGTGTGTATTGGTTTAATTATTTTATACGGTGCTTTTATTATTTTTTTAAGTTTTACGTCTACTGCCTAAAGGTTATCTGAGGGGTTTCCCTCCCTTCAATAGCAAATACCAGTATTCCTATCATTGCATGTAACCACTCTCTTTGAACTTATTTCTACCTAAGTTTGACTATGCGTACTACGTATATATTGTTCATATTTCTATATTGTATTTATACCTAGAAATAGTAATAATAATACTAATTCTTGTTATATTTGTAACCACTATCACCAGGTCCTGCACCTACTTGCAGAAATATGTACATGACACTAATAAAAAATCAATAATAAGGGTTGTTTATGGGTTTGATATGTTTCAAAATATTATGAAAATTCATTGAAAAGATGACAAGGTGAGGAACTGTTCGACTCTAATATAGTCAACAAAAGTAAACATTTCAAAGAGTTTATTGAATGAAGAGTTTTATGAACGACGTTTCTTGAGGATTGTTTATGTGTGTTCAGAGGGCGCGATTATATAAAGAAAAGAGTGGCGGTCCGAGCCTTTCTGTTTTTTCCGAATACCGGTGAAGGAGTTGAAGAACTCCGACAAAGACGGCTATCGGAGATTTCAAACCGTAAATATTTGGAACTTAGAAACTACTGCTGAAAAGTTTAGAAAATGATTTATATTCAGAGGTATAAAATCCCTATTATTCAAATTATAAGAGGAAAACAACGTTTACTTAACATAGTCTCCTCTATAGTATCATAATACATTATTTAAGGGCATTCAAATTGGTTAAAGAAAGCTTGAAAATGCTTTTCTTTAGTTAAACAAGTTGAGCGTCTTTAGTTAAAAACGATACGCTTCGACCCTCAGGAAAGAAAACAATGAAAACTACTTATAGAATATTAATTATTAGCTATAGTATTCATAGGTTTTAAAGTTTAATAAGCTTTAGATACTTTAAGAAAGTTTATTTATATTTCACTGAAGGTTTTCTTTCAAAATCACTGAGTGATAAAATAAAATAATAAATTTCAACGAATCGACAGAGATGCATGAATGAGTCCATGACACGTGTGGTGAAGATAGACCTGGAAGTGCGATGGGCGAAGAAGAAGACCTTTCGAAGGATAGAAAACCGGGCGAAGTCCGAGAAAAGAGTTGAGGAAGACTGCGAAGTTGAGGTCAGTAAAAATATAAGAACTGCGAAGATACGAAGGCTGGGAAATCCGCTCTATTCTCAGGGTAAACCCTAAGGCGAGTGGCACTATCCTTAAAGATTTCTAATGCGGAGTGAAAAAAGCAGAACTTGGAGGAAGCCGATAGCGCCTTCGGGATCGAGAGGAATCGAAAAAGGGAGAAAAAGGGTGTTCGTGGGTACGGATAAACACCCTAGGCCTAAAAAGGATAAATAGAAATAAGGCAGTAATACAAAACTGGGGCAAAACTGTAGTTTTTTGAGATACATTAAAGGGACAGAGAGCTTGGAAACTTGAACAATTGAAAAATTGATAATCCCTTCTAAAAATACTTTTATTGAGTAATTGCTAAAATTAATTTTTGTGGTAGTCCGATAAATTAGGTCTCACATTTTTTTGTTTGTCATTTCAATATAAAGGAAAATGTTGTGGGCAATTCAGCTTCCCATACCCGTATAAACTTTATACTTGTTAATGTAATCAGGGCGAAATTTATTTGCGATACCCCGAAAAAATTGAAGTTGAATGTTAACATCCTATTTGATCTAACATTCAGACAAAGTATTAAATACTAACTATACGATTTCCAAGCTCAACTAACGCGAATATATACGATGTTGCATTTATGATATTATTTTACAATTAACGAAAAAATGTAAAATACAATCACATAAAAACGAAATGTGGTACTCTCGCAAAAGAATCTTGTTCATTATAGTTTTCAAGTACATAGATACGCATTGTTAATGCATGTAGAGTACTGTGGTATGGTCATCCAGGGGACCTGTAAACAAGAACGCTAAATTAAAGTTTTGGCGAGGTATTTTTTTACTTATGGTGCTGAATATATTCTAGTTTATTGAAACATATTTATTGATAATGGTTGATATTTGGAGATTCTGCGATTCCTGAAATTTGGCAATGCCTTTACGAAGGTCATTCATATGAAGGGGCTAACAATCATATAAAAAGAATCTAAATGAATATATAAAGCTTTCATCATAATCTAGATAAAAAATATGAATTATATACGATTGGGCTAAAATTACGAATCTAAAAATATAATTTACGTCAACTGTTACTATAAATATATGAATAAAATACATGTCAATAAATTAATGTGTGAAAAAAACGTACGAAAAAATTGCTTTATCTTTCATTTTTCTGCCAGAGATACCATAAAAGCACATTTGGTAACCTTGAAGCAAAGCGGCATACTTCTTTAGCTCTCAGAAACGATTCATTCACTAAGTTTGAATTCTCATACCACCGCAAATATTTATCATTGAACGAATTGTTGCTTCCCCTCATTGTGTTTCCATCATAAATGATTCGAGTTATTTTCGTAAAGAAAGAACCAGTTTTATAGGGCGAATTCAATTCTTGCATCACGCTACGCGAGTGAAATGCATGACGTGCTGGTACGTGTGCGTTGCTAGGAGAAACAGTCTACTTATCAGCACTTTTGAGCTGCTCCGAGAGGTCTGCTTTAGAGTCTGGAGATTACCCTCTCCAGACTGCACTCGGAGAGACTGCGTTGGCAGGTCACGAAAATCAGGAGAAAATAAAAATTCAATTTTGAAGAACGGGCATCGAGAGCTCTTGGCAACTGAAATTTGAATTCTTTCTCGCAAGAAAAACTACATCTTACCTTACAAGTAACAAATACGTATACAAAAATCTAGACTTACACTGGGTGGTTTCGGTCATTTCGGTTAATTTTGTGAATTCTTTAACAACAAAAGGTGGTTATAAGAATACATGTATTTATACTATTCAAAAATTGTTTGCAAGACGCGACTATAGCTCCCATGCATAGTCGCTCAGTGAGATTGTTAAAAAAATTGAAGATAGTAAAAAAAATGTTATCCTTAAAATCACCCTGTGCCATCTAGGATTGCCCACAGGCTTAGTTTTGGAAATAAAAACCTTTAATCTATCATATAGATAAGAATAAAATATGCATTTTATGTCACATTTATGCCATAATTATGCCATAATAATTTATGCCATACCATAAACTATTATTGTAGCAAGTATTTAGGTTTGCAGTATTTTTCTTTGGGCAATACCTTTAGATGAATATCAATATAGTATGATTTTAGACTTATCCTTTATAGTACCATTGTTGTGCATACTTCTCATCAGTGTTGGTCGTATCAGCATTTGAAAAGCCTCTCTAGTTGCTCGTTTCTTTATCTTTTAATGAAATCGCAGCTTCATAAAATATAGCGCGATGACGCACGTAAATTTCTGGTGATAAAGGATGAGTTTTTACGACTTGCCACACTCGGAGCGGGAAATATTTTATTCATACTTTTATCAATTACGATTAAGTTGGTATTTTACTTATCTTGAGCTCTATCTTTGGTAATCCGCGGTATACCACTATTTATTAAGTTTGGGAATCTAAAATTTATTCGTAAAAGGTGATGTTAAAACAAATTTTAAAAAATATATCAAATTATGTGATAAGAAGTTTTTACACTAGGATGAATATGATGAAAATTTAATAGCTTTTTGCGTAATATCGCTTTACTAAGTCGGATGTTAGAATAAAAGATGATAGAAAATTTCCTTCGTATTTCTATGCCCACACTTTTCAAATTATACCACGTAGTGTATACATTTGAATATGTCTTCAACATATATTTTAATAATACATTTTGATCGATGCAAATATGTCTATTCTGAATTGTGATTGTCCTAAATCATTGAAAATTATGTTTTGATCAATGAAATTGAAATGTGTGGTAATAATAAGGGAGAACCTAAAAGGTCATTTGGAAAATTTAGATCGTATAATCCATTTACCCCCATAAAAATGCTATATCTGGAAACGTGAGCCTTTTATTTAGAAATATGAAGTTCAAGTTATGAAGTGTAATGTATTAAAGTTATGTTCAAGAAGTCTAGTCTGCTTAATAACTGCATGAGTCACAAATGACAAAAACGGGTCCATTAGAAGTAAATACCAGGCGGAGTACAAAGTATAACAGGAAATCGAAAAATGATCCATATACGTCTGTGTGTGTAAGAAAATAAATATAATTCCAAGTTACGATAACAAAGGCAGACTTCTTAAAACTTAACTTTAAATCAGTGCGCGAGCTTCAAAATAAAACTGAACTTGGAAAGTAAAATAATCAAATATGAAAAGTTGAAAAGTGGAAAACAATGTGTACAGCTCTTATTCCTGTGCACTCTAAAAAAGATTGCTGTGTTGTATACGTTTTATATTAAAGGGAGTCGGATGTGTGAGTGATAGTGGGTATTGAAATAGTGATGGGTTTTCCGCGTGAGAAGAGGAAATGATCCACGTTGGACTTCAATTTATGGAAAGGATTCCAACTGCCATCGAACATCCGACGTGAAGACAAATAGGCATCATGAAATTCCTCAGAGAAACATGAAAAACGAAGCGACAGAATTTCAGCAAAAACCTACGAATTTACGTATAAATACAGGAACAAAAAGGAATAGTTAAAAGTATTGACTTTATTGAGGGTTTCGTGAATACTACTTATCCAATATGAGATATTCTTTGTCATACGTGAAAACGAAATGCAGTGGCACTCTATAGAATTTGAGGCATTTCGCCCACAGAGAGTTTTAACCATCAGGATAATCACCATAACGCCTTTTTCATTACTCAGTAAAATAATTCTAGAGATATTTATGCTAATTTCCTTCCATCTCTCGATAAAGTTAGATTTAATATTTCATTTTAAGTTATAATATATTCTGTAAGATTTAATTTTCAATTTCCATTCCGTAGGAGAATCCCCAAAATTTCGTAAAATGTTTCAGATTGGTTCACCCTTTATAAACTATTACGACCCCAGCAATGGACAATTCTTTACCTTAATGATTTTTGAATATATATTGTCTATCTGCAGATCGTGAACAGATAAGTTGTATTATAATTGACGTTAAGATACAATAATTTATATACCGGAAACAGGAATATAATCAGGAATACTCAGATACCCTCGTTAGTGAGCTAGTTGTGAGTTATTGTAGTAGTATAACTGATAACTAATTATTTCAACGATGAATTTTAGTTGGTACGGTGCATATGCCTTTTATACTTAATTAGATCGATAGCAGAAAATAATAATGAAATCTGAAACCATCTCCTTAAGATAACTACTACTACTAGCATCATGCTTTTAAAAATATATCAGCCAGCATTTTAAATTCTATCTCAGACGAATTCTACCGCAATGACCGAATGACTGAATTCCGTTATAACATCGGCAATTGGTCGGTTATCTAGTTTGCGATGCTGTACCCTCCGTCGGTAATTTGGGTTCCGTAATACGTCTCAATTGATACGTGAAGGCTGGTACGGGATAGATTGCCCTTCAATAAACACCTAATTTGCATCAGCCCTTTCCAGATCTGCTGCCATAGGCTTCTGTTTCAAGTCCACTCAAAGGTTTGATAGCAGGGGATATCTCAATTTGAATTCTTATCAAAGTCCACGGGATGGAGATAAGAGAAATGGGGATCCATCATAAATAGTTTGTAAAATATACGAAGAACATATCCATGGAACTTTGTACACAAAGTTAGCGAATTATCTTATTCTAGGACATACTATTTTTGTTAAAAAACATAGTTCAACCTATTTGAGTGTCCGTTGTGTATTGGTATGTAAAGGATTAATTGCAAGAGTGTTCTGTTTGTCTAAAATTCACCCAATAAAGTCATCATTATTATTATTATTATTTTCCAATTGGATTCTTGGGTTGGCGGGTCAGATTTTTAAATATTTCAATAGAAAATATTTCTTTCCAAATACGGAATATCATACCGAAAACTTAATAGCTTCATTGCTTTTCAAAACCATTTAGCGTATAAAAAATTGGATCAGTCACAGATGATAAATTCCTCTTCTGGTAACGTTTCACTCGCCAATAAAACAAAATCAATCCTTTCCGACCGTACTTCGTGGAACGAAATAGTTAAATAAAACGTAAACGGATGGATTTCAACATTATTAACCTTCCTGATTAGAAGCATCTCGATTAATGAGAACACTCTTCAATAAACAGATAAATTTGGATAAAAAATATATCAGTAAGTACTTTAAAAAATTCATATTTAGGGTAAGTTTCTGCTTTGAATGCTCAAATATAAGGTATTCACAAATTCTCCTGTAAATAGTGAATCATAAAAAGGTTCTTATGATTGATCCTAAAACTATCAGTATCGATAGATGATATAATTATAAAACCTTTATTCATAAATTTTACAACGACGCTTGGGCACATTTACCAACTGATGGTGTAACGTGCATTAATATGATACTGTATGTCTTGATTTTGATCACAAATTAAAGATTTCAGTATCAAGGGAATCTACTTCGTTAAATACTGCACTGACATTGAGTGTTTTAAATAAAAGAAGATAAAGCCCATACATTAAACTCTCTGAAATGGAGAAAATTTTTCTTGAAAAAAATATAGTGCAAACAGTATTCAGTTAGGCTGAAATTGCTATCATATTATATATTTTAAGGAGCATCTGCGGATGACCAACTTTGTTTATCCGAATATTTTGCTCAGTAGGTTTACGATTTTTTTGTATCTACGAAATAAAAACAATTTTATTTCACTTCTCTGTGCCCCTGGAATAAGTCAAGAAGCACCGGAGGACGTAGCATCGTAAAGGGACTTTTTTCAGACACAGTAACTTCCGCAGGAATCATATCTCCAAGAAAATTTCTTTTCCAGAAAGGACGCGGAGGAAAAGAGGAGCTTTGAGCCTTCCAATTTCCGCACCATCAACATTTCCTTGCGAACTCGCGACCACAATGCAAAACGAGCGCACCGAAAATTTCCAACGGGTCATTTCCAATATAATCTTTACGAAACACGAAAAAAGGACGACCTTTTTTCTCTACCTTTTTGCCGATCATTTTTTTTCACCATTCGAAGTGACCGTCGCCATAAAAGGTTCTGGATCGATACCAAGATCAAGTGCGCGTTCAAAGATAAAAAAAATGGCCACCACCGCGTTTCCAACGGTCAAGGTCGCCTCTCTTTGTCCCCTTTCCCTCCACGTTGGATGAGCCCTCGCAAAAGTTGAATCTCCTTGTTTTTGTTCTTTATGAATGGTAGCGCCGGATTAGATTAGCGTGCAAACTTGGAACCATCCTCTTTGTGGCCCACATCAATGTCGCGAGCGCGTAATCCTTTCGGGATACGGGCTTTTAATCTTTAGCGGCCGTCTTTCGGCAACTTCATCCGCTTATGCGATCATTTTGTTTTGGCGATCATGAAAATCGTAGATACCGTGGAATAGTTTTTGAAAAAAAAGACGGGAGTATACCGTTATTGTTTGTCAATCTTTTATATCGACTCCAATGAAATCGACCTCGATGAAAAAAATTTGAATGTTTATGAAAAAAATTGAATACTTACGAATAAAATTTAAGCTTAAAAGAAAAGATGATTTCATGAATATTTGCCAAATTCAGTTACACTTGGGCATAAGTAGGTGTATACGTTTCAGAGTCTCTTACCACAGATAAACTCTTCGTATAAGCCGAAGACATCGTACCATTTATCCTGAATCAAAACAAATGCCTCACAACCTAACTAGTAAGAAGAATTGGGCAAAACCTAGTATTAAAATAATAAGCATTTTTATTCGTACATAAGAACACTTCGATCGAAGTATAATCATCTGTCTTCATACTCATGTGTATATGTGGTGAAAAGATTCCATTTGAATGAGTATGTAATAATTATTTAAAGATTTTAATATATTTTAATGGCCGTAATATGAGTCATATAGTTAATTTTATAGGTGATATTTAGGAAACATATTTAGTGGCCGAAGTCACCCCATCGGTTGGGGTGCATAAGGCCGCTATTATTTATTTTTTAAACAAATTCCGTTGCTTAAGAAAAATATTTAGATTTGCATGAATAAGAATTACCTTCACGTAATTTAAATTTTCTGAGCATAGAGAATGTAATTGAATACAGAAATATTTTTTAAAAATCTAAAAAACGGCCAAAGTCACCCCATTCTACGGTACGGTTCCTCGCCTTTCAGTGATTTACGAAGAATGTTTTTACGGCGACAAAGTTACCTGTATTTTGCACATAAGCGCAAGCACCTATTCTTCGGATTTGCTAATTTGTCCGTCTTATTCAAATGTTTTGTATTCAATTCAAAAGTACCTATTGATGGATAAAACAATTACTCTTAATTCCATCTTTGGTAAATATTACTCTTTATTACATATGTATCATAATCGTGCTTTATCACCGTTTACTCCATATAAGATTATGGTTTCAAAGGGCGAACTTCAGTGCTGCCATCTCGCGGCTACCATCTCGCGGATGCGGACATTAAGGGAGCCAAAAAATTTCAGCAGTTTCCAGTCCTATACTTTCTAAGTTCGTGGTATGGTGTTAATTAATATATTTAAAAGGTGTTATAAGATGAAAGTAGAGATACATCTGGTACTCTCAGCACCTTACTAACACAACCTATTCAGGAGAATGAATGAGCGCAATACTATGCTTGTAACATACGCTTCAAATCGACCAAAGCTTTTAGAAATCCTAGTTTACTCGAAAAATACTGTTTTAATATTTGAAGAAAATATTGAAAAAATGATAAGCAATAAATCAAAGCGTGGGTACTATTCCACCAAGAAAATAAGCACTTCAAATATACCAATAGTCAAAATTATCTCGATAAATTAGTAGGTGGGAGAAATAATTGTCTTGAACTCTTTGATCCCAATACTTCTTTAGAACTAACTCCTTATGTCCATGGCTTAATCTTAACTAAGCACGGAAAGATGTAAGGTAAATATTCATAAGCAATTACGGAGTTTCCCTCTTTACCCCAAGTAATATCCTGAGATATTAACTCCCTAGATACATTTGTCGAATTTGTACTAAATTGCGGAGATGTACAAACTCATACCACTAGCCTAAACATGGTTTATGGTTCTAATACTGAAATTACTTCGGAGTAATGATAGCCAGGAATCTCCTGGCGTCCTTTTTTAATGGCATTAACCAACATAAATTAAGTTTGAACGAGCCAATGTATTTCCCGATTCGCAACGGATTTTATCTGCGCAGTATGATTTTTCATGTTTACTTGTTAAATATTGGACGGCTTTTCCTTTAAGACTAAACCATGATAAATAATCCTCAGGGTTTCGCAAACAATAATTGAAAATTTTGATCTTTCGTCAAGAGTATTTTTAAGCTTTAACTTCAATAAATATCAGGATTATCGCATCAATCGAATGCTGATTTAGAATTCGGTACATTGTACAACTCCTTGCATAACTACATTTACATGGAAGGAAGTTATTTTCATGGCTGATATTGACGCGCGATAGTACTCGTATGCTAATTTTGTTCCTTTACCTAGAACTTTGAATCTTAGTGAATTTCCTTAATAGATGGCTGAAGATTAAAAAGTAAGCATTAAATATAATTAACAATTAATATCTGTATGATGTAATATATTAGTTACTTCTAAAAGATTCCCTTGAATTACGCAATTTTTATTAGTGTGGTAATCCTGATTCTAAGATCTGAGCAGGTTTATTTTTAAGATTGTTTATTTATTTATTTATTTTCATATACCCCACAAACATCCATTTTCAGGACTTTTACAGTGGTAGGTATTAATGACAACAATCATTTAAGACAATTCCCTAATCAGAAAAATCCGACTAGCTGGAATTCGAACCCGGGACCACTCGGCCACCACGGCCGGTGGTTTTTTTAACTTAGTCTTACGCTGGTTTATAGCAAAATTATTTTTTTCTTTTAGTTTTCCCTCGCACAAATAATTAGAGGTACGTCAAACCCGTGGAAAATAAATAGGCTGAAATATTGATAAAACCGCTATTTTAGTTCGAATAATCTCATTGTCGAGGAAATTAAAACATTGCGGACGTAACGAAGGGCTGACGCATCCGTGGAAGCACTTTCGCCTTTAAAGCTCCGACGCGTAAAAGAATAAACGGTTCTGACGAGAATGAGAGAGACAGTGCCTTTAGCCGTTTCAAAATGACCCCACGCTGGGATGTTTTGGTACGTAGAACTCAAGAGCTTGGGGTAATTGGATTTTATAGGCGTGGGCTCCCTCGAGGCGCGTGGGAGGTTTCCTCCGATTGCGTGGGAATGCCATTGTAACGAGAGGACATCTTTTGCATGGACGTAGAGTATTACACGGAGACTTACCCAAGGTTCATCTCGAACCGGATCTGACATGTAATTTAGGATGTTTCTCTTGTTTTCTTGAGTCAACAGTATACCTTCATAATTTTAGGAAATACATTCTAATCCTCGTCATATGTCTGTAAATAATGCGAAGGAATTCGACTCAACCTATTTACCAGTCTTTCCAAACATGTTGACTAAAAATCGTACAATGTAATCGATCGCCACATAAAAATGGGTTTTTCCTTAGCGATAGTTTGGAAATTTTTCTAAACTCTCCAAAGAATTGGCTGATTGGTATAAGATTTAACTAACAGCGTTAATACGTTGGTATGTTATGGTTGATATTATAAACATACCCACATAAAAAGAATAAACGATATCATGTAAAAAAGCATATAAAAAATTACTCTGATTGGGATAAAAATTGTAAGTATTTTATACGTACATATAAACTATCTCGGAATACTGTTTTGGTTAAATTAAATAGAAATATTATTTTTTTCGCCATCTTCCTCTCATTACAAAAACGACTTAGTTATTTATGACGAAAAATTAACTACAGTAATTACTAAAGAACGATATTAATTCCATTTAGAAATTAATCACATTTAAACGTAGGGCTTGCTTGCTTAATAATTTTTGGTAGTTTATGAAATCTCTTAAAAATGAAAATATGCTTAGTTATAGCCGAGTCTAATTATTAATTATTCTAAATTTTACAAAGTAAGAGACGCAATAAAATATTTCAAGTTGCTGTGATTGCTCTGAAATACAATATCGGCTAACGTAATTAAGTATCTTTTCTATGATACACGTGCATACGTTTTAACTCTCCACCAAATTGCGGTGCCTCGTGAATGATATCCCAAAAATATCTCCAAGGACCATGGAATTAGTACCTTACCAAACCACTCGTGGTCTGCGAGAAAACAGCTCCTCTTTGCCAAAAGGATTTTCGAGGCGGTTCAAAGCCTTTTGATAAACAGTGGTAGTTTGTTATACTGTCCAGTGGAATTCGTAGAAGTAATCGTCATTTTAAATCCTACATTAATGAATTAAATTACTCGGGACATATAATCGGCTAATATAGAATGTTGCAAATGTAACACCAGTTACGATGTATTAGTGTAAAAAACACCGATTACAATTTGCGATTAGATATTTTAAACAGAAGTAAGTGCACCTTCAAGAAAAACAGACATGATTTCATTTTGTTATGTATTTTGTATTATAGGATATATATGAGCATTCCCTACCAAATAGAGTTAATTTTATAATGATTGAAAATACCAGATATTGGTATGATTAACAGGATAACGAATTATGATCAGCGGTATGTTTGAATGATACTGGTTGTATATCGAATAAAACTGATAATAGATGGCATTTATAAAATATCTATCTGTACCATTTTAATTACGTAAAAAAGTTGAAAATTTTTTTAAGTCTATAATTAATGAATATATATTATTTATGCACTAGTTGTATCAGTATATTTAACATGATTTGGCGAAAGATTGAACGCAAAAGTTGGGAACGAACTTTATGTGCGGTTCTTATGATCGCCATTCCTAACGCCTTGGATATGAATTTGATTTCCATTTTTATATTGTATAGGGCAATTATGTGAGCTTTTGTGATGTACACTCCTGGCCAAAATTAACGCAGCACCTCCCATGCGATCCTTACGGCCGGTGCTGCGTTAATTTTGGCCAGGACTGTACATACATTAGGAGAATAGAAACATTAATGCAGATTTGCGGGCAAACTTCGGTAACTTTGTATATGACTTTTTTAGCTTTAGCCATCCTAATTTAAAATATTCTCTTAGATTTGAATAGATCAATATACTATACTTAATTATTGGAATCCTTACAAACTTAGATATTTTAAGATAGTGATATCTTTAAAGCAAAAACAATTGATTGGTAGTACCCCGAATGAATAATGTAGCGGTATACTGTGTTTTAATTTTGATTGATTTCTCCATTACTAATTATAGATATTTCTATTCATAGTTAGTAGTAAGAGAGAATGTTCGTGTATTAAAATCGTAACGCTAAATTTTTAATTCCTCAATAAACTCCTTCCGTTAGACGACAATGGTTTTGATCATTCCTGTGATATTTTCAGTCTTTACGAGTTTCTTTAAAAATGGGCGATCTGTCTAAAGGAGAATATTCGAAAGAAACTTTTTGCTGCTCTTTCGATAGCTATAATAATAATATAAATGTACAGTTTGACAGAATTAACATGCTTTATGAAATTCATACTCAGTAGATATTTTGTTTTTGTAGTTATTTTATTCAAAGTTAGTGGATAAAAAGTGAATAATCATAATCAAAGGAAAGGTTGATTATTTTTTCACATCTTAGGTTTGCCCTTTTATCCTTGCCCTTTGTATGAAAATATTTTCTCCTTCTCTTTTTACTTCCCTTCCACCCTTAACATCGATTTTTTTGTGAAACAGGACACCACGACCTGCCTCGTGTTTTGAACATATTCCATCTACTTTGAGGTCTATCCTGACCGCTAAGTGGCGCTTTCCCTTACCCTTTGTAAACTGAGACTGGGCCATATTTAGCCCATACAAGGCGACTGTCATAGCGAATGTTGAATACTCCTGTCACTAAAACGGTTTCCCTGTCATACTTTTTTTGACACCTTTGATGTTACAACAAATTCTCGAAATCTGAGTTTCAGTGCTGTTGTTAAATCCTAGGGTGGGAACGAATTTCCCAGAACGATAACACTTATTTTCTTTATGATATGTAATAGACCTAGGTTGCAATTCAGCTCGTTACACGTTTGAAGTAGTCTTTTAGAATCGGAAAGAATATTGGAAAGTCGGGGAGTATTTTTAGTCATGAGTTATATTCATAAAAATTATATATTATTATTATATATTATATTATATTTTATAGTTATCCAATTCAATTCTTAACACATGCCCGGTTACGAGCGAAAGCAGCAGGATTATAAATAAATGTATTAAGCAGAGACTTCTCACTGTGAAGTACGAAGCTCTATGAATAAATTTGAGCAAAATTTACAATATTCTCAATTTTAGTATACAATTAGTAGAGAATTTGTCGTATTTGTTTACGTAAAGCCCATATGCGTAAAGCCACTTCCTTCAGCTCAATTGATCTACGAAAGAACTTTATATACTCTACCTTACTTTATTTTCCAAAAGCTACCACTATAGATCAATGTTTTTAAACAAAATGACGATTGACGATTGGTAACGATACGACTGAAACTGTTATATCCTCGTTAATATTAATAATAATCCAAAATAGGCTCCTGAGAAGCAAATTGAGCAGCGCTTTCGGCTTTGGTGAAAACACTCCCGAGTTCGATTCCCGGTGGGAGACGATATGGTTAATGTCCTAAACTGTCGAAGCAATTTTAAAAATACCGCATTTACCCGAAAATTGAGCTTCTCAGATGGTTTTCACCAAAGCAAAAGTTATTTTTTCCAATTCATGAGCTGATTCGATAAAATAATTCTAAGCTGTTACTCATTGATCACTATCACCAGCGTAGTACTCACACTGCTCGAATTATTCTATCACCCTTAGACATGCTCAATTGGATTGATAAAATAGAAAAGACGAAATTTACCACAAATTGAACGAGTTCATGATTTCAGATAAATACACTCGTAAATCACGACGAGTTTCTAATTCCGATGACAGGTATGCTTTTGCTATACTCGGGATTCAACACGGCCAGAAGTATGATTAATCTCCCCGTGCATCCAATTAAAGCGACGAATTTAAAGGAAACTCTTTCGGAACACTGGGGCCGTCGACGTTTCCTCCCAAATTTATGTCCCGATTCGAAATCCTCAGGTAAGGATATTTTAATTGCGAGCATTTAGTAACCCTTTGTCACCCTTAATGATCGTACTCCGGTGAAGTTATTCCTCCGCTTCGTGCTACTCTCTCCGTCTTTCCTCAAAACGTCACACGTTTCCACAAACGACTACTTTTGACCTTTTCATTGAGTTAAAAATCGAACCCTGAAAACCACCGCCTCTCCACCCTTTTCCTCGCACACGTTTTGCAATCTTTTTCCGTTTCGGCTGAGATGGCATCCTTTCTTTCTTAGCGCCTATTATTTTTACTGGACTGAGAGCGAAGATGAAAGGGGGGAAAAGGGAATTTAACTCAGAAGGGCGTGTGGGAAAAGCAAAGAGATGAAGGCGGGAAGGGTCAAAAGCTAAGCTAGAGGGAGATGCGAAGGCAAAAGGAAGGAGAATGAAAACGAAGGTCTTACAAAAAAGGAACAAAGAGCTGACTGACTGAGCGAACTCAGAAATATGGAAGGGACATTTTTTCTCGTTTTGGAGGAAAGTTAAGGCGTCTAGGTCAGTGCATTTGCTGTAAATTAAGCCGTATCCAATTAATCGTACGTACACAGTCTAAGAATAGGGTAGTAGATATTTTGCGGTCGTCTGTCCTCTGGTTTTCCTTGTTATAATTGAAGTAAATACGCTACTAATTGGTTTGTACTTCAAATATTTTTACTGCTAACTGGTTTCTGGTGAAAGCTGTTTTAGGAGGGGAAACCTTTCGCTAGTGTTAACTACGTATGTGAATTTGATGATGGTATTTCAAAACACTGCTTAAATAATGAATAACAGAATCTCTATCAGAATAATAACTGCCGTAGTGCAATGAAATCAATGAATTTCGTACTAGTAAAACTTATCTTAGTTGAAAGGAGATCATAAAGATGTAACTACATCTGAATTCATTGATGTAATCTAGAAAAGATAGCCATATAAGAACAAGTCATAGCAAACACTTGTAATTTGAATATTTTTCTGTCCAATTTAGGTGCATTTAAACGATTGATTTTTTAGTGCGTACCCTATGCAGTATAAGATGACTGAAAGAAAATGTGGCATAAGAAGTTTTGGTAGGATGTTCAAGCTATATAATACAATTAAATATATTAAATTTGTGCACTCTCCTTTAGAAAACACTTTTCCACAAGTCAAACAATTGAGCTAAATTTTATTATTTAAAAAATCTCTACTTGCTGCTTAAGAACTGTTATTTTTTGTTTCGGAAACGATAGATTGTATAGACGGTAGACGACAGATAGACACTCTAATAATTCTTTGATTAATAAAAGAGGCATCATGAAGAGCTACCAAAGAGTTGAGACTGAAACAATGGATTTTGTTCTTTGATTAAAGTATATGATAATTCTAGCAGATTGTAAAGGCCCCTTTAGTATAAATTCACAGTCTCAGGCGGTCTTGTGGAAATACATCATGATGAAAAATAACAATTTGTACTTTTTCCACAGTATTTATTAAAAACAATAAATGGATACAAAACACGACTGGTTTCAGAGATTGATCTTTTGATTGATTTTTTTAATAAATACTGTGGAAAAAGTACAAATTGTTATTTTTCATCGCCCCTTTAGTAGTTCAACGGAAGTTTTAAAACGCAATACATTCAATGCGGATATTGGCAGGTTAATTTCAATATCATTCTATCGATTTATATTTTCCGTTAAAGTTTGATTTCAATATACTCTCTCCCTTTGCGAAGTATTTTAAAATACATCTACAAGAGCTGGCCAATAACAATAAATGCTCAAATGTAATTATTGAAAGGAATATTATATTAATTGACACAAATCAGTTGTCAAGGGCCAGAGTGGTACAGTACCATGCTTGCGACCAAACATAATGAAAGATAAAAGATCTGGTAGGTAAGTAACAGTTATTTCATAGAGTACTTCCGGCAACATTTGCTTAAAGATATGAAATTTTGATCTAAAACTGGAAGGTTAATTAATAAAATGTTTGTCAAACATACGATTCTTCGTAGTAATAAGTCCTGTGCTCACTATGAGATACGACTCGTGAATCTCTTAGTAAATTGTGTCTTATTTCCTTAATACAGTAGAATTACCTTAAAGCTTAAGAAAATCAACATAAAATTAAATGGCACAGGTAGCTTCTGGGGCGCCCAAAATTGATGCAATAGCCATCGGCGTAACCAGCATGCTGCAGCGGATGCTTTATACCTTGACCCACTGACTCGACGAGTATTTGCAAGGCCTCGCTTGTCCGTCTTCCCACGAGGTCAGAAGAAATGGCAGTCACGCTTCTGTCTACCAACACGCAGTATTTTTTTATTCCTTTCGAATTACCCTTGTATTACGCTGAAAAAGTCGGATTGAAAAGCCGGAGAAAAATATGCTGATATATACATATAAATTAATATGATCCCTCACGGATTTAAAAATCTAATGATGTACTCTATTTATAATCCATCCTAGGTGTTTCCTGATATAAGAGATAAATAATTCTTGCAGCACAAATGTCCATACATTCGCCTTTATTCCTTGTCCATTCTTGTCCAAATGAATTACGTTCTACCTTCTCCATTCTATTATAAGTCTTCTTTCTGTACAAACCACCGGTTTATTTTGGGCAAGCAAGTTTTCTTTCTGTTTTCATTCGCTCGTTATTCAATCCGATACATGCACATCCTCGTTCAACATCAATTCATCGCCAGCTACATATCTCTGGATTTCTTCTCATTAACTTCTATCATAGTCCACTTCTGCTGCAATAATCCTTTGCTTTTCCTTACACACCCAAATAGAAAAATGCGGGTTGGGAAAGAAGACGAGGTTGTTCTTTCCTCCCTTTACTTCAGAAGCAATTACAGTGCCTACGTTTTCTCAGAGGAGTACATTTAAGAGAATGAATCAGTCCAGTGAATTATTCAAAGAGACGTTATGAAACAAGATCCTTTTTCTGCCTAATTTTTACATTTTGCTCAATAACGCTACTTGTAATTGCTTCAATTGTAATGAAATTGATTTAATAATTCCATAAATTAGCATTCATAACTTCTCATGTTTTACGAAACATTTTTGTCTTGTTCAGTCACCTGCAGTTTTTTGGTCGCAATCGGAAAATTTAATTTTTTCCTCGCTTTATTATGACCCAATTCTTCATTTTTACGCTTTAACAAAATTTGTTTTTTTTTTTGTTTCTACTTTTTGTCTATCTTTTTACGCTACTATCTTGTGCTACTCGCTATCATACATCTTCCTTATTTTTCTGTATTCCTGAAATTATTTCACCCATCATCTTTCATTCCCTCATTCGTATACCTTCTTTTACTTGCGTGTTTATCTTATAAGTCCCCATCCCAATTCCATGAATAGTATTTACCGCTATTTATCCTTTTACCATGACATAGAATCATTGTAAAAGTTCAAGCGTAAGGTCAAATGGACTGAATTAACAGAAACCTAAGCAAGAGTGGGAGTAATTCTTAATTTGCTATTATCACACACTAATTGATCACACGCAGGAATTAAAAGCTGAGGAAACAAAGAGCTGAGACTTCCAAATATTCTTTCATAAACAGAGGTGCCAAGGAATGGAATAATTTGCCTATAGAGGTCCTCAAACCCTTACCGAAATATTGAGAAGAGTTTAAAAGTAGAATCTTTAGACTATGCAATTAAATGGATTGAATTTGTTATGTTTTGCATTATTTGGATACATTTGAACGTGACGATGACAAAAAAACGATGAAGTTATATTTTGGCCTAAAAAGTAAAATTTTAAACTGTGAAATGTGGTTCTCGTGTTCAGAGGATATATTTTGGTGGTGGTACCGGGGAGATGTCTGTTTAAATACTGTCTATGTGTATTTTTATGTTGTGATTGGAATATTTGTTTGATTTGCGTTATTCATAGACAATGGTTGGGGCTGCCACCAAAAGAAATTCTACTTGCAGCGTATATAGTAATAAATAAATACAAAATCTTAAAAAAATAAACAATGTTGTTAGTAGGTCAGAATATTGGTCTACCAAACACGACCATTAGATACCTACTCGAAACCATATTTTCTTTTCATTGATACCAATATCGCTGACAAAATTTAAAAGAAATGATTACGAATACAAGTTCCTTCGGTAGCTCAGTTGGTAGAGCGGTGGACTGTAGAGGAGGACTGTATGCAGACATCCATAGGTCGCTGGTTCAAATCCGGCCCGAAGGAAATTTTTCCAGTCTTATTAGATGTCTCTAAATACTATCCGATAGAGAAAATAATAATTTTTATATTCAGATCGAGTCTTACATATTTAGATTTATTTAGGACTGATTCACTGACTGACTAGTTACACATTATCTCTGGTGGTCCCTGGCTCGATTACCGACGGGTTCTAATGCATATACGTATTGACATCCGTTGCCGAAACGTTATAAAACTTACAGTGACTTCCTTTGATATTTTATGTACTATAATACGTATAAGTCAAACCTATTCATATCTTTGCAATTTTTAAATTTGACAAATATTATCTCATCCGGAAATCATGTAATCTAGAGTAAATTGGTCATTTAGAATATATGGTTAATGTTTAATACTTTGCGATGGTAATAAGAACAAAATTAATTTTGGAAGGAAAATTCTAAATAATTACAATAGATCAGATTTCCTGTATATTGAGATTCACAGCATGATTAAATACAGTTGTTGGCAGAATCGAGCCTTGCTAAACTCCATAGAGGAAATAAAAGCCAAGTTCAAATCGTGCAAGTTAATTTTTATTTTACGTAATTGTAAGTAATTCCTGTATAATTACGACAACCTCAAAAATGCTACATAACTTGTTTCGAAGCGCTATTGGATATGGTTCTGAAATTTACCGATATAAATAAAATAAAATTCATTATAAATCATATTTACTAGGCCATTCGAAAAACAACATGGCGGCCACCACAAGAGACGAGAGTGATTCCACAAAATACATACCTGATGATTCCTATTCATGCATTATTTCGCAATCTAAAACGTTTCCTCCTAGTACCATTTTGTCGACCTACTCCACTGCCATTTTCCCCTTCCAGAAGTCTTTCCACTTTTCCTAAACCTAATAAAGACCGCGTCTTCTTCGAAAGCCTTTTAGTTCGCCCTGCTCAAAGGTAGAACGGTTTCTCAGCCGCAGAAAGAGGCGGTCGCACTCACAGAGAGGCCGCTCAGTAATTGTGGGCAACTCCGCGCAATTATTAGAATGGCGCAGGGTAAATGGCTCCCTTCCCCCGAAAAGGGTACCGCTGAAATTTAATTTCGTCCGAATGTCTTAGACTTTATTTGTACACGTCTGCGGAGGGGAAATAAGCTTTCGTGAATTTCACTCGAGCGGCTTTAATTCCATCGTCTACGTCAAGGAATTTCACTCGCAGCGGACTGAAATCAAATAAAGAATCAAGTAAATAAAGACAGGGGAAAGCGAAAAAGTAAAAGGAAAGAAATAATGGGATTCATTTAAGTATTTCCTGAGAAGCAAAACCACGTCATGTAAATACTCCACTGCAATTCTAGCATGTTTGTTGACAATGATTAGTGTTTGCACACTTTTAATCCCGGAGAAAAGTGTAGCTACCCATGCGCGTATTCCGTGCTTGCAAAGAATTTTCACCCGTTTTTTTTCAACTCTCATGAAATCACCGCAGTGACTAATGAAGGCCGCGTGTTAACATTTAATGAGCAAGAAACAATTATACACGTAAAGTTTGAATTCGAAAACAAGCTATGCTGAACTGATAAACAATATTAATATTTTAAATTCTATTACACACTTAACTGTGTGTATTACTGAATTAGTTATGCTAAACTTAACGTACTGTGGAGTAATATTACCGCTGTATGATCTTCAAAAGAGATTACAGCAAAAAAAGCTAATTCATCCAAATTTGCACCCTAAAAGCTAAATAGGGAAAATATATTTGATATGCGAAAAAATATTGTGAAATATAGAATTCATTTCAAGATAAATTCCTTAAATTCATTCTCTTTTCACAGCTGGACAAATACGAGGGATATTAAATATATCGTAAATTTCATGGGGTTTGGAATATGGTTGGTAAGAATACGTTATGCATTAAAACTAAGTTACAAATCTTCTAAAAAGATTCTTACCATCTCTAACTATAAATCAAATTTCTTAATGTTTTCTAGGTGAAGAAAGTAACTATGAAGAAGTTTCCGCGCAGAAGGGTAAGATTTATGAGAGGTACGCCTCCATTGATTATCTAAAATAGTTAGCATAAGACTCAAAAATTACTACAAGAAAAGAAAATCTGGACACATCTCATTTACGGAGCTATATCTTAATGGAACCACGGAGCTATATCTTAACGGTACTACATCACTATATATCATTTGAGGTTTAACTTCTATAACAAAGAAAACACGAAAATTCTCGACTATAGTTTGCGTATAAATACTAAACATCACGCTAGGAAAGAGTTATGGTATTTGATTCCCGAAACTATTTTGTTCCAAGATATAAAACAACACATTTCGAACGTTCAACCTTCGAATTTTTCACAATCACGCATGTGACACAATTTCCAGCCGTGTTTTTCGATCGCTGCATTTCGGGACGGGCAAAAAAGGGCGAGGATGGAAATAACTGTGCCTCACGGGCTAATGAATGGCTACTGTTTCGCTCGCCTACCTCGCCGCCATCATCTTTGACAACACGCGCCCTAGTCTGCATGCGGGACAAGCGACCTATATTCTCTCTTTTTGTGCGAGATCGTGATTAGGAAACATAAAGCTATGGCGAGTACAGTTCGCGTGTCTCTAACAACATCCGACAGAGTGAGAAAGTGATAGAGAGTAGATGACGGCCGGTTCCGGAATGGGGTAAGCGCATTTTACATGACACATATCCTGTACGAGGGTTTGCAGAAACTAGCACGGGTGCGGTGAAAGCGCGGGTGAAATATATCTCTCTATTTTAATTTCCGCCTACCAGAATCAGGAGTCTTTCATTCATATCAACGCTCACCTTGAACGGCTGAAAAGGCTTAATGGGCTATAGAGTCGTGATCATCGCGTTTGGAATATTAACATGAACCATTACGTACATTTACTCGCAAACATCATATTTTTTACCTTATATCTAGTAATATTTTGCTTTATATATTACAGGAATCATTTCGAATTCAGAAATTTGCGGGTCATTATGAAACTCGCCGTGTTTATTGCTTACGTTTAGACTGGATTTCGTTATATTACGTGAGTTGCATAACTATTCTGCACCAAGTTTTAATCTTCAAATTTAAAGATATAATTGTGCCATCAGAATCATAAGTAAATAATTTTGACATCGGAAGTAGATAAATATTACCTCCATAAAATACCCAGTAAGATTATTTTATAAATCGAAAAGCTTAAAATATGTTTGAAATATTTGCTCATTAAGTTTCAACTGTTACTAATGTTAGCCATGTTACTAATATCCAAGGTTTTTTAATAACTTTATTTGTTTTACACTGCGTAAAACTCGGGAGATATTTTTATTTCTCATAATACCTCCGAGGATAAAGATTAAATTCCCTCTTTTGCTGTTGAAAGCAATTGATTTTCACGGTATTCTAAGATCTCTGATTCCTCAAATCCTGTTTCCTAAGATTCTGAACTATTTTAACGATATAGCTAATTATGTAGTCCGCAGACATTGTAAAGCCTACTAAATGAAATTCCGTCAAGGTCCAAAGAGTAAGACTTTCAAAACATTTCTTAAAGCTTTAATTGGCATCAACGAATGAGAATTTAATGTAAACATTCCCTACAAATGAAATTCCAAGTAAACAACGTCTCTCAAAACCGTCAGATCTTCTAATTAAGAATAAAACAGGAAAATAGAAATCAAATTTCGATGAAATCAATTGTATAAAGAGAACGATACAACAAATCAGCCACTCTACTCCGAATTGAGCAAACAGAATTTCAATTAATCTATATCTAAATATTTACCCATCAAGTCACCTTCCGGCCTGTGGTAGGGATGGAAACACCATTAAAAAACTTCCCTAATTGGTCAATATCAGGTATCGTTCGTATAAGAAATGAATTTTTCAAGCGACTCGTTCTATAAAATTTCCCTTATCATCAATCTAATATGATCAAGTGCTATTTTGTGGAAGGAAGCCATACTAAATGAAAGAAAAACACATCTTCATGAAGATTTTGATGTATGAACGAAACAAGTCGTCCTTTAAAAAAATATATATTCAATGGAAGATACTAAGTGTTTTTATTTTTATTAGTCTCCCTTGTTATTATCTCGATGACCGAAGATCCTATATAACTGGGAGGATGAATATTGGCTGCATATTCTGTGAACGTACTTTCTATGAAATTATTAAGTAAACTTTTAAGATTTTTTAACTTCTAAGGAATCCCATCCTACGTCCAGAAGTATTCGAGTATCGCTCACTGATATATTATAGCAGTTATTGACTGAACATATTGCCTCTCGTTGTACCTACGTACTTTTAAAATTTACAAATACAGCATTTAATGCAACGTACGCTACGAAATTACTCTTGGTAGGTATTCAAATACTAACGCAAACTAACATCCCCAATCCTCGCATCAGATAATCGGATAAAAATACAAGAGAGAGCAAAGTAATTTTCCATCATATCTGTTTGATCTCCATGCACTGAATATTCGCGCAAAAGTTCATTTGACACTGAACATTTTAGAGCATACAAATATAGCGGATATTGAATCAGTCGGTAAAGCAAAGCTCCGAATGCCGTTAATTTCATCATTCAGCCGTTTGTGAAAACAACGATAACTTCAAAGTGCCACGTATATGTTGACCTGATCCATTGAAATACAAATCGGCAAAGAATTCCATGGCCTTTTTATGCGTGATTTTTATTCATGGGAAAAGTTTCATCAATATTCATGGGGGAAAAGTTGGGTGAGCTCGAGGAAATCTTGACCATTGGAGTTAGTTGACACTCGGGAATTGATTTTTTGAGAATTCTAATGAATAATTATTAAAGAAACGCTTCATATTCATAAATTCAAGCCTGTCACAATAATTTTTCCTCGCAGAAAGAAAACGACAGAGGAAATTAATGTAAGAGAGGCAAAGAAAAGGAAATCAGTAAAAGGAAGGGTCTTTTGAGCTTTGAAAAGAAAGGGAAAAGACATCTAACTGGAATAGAGAAGTGCTTGAATATTTACTTGCGTTATTCCTGGAATAAGGGAAAACTGAACCACTGAATATCGAATTACATCAATACGTTTATACGAATGCTTTACTTAGATTAACATGTTTATCGTTTTTAATTTTAGTATCGTAATGCAGTTTATTTATCTCTCCATAACTAAATAGTTTTCATTGGAATTACATTGGCGCTAATTCTTCCTTACTCCGTCCAGTAAATGAATTTTACAGGCTAAACAACGTCTACGATTTACATAAGACTTCGGAGGATTTCTCAAAGTATTAAGTAAGATTTACGGTTGACTTAGTAATATTCTATCAAATTTTTAAGTATATCCTGGTTAGTTTACTGGTTAAACCTACCATGAAAAATGAAGAAATATGCGATTTCATCACTATTTGGTGAGATAGGCATAAGGAAGGAATAGACGAAAGAAAGAATAGTCAAATTAATAAGAATAAGTGCAGGATATTTTTTTAGAGTGTAGAAGTGTTTTCTTGTTAACTTAACCACTAAAAAGGACATAATTAATTAAAAAAGCTGAAAAATCCAAACTGATTGGTAGGATAGGCGCGTTGCGTAGGTAAGAAAAACAAAATTGCGGAAAGGACTAAATATGAGATTATTTTCAGTATTTATTACCACCTCCCTTGTTTGTTGTTGGGGAAATACATAACGCTTAAGAATATACTCAAATATTGATAGTTCTGTGAACATGATTGGTATCTTCCACAAGTTTCATCTGAAAAACGAGTATAGATCTTGACTTTTACTTTATAACGTTAATAGAATTAAGGAATGGATCAATCATTTGTTTAATTTGCAATTATTTATCGATGTTGCTGTGAATGCGACGATGGGACGAGGATCGGAATTTTGGAGAAGTGTCTCCTTCAGAACAAATAAGTTTGATGCCGAGTCGACAGATGGCTCTTGTGTGAGATATTTCCACGATTCTCCCTTCAAACCTTAAGATTGCTGTAGATGTCGCGGAGATTTTAAGACTCAGGTCTATATACTTAGCGAAGAAAGAGTGAAAGGGAATGATGATCCATTTCTTGCTACCTACAACGTGAGAAATGAATATTTTTGTACCGGACGTCTACCGGAGAGATTGTGGAACCATCAAAAACTCGATTCTCGCACGAGTTCAAAAAGCTATTGCTTTCCCTCCTTTTTCGTAAAATGCCATAGATACTTCAAATCTTCAAATATGAGGTTATGATCTCCTTATCATCTTCTATCATCCTCCACAGGCAATGCATTTTTAGTTATGAAACTATATAGCGTGTTTCTTGGAGCGGAAAAGATAAATAAGTCTCCTTTGTCTTTGATTTCATCATTACTTTGTTATCAGATAAAGCTAATGGCTGAAATCAAGCGAGCGAAATATTAAAAAATCTCCAGTAAAATGTCTTCAATGAAAAAGATGAGATGAGCTGGGATTAGATTGTTTATTTATAAAGAACGATATGAAGATTGAAATCTTCCTCCTAAAACTATAACTAGAGAAGAAATAATAATTAAATAAACCTTATTCAAACTAATACTGATATATGTAAAATTCAAGTGAAAAAATAAGTAAGTTGAATCTTCCCCGAATTTATACGGCCGTAGTTCATTAGAGAAAAATAAATTTGATCCAATTCTTCTTCATCAGTATGCCTTTTATTACTTTTTAATCGGGATCATTTTGGAATAAAAAATTAAGTGTGGAGTGACTTTTATTCGACTTCAATATACGAGCATACTTATTCAAGACTTGTAAATAGAAACGATTTTTGACTCGGGATGTCGGTATGCTGGCTATTTTCTATGACTATTGTCATAATCTATGATCTAATCATGTTACAGAAATAACAGATGACATGCATTGGTAAGATAATTGAAGGAAATATGTCTTACTATCCTAATTTGAGAGAAGTTTTTAATTTCTGCAGCGTAGCAGAGATCTCGCATACACAAGAAGATAGAAAATTAGAGAACCGGGTGAAAATAAAATGATAGTAAATTATAAAACCGGACGCCTACGCTACGCTGAGAAAAAATCGCTTCACTTCAACTTCAAAACACGTGATTTCAAAAAGTATTTTCTTTGGTATAGTATAAAGGCGATAACACAATCGACGAGCACGCAAGACTTGAGACGTGACACTTGTACGTCAAACTTGGAACTTAGTACTAGCGGACACAGCCAGAACGTGAACGTGAACCTCAGCCAATCAGAGACATCAGAAAATCCTAGGGAACAATGGACACTCGTAGGCGCTATGCACGCTGAGTGTTCTAACATTTACAAAGAGACGAAGAGAAGAATAATCTTATAGAATGATGGATGAAAATGAAATAGTTATTATGTAGTTCGGTTTAATAATTATGGCTTAATGACTATTCAAATCTTCGGTCTGTAATGGCGGACCCCAAATAGTAGTACTTGTATTTATCTTCAGATAGCGCAGCTACCGCAAGGTGAATCCTGATACGTTGTCCGTGTACGTGAAACTTGTAAAGATAGAAGTTGCCCATCTCCTTAAGTACACGTACGTAGGTACACGGGTACTGTGTCCAGTGCCGTTCATTTACACACGGCCAACTTTTGTAGGTATAACGTTAACGCTACACGTCTTAAGTACACGTTGATTGTGTCCCAGCCTTAATATTCTTTTGAGTAAAATCTGCTTCACTGTTAATTTTGAGACTCTATGAAAAGCAAGGGCGAAAGGTTTTCCTTCGTCTTTCATATTTGTTTTAATATCTTAAGCGCCTTGAGAAAAATCTAAATATTTCTCGCCTCCTTATTTTCATTTCAAATTCAATTTTAATGTCGTAGAAACAATAGCTATTAACAAAAGTATGTTTTTTGTTTTTCTAATCAAAGAGAGCGATTCCGTTAATATTTATTAGAGGAAAGATTGAATTTGGCACGCATACTTCAATATTAACTTGAGATAGAGATTATTATTATCTGCCTGCTTTTTTTCTGTAATGAGTCGGAAGCTGAATGAAAACTCATTTCCTTCAATCATTAGGAAAAAATATCTTCGTAGGTGAGATGAGGTTGTCTAGGTAAGATAAGGAGTGAGGTCAATCGGTGATTTCCTTCCTACGACTGGATATTGTTAGCGGAAAAGGTGCACAGAAGTAAAATAAAATACATCAAATTTTAATGTCATTGTGAGGTCTCTGACTTTTGAGGTGCAGAAGGGGTGCAAGCTCCATGGTTCTATTTTCCTAATGTATTCCTTTCGCTTATTCTACGCAAAAAAAACATCCTTAAATCGATTCGTTCTAATGTCTATTTCCCTGATATTTCTCGCAGTGTCACAACCACCTACACCACAAAGAGATCGTATTAAATCAGTGAAATCTTTTGAGATTGCACTTTCTTTGAACTTATTTAGTGACTTTATTCTTTGTATTGATCTTCTTACTTCTAGAGATTCCCATCCCGCCTCCTGGTCTTATCTTACTTTTCATATTTCATCAAGATTGAGCAGAATGAATAGTTGTTGTAACTTTTCTATCATTAAAACAATAAACAAGAATACTGAAAAGTGAATTTAAGATGAATTTCTCTCCGTGTTTACTAAAAGGTAAATGAAAAATATTCCACTATAAAGAAATAGTATACTAAACTGTTTAATTGCTAAACCGTAAAGACATTGAACTCGTTAATCGCCTGTGCTACACTTCCGCATGGACGTATGGCCCCATGTAGAACGAAAACATAATCAAATTGTTATCATTATTATTACTATCTCAATTACATTATTGCTGACAGATAGGAAAATATTTCATCTATTCATTAATCTGAGCTACATTGTCGTTCATAACAATCGCAAGATGGCCTCGAGAGCATTATTGTTGACAGATATGATATATTTAATAATCTGTGCTATAGTATAGTTCATAATAATTGCAAGATGGCTGCAAGCGTATTTTATTTAATACTTCACTGGTAAGAAATATGTGAGGATGCATGCGTATTTAATCACTGATGTGTTTCCAATGGAGAGTGATATCAGCACCCTTGTATAGGAAATGAAAGTGAAGGCTTACAAATGGCGTGGATTAGTTGAAGGGATGAGGGATAAAGATCATCAGGAGAAGGATCGGGAGAAGGTTTTGTTTTTAATGAAAGAAATGAAATGAAGCGTCGAGAAAGAGGAAAGAGCTGTTTCTCGGCCCCATTTGGAAATTGAAACTACGAGAAGTGACAGCTCCCGTGAAATGGGGAAAGCAAGATGCTTCCCATTTTGGAGGGCGCTTTTCGGACGAATTAATGCTCGAAACGCGATGGCGCGAGATGGAGTTGAAGAAGGGCGAAAGCTGAAACTTTATTGCAGATACGTGTTTACGGCCAGGGAAAATATTTCCTTCTTTCGGACGTTTTTTCCAATTATTCAAGAAAGAGGAGGGAGTTTCATGAGTAGTGAAGGCAGATTCATGGACCACTTTCTCTTTCTTTTCCACTGACAGACTGGAATTCGTAAGGAAATTGTACGTTTTGGTCATCCCGAATTGATTAACCTTCAGATATAGCTCTCAAAAGTTAAGAATTTAAGAAAACGCAAACTTTTGATTCCAGGACTCAAAATTTGGCTTTCTTTTTCTCGTTTCGTGCGCGACAATTTTTCCTCCTGTGATTACTCGAGGATTTTCAATCAAATTTCTTTAGAAGTTATTATTTTGTGATTTAAATATTGGGGTATAGTTTTTTTCTGCATCTCATTTCTCTTCAATGCGATGTTGGCCACTAGGGAAGATTCACGCGGAAAAATTACTTGGTCAGAGACATTTACATTTATTTACAGAGAATATTCTACGAAAAGAAAACTATTTTTCCCTAAGCAATATCTGTTAAAATTATTACATAACAGTATTCAAAATTATTTCCATAGGTAGTATTCAAAGGATTCAGTGACACACATCTCAAAACTGCCTAAATTGGAGTAATGGGTCTAAATAACTGTTATTTAGGCATTTAAGTTGAAATATAAACAATGAATGTCATTATTCGAGGTGGCTCATGGCTTATTTATTTTTATACTGTTAAAAACTATCGATGAGACTATGGCAAGAGTAAACGGAAGATAAATTTTTCATCCCTCCTCTACCGGAGGAAAATAAAAAAAACTTTAAAAATTGTAGCAGAAATTTATGTTGGGATATCTACGCAAAAGTATGTTTCAGGACATACTCGTCGCATTGAAACGGAATTATTACTCGTTTGCTTTTAATGCATTGATCCTCCTCAAAAAGAAACGTAAAATATTACTATTTTACTAGAAAAAGTAGCCTTTAGTGAGATTGAGGAACTGGTGACAGCAAGGGAAATAAAGGTTGATATTAGGAAAATTATTGCAAATTTCATCATATAGAGCATTATATTGTACGTTACGAAACATGTGATTTGATAACCACAGAAGAAAAGTTCTTGGAATGTTTGCAAACAGGGCAATGGTGACGAATGAGGAATATGCAATGGAAAGATAAATTTAGGAATGTAGAAGTGCTGTGGAGGATTGGAAAATAAATGAGTATTCTAAGATAGAAAGAAAAGAGGAAAGCGAAATAGATTGGACATATCTTAAGAAGGAATCGAGTACAAATATTAATAATAGAATAGAGAGAAGGAAGAAGGAAGAGACAAGGAATGGTGACGGATTTCAAAAAAGGGAGGAGTTGTGTAAAGATGAAGATAGATACTCAAGGCAGTATGCTGTGGGGGCAACATTACCGTTTAAACTAAGGGCAGAAGCACCAAAGAAGAAGAATCATGATTATAACTCCTGATACACAAACTTTGCCTACTTTATGTTATAGTATCATTGTAATGTAATACTGTCATACTTCTATTTTAGTAAGAACTTTTATGTTTTATATATATTGATATTTACGACGTGAGCACCTTATGAGGGAAAAGTAAAAATAATAATCATTCCACTTAAAATAATTTAAGAAGCTACCAGTTTGAAATATAAAGGACAAACCCTCAGATATAAATGTCGAAGTATCGTTACATGCTTACTACTACTCAGAGTAAATACTGTGTAACTGCATCTGATCCTTCTGAGAATCAGCGTTTAAATTTATGGAAAGCAATAATAAGAATCATAAATAAGTTAAATCAGAATAACTTGTTCACTAATACAGAATCTGCCTCTTATATGTAAAACCCTTTGTGCAATATTCTGATCCTCCTTACTACATCATTCTGATATTGTACAACCAAGAGTTATAGCGCCTGCGAGATGGAGAATATAATAGAGGAAAGCAAGGGACATCAATTTTAACCGCTAATAAAGATGGAATACCTTTGACCCAGTTGAAATAGAAGGAGATACCGCTTCTTTGGGCCATTCCATAGGCCAGAATCCGGAAAAAACTTATTTTCCGCGACCTCTTTCCGATCCCCGGAATGGCTTCAGATACGTAATATGACAGGCGCCTTATGGTCCGAGGCTTCGCTGTCAAATGCATTTGATGGGATATATTCTTCTGTGTATCGTAATCTTCCTTATTTCACGCCCTTAACCATCGCTATAGAACCTTTTCAAAACCCGCCATAGAGTTGTCTGCCTTTATATTCTTGATATTCACATATAGATAGGACGATATTTGATATTTAGGAAAAGGAAATCTCTCGGAACACGAACTGCATTAACTATCCCTTACGTTTAATATATGTACTTCTGTGAAAAGCTACCGGTTCAATGAGTAATTTTGGATATTCTGTCACTGAAAAAGATATTACTTGCAGCAACACGCAATACAACAGAGTAAATGTCTTTGCTTATCAGACGGATCAGGTAATGGGACGAAGATAAATGGACTACTCGTTTAAAAAAAAACAATAATATCCGCGGAAGATTCGCTATCGTAACAAAAAAGATAACTGTTCGAGTAAGTTTACATCTTTTGCTACACCCTGAATGTAAACTTTAACTTGAGGAAAGGTTTGTATTTTTTCTGATAAAGTATTAAATTTTAAGAGCCGACTCTTCGCGGTATGTGCAAAGCCAGTAAAAATTCCTCAAATTAACTAAACTAGAGATATATTTGTTTTGTATTTGTGACCGATTACACAAGTTAGGAGAAACTATAATAAAACTCTTTGGGATGGAAGACTCTATTGAATATGAATATCACCTATCTATATGTCTGTCTATTTATCAGTCTTTGATATGAACATATACAGGACTCTAAGCAAGATTGTAAATGGTCCATAAACCGTCTCCATATTACTGAAATGGTATTCGCTGGTTTTATATGTAAGTTGGTATCCTTCACCTCCTTTCCAATATATTACTTTACTCTTGGAAACCCTCCAAATATTTTTATTCATAAATGATGGCCTCCAAATCGACTATCCTTTTATAGAGAGAAAGGGTGGAGACTTGGTTCAATTGCCTTCCACTGTAATCATCTGCAGCCTCTTCTGTCAATATTACGTTGTGGAAGAAGCAATCGAGATTTTAGGTATTTTATTTTTTTCAGTTTTGATGGCGCAATCATTTTCGTATATGAAGATGGCCTTCGTATTGTAATACGAAGAAAATAAATCGCACTTAATTATACACACCACAAAAGATTTAAGATTGTTTTGTTAAAAGAACAATCAATAGGACGGTGTTCATTTTCCAGTTTTTTTTAAGATAAACCGATCATGCTTTCGTAAATAGGTACCATTATGGAAATCTTTCCATATTAATCTGAAAGAGTATTCGAATTGGCAATTAAATCAGAACTTTGTAATTTGGTATGCAATAGTGTTTTCCTTGCTTCTTTTATAATTGAGTTTCCTATTAATCATTTAATGTTTGAGTGAGTCACTATCAACATTTCTAAGATTGGAATATTCTGAGAATATTCGAATATCTACCGCTTTCATCACTAGGTGACTATCGTTATTTGAAGACGAAAAAGCAAAACACTGGTTGAAAAAAATGACAAGACGTAGTCAAAGGGATGAGGGCAAAGATAAAATAGTGGTAAAAATATACATAACCAAGTTCTCCGCAGCCACACAATTCTAAGAAATTGGATGAAAACACACTAATTGCGTTTCACCAAAAAGTTATATCTTAAATAAACACAACATTTTTAGACATATTGAGGGCTAAAAATAATAACATTAGCTAAATATACAAGTAATCAAATGCCTAAGTAATTAAACCACGAATTAGAGACAGTTTTAAATATCCTATCTATCATCTCGAATGCAATATATCATCAGCGAAAAGCATCGAATGATAATTTCTTCTATGAAATGTTTCTAGCACATAAATAAACAGGCCAGAAAAGTTTTTGTTTGGGTTTACCATAGACTAAATTCGTCCACTGACACAAAATACTCTTCAAAGTGTTTTAAAAATTCTGCGCATTTCTTTTCCTGAGTCTTGTTATTACCATATATCATTTTATATGCACTTAGGTATGCCTACTCAATAGAAGGAAATCTCTCAGATATTCTGTTTTGGTACATCACCCTGCCTGTAGAATATCACTAATCCAAAAAATCAAATCTCAAAGAGCCTTTTGAATGCAAAAGGTTCCCTAAGGTTGAGAATTGATTCAGTTTTCTCCTAAAACTTAATTTCCTTATTCTGAAATCCTTCCATAAGGCACGATATTTTCCAGGCTATAGGGTTCGATGACCTTTAAAGATTGAATCTCGAATCGAATCTGTTGAAATTACACCTCTTAAGGGGATATGAGAGGTAGAAAAAAAGTGTTGACAGGGTTACTATACTTTGCCTTTCAATTTGAGAGATGGAAGAACTTTGGTAAAAATTTAATTAATAAGGGCTTTCATTCAAGTGTGGGTAAAAAGATCCATATGTTTGACGAAGTTAAAGCGAAAGGTTCTAAATATATTATTTGATTAAATTGAGAACATAGATTTTTTATAAAAGAGCATCTAACTTTGGTGTCCGTGAGATTTGCCGATTCTTAATACACATTTATTCTTATTCAAATATATCACAAAATTGCAGCATACGCTGTGAGCGTACATCTCATGCGGAATTCAGGAACTTAAGTAATATGAAAATCTAGATGAACAAAGTTAGAAGTATGTTTGTGGTTGGAAAGACATAGGAAGGGTTGTGTAAATGGTAAGGTTTATTGCATCGTGATTTTTTGTATACATCTTCATATAATTTTAATTGAATTCATTATTTAATTTGAAATTCTGAATAGGAGTGGACATAGAACGGGTAGCGGCTAAGGTGGCAGGACAAGTCTGAAACTATGTATTTTGTTGGAGAATTTAAAGTTACCATTAGCCTCAGTACTAGTGAATTATTCTATTTGAAATCCTTGTAATTTTTAAGGTGATATTGTTTAATAACCATAACATTGCTATTTACCGCGGTTTCCCAAGGTCCTCCATTCTAGGGCAACTGTGAGGCAGCGCCCCCACTCGTTAGCATATAATCTAAAAAACTTTGATATTTCTTATATGAAGTTTTATTTGTTCTTATTCATTTTCTGAGATACTACCTACAGTGTGGAATTTCCTGATAATAACTGTAATTAAGACAACCTTTAATTCCATTATAGTCTCTATGACAAAGACTTTCCTACATCTTGATGATTGAATACCTATTTAAAGAGTGGGCATTCACAATAAAAATTTTCTAGTTAAAGAATTCACTACTGTGAATCTGAATGTGTTATGAAATTCTATTTGTTAGTATTCTATTTGTTATAATTCTATTTTTCCCAAAGATCTCTCAGTTTATTGCATTTATAATTGCATTTATAATTGCATTCTACTGCATTATTGAATGGGTAACAAAATGCCTTAGCTACATTAGCTGAAAAAGTAAACGATTTTAAAATGAACCTATTTTAATACAGGAAATAGTCAAATGAATACGAGAAACACGACCTAGTTGGCGAATTTTATTCAATATAAAACTTTCCGAGAACTCTTTCGGTAACAATTCAATCCGTGCTTTAGATTTTCAAATTGCAATGATTAACGCTGTGTTTTGACCTTAATTTCGAGATTTTCGTAGAAAAGAAGAGAAATTCCGAGACTGGGACGTTTGTGTAATTTACAAAAAAAGGGCTAGAGCTCTGCTAAGAATTGCGAATTTCAGCCGTCCAATCCAATATCCTCATTAGCACTCCCACAGCTTTAGGAAAAATGTATTTCTTGTTAAGGAACCGCGATTCACCGCTTCCAGATCGAATAAAAAACCATCAAATCTCTTTCACTCAGATCCGAAATAATGACTGGAGCAATTCATCCAGCTATCAAATTCCATTCCTCTTTTTCCACCCCAGCTTCTGCGTAAAAAGACCAGTTGGAAAGACCCTTATTAGTTTTTTATTTCTCTCTCACTGAATCGCTGCGTAGGCGAGCGGGTGATTCGACAAAAACTCAAATCGAGTCCGTCGGAGAAAAAATATTGAAAGACTCACTTCCTTTTTTTCGGATGTTTCCTTCCTTTTAAAGAACTACGATCGCTAATGTAGTGTTGTAATAGGGTTGGAAGATGAGACCACAAAACTTATACTCAAGTTTTTAAATCCTAAGGCGTTAATCTAGCATCTACTTCGTTCGTGAGGGAAAACCATACTTCCCAAGGAGCAATCGAATAGAAGTTGTTCTCAAAATTTAAATGGAAATAGATTTAATTCAAAAGTTGGAAGTGTGTTTAGTTTGTTTACTTGTGAGAGTTACGATTGGATCTGTAAGTCATACATAATTAATTTGATGACGGCTGCAAGGCAAAATCCGCTCCTTACTGAAAATCTTGCAGAAATTGCGAAGTTCGCTCTTTCATTTACTGTGGTTCGGTTCCGTTGATCACTTAGTTACATTGAAAATATGTATTTAAATATAGTTTTATGGATATATTAAACTACATTTAGTTAAACTTCAACTGAATTAAGGTGAATGCAATACTTAAACAGTTAACTACTTTTCTATGACCATAAATAGTTGCAAATACTCTTACTTTAAAATCAATTAAGGAATACTTTCGAGGGAAATTAGGAGGCTCAATAGTTTATTTATAGATAGACCGAATAATTCTACACAATTGTTTTCAATATAACTGTTTTATTTATAATTTATAACGGTATTTAACTATGTATTATTAGAATGGAGAATTTTATACAATTTGTTGGAATTTACTCGACTCAGCTTTGACTAAAATCTACGAAAATAATCTCGCAAAAATATAACCGTATCGATCAAAGATCAAAGCGTGTATGTCGCTTAACGAGAGAGGAAATTTTAGCTTATTTCCTTTTGAGAATTATTCATTAATTACTGTTTTCTCCTCCGTATCTTTCTTCTGTTGACTTCTGGCAAAGATCTTTAAAGGGGAAAATTAAACACTCTTTGAACTTTGAAGAAAATGCCACCTTATTTCTGTTTACTCTCCTTTGGAATTCCTCACAAAACGCTAAAGCTAATCATAATTTCTTACAAAGATGAGTTTACTCGAGACTAATATGGAAGTGGCAATACAAGGCTACTTATTAGAGAGATTATCTCTAATTTGCCTGTATGGTTCTTCAATTAATAGCTCCGAATAAAATAAAAAGTCTAGATCGTTTGAGAAACGTTTGAGCTCTCATTTGGACTTAATTTCCTAATGTAACGAATTTTATAGGCATTAAATGAAACTAATGTTCCCGAGAAGCAAATACGGTAACTGAAACTGGAAATTTGAACTGTTTCGATGATATTTTGAATGATTTTTCCCAACTTGGTGAAATGCTTGATAAGTAAACACTTAATATTAAAATTATGTCGTTACTTCCCTTTGTTTGAGCAATTTATTTTCGCTTGTTAGTGGTTACTTTTCTTCCAATGCGACGACTCAAGTAATAAATTTCAATAATAGAATATCGGTAGCAATTCATATATTTAGGTCGATATGAGGTTTCAGAATTGTATGGTACCTCTAAAAAAGAATTATATCATTAATAAAAACTTCACTCTTTATTGATGTTTCGTTGTAAAATAAACATCAACCTCATTAAAAAATTTATCTCTAGCTAGATTTAACCTCTAGCCTAATATCCGATTACAGACAGGCTGCATACTTGTAAAATTAGATGCTAAATGATAATCATAAGGTGAAGAATAAAAATTTAAATGCAAGGATCAATTTGATGCTGATTTAAACTATAAGGGAAGTAATACAATAATTTTAACGCGTTAAATGAATCTGAGGTGTCAAAATTTGTAAATCAATTCTAACTAAGATTTTTTGTGATGTAAACCTATGTCTATGACTAACTGCTCGTTTAAGGTTGGAAAGCGATCCTTACCCCATTAGATTAGCTAATAAATTTTAATCTAAGAAACATGAATCCGTGAAATATGTGCAACGTAAGGAACAGTTATTGAACCAGCAGCTTATGACTTTTATCTAATTACAATATTTTGCAGTGGACAGATTTATTGTATTTTCTCATATTTGTTTAAATACATGTGATTAATTGATACATTCGTTCGTGTGAATGCGCAATTTTAAATAAATCATTGGTTGATACGATGCAGATTATTTTGTGCGAATCGTCAAACTCAACACGTCGTAAGGGATAGGCGACATTAAGTCTTTATGAGGAATCTCTAACGGACAGTCAGGACTTGAAAATCAGCATATACGCATTTATTCGGAGCATTTGTCTCTAAATGATCGTAAAGAGTACACGGTATCATATCTTTAAGTAGTAGAGGTAAAATAAGAATAAAAAACATCATTCTTCCCATTGAAATATTTTTCCTCCAACAACTTCGTTGCCTACAGTTGAAACTCTTTCATTCATAACCTAATGATAATTAAAACTAAACTGCCCTAAAATCGACGAAATCCAATCTCCATTTCATACAGTTACTTTCTATTAGCATAGCTTACAGGATCCCAAGGAAAAACGGACTTGAAAAAAGTCTGACGGGGCTGGGAATTGAACCCGGGATCTTCCCCTATCCAGGCGACTGCCTTAACCAACTAAGCTTACCGGTTCGATTCCTCAATCGGTTCGATTTTTTTAAGGCCGTTTTCTCTTAGAATATTTCCTGAGTGTACGCCCTTATGCGCAAAAATAACTTGACCCTTTCCTAGTTTAGAGGACTTAATCCAAAGAAAATTATCAATCTTATCTGTTCCCATGATTAGGTAGTATACAGTAAGCTAATCTTTAAATCCCTGTCAAAATCCTGGATTCTAGCGCATATAATCGTGGTGGACAATCATGACTAAAATGGGATGCAGGAATAATTAAGGTGGTTTCTGTCTCTAGAAAATATTTTATCAGGACAGGGAAGATACATAATTTACTCGAAATAACGTACGAGACATATTATTAGAGCTTCTGTAAAAAGAGATTGTAAGGTTAGAAGAAACATCTATTCAATTATTCACTAATCTATCTATATAATCTATTCACTTCGTTTAATTGAGCATAAAGGGAAAAGAGCAGGATATTGTCAAAAAACCAGCTATCTATCTGCTTCGTCAAACCATAAAACGTAATAAAAATGTCTTATGCAAAGAAAATCCAAAGGAAAAAATGACTTAAAAGAATAAAAATCATAGAAAATCTTATTTTCATCTAAGTCTTAGTAAAAATCAGCCAAGGTATCCAATACCCTACCAAAGTTTATCCAACTGAGGCCAAAATTGGGTAAGAAGTACTCTTTGAATTTCATTACATACAGGCAACTCACTAATTCGTATCTCGTGTTAGTTAATGAAACATCCTCTTTCCCAGTGCGTTGAAGTTGAATACAGTTGCCGTATGGGTAGAAATATCTCCTACGTTAACTTACAAAATTGCGGAATTCCCTTCCGTTTGCTAATTCGATTGTTTATTTGAGAATATAGTAGAGCTTGTTCTGCTGAAAACGTGTTTTGTATGACAGTTATACTTTAAAACAAATTGTGTCCATCGCCTAGCGCTCTTTACTTGGCCAAAAAGAAGTATTAATTTTAGAATAAATTATTAATCTCTCTGTACATACTCGAAAACGTTTTTAAAGTTTAAAAAAGATTTTGAATATCAGTGGTGAAAGACATGGCAAATATAACTTTCAGCAAAAATGGACTTCCAAAAGTTGAATTACTGAAATATTACTATATAGTAAGCTTTTAGATAGCTTATTGACACGGTCTATTCATAAACGTAATTGTTTTCTTTTATCGATAATTATTCCACCTTTTTCTTCGGTTTTGGAGTTTTTCTCGATCTTGCTAAACTATTCATTCTAATTTAGATTAGCAAAAGCCTTGCAAACAATGGGACTTAACGTTATATGCATTTTTATGGAAATGCTTTGACTCTGGCGCTGTGGTCGCACCGAGGACGGTTAGCTTGATAAACATTAATTAATTACCTGCAAAGGGACTGCATTGAAGAATTCTAGTAACTTTTAAATTGCAATTCCTGTATTCCCTGAGTTTAAGGCATATATACATTCAAACTTACAACGTTTTTACTTTATAATAAGTATTTCCTAAATAAATAAATAAAATTCTTAAATAAAATGGTTCTATTCCTATTTTTTGATTTTTATGTATATTAAGAATGATCTTTAACATTAAGAGTTAAAAGAGCTCCAAATAGCCGTTTTTTATTTCGTTATTCTTTCTTTCGTTTAGTCGTTCTAAACAACAGCTATTAAGAGCTCTTTTAACTCTTAATGTTAATAAAACAGCTGTGTTCCTTTTTCCTTTTAGTTATTAAGAACGATATAATAACGGGAAACAGTAAAAACGTGTCAGTTGTTTAAGGAATAACGCAGATGAACGACTGGGCGTTAAACGTGTAATAAAGTACGAATGATGACAAGGGCAGAGAACGAAGTAGCATGGATAGTGGAGAAGAGAGAAAGGAGAAAAACAGAGGGGAAGATGAAAGAGAGGAGGAAGAAGAGAGGAAGCGATGTAGAAGAGCTATTAGGGCCGAGAGTGGGGACCCGTGCTACCAATTAAATCCTTCACTTTGCCTTCTCCCTTCCACCTCGCATACACCCTGCTCCTCTGCCTTCGGCTGTTTCCATAATCTCTGGATTCCACAAACGTATGGCCGCCTGCAGACCACCTTATGCATCATCTGCCTTCTCTATAACTTCGGAAGCCTTAAAATTTCTTTCTCTCTTTCTATCTAATGACCGCATTGACTAAGTTTAAGCTCCCAAAAATCTGCTATTTTTTCTATGTAGCAACCTGCTCTACGTTAAACTTGCTTCTAACTCTAAAAAATGAGTCACATAACTCATCTATGCTGAAAGGCCATAGAACTATTAATTGCTCTATGCGATATGCAACCTTACAGATAGCTAGTATGTGTATCTAGCGTGTAAAATTATCGAAATTTTCAATTTGCCCTTTCTCTTGAGACTTTAACCGATTCTTCTGTTCTTAATTACTGCCTTTCTTCGTATCACATAGAACCTCATGTAAAATGACAGAATATTTATTTTGAATGCGAGTTTAAATAACAAGAAATTATCTTCTCAGTTTACATTTTTTGAAGATTTGGCACAATAAATGAAAATATGTAAAAGGTTTTTTATGGCATGGGTGAAATGTTCTAACTACATCGTTAGATGGTAAATAACCCTAATTTAACTCTTAAATGAGAAGAGTTCTGTAAGTTTGGTAAGTTGAGGGTGATATTTCATATTTATATCCTCCAAAAAGTTTTCCTACTTGAGATTCAAATTCAATAAATGGACCTTTGTCTATTATTTGCGATAACCATCACTTCAAACTCCTTATAATATAGGAAAGTTATTTTGAGTGAATGAAGTATTTCCACTTCCAATATATGAAATAATATTTCATAAGAACGCTTTGTAGAGGGGAAGCTTGCCGTATACCTGGATAATCATTAAAACTTCGTCATCCAAAAGAAATTTCGCCGGTGATACCATCAGCAGTAAAGTAATCAGAAGTATCATCACCACAAACATTCCATTTTTATATTTGACGTATTTAATTCACAACGAGGAAGTAAGAAAGTCTAAAGGACAATAGGGCCCTTCTATCCTAATGAATGAGTCCAGAAAAGGTCAAATCAGTCAATTAATCGGTGGCCACGCCCTACCTGTCGCGTCCAACTTCCCATCCATCCCGATGCGACGACTTCCGTGTCCTTCCCACCCTTTCCGAGTTGGGATATTCTACTTTCTACGCTGCGGGTAGGGGATGGAACGCAAAAGGAAAAAGGTGTTCGGGGAAGCAGGAAGTAATAGGAGGATTTGAAAGGAAGAGGAGGGGTGGTGTCATCATATGCTTTTCCTTGAGGTGACTTCTATCTAGGTTTGAGAGCATTAAAGTATGTGGAAGAGAATGTGAAATCTATCCAAACTGTGCCAGGAATCACCCTTGCTACTATAATATTATTTATTATACATGAACAGTAGGTACATAATCATGCATCCAGTATGTTACTTTAAGAACTATAAAAATACAAAGCGCAACAGTAGCCTCTTCATATTACTCAATTGATAACTCTCCGAAAAGAAATCATAATTTTGAGACCGAACAAGTTTGCTCAAATTTTTTTGCAGGAGGGCTATATTAGAAAATTCATCTACGCGTGGGCTCAGTTACAAATTAATTTGTCATGGTAAAGACAAGGATAAATTTATCAAAAGCTTAGGTATATGAAGTTTTCGATATGCAGCACTTATTTTACAAGAGGTTTAAGGGCTCTGAGAGAAGAATTGAGTGTAAATCTCGGAGAAGATTAGCGAGCTGTTTAAAAAAAATCAGTGAGCCAAATTCTGTCTCTTGAGCTGTATAGGGGCTATCCCTGGTATAAATTATGTGAGAATAATAAACACCAGAGGATAAAGTAGGTTTCATCCCAACAATGAGGTTGCAGCAATATGGCAGCAGAATTCCCTTTCTCTTGCTGTGTCCTATCCACTTAAGATATCGGTAACCAAATTTATGGAAAAATCTTCCGAATATATAATATTGAATTTTATTTTGATTAGGGCGCCTTTTGGTGATTTTTAATCGTTATTTTCATAATCACGATTCCTACACACAGATTACGCATTTGATTCATTAATTTGGGCATGAAAGAGATTTGATTATTTTTACTAAAAACCAGGCCGTCGAAACGTTAGTACTTCCTTTTGGTTTTCGCTTAAGCTAATAAATAATAAATTCCCATTTACCTTCTGTTTTGCGCGTATAGTAAACTTGGAAGAGTTTCATCGTTCTAACAATAAGAATTTAAAAATTGTACTCTTTGCGAAAATGTTTTACTATGATAATGTAGTATACGCAAGTGTATTTCGCTAACTTATCATACATCAAGTTAAATTTTAAGGTAAAATACGAGATTTCAAAGAAAGGAAATGTAAATTTCGATTACCTTTTATTAGGTAGATTGCAGAAAAATGAACTCTAAACGTTATTTTTGCTTGTAGAAACCATCTTATGCAAGGCTAGTCAAGTTATTATATTTCTCCAAACCAAAACTGTTTTAAATTAGAAATAAGATAGGAATATATAGCGGGATTCGATTTTAGTTCAAATTAAGACCTCAATTGTTTGGATTGGCTTTACATTCCAGCAACTACTTATTTAATGTTTCAATTTGGTTAAGCTTAAACGGTTCTGATCCGGCTCGACGCTCTTGTCTATCAATATTATCGGCACATTCATAAAGAATAAACGATGAGGAAATTGAAATATTGCGGATCTCCATTTGACCACTTAATTCCCTAGGTGGCGCTCAGAAAGGGCTCGAGAACGAATGGCGTATGGAGAGAAGAAAGATGAAGAAGGCGAGAGAAACAGAAGCGAGCGGAGAGGGGTCCTTTTGGGCTCTGTCCCCTGGTTATTTACCGCCACGCATTCCCTTTTGCCCTCTCTTCTTCACCTTTTTCAGCCTCCGGTCTCTTCCAATGGACGCCGTAGGATCATTGTACTCGGAGGAGCGAGACAAAGAAGGGTTGGCGAGAGGGGGGGGCAAGCGAAGGCTAAAGGTCACGGAAAGAACAGAACAGAGAGTGGAAGACTTCCTTTCATTCCGGTGCCAATTGTTCTTTTCTGGAAGCGGAGAAACAATGGAAATCGCAGGGATTGGGAATGAAGAAAGAGGTTGACGTTTTTTTGGCGTCGTTATATATTTTGAGGACGGTCTGCGAACGAACCCTGCCAATTTATCTTTGGAAATCTCGCAGTTGACAGGAAAAGGTTTGCTTAAGATGATGTTTATTCCCAGGATTCCGCTTCTCCGTGGCTTTAATGGATGATTATGGCTTGGCACTTTGGCCGTATCGATTGATTCCGGAAGTGGAATCTCAAGCGACTCTTTTATACTGATGAGGAATTGAAAGTCGAAGACGACTCCACTTTCTCGTCTTAATGTAAGCCGGTGAAACCTTCTTCTTTATCGGAAAGAATTCTCTATCAATACGAGCTTTTCAATTTGAACTGAAATCCTAATAAGATTTCAAAAGATACGGTCTTCACTTTTTGTAAGATTTTATTACATTGGAAACTCATAATTCATTCATAATAAGATTATTTAAGAAGAGGGTTGTTCAATGCATTCTTAAAATTTTCAAAAAATTGCTGCTCTACTACCTTGCAAGTTTATGAACGATTCGTTTCGTAAATGAAGATTATAAAATTTTGACGGAATTTATACAAATGTTTCTTCCTACGAGTGGAATCCGAGTACCTCCCTTAAAATGAAATCGCAATCATCTTTCGAGCTGCCAAACCCAGAATCCTCATAACGTTGTAGGTTTCGATACTATTTGGTGTACACTCATATATACGAGGTAATGGATGCATGATAACAGAATATTAGGGCTCCATTTTTTCTTTCTTTCCAAGTTTTTTACCCCATCAAAATTGCTGTAAATAGTATATTACGAGTTCTGTAACTATATTTTGTTCTACGAACTTTATACAAAGAAGATTTTGGAATATTTACATTTCATTATTCAACGAAGTCTAGTAGACAGAAATACTTCATGAGCACGAACTTTTCCACTTCTTTGAAGAATCTAATAATTATAATGAGGTTGTAAAGATAATTCTCTCTATTTTCATGTAAAATATTTCACCATTATTGTTACAATCAGTAGCTCTCAAATATTTTACGCGATAGGAAAGCCTTATCTAAGAACGCAAGAAAGGAATAGCGTATCTTTGCCGATTCTATAATGCACTGCCATAAAATCATCAGTGAAGTAAGCAACATCTAATATGTGTACAAACATATATGTAAACCCGGTATTAAAATAATACAATTTTTAATGTTTGATAACAAGGCTATATTTTCTAAGAGTAGATTCAAATTTTTTCTCAAAAAGCTAATAACATTATCTAAAAATGTTAAATTCGGAAATCATTTGCCAATTACGATGAAATTTTAAACTAATATCGTAACAATTATCCGATAATTGACTGAAATTTTAAGCTGTTACATATGTGCTGATAGGCACTTACTCTTATCTATACACTCTTGAGGCAATAATGAGGGCAGTAGAAATGAACGTGGAAGTACATTTTAATCTTCCTTAAAATTGTGGTATATCTCATGAGCTTTCAGTTGACCTACGTCAGCTACGACCCTTTCCATTCGCATAGCGCACGCTTTGAAGGATATCAATTCATAAATTATCCCCCACGGAATAGATATCCATAACCGATAACCGATAGCGTGATGGGATAACCCTTCTCCTATCCATTAGCCTGGGCACTCGAAGCGCTGAAAGCCCGCCTCGCCCTTTGAAGTAATCGCTCACTGACTCCCCAACTTCTCACACCTACTTCACCTGCGTCAAAGGGGTTTCGGTTTAATTTCGCGGTACCAACTCTTAATGGGTCACCTATCCATGCCAAACCATTGGGAACTCAGGGGCTGCACGTTTGAGAGATCCTCGGCCGAAAAGGCGATGGTGGAAATGATAGGAGAAGTTGGAGCAATGGAGAGACTGAGAGGAAATCATCACCCCGAATGGAGAAGTACAAGCCGAATTATGTTTGGGAGAAAGCTCTAATCCAATTGGATACAAAGGGATCAGTGGCGCAATGGCAAAAGGTGAGAGATTGGCTTCAACTCCTATCCCCCTGCCTTTTTCTCTTCGTTATCCTTCTCTCGCTCTTTACCTCGTTCGCAGTTAGATGTGAAACCTACTTTGAGATCATCGAATAAAACGAATCGCCAAAATCCATCATATAACGTCAACGTCGGTTTTTTGGTGATTCGTTATATTCAATATTTCAGTAATCAGCGGCCTTCCTTTTTTATTTTTGGAATCATTGCCAAAGGTTTCTCTCTATAACTTATTTACACGCCAAACTTCCCGTCATTAAACCCGTAAAAAATCTCTTCCCTATATGAAAGCCTGTTGCATAGATTTAGATTAAGATGAGTCATTTACAGTTAAATCACGTCTGAATTGGATGTTTCCGAGTTCATTTACTCCATACGACAACATCCTCCGCGAGAGTACGGGAATAGCCTGTGGCAACTTTAGTTCGATGGTAAAAATGTTAAAAGAATGACTCATCTGGGGAAAATATTAGTAGCTTTACTTATTCGAAGGGTTCACATTCTACCGGATTTAATTGATATGCAGTAGAAAACTAGGAATCTCTAAAGTTACCTATGTATTTAGACGACGATACTGTATTTCCCTATTTGCTTACTTTTAGTCTGCAGATTTTTTTAATGAAAAAAACACAGGTACATTTATTCTTACAATAATTTACAAAATTGAACGTTCAGATATAACTAACATGATCTTAAGAAAATAGTATATGTTTAAGCAACGACGAGAAAAGAGGATGAAACAGAAAGAGTTGAGTCATTGCTTTAAGGTAAAATTCGAGTAGTCCTTTGGCCTCAAATGTGAAGAGGGAGTCATTCTTTGACTGTATATTAGCTAATTGTATTCGATAGTAATAATTAGTGATGGTGGTAAGCAGGTACAACACTAGAGTGGAGCTGGCTTTAGGGTGAGAGACGTAAGATACAGTGGACGAGCACATCTATTTGGGAAGCAAGATAACTTCGGATGGGCGGAGCGTAAAGGAGATATTGAGCCGAATCAATCAGGCAAAGTTAGCCTCCAATAAATGACAGAAATTCTTCACCTCTACGAACATCAATTTAGAGCTTAGAAAACACCTCTTATGGACTTTTGTCTGCATTATCCTACTCTATGCCAGTGAGACCTGGACTTTTGGGAAGAGTGAAATGAAGAAATTGGAAGCTTTCGAAATGTGGTGTTATCGTCGAATACAGAAAATACCGTGGGTGGAAAAAGTAACAAACTAAGGGATACTACAAAAGATGAGAGAAAGACCGTGTCTTCTCAACCTGATAAAGAAGAGAAGATGCACCCTGATCGGTCACATCCAAACTTGAAAGGAAGGCTTAGACTAAACTACATGGGACAGCTGATGAAGGATTTAGGCTGCCAGAAATATGTAGAGGTAAAGAGAATGGCTCACAATCGTGCAAAGTGGAAGACTGCTGCAAATCAATCTTAGGATTGTAACGGGAGAAGAAGAGTAATAATAACTTATTTTACGTTTCTCATACGAAAATGTAACTATTTCTCACTCTCTAAAGTTTGAGAAGCAGATTATTTTTTTTATTAGAATTTAACATTTAATGTAGCATATACTACAAGAGTATTATTTATTTAAAAATGGGAGCTTTTAATATGGATGGGGTCAGCGCTCGTTCAATATTACCCAAATCATGATGTGTAACTATTCTTGTAATTGTTCATGGAAATATTGAATTTCGCTCATCGAAGTTTTCTAATAAAAGCTGAATGTAAGAGCGTTCAAAAAGCAATAAATACGGTTTTTTAAATTAAGCTATGACTGCATAAAACACCAAGAATTCGATCATACATACTATATTCTCATTCTTTAGTAGACCGCAAAGAATCATATCATTCTATGTTGTTTAGTATTGTACATTAAACAATATCTCTATTGCTCATTTAATGTAATCAGCTAAAATATCCGTTTTGCTTTTAACTGAATTTTTGAACCCAAACTTTTTCAACTGATTCTCTCATCCTAAAATATTTTCTTCCGTAGTATTTCTTTCCTTCCTAATTTCACCATTGTGACCTTCCCATGATCGTGTTTTATATTTGGTTGAATCAATTTCTCCAAAAATACATCTTCATTATATTACCATTGAGAAACTTGCTTGGATGTCAAAAATGCCAATTCAGGTCCTGATTTTTTAATCAACAAACGCGCTATCTGAATGCGTAACTGGAACCATAGTGAACAAAAATTTAAAATAAATATATGTATTCTTATATTATTAGGATCCTAGGATATCTAAATCTCGAATACATTATTTAATAGACATATCATAGACTGAAAGTACTCCGTGATCGGCTTAGAAAGTAATAAGTACGAACCTGATACTTTTTGTACCTTTCTCTTTAAATAAAATTGACCATAATCGTGATTACATAAAGCCTCTGTGCCCAAAACTTCCCATCTAATTGACCAAGCGAAAAAAATCGTTAAAAATTTCTCAACGGCCTCAGCAAAGTGGACGAAAAATATATTTTAAGTTAATCCCTTCGCTCTCTACGGTATAATTGGTGTTTTTTATCCCTGTCTTGTTGACATGATACACTTTGAAATGAGAGACTCTATACCCCTCCCTCAACTTCAACCACGTAATAGAATGAGCCTAGAACAATGGTTAGTGGGAGGGAAGGGTGGATCTTCAGCTTAAATGCCACAAGGTTAACTGCGAGCGTTTGGAAAGACTATCGAACCCTTTCACCAGGATTAGGTTTGGATAAGAGTATGGGTCTCCACGTGAGAGTTAAATGCACGTAAATCTTAGATCTAAGATACCTGGTTCAATGTAATGTAATGCAACTTGGAAATGACGAGATACAAATTTATGTACTATGTAATGTGTAATTTATGTAAAAAATGGCACATTAATAAGACTATCCGACTATTTGGTTGTAATACACAAGTAACTCGTGAGTAAATATTCCGTAACTAAAATTTCAGAAAGGAAACCATTGCATCAGGATTGCTGAGAGAAAAGTAATAGAATAAACAAAAAGATTGAATTCAATTTAATTTTTCTGGGGGATGTTATAAGTTAAACTGGTGCTAAAAATCCAAAAGAACTGCGGTAGGGCGAAGATTTATTTGTTTTATTAAAGTAAATGGTCAACTGAGTGAGTATGAGTGACCAATGCTGCTCATTTTTGCCTCATCTAAATATGCAACACTTTTACAAGATAATGTGCAGATTAATTATGTGCACGTAAACTCAAGGAGCAGCGAAAATTGACTCCTTTGGCATTTAAACAAATTTGGCAATTAGTTTATTGAATATTTTCTACGAAAGAAGTAAAAGGATATCTGCGATCTCCGTACTGTTTTGGTATATCAGAGGGAAAAATTTAGGAGATAAACGCGGGTACAAATACTTTCAAAGACTATTTTCCCAAACAATCAGAGAAAGGAGAAAAAAAGAATCTGTGAGAGTTAATTAGCAGTGCCATTCAAACGGATGGTTTGTTGAATATCAACGAAAACTTTTGTTTGCATTTATAGGACTAGATGATTGATAATGAAACCTTACTTGCGACCTAATTTGGATGATGGGGGTGTGAAAACTATCCTAGTTTTTTGGAATAATTTCTTGGTGTCAGAGTTAAAACACTTCCCTCTCATCTGAATTCCCGATGTTACATCATGTAATCAAGAAAGACGTATAACATAACTTAGGACTCAGAAATTGCAGTAAACTTGAGGGTGATGTTCTAATCGCATACGAGTATCTGATACATCTATTATGGCCTTTAGCCAATCAAGGTAAAACATAGATAGATCTCTATGATGATAAAGGATCAATTTCATTTTAAAAGAGGTGAAAAGAATAGCTTACGAAAATATTCTTCGCAATGAAATATGTTTTGATAGTTTCTTCGCCAAGGTAGGAAAGCCATGAAGATATACAGATTAAATTTGATTTCCAGTCGAGTAATTTGAATTTAAAATTTTCAAAACCTCATGAGACGTATCTTAGGGTTTTAAAAGTCTCGAATCGTACTCTAAAACAATTTAAAATATCCCAGTTATAACGCATAAAGTTTTTATATACTTTTTACAATCGATAAAGTTTCAATTTTATTTACGTTAATATGTTTGTTGAATTTAATATAGAGCTATCGTTTACCAAATGGATTCATTTACATTGGCTTTACTTTAGTCGTTTGGACATAATTGTGCTGTCTATACGGTGTTCAAAAAGCATATTCATACAAAGTAGTTCATAGTAGTTTGTGCTGAAATACCTAATGTCAAAGGCAGATAACAGTAGCTCAAAGAAGAGTAGGTTAAAAGAGGGATATGAAAAACCAGTAAATGAGGTTTAAAGCGGACGGATAATTCGATAGTGGTAATCTTGCAGATCCACGATATCTATGACATTAGAATCTCTTCTTTACTCAATGGACAATTTTTGATATACTTGATCTACATAACCTAAGTCCTAAAGTGGCTTAATTATCAGAAATCGGAAGTAACAATTAATAAAAAAATAAACTTAATATCTTCCCGAGCGTTTATTTCATGTAATTTTGGAACTAAGCCTTTTGACGGATTGAGTTTACTGCTCTTAATCGATTAAATAAGCTTAAGTGAATCGATAAAAATTAATTTAGGATGAAGTATTTCAAATATTATGCTATGAGAAAAGGAAAATCTTAGCAATAAAATTGCTACACGCAATCTGTCTACTTTTATAAGTATCTACGGAATATTGCAATATACCAAAGTTTTTAATGATTTACGATATTTAGTAAACGTTAACAAATAATTTGATGTAGTAGGAAGAGAAAGATATTACTTATTTAATGTTTCTTCTTTTGTTTAGACGCCCAATGATATTTAGAAAGAAAGATCGTCGGTATTAATTGGTTATTAGCTTTATATTTTGGAATCCACACTCAGATAATATTTGGAAGTTGTGTTGTGAGTTGGAAATTCCATCGTCGTTCAAAGGAAATCTATCATGTGATTCATCATAAACACCCATGTCTAAGAATATTTTGCAATGCCAATGTCCGAATCCAATTTTTCCAATTGCACAAAGGGAATTCATTCAACCGTTCGCAATTACTATCAAAAATTATTTAGTCACCCCATATAAAAGCTCTTTTTTGACAACGTGAAAGAATAATCCTTGGGTAATATACTTCCAATCCTAAACTGTCTTACAGAGACTCTACATACTGAAGAAAGCGATTGCAGATAACCGTGCTAAAATGATATCATTATACAATTAAACATTTCGTAACTGTTCATTTCATATAATTTTACTGCTTTTAATCTTAAAACGATATTAAAAAGGTAAACGTATACGCAGTTACGGACAGGAAAGGTTTTTCATGTAAAGCGTAATGATCAAACATTTGTGGGAGTAATACTTTACTGTGTGCCCTACCTAGGATTCACTTAAATTATTGCATGTTATAAGCCTAGCTTTAATTTACAAGGATAACGTATGCATAAGATTCTTTTATGTTTTTATGTAGTCACATTGAAGTAATTCTGTCACTGCCGAGTTATTAATAAGGACTGGTACTATATGAATGAAACTTAGTACACAACGCATAGTATGGAAGGTTTACGTATTATACTATGTAAACATGACAATAACTGCCTATATATAGGTCTTAGTTCTAATTGTTCCTGGTTTTGCATAAAAATTTAGTAGAGTAGTAAAGTAAAATATAACAAAGTATAGCACTAAGAATTTTTTGCAAATAATTATGATGGAGCAAGGTTGATACTAAGAGAGCATTTTTCCAATAATATCTTAAAATACTATCTAATAAAAACTGAGTTAAATTGAAAAGTCAATCAGCAGCAGTAATCTCTCAAGATTTCTTAACAATCCTAATGATTCGTGTATTCTGACTTCTCTGATGATTCGATAGCAAGAATTGCTTCAATCACTCTATAGACTCGACTGTAGTAAATTAAATTATAAAATAGTGGGTAAAAAGTTTCATAAGGAATCTGTAGCAGTATGAATATTTATAAAAATATTTCTTAAACATGAATCAAACATATCTCTTCGAAACAAAGAATTTTCGAATGTTTTTAATTGTAAAATTGCATCCTAACCGTGTCAACGTGCTCAATTGTGCTTCAAACAGAACATGTGATAGAAAAAAATTATGGTGACTAAAAAGATATAGCATTCATAAAACTTAGTTTATAATAGCACCAAATTATGTTAACAGTTTCTACTGCATGTAGAAACTAGATACCAATGGTTCTTACAACAGTTACACACACATTTTCTTTGTTTTGATGCATCGTCCTTCTTCTTGAATGTTCTTGTAATCAGCCGATGATGAGAGGGAAGGGAGGGTTTGGGGGGGATAACCTAACACCCTAATGAGTGGACCCGGCCGTGTCAAGGTGGCGTGCAATGAAGTTCACCCCATGCCTAGGGTCCCTTCTTTACCACCTATCTCCGGTACCGCGAGATCCGACCTTATAGACAAAAGGATCGAACAGGAGTTATTGAAGACAGAACTCAACTCCTGCATAAGAAGGTGAAAGAGAGGGCCCTGGAAGAGATGCCTGCATCTGTAGGCCTTTCAGCGAAGGTCGAGAGGAATAAGGCATTATTCCCTCTTCCCCTACGGAGCAGGTGTTTAGTACATTTATATACACTTCTATCTTAGCTACAGCTGCTAAGAACTAAATCAATATTTAAAGATTGAAATTGGCAGCAAATGTTTACAATTAGTTAAGGGTTATTTAGAAAATGTTGACAAGAAAAATGTTTTTCTTACTAAAATGATCAATTTATTTGCTTAAAAGAGCTTAAAATGGGAGTAAAATTCCAGATTGCAAAAGCATCATCACAAATGATGATTTACTGCCATGAGGCTTTGATTGATTCATTTCATTTAATTAATAAGAGGCAGAAATGGCTTTGAGTACTCACAAATAGGGGTTGTAGTCAAGACTCTTAGCTATTGCACTCACCTGTAGAAAAAAGAAAAATATATTTAATAAAGAACTTTTATTTTAGCAATTCCTTGAGTTTAACATTTACTCATAGTATTAATCTTTTCTATGTGATTTCTTAAGATTAATGTTAAGGGATATGGTACAATTTAGCTAAGTCTGCCTTTTATCAAAATTATAAGCCTCTACTGTATATTAATTTAGAAATGGCTTTAGCGTAATACCCTTCACTTAATTATCACTTAGCAAAATGTTGCAAAAATGTCTTCGATTACAATATTTAAATTTTAATTGTGTAAATCTGATATCAAACTCTACACTACAAGGAGATAATAATTCTGTTTCAGGTAATAGCAATCTAGGAATTATAATTCCACCTCCTACGAAATGAAAATGCTTGGTGATATCGACACCTACAATGATGTATAAGAATGGATAATAATAAACCAATAATATAAAATAAATAATTAATTTTATATCCATTAATTTATATCTATTACTTTATCTTATATTCTAATAAGCTAATATTAGAACAAAAAAGTATTCAAGATGTATAGATATTTCTGAGCAGTTGATTGTGAAATAAAATAAATATAAAATAAAATAAAAAATTTTAGATCTCTTAAGCCAAAGATTACTTTCTTGCGTTGATTTACATAAACTAAAATAGAATATATTTACGGATGTATTTTCGCTACATACGTATGAAACAGACTTATATATAACAAAGAAGAAGAATAATATCATTGTTGCAGCTGTTGATTTAAAAGTGATTTAACATTTTTAGTCATTTAGCACGCATGCTCCTACCAGGTATCGAACCGGGGACCGCAAACACCGAAGTCGAACGCGGAGTCCACTTGTGAGGGTCGACACCGATATCATTTAGATTGAGTTATCATTACTTCGCTGTATCGAAAGAGTCGCTTATGAAAACGCACGGGACACTTTCTAGCAAACAAATAAGCTAATTATTATCTAATTTAGAAACATCATTAGTACACTTGAGAACTATATATGCATGCAAATTCTTCCACGGAAAATTTAACTGCGCTAAAGAGCTGAAATAGATCCAGAAGTCTTGAGAATCTCCGTCATAATTTAAAATATGTAAATATATAATTCAGCTAAGACTAAGGACCTCGCATAGCTATTTGAAAACAATTTAGTTTTGTCTCCTATTCTGTTATATTTAGTTACTTGCAATTGATAAATAGATGCAAATCAAATCAAACCAATTTTTACCGATCTCAGCAGAAAATCATAGCCTGAAATTCTCTGGATAATTGTTCAAATTCGTTGCAATGTAACCCTTGTCAGAGGCAACTATCTAAATAGACGGCGGAGCTGTTTTTTTCTTTTACTTTGATGTTTAATAGTGTTTGGATTTAAATATGAGTATTCGCACAGTCCCAGAAGATTGCAGCGGACATCTTTGACAGCCACATTTTGAAATAAGCTAAGGACATTGAAAAGAATCATGGAGTGAACCTGTTATGCCAGTTTGTAAACAAAAATCTTTGCCTTATATGTTTACTATTAGAATTAATGGAGAAAATTTTGATCTACTCTGGTGAAGAGTAGGATTTTTCGATATTTCGGGAGAACCCTGTTTTCTGCTATGGACATAATAAAATGCTTATACAGATCAAACAGTCCTTGGGATTCAATGGCACTTTCGTTGAGTCAATCATTCTATTAAACGTTTATGTTAGCTCGAAAAATAAAATAAAATTCGAATATCTTGTTTTATTTATATGTTTTTAGGTAAAATCAAAGTGTTACAATGGTAATGTTGTTAAGTTTTCAACACTCACGGAAATACAATGGAATTTAACCTTTTTTAATATTAGTTTACTGAAGCTAAGGCAATTAAGCTTTTATAAACTAAATAAAAAGGATGTAAAGTAAATGAAATTAGCCCCGAAAGTACATGGGCTGGGCAATTTAAAGAACTGGACTGAAATTAACAAATATGAGGAAATAAAAAGGAAAGCAAGTAGAAGAGAAGAGTTGAGATCCATGAGAGCTAACCTCCTGATAGGAGAAGCTACCAATTGATGATGATAAGCATTTTTAGATGTTTGTAAATATGCAAATGATTGTAATACCTAAAGGTTGTCACTTAGAGGCATATAAGAAGCAACAAATTAAAAGGTAAATGAATGCAGAGGAATGCAATTCAATTTTGGCAGCAAAATTAAATTCAGGACGAAGATTTCCTATATACTCCCAATAAAATATTTTAAAATTCAAGAGGGTCTAATGAGGTATACCAAATCCCTTCCTCAATTGAAGAATCATACTTCGAGTAACTAAATGATCAACGGTGGATTGCCTTAAAAACAATCAACGTATCAATAAGAATATAAACAATTTAATCTATTCGGCCTATATGCGCTTATTTGGAGCGAACTTGAGGAGACCAAATTTTAACAGGCAAATATAGTTGCAATATTATTGTTATAATAGTTGTTGGCTATAATATTATTCATCCATCGAATGAGAATAAAAGAAGAATAGCTGCTATTTATTGAATACTTAGGTATGAATTATTTAATGCAAAGGTACTTAAAAATTATTAAAATATAGTTTGGATAGTTAATTAAATTTATTTTTAAAATTTAAGTGACTTTTAACGTTTGAGCTGTTGCTCCAATGGGAGGCATCTGACGTATTGCCTACTAGATTTATCTTAAATATAACCATGAATTTCGATTTAAGGCAATACATAATTAATTTACATTTCAAACAAATAGTTTATCAAACTGCCGTAGTGAATATTAATACCTGTGAACTGTTTTCTTACGCCAAAGCTAATCTTAACGAAATGCCATTTACATTGGAAAAATTTATTTCCTTTCCTGAAATGTTTCTGCCCTTGTATTATTGAACTACATTATTTTTCCACCTGTATCTTAAAAGCAAAAAAAATACTATGTGAAAATTTGAAGTCATGAACTGCAGTCAAAATATTGATTTTGAAGAAATGAAGAAGATGACACCACTAAGGAGTTGGAATCTCTTTTACTTTGACAAAATCCAAAATCACTATTTAGTAATAAAATAATAGTAGAGGACAGTCTTTGTTACCAGCAGACAATATGCAATATCTTTTGCCAATCTTTCTACGAGTACTTCTAAAAAATGATGATTGATATTTTAAATAAGATTTCAGTGAAAATAGTGGGAATGGATAAAGTACGAGGGTCATCCGGAAAGTAGTACCCGTTAGTGCCGCATGAAGTGCTGACGACGCGAGTAGCCGCTGGACAAGGTCAGATAGCTTCAGTGGTTTGTCTGCCTTCTCTGAGCCAAGTTGCGTGACGCTAGCATTGCCTGTGTTGTTTCTGTGATTGTTTACAATGTTTAAAAAAATTGAGAACGCCGCCAGTTGTGAAGTGAGGGCAGTGATTAAATTCCTCAATGCAAGAAACGTTCGCCCATGTGATATTCATCGCCAATTAAAGGAGCTGTATGGAGACAATGTAATGGACGAGTCGTCTGTTCGGCGGTGGTGTCGCAAGTTCAACATGGGAAGGGGGAACACACACGACGATGAGCGTTCGGGGAGACCGTCTGTCATTACAGACCAACTGGTGAGCTCAGTTGACGAATTCGTGAGGAACGATCGGCGCGTCACAATTGATGACATCTGTGAGCATTTTGGCGGGGAAAAGATTTGACAGCGATGAAGAACTTAAAGAAGGAGTGACCCTGTATCTCAATGAGCTGGCGGCGGAGAACTATGCAGCAGGAATACAGAAACTTGTCACACGTTATGACAAATGCCTTAATTTGCTTGGAGATTATGTTGAGAAGTAGTTTAAAGTATCCTCTTTCAAATAAAATTTTTTATGTTTGTTAATATTTACTTTTGTGTCTTTATTTCACGAACGGGTACTACTTTCCGGATGACCCTCGTAACAATGGATATTGAAATAAGTTCACCATGAATACGAAAACAAATCCTCTCGTTCCCGTACAATAAAATAAGGATAACGCGAATGCTGTAATATATTTCATGGGTAAAAAATTCAGCAAGAGATAGAAGGGAAAGCACTATAAAATAAAGCTTAGGATTTCAGCAATAAAGCTCAGGTTCATCGTTTTCAGAAAATATATTTTACAATTAATCTATCAAATAATCATTTCCTAATATTCGAAGTAGAAAATAGAATCAGAATGAAAATTCTTCTAAAGAAAAAAAATATCAATAAATATTTCACAAAAATATGATTCTGATTTTTGCGAGAGAAATGTAATCCATAAAATATTTGTGATAGTTCGAAAATACCTTCTACTCTATTCAAATTTACCGACCCTATGAGGAATATCAATGTATTTATCGAGCACGACGTCGATATCTAGATAAGATGAGACATATAAACCCGAAGTAAAGTGACGAATTGCTCTTTCTTAAATTATTCCCAATGTTTCCAAACGTGATGTGATGAAGGCTAAAGAGAACAAAATATTTTGGATTTCTGTTTTCGTTAGACGAAGGAAAGTGAAATATTTTGAACTTGGGAGAACGCAGCAGGTGGCCTGAAGGCCGTCTGTCTTCCTTGGAAGGCGGACGATTAACATAATGGTAGATTCCACAGCAAAACAAGTTATTCTTTTTCGTTCTCTGGAAACTAACGGTATTTGCATATCTAAAAACATTTTGGTGCTGTCACCAATATATGGGTCATGACAGGACTTAATGTAAGGTTTTATTGCAGACGACCAATGAAATCATCAAAATAAAAAAATTGTAATATTCACTAAGAACCAAAACTTGATACATAAAAGTGGAGTCTAATATTGATAGGAACTGAAAATAACATCAGAAGAAAGATCCAATAACTTGTTATGAATCAAGGAAAAGAGAATGAACTATTAGAAGTATTCCTCCAATTCCACCTTTAAGAAGTGTATTCCAGTAATTAATCATTCTAGAAAAAATGAGCTTAAACTACGATTCTTAGCCGCTTGATTATATTTATTCAATACTCCACGATTTTTACGGATGATTAAATATTTAAAAAAAGCATATTCGGTTACGCATCGCCGAATCAAAAACTCATTTTATTTACAATTAAGCCAATCCAATGAACTTTATGACTCGAGTTATAGTACTGAAAACCACTATAAGCGGAACAACATATTCCACAAAAGTTCAGATATTATCATTCAAATACTTGTATTCAACACTTGTAGAGAAGGTAAGATGAAACTAAAAATAGGGAAGGTTTTATTTTTATGAGTTGTATTGCAAGCCTTTCGATCTATTTCTAATCGATGGATGTTTAATTAAACCATTCTTGAATTGAAAGCAGCAGTGAAGAATTTGGGTTGAAAAAAAAGTAATTATAGACTTCAATAGATCGGAAAGTAATTAATAATGATTCTATTAATATCAATTGATCGTATTTGAAGTATTAAATACATGCAGGATAGCATAAATTGTCGTTACCATATCTTGAATAGATCAGTTATTAAAACAGTTTGCTCCAGTAATTAAAGGAAGTTGTAGCTGATTTATTTTTAGTATTAAAATATGTCAAAAATCTTGAATCAGAGAGTAATCCTTTTAATTGTTTTCTTAAAAGGACGTAAAATATGGATTTCAAGTATAAAATTCTTGCCTTCCCTCAAATATCCATGAGAAGAAAATTCTATCGCATTAATATCTTGAAGTGCTACATGCATGAGAAAATTGTAGCAATAGCTGACTGCATTGATCCTTAACCGTAAAAATTACACATTGAAACAACGTTTATAGAAAAAGCGACGAGTTGAAATGCATCGAATGCATTTTATAAAAAGAAGAGTACTGAGTAACACGTACGCCCTCTTATCCTCACTTAACTAAATGCCACGACGATGATTGTCAGTAAGACTACTTTAATTTAATCAAATGAAATATACGCAGTTCTAGAATACTGAAAGTAGTTGAGATAAGGTAATTTCATTCCTCTTAAATAGTCATACGATGTTCCGAATATTTAAGTAAGTTTTTAGTAGATAAACTAGAAATTCTTATCAAAACAAAATACTTAAATAATGAATGGTAAAATATGGAAGAGAAGTCGTCATACCTAAGTTGGAGATCCAAACGACAGTTGTCCTAGGACATCCTCAGAGAAAATTCCTCCCGAAGCCGTCTGCTCTCGAAAGACGCCGGAGCAATCGCAGTCATAGTACAGATAATCACTTCCTAAAAATAAGGAAAAATATATATTACAAAAGAATGCGATTCAAAAAGTTTCAATTAATAAAGCACCTATATCAATGAGTATTTGTGTTTTCCAGAAGTCCTCAGTTAAGGATATCCGTTATTTGTTTAAAAATTTAAAATTTAAGTCTTTAGTTGCATAATTATTAATTAACTGTGCTAGTATAAATTAGGTAAGCATTCGAAAAAATGAATCATTAAGTAATATGGGAAATTAATTTGAAATGTCAATTTATCTCACTTTGAGACTAGGGTTATTGTTCGATGTAATGATTTAGGTGAGCTGATCAGCAAATATTTACAAAAACATGATCTACCTATTCAATACAGATGATGAAGAAAACGAATCATTAAATTATCAACGGCCGATAAATTCGAACTCTTATCACTAGCAAACGAATAACGTTATTTAATTCCAGTACGAAGGGAAATGTTGAAAAAGGGATTACTTCAATTAAATTAAATAATTTTATATAATAAATGAAACATTAAACAGAAAAAGTTTATGTCGGCCCATTTCCAACATTACGAAATCATATCAAATTTCAAAAATGTGTCGTTACTACCTTTATATTGCATAAAATAAATTCAATGGTAGCTGACTTCACTGATTGGAACTCCATAGAAATAAATCAAATGTTAGAAATTATGATTGAATATGGTTTCCAATTTAACAAAATGGAAATGAATTACAGAATTGTATCTAGAAGATTAAGATTACGCAACTATGACCGTTACAAAATTTGAATTTACTTTCCACAAAGACAACCTAAATGTAAAACAATAATATATCTTACTATCAAAAAACATGTATTAAATTGTGCACACATAAATTATAAAATATTACGCAAAAGAATATACATTAAACTACTCTTATCAAAACCCTCGACCTGTATACAAATGCAGAAGTGTGATTTCCGTTAGGCTCAAGATTAAATTTTCCACCAAAGCTAAAAAACAAACAAAAAATGAGTTTTCAACTCCGGCAATCAATATAAGTAATTAGTGAGGGCTTGCAAGGGATGCATGAAAGACTTAATGGGGAATAATGCTTGGAGGGTGACTAGCTATGTTGGACGGTTACTGTCTCGACATTGAGAAATCCTAGATTCTAACAAGGCTACGACCAACTCCATCTTTAGCAGGCAATGAGAATTGAAAATTACCTTGCACGAAAAGTCATTCGGCTTTAACCGCATGGATACACAGAAGTGAAAGTGAAAGTTGGAGACCTTGGTTTGAGTCGAAATTTATTTGGAATACCTCTCAACTTTAGATTAGGATTACCGTTTGGTATATTTATTTAATAGCTAATAATAGGTAATCAACATAAGTAACGAGATAAGATCTATCAATTAAAAACTGATGATGAAGAAAATGAAACATGAACAAATCAATGACCACTAGTTTCGAACTTTTATCACAAACAAGAGAATAACGTAATTATTTTAATACTGATGACGATAATAAATGATGTAAAAGGTATCTGTTTAATTAAATACAAAACACTTGAACCATTAGACAGAAAACGTCCGTATCGGTCCTTATCCTTCAGAACATTACGAAATCACATCAAATAATTAAACATCATGAAAATCTATTTCAATAATGAATCGAGAAAGTAAGCTTTAGTCAACTAGTATGACCGTTAAAATATTTGAATTTCTCTAATAAAATTAATATAATATATAATAATGTTATTAAAAATAATTCTATATGTAGTATAATATTATAAAATATGATACATTTAAATTATTCTTATTGCAGCCCACGACCAATATACAAATGAACGATAAAGTTTCAACTGACGGTTACCGTTATATTTAAATATCGATTTCCCTTAGGCTTAAGATTTGAAATTTCCGCTCAAGCATATCAATAAATTTTACGTAAATTGGGTTTCGATCCCGGCGATTAATATAAGTCATAAATGAGGGCCTAATTGATTCACGCAGGACTTACATTTCTGCTTGGACGGTGGCTAACTATATTTGACGGTTGTCTTGACAGTGAGAGATCCAGGATCGTTACAAGGCTACGATAGACTTTATCTCTAACAGAGGATAAGGATAGGAAATAACCTTGCACGAAAAGCTGTAAGGCAGAAGCACAAGGATAGACCGAAGTGAAAGTGGAAGACCTTGGTTCGAGTCCCAGTGATTACCCAATTTTTCACGTTTTCATCAATTTATCCCTAACCATTATTATCTTAACGATGCTAAATGATATCGTTTCATTTATCGCATAGATTGAATTTGTGGCATTGAAAGCAATTACGAAAGTAATTAAAATCAAGTCGTTATTTAAGCTGAAAGTCTTTTCACAGAATTAGATCCGCATATTACTTTCATGCTAATTTTAAATCGAGTCATATTTGAAAAGAAAGAAGTATGCTTCTCATATAATTATGGCCGCACATAATTCTGATATATCAGAGGCCGAACGTCAGGAACTAATACTACGTTACTGAATATCAGAATCTTTAGGTAGTATTATCACAAATTTCTTTATCAAGAGATCAAAAGATTGGAATTCGAGTAAAGTAATATATTCAACTTACCAGTAATGGGAAATCCTGGGTGATGACCTCGGACACCAAATCCAGTAAATTCAAAATTTAACGGCTTTTTCCTAAAAGTTGATAACAAGTCTTCACCGGAAGAAAGCTGAGCAGCGACTGAAATTGTATTCATCTGCACCATCTATTGACAAACATGCTGTGATCCTATTGGTCGAATTTGAATTGCAAGCCATTCCCCCCCCCCAACCACCTAATCTATTAATTTAAATTCAATAATTATTTTTACTATATTTTAAAGTTAATTAAAATCAATTAATTCATATATTAACCATTTTATGACATTAATATTTCTTAAAAAATATGTTATTTAAATTTAGGTTTTAGTGTCGGTAGCCTACGGCGATCGTAACGAAATTTCATAGTGTTGCAGAGGAAAAATATATAACATATTTGTTTTTTTTAAATATTTTCAATGGCATAAGATAATAACTTAAAGTCGTTTAACGATAAATAAAAATATATCATTTTACCCTTATTCTTTCGTCTTGTAGTTACTCGCCAGCTATGAACTAAAGAATGTGATTTGAGTTTAAGTATATTTTATCGATTTACTTGTTAATCAATAAAAATATGTAATTAAGTACAATTTAATTATTCAAATTAGACGTTTTGAAGATATTCCGGTGTCCTTTGCCATCCCGTTGGATAATTATGACTTACCGCCTTAAGAATATACCTACCTATTAATCTTACTCATTTACAAGTGATATTTGAGACGAAGAAACACATGAAGGTTTTATATACCCCTATTTCTCGAATATATTATTCATCGTATTAAATGTATAACTCGAGAATAATATTACTGATGTACATACCACTGAATCTTATTAAGTTTTATCTATAACCGAAATAGAAGCCCATTATCAAATTTTCGACAACGTGGATAATCAAAGTTCATGCGTCGATTCTATTTTTGTGAGCATAACTTTCTAAAACGCTGCAAAGCTGTGATATAAGATATAAATGCCTCTGACAAGATTCTGCAAGCAAATATTCATGCCTTTCGGTTCATTTCACTTCAAGCTGATACTTGCTAACTCAACACATTCAGAATTTAGGAAGACACTGATAATTGTAATTGAACTTACCTTTGATCGACACTAATTGCAATATATCGTCCTACTCCAATGCTCATAGGACTGAAGATATTATTTGAATTATGTACACTTAATAAAGCAATTGAATCATATGTACTTATGCACCACTTCACATAATTTTCAAACTTCTTGCAGGAGATCAGAGGAGCGAAGACTTGGTTTTCATTACACAGAAACTTCCCCTTCGAAGATTTCACTATTATACATATTTTCCCGATGTCATTAGCACTCATAGTACATACAAAAGAAAACGTAGCAGCTATTCTTAAATGCAAATAATGCCCGCCATTGTGAGAACCAGAAGCTTAACTATCAGCCGCTTAACGTTACTCATACTTCCCAAAATGCCATTTACGAGACTCAGACTTTCAAGACGATCGATATCTGCCAAAAACGCGGTAAAAGTTCGGGCAACAGCCTCGTGGTTTCACGTATGTCCTGAGTGTAATGGCGATCTTCATTTAAGTGATAATTTAGTGCTCATATTGTGTTGCTGTTGTGGATTTTGTTGAATGTGATTAAGATCGCGTTTCCTACGTGAAATTCTGCGTATGCATTACTTTATTGAACATATCTTTGAGGTTTGAGACTCATTAAGTGATTCTTCATTAAGTGATTTGCTCTCATAATGTTTTCTTCTGAAAAGTGTATAGTTCTGATAATGTTAAACAAGAATCGGCAATGAAACAAAGCCTTAAGACGAACGAACTTCATGCTGGAGTTCTTGGAAAAGGAAGACAGGCGTTCACATTGCCACGAGTGAAGCCAGACCTGACGGTAAGTTTGAATTGTTCGTTAGATATTTGATTGAATGCAAAATTTCTATGTTTAGTACGTAGATTTATAAGGAGATAATATTGTTATCATGTTGCTTTATCCACTAAATATGCAGATCATTTGATATTTTTGAGAATATGATTTCATTGATCTCAGTTTGTAAAGTGACTTTAAACGAGATTTTATTTGCATAATTCTTTGAGAAGAACTACAATCAATTAATTGCATTTCCCACCGTTTTGCCTTCCACTTTTGCATGCATCAAACCATTTCACCTTTTTACTATCCTTCCTTTCTTACATATTCTCTGCCTTTCTCAAATTTACAAATGATGATGGCCAAAAGGCACGGGAACCGTGCTCTGATGTGTTACTGTAGAATATGTGTAAAATCGCTCAAATTTGCGTCAAGCGTAAAACTATATTTTATTGAACCTCAAATTTAAAAATTGTTCCTTCGATAATAAGTTTTAAATGTAAGGAAAACTCCAGCAAATCTTAACAAAATTAATATGTAAAGTATTAGTTATGAGTACATTAAATCAAATTATTAGTTCTTGTTCTTTTATCTACTTACTACAATGTTTCATCGATCATTCTTAATCGAGGTTTCTCAGTTAAGTCATCAGTTTCAAGGTTATTTTCCTCTTCCCCCCTTTTGCTATTTGTCACCAAAACCGCTCGTACGAATGAAGTTGTTTACAAAGAATGCAAAAAGAGGTAGCTTGTCCTTGGTTATCTCGAATATTTAAAAAGCCATTAGAGAAATAACTCCTTACAACTTCAGAAGAAATACGATAAAATATTGGAATTTTATATTCCACAATATTCAAAACACACAGTCAAGGATAAATTTCTTGGAATTTTTCATTCTGTTTGATTAATTCTTTCAAATTAATTTCTGACTGATGCATGATATATTTTCCTCAATCATACAAGAAAGAACTGCTGAGAGTTATACTTCCATATGAATCTATTGCTAAGACGTTGCACACACATATGTATATAAGTATTTTGAATATATTTTTAAAGTCATTAACGCTACTTTCATAGCATCATTATTTGGCTTTGTAGTCAATTTGCATGGGACTAGATAATCTTATTGCTATACTCTATAGCAACATATAAGAGGGGAGGTTCTTGGGTGGGTTTCCCTCCCATCTTTGGGCTTAGAATCATTTTTATGTTCCCCTCAAATGTGCCACCTGGCCTGAAGGCCAACTTGCAACGCGAACTAAAATAAATAAATAAATAATAAATAAATAAGAAGCTTTTTTTCTTCGCACGAATTTGTTTGAGGATGGGAGAGAGAAATATTTAATATATGACTTTTATTCTCGAAACAATCAGACTTTTACAGATAAAGTTTCAGTATTCTAATACGAAGCAGTAAATTAAGTACCTAATATAAACGTCAACATACGTATATAATTTGAGTTCCCTGTGTATTTATATAGAAATCTCTTCAGGATTTGTAAAATTTTCGTTTCAGATTTAGAAGCAATAAAAATTAGTTAAGTGAAGCGATGTGTCATTCACATTCTTTTGTCTGTGTCTGACGAAAAGTTATAAGAGAAAATAGTTAAGATTATATGATTTAAATATTTCTATGAGAGTTAAATTATTAAAAATAATTATCTTAAAAATTTAAAACTATTACAAAACAAATATGAAATATATTTTTCTTTTCACTAATATTTCATAACCATTGCTTAAAGCAACTGACAATAGAAAGTTAACTCAAAACAAATAATATTTTACAAAATTTAATCTCAGGAATATAATTTAAATTAAAATTAGTCAATGATGATTTAACTTTTGAATATCATTTAACAATAATTATTGAATTTCTATATTAATAACGAACATGGTGCGCTTGGCCAATGACAGTTGCCTAAGGGTACGGACAATAATACGTAAACTCAAAACAAATAACTTTATGAAAATATAATCTTAGAAATATAATTTAAATTCAAATTAATCTATATTGATTTAACTTTTGAATATCTTAGAACAATAATTATTTAATATAAAATTTAATAACTTAGATGGCGGGCGTGACAAATAACTTTGACTGATTCGACCAATAGAATTAGAGCATTCTTGTCAATAGATCGGGCTGATTGCTAGAGTCTCAGTTGCTGCCCTGCTTTCTTCCGGTGAGGACCTGATCTGATCTCCCTTCTATGGTAAGTTTTAAATATTCCCTTACTTAAATTCAATCTCTTAATAATTTAATGTGATATTTCGACCTTAAGACTCCGATATTTTAAGAATAGGTCGTCATGAAAAATTATTACATAAAGTTCTGAAATATCGGTATTAAATGCAGTCATTTATGAAATTATTTGCTTATTTTTTTCGAGTGTAACCGGATTAATAGTAGCCATTAGTGGTAAATAAGGATCGAATTTCTTTTACTGATTATAAGATTTGTTATCTTTTTTCTCTGGCGATTGATTATCGTATAAGTTTTCAAGAAAAATCAATTTATGTTTTAATAAATGATGGAACACAAGTATTTGGTTCAGTTAACTTAAGTAATCTTTGAAATAATGTCCGTAGCCGTAATAATGTAGCCTGGTCTCCATCACGGTCTCTTACTGTCGGCAACTGCCGAACAAAGTCTAGGAGCGGCAGGCAATCAAAACTATATATCTCCCCATCCAGGTCAAGTAAGACTTAATTAATTGAAAATTTTTTCGGAATAATTGATGGCTCATTCTTCTGGGTAAGTTTTGATCATCTAGAGTGAAAATTTCAAATTTTAGGCGTAACGGAAATGATAGTTTAAAATTAACGGTTATCGGTGGTTGATAAATATATGTGCCTATGTATATTGGCCGGTCCTTCTGATTAAAAATTTATTATACTGTATATCATTATAATATACTGTATAATAAAATATGACATAACTTATTTCAGATTTACAGATACGGTTAGAAATTTCAAAATTTTAGCTGTCATAATAGCGAATCGTTAATACCTGACCTCGTTTCTTTATAGAGTTAGTTTTATTAGACAGTTTTATTATATTTAAATTAGAAGTTTATTATTTCTTTCCCTTCTATCTTTTATTTTATTTCGGCATGCACTTAGTATTATAATATCCTATGATTTGTCAATAATCTGTAGTGATACGGAGGTTTTCTGTGTTAGTGTCGATATTTAATATCCTGCTGGGCTGGCTATTCTAATCGATGAATACTTTTTACATTTATTTTCGTCACCCGTAATTAATCTCGAAGGTTAATCTGTTGTTGGAAATACGTTTTAGACTCCAGCTTAATTAAATTTATACTCAGTTGATACTTTTCACAATTGGATTTTAATATCGAAATGATTTAGTGAAATTGACAGTTGAATAAAAAGCTAAGTTGAGTGACTTGAGAAAGGAAATCTTGAATTAAATTCACACCTTTGTGATTGAATGGAAGATTTTTAAATATGATTTAGTTATTCTTACATCTGTAGATTTACGTCGAAATATATTCGTGTTTTCTTTAGAATTCGTGATTGATTGTCGTATAACGATAAAAGATCAAGTCCCTCCTTCAACAATCAGTAGTTAATTGTTAATATTAATCACCTGAAATGAATTTAAATTTTTGTAAAATTTTCAAAGAGCATGAGTAGATATTTCAAATCTCGGACCAACAGTAAATTAAAACGTCGCGTCGTTCAAAATCAACGGTTGACATATTTCAAACTAACGGTCATCAACTGTCATGATCGTTGTGTGACACACTGGTCATGTTGACGATCCTTACGTTTAAATATTGATTATATAATTAAAGATTTTATTCTATTATGGTATATTTAGAATTTCCGTTTCAAAGTGGATATCTAAGTATTTTAACTCGCAACATGACCAAATATTAATGCCTGACTTTATAGTAAGTTTATTATCGACATTATAGAAGCATATTATTTTTTCGTTGGTTAGCTTTTTTATCATTTGCATCAGTTTAATTTATATTTTTAAGTTAATTTAAACTAATTGTTACTGAAGCGGACATTTTCTACCTCATTGCTGACAATGATTATTCTGTGAGGGTGCTTCATTTAATTGATTTAGGGCCTCTTTTAGCTTATACCTTCGTTACTTGTATTTGATAATTACATGAGGATATTAGTTTTCCTTATAAATGCGTCAATTCATCGATACTAATAAATAATTTAAAACAATCGTCCGTTATGTGAGGGACATTTATCTATACATCACGCATATATCTTTCTATTCAATCATTGGACTTGAATTCCCAAATCATTCTTTTTTATTAATTGCATCAGCCTTTAGAAATTGACAAAAGAAAGTAATTTTCTAATATACTGCATAACGCTATTGGTTGTAAACTTATTAAATAGACATAATAATTAATTGATACATATCGGAGCTAAAATTAAACTGTTATATTAATTGTACTTTCTCCTCTTTATGATTTAGATTTTCGATTTATTCATCCTTAAAATAAGAATGCATTCATTTCTATTGATACTGAATTTTGTTGGAGTTATATTGAATTTCTTTTGAGATTTTTTCTAAATCTACAACTAACCAGCATTGATAAGTAAATTTTCAGTAATTGGTTCGAAAGTGAGTCAGTATTTAACATTTATAACATTAACTCAATTATTTCTCCAAAATGTATCTTCACCAACTCAATATAACTTCTAATATAATTTCCTATCTGTATTCTCCATGATTTTAATCCGATTTCTTAAATTGCATTGTAAGTAGCGGCTACGAAATAAAGTTATCCCCATACAAGAACTAATGGGTAATTGCTCAAACATATCCATTGCTGTATAATATAGTACTGATAGAAATATCATGACATTATATTAATTATTTTTTTCTATTCTTCCTTATTTTAGAAAGTGAATACCTTTCGTGTGACATTACCCAGGCGTGTGAGTCAGTCGTCTTTCGGAAGCAGTCGGCGTCAGAAGGTCATCACTGGAGACGTCCATGGATAACTGTCAATTGGTTCTCCAATTGAGGTAAGAATAGTTATTTTTTATATTTTTCATCATAGAAATAAGTTGCTTCTAAATAAAGCTTATGGTAGTATGCGCATTTGGAATATAGTAGGCGAGGGTATAGATTACATGATCTGAAATTGTTGTTTATCCAAAACAACATGCGTTTCATTGCAAATTATCTTTATGACATATGGCATATACAGGTCGTAGTAAATCATGCATTCCATCAAAACTGATGGTAACAAATAAGGATTAATTATACACTCCTTTCAAATCATGCAATGGATTCGATTCATCGCATAACTATATAAGGAAAGTCCTGTAATTGAAATTTCTGTGAATAGGAATTATCAGTGAATCACTGAGGCAATAGCAATTGATCATGGATCCATATTTTGTATTTACCTGCTAGTTTACTACAAAACAATCATCTCCTTGCCCAAGATTTAAAACTAATTTAAATCGTAACAACAGCTCAGCATTTCCTTTTCTGAAAATTAGAACAAATAGATGTCATTCGCGGCTAGTTATTCGATGGTTAAAATTATTTATTTTATTCCATTTAAACTTCATATATCAACCCTAGATAATGAACATTATAGAACCCTCAATAATTATTACGATCTATATTTTTGACTTATTTAACCCAAATTGCTGACTCTTATGTCAATTAAAAAAAAACTTGCTATTTGTATTTAAGTATCGTCACCTAGTCCAAGAGTCCTAACCCTTCTAGGATTTCTGTTTCATCTCAGCTTCTCAATTAACATTTTAACAAGTTTACCAGCACTGATAAGGAATAATTATTAAATTGTTGGGACTAAATCATGGTTTTACCAAAGTTAACGAGCCAGGATTTAATGAGTACTCCGTTTTTTAAATGAAACATTGCATTAGATTTACTGCAAGTCATTACATGATGATATTGGCGTCCTGATAACAATACCACTCCATTTATCTAAAAGAAATTAATTACATGCAAATTTGTATTCTTCAATTCTAATTCAAACCAGTGGTTATACAATTTTACTTATGTATATACGGCGTAAAGATTGACATTCAATAAGCGTTCCATTTAAAAGCTATTTATCAGTAAATCATCAAGACTATCAATATTTTACTATAAATCTATGTTTCGCCTCTCGGCCATTTTTCAATAATAAGATCGGTTCTTGACTCATGAGTTCTGTTAAAGCAGTAACAATAATTCAACATGGATTTTCTTTAAATTTGGAAAACGTCGTTATCATGACTCATCTCGTTCATAGATACGGTTAATTTTCACTTCACTCCTAGTCAGTAAATATTGATATAACCTTCATAAATTACTCTTGTCTACTACGGTTATTATTTGGAAGATAATATCATTCAAATCCTTTCGCCCCTTTGTCAATGGAATGGTGCCTTTCCTCAGTACAAATCCATTATGTATTATGTTCGCTCGAGTTACGCTTCGACTTAAACTTCATCTGTAGTTATAAATTTAAATAGCTAACTTCCATTTCAACTGTATCTTCTTCTTTCCTCTATTATCGAAGTAATAAGTACGTACTTGAATATCCAATTTTTAGTATACCTTTAGTTATTAAATTCATAGAAAGAAGGTTTACGTTCAATACAGTGACTGTTCAATTCAGCGATGCGTAATCAGATCGGCATTTGTTTTTGATTTTCTAGTGACAGTATTAGTATAGATCGTTACTCATTATATTCAGGAGAGTTAGTCGCATTTACTTCTGAATATTTTCTTAATAATCCATTCTCCTATCGTTGATTTAGTATTGATAATCAGGCCATTCTCATGGAATTATTTGAGATTAGATTGAGCTTTGATGAATTAGGCGCTGGAGGTCATTAAATATTTAATTTTTCTTTTTGAGAAGAAGTGATGTTGGTTTCTTTAATATTATGTTTATGTTTCGCTTAGGAAAGTGATGATCATAATAATAATTACGAGAATCTCCAATTTATATATGTTATTTATTTTCATCATAAGAATTAAATAACATACACTTCTTATTATTATCTTTTATGAGCTATATACTTACTACTGATCGTATTGAGATTCGTATTTCTGTCCGAAATGAAAACTTGTCCGTATCGAGATAACGAAAGAAATATTCTTTTACGCAAAGGTGGTAATCCCATGTGAATAGACCTCTTTCAAGGGAAGGGAAGCGACCTTCAAGTCATCTGATTTACAAACTTCCAATTTTTTTTACTTTCCCTCGCGGAACGAAAACAACTATTCCAAATATTTTGCCTTCATTTGGGTTCACATTATGAAATTTGAAAACATAGACGTCTCTGCTCTTTACTTCGGGTTTAAATGGTTTATCTAATCTAGATGTGAAGTTGTGCTTGATAAATACACCCAAAATCTAAGGTTTATCAGTTGTATTTTGATGATATCCTCACCGAGTCTGTAGATAAGCATAGAGTAGTGGTATTTTCGAATGGCTGCAATGCTTGGATAAAAAGTTGGGTGTTTTAATCTTTTTCTCGCAAATAAAGAGATTCTTTGATAATTTACTAGTAAATGATCGTTTTTGATGACAATGAACCAAGGCCGAGGTACAATAATCCTTAACATAATTAAAACTAAACTCCATCATTTTCCTTCCTATTACTTGCCTATTGGTTTTGGTATCTGAATTATTCTATGCCGCGCAGATTTCTGTACTACCTCATAGCGTCATCTTTTCTGAGAGGAGGTGAGGATTTTTTTCGTATTTACGGTAAAATTTTTTCAACACTCATTGTGTTTTTCCTTTACTTTCCACTACTTTCACTGAAAGCTACTTTCTTATTTTCGCTATTTTCACTGATGTCTTATTCTAAAATTTGGAGCATGTCCCATGCAATAAATTTGCAAAGATTAAGTTAACTTATTTTCTTTGAGTGATGCAATGCTTACATTAAAATGAAAGAAGAAAGTTTCGCTACTCTGATCTTTACTAAGCATTGAAATGAATCATCCTGTCTTGAAGTAGATACATATTGTGCTTAATCAATACATCTCTATCATCTATCCCAAAACGTTAATTACACAGTATTTTTTTAATATTAATAAGATTGCATATATATATATTTTTTATTTACCTATATAATATATATGTGATCCAGATTTGAGCTTTATCGTAATGGCACTTCCTTGAATTTTAAAGTAAACAATTAAAAACTTTACAAATTCACTGAAAGGCAGTTAGAACCTGGGATGCTTGCAGAAACTCGAGTGCAAAGATACATTAAAACTTTCCATAATCAGATTCATCAATTGTTCGAGTTTAAAATGAAAAGCCTTCTAGTCATGTCGTAAAATAACACGAAATTATAGCTGCATTATTTTCAGCCAGTCCTTCTTAAATATCTCATACGACGATTTAGATGAATTAGAGAGGGAAAAATAGTTTGTTACAATTTTAAACCGTTTAGATCCGCTAATAGTCACCGTAGGTATTTCATAATGCCAGCATGAGCTTCTATATTTTTTGTATCTAGACTGGGAATTATTCTAAGTAATACCTTCATATGGCAATTATATCTAAATATCAGTGCTTATAGATGAGCTAAAATTCTTAGATGGCTCAGAATGAAGCTGTCGAATGAATCAGGTATATCTGATTTATATATTTAGAAGGACTTTCAATAAGAAATATCATCGATTCCTGAGACCTGATGGGAATTCCCCTTCGTCTTGATAGGAGAAAGTTAATGCCTATGAAGAATGCAAATTGCGTTTTTACAGAGAAATTGGTTTTTAATACTTAAAAATTGAATTAAAAGGTCTCCCTTTAATGTGCTCTATGGCAATACATGATTTTTTCTATCCTTATGTAGCGTGGTTATTAAAGCCATACATCCCTTCAATGTAGAAGAAGAGTATCATTAGATTTGTAAATTTCTGCAAATTACATATTACATGGGTTGTTAAATATTGAAACCTAGGTAACAATGTATTGATCATTTGACCTCTAAGGTATAAGTTACATAAATTTTCGATAACTCAGTTGTAACGGCAGCTCTACAAATACTAGACTTATTATATACGTGGAAGTCATAATGTATCTCCTGACAGGAATTCGTGTGGAATGTGCAGTACATCTAAAAATATAACTATTGCTGAATAAGAGGAAGTGGAGTGGACATTTCGAAAAATTCTCAGATAGACTCTTTATAGTATTTCAAGATTTTGAACATCAATGATAAAAATTCGTTTCAAAAACATTATCATAATTGACCACTGAAAGCTGCTACGACTGCACAGTCTCGATCCCATCTAAGTAATTTTCATTTTTACTTATCTATTGACTTTGGCAAATTCCTTACGTGTCACCTGCACTTTTCCTTCCATGTTATATCTATGTATCTTTGGGTGGTCGTGCTGTATATTGAAATGCGGAACAAAATATTTTTCAAAGGCCGCTTGATATTTTGGTTTCCCTTTCGGTTCTTCTTTCTTTCACTTATAAACAGTATGTGGCTCACAAAAAATATTTCATTTAGGAGAAATAAGTGGTCCGACGACCTTCAATTCCCCTTTCTTTGTTTTCAAAGTTCAAATATATCCTTTTCTAACATATTAACGGAATTAGGCCTTGGAACTCATTCTTTCTGTTTCTTCATCGCTTCATCAAGTTGAAACGATTGACATGATAGTTTGTTTTTAAATCTGTTATTGAATAGGGTTCGAAAGTAAGTTTTATGAATTTAAGAAATTTCTTGCACAGTTATCTTCTATGAAAAGTAAATATGTTATATAATAATAAGTATATCACGCCATTTAAGAAAATGTAACAAAAATAAGAAAAGTTTTATTTTTTTGGAAGTAACATCATTCAAATGTCGGTCGTCCTAGTACAAGTTTTTCTACGTCCAATCATTGTTGTAGAAAAGCCTAATAGTTTCCCAACTTTTTGTGAAGCATAAAATTTGAAATAACTCTAATTTATTAAATGGTAGCGATTGTAAGTGCCTGGTTTGTTTCTGTAAGCCTTAGATTTCAAATAGCCCCATAAAAAGAGATTTACTGGCAGTATGTTGGGAAACATTGAAATTAATGCGAAATCTGCGCTGCGTAAGTGCGACCGAGCTAACATTTTCGTTAACGGTCTAAAAAAATGCGATGCTTAATCCACAACGTTTCCATTCTTACTGGAATAGCATTTTCCAGCAAGTAATTGTCCTGCAATCCCAAATAAGCTAGCCCTCCTTTCCCTCTTTCATACCCATCCCAAATGCGTCATACCTCTCTACATGGCCTTATATGATTCATCTGTTTAATTAAGAATTTAGGTATTTATTCAAGTACAAAGTTTTCCAGTCTCACTAATATCCCTCCGAAAAAACTGTAATAGAATCATGTGCAGTTTTATTTACTTCTCTCTGTCTTATTTATATGTTAAGATTTTCTTTTGAAACTGTATAGATGGAATGGTAGAAGAGTTTTTGGTAGAATGGTTATTGAATTTTTAAGATATAAAAGTGTCATATTTGATCAATTTTCGCAGACAAGGTTGGTCTTAAATATTTTGGATATCAATCACGCTTTTGCTGTTTAAGTTTATGAATTAATGCTGTATTGATTCGAGAACTGTTGAAAATACAACAATTTTTTATTCCAATATCATGGAGTATATTATATTTCTGACTATTACCTTAAACCTGAAGTTCGTTTTAGATTACCAGAGGCATAATAATTACCTATTACTTGTAAATCCAATGTATCTTGCTGTAGGTATCAGTATTATCAGGAATTTCCTTTCCATAGAAGGTGGGATGATTTTTTTTGCTATTGCTAGTAATAGCTCTTAACGAATATTTGAAGACTTTATAAATTTATGGGCACAGTGTTGATACCAGATTTATATAATAATAAATGAAACACTGGAGTAAAGAAAATTTGTGTAACCATTTAAGATATAAGATATAAAAGGAAGCCAATGTATTCAAGTGTGAAGGCGTTTAGATGCTTTTAGTGTTGATAAAGGGGCATTTTTTATTATACATCTTATTTAATAGTTTTATTTTATACACAATACAAGGAGATATAAATATTGTGATCAAATTTTGTGCTTAGCTCGAATTTATGACTAAAAAACTTTCTTACTTATAGAAATGAAATAACTGTTATTTTATTTTTTCTGCAGGTGAGTGCAACAATTAAAAATCCAGACTACAACACCACTTTGTGAGTACTCAAATTCATATAAGCTTACTTCTTAATATGGATTTCTGTCTCTTAATCGTCAAATAAATTGAAGTCACCATAGCCTCCTGGCAGAAAATCTACAATGGTGATAAAGCTTTTCCAATACATTATTTTAATCTCAACTATACCTATTAATACATTAATTATTGAAGCAAGAAAAATATTTTATAGCCAATATATTTTAATTCCCCAAAACCACTTGTGGTTAGTTGCTGCCAATTTAAATTTTAAAGTATTGATGTAATGCTTGGCGGCTGTAGCTTATAAAGAAGTGTATATAAATGTACTAAACACCTGCTCCGTAGGGGAAGAGGGAATAATGCCTTGTTCCTCTCGACCTTCGCCGAAAGGCCTACAGATGCAGGCATCTCTTCTAGGGCCCTCTCTTTCACCTTCTTATGCAGGAGTTGAGTTCTGTCCTCAATAAGCTCCTGTTCGTTCCTTTTGTCTATGAGGTCGGATCCCGCGGTTAACCAGCGATCAGTGGCAGAGGGCTCCCTAGGCATGGGGATGAACCTCAATGCACGTCACTGGGATCTGGCCGGGTCCACTTCTTAGGGTGATAGGTTATCCCCCCATTCCTCCCTTCCCTCTTATCATCGGCTGAATGCAAGGATATCCACGAAGAACGATGGTGTATCTTATCAAGGAAAATGCGTTTATAACGGTTGTAAGAACCATTGGTGTCTAGTTCCTACATACAGTAGAAACTGTACATACACACAGGTGATATTGCAAACCAAGTGTTAGGAATACTACATTATTTTGTCTGCAACACTCAGAACAAAAGTTCCTTTACTGTTTCTTGTACATCAACTTGAAGCATAATTAAGAAAAATGGTATATCCAGTTAGTATACAATTAAGTGGATTTATGCTTCCGAAGAACCTTTGTTATGAAAAGGTTGTTTCTATTCTTCTACATTAAATTTCTTTCTAAAAATAGATACTGCCGCAAAGAGCAAGATATAGTCTTTTTCCAATTTTTTATTTAAAGGTATAATTGGTAAATCATAATAGTGCTTGCCGTTAATATCCTTTAAGCTTACTTTAGTATTAATCTTTTTTTATTATTTCACATTTGAGGAATTCTAGCAACAACTTCCTTTCGGTTAATCTGAATGGGTTTTTTATAAGCTGGGTCTATCATAAATAATCTTCTTTAGTCTATAACTAAAATATGTAACGGAATTACAGCTATATTCAAATATAAGGGATCATACTAAATTGAAATAACATCAAACATACAGTGGATTAGTAAGAGTATTTCCTTGTTTATTCAAGAATGGCGGAGGACAAGCATTTTCTGTTTTATCTTAGATTCACTGGTATAATTAAAATTTATGCTTTAAGCCTTAATAAAAATCGAATTTAGTTCGTAAAAGTTTAATTTAAACAGCCTTAAGACAGGTAATAATGAATTAGAAGGAAACATTGTGCTATTTGAAGTCGTTTATTTTCGCCTCCATTTGTGCACAGATTTTTCCTCAAAAATACATTCTCAATGCTTTATAAATATTCTTTATATTAGCTTTCAATTGTATTTTAGCCTGAAACACATGTTAAATCTCCCCTGTTGGATAACAATTCCATATTTGCTAAAGTATATGGTTCATAGCAATCTCATTAAGTCCATTTGCTCTGAAATTCCATGCTATTGGGCGTTTTTACTTTTAAGTCCAACTAACCGGAATGAGAAATGTAATTTTTGCTAGTGTCTTTTGGTTAACGACCCTTCTCTATAAGTGAAGTAGATTTTTTATTATAAATTCCTTAACTAATGACAATACCTCTCCCTCTGCTAACTGATGATATCCCAATAATTTTAATGTTTCAGTAATTTATCAACCATTGTAGTTCAATACAGTCGTCATGAGAAGCTATCCAATATTATTCTCTCCCCTAAATGGAATCATTGGCCATCCTTAACTTGTATAACCTTTGTTAAAGCACTGCGATAACTGGAGAGATCAATGTATATCATGATACTTCTGTTTTGGATCTCGTAAGCCAGTCACAGAAAACTCTACGAGCTCTTCAAGCTCCATATTTTACAAAATATAAATAATATTATAAATACTTCAAATATTACTTATGATTTTTACTTTTTTGACCGTGTGTTTCCTGGTTGATTGCGAATGGAAATTTAATGCTTCAGAGTTCCGCTAGTACATAAGAAACTCGCGATAATAATATGCTAATGCTTTTATCAGAAAAGTTTCGTTAAAATAAATAAATAATGTAGGAATATATATTGTGTGATTCCACTAAAATTGGTGATAGTTAATTAAATGGCTAGTAATTAAGGTAATGTGAAAGAAAACGATAAACACCATCGAACTACCAGAAATATTTTACATTGGTTTTTGTATCTTCATCCCTTTTTTAAACCATTCGTTACCACCTTAAAATGTCATAAAATGGTTGTTAAGTTAGACAGAAATGTCTTAATTTTTACGGCCGGAATTTCAGTACACCCCAATACAGACTGAGTATTAGGGTGGTTCGAAAAAAAACTTTTTTTAATTTCAGATCGCTATACTGCGCATAAGTTGCGATTGGTATAGACGCGAAAAAAGTACTAATTATTATATTTTATTAAATCGTCTTCCAGTTGCGCAATGCCATCAAAGTCGGCAACAAATTGTGAAAAACCTTAATTTTTTTAAACACGCTAGATTCTTTTAATTGCGTTCCTATTCCATGAATAAACTACTAAAAGTATGTGAAATCAATATATATGCACTTGTTATACATTTGTTTCATATCTTCCGGTCGCACAACATAGTACAAAATGAGTAAAATTAGTAGTTTTTGAAAAATTTCAAAGTTTGACTATTTGGTACATTTTAATCATACGACATTTGGAGATGCTATAGTTTAATTCTATTGCAATAATATATTTAAAATTCAACCATATAAGATAAACTTTGATATTTTAGTGGTATTCTGTCGCGCAGCTTCCTCAAAAACAGCAGAGTAGCCTACCTGAACAAAGAGGTTTACTCTCAGATAATTTAGAAATTTTCTAATAGTAAATATTTGTTATTTTTTCAATATTTAATTGTTGGTGCAGATCTTCGCTCATTTTGTTTACAAAACGACCTAGAACTCACCACGGGGACGTGGCTGCACTTCGAGTTCCACCCACACCCTACCCAACCAACCATCCAATGTAGGATGTGTTATTTACAATATGTACGAATTTGTTTCGCTTTCTCTCTCTTTATGTTTCATTTCTAGTCTTTATCTATCGATAAACACCGAAACTCGGATTTGTGTGAAAAAGTTGGCGTCGCTGAGCGTGACAGTAATGTGGTTCTAATATAGCCGTCTCTGGAACTGTGTCCACACACTTTACTTGAAGCTTCGGTCACTAGCTTAACGAATCTTTCAACTGCCTGTATACAGCATGGAAAAGCATTTATACACCTATAGGCTTGAAGTCATTGCTCACATATTCTTTTATCTCTTCATCACTCAATGTTCTTAACAGTGGAGGAGGAGTCAGTGTACTGGTGTTCCATTTGATAATTTCGGTATAGTCTTTAGCTTCAAAGTTTAGGTTTGGTGGTTTTAAGATTCTGATAGAGTCCGTTTCAGATATTGCTTTCTTTGCCTTCATATTAAGCCTAAAGCCCAGCTAACGGATATGGTTTCTTTCGACAGTTACCATAATCAAAAGTAAATTTTCAGGATGGGCATAGTAAGCAATCCGTTGTAAAACGGGATCAACAACTTGAAGCAGCACTTCTGGTAAGTACCTTGTAGATTCAACAGTTTGCATTAAAAATAAACCACAAATTCACAGATGGGCCCAGGCATGTTTACAAAACTATTGAATCTACAAGGTACTTACCAGAAGAGCTGCTCCAAGTTTTAAAAGCGAAATAAATTTGTACATATTGTAGATAAAACACCCTACATTGGATGGTTGGTTGGGTAGGGTGTGGGTGGAACTCGAAGTGCAGCCACCTCACCGTGGTGAGTTCTGGGTCGTTTTGTAAACAAAATGAGTGAAGATATGCACCAACAATTGAATATTGAAACAAAAAATTAACAAATATTTACTATTAGAAAATTTCTAAATTATCTGAGAGTAAACCGCCTCGCCTCTCTGTCCAGGTAGGCTACTCTGCTGTTTTTGACGAAGCTGTGCGACCGAATTCCCCTTGAATATCAAAGTTTATCTTATATGCTTGAATTTTAAATATATTATTGCAATAGAATTAAACTATAGCATCTCTAAAAGTCGCATGATTAAAATATACTAAACAGTCAAACTGAAATGTTGCTAAAACTACCAGTTTTACACATTTTGTACTTTGTAGCGCGACCGGAAGATATGAAACAAATGTATAATAAGTGCATATATATATTGATTTTACATACATTTAGTAGTTAATTCATGGTATCGGAACACAATTAAAAGAATCTAGCGTGTTTAAAAAATTATGAAAAATTAAGGTTTTTCACAATTTTTGCGGACTTCGATGGCATGGCGCAACTGGAAGACAAATTAATAAAACAATAATAATTAGTGCTTTTTTCGCGTCTTTACCAATCGCAACTTTTGCGCACTATAGCGACCTGAAAAAATAGTTTATTTTGAACCACCCTACTGAGTATGCTTGAGCATAGTTTATTGAACATCACAGTAAGCATCGCAACTACATAACTGCATAGGATCAAAGAAAGTTATTGCATGCGCAGTATTTACAATAATTTTATATTTGATTCCACTACTTTGTTAATAAAATTATACAATTATCGATTTAAAAAATTGTCACAATTACAATACTTTGTTTTATAACTCAATAATTTATGTATTCATTCGGATATTTTTGTTTTAGAGTAAACTTAAAAACTTTCTTAACCCTATCGTATCCCTGTTGCTCCAGCAATTTTAGAGACGACTTTTTTGAACCGCCGAAAATTTTCAGGTCCACTTTCAGTACTTTAAGTACCTTAATCGTTGAAATTCCATTCGGTTATACTTCATCGTGATGTAACTACTATAATATGAAATCGAGTCCAAGCTAGAGACATATTTTTCACGCTCAAAACTTGGTAACCACAATCGATGAAACGTTTATTAATCACTGAATCCCTCCACATCCGCAGGCAAACCGCAAAGTCACGTGGCAGAGTCACCACAAATTTTATCCTCATCAGCAATTCAGAGTGAAGATTGACATTACATGATGGTTTCCATATATAAGTTAGCTAAACTGTACCACAGTGTCACATATACAAAGAGATCACCATTAATACACAAATATCATCACGTACTCAATAGATTTCTCGGGCTTGCCGACGGTCCTTTGCAAACTTTTATTTTTTGTTCGATTAGCAAAGGTTCTTTTGCTTCGGAAACCCTTCCTATCCGTGGTTGAACAGGCAAATTACTCACGAATCCAAAAGAACAAGGAGAAGAATATTTCGATATGAGTGGACGCAACCACGACGAAAACGAAACTAACTACATCTAAACGAAACCGTAAGAGTGTGTTAGTCACAGACTTTTTTTCTCACACCCTTGCCCTATTTTCCCTTCCTTGGATATCGGAAATAATTCAGGTATACCTGAAATACAAATGATTTCCGGTGCGCCATGTGCGAGCTCGGCACGCCGTGAGAGCGCCCCTAAACTTGCCTCAAAACTTGGTTTAGCTTTCGAATCCGGCAAAATCCTTTCTTATTTTTTGATACCTAAACTTGAAAAAATTAAAAAAATAAATTTTCAATTTTTCTCAAAATGTTACATGAGAACACCCCCTTAAGGAGTCAATGATGAAGTTTAATAAGATTAACCATAACTATCAATTTTTCTAGAGATAAAACGTCATTGCCTATTGAAAATATAAACATTCCATCGTACTAGATTCATTTGAAGTTTGAATTTATTTCAATTTTAACATTGTTTTACTTTAGGACACTTTATATACTCTCCATTAAGTTTATAAAAATGTTGATATTATTTACACTTCTCGGTGAATAAATTTTCAACTTTCATATTCCCCACCCATTCAGTGACGCGTGCTAATATCTCGGGAATAGGAAACGCGTTACAGAAATCTTCTGAGCAATCACATTCCTTACGAAAACAATGAATATATTAATTGAGTATATCATCCAAATTTTATAGAAAATAGAAAGGTTTATTAATAGACTTTCCGGAATCCAATTGAAAAGCTATTTGAGGTTCGAACTAGGTAGAGTGTGGAATTTTCTTTCGGCTTTCGGATACTACGCTATTTAGAAAATTTACCACTTCTTTAGTGGAAGTTAAAATATCTCAGCTTGATTCGTGCTGCTTGTCATTGAATTTACGTTTCCAACCTTATATGCAATCTTGCAGATATTTGCTTAGAATTATTGTATTGCTTAAAGAGACTAATCAGAGTATCAATATCAAGTATAAAAAGTACACCAGGTATCGACTAAAATCAGTAACTTAGCAATCGATTCAATGAATTGTACTGAATTTGCAATTTGCACCTACCGATAAATTCTATATAGATGTTAAAGCAATTGAATTAATTAATTTAACATAGAAATTCGTTTGACGTTTCCTTCCATGAATATTTAAAACCTTACATCTCTTAGAGGGAGCGATTTCTTTAATTGTAAACTAAAAAGTAAATATTTACTTAAAAATGGTAGTGATGAGAATTTGCTGACATACTCGTAATATATATATGTATCACTGGAGGATTGTAGACTAATTCAAAGAATTAACTTAATAAGTTCAGAAAAATTACGTTCTCAGCAATTAAACAGTTTAGGCAACCGTTTCCTAACAGCGGAATATTTTTCATTGACCTATTAAGTAAACACTGATAGACATGCATCTTTAATTTATATTTCCGTATTCTTGTTTATGGCTTTAATGATAGAAAGTCAACAACTAAAATTCAATCTGCTTAACCTTGGTTGATTGTAATAATTGAGATAAGATCAGGAGGCGGGATAAAAATCTCTAGAATTTAGAAGACCATTACAAAGAATAAAGTTACTAAATGAGCTAAAAGAAAGTATATTCTCAAAAGATCTAACTGATATAATGCGACTTCCCTGTTATATAGACAGTTCTGATACTGCGAGGAAAATCAAGGAAAGAGATGCTAGAACAAATATTTTCGAGAGTTAATTTTTTCATCAGGAAAATAGAGCCAATGTGCTTGCACCCCCTGCAGGGATCTTTTAAAGGCATCAAGATGTTTCAAAAATATATTATTAGGATGAATATCTAGAAACTACATTTATGCTTATTTTCAAGGAATTTCTGACTCGTGATAAAGTATGTTTCATTCTATTCTGTTAGTATCATCATAGTAGTGGCATCATTGTCTCAAGAATTTTGGTTGAAAGGTGTCCCACCGGTTTTATCCTCCATCAATACGAAGATGGATGATTTTGCATGAACTTTCATACGTATTGAAATCTATTTAGCGGCTTTTAACGTTTCCTTAATTCCGCCTATCCAACACACGTGCTCTCTTCTGGTAATTCCCCATATCACTCGGAGTCTCTCCCCGTCTCATGCCAATCTCCTTTCACTCTTTGCCATTGTGCGATGTCTGCTTTCACCGCCGGAAGTTTGCCGCCTCTACCGCCGCCCTTTAACCTGCTTTAATTAATCTTCGATCTGCTCACCAATAGCCGGTAGCTTCGTTGACAGCTACTTTGCCTGCGTCTCGTCTGCGATTTACCACCGAATTTCCATTTTATTTTCTCGTTTTTCATCTCTCTTCTGAATTTTTCACCACATTTCATATACCTACGTGGTTATTTTACACTTCTCAGAGGATAATGATTTTCATATTAAATGAGGTTAGTTATAATTTGAATCAGTTCCTCCCCAAGCATAAGAATGCCTTGAACAGTTTACGTATTCAATTAATCATTAAAGATTTTTAATGCTTTTTACGAGCGCAACTTGAATGAAAAAAAAATTGCAAAATACATCATGTTTTGCAATTATATTATTAAGTTGCAGAGTGAAATATAAAGTGCTACTTTCGAAGAGTTAAATCCTCACGTATTGCGCTGAAAATTAAGAGGTTATCGACGGAAAAACAATGCTATGACAAACCAGTTGCTAATCAATATTTTGAGTAATACCATCGCCTTAGCGCTTCATTTGTTTTCTTTACTCGATGTATGACTTCACTGGTACATTAATTGATTATTGTCTATTATAAAAAGGAGTTTATATTAGCCAGTTTAGAAAAATATATTTATTCATTTGATTATGGTGTTGATTTCGGATTATCTAGCTCTAAATAAGAAAATCGCTACAAACAGCTTCAAACATTCCGTTAAAACCAATGAAAACCTCTTTTTAAGATTTTTTTCATAAGATGCAGGCACAAATAAGAAAGTGCGCGTGTGTTTAATTGAGGAAGTACCAAAAAATTAACTGACAGGCAATAAAAACTTTAATCTGGGTGCTGTGAATTACGAAAGAGCGCAATGAAAGGGTGATGGATATTCATTTTTATCTAAACATAGTGATAATAACGGTTATGTCGCGACATAATTCCTCGTAGGTCCCGTAAATGGGACACATTATGATTTTCTGATGATATTCGAGCTTATCAATAATTTAACATGTTGTTCAGTACCTATTGATCACCATTGTTAAAAAACTTTGGAATCGCGCAGTTTTCTCGTTCAAAATTAATATTTCCATTGCACGAGGTAGGTAAATATACAAATAAAATCATTCTTACATAACATAAAACCGTACACTAAAGTTAAAATTTGTATCGATGCATGATACCGGACGAAATTCAGGTACTGACACAGCTATCAATTCTTTAAATTTAAGAGAGTATATAACTCTTCCTTATTGCTACGCTGACCAATAATTCTATGTAGGCCTACTGCGTTAATTACCGCTCTGCATTGCTAGTATGTACACCATTGCTTGTTTGTATGAACTAGCAATGCAGCGCGGTAATTAACGCAGTAGGCAGCAACAAGTAAAGTTCTTAATTTATTCGATTTTGTAAGTTGTTATCCCTGCAAAAATATGCCGTAAGAAATTTAAATTCTCGGTACTTTAAAATAATACACCTCAAAAACATTTTCTCTTGATTTATATCCAAGATATACAAACTTTTATAGAAAAATTCAATTTATCGGCACTGTCTTCAATGAACCAGTAGAGAGAAAGGTATCTGGAGTGGTACAAACTTCCCGCTAAATCAATTTTCAGTAACATCACCTTTTATAACCTGTGGAACGTATTTGAAGTAGATTTTACGGAGTTAAGCCAAACCTTATTTACCCTCGAGAGGTTTCCGATAATTCCCGCATTTCCCTCGAGTTTACACAAATGGCGTAAATTAAAACATTTCCTTGAACCATTTACCATTAATGACCGTTATTGAGACCCTCGTGTACTCCTGTATACAAGCGGGAAACGAGCTCATGAATATTCACGCCGAATTACACCACTTCTCCGACTTTCTGACGCTTCGTATTGCGTCGCAGATAGAGAGATCCGTGAAAAATTCGATTCCCAAGTTGGGCCGGGTGAGTTCGAACAGTTCGGAGTTACACCAAACTTCCATTATGATTTTCGCCCAACTCGCGATCCCCTCTGCCTTACGCGCTTTGCAACGCAGTTCCCGCCCTCAATCAAATTAAACTACTTCATTCCGACTCATCTCTCTCCCAGCCGAGTTATTCTCTTTCTGCCCTCACTTCCAGACTTCAACATCCGCCGCCGAATCCCCATTCGCGCTTAATTACTCCTCTTTTATCGAATTACGCCCTGCTACGTGGTTAACAATTCTAAGCATAAAAGACGACAGAGGATGAGAGGGACAGGAGGGAAAAATCTTCAGGGCGTGGATATGCAACGCTTTAAGATCATAACTGCGTGAGAGCGAGTTTTTGGTGTGGTCCAACCGCAGGATGAACCTATTAAAACAATCCCCGGATGCCTTTAGAGAGAGCACTTGTGAAAGTGTATACAGTGGGCCACCTCATTTGATATCCAATAATTTCTCACTAAATATACATCTACATTAATACCCTGCGAGCAGCCTCTCGGCGTGTGGCAGATGGTGTAAACACCAGTTGGTCTAAACTACTCCTTTACTCGGTTATTAATAATAATATTAATTGTCGCGTATCGTTCGCGGAAGGAATGAGTTTTTAAAACTACTCGTCTTAGGATCTATTTCTCTAACCTACGTTCATTATCGGATCGAGCGAGGTAACAGTGGGCTAAGATACCTAAATACATATAACGAGATCAGGGTCAAATGAAAATATTTTTAGAGATAATTTGTAGAGAATGAAAATTGATTGAAAAAAAATACTTCTTAGCGAATATTTTTTCACAATAAGTTGCATAAAGAATTTTTCCTTACATGGAAATGTTACGTTTTCCGATTGATAAATAATTAGCTTCAACTTTAAATTAAATATATTAATACATTTTTTATACATCTGTAGCAATAGTGTGAAATATATTGCGAGACGCGATGCGATTCGGCATGAGATTTGAAATAAAATGGGTGTTTCAACTTTGTACTTCCGCAAGAAACAGTTTTTCAACGAGATCACTAACTGTCCGAAATATATTGGATAATACTCTCTTAGAATACTTCATCATAATCATCGTACTTCTGTCCGCAGACCGGTCTCAACAGAACTTGCTCCTCCAGGTTTCTCTATCCTGTGCCTCCCGTTTTAGAACTTTATATTCTTTTCCTTTTTTTAAATCGGTCGCATTCCGAATTTTCTTCTTCCTCTTCCTCGTTTCCCATCGATTTTTCTTTCAAAAATCTTCTTCTCTAGGCATTCTGCTCTTAGTATATGGCCTATCCATCTTGCTTTCCTTTTTCTTATGTTTTTGTATTGTCTATATGTTTCAAAATTACTTGTTCTTCTCCAACCCTCCTCAGTACCTCTTCATTTTTGATCTTGTCTGTCCAACTTATTCTCTCCATCCTTCGCCATAGCCACATTTCAAAGCTCTCCAAGTATTTTTCATCTTTCTTTCTCAACGTCCATGTTTCGGATCCATATAACACTATACTTATGTGGTTCATAGCAATCTCATTAAGTCCATTTGCTCTGAAATTCCATGCTATTGGGCGTTTTTACTTTTAAGTCCAACTAACCGGAATGAGAAATGTAATTTTTGCTAGTGTCTTTTGGTTAACGACCCTTCTCTATAAGTGAAGTAGATTTTTTATTATAAATTCCTTAACTAATGACAATACCTCTCCCTCTGCTAACTGATGATATCCCAATAATTTTAATGTTTCAGTAATTTATCAACCATTGTAGTTCAATACAGTCGTCATGAGAAGCTATCCAATATTATTCTCTCCCCTAAATGGAATCATTGGCCATCCTTAACTTGTATAACCTTTGTTAAAGCACTGCGATAACTGGAGAGATCAATGTATATCATGATACTTCTGTTTTGGATCTCGTAAGCCAGTCACAGAAAACTCTACGAGCTCTTCAAGCTCCATATTTTACAAAATATAAATAATATTATAAATACTTCAAATATTACTTATGATTTTTACTTTTTTGACCGTGTGTTTCCTGGTTGATTGCGAATGGAAATTTAATGCTTCAGAGTTCCGCTAGTACATAAGAAACTCGCGATAATAATATGCTAATGCTTTTATCAGAAAAGTTTCGTTAAAATAAATAAATAATGTAGGAATATATATTGTGTGATTCCACTAAAATTGGTGATAGTTAATTAAATGGCTAGTAATTAAGGTAATGTGAAAGAAAACGATAAACACCATCGAACTACCAGAAATATTTTACATTGGTTTTTGTATCTTCATCCCTTTTTTAAACCATTCGTTACCACCTTAAAATGTCATAAAATGGTTGTTAAGTTAGACAGAAATGTCTTAATTTTTACGGCCGGAATTTCAGTACACCCCAATACAGACTGAGTATTAGGGTGGTTCGAAAAAAAACTTTTTTTAATTTCAGATCGCTATACTGCGCATAAGTTGCGATTGGTATAGACGCGAAAAAAGTACTAATTATTATATTTTATTAAATCGTCTTCCAGTTGCGCAATGCCATCAAAGTCGGCAACAAATTGTGAAAAACCTTAATTTTTTTAAACACGCTAGATTCTTTTAATTGCGTTCCTATTCCATGAATAAACTACTAAAAGTATGTGAAATCAATATATATGCACTTGTTATACATTTGTTTCATATCTTCCGGTCGCACAACATAGTACAAAATGAGTAAAATTAGTAGTTTTTGAAAAATTTCAAAGTTTGACTATTTGGTACATTTTAATCATACGACATTTGGAGATGCTATAGTTTAATTCTATTGCAATAATATATTTAAAATTCAACCATATAAGATAAACTTTGATATTTTAGTGGTATTCTGTCGCGCAGCTTCCTCAAAAACAGCAGAGTAGCCTACCTGAACAAAGAGGTTTACTCTCAGATAATTTAGAAATTTTCTAATAGTAAATATTTGTTATTTTTTCAATATTTAATTGTTGGTGCAGATCTTCGCTCATTTTGTTTACAAAACGACCTAGAACTCACCACGGGGACGTGGCTGCACTTCGAGTTCCACCCACACCCTACCCAACCAACCATCCAATGTAGGATGTGTTATTTACAATATGTACGAATTTGTTTCGCTTTCTCTCTCTTTATGTTTCATTTCTAGTCTTTATCTATCGATAAACACCGAAACTCGGATTTGTGTGAAAAAGTTGGCGTCGCTGAGCGTGACAGTAATGTGGTTCTAATATAGCCGTCTCTGGAACTGTGTCCACACACTTTACTTGAAGCTTCGGTCACTAGCTTAACGAATCTTTCAACTGCCTGTATACAGCATGGAAAAGCATTTATACACCTATAGGCTTGAAGTCATTGCTCACATATTCTTTTATCTCTTCATCACTCAATGTTCTTAACAGTGGAGGAGGAGTCAGTGTACTGGTGTTCCATTTGATAATTTCGGTATAGTCTTTAGCTTCAAAGTTTAGGTTTGGTGGTTTTAAGATTCTGATAGAGTCCGTTTCAGATATTGCTTTCTTTGCCTTCATATTAAGCCTAAAGCCCAGCTAACGGATATGGTTTCTTTCGACAGTTACCATAATCAAAAGTAAATTTTCAGGATGGGCATAGTAAGCAATCCGTTGTAAAACGGGATCAACAACTTGAAGCAGCACTTCTGGTAAGTACCTTGTAGATTCAACAGTTTGCATTAAAAATAAACCACAAATTCACAGATGGGCCCAGGCATGTTTACAAAACTATTGAATCTACAAGGTACTTACCAGAAGAGCTGCTCCAAGTTTTAAAAGCGAAATAAATTTGTACATATTGTAGATAAAACACCCTACATTGGATGGTTGGTTGGGTAGGGTGTGGGTGGAACTCGAAGTGCAGCCACCTCACCGTGGTGAGTTCTGGGTCGTTTTGTAAACAAAATGAGTGAAGATATGCACCAACAATTGAATATTGAAACAAAAAATTAACAAATATTTACTATTAGAAAATTTCTAAATTATCTGAGAGTAAACCGCCTCGCCTCTCTGTCCAGGTAGGCTACTCTGCTGTTTTTGACGAAGCTGTGCGACCGAATTCCCCTTGAATATCAAAGTTTATCTTATATGCTTGAATTTTAAATATATTATTGCAATAGAATTAAACTATAGCATCTCTAAAAGTCGCATGATTAAAATATACTAAACAGTCAAACTGAAATGTTGCTAAAACTACCAGTTTTACACATTTTGTACTTTGTAGCGCGACCGGAAGATATGAAACAAATGTATAATAAGTGCATATATATATTGATTTTACATACATTTAGTAGTTAATTCATGGTATCGGAACACAATTAAAAGAATCTAGCGTGTTTAAAAAATTATGAAAAATTAAGGTTTTTCACAATTTTTGCGGACTTCGATGGCATGGCGCAACTGGAAGACAAATTAATAAAACAATAATAATTAGTGCTTTTTTCGCGTCTTTACCAATCGCAACTTTTGCGCACTATAGCGACCTGAAAAAATAGTTTATTTTGAACCACCCTACTGAGTATGCTTGAGCATAGTTTATTGAACATCACAGTAAGCATCGCAACTACATAACTGCATAGGATCAAAGAAAGTTATTGCATGCGCAGTATTTACAATAATTTTATATTTGATTCCACTACTTTGTTAATAAAATTATACAATTATCGATTTAAAAAATTGTCACAATTACAATACTTTGTTTTATAACTCAATAATTTATGTATTCATTCGGATATTTTTGTTTTAGAGTAAACTTAAAAACTTTCTTAACCCTATCGTATCCCTGTTGCTCCAGCAATTTTAGAGACGACTTTTTTGAACCGCCGAAAATTTTCAGGTCCACTTTCAGTACTTTAAGTACCTTAATCGTTGAAATTCCATTCGGTTATACTTCATCGTGATGTAACTACTATAATATGAAATCGAGTCCAAGCTAGAGACATATTTTTCACGCTCAAAACTTGGTAACCACAATCGATGAAACGTTTATTAATCACTGAATCCCTCCACATCCGCAGGCAAACCGCAAAGTCACGTGGCAGAGTCACCACAAATTTTATCCTCATCAGCAATTCAGAGTGAAGATTGACATTACATGATGGTTTCCATATATAAGTTAGCTAAACTGTACCACAGTGTCACATATACAAAGAGATCACCATTAATACACAAATATCATCACGTACTCAATAGATTTCTCGGGCTTGCCGACGGTCCTTTGCAAACTTTTATTTTTTGTTCGATTAGCAAAGGTTCTTTTGCTTCGGAAACCCTTCCTATCCGTGGTTGAACAGGCAAATTACTCACGAATCCAAAAGAACAAGGAGAAGAATATTTCGATATGAGTGGACGCAACCACGACGAAAACGAAACTAACTACATCTAAACGAAACCGTAAGAGTGTGTTAGTCACAGACTTTTTTTCTCACACCCTTGCCCTATTTTCCCTTCCTTGGATATCGGAAATAATTCAGGTATACCTGAAATACAAATGATTTCCGGTGCGCCATGTGCGAGCTCGGCACGCCGTGAGAGCGCCCCTAAACTTGCCTCAAAACTTGGTTTAGCTTTCGAATCCGGCAAAATCCTTTCTTATTTTTTGATACCTAAACTTGAAAAAATTAAAAAAATAAATTTTCAATTTTTCTCAAAATGTTACATGAGAACACCCCCTTAAGGAGTCAATGATGAAGTTTAATAAGATTAACCATAACTATCAATTTTTCTAGAGATAAAACGTCATTGCCTATTGAAAATATAAACATTCCATCGTACTAGATTCATTTGAAGTTTGAATTTATTTCAATTTTAACATTGTTTTACTTTAGGACACTTTATATACTCTCCATTAAGTTTATAAAAATGTTGATATTATTTACACTTCTCGGTGAATAAATTTTCAACTTTCATATTCCCCACCCATTCAGTGACGCGTGCTAATATCTCGGGAATAGGAAACGCGTTACAGAAATCTTCTGAGCAATCACATTCCTTACGAAAACAATGAATATATTAATTGAGTATATCATCCAAATTTTATAGAAAATAGAAAGGTTTATTAATAGACTTTCCGGAATCCAATTGAAAAGCTATTTGAGGTTCGAACTAGGTAGAGTGTGGAATTTTCTTTCGGCTTTCGGATACTACGCTATTTAGAAAATTTACCACTTCTTTAGTGGAAGTTAAAATATCTCAGCTTGATTCGTGCTGCTTGTCATTGAATTTACGTTTCCAACCTTATATGCAATCTTGCAGATATTTGCTTAGAATTATTGTATTGCTTAAAGAGACTAATCAGAGTATCAATATCAAGTATAAAAAGTACACCAGGTATCGACTAAAATCAGTAACTTAGCAATCGATTCAATGAATTGTACTGAATTTGCAATTTGCACCTACCGATAAATTCTATATAGATGTTAAAGCAATTGAATTAATTAATTTAACATAGAAATTCGTTTGACGTTTCCTTCCATGAATATTTAAAACCTTACATCTCTTAGAGGGAGCGATTTCTTTAATTGTAAACTAAAAAGTAAATATTTACTTAAAAATGGTAGTGATGAGAATTTGCTGACATACTCGTAATATATATATGTATCACTGGAGGATTGTAGACTAATTCAAAGAATTAACTTAATAAGTTCAGAAAAATTACGTTCTCAGCAATTAAACAGTTTAGGCAACCGTTTCCTAACAGCGGAATATTTTTCATTGACCTATTAAGTAAACACTGATAGACATGCATCTTTAATTTATATTTCCGTATTCTTGTTTATGGCTTTAATGATAGAAAGTCAACAACTAAAATTCAATCTGCTTAACCTTGGTTGATTGTAATAATTGAGATAAGATCAGGAGGCGGGATAAAAATCTCTAGAATTTAGAAGACCATTACAAAGAATAAAGTTACTAAATGAGCTAAAAGAAAGTATATTCTCAAAAGATCTAACTGATATAATGCGACTTCCCTGTTATATAGACAGTTCTGATACTGCGAGGAAAATCAAGGAAAGAGATGCTAGAACAAATATTTTCGAGAGTTAATTTTTTCATCAGGAAAATAGAGCCAATGTGCTTGCACCCCCTGCAGGGATCTTTTAAAGGCATCAAGATGTTTCAAAAATATATTATTAGGATGAATATCTAGAAACTACATTTATGCTTATTTTCAAGGAATTTCTGACTCGTGATAAAGTATGTTTCATTCTATTCTGTTAGTATCATCATAGTAGTGGCATCATTGTCTCAAGAATTTTGGTTGAAAGGTGTCCCACCGGTTTTATCCTCCATCAATACGAAGATGGATGATTTTGCATGAACTTTCATACGTATTGAAATCTATTTAGCGGCTTTTAACGTTTCCTTAATTCCGCCTATCCAACACACGTGCTCTCTTCTGGTAATTCCCCATATCACTCGGAGTCTCTCCCCGTCTCATGCCAATCTCCTTTCACTCTTTGCCATTGTGCGATGTCTGCTTTCACCGCCGGAAGTTTGCCGCCTCTACCGCCGCCCTTTAACCTGCTTTAATTAATCTTCGATCTGCTCACCAATAGCCGGTAGCTTCGTTGACAGCTACTTTGCCTGCGTCTCGTCTGCGATTTACCACCGAATTTCCATTTTATTTTCTCGTTTTTCATCTCTCTTCTGAATTTTTCACCACATTTCATATACCTACGTGGTTATTTTACACTTCTCAGAGGATAATGATTTTCATATTAAATGAGGTTAGTTATAATTTGAATCAGTTCCTCCCCAAGCATAAGAATGCCTTGAACAGTTTACGTATTCAATTAATCATTAAAGATTTTTAATGCTTTTTACGAGCGCAACTTGAATGAAAAAAAAATTGCAAAATACATCATGTTTTGCAATTATATTATTAAGTTGCAGAGTGAAATATAAAGTGCTACTTTCGAAGAGTTAAATCCTCACGTATTGCGCTGAAAATTAAGAGGTTATCGACGGAAAAACAATGCTATGACAAACCAGTTGCTAATCAATATTTTGAGTAATACCATCGCCTTAGCGCTTCATTTGTTTTCTTTACTCGATGTATGACTTCACTGGTACATTAATTGATTATTGTCTATTATAAAAAGGAGTTTATATTAGCCAGTTTAGAAAAATATATTTATTCATTTGATTATGGTGTTGATTTCGGATTATCTAGCTCTAAATAAGAAAATCGCTACAAACAGCTTCAAACATTCCGTTAAAACCAATGAAAACCTCTTTTTAAGATTTTTTTCATAAGATGCAGGCACAAATAAGAAAGTGCGCGTGTGTTTAATTGAGGAAGTACCAAAAAATTAACTGACAGGCAATAAAAACTTTAATCTGGGTGCTGTGAATTACGAAAGAGCGCAATGAAAGGGTGATGGATATTCATTTTTATCTAAACATAGTGATAATAACGGTTATGTCGCGACATAATTCCTCGTAGGTCCCGTAAATGGGACACATTATGATTTTCTGATGATATTCGAGCTTATCAATAATTTAACATGTTGTTCAGTACCTATTGATCACCATTGTTAAAAAACTTTGGAATCGCGCAGTTTTCTCGTTCAAAATTAATATTTCCATTGCACGAGGTAGGTAAATATACAAATAAAATCATTCTTACATAACATAAAACCGTACACTAAAGTTAAAATTTGTATCGATGCATGATACCGGACGAAATTCAGGTACTGACACAGCTATCAATTCTTTAAATTTAAGAGAGTATATAACTCTTCCTTATTGCTACGCTGACCAATAATTCTATGTAGGCCTACTGCGTTAATTACCGCTCTGCATTGCTAGTATGTACACCATTGCTTGTTTGTATGAACTAGCAATGCAGCGCGGTAATTAACGCAGTAGGCAGCAACAAGTAAAGTTCTTAATTTATTCGATTTTGTAAGTTGTTATCCCTGCAAAAATATGCCGTAAGAAATTTAAATTCTCGGTACTTTAAAATAATACACCTCAAAAACATTTTCTCTTGATTTATATCCAAGATATACAAACTTTTATAGAAAAATTCAATTTATCGGCACTGTCTTCAATGAACCAGTAGAGAGAAAGGTATCTGGAGTGGTACAAACTTCCCGCTAAATCAATTTTCAGTAACATCACCTTTTATAACCTGTGGAACGTATTTGAAGTAGATTTTACGGAGTTAAGCCAAACCTTATTTACCCTCGAGAGGTTTCCGATAATTCCCGCATTTCCCTCGAGTTTACACAAATGGCGTAAATTAAAACATTTCCTTGAACCATTTACCATTAATGACCGTTATTGAGACCCTCGTGTACTCCTGTATACAAGCGGGAAACGAGCTCATGAATATTCACGCCGAATTACACCACTTCTCCGACTTTCTGACGCTTCGTATTGCGTCGCAGATAGAGAGATCCGTGAAAAATTCGATTCCCAAGTTGGGCCGGGTGAGTTCGAACAGTTCGGAGTTACACCAAACTTCCATTATGATTTTCGCCCAACTCGCGATCCCCTCTGCCTTACGCGCTTTGCAACGCAGTTCCCGCCCTCAATCAAATTAAACTACTTCATTCCGACTCATCTCTCTCCCAGCCGAGTTATTCTCTTTCTGCCCTCACTTCCAGACTTCAACATCCGCCGCCGAATCCCCATTCGCGCTTAATTACTCCTCTTTTATCGAATTACGCCCTGCTACGTGGTTAACAATTCTAAGCATAAAAGACGACAGAGGATGAGAGGGACAGGAGGGAAAAATCTTCAGGGCGTGGATATGCAACGCTTTAAGATCATAACTGCGTGAGAGCGAGTTTTTGGTGTGGTCCAACCGCAGGATGAACCTATTAAAACAATCCCCGGATGCCTTTAGAGAGAGCACTTGTGAAAGTGTATACAGTGGGCCACCTCATTTGATATCCAATAATTTCTCACTAAATATACATCTACATTAATACCCTGCGAGCAGCCTCTCGGCGTGTGGCAGATGGTGTAAACACCAGTTGGTCTAAACTACTCCTTTACTCGGTTATTAATAATAATATTAATTGTCGCGTATCGTTCGCGGAAGGAATGAGTTTTTAAAACTACTCGTCTTAGGATCTATTTCTCTAACCTACGTTCATTATCGGATCGAGCGAGGTAACAGTGGGCTAAGATACCTAAATACATATAACGAGATCAGGGTCAAATGAAAATATTTTTAGAGATAATTTGTAGAGAATGAAAATTGATTGAAAAAAAATACTTCTTAGCGAATATTTTTTCACAATAAGTTGCATAAAGAATTTTTCCTTACATGGAAATGTTACGTTTTCCGATTGATAAATAATTAGCTTCAACTTTAAATTAAATATATTAATACATTTTTTATACATCTGTAGCAATAGTGTGAAATATATTGCGAGACGCGATGCGATTCGGCATGAGATTTGAAATAAAATGGGTGTTTCAACTTTGTACTTCCGCAAGAAACAGTTTTTCAACGAGATCACTAACTGTCCGAAATATATTGGATAATACTCTCTTAGAATACTTCATCATAATCATCGTACTTCTGTCCGCAGACCGGTCTCAACAGAACTTGCTCCTCCAGGTTTCTCTATCCTGTGCCTCCCGTTTTAGAACTTTATATTCTTTTCCTTTTTTTAAATCGGTCGCATTCCGAATTTTCTTCTTCCTCTTCCTCGTTTCCCATCGATTTTTCTTTCAAAAATCTTCTTCTCTAGGCATTCTGCTCTTAGTATATGGCCTATCCATCTTGCTTTCCTTTTTCTTATGTTTTTGTATTGTCTATATGTTTCAAAATTACTTGTTCTTCTCCAACCCTCCTCAGTACCTCTTCATTTTTGATCTTGTCTGTCCAACTTATTCTCTCCATCCTTCGCCATAGCCACATTTCAAAGCTCTCCAAGTATTTTTCATCTTTCTTTCTCAACGTCCATGTTTCGGATCCATATAACACTATACTTATGTGGAGCAAAAACAGTTACACCTAACTTTAAAATTCAACTAAGTCTCAAAGTATGATAAAATTTATGAATTGCCACTGAGGATAATTAAGCTGTTAGGCACGTAAAAATCAGAAATATTAATCACTTAATACCCTAATATTTTCCTTCTAAAGCATACAATGACTAATATTTTAATAATATAACTATTTAAAATTTTTATGTTCAATGGAATGTTACTTTACACATAAAATCGCAAAAATAGCTCTAGGCATGGGTAAATTATTAACAGAAATTCATGCAGTTAATAATTACATAATGTAGGTACGCATTTCCATCCTTTATAAAAATTTCTCACAATTAATGATTTCAATATTTAAAACGAAGTTCATCGGAATTCGCGATTTTGAACTATCCGTCTTGTAATGAAGCAATCTCTTCCACCCTCATAATAATTCGTCGTTGAATCATTATTTCTATTCTTTTGAAAGGCAGGAATGTATTATTCAATCAATATTTAAAAATTAGTAAAGTTTAACCAAATAATCATATAGTAAATACATCAACACATTTACAGGTCATGACATCATAGAAGCGCTAAGCTAATATGTTTAAATGCAGGATACCTATTATCATTATCTAAGCTACATATTACCAATATATGCTCTATCATTTCAAACTGCATTTACGATGAATAATTTTCTTCAATATGCATAAAGAGCTAACTTTCTAGAATAAAATTGAGCTCTACATGAATATAATTTTCGGATGCAGATTTTGGAATTTATTATCTTTATTTCCTGTACAACAATATTTCTGATAACAGAGATATTTATTTTTATACCATTTACTGTTTTTGAATTCCAAAAGTAGTCAACTATGTACCGATATTGCATATTAATGATGCAAATTCATGTGTAAAGTGGTAAATCATAGGAAGATATGAAATTTAAAATAATGTAACAACAGCATACTCCTTCAAATTTTGTTATCCAAATATAATATTTGGTGCGTATCATTCAAAATTGTTTCTTGTTAAAATATCCAATTTACAATCAGATACAATGTTTGTAATTTTCATGTCGAACGAGATAATGGATAGGTATTTAGTTTTCAATATAGAAAAAGAACGGGCGTAGAAATCATCTAGTTATATCATATCTGATATTTTATTTTCTTTGGATGCTTAATCAAATTGAGACATTAATAGTACCATATTCATTGACAGAGTTCATATTGTTTTTCGATACGTTTGTCAGTATTTCATATACGTATAGGTATTCACAATATAGGTTAATGGTATACGATCCCTCTAGATCAAACAAACTTCAACCATCGTTAACTAGTTGAGGCCTCTCCTGCTTTGTTTCGGATTTTCATTCCGAATGAAAAAGGGAGTAAGCACTTGTGATATTTTCCTTTGTGCGTATTCATTGATGCCCGACGAAAAAGGTCAATGGAAGCAAGAGGACAAATGTATGGCTGTTATCCCTTGCGAGCTACTCGTGAATATTTAAGAGCTTTGAGAGACCGGCTTAAATGTCGCCTAAGGGCTTCCGCGCGGCTCTTTTTTCGATTCGCGAGGTCAAAATCAGGGTGCGGATAATGTCCGCACGATCTAGAATTTATGCTAATTTCAATTCGGGAAGGAACTTACCATGCTAAAGAGCATAATATAAGAAGATCATATATATATATGAACCGAATTATTGGCCACATAAGTGATAAATTAAATCTATGACACGCCCATAAATTAATTTTGCAGTGGAGAAAATGAGATAGAATTGAGAGGTCGATAGTTTAGACATATTAATTATTCGGATATGTTCAGTATTCTGTTGCTTCATAATCACTTTTAAGAACACCGTGAATAATAATTTGTTGTTGAGATGAATTATTATTGCCTTTCAAATCCATTTTGATGAAACCAGTTATTTGAACATCGAAGTAATTGGAATATCCAACATTTATGATATTATAAAGCGAATAATGTAGATTAGGATTACGAGATTAACGTTAGCATAGGTATGCAAAAGTAAGCTGTAATGTGATAGCTATCATAGTTTTACCGGATTAAAAATTTTACCAAATCTTGCTGTTAAAATTTTATTCCAAAGTATTTCGAATAGGAGCTCGGTGAGATCTGTCGAACCGTAGATAATATTAGCCATAATATTATTCTGAGGATTGGTAATATTAAATTTTATGTACTTATTACATGATTTTTAGAGTATAAATATTGACCAATTACTCCTACCGTTATTGCGTATTACAAATAGTTCATGATAGGGTGTGAGCATACTAGAATGCAGTGAAAAGGTACAAAGAAAATTGCAGGCGGTGCTTCATCCTTTCTATTTTTTCCACTGATTAATTTTTGCTTACGTAAATTTAGAAAAATTGCAGATGCCTCACCAATGATTATTTCTCAAACTCCACTCTTGCATTTGATAAGTGAATTCTAGTTCCTACATTCCAACCAATCTGTATTAGTGCAAATTGAAAATAAACTACTTTAAATGGGAATATTTAGCACTCTTAAATTCTAAAATAGTATCGCATAAACCCTTTTCTTAAAAAAATTCTAAGAAGATTGTGAGCACTACCCTTTACACTTACCTTTACACTATTAAGATTAAAATAATTTTGAACATCAGTTTTATAAATTCATTAGCCCAAATAGCAATTTACCACTTAGGGAATTTTTATGTTTATAATTTTGTTGAAAATGAACGAAGTGAGGCTTATTTCCTATCTTGCGCTCTTATAGGAAAATCTTTCCTTATTACGATTCCACAGATTTTACGCATCTAAAGTTATTTAAAAAAGGGATGTAGGGAGGCAATTCCGGTGTCGCACTGCTATGTCCTCGTAGATGAGTTCCCCGTGTACCGAAGAGTGCCTTGAAATTTTTATTTACGGTTGCAAACGTCGGATTTCATGAACCAATCTGCTCTGCGTTCGATGAATACGTTAGCGTACGGTTTGGAATGAGAATTATTCAATTCAGAACATCCCGCACGAATTCCTGGAATTGGTTTCCACTTCCATAGCAGTTTGCCAGGGGGAAACGTAATGAGCCAATGCCGAATGTAGTCTCAGAACTTCTATCGAAAACACCAATTCTCCCGTCCCTTTCGAGATGGTGTGTAAGCCAACGTTCTATACCGGACCGAATAAGCTAACTCTTCCGGTGTTTTTTTTATGAAATGAGGGAAGACACTCTTCTGTCGACCAATTAAAATGCAATAATATTAACTATTCAATGTAATTTACACTTAATATGAATCATAAATTATTACTGCCGAATATCATCTTTCAACGAAGAGATTAACTTTTTAATTTCCGCAATGAAATAATTCAAGCTATACCAATTACCATTCCGTAGAAACGTTTAATCAACTTCCCTTACATCTCTTTATAAAATAAGCATTTTAAAGCTCCAATACAATTTTAAATAAATCTGTTTGGGAAATACAATTGAACAAAAGAAAATTGTATTGATTGTTATTACAAAATAATCCCGTGAAATGAAATTATTCATGGAATATATTTATGACTCTGAAAAAAGCCGCTATAAACAGTATTTTTCTTTGACTCGGTTATATTTCATAAAGCCATATACATTTGATTACGAATTCCACAATGAAATATGAATAAAAAAGGTTAAAACGCAGAAAATAACGACGCATAAATTACTCAAATTGAATAAAATCAAAATATTTGAATTGCTTAATCGTGACGATATATAAACAAAGTAATGAAAAAACAAAATTGATTGAATATGATAATAAGCTCCGTTAACTATTTATATTGAATGTTATCAATTTGCTTCCGCGAAATAATTTAACATCATACTGAATAAAATCAATAGAAAATTTATTTTATGCACAACAGAATCTTTATATCAAGCAGTTTCAACTCTAGCGATTCATCATAAATGTTGGCAATATTTTTTAAAATGTTTTTTCTAATATAAATTGGAGAGATTAAGTTGGATCTATGATGTTGGGCATAATTCAAAATCCTCGATGTTTAATATTTGCCCTTAAAATTACAAATATAAATTTTATATAACTATATTGAAACGAAATATAATATATTTAGGAGTCGTATGGGCAAAATAGTAAAGTATCGCACTTCGTATTAACTACTTGCGGTAATTTATAGAAATACGCATTTAATTTATTATATTACCCATCTTCCAATCCAACAAAATAAATTCAAGAAACAAATACCCTTAAGCCTTTCAACGGGAAGAGAGAAAATTATACATTAACTGATCAGGTAAAATCTCTTCACGAGTAATTTCCCTTTAACATATCGAAATACATTGCTGCAGAGACTTGGATAAAGATAACGGATACAGAAATATCCGTTGACTATCATCATGTAAGAAGGGCTATCTCGACATTAAATCATAATCAAAACTTGCATTATTAGTTGCAGCAAATGATATCTAAAGAATATTTTTGTATGCGCAATATAAAACATAGCTCTTAATCCTTCACTTTCCAGTTATGCATATCGACATTGTTTGCTAGAATTAATTACTTAGGCTGTAAAACAGGAAGTTAGTTCCTATTTCAATGGTCATCGGGCGTTTCCTAGCCTTTTGACGCGCAGGTACATTTGGAACAACAGCCAAAAGTGCGGATGGAGAAGCGACCCAGTTTTTATTCACTTGCGTCATCAACAGGTGAGTAACCTCTTGATGATGCTAGACACCGATACCTGGATAGGCGTACTGCGAAAGGCGACACTTTAGTTCAAAATATCGGCTATCTGACATAAAGCATAACAGAGCATTTATCATCGAGAGAATGATTTATTTATATTTACGTAGGAAATTCTGAAGGATTTTGTTTATGGCTATTTTTTAATTCTTTTTTACTGTTCTCAAAAAATAACAGTCGTGTTATGAGAATCTGATAAGCTGGTTTAAATTCTATTACGGAGCATTGTATATTCACGAAAGAAAATTACTGGTAAAATCATATGATTATATAAATTATAATTTAATTAAAATTACAATTAATTCATTAAAATAGCTATTTTTGCATGAAGTGAACGAAAACGCCTTTATAGCGACTAGCGGAAGTAAATATTGAAGAGATATCATCATTTATGTATCATTTCAGACATATCATTAGCAATTTACTGTTTCCGAAAATTCTAGCATGAAAAAGTAACTAAATCCATGGAAAGGCGTGGAACTAATTCTAAGGGTTACGTAATAAGAAGAGAAGAGAGAAAGAACAGTTTTCCCTCTACACCTTTCAATGTTGCACATTCACATTGAATTCATAAATATCGTATTGATAAATTTTCTTGGAATTCGCTTCCTTTCCTAAAAAAATACAAACAAATAATCATAAAAATCAAGTCTTACTTGATTATCAATTACATTTTCTAAAATCTCTTCTTTAAGTATTTCATTTAATCTATCAAGAATACTTTTAGATTAGATCGTATGGAAGTGTACACATACTTATACATCTCTTTCATTACATTACATATATAGATTCAGTTCAGCCATTCGATTCGTCGAGACTAATTTTTTCCGCTATTCACGGCTATCACGAGCTTCGTGCAATGCGCAACATCTTTTTTACAAAGCCAAGAGCAGTGATTTATCGCTTGTTTGCACGTAAAAACAAGTACCCATTTCCACACTCGTATGCAGAAACCATACAAATAGCCCGAACCACTTCTTCGGCCCAGCGCTTCGATAAACAGGGTATTCTCTGGTTTTGGTCTTCCGGTCACGCCTGAGATTTATTGCACCTCCGAGATGATTTAGAGGCTCACCAGAACGCAGCCTAGTTGGCTAACTATGAAACCTTGAACCTTCTCGGTGGATTTTCGAGGACGTAAATCAATTAGGTTTAGCGCGAGAGCATACGCAACAAAACGACTTGTAATCTACGGAGCTTAAAATGACTTGATTATCTTTGGGCCTGCGCTAATGGGAAGAGATACCAGGAAAATACAACGCGCAAAATTTCATATTTTATTTTCGTACTTAATCAAAATAATTTAAACGAACTTATCCGATTCTATCCGATTCGCTGGCCAGCAGTATCTCTAGAAGAAAATGCAATGAATAACCTACAATACTTATTATCGAGGACATCAATCGCCTGTATTACTATTAAGATAAACATACCCAAAGGAAAACGGACTTGAAAAATGTCTGAAGGGGCCGGGAAAGTCCTTGGGAATTTTCCTGGGTGCACACCCTTATGTGCAGTTAACCCTTAACTCTTTCAAAAACAAACATACTTTAGAGGAATTACTGAGGCTTAATGAACTAATAAATTTAGAGAAAGTACGTTCTCAAGAGATGTAGTCTAAATTATGCGTCCTCCATGACAAATAGTCCGTTCAGACACTGCGAGGAAGATCAAGGATATAGTTGCTTGAACAAGTCTTTTCAAAAATTCATTTATTCTTCGAACGATACGCGAAAGCAACAGATTGGGGATGTAGAATCATAGCGCATTCTAACCATAAGCCGAAAGGTGGTTTGTAGGATACATATGTACTATACATATATCACTAGTATATGTGTATGATGTGATGATCACTTTCACCTTAAATGGAAATATAGGTTTCTATTTCGTCTTTTAGAACAGAATTTAGAATATTATAACAATACATGTATCATGAGTCACTCTTGTCTCAGTTTTGTTAATTTAAGTAATATGAAAGACGTTATGTATTAGTAGGGTTACTATGTCAATATGGTAAGACATCGCAAATCAAAAATGAATAATATAACTAGGATGACAATCAGATGTAGTTAAAAATATTTAAGATGCAAAAAACAGGGCATGGGCAGATCCTACGATTCACTTGCTTTTGTTTGAAACTTGGAAGATAAAACATATGCTTAGCTAGACGAACTTGCAGTAATACTCCCAAACACAAAATTAATTATTGATTTTTTTTGCTAGAAGTGTAACACAAGCTGAGATAAACGGCAGCGAAAGTCATAAATTCGGTACCGAGGGGACGGTGCCATCTTTATTGCTTTTATTCATTATTAATTTCAAAATTTTAAAGTATTTAACGCATTATTAGGGCCTTAACCTACGCTAAAGAATAATTTAGAGCTATAAATACAAGACTTAATACAAAGTGGCGAAATTCATACATTAAGGCGGAGGCGCCGAGTGCACGGCGCCACTTGTACGACGCGCGCTCTCTATTTGGGCTGAATCTCGAAAACTACTACGCGGATCTTAGTAATATTTTATGAATATTACAGCTAATATCTAGTAATGTATTGATAAAAAAATATCAGAACAATAAAAAAATTGCAAGACTCCCTGATCACCTGTGATTACCGAAAAAAGGCCAAAAATGTTGAAAAGTAAAAACTTTGAGTGCGAAGCGGCACGTTCTCCGTTATCCGATTTAAATAATATCTTACATTATTGATTTTATAACCAAATGGAACATCTTTAAGGGGTGCCTGAAAGAATTTCTCAAAATTTTTTTTTTCAATATGAATAAGGACCACCCTAGTGCACATAGATGATAATAAATTTACATTACTTAGAAAAAAATTCGAAATATTTGTACTTTTACCACAATTTATTTATAAAAACAAACAAAAACACAACCGGTTTCGACGATTGATCGTCATATTCTTACTTTACTTAGGTGACATTCCCATATGAAATTTGCCACTACAAAACTGGAGAGACTAGCGTTAGATAAATATGTTCGATTAGGAATTAGAAACGATCGGGAATAAAAGTTAGTGAACTCACTCTTATTCTAAAACAAACCTTCCAACATTAACCTCCTGATAGAGACTTTTAGTGAAATTGTTAGAGAATATAATATTCACTTCAATGCTAAAAGTATTTACTGATATCCCTCATTAAGTTCACTATGCTTGTCACAATGATACCGCTTTAAAATATTCGTAAAGTTAATTTGGGAAAGGAGGGGTACCTTTACTTATCCCATTTGCGATTCTTTCCCTTTTCCTCATCTAATTCTGTAGCTCCGATTTTGGGGGATATTATTTTTATTCCCATTCATTTTTCCCTCCGATTCATCGGAAAATGGCAGAAAAGGGACGGTTTAGAGGACCCTGAATTCGAATTATGGGGAACATAATTGAAGAGGAAATAAGAATTTGCGTGAGAAAGATGACATTCTCGTCAAAGAACCCATAGTTTCACGGCAGCAGAAAAAGGGAAATCTTTTCGAACTAAGAAATGAGAAAGATCTTCTCTTGAAATTCCTAAATCTTATGCGTACCATGGATTGAGCAGAGATATCTACCGAGCACATTGGCAGATAGTATTAGGTAACTATATTCTGATTAAATTAATAGGAAACTAGTTATAGTTACGTCGGTTTATCAGGAATGAATAGTCTTTGACGTCGAAATGATAGAAGTTATAATCCTTCAGTCAGTTAATATGGAATTAATAGTTTTTGACGTCGAAATGATTGAAATTACAATATACTTGTACTACCAACTTTTGTTCGAATTACCATTGGTGCTAAAATTTATCTATATTTTGTATTGGGGTTAAGGCTAAGTTACAAAATTGATAAAATTTGAGGCACGTTCGTTTAAAATATTTTTACTGTCCTAAATTAGAGGATTATATAATTGTTATCTCAAGAAAATAAATGAGAATTTTATTTGAAGGACGTAACAGTAAAAATATAGCTAGAGATATAAACAATACTTAATACCAACAAAGACAACATTTCTGCTTATATATACTGTTTAAATTGGGGTTATGAATCAGATTGAGTTTTGACAGAATTTTTCAAATTTTAATTGATTTGTTACTCGTAGAGTATTAATTACAGCATAAGTGCACTTTATCTTAAAATATATCGAACATATCCTTTTTCACCTTTATTATTATATTCTTTCACGGATTATTCCTATTTCAGAATAGAAACGTTGCAAAATGTAATCCTATTCCTAATGAATAATAGGCACCTATAAATTTTCTTTACTACATAAAAACTGATCCTCATATCATCTATAACAAAGAAATTCGGTAGTTTTGGCTTCTAAACATGAACTAACCAATTTTAATGAGAAAATTCATTTAAACAGCCTGATAGATGTTGCCCCTGGAGAAACTAGTTGCAGTTAAAGAATATTTTAAAAATCTTCCAAGCCATAATTTTCAATTTTGTTGCAAGAAATTCAACGGTTTGTAATAGTTTTAGGACATGATTTTTATCGTGAATATTTTTCCCTCATATTCATTGTGATAAAAACAGGCGCGTATAAATTTGGATCGAGCGATGATGTGAATGAACGTGAGCTTCAAAACCTTCGCCTCAATACAACTGAATTGTCCTTAGATCGATAACTCGTCCGTATTTCTCTGAATGGCTCCTTCTTTCGCCTAATTTCTTGCGAATAGGGCGCCCCAGTTCGCAGAGGAGTTGGTGCAGAAATCGTTCAAGAGATGGCACCTGACTGCAACGCTCCTTTTCCGGCAGTTACATTCCTTTTCTACATACTGAGTTCAATATAGGAAAACTGTTATGTATGATTTTATGCCTGATTTTGTATCATATATTTTACGTATACAAGTTATTTAATGCTCTTTAATTATCCGTTTGTATTTTAAACCCAATGATCTGCAATAGTAAAACCTTCATCATTTAAATTTATAGTTAAGTCTAATCAATATGTCCTGGCTGTACTTCGTGGAACGACATCTTAAGTTGAAAAAAAACTAAGTAATTTCCACAATTTATTGTGGAAATTACTTAGTTTTTTTTTCAACTTATAGTTAAGTCCATCGGCGAATACCACTGATCTTGTTAAGGTTATAGTTTAGAAATTTTCCTCCTATTCTTGTTATCGTATAGTAAAACATAAAAATTAGAATCGGTGTGAAATCTAAATGTTCAGGCGTTACTTTGTGGAAAGCCATTTAAGTAATGAAGAAATAATACTTAGTAGATTTAAATAAACCACAAGAAGATGCTACTCGGGTAGCGAAACTGGTCATCAATAAGGAAATTGTGTGGAAATTTACGAAGTTTTATTTCTCCATTACTTAGAATTGGAGGTTCAAAAAAAACTAAGGATTAGAAAAACATATAAAATCGTAATAACGCAAGGGCAATTTATGGTATATTATAAAATTTTGCAGGATACGATGTTCACTGAACCCGAATGTATTAATTAAGAGTTCTTAATGTATGAAAAAGACCTTGGCCTTAAAAGTTATCAATTTTTGATTCTTATCCAACAAAATAATTATCTCTAAATGCCTCACGTTGTTCACTTACACGTCCAAAATTACAGTGGAAAATAGCTGTAAAAAGTACGTAGAATCTCAACAGTTATATACTAATTGACATATATCATACTGATTGCGACTTAAAGAACTCTAGAGAAAATACAGATAGTCAATGTAAAAAAGTTTAAATGCAAACAAAAGGTGATTTATTGGTTCGTTGCTTTGAAATTTCGCTGATGATTCATTTTGAAATGAATGCATTGAAAATATAAACAGAAGATAGAAATTGAGGGCGATTTATCACACCACAGCGAGTTTGTCCCTTAATTATAGAAGCAAAGCAGGAATTAATAAGTTATTGTAATATTCAAGGGTATTACCTATAATTACCTATTTAAGGGTACATACCTACCCTGTTTCGAGCAAAAGGGATGGCGATTGCCTTTCCAGTATAGTTGTGTACAGAATAGTACACTCCTGGCCAAAATTAACGCAGCACCTCCCTAGCGATCCTTATGGCCGGTGCTGCGTTAATTTTGGCCAGGACTGTACGTAAATTTATATATACTTGTGTCTTTTCTCAAAGGTTTCTACATTCCCAATTATTTGAGATGAATTTGCAGGGATTAATATACTTTAGTATTCTTCATATCCCTACATCAACTATAGACGTTTTAGCTCATATGAAACATGAGTGGTTAAATTTTACAGCCATGAGGCTTTCAGTTAATGATAGAGATTTTTCATATTTATTACGTCATTATTACAAGAGTAGGATCACACGGTTGTCCTTACAAATAGTAGGGTTTGAATATTAGTGTAATGTTTATATTCTTTCAGGTATCTATTGCGTTTATTCACACAAAATAAAAATACATACGAGGTATTTGCGAATTATAGGCCTTGAATTATAAACATTTTTCCTTTGAATTAAGTTTATAACCATCGCTATTTTTTGGCATTTTCAATTAGATTTAAGAAGGATAGAATATATAGCTACATTTGAAATCGTCTCCTTGCTAAGTTAAGTGATTTATTTCCTCGCTGTTAACTGATATTGTATTCTATCTCTTATGAGTATCAAGAATATTTTGAATTCAATATGTGAAAGTAAACATCTCCAAAGAAAGGTTGACAATCGTAGTAGCCAATAAAAGTTAAATAACCTCATTATAACAGTAGTAGTATTGTTAAAAGTGCTTTGACAGCTTAGGTCATATCGCACTTTGGCTCCCACAGGAAATCGAACTCGGGACCGCTTTCACCAAAGGCAAACGAGCTGTCCACATGACAATCCGGGAGCCTCATTTAAACAATTTAAATAAGTCTCCCATAAATACTTAAAGATTTCTAAGATAATCATACATAAATCAAGATAAATTTCAAAACTAGGGAAACTTGTTTACATTGCCATTCAAACAAATACAGTTTCATATTGATAAACTCAGTTAAAATTTTTTTCTCATAGCGGTTTAATTTACTATGCTTCGATTGAATAATGAGGAAGAGTTGTGACATATTGAAGCAAATATCTCTTTATCTAGAAGCAGGTGAATTAATATCATTCATACGAATACAAATAGGTAATAGTATTTAAATTCTGTTATTTCTAAGAGGAAAATATTATTCCTCCCCTTAAAATCGATTATTCATGTTTGGTATCATTGAAATCAAGTGTAAAGATGTAATCTAGGGAAACTTTTTTACATTGCCTTTCTCTCGTAAACCATTAAAATCAGAATTTTAATTGCTTTCCCTTGAAAATCAATACCCTAAGATGAAAAAAATACTCTAGGATAAGGATAAAAAAAGTAAAAGCATTGGAGAGTGAGATTAATCGACACTAATCTCTTCCGCACCATAGACGTCCTTTTTCGATTTGGAAAATTACTCGATGGACAATTACCAAAATTACCGTATTTCCCAAGGCATGACCCTGAGCACTTTTCGGGCATTTTTTTCCACGTACCCCAATAAGTTGCACACTTACCTAATTGACCAACACTCCCCATCAGATACCATCAAAGGTCACTCACAATTTGATGGACGGGTACGTTGAGGAAAGCCGATTTGCTCCAGAGGGATTACGGTTTTAATCACTGTCATTAGAAAATGCATTAGCTGAAATTGGCAACACTGGCCTTTTGGAATCAGGAGCTTTTTACGGAGAACTGCTGCTTTTAAACATTTTGTGTGGTTACTATGCAAGAGGCTCGTAAAGAGAAGTTTTAGGAAGCAAAGCTGCACTTTTTTTAGATAGCTGTAGTAGAAAGTTCAACACGCTCTAGCTTTAAATTAAATTGAGGCATGCACGAATTATGCAAATTTGTTTTCATTAAAACAAACACAGTTTCATATTGATAAACTCAGTTAAAAATTTTGTTCTCATAACGGTTTAATTTACTATGCTTCGATTGCATAATGAGGAAGAGTTGTGGCATATTGAAGCAAATATATCTTTATCTAGAACCGTATGAATTAATTTCATTCATACGAATACAAATAGGTAATAGTATTTACATTCTGTTATTTATAAGAGGAAAATATTATTCCTCCCTTTAAAATCGATTATATATGTTAGGTATCATTGAAATCAAGTGTAAAGATGTAATCTCTGCTAAATTCATAAAGGACGACCGGACATAAGTTTAATGCGAAGCATGACTACATTGATTAGAAACAGGTGGGTTTAACAAATTATGAAACCTTGATTCCTTCGTTTCATATTAGCAAGAATTTAAGCTAAATTAAATAGGAATAGATAAAAGTATCATTTGTCGTTGCAGATTGATATTTAAAATTCTCATCAAATAATCCTACTCCATGTAATGAATTCTATACACACTAGATATTTAATCCGTGTGAATTAAAATCCATAAACTGTATAACCGAGGAAAATTTATTGAATGAATATCGTTTTTAAACGAATATACAGACGCAAGCGTGTCGTATTTATCCCATATACATATTAGGTATCCTTGAAATAGTGGAGAATAGAAGCTAGATAAATTCGGAAAATGAAGGTTTGCATATGACGGGATGTTATAGCACCTCCTTGTCTCTTCGGTGGATCCGATGATGAGCATAAATTAAAAGAAACAAATATTTAGTAAAATCGTTATCCTTTTCGAACTCATCCTTTCCACTAGCGATGCGTAGCAACAATAATCTGAAGTTTTTCAAACGTTCTGTATATATATCACCCCGTCGGTAGGCGGCTTATTAGGGTATTAATATACGTGTTGGTGTCTGCTCCAATGCAGAGAATATTTTAATTCTTGCAATAGTTTGATATGATTCCTGAGCTTATTTGGAAAAAAACAGAAATGCATAATTTAAATATTCTATCATGGATTCTAATGAGAAGAAAATTCGACGTAAATAACAACATCCAAGAAATAATACAGTCAATAGGCTTTTTTCAGTCAATTGGTTTCTTTCGGTCCACTATCTAGGCATTCCTATCCAGAAAAAAACATCAACTTTCGTAAACAATAGCAAGAACTCTTCATGTAAGTCCACTATACATTTTCTATGTCATCATATTATCGTGAAAAGTTCCCCATGAGTGTATAATTCACAGAAATTGAATGAGAAATGCAATAATGTCAATAGGGATCTAAATTTCGAAGAGAAGAAAACGGCGATAACACGTTCATATATTTAAGACGACATACACAATTAGATCCAAGACAGAGCTTAACTGTGGTACTTACATCACCGATTCATAGCATACATCCACCCATTTTACCTAAGAAAGGACAGAAAAAATTGACAGTTTACTTAAACTACATGCTTAAAATCTGCCATAATGTTTCTATGCAAATTTAATGCAGATAATTTTATATATCTTTATCACTGCTTCCATTATTGTATTGGATGATTCCTTGAGATTGCTCTTGTCACCTCATGTATTGACTTGCTTTGTTAATTTGAAATATTTTTTTTTTAAAGCTCCGACTTTACATTTTAGTAATTAACTCGTATCTACTAACATCTACGAAACTGTAACATCTTTACTGGCTTGTTAATATCCGAAAGAAAACGTGATTTGCGTATAGTTTCAGATTTTTTCGATCGACCGATCTCTTGAAATTATTTTAATGTTGAAAATTTTCGAATCTGAGGCTTTGAAATACAGATATATTCGTAATTTTGTATTAAAAGAAACATTTTGGGTATCCCCGATCACATACTCTTAATTTACTGCCGACCATGTTTTGAGAATCCAATTTTGTGATTTGAATAGAACATTTTCCCGTATAAACAACTACTGCAGGAAATCTTCAATTGTTCGATATTTTAGATTCAGCGTAATGCTATACGTGCTTTTATTCAATTGCCCATGATGATTTTGTATATTCCCTCCACGTAGTCCTATTGAAAAGTAATTATGTGAGCAATTACTAAATTTTCACAGGGACTTGCTAAAATGCCCTACATTTTTCCTTCCACTCCTGAGTTTCAAGAAAAATCGGTCAGTAAATTTTTTATATATAAAAGATGCGAGAGAGACTCGATTCAACCGAGATACTAACCATTTACTCTGCTTGAGTCACGTTCTACATTCAACCTCTTAAAATTCACGCCTTTTTCACGACTTCTCCCTAGAGCACTTTTCTAAATTTGTAGTGTTACAAAAACCCGGCTTTCCTATCACATTTGCATTTAGTACACTTCTTATCGCTCGACTTAAGACGATTGGATGAAAACCATTTCTTTTATCTGAAGAGTTAAATTAAACTGTCCTCCAACTTCGTCCCACAATTTTTTAACCTGAAACGATTTGTTACACCAATCCTCTTCACCGATTTCGGGAGATTATAAAAAAATGCCTGTGACACGGAGAAATATCTTTCCAGCAGAATGTTTACCTGTATATAACTATCATTTGCTATTGTTATAATTCAACTACGAATATCCCAGAAATGTAAACAATCATAAGAAGCGTGCGTCATATTGTATTATTGCGCGAATACGTTTTCTAATCAATTCAATTGGAAACAGTTATATTTATAAATATTGCTAGTTTCGTGAGAAAACTGAATTTTAACGAAACGTTCACATTAGTTTCACTTCGCATGCTATTCTTTCCATGAACGTAATTCAAATTCCAATTTCCCCTTTCAAGCACTGCTCACATTTGATAAAAGATGGCACCAGCAGTTCAAGAGGGAGAAGAAGTTTCAGAGTTCACCGAATCAATTCTTAAGAGGCGCTGCTGCTCTTTCCTGTAATTCGGTCAGGGAATCTTATTTATAATACATCTGCACCAGAATTAAAATGCTCTGAATTATCACTAATGATGAATGTGTAGGAAAGCTACCTTTGAGACGTTATCACTGTAAAAGTATCTAAATGACCTCTATTTATAAGATTTAATTTTAAATGACGAAAAATTCAATTAAAAGTAGTGAATCTAGAAATGTACATACCGTAGCATCACTAACGTAAAGCCAAATCACGTATCGGCCAACATAATAAAATGAACGATTTAAATAGTAAAAGCATAAATTGAATCTTTCAAACGATTAGATCTCGTTTAATAGGCTTAATCAGAAAACATATGAAGCATTAAACTGCGTTATTCGGTAATCAAAGCTCATTTGAACATGAACTCATTCAACACGTTAAGACCATAGAGATTAAATGTTGGAATTTCTTGGTGAATCCAAGCTTCCGAAGAAATCAAATCAATATTTGTCTTTTTCAGGTTTAAATACTTAATTTTAATTCTACTTAAATACCTTGCAAAAAAGACAATTTCCAAGAACGTTGAACCGAATTGACCGACGAATACGTTAGAAATTTAACTGCCTCAAGATTCAGTAAAATAAACCATAATTAGACCACCCGCACGTTTTTCTTATTGATTCGTATCGTGGCAATCTTATCCCATAAATATTTATCTTCTATGACTCAAACATATGATTATCATTAAATGTACACTGCAGATAAACAAAACCATTTACGAACCATGCAATGCTTGTCAGCAAGAACACTTGTCAGACACGTTACAGAGTTATATAACCTGAATTTATAAGGAATACTAAAGTAAGTTTAACCAGCCTCTTGTTTGATTACCCTCATGCAAACAAACTATTCGAACTGAAGAATGACCTCACGTACGTAGCAACTCATGTATATCTTGAATCGATATCCGTCCATTTCGTTCGAGAAAAAGCTGATATGATGCTCTCTCTTAATTTTGCTATATTTGCTTAGTTTCCCTAGGATTTTTGTATTAATGAGCACGTAGACGAACTTTTATACAGTCTATAGTGTTTCCTATGTTCTCTTGCGCTTGAATATTAATTTACTTCATAAACAGTTTGATTATAAACGTAATAAGACCTAAGACACCCTTAAGAAGTCAAAAATCCAGGTGGTGATAAATAAAAATTTTTCAAATTAAATTTAATTTCAGTTTATTTTAAAGTTTTCAGCATTAAGATAATGTATGATTTAGCAGACAATTGAGACTGCAGTTCCAATGGCGTGGTAACACAGTGATTAGAAACATCGGGGGTAGACGTAAAATTAGAATTTAAGTCAGTGTTCCATTAACGCTGTTATTCACCCAGTTACTCTTTTACCATGCAGTTCACACTTCCACGTAGGTGCGTATGTAGATCGATCCTATAGCATGAGGTCAGCTTAATTGGCATGGATGGATCACATTTGGTTAATGGTAGTTATCTGGGGGTATACCATTACTTTTTCTCAGGTAGAAATTTGGAGGGTCGCCGTCCTAATCCGGACCCTTAGCTCGATTCCGCAGCTCGGGAGCGCCTCGCCGTCACCGCAGGGGGGGCCATAAAAAAACTGACCGCGTGGAATATGATTTTATGGAATGTAATAAGCAATTCAAATGAGCATTAATTTATTAGCTTCGTCGTCTCACTAGTCCAAAGAGATATACAAGCGTCTTTTGATCGACGTTCTACGATGAAAATTAAGATTTGTCGTGATTTTGCTAGAAATGAACCGTTGACGCACGGCAACGTTGCTCCGGATATGGGTTGGGTTGTGGGGAAAGATTTAAGAATAGATAACCCCTTACTCTTCACACCTTAAATGATATTTAATTCGTATTTTTCATTATTTTCTGCAAGAAATTTTCATCATCGCCATTACTTATACCCACGCCCCACGCTCCCCTATGCTGACTGTACAATCGGCTGACGCCCTTAATGTCCGCAGCCGCGAGATGGCAGCACTGAAGCTCGCCCTTTGAAACCATAATCTCATATGGAGTAAATGGAAAAAACAATACGATTATGATACTTTTCCCTCTTCTTCTTTGCGGGAGTAGTATATTCCAAAGATGTAATTCAGAGTTAGTGATTTATCCATTTATAAGTACTTAAAAAAATGGAATAAAATGGGAAAATTAGTAAATCCGAAGAATTAGTGCAGGCTGCCTTCAGGACACCACAAGTAACTTCATCGCTGTGAAAACATTATTCGTAGATCAGCAAAATGTATTCTGCTTGGATACACAGAAAATAATTGATCCTTAATAAATTATCAACGTTACATCTACTTTCAACTAGGCCTTTTAAAACAAGAATCGCAGGATATACATGGGTGGTCTGAAAAGTTTCCGACATTTCGACATTTCTTGACATGTTTTCTGAAAATTTCTGAACATTTTCTGAAGATGTCTGAAAAATCTGGGGTCGGAAACTTTTCAGACCACCCTCGTATATACATTTCCTGATAAAAAATCGAAGTTCCCAGAAACAGCCTCGAGGAAATTAGTAAACGGTCAAATATTGTTGAAACATACATAAATCCAAAAGTATCAAATTTTAAAGACCGCCGTGGACTGCATTTCATCTTGGGGAGGCTGAAATGTGAAGTTAGGTTATACAATATACAAACATAAAGGATAGAGTGGTATAAAAAATTTATGGACCAAACATTAAGTTTTAGATAGTTTCGCAATTTTCCTTTTCGATGCACTTTCTTTAACAGCCTCCAAATTTATAAACTTTGCATGCTGTCTAATCCTCATAGTTACATAATATTTTATTATATATGCTATGATTTCACTTCCGTGTTCAAAGCATGGGAAAGTTATCTCTTCATCACCTTGAAGTAACTCTGTAATTATGCACTCAAGCATAACATTTGACTCACAGTGCTTTACAAATTGTTCCTCCACTTTGAGGATGAAAGTATGAAGGTTTACATTAGGATGAACTACACCCCCCATATTTTTCATATTTGTTAACTTTGCTACTGGATGGCAAGAGAATGCCCCCGGATGAATTAATGCTGCCTGGCAAACAGCATACTTGCTGTGTCTTTATCTGGTGCAATACAACGATGACCAGGCATTTTTTAGATTAAGGATACCTTAAGGATATCTTAAAATATATCACAAGTCTTCAAGCGCAGTGACGACAATGAAGATCTCCAACTCACATAACGTGGTCGCACTTTCCACTTTCCAACAATCAACGTTACCGTAGAAAGGGGTGACTTCGGCCACGCGTGCACTGCTCCACAAATTGTAAATTTGAAGTACAATATCTAAAATTTCACAAAGTAGCTATTTTGCTGCCCTTTAGAATTTAGATTGTCTTGACATATCGCCAGCAAATCCGTCTTGCTCCTTGCAACAATGACAGTACAATTGTCATTGGGAACTAAATAGAAAATCGTGCATTCTCGAGACAAGTCTACGAAACCTCAGTCTGGTAACTTCTCTCAGTAACACTCAGCAAGATGGGAAACATTTGAAGACAATTGGAGGCCAAACAGTACTTATTCGTGAAAAAGAGATTAAATTAGTGGAAGTGCTGTTAAATTTTTTATGAGTATTCGTGATATCCAAATTTTAGTACAAACGTATTTGAACAGTAAAAAGTAAATGTTCAGTGCTTTGACAATCATTCCAGTAATTGTAATTGTTTGGGTTCGGAGATTCATTAGTAGAAACAAAAAAAGACTCTAAGGCTTGAAAAAAAATTTAAAAGGGTTCGAGTGACAGTGAGTAAAAGTTTTCTACAAGAATTTTTCATTCTTTTTGTTTTTGGAGGTAAAAATTCAAAATGTAAAATATTTATTTTTCTTTTGAACATTTATAAATAAAGTGGAAAAACGTTATTATGAGTCAATAACTTCTTATCTAAGTACCTATTAAATAATAGATTAAGTATAATAATAATTTGAATATTTTAAAATATAAATATTCGTAATATTAATCATATAGTTAATTTTATAGGCGATATTTAAGAAACATATTTAGTGGCCGAAGTCACCCCATCGGTTGGGGTGCCTAAGGCCGCTATTCTTTATTTTTTAAACAAATTCCGTTGCTTAAGAAAAATGTTTAGATACTATTTGCAGGAATACATTATGAATTAATTATTATGAATGATCTTCTTGTAATTTATTTTTTTAGCATAGAGAATGTAATTGAATACAGAAATATTTTTAAAAAATCTAAAAAACGGCCAAAGTCACCCCATTCTACGGTACGGTTCATCGCATTTCAGTTATTTACGAAGAATTTTTTTACGGCGTCAAAGTTACCTGTGTTTTGCACATAAGGCAAGCACCTATTCTTCGGATTTGCTAATTTGTCCGTCTTATTCAAATGTTTTGAATTCAATTCAAAAGTACCTATTGATGGATAAAACAATTACTCTTAATTCCATGTTTGTTAAATATTACTCTTTATTACATATGTATCATAATCGTGCTTTTTCACCGTTTACTCCATATAAGATTATGGTTTCAAAGGGCGAACTTCAGTACTGCCATCTCGCGGCTGCGGACATTAAGGGAGCCAAAAAATTTCAGCAGTTTCCAGTCCTATACTTTCTAAGTTCGTGGGTGGTAAATAAACAAGTTAGAAAGACACAGTAATGCGTTCTAATTTGCTTATATTTTTTCTCCCACTTTATACGCCAATGCCAAAATAATATAGTTTTGTGCTTGGTATTAAGAGAGGAAAAGACTCCATGTTTCTGTAACCCATAGCCTGAAAAAATATTATTTTAAATTCTTCGGAGCGAAAATGTACATTACGGTAGCAAAATATTTGGAATAGTCAACTTCACCAATATATAATATTTACATAGGAATTCTTGTGAAAAGAAAGGAAAGCTGAGACACGTCAGTTAAGGAATTAGAGGTTTAAAATCTCCAATAGCCGTTTTGTCGGTGTTCCTCTACTCATTCCCCGGTATTATTCACTCCTGATGAGGAATGTATAGCATACGAAAGACGTATTGAGTACTCCAAAAAAGTGTCTTGTTTTCTCGGAATACCGTGGAAAGAGAAGAGGAACGCCGACAAAACGGCTATTGGAGATTGTGAACCTCTAATAGGAATTCTCAATTATATCTTCTGAAAAATGGATAAAAATCCCTCAATTATTTTTCAATAAAGTTAGCCACGGATCTGTAATCCAATAATAATGAATCTTAGTCGTTAAGTACTTAGGTAAATCGAAAATATATCGCATGAATAATGAATCATTTTAACTTCTACCTCCGACCCACTTCTTCTCTAATCCTCAAGTTCTGGTCTTCAGCAAAATATCGCATCTTCCTTTCGGTCCCTCGCGCTTCTTTTGTTTAATGTGAATTTAAGCTCTTTTTTGCCCTGGAAATTCTTCCACGAAAATCCTTAATGGTTCAGTTCTCTGAGAGATGCCATTAGAAAAGAATGCGACGTGACTGTTATAAAGAGCGATTTTTTCGAGATTTTAACGCGCGAAAATTCTCGGATTAGAGGCTGCCGAATCGGATAATGAATACGATGAGGAGGGTTGCCGTCTGACCTCAATTTGATGAAACATCTTTTCCCCTCTCATGGAGGAGATAAGGAGAAGATTGGCTTTGGGGGAGAAAAAAATTCCGTTCCTCTGTTACCCTCGCTTCGGTCATGAGGGGGAAAGCAAAAGACTTCTGAACGATTTGGTCCTCCCCTGAGCAAACATAACCATGCTTACGCTCCCTTAATGTCCTCTCCATTAGATCAATATTTATTGGGTAGAAATGACTTTTTGAGGGCAAACGTATGTATTCTTATGGTCCATATGTTTCATACGGAAGGAGACTAATTCCAGACGTTTGAATACGATGTGGTTACGGCACCAATTGGGCTTTTATTTCTAAAATAAATCACGCAGTAAGACCTTTTTGAAACACATCAACTTTATGATACTGTTCTGTAATTTATGGTCTGACTCTGCTCTTTATTCCGCTAAAATATAGTTACAAGGAGTTGAAAGGAGCGACTGAGACAGTCTTAACATTCATATATAACGTTATGGTAAAAATATAAGTTATTGAACGCTAGGAACATATCGATATCTATCCTATACCTTCTCTTTGATTACTTCTCGTCTATCAATAGTAATACGATCACTCTTCTTCTGCATTCCTTGAATTTTTAATTTCCTTTCCCCCAACACTCATTTAGATACTTTCCTCTTATCTCCGAAATGGAATATCTCCGAGAATATGGTTACTAGAGTTTGACGTGGAAAAATACAATTTTCGTTGATTTTTTGTTTGTTCTCTTATATTCATTTGTTATTTTATTACATATTTACTTTGTTGCTTTTCATGATTTTGTTGATATTTTTGTTCTATATTATAGTTGTGAATCTTCAACAGTAAATGGCTTTGTGCTGCAAGTTGATGTTTGTTAATAAATAAAATAAATAAAAAGTAATCTTTGATAAAAAATACTCATCTAGCCGATCTTCTGCCTTCATTTACCTCTAACTGACTGAAGTTTCTATCAACTCACCCAACCTTCTTAGGTGGAATAGACTGCATGAAAACTGTTTGTTAACACGAGGACAATTTTATCAGGAATGTTATTCTGATATTTGAACTATAAATAAAATTAATTTTTTCTCCTTTAAAAATATTATTGCTGTAATTAAATCTGGGAACAATTATTATCTGACATTGATTAGGAACCCAGAAATGCATTGCATCCCTTCATTATGACTTTGCATCCTAATTTGGAATTCATTTCGGCATATCCTAGACGATAAAAATGTATGATACGCGCTTGATTATAAATGAGAAAGTCCTACACTCTATGAAAATCTGTAATCGAAAATTCATGTTCAAGAATATTATTTACTTACCATCCCGGAAGCTCTACTATGGGATGGTAAAATAAGAGAACAAATTTAAACGGAAACCTTTCTGAATAGAGGACTCATTCGAGGCAATAACTTATATTTATTCAGTTTTATGTAGTAATTTCAAAGGCTAAAAGGATGAGGTTCATGAGGTAGAAGTCATTCTAATACTATTTTTCCTGAGATATTCGAAATACGATCACATTAATAAGGCGCTCGATAACAATATTTAAGGTCGATCCGCTAACTTAAAGCATAAATTCAACTTCCTCATAAAATAATATCTTATAGAGGTACTAATTAGTTGTGGAGGAAAACTATTAAGGCCTTGCTTGGTAACAAAGAAGGCAAACTCTGGGACGAGTAAACGAAAAAACTGTTGGAGGAAGTACCCGGTTATTAGCTTACAAACTCCTTATAAACCTTTACGCGATAGGTACATAGGATTTTCGTAAACTTCCATCCGGTATCAAATCACACAGTCATCATCCTGTTTCTCAAGTCTTCGAGAAGCGCTATTGGAGAATCTACAAGGAAAACTAAGCCAAATGTTTTTCGAGGAGTAAAAATATCTAGATTCTGAACTATCCAAGATCTACGCTGTGGTGGTGAAGCAACTCGAGTGCGAAAGACGAGCTCCTGACGCGACAGATAGGCTGCATTCTTTTGCCTATTTTTCGCTCCATTTTGATTCTTCTCGAAAAGAGGGAGCGCAAAACGCTGCGCTTTGGTCGTCTGGTACACAAAGGTACACGTGGAACAAGTTATGTAGTTATTTTCGGTCCACTTAACATTGACGCCTCTCCCCCTCAAACGATAAATCCTTCAGCCCCACTTATATGAAGAGGCCTTGTTTTCCTTATAACCTCCTCTGTCGTCGGCGCAAAATGGATATTGCTTCGAAAATGAAGTTGGTGTGTAAAGGAATAATACATCAGTAGTCAGGTTCTGAGAGACAATTCAACATACGAATAAGAAAATAAAAGTCAGATACTATGGCACGAATTACTAGCTCAATAGATATCATTTTAATATATATTCACGACCAAATTCCGTCTCGAAAAATAGACAATGTTTTTTTATCTTCAGTACGGTAAAATTACTAATTAACTGTTTAATAATAATTTGCAACAAACAAAAACATTGAATATTAATCAGATGGTATTCTCCTTTTATTTAAAATTCGATGAAAATTATTCATTATTATATTTTAAAAGTCAATAAGCTATTCGTTTTCTATAGTATGATACTTTTCAGGCAGTTGCATATTTACCGATAATGTCTACAGATGAAACAAGTTTCTTGAACCTTCAGGGACCAAGGGACATATTCATGTCCCATAAAATTTAAAAAAAATATGGTTAGTTTACCTTTTCTCCTATTCTAATGATAGGCTGCCCACAGGGACCTATTTGCCTCATGTCATATCTAAGTAATTAGGCTAAAACATTTGATTAGAAATGTGTTAGCAACATGAGTTGAACCAAGTAACAGAATGTAGAAGAATAAAAAACAGTATTTCAACTGTGGTTCTCTTACGGCCCTTCCAGGGTTAATAGCTAATAATCTTTGTGTAGCAATTGTAGAAAAATTACTCGTGATTATTCTCATTATTATAGCGTATTATTATTATTATTAACTTAAATTGGAGCACACATACTATCGAAAAATCTGCGGCAAAGTAAGTAAAAGGCTTGGCTTTGTAAAGCGTATTGTCGGTAAATGCGATGAGAAGGTGAGAGAGCGATGTTATTTTACCTTGGTCAGACCCCTTCTGGAATATGCGGCAAGTATAAGGGATCCGGCGGATGAAACATGTACTCGCGAACTCGAGAAAGTGCAGCGTAAAGCGGTTGGTTTTGTTAAGAAATGCTACGATAAAAAGCAAGCGTTACAAAAATGCTCTCAGACGTAGGTTGGGAATCCTCGAAAGAAAGGAGATTGAAAGATAGGCTGCGATTGCTGAATAAATTCAGGGATACTACATTTTCGGAAGATACAATCAGTATCATGCAACCCCCCTGATACCTCGGTCGATCCGATAATGAACGTAAGCTAAGAGAAATGGATGCTAGGACGAATCGTTTTAAAAATTCATTCTTTCCGCGAACGATACGCGACAATAACCGATTAAGGAAGTAGATTAGATTCAATTGGTGTTTACACCCCCTGCTACACGCCGAAAGGCGGCTTGTAGGGAATTAATGTAGATGTAGATGTAGATTAGCAATGTAAAAAAAACAAATTCTTATCCTGGCTCATCAGTAGCTTAAGAACTTTTTGACAGTTAAAGCAAATCTTTGCCGGTTTAACAGAAAAATCGCCTTTGGAAACTAGGGCTAAAGAATTGTTTTAATAACGAAAGAGTTTGATGTATAAATTTCATGAAGAAAAGTATTTCATAGTTGGATCCCAGTAGGGAAACATGATTGATCTGTTAATAATAATTGATAGTTGAACAATTATTCAGCTCTGTAAGTCGTCCAACGGGCCCAATTTACGTAATTAAGGAATACGAAGTCAGATGATAATGCTCCAAATAATTAGGCCCAATTTGAATTTGTGATCACCGAAACGCTTACTGATCCTCTAATTTATCCACTGATTGGAACGTCAATTTCTAATAACTTCAACTATAATTGGAATTCAGTTTGGTGTCAACCTTGATGCAAACAATTATGAAATTGAATAAGGTTATGAAACAGAACTTTAAAAATACACCTCCGGACATTTATCCAGATTGCAAAACTCAGTATAGTATATTTTATTTTCCTTTAAATTATATAAACAACAAGAGAAGGCATAACTAGGTGGAGATCACTTTGAAACAAACCTTACGATATCACATATATCTCCAAATTTATTTAAACTATCGATTTTTCAAGAGTGAGAATTACATAGACTGGCACACTGCATGAAAGACGCCAAATTTTATGATGAAAGAGGAAAATAACTCTTAGAGATAAAAATTTAAACTATTCAGAATTAAAGAAAGAGTCTTATTCTAGCTTATGATATTTAAGTGTATCTTTGAGTGAGCTCTTATACGATCATAAAATTGTTTGAAAATTCTTAGGAGGGGAATAATTGGATCAAGAAATATATCAATAATTAAAAGAAATTAAGGCAGGATAAATTGTTAGTGAATTCAATTTTAGATGGATTTCTAATCTCATATTCGAAAAAAATTACTAAGAAACAAACACTAATGTCGGTTGGAATAGAAATTGTATCCAATGATCTAGAGATGATGAATATATTTTTAAGCCAATTGTTTTTATAGAATAGAAATTGTTTTGAATTCGTTGTCTTTTTAGTAGTCTTGTCATCTCAGTTAAAATTAATGAAGAAATCAATTATGAAAGTATGGAGTAAAGAAATGGGAACCAAATTCCACATTATTTTACGTTGGTTGTAGGCAGATATTAATTTAAAAATTAAATGAAAGCAAGAGAGAGGCGGTGAAAGATGAGTAGAAAGTCTTTGCTGGTTGCTCATATAAATTGCATGATAAAAAGGGAAGAAGAAATGACAGGGAAAGAATTCACTGGAAAATTAAACGAGAGGAAAGGTAAATTAAAAGGATGAAAAATGGGAAATTTTAAATTTATAATTTCATCTTTGGTAAACAGAAGACAATTGAGAATAGTTCTCTTCTTTATTAGCATGAAGGTTCATTATCATTGGCAAGAAGACCGTATTCACAAATACACAGTAATGCAAAAGTATTCCATCACTTCACTGAGTAAAAGATCTAAAAATAATTAATTGAGTAAATTAAGGATTTTTAATTTAAAAATTGATGTTTTTACCCAACCATTTCAGAAAATCGATCCAGTCCGATTATATCATCGCAAACCGAAAGATTTAAACCTAAAATTTGTTAAAGCAGATTTCTTCTACGCAATCGTTTTTCGTTGTATTCTTGCTAGCCTTATTCTGAGAATCCTCGAAAGAGCGAAGAAAAGCTAACAAGCTGAAATTATTTGATAATTTCAGAGAAATTTTGTTTGCTGGGGAATGGGTAGGCAAAATGAGATCTTGCAGGTATTTCGGCCAATCCAAAAATTTCTTAAATAAGATAAATAGATGGTTAGACTAGCCAAATTTAAAAACTCATTCTTTTCGCGAAAACATACTCGGTAGCAACATGCTGAAGTTGCTCGAACACAAAACATTCACCACTTGTTACACGCCGAAAGGTTTATTGCAAGATAATTAATGTGCATGTATATGTATATCTTGTTTTACCTTCCCACCTATCTACTTATGCCATCATCTATTCATATTCTAGACATCCCCTTTTCTTTAAACTTTATATCCTGATACACGGAAGATTTTGTTTCTAACCTAATTCATGACCCAAAATATACGGAAATTTTCCATTTATACTTCATTATTATATGATTATCTATAAAGCTTCTTCTTATTATAGAATGATGAAATATAGTTAGATAAGTAAAAATACAATCAGTAATGGATCCTGAATATCCTGATCCTGGATCCTGAAAATATTTTTTAGAGTTCAGAGTTCAGCTCTGTAAATCATCGAATTGATCTTATTAATGGTTCTATACAGACGGCAAAATCCTTACCAATTAGTCAAATGAATTTTATTAAATCAAGGAGTATTTTAAAAGGAAGTTAAGAGTAGAGTTATAAGAGTAAGAAAATAGTAAATTAAGCGTTTAAGAACAAGAATTTTCTTTATTACTTTTTACTTGATCTATCAGATGTAAGGAAGAGAAATATGATTACAATGACCCAACCACAGATGCGTATCAAAACCTTTCCTTTATCTCTTAAGTCTTTCATACGAGTGTTAATTTTCCTCAGAATTAAAGAAGAGAATCCTTTATTAAACGGAGTGTGGGTTATTTAGGTGCATTTGGTGTATTCTGTGGATTACAAGAATAACAAGAATGAAACAAATTTTTCAGGGAGAGGCCAACATTTTTATATTGAAATAAGGCAGTAAAAGAGCGATAAAAATCAATGGCCCATGGAGGCATCGAACCCACGGCCTTCGCGTTATTATCACGACGCTCTAACCAACTGAGCTAATGGGCCGTATGTGTGAATTCTATTAGATCCATATTTTTTATCATTTAAGAAGTACGCTAAAAAAATCATTTACTTTTCTTATATTGACACTCAGGAAGAAATTTGTGACAAAATCTGCGAGACAATGACTCCCCATATCAAGTTTAAAATTAAGCACCAAAATTACACAGAGGTGTCTCTCGCATTTCTTTTCGTCTCAAGATACAAATAATTTCATCTTCTGATTCACAAAGAGTGACATTTCGTGACCTTTAACCCCAGATATATGAAACGTAGCGCCGCAAAAGAAGAATGAAGCTGCGAATGATACAGCGTGAAATATCAAAACATCCGTAAGGTTAAGCTGTGAAAGACGAGGCATATTCGCACTTCCTCTGCAAAAAGGAAAGAAGCAAAGAATTCCTCACAGCCCATCAAGCGGCGTATCAAAGAAAATTTTGCTCGAAATAGGGAAAATGATTTTACTCAAACGACTTTGAACGCCAAATTTCACGCCATGCTATATAAACATGCCTTGCTCCCTCCTCATCTATGATGGAAACTTATCGTTATTCTAAAATTCTTACCTAAATTCTGCAAATTTCAGGTAATATTGTTTCATATATATAATTGTAAAATCTACCTTTATGTTTTTTTCTTTTTCTCTATATTTTATGTCACTTTTTAACTATTTATGTTTATTACTATACTATATGTATATTTTTATATTTCACTTTAAATTAGCATTGTTATGCTGTATGTGAGATGTGAATAAATAAATAAATAAATAAATAATAAATAAATAAATAAATTCTGTTTCCGGGAGCAATCCATTGTGTCGAGCGTTAGCAAATGAGGAAACGCGTAGTTTAACAGTGACTATAAGGAAGAAAAAATGGCATAGATCAGAAGTGGAGGAATAGCAGAACAAAAAAAAAGGTAAGAGGATGCTTCAGAAACTGATGCCTCGCGAGTTCTTGGAATTCGATTCTAAATTGGATAGAAAGAGGATATAGTTGGAATGAAAGGAGTAAATTCTCTAGAAATCGATTGCCGATAAATATCGCCTCAAGAAGAATATCAGCTTGCACAAATCGTCCAGTTTACCTTTTAGAAAAGTTTTCCTCAATACCGCCTTCTTTCCCATGATAAGTCCCCTTTAACCTGAATCTTCTTCCAGGTTATGGTGTTTGTACCGAAAGGGTGTATGTTTGGAAAAGCAGTACTGGAGTGCATGTTTTGTTTTCGATTTCTCCTCCTTGGAATCGATGAAAGCAAAACTTTATTATGATCCAACCTCCAGAGATGCGTCCTTAATTTTTCATTACGCCATATCCGGAGCAATTAAAGCACCAATAGTCCCTTCGATATCTGCTAGAGACTCGTGAAAAGTTCTGAAAGTGCTTACTTTACGAGTAAAATTTATTACGTTGCATTTAGGGGAGAAAGCGAAGAATCGGGGCGTAATGATGTTATAATCATGGATAAGAGCTTATCTTTCCCATCTTCCAAATCAAGCACCGTAAAATAAGTTCCTATCGGTAATACTCTTTCGGAACTGTGTCAGGGCTACTCAGCCTAGATAACCCTTGGCGAGATAAAAATTAATGGAAGAGAGTAGGAAGCTCATTGTCAGTTTAGATATTTCAGTTTTTATATACTATTGTACTTTTTTCAATAGGATTATCAAACGTGGAAAGTTTTGGGAAAATTATCAAAATTTATTCTATAGTTGAATTATTTTCGCAAAAATCAAGTCGAAAAAAATATCGTTACTGATAAAAAAAACTCCCATCTAAGATTATCCATTCCATTGTCATTTTCATATCCAATAACCCTAACTTTAAAGATTATTTTCTCATTTAGACTTCAAATTCCACAAAATCAATCACAGAAGGCTCTTTGTGGAAATACATTATATAAAAATTAGGATCAAATATTGAACTTTACTTATTGTCAAAGATGGATTTAAAATATCTCTTCCGAAACTCGTCTTTTAAAATCTATAAAGCTGAGTTATTTTATTTTTATTTCTAAATGCTTCGTTCAAATTAAATACTTTTTCACCATTTACTTCAACTCGATCGTTCAAGTAAAACTGATTCAAATTCAATGCTGTTTCATAATTAATTTCGATTCATCAATCTTTCAAGTAAAACCAATCACATCTTAACGACGTACTGTATCTTTAGGATAAGAGACGGCATTCGTACTTGTAGCAAAGCTCCCTGAGAGTATGTGACCCGATTCCACATCACTTCAATGTCGCAAGATCTGATTCCGACTTCGTCCGCAGATGCGACATTTTTTCCTTCTTAATCTTATATCCCTCCATAACTCCGTTGAAAAGAGGAAGAAATTGCTTCCTGCAATTCCATTCACTGCTGAGACCATTTCGAACCAGCAATTAAGGTGAGTTTCCGTCCTTCGCGGAACTCCAGGGAATTAGCAACCGACTTCTTGTGAAGTTAAGGCAATTTGACAACATGCGACCGACTTAGCGCGTTCTTGGCAAGGTTAGGTCAATGCGACGCCTACTAATTACGATCTTCTCAATGGTGTTTATTGCGTCTTTTCAAAGACATTATTGTCGATGTAGCAAACAATGCGTGTGCTGTACTTTTTTAGCTGAAGCGAGAAGGCAAACAAAATCACCATAATATTTATAAAACTTCTTTCTTTGGGCGGTATTGGACTAAGAGTCTCTTCCATCAAAGTCACAATAATGCTAAAATTAACACTTCTATACAATTCCACTTTACAGATCTATAAGTTTTTTTGAGGGGTGGCTCATTTAAAAAACGTATCATTACCCCAATAGGGTATTTTAAGCATGGTAAAACTTATAAACATTTTGGTATACCTTGTGGCTCCCCCCAGGACTTCCTAGGGGATGCTAATATTTCCAAGTTGTTTCTATGTAGCAATTAAAAGAGCGTTTGAATTTATATCTCTGTAGGATAGCGTCATTCTTATTTGAAAGAAGTAACATTCCCCTATACTAGTACGCTCAAAATGTTCCTCTCGAAGTATTTTTTAAATAGCCTAAGTGAATCTTCCACTCAAAGTATTTTTTTCCCGCGAAAACGCCCAGTAGGGGAAATTTAAAATTCTGATGATAGGTTGATATGTGGAAGGGAGCTGTACCCACAATATGTGGCGCGATCTACCACAAGAATTGTACGTTTTTCCTGCTCGGAGTTTTCGCGGCAAACAATAGTTAGGGAACTTTTTGAACGTACTGTATTTTACATAGTGATATTCGCCTGCAGTGCTTTACACGTATAGTTCTAGCTTTTGCTAATTAATACGAAATTAGCGTATTGTATTACTTTGAAAAATTTGAAATACTGTACATAAGCTTAACTTAATTATTTTAATAAATGAAATTAATAAAACGTGTTTTCCTTTGATTTTTACTTTCTCCCTATACGTAGTAGACAGAAAGTAAAAACAAATTCGCAAAAAAAATCGACCTCCAGATTTCAACGGAAATAGATGTTTTGGGGCCCATAGAGTTCGTTTTCGCTATTTTTCCGAACATGTCTGTCTGTCTGTCTCTGGTAAAAAAGTTTGTGGGCGCTCTATCTTAAAAAAATAATCATCCGATCATTTCCAAAATTCTTATTTATTATTTTCCTAACAATGCCAAAAGTTGATTAGTTTTTGATGAATATCGCTCTACCGGAAGTTGCGGTTTAACCAGAACAAAATTTTGTTTCTTAAATATCTCTGTCAGAATGCAATAAAGGTATTTACAATTATATGCAAAAGTTATAGACAATGTACATTACTATAACTTTTGTTTGAAGCATTTTTTCGTAACACTCATTGTTTTGGAGTTATTTATATGTTACCGGCATAGGCTTCTATTTTCAATAAATATGGAGAAAGTCATGAGTTGGCCACATCAGATTTTTTTAATTAAAGTTCGTTTTGTAATGCTTTCTTTTAAATTTCTAAAATTTACCTTGTTTCTATATTTGAACGCGGAATTCGGTCAAGTATCGCTCTCCAGGATTAATTTTAGTTTATCTCAGCTGTTTATAATACATTACTTCCGTCTAAACCTGATCCGTTCGTCCTTATTTTTTAGCATCTCAGGTTTATCACGAATGATATCGTTTAGGGACAGATTCCTATTTCTTAGAAAGTTAGTATTTCCGGCTTTGCACATTTTTTACTCACGCTTAAAAGCAATACGTACTTGATTAGAGTCTACGGTGGCGCCATCACTTTCAAGTGGAAGTGTTCCAGTTACTACATTTTGCATTTTCCTCCAAAATCGTCCCTCTGTTCCATTTTTGGAAAACACACGCACATAGCACTGCGGATTGAAACTCCACTATTCTGGGGATACCGAGTTTCCGCATCTCTAAAACAGTCCTTTTTATAAATATACACTAATTTTATTCTCGAATTTAATTTAATATATACCATACCAGAGGGATTACACTCGAAAGCCCTAGATTGTTTGGCAATATGTGGACATTTTGTGCTCACTATTTCAAAATATATATTCACTGCCGTATTTAATTTTATTTTCCCTACGGAAAAGGAGAATAGCCGTAAAATTGGTGTTCTATATTGGATCTTGGCGCAGTTGAAACTCGTATCACCCGGAATGGGGTTGGCAAAAACGAATTAAATTGAAGGGAAACTTCAGGGGATTGGATTTATTGCGGAGATTGGATTTTATTGTATTTAAAAATATGAGGATTTAAACTCAAATATTGCGTTAATGTCATTTTTCATATTTTTAATGAGCTTTTAAATTATATAAACTATGTGAATCGTAGATACGTTCATATCTTCGATAAAGTAATCTATAACTTTCCTTGCGATTATTAAAATTTATTTATATAAAACCTTCCAGAAAACATGCTTAAAGTTAGTGCACGAACGAATAGGTTAAACAAGCAAATAGTAATGCTAAATTATAACATTAACTAGATCGTTAAATATTTTAGCACCACATACACCCATGGAGCCTTTTAACTTTAATATGTGAGCATTAAGTTTGTCTAGTTAATGCTTTAGTATTAATCTCCGCATTTAAGTTGTAATCGGAGGCCTAAGATATACCTTCACAACCTGCAGCGATTCCTAAGGCAAAAGTCAAAGCAAGCTGTTTAGGGGAAGACAAGCAAAAATTCTAGACTAACACCAGCTCAGATAAGCTAACCTAACAGCTGGTCTAATATCCCGTTTACCTTTACCCTTTATCTGCAATATCCCGTGTACCTGCAGCTTAGGTTGCAACCACCCTCAAAGTTCGCCTAAAATAATTTAATACAGAGGTTCTCTCATATTTCTCGAGACGTGCGCTGAGTTGCATTTCAGAATCTCAGGAGTCGATTTATCTGTTAGCATACACTGTCAAGCGATTTCATCGATGCGAAAACTTTATTTTATCCGCAGAAGGAGTTAAATAAAATGTAGGTTATCGTTTAACATCTTATCTTAGATACAGTAATAAATAAGTTTAGAAAAGTACTCACCTCGATTCTGTGTACGAGTGAGTACGAAATTAAATTTTCCAGTCTTCGTAGCTCTTGCAGATACAGACAGATCTAACATAACGGTTATTGAAGGCTGCTCGTTTTTATACCTGCAATGAATTTTTTTCCATTTAGAAATGAGCTGATTCAATGGATATAAAATTTCAAATATAACCTACCCAAAATCAAGTTTCTTTGACAATTCATTAATCTGAGAAATTCCGAAAGTAATTGATTGAAAAGAGTAGATTATGATCATAGACACCTGTTACACACCGAAAGGTGACTTTGAAGGCACTTAATTATATTTATAGCACTGATTTCACTTACGCTAAAACCCTTGAAAGAAAATCTATGGATCTACAATAGTTACTTGTCACAATTAGTAGATTTTCTTCTTTACAAATTGTATCGAGAATCGTATATTTTAGATGAGCAACAATTTTTGCAATTTCCATCATAGTAAACTTCCTTTAGGAATATTGATCATATCCATTACCTGTCTTTTCCTTTCGTAGCTACACAAGATTAATCTCAATACAAAAATTAAACACTAACGTCACACTGATATTTTACAATAGACGATCAAACTATTTTCAATTTATAAATTGCAAACTCAATACGCACATATATGCTTTGACGATATTAATTGCGTTTTTAAATATTTTTGGCAGCTTCGATTATTTGTCATTTCAATGACACGAGCAGATATATCCGTATTTTGTTGCGTGTATGGAAATGTTATTTCAAAGCACTGCAAAAGCAAAAGATTGGTTCGTAATCCATTAACTTTACATTAAAATTTTCAGAACCAATTACAATTAACTGCAAAATGGTGCTTAGTGAGCAGAAATTCCATCAATAAACCACCTCTTTAGTCGACTAAACTAAACGTTATAGGATTGGGTACTAAGATATTCTTTCGAAGTAACCTTATAGCTATTATTAATTTTCTCTAAAGGTACAATAAGTTAATATTCAATACATTAATGTTATCTTTCAATGCTTACCAAGCTCATAACGGATTAATATACGAAAAAAGAAAGATTTTAACGAGGAAATTTCAGCTATTCGATCGATAATCTTGAAGAGTTTAAATGATAAGAAAACTTTAAAAATTACTTGTTCCTCGTTACCAACTATTCCAAATGGAACTCTCCTTAAAATATATCTCAAATATTTCAAAATTAATCCATCTTTATAAAATCACTTCATTCTATATTTCCGGAAATAGAAGGAGAAAATTTCACCGACTGCTTAATGTGTCCAATAGATTATGAATGTTTTTTTCATTGGTATTATTATTATTCATACATATTTTACTCGGGCGAGCAGTTTTTCATAAAAAGTATTAATATCTCTTAGAATAAATTGACATTGAATGAACAGCTGAACCACGAACACCTTAAAGGGGAGCATTGTTTTGACCGAGCTAGAGATATACTAAATCAATTAAGTCCGATATTAGAGAGTAGAACTGCATTATAATTACAAGCAAAATCTCTCGAATGGGATTAATCAATTTATGGTAAACCGATATCGGAAAAATATCCTTATTTTAGATCCAGATATACAACTTTCATTGAAAATATTATCAAGTTGTAACGGAATTAAAGTATAAGATATTGTGTCGGACAAACTACGAAAACTCGAAATATAAAATATTTGAAAGTATCATAAACCTATGGTTATCGTAAAAATGTTTAATCAATATATAGATTCCCATCGTAACTTCGCTATATGTGTTTTAATTACTATAGAATATTTTACCCATAGGGCATTGAATTCAAGCTAGCTTTTAATCTGAAGAGTGATTTTCCAACTTCTTACTGCAAAGTTCCCTCTTAAAGCCTCTATATCCTTTAGCATGCGGTCGCATTACTTTAGGGAATATGCTAGCAAAGAGAAGTGAAGGGATGCCGGAAATCTTTCTCCTGGGATGGGATTTATCCGCTATAGGTTTTGCTTTTTGCCTGGAACATTTAACTAACCCCGAGTAAAGCACGCACTGGTATGCGGGCCTTCCTATTTCACGGAATACGTTTCGTGACTTCTTAAGCGTCTGGAACATTAACTCCCTCTCTCATTTATCTTCTATCACCTAACTTTTAGGGAAACTTTTCATTTGGAGAAAAACAAAAGTACTGCCTCTCCTCCAAACGGAATGTCTCAAAATTTACTTTTGTTTTAATGATCAATAGAACATCGAAAAAATATTTCACACATACCAGTATATCGATAATTTTTCACTGAAATCCAAAGAAATTAGCTTTATATATTCCAGTAATAAATGCTTGGCACTTGATAATCTTATGTTTTCACTACGTAAATCATATATGTAAGATTCAAAAAGCCTAGGACAGTGTCAATAAAAAGTACATGATACGGTTTTAATCAATTGAAGTTGAATTTATATGAACAAATGTTGATCACAATGGCTTCGAAAAAAAATAAGCATCGATTACATCAATCTTCTGACTTTCATTTCAATTCTGTAAAATTTTTCATAAACGAAGATAACAATGAAGGAGTAAGCAAATTAAAGAAAAATTTGTAAATATCGAATATTCACAAAAATGCAAACAACCATGGTTGTTCCGTTTGCAACCAATAATGGAGAGCAAAAGGGAGTCTTATAGTTTTTTTTTAATTTTCTCAGCTATTAATCAGTTAATCAGAAATTTTAGAGATAATTTCTCTATGAAGTTAGCCATTTAAGGAAGATATCTAACGCATTGGAAAGTAAATATTATGACAATATTATACAAGTATTGTTTCATATTGTTTCATATCGGCCTTGGTAGATGTGGATAGCATTCCATCTACCCAAGATCCCGGGTTTGAATCCCGGATAATCGGATTTTTCCGATCACGAAATGGTTGCGTGTGTTCGTTGTTGCCTTTGCCTTGGTGAAGCACCCCCTGACAAGTTCATGAGATCTTATTGGGGCTTCACCGATAAAGGGTAGCAGTGGTTACGCATGAAAAAAACATTGGCATAATCAATTTAATATCAGTTAATATTATATAAAATTGCAAGAATATCTTCGCATCAAATTTTTATATATCCACTATTAAAATTATTGATTTAAAACACGCTAGAAGATAATTCAAGAATTTGACTGAAATAAGCCATTTTGGCAAATGCTTGCTGTTATATTAAATTTAGCATGCATTCAAATCTTCCTGAAATAGAAATTGAAAGAAATTATCGTTTTCTCAATCGAAAAATGTCAGTATTTAAATATTCGTCGTATCATAATCGTATGCATGCAACATTTCCATTCTTTATTTTGCCGTTGCTGCAGAGGGAAGACTGCGTAAAGTACGTCAGAATGAATGTTTTTTGTCACTCCTGGATGGTAAAATTCCCCACTGAACGGATGTTGTGAAACTCACTCGTCCAAAATAAATTCTGCCTGGATAACAAGTTTAACGGTCTCCATTCCATCTTCACACACTCTGAAGAGTGCATATAAATAATGCATATTATCATCGCAACCTTCAGCGTTGAAGCAGGAGATATATCGAGCTATGTATACAATCGAAAGCCATCACAAAATAATTCGATAATTAGAATTGTAAATATTAGTTACGTGTCCATAGCGTAAATACCATATCACTAATTTAAATGCCATTTTTTCATTATGAAAATATTATTCATATTCCTATTTCCAATTAATGCCTAAACTTAATTTAAAGATATAGTAGTAATATTTTAGCCGCTGGGGTAAATTGAATTGTACAATTTTTATATTACCTAATGTTTGAAATGTATATCACCATTCAATCTTCAATTTCGTTGGTAACTTTATAGTGATTGACTTCTCTTGGTACATAGTATTATTTTAATGTAATATTATCATTTTTACTCTCTAAATGTATTATTGTCTCTTATGTTAGATTCCGAACAGAAAACAAATATCTAATGAAACTATACACTCACATTTACTTATAGTATTTAAAAATGATATTATTTGAATAAGTCCCAAAGGTCAAGTATGAGAAAACCGCAATACACGATCAAGAAGCAACATTTCGAAATCTTGAATATCTGCAGGAAGGACCTTTCCCAATGATTTCACGCATCATTTACTTGCTTGTTTTGAATTCAATCTTACCGAAGTAGACGTATGCGACAGAACTTTCCTTCACTTTCCATGGCTTCCTTTCACTTTCCCCCCCACTTTTCCAATCGACTCTCTCCACCCTGGGTTTTCCCTTCAGGAGCCATTTCCATTGGCGGAATGGAATAAATAGGCACACGCTTTTCGTTCTTCTTATTCACCGCAAAAAAAGTCCTCGTGACCGAGACGGAATATAACTTTTCCGGCGTATCAAGAATCGATGAATCTTTTTCCCAATCTAACTTTGTCTGCTTTGTAAACAAACCTGGCTTGGATATCTGATTGAAAAATGGTAAGACCCTTCTCCACGAGCTTGGGATACAACAATAACATTGTCCCAATATATTCCTATCCACCATTAGCAACTCCTGTCATTGCTACTATTCCTTTTCATCCTATATATCTAGCATACTCAATTGTATTCATATTAATAAAAAGATTTCTCTTCTTACGAGGACTCCTGTAGATAATAATTGGGATATTATGCTGCTGCCATACAATAAAATCTTTCCACAGGATTGCATGGCTTGATGTAAATAAGTCGTTCGGAGTATTTAAAAGTAATAACTATGATTGAGATCGGTTATTAATATTTAATGTATATTTAAAGAAGTTCGGAGGGATTCAGAATCAAATTTTCTACTAAGAATATATTGCTGTCCGTCACAATATCTGCTTATATATGTTAGGAAGCTTCTAGTTAAGGAAAGCCACAATTGATTTGCAATTTAAATTAGTGTAACGGACCAAATTCAATCACGCAAAATTAAGGCTATAGTTTATAATTCTCCGTAATATATTACAATTGCATTTCAAGAAGATATAAAGAAATATCTTGTGCAGAGATTCATAAATCTTCTTTGTAAGTGAGAATGTTTTGAATTTCAATAATAATGGAGTCTTGTAATCGAAACTGTAAATATATGCAATTGTATTATTTCTTTTTAGCATATTACCAGCTTACAAACAGATAAATATGAACGCCTGCTCTCGTATTGTTACCTCAACTTCTATTTTTGGGATCCTTTCTCCATCTGCGAGTTACAATTTAAATCTAATCATAAGTACTTTTCAAAAAGCTTTGGTGGAGCAGTCATTACTGCCATAAGCTGTCTCCGAGCTTCTCCATCTGCTACTAACAAGCCTTGATAAACTTGTTTGAAAGTATTTCACTAATTCAAATGTCTTGTTTGGAAACATTTCACATTATTACTCTATACAATGATATACTTTCTACGGCTATCTCATCCTTGGAAACTCATACGGTCGTCAGAAGCTGAAACGAAGCATCGTGCTACTACACCAGTGAGGAAGAGAAAAAAGGTAGGAATGTCGAAAGATAAGATGCCCGAATTCCGAGGCTTATAGAGCAAACTTTCTAAATAGGAGCCTTTTACCGAAGAATGTTTTCGAACATTTTTCTTCTCACTGCGCATTGCTTTCTCCTTGTGTTATTTTTTGCCAGTATCTCTGACTTAGGATTCTCTCTCCGCCCCGCGATGGAAACAAACAACATGCCGGTTATTTTGAAAGAATAAAAATAATATCGCTTTTTCGTAATGTCCAATTTTTATGGCTAGAAAACATTGAGAACACTCGAATGACGGAACGTGAATAACTGAAGATAGAAAATAAGAAAGCAAATTCAATACCTCTTGATTCTTAAACTGTTTGCCAAAGAGACCATAAAGTAATTGGTAATGGACTTACTTTGTTGTAATGGCGAAGAACCTTTAGGTGATTTTATTGCTGCGTTATTAACATAGATGTATTTACGAAGAGAAAATAACTGGATTGGGCATGTTACAAGGAATAATAGTATGTTTCCCACATTCAAATTTCCTATATAGAGATACATACATACATACTTTTGAGATAAGAAATCCTTTTCAATATTTATCTCACATGTATGAGTCATTTCATCCATATTTCACTTTATCTCGCCCCTTAATCATTTCATTGCGGTTCCCATTTGCTATTTCTCCGCATATCTTCAGCAGCTCTTCCCCTCCTACTCCCTATTAAACTCCGCATCCCCTCTTTCATATGGAGCATCTTTGCCCAATTTCAGCCCATCTTCCATTTTCTCATTTCGTCAACTGGTCACAATATCCAGATATGGACTGCACAGCTTTCCTCTAGCCATCCATGCGAGCGAATATTTCTGATATTTTCCTAGGGAAAGAATGATATTTGCTTCTGTTTTGGCATAGTTTGAGATATTCTTAATCTCACAGCAGATTTTTTGGTCACCTCTTTTAAATATGAACTGAAAAAATAAATTGATCCACCGCCATTCAGTACATTTCTCTTGAAAAATGAAATGGATGGCTCATTCTTTTCTCGCAATCTGTCACTACTGAAATGATTTAGGTATCTTTTCGTATTTTTTACAAGTTTTACTTATATACATATATTAGAGATTCATATGAAAAATATCTGACTCCTTAATAATATTTACTTCAGCAAAGAGTACAAAATACTCCCCTAATTAAAGGAAAACGTATTTAGTTTCACAGTTACAATTTAAACATTAATCTAATTCATCTGAGTGTAAATATTAATTTGATGAGTACTGAGCAAGCAGTTCTGTCGAAAAATGCAACCAATTAAATTTCTTGATAAAAAGACACGATGCATAAAATCTTCAAATATCTCCACCATAAACCCATTACTTCAACTATAAATCCATCGTCCATCCATCCATCATCCATCCACCTTCCAGAACCTAATATATTATACAAAATATAGCATATGTACAATGTAAATATGTGCAGTGATACCAAACAGCATACACTTATACCATAGAACATATACTGTATGCTAATTTATTAGGTTTATACACGTTCCGTTTATATATCCATCGATAGAAATAAATTCCAAAAATTGATTAATGAGGAACATAAGGAACTACTTCGATTCAAGGAACACGTCACGCCATAGACGACTTGAAACACTATCAGCTCGTCTACAAGATGGCTATTGCTAATGAGTATTTCTGCTAACCCCACCCAGCACTATCAACATTCTCCGTAATCCGACGCCTCTCTTCCCTATCTTTTTTCCCATTTATCTCATCAACACTCTCTTCGTAGCATCTCGTTTTTCTCGAATCCTTTCCTCCTGAAGAAGAAAAACAACGGACCTCAATCTTCCCATCTTCATTATCTCCCTTCTTCTTTCTTACTTATATTTTCTTCTTTCCTCCGCCTTAATTAGCACCTTTTTTCGACGATTATCCCGCCACCTATCGGCCTCAGCCCCAACTAAGATTCCCTCCCCTCTAGTTGCCAAGCCACACTCCTTGGTCCTCCAAACAAATAACGCCTTCCCACGCCTATTCCCACCCGCTATTCTTTTCCCATCGATCGCATTTCGGATGTCTTTTGTCTGGTTTATCAAGGCAATGCATTTTCTTTCCCCCCAATTTTCTGCTTTTCCTTTCGGGATCTCTTTGTATATCCTTCTCCTAATTCACGCCAAGGGGGTCCTTCCCCGAGAGATGGATAGAGATTTCAAAACTAAAAGGTGCATGATGGGGTGACGTATTTGGGGTGTGGAGGAGATTAGAGAGTTAGTTATTATTAACGAAAACCAGAGATAAGTCGAATTTGGAAAAATTGGTTTCAATTTGTTGCTGTTAGTTCTTTACGCAATGGGTAACTTTATGAAATTGAGTTTCTTTTATCTTGAGTTAGGGCTAAGGTTGTGCGCTGTTGTATGTTGAGTTAATATTTACTTGGTATGTTGTTTACGATTCAGGTGTCATACCCATTCATAGTTTTGCGAATTTCTGATGTGTTTTAGTTCTTTATTGACTTATTTTTTCGATAAATGAATATTTAGAAAACATGAGAAATAAGATGAATTATACTTGGGGTTTATGCATTATATAATGCATTATACATATTTGAGTGCGTGTAGGTTTTCTGTATAAGTTAAATAGCAGTTCATTTTGTGTTCAGGTTATGAAAATCAAAGGCGGGATACCGAGCAGTAATCAAAAGGGAAAGAGCTTTTTTTAAAGACTAATTTATTACGTCATGGCAGACTGCTGAATCATTCCGTTAAATAAGGCTAAATGCTTTTATTCCATTAGCGATCGTATCACAAATAATGATCTTCCATTGAAAGATGCTTTCAGACATTGCTGAACCCTTTTATTAATTTTACGATGGATGATCTCGAATTCATTTTCTTTCTTACGCCTCGTTAAGGATTTCCCGCCAAGAGCTGCCATTCAACGAACTGGATGAATTCCTTAAAAATTTCCAGCTTCCCTAAAATCCGTATCCGTAGAAAAATGTTCCATTAGTGGCAATTATTTGAATGGATACTTAAGCCAACCAAATTTGGAAAGCCGTGAAAAATTCTACAAAAGGCGAAATAAATAATGAGAGCCAGGTATTGTCAATTACCACCAGGAAATGTGGGTGAGTTGTCTGTTGTGGAAACTTTGCAAAATGTATTCTACGCCTTTGGATGGCAAAAGAATGTTTTATGTCAAAAACTCGATGGCAATGAAACTCGGTTGCCCGGTTCTTTCAGTATCCTAGCGGACGATCATACTAATCGTGCTATCTCATAAAATTCTCCCCTTCTCTTGATTACTGGTCGGAGAATCTAAGGAAAAGTTTATTGCTTTCAGTTGTACAGCCTTCGAGATGAAAACTAACTTACCTTTACAGATAGCGTAACAAGGGGCATACTAATCTGTAATGTATGCTGATGAGCATTTAAAACGCTTGGCTTCGTCAATAGATATGTCGGTAGGAGACAGAAAAAGTTCCGCGAGCTATGATCCTTTCCGCAAGTTGAACTTCCCTATATTAACATAGTGTTAGGAATATTTTCGTGAATTAGGAAGGGTCCATAGAAAATAATTTTTTTAAAGAATTGATATGGCAAAACAATAAGTTGTTTAGATTCTTCAATACGCAAGATGGGAATCTTTAAAAGGAGATATACTTTTTAAAAGGCTTAATTTACTATACTAAGTAAATTCTGAGAAAGAACCTTGTAAGAAGGTGCTGTCAATATTATGCATCCTCCCAGTTGCATAGATCGTTATAATACAGCGAGATAGATCAATGGAATAGAAGCTAGAACAAGTCACTTCAAGTCATACCAGATACACCAAAGTCGATAACAAAAGTAGAATCGTGGAGCACGCACCCTGCCACACGCAAAAAAACGGTTCTAATACATACATAGGTCGTCTGAAAAGTTTCTGACTAAAAAACATACAAGATACTATTTCTTCAAATTTATTTTTATTATTTTGTGAAACAACAACTCCGCATCCAAATTGGCTGCAATATTGTTGATACCTTTCAAAAGATGCGCTAAATGCTTTCAAAAACCAAAACACGCCAAAACCTTTCACACTACCCATGTAAGTACAATTATAATTATACATAAATATAAAATAATTATACCAATAAAGTCGTTAGGTACTTATTTAAGGCATATTTATGGGTCACCCATTAGTTAAAACAAAGCAAAAATTCTCTTGCTGCACGGAGATTATTCTTTTACAATTCCTAGAATTATTATTTTGTTGAGTTTAAAAAAAAAGTTATTTTGTGAAATTAGGAAGGTAAGCAAGCAAATTTAAAACTTCACTTCATCTACGTCAAAACTGAATGTATTTTTTTTTTATTAAGCAGCTGTCATTTTTCATATGTTTTTCTCATACATCGGAGAGCGCGATATTTTAAGAGGAAAGAATGGCCCTAGAAGTTGAAAGCCTTGTAAGACGACGCTTATCAGTCCATTTCCTCTCGTTTCCTCTTTCACCCATCTTCCATCCCCTTAATGTATCTTAAAGTCCTCCGTCCCTTTTCTGCACCTCACTATCTCACCACAACTTCATTCTCTTTCGAATCTTTCCTAAGATTGTTTTCCTTCTCCTCATTTCCCACATTCTTATCCTCCGGCCCATCTTTATTCCACCGCTTTATTGGTCTACATTCCTCCCGAGTACCCCCTCCCCTCCGTCTTCTTCGTCGCGAACTTCTTTCTTTGTGTCCCTCTCTTGACTTTATTTTCCTCCGGAAACCCGGAAAAGCATTAGTTCCCTTCTCCATAATCTACCGCCATTTTATCCTCTCTCCCTAAGGTCGCCATTTTCTTTGCTGATGAGAGTAATTAACAACTCGTTTCATTCTTACAACTTTCGCTCAATTAAACAAGGTCGTGAATTAGCCGGGCTACTTTACCGTCACCTTTCACCGTCTTTCCATAGAATACCGTTTCTTATCTGTTTCACTTATCTTTCATTTTGATCTAGTCATGTTTGCTCCTGTTCCTGTTACTATATTCTGAGGAATGAAATATTTTCATTTGCCATTTGGTACATCATAAAGAAAACGGTATCTTTCATTTATTTTTGTTTCAGTCTTGATCATGTCTGTGATGAAATGAAAGCTACTGAGCTATGAATGAATAATTACACTAATCAAGGTACCTCCTCATTGTCCAACAAGAAAATTGCTACTCACAGAGTCATTGTGCTTCACTTGCGTGGACACGATCCGCTTCATAGCATTCTGGATCAGTGAGGAAAGCAAATGCAAACTACCTCACCTCTCACCTGCCTGGAAAACCTCATTCTTCTTTGCAAGCACTTAATAACTTGTGTCAGAGAGGGTAAGGTGCAAACTTTGGGCTGAGTAATTAACAGACAGACTTAGTTGTCCCAAATCCTAGATTACGTTTTTGTTTTCACGATTGTTCTGTCTTATTTCCGGTTTTTGTACATCGTTAGTACTTGCAGAAAAAATAATTCCCCACGCTCCCTCCCTCAAGTCCTCTATCCGACGCACGCAACTCGCATTATTTCCACTTTGAGCTCTTTGCAAGAAAACCTCTTTCAAATTATTTAGGAAATTATTCCCAGAAAAATGGAACTTCTCAGAAAGAAGCTTTCTCAAATGGCGACTTTTCCAAATGATGTCGTATTACCAATTTTATTTTTACATAAAGGTTTCAAGTAGTCAATTTACCATTAGGTACCTATTTTAGAAACCTTTTAATGATTACATTCTGACCAAAAGTATCGATTGCCTATTTTTCTTATACCATTATGCACTTCTCAGTAAGCTGAAATCTGACTTTATAAGAAATAATATAATAATATAGGACTACAGAAAATGCTTGAATATATGTCAAAAGAGAAAAACCACCAGTGCGTTCAAGTGATGGTTTACGTATTGGAAATAATGGAGAATCCCCGTCCTAAAATAATATACATCTAGCTCAGTCATTACAGTTACATGTTTTACCAAGTCTAAATAATGTATTATAATCTATTCCTATGAAATCTAAGGGGTATATTAGTATAGATTCACATCATAATCTGAATAATCTTTGTTTCCTCCCACCCACCAAATACCACTCCTTTTCCCTATATAAGCCTCCTTGTTTGTAATTTCCTCACCTGAAGATGGCCGATCTTTGCCGAAACCGGTCGTGTTTCAAATAAATGTGTGGAAAAAAGTATTTGTAAAAATCTTTATTCTTAACATCCTCTGAATAATGTTGCTCTACAGTAGTTAAGTATATTTCCTGAAACAATATGTTTCTGCATTGAATATTTTATTCACTTTTCTAGGGCCAATTTGAAGGATAATGCATATTTCCTTTTCTTATGTCTGTCGTGTATGTGGCTGTGATAATTTGAAATCATTAAGGAATGAGCGATGCTGCATGAGAGGATTCTTTTTGGTCATTTAATGTGTCATGAAAAATTTTATTATTTCGGTCATTATCTTGAACTTGGATTCGTCCCAATGATATCATTCTGGATCATAGTAAAAAGCAAGGACAAAGTACCTCTCTCTTATATAGTATATATTATTTCCTCTGCCTAGCTTTCCCTAATGAAAGGCGGAGAGCTTGAAGGTCAACTGTCCTTCGGGTAGATAAATGAAATGAAATACTCATCCCATTGGTATTGAGAGTAAGGTCATATTATTTTTCGCTAGTTCCATAGAATTCACATAATACTTTTCAATAATGACTAATAGGAATGGTATTTTTATAGGGTGGGGAATGACTAGTATTCAAACGTCAATCCTGTTTAGGTTATTATATTTCATCATTTAATTATATACGATCCTGATTTTTTTATGTCAGATGGTATGATAAAATTACTAAGAAGAGTAAAGTTATGCTCACATTTATCTAATCTCATTAACTTTGTTCTAAATTTGACAAAAAATCAGTACTCAATCGAAACATAAATTCAATATTCTTTAAAATTCCGTATTTGTTTAGAACACATTTTATAGATTTCATTCTATTAGAAATGGAACAGTTCAAGCTGCAAAATTTTCTTTTCTATTAGATAAAAATTTCTAAATATACTCGAGGAATTATTAAAATGTGATGAAATTCGCGAGAGAAGAATCGAGAAATCGATTCTCCGATAAGGAAAGGGTCTGCAGAGAGGCAGACGGATGCCATTTGAAAGTCTTCCCTAAATTCGAGAGCGTATCTCGCTCTTTACGTGGAAATTTCGGACGATGACCTTTTCACTTAATTTGTCAACGATGAAAAAGTATTCTGATGTTTTCCTTGGGGACGGCCCTTGCGGAAAATTTGCTTCCTCTGATAGAAATGAGTATCTAAATTTCATGCTCAATTTTTATTCTATTCACTTAATCCATTCTTTATAAAGGAAATCAATTAAATGCTTTGAAAAGTAAACAGCTCTAAGGTTCCAAACGTAGTCACTTGACTTATAAATAAATTAGTTGGAGTTCCACCTTCGATGCTTCAATAATGCTATTTCCATATTTAATTTTTATGAAGTTTAAAGAAAAAACTCAGGAATCTGTTTTATGATTTTAGAGTTATACTAATTACAGCTGCTGTCTACAATTTATTGCAAATTATTAATTATTAATAAAACTTAAGTGCCAGTTGATGAGAATGGATGCTTTGTAAGCGTCAGTTATTCGGTCAATCACTTGCGGATCGATTTGATTTGATAGACTTGTTCTTTCGGGCCGACAATCACTTTCCCTGAACTCACTAGAGATCGTCTATACACCAGCTTTATTGGATTGTACAGTCAATTGGATAGTGTGGATTCAAATAACGATGATCTTTCCTCTTGTTTCGTAAATATTTGGTGAAATAAAAGTTATGCGTGTCGATGTCGTCTTAAATTATAGATGGATCGACACTTTATTGGAGATGTTAGGCCCGTGTGGGCTTCTCTTCCACTTAACCTTATATGTCGTTATAATTTTTACAAAATAAAATTAATTATAAACCAAAAGAAAGAATAGGGTGTGGGAAAAAATCTTTGTAACTGAAGGTTGTCTAAGAAAAACCCACATTGTATGGCATGCTAACGTCAATCTTTTACGGCAATGTGGTGGTTAAGTTACTCTTATTACGAAAAACGAACCAACGAATAAATACAAAAAATCTATAATTCATTTACGGACTCTACGTTTTTAACTACAATAACGTATAAGAAACCCTCAGTCAGTTAGAGTTCTATTTACAAGGATTTCTCCATTGCTTACCACGTTTTGCTCACGTACAAAATCCCACCAATTCTATTCTACGACTCTTAAAATAACCTTACACTTCACTCACTAATGCAGCTATTCCGATATATATTTTATAGGGAAATATATCAAATAAAGTCAGCTAACATAACCACAGCTTCTTACTCTTGTGGAATGTCTACTTAAACTTAAAATAAAATTTCATTTGATTTCATTCCATCATTATATTTTTCTCTCTACTTCGAAGCGCAAGAAAATAATTGGTTCAGTATTTTCCACCAGAATTTCCCCAATGTCGTTCGTATGTATTTCTGGGAAAATTTTGTTTGGGAAATATGCTGTTATTTTTAAGCAAAATCTTTTATTTCAAGTTCTTCCATTTCTATTTGTGATTTCAAAGACCGGTCTTACGGCTTTCATTTTATACACTTTCTTGGTTTGTTATAATTTTAATTTCTTTAGTGATAGTGCCAATTCACATTCCATATTGAAAACCATGACACTGTAAATTCTGTTCTACTAAGGTGTTATCTCGCATAATTCACTTAATCGCCTGTAATTTTAATATTTAAACGCGTAAAACATATACATTAATGACAAGTTATTTCTTATTGAATCTCCATACGTCATTTACATGTCAAATGAACAAATCTACGGCCTCTTCGTGTTATATCTATCTTCAGAACTAAAGGGGAACTGGAGATACATGTTGTCGCTTGAGGAAGTATAATTTAGTATTTTCGTGATGACATCTTCGACGGATAAGATCCTTTGGACCTCTTTGTGCCCTCCGCCTGGAATTGGACCCGGGGCTGCTTTCGCCAGAGGCAAACGCGTTATACATAAGGTATCCGTAGATCACAGAGGTATCACTTATGAATTTGATGAAGTGTAGGATGAAAGAGAATTCTTAGCCAGAAATAATAAATAGTAGATCCTATTATAACACACTACGGCAATCAAGAAGGACTAATCAGTATATGTATCCTATAAATTGTACAAGGAATTGATTTCATAAGGTGAGAGGCGATATTCTTCGAATATGTTTTGTATTAGATCATTCAAATACATACAAATTTTTTGTAAGTTAAGAATTATGATCATATCAAAGACAATTTCAATCCAGAATCAGCAGTATTTTAGAATATCTGATGATTATAACCGACAATTAGTCTATTACTTATTCCTCATTCACATCTCATATGATATCATCTTATCTCAGATTCTATACACGGCTTAAATTAATAAAGATGATTTGAGTATACATTCATCCATTTACTCTAATTTTGCGGCAAACTGAGACAATAATTCAGCCACAATTTTCTTATGACAGCTTTTAAATATGAAAATTCATAAACGCAGAATTGATTGCCTCCATAGTAAAGCAACGCCTGGCAAGGAGTTGGGTATTCACGAACAGTTTTTGCAAGTGTGGCTGTGAGTAAACTTCTCTTCCAATGCCAAGAAGCTCTAACAAACCATTGACAAGTTTTTGCCGGTTGTGAGAGCTGCAGAGAAAGTCCTTCATGAACATCGTTACACGCTGACGAGTTTCCAAGCAACTTTAACGAATATTAAAGTTAGAGTAAACAAAGAGGGAATAAAATATATTTGTGAATAGAGAGCAAACTTTGTAAAAAAAATCATTTCCTTAAGGGAATAAATAATTTAATCGATCGTTAACGATGGAATCTCAAGCTTTAAAATTATATGTAGAGTTTATATATGAACTGGTTTCTTAACAGTAGAAAATCTTATTTGTATTTCATTACTAAAGCCCATAATCCGAAAATACAAGGAATTATATTTCAAATTACAGTAAAAGGTGATATTTGGGAATTGACATTGTGAAAATACATTATATATTGTAGACACCTTAACTACTACGTAAGAGTTTTTTAATATTTTTATTGGAACACAACAGTTCTTTAATATAAATAAAAAATTTAAGAACGCTGTATAACAACCAACCTTTTCTTGATGATATGAATAAAGAATGTTTTATTTGTATTATAAAAATTGAGAAATAATATTTATTGGTAAGACATTAATTAATAATACAATCTTGGGATATTTACCTGATATTCCCTAGTTAATCTACGCTATTAAGTTAATACTGTATGGTGATATATGTAAACAATTAACAACTTAGTGGATGTCTACAGTCTTGTGCAATGTTCACGGAAAGTTTTAATGCAGTTTGTTTTGTGCTAACGGTCCTGAGTTCCATGTAATACGGTAAGTTTCCTGTAACAATCGTTTTCTTTACACCAGCGATGTATGTAAGGGCGAGGCATGGTCGGAGGCGTTCTTCGCGTTTAACTTTGTAGTTAATTTTAACCTTGATTCTGTATTCTTGCCCCATGTATTTCCAAGCTTCGTCGGAAAAAACTCTTCCCTCTTACAACTTACAACTTTATCGTTAATAGACTAACATTAGCATTTACGTAAACAGGGCATATCGAAGTTTTAGGTTTACTATTCCCCTATTAGCTCTTAGCCGAAGCTTGCCGTTTAATTATATTTTGGATTGAGTAAGACCATTGATGGCGTAACTTATTGCAAATGAGGTCACACAAGAAAACCATTAAAATCATAAAGATTTTGTTTTGACCGTACTCATAATAATTTATGCGATCAATGGTCTAATTGATCTGCATTTTGCTTTCAGAAACCAAGACTATTTACAAAATAAATGATTTAGATGGTTTCTGGTTCGACCCTTTTTATAATATTTCAAATATATTAAACGAAAGAAATTATACTTGTGTAGAAACATTTCTTCGGTGTATTTACATTGCACCTCAATATACGTGTAGCCATTCTGAAAAAAACCTGATAAAGATTTTTCCGACGCAAATTTTTCTTAATTTTTATCTCAATCCTGGATAAAATCCTTATCTTCATCCTCGATTTCATTAACACCCACAAAAAAGGTAATTTTTTAAATTTCAATTTATCAGGTTTATTCTCACTTGAAATCAACATGAGTAGACTTGACTTATTCCAATTGAAAGCTTAATTCATAAAACTAGATTACGTAACTGGTGATCCGAAGATGGCAACTAAGCTAAAACCGCTCGTTGATTAAAATATTACTGAAAATACGAAGTCTCATATCTGTCACTCTTTTATGTCTTTAATATATAAAGCTACATCTCCTTCATTTTCATTCATTCTCTCGAATCCAATTATGTATCTCTCCCCATCATTCATAACCACTCTCCCTCATTTCTTAAATATTTCCCGTCCTTCCCCTTATTTGTTCCACCTCTTATCCTCTTCCCTCAATCTTCTATTTTCATGGAGTCTCCCGTGGCAACCCCTTTTTCTCTGGGGTTCATGCCATCATATCTCCTTAGCGACTCCCTCCGTGTTTATATTCAAGCTGCTCGTGGGACTCTTGGAGACGAGTCTTGGGTACGGAATTGGGGTGCAGATAAAAATATGGACCGCGACGAAAAGAGGCGACTTGAGGGCGAGTTGAAAAAAGGGGGCTTATCTTGACCGGAGGTTCTGTTATACGGTGACGTTGAGGAGAAAAGAAGAGGAGATATTAAATGTTCTTCTCGTGTTTCGCAACTGCTCACGTACCCGGCGTGGGATGCTAATATTTTCCACGAGGATAATTTATAAAGGAGAAAGAGAATGAGCTCTAAAGTATCTCAGTACAACCTGAAGTTTAGACTGCAGAGAGATACTTAATACCCTACACCAAGGCCTCATGTCATAAATTACTGTGCTGAGAAAAGTGTGAATTTCAGTTCTTTACCCTTTATGAACCTGGAAACGTATAAATTTTACATATCACTCCTGCATCGGAATCATTCTAATTTTTTTCTAAAATATGATTGCGGTATTTGTATCCACTAACTCCCATCACCAACTTACAATGTAAGTCTTTCAGGGTTTTCGAGTCTACAATGTAAATCTTTCAGGGTCTAACAGGGTTTCAGATAATTATTTGTTACAGGATGATTTAGCCTACAGTTCCCCTAACTTTTCCTCTTACGGAACACTTCCCGAAGCTGTTGAGATTTCAGCCGAAAATTTGGATCATTATGTAGTGTTGATAGATATAATTGACAATAATTTTAAGTAAGTTATGGTCAGGAGTCTTATGAAAGCACAATATAATCGTGATGCATCATAAATATCTAGGAATTACGCTCAGCAGTAATATTTCCTTCAAAGAGCATATTCGAGGCGTAGTAGGAAAGGCGAATAGAATGCAAAGGTTAGCCAGCAGAATTCTTAGGGGATGTTCACCGAGAGTAAAAGAAATAGCGTACTTTTCCCTAATTCGACCTCTACTTGAGTATTGCTGTGCGGTTTGGGATCCTCACGAAGTAGGATTAATTTCCGATCTCGAGATGGTTCAACGTAGAGCAGCAAGGTTCGTCAAGGGAGATTTCAGATTCGACAGCAGTGTTTCGGCTATGATAGAATCCCTCGGTTGGAACTCTCTTAGTGATAGAAGACGTGAATATCGACGGAAGCTTTTTGATAAATTTATCTCTACCGATTTCGGGGAGGAGATAACAGATATTGTCATCCCAATTATATTCCTACGCGACCTTCGAGAGAAAACAAAAAAGCGATACAGGGAAGTAGTTGCCAGGACAGATAGCTACTTTTGGTCATTTTTTCCGCGAAGTATTAGAGAAGCAAATAGCTCTCCAGATTAGATAGGTATTTTGGTGTCTTACACCCCCTGCCACGCGCCACTGGCGGATTGCAGGGTTTAAATGTAAATGTAATCGGAAAGTGTGGAGTCCCCGAAAGTCACAGATGTTTCTACCCCATCTATCATGAATATCATTGAATACATATCAATTCTTATGATTTTTCCCCGAAGAGCAGCATTCCGTGAAATGTAATTTGGGAAAATCTGATCCTACTTAATGTTTATTGGCCTAAAAAGTCTCAATAAAGAGCAAAAAAGCTCATTTAAATACAGGGTAGGTGAGAAAAGTTTGGATAGTTTCCTGGATATAAAAATCTAAGAAGCAAATTAGTTTCATAATAAAAATTGATTAATTTACTTTAACCGTGGAATAAAAATGCGATGTAGATAAATGTCATTTATATGTGCAAAAAAGTCAAATTGTAGGGTGGCATGGGAAAAACAGATAAATAAAAATATATAAATATAATAAAACGTTATAAAAAGGTATGTATTGTTCTAAAGATTGGATGAGACAAAGGAATAGGGTGTAAGTAAAAAATTAAAAATCGATAATGAATAGATATTAGTTATGCGCAAACTCTTGGTATTACTAATTATAAAAGGAAGCTTTAACAAGTTGCGACATTAAAGGTCATCCTTTCAAAAATTTTTAATTTTATTAAAAGGTTTCACTGAATAAATGTTGAATTTATTAGAAACTTAATATGTATAAGTAGTCAATGTTAAATCCGACGTCTCGTCCATGCAATGATTTACGAATGTAAATCTTTCTGGTGTGCTATTACTTTGTTCAGTAAAGGAACCATCAAATGGTATCCACTTAGTGCCTTTTCAAACTTGTTCAAGATCAAAATATTTCCATCATTCTTAGGCTAGAGAATAAAAACGAATATTTACGACTAGGTTTTTCGACAATTTCAGATAAAATTTAGGGTATTTTGTAAATAACCTCTATCATTACGATAACTGATAATCTCAGCATTTAACAGCTGTTTTACAATCATAAGATTCGTGGTTTTCAGTAGAAGTAGAATCAGAACACACAGGTCGACTGAATGATATGATCCCAGTAGTTCTTTAAAGTTTACCAATCCAAAGGGGTGTATGGGATTAAAACTTTCTCAACTCCGTAAGGATAGCAAGAAAACACTTTTTGGAGAAGATGTTCAGAACTTCCAAGGAAGGAAATTTCACCTTCACCCACCGGAAAACGTGATGAGAATATTTATGCCAGAGGTGAGATTTAAGGATACACAGTAATCAGTTATCTAAAAATTCACCTTTTTAATCTTTTAAAGTGTTTTTGCAATTACTAAGGCTATTATTACAACTATACTTGGTAAAAGGTAATGCGAGATGCTGAAAAATGAAAGTTAATAATACAAAAATTCAAATCTATAGCGGAAAATGTTCAGTCAAGCAAAATAAAGTCCGTGAAATGTTTGGAATTTGTCAAAATTCTCCAATTCACGCACAGGCGAGCATTAAAGCGAGTCGAAGTTAATTTTCTGGAAAGTTAAATAATGAACGCAAATTCCCACTCACAAATAGTCCGTTGAAATATAAATTTCCACATGAAAATGCTTAACTGAAATTGACCCATAGCATTATTTCATGGAATATAAATACTAAGAATGAATATAAATAATTTAAATTATTGCTTATATATTTTATGGAATTCATGAATATTGATGAAATTAACAATGAAGAAAGAGATGTCAGCATTAAGCTCATACATTTAGGGAATGCATGTAGAACAAATGTAACAGATATTTATAGTTGTTCAGAGAAAGAGGATAATAAAGTAAAGATAACTTTCAAAGATAAATAAACTAAATTCGGCATGATGAGTGTATGGCAGTAGAAAGACAGGCATAGCTGTTAGTCAGCAGGATAATAGAGGAAACTAAGTGAGACAGATCTATTGGAACTACGGTGGTCTGCTCAAAGCAGTAGATGGAAAGAATTGGACGGAGAAAGATACAATTACGTCAAATGTTGAATGAATCAGGATTAAGTTACACATATCGAAAATTATAAAATCTTACATATAGAAAATATGTAAGATTAGAAAACGTGAAAGTGAGGAAGAAATATAGATAAAAATAAATTTACATTATTCTTACCAACCAACAATGACGGCCACTGCATAAAAGTGCCTAATTAAAAGTTTTTAACGGTAATAAATTTGTACATCATATTCAATGCTGACATTTTATGCTGATTTACAAAGTATAGATTAATATCACATTTCTTAATTTTCTTAATTTAATCATATTTATGTCAAAACCTAAATATTTTAAATCTATTCAAAGTCAGCCTTAAATAAAAATTCAAATGGACTGATGAAATTTGAAGTAAATTCTCTTTACAAAGGTTAATAGAAAATAAATGTAGTTAATTTACATTAAAAAGGTCAATAGGCAATATTTCTTCTCATATAGATGTACGAAATTTGAAAATTTGAGCCATCATGACTATCGCGGCATCGTTCTCAATCTTTAAATAGCTTGGATAAACAATTAAAACATAGGTACCAGAACGTTGGATACGAATTGAAGGATTAAATAATAAATTCATAAAGATGGCGAAGAGTTGTGTTCATAACTACCTGCGATATCGATGAAGAATGGACCTAGCATTTGTCTCCCTTTCCTACACCACCGAATGCGGGTATGTTTGATTCATAGCATTTTAAACTCTTTCCATTTTCAAGGATTTCCATCTCTCCGCTTCTTTTGAAACAGCTTGCATCCATCACTAGTGCAACGTCATTACGTTCAGCCACCAACTCTTCCCTTTCCGTTTACAGCTTTGCTTTACAGATTGCTTTTAACAGCATACAGGAATATAAAAATACGTTCATTTAAATGATCAAAGCTGGAGTGAAATCAAAGGAATTCATTAAATTCTTAAAGTTTTAGCAACATTTCGTATTTTTCTAATGCATATTCAAAGCGAGTCCCTTACTGATAAATGATAACGGATATCTGTAATGAAAACACTAGCAATTCAGTTATGACCCTTACTTCATTTAAGAAATTGGCCATCCAGGAATCTCGTAATGCCCATGAACCTCGTAGATACCATCCAAAAGTTTTATGGCTATGCATTTTCACAATTTTCGTTACCTAGATACAGGTCTACAATTTTTCAGTTGATTTTTTTAAAGCTGACTGTAATGTAAACAGTAAGCACCAAATCGTTAAGTAATAAAACAATCAAAATGTTTAAATTTTTTTCGCCAAATTTAGAAACAAATTATTATGAGATTTTCTCAATGGAAATTACGTTACGTCAAAGTATTTTAAACTGAAAATTCTCCTTTGTGACCACATATAGCGTATTGAATTCCTATTTAATTATTTAATTTATACTGCTGCAATTTGGTAAAGTTATCATGTGGCAACGGTTGAGGGGAATATAAAAATACAACCTGTCTGGAATTCACCCAAGGATGGGATTTTAGAATGCATATATCGTAACGATGAAATGGAATAACCTTGTGTGCTAAAATTTAGCAACAAATGCTTATGATATTTTCTCAATGTAAATTCCATTACGTCATAGGTTTTAAAATAAAAATTTTTGCTTTTCAACCACATAATGCATTTTACTCCCCTTTTAGAATTTATAAAACATTGCTGCTCGTTCATCTCCGTGAATAGCACCAAATAGTAACGGTTACTTCTCGCGAGAGGAAGTGGATTGTTCGCGTTCAAAGAGGTATTTGAAAAGAGCGTGGTTGGAAGATTTTATATTTTCGTTGGAAAAAGTTCCGACGGCAGCCTCCCCTTAAATTAGAGATGTGCGTCAGCGAGTCTCTCAGACCTTTAAATTCCCAAGTACTCTGCGATTACAGCCTCTCTTTACTGCAGTTTCTATTTGAGCAAAGGATTTTATGGTCCTTTCTCTGGAGTCTTTTCAATACTTAATCATCCAAAGCTATCTATGAATTTTCCTCCGACCTTTAAACACTAAAATTAGACGAAAGGCTTTTAAACACTACTGAATACCACTAACACAATTATTATAATACATTTTAAGAGGATTTAACTGATGCGTTTATCTCCATGTTCATCAATAAAATATTTAATGTAGCACAACCTTTAAATTTTCCGCCTTTATTTACTGCTCCAAGTAACACGTTTGGAAATTGGTTCCGATTTAATGCATACTTTAATTTTGCGTAGGTAATCAGTTCCTGCCAATGCATCGATACCTATAAATTGAAGATATTTAAACTCTTACTCGTAGCTCTCTCAGTACACGGCCGACTGAACGAGTGAGCGCCATCGCGTGCTAATGATTTCCTTTTCCGTTTTGTTTTCCTATTTTGTATTTCCCTAATATTAACTTACTGTAGATTATTGTTTATGCCTAAATCATGATTTTAACACTCTTATATAATTATTGTAGAGCGTTATTTTGTATTGATCGTGTTTTATTTTGCTTTTTTCTAGTTAATTCATATTTTAGATCAAAAGTGTATGTATCTACTTACTGTATTCTCTGTATTTCATTTTTTATAAACATTCATTATTTGTCTTGATAATATGTCTCTAACAATTCTTATAATATTTCAGGTTATATGTTCATTGGTTTCTTTAATGTCTTTTAGTTTCGGTAGGTTTGCGCAGGTTTTTCACACCCCCCTTCTTTGTGGGTGTTTTCCTGCAGACGATATTTTTTCCTAAGCTTTTCTTAGGTTTTTTTTACATCCGCAATCCCTTCTTACATTTTCTTCTATTTTCTTCTAAGTTTCATTGATACATGTAATAAACTTATAATAATGTAACAACTTAACGACAGTTTAGAAGGAAGAGGAGACTTTTTAGTCTCAATCTAGCCTATAATAAAGACCCTAATAATAATAATAATGATAAAAGAAAGTAAAATGTCCAATCTCTTCTTTCTAGCATTATAAAATATCTTTTCAATGAAATAAGGCCTTCATCAGTGGAGTTTGCTCAAAATTAATTAATGCAGTCACAATTCGGTGCATAGTAGAGGTTTACAGTGATTTCATATTCATTCAACGCTTTAGAGACTTTAGAAATCACGAGGAACTCCTCGTCAAATATTGCCAACGAATTTCTGTTTCTGAACCTTGCTCCCATATTACGAACCCTCATTCCTTAATTTCCACGCACCTTTCCTAGCATCCCGCTCCTTGTTTCCCCCCCTTGTTCTTCACCTTCCCAACTCGTTGCATCTTCTTTGGTTTTTGAACGTATTTTAGTCATTTTAATGACCATGCCTTACTTTGTAACTCTTGCTTTTCTTACTTACTTTGTAACCTTGCATTTATTGTGATTGAGAACCTTTGCCGTGTAACCTCCCTCATCCCTTACCCCCCCTCCCACATTTCCACCTTCCTCCCCCTAGGTCCCTTTGTTCCTCCTTCCGTCACTTGCTTCCTTCTTTCCCCTCCACCCTCCTCCTTTCCTATTTGCTGATCCCTTGACGTTCATGAGTATATTTGGAATTGTTCTTGTTTTGTCACCTGAAGATGTAGCGACGCTACAGAACTGACTGGGTCGTGTTATTCTGAAAATAAATAGTAGTCTAGTAAAAGTTTGTTTATCATGGATTTTTTACAAGTAAAAAGTAGTAGTAGAGCAAATTACCTGAAATTTTCACAATATCAAATTTCTATTAAGTGCTTAGACTGTAGACTGATTGGGTCATCATCCCTTCTACTATTAGATACAAATACTTTGGCGATGGGGTGTGAGGTGAATATGCAGAATAAGGAGTGAGGTAGTTTGCCCATACTTTCTTCTCAGAAACAGAATGCTATTAGCAAAACGTGTCTGCTCAAGTGAGGTACAATTGCTCTACTTGTAATACTTTCATTATTACACCACAACGATGGACCTTAAATACTGTCATCATACAGAATAAATCACACCTCAATGAGTTTCACATCATTACGGTTATACAGAAGAATGAGATGAAGTAAATGATAAATTCCTTTTCCCATATCCTCCCTTAAAGACAAACGCAAAATATTCCATTCATCAATATATATGGTAGCAATAACGGTACCACATGAGGCAATGAAAGGAGATGAGATGAATTATATTATTTACTCTAGTCAGCCTAATGTTATTCCAAATGCTTTATTATCTTTCCAATCCTCAATATTTTCCTCAATTGTTTTTATTTATTTCAATGATTGATGACGAAATTACGTTCAATCAGTTTCTTTATTACTGAGTGACGCTTTCATCTGAAATGTTTATAAAGGAGTGAAAAATACTATTGGAATGATTTGAATGCTAAAATATTACATTGAGTGTCATAGGCATGTAAGCTCCTTAAAGCATCAAAGGAAATACAGTTTATTAAAGCCTCCATTCTGCCTTGTGATGGCATTTCCGTCCTAATTGATCTCCTCAGTCAACCACATCTAAACACCTCAAAAGCATCTATTCTACCAAGGGGTAAGTCATTAACTATTCACAAACAGACGTGAATTCAATGAAGTGATTACGAGCGTGAGTTTCCAATCTTAGAATGCAGTTAATTATATTACTTGTAAATCTCTTAGGGCATATTTGTATTCAACTAAATTACAAAATCGTTAAAACTATAACCCTTATAATCAGTATTATTTCTTCTTAACGATTTTTCTAGACACATTATCTAGAACATTGGGTAGCAGAAAAAATTCAATGAAATTAAACACTTACAAGTAAAAATCAAAGATATTTACATAAATTTGACTTTAATGTATTAATATAAAATTTGACTTTAACCTTTAAAGGTAAATTTGAAAATTTGATTGTAATTATATATAATTTTACTAAACATTCAAGAAAAGTGGGAAGCTTTGAGTAATACTTAGTTGTATGAGTATTTGATGACTTGATACTTAAATATCATAGGATTACGATAGAGTTATAAGGCTCGCTTCGTAAATACAGTAAACTATAGCATGCAATTCATACACAAATAATGTTTCATGCCACGAAATATTTCTTGAGATAAAGTATTACATCAATATTATAGAATTAGAATCGTTATGACAGAATTTCTTACTCAGTTTAATGAATATCGATAATATTGTAAATTTCTCATTTTGTAACGCGATGGAATCTTTAGGAAATGGTTCTGAATACGAAAATTTCGAGATGCTTGGTTTATCAGGATTATTCTCTAATGTATTCTCCTTTTGGTGAGCCGACGAATTTTTTCCGAGCCTCTATATCTCTTCTGTTTTTAAGCACCCCCTTCATTATTTTCAGTGCTCTTCGTTTGACTAAATATCCAATCTTCATTGCTTAGTACAATTATCAACGTGTTCACATTCGGAATAAAGCAATTAATGTATATGTATTTACGATTCAGGAAAATAATATATTAAATACCCATTTTATGTTACTGCAGAAGAGATACTAAAGCACGTATGTTATCAAAAGAGTCTAATCCCTCAAAATTTGAGTAAAAGATATTTCTTCCAGACATGTATGTACCAGTAAACGTATAGTCTTACGTAAATTTCTTATTGGAAAATGAAATCATCATGAAATGCTACATTTAGTTATTACGGTTAAAAATGTATTTATAAGAAGAAATATCTTTAGCATCAATATTTCTGATCTTAATTTCCACATTCACTTTTAATGTTAGTTTCGAATATTCTCGCGTCTAAATGTAAATAAATCGTAATACAAATGTTCAATGACTGATGAATAAAAACAACATGCTAATTATTTAACCAATGAACGATCAAAGAATAAAACGTGGAAAATAACAGCATGTACCGAACAGCTTCAAAAAATAATAAGAAAATTAAAAAATTAAAATATATTTTTTAAGCGGTGGTAAATCTCTTGAGCCAGAACTATGGGAATATGAAGCATATTCTGATTGATTAATTTATGAAGAATCTAAGAGGCCACAGATTATTAACATTTTATTTCTTTCATAATTAGTTATAAATGGTTTATTAGTTCAGAAGACAGGAGAAAGCTAAGAAGACTCTATGAAAATAATAAGCAAAATAAGAAGATCGATGAGATGAATGACCCAAAGGAGGATCTTATAAGAAAACTGTCGACGAAACAAGTAACCCAAAATAAAATTAACTCCCGTGAAATTTTTCTCCCATTTGACGGATTCAGCTTTTCATCAAATGGCTTAATTGGATCTCTTGATGAATGAAATTTGAGCATTTGATGATTATATTTTGCCAAAATAAAAGACGAGCGCATTTCGCAAATTAAAGTTTGCCTTAATCAAAGATTTCGTTTGAGATTATTTACCTTTGTAATTAAGTAGTAATTGCTGGAAACAAAGCAGGTGATTAATAGTATGGAAAAGCAAGAATAAAAAAAAAATAAGATTAGAATCGCAGGTGGTTATTAATCCCGAAAATCCTTTAAGAAAGGGCTCCTGGATAGCCAAGTGGGCAACGCACTCGGCTTTGGAAAAAGTGGTCTGGGGTTCGATTCCCGGTGATAGTCCATGTGTAAAATGACCTACGATATCAAAGCACTTTTTAACATATACGAACAACCAACCTCTTCGAATGGGAATTACAAATCATTGTCTGTATAGTATTCATCCGGAAGGCTCGTTGGTACCTCATGCCCTCCAACATTACCTTCCATAAGCTACTAGAATGAGGGCAACTGGGCATGATGAGGATTAAGGTTACTTACTTCTCTACAAAACATTCCTTAGCACAATAGTAGTAAAAAACTAAATATATTATCATCTCATGAATATAATTATGGTACATTTGTACGTAAGTAATTAGGGTTGAACCACACTTTGATAGAGATACCTGTTTTACGTAAGAGATAATATTAGGAAAGACTTTTTGCGTCGAACTAATGACATTTTTTCGCGATTAACATCTAGGCTGAAGGATTGGATTCCGTTTATAACTCATAAAACGCGCATCTAGGAAGATTGCTGTCACGAGAGTGAAAATTAATGGAAAAACGGGGAAGCACTAAGTACGAGGTAGCCTTGGTGATAAAGAAGCACTAGAGAGGAAAGCTGCTTAAATTGTTCAGCGCCTTAGACTTCCAGTTACCGGCTCTCGCTTTAGCTCTTCTCCTCTTTAATCTGCTGGATTCGTAGCAAAAAAGCCTGCGTAATTCAAATTTCCAACGCTTATTCTAGGAATAACTAATACGCCTTCGTCTCGGAGATTATAGAGGTTTACATAAGCAAAGATTAATTAATATGAGGGTACTTTAATTAACCAATTACGGCCATAAAAACAGTTATTTAGAAATTACTACGCAGCGAAGTCTTATTTCAGTTATCAAATTAATGAGAAAATATCAAAATCAAACGTAATTTGAAAAATAGCTGATTTTGTTCGTCTAAGCAAACAGTAGAGAGCTATCTCTATATTTTAAATTAATGTCCCTTCATCCTTTTAATAAAAAGGTTTTATATATTTTTACCACGTGCAAAACGGTGGCATTGGGTGAAAAATTGTATTTAATGTATAATGATTGAAAAAAGAAGAATTATTGGTTTTAAAACACTTCTTGAGCATCACGAAAGTGAAGTAAATTATAATTAGTGGTAAAAATTCATCCAGAATCAACCAATTTTAACTTATGCTGGATTCTGTCTACTATTATCTATATAAGGCATACTCATGGTACGCTAACAGCGATAAGTTCTCCTGATTTCAAAATCGATCTCCAAGATAATGTAGTTTTTTCATATCTATCTCATTTGAAAGTATTAATACAAACATTATTATACACAAAGAATTGTTTCGAAAGGAAGAGGTCAGTATTAATACTGGAAAGCTGCAGTGCCTTTGTAATAAACATAAATATAGATTCTCAATCAATGCTTCCATGGAACACCTTATTTACCTACTTGCACTCAAAGGTGTACTGATCCATAATTGCATTATTTTAGCCCTGAAAGAAGCTTTGTCAAAAGGAACATAAACATTGCGTTGACTCTTACGATGCTCTAGAATTATGTTTCTATCTAATGAAGTATTTAAAAAAACAAAAAGAGAGATTTTGCAACCATAATAGTACCTAACGATGCTTCTAATTCTATGAATTATGATATCAATATGATGAACTTGTAATTTTAAATTTATTTACCTAATAATAGAGATAGATTAAAATATCTGAAGCTGTATTTCATAGCGTAATCCAGTAATAATTTCCTTCGAGGAGAAAATATCACTCAAGGGAATGTGAAGCGGATAGAGGAGGCAGTCGGACGAGTTTTCCTTTTTTACCCATAATTCACTTTAATTTGAAGGAAGGGCTACGGACTATTAAACTTATCTAGATACATAATATTGAGTACGAAAAGCGTAGTTACGCGCTAAGAGCACTCCTGGTGAGCAATGAAGTCATTAAATCAAAAAGGTGTGCATACATTGAGAGCATTCAGGAAAATGCATACTGCGCTCGTGTATAGCGATAGATAAATGACTTTTGCCAACAGAAAAGCTCGTTGCTTGAGAGAATCTTATCTTCCTATTGTGGTATGCTAGTACTATTAGCAACGAAAGTTCAGAGGTGTACTTATAGAATGAGAGTAGATCCTGCAATGAGAGGGGGAGAATTTATGGAGAAAGGAAAAGAAAAAATGAAGTCTCTGGCTGTGAGTGTATGGGAAAAGTTGAGAAAAAGAAGGCTCTGTGTAAGAGGCGAGCGTTTGAGGCGTAAATATGACGGTAGGGATAGATAATGACGCCGTTCCTCATAATTAGAAAACAAAAAAGACGGTTTCGTGAAACAAGGGTACAAAAGATGCACCCAGTATGCTCGGGAAATGAGAATAATGGCAGTGCAAGAAGAAAGCAAGATTGAAAGATTTTCCTCATTTGAGGGAAACCTGTAAAGTAAGAAGAAAATACGTGCAGAACATTGGTGAAGTATTTGGCGCATAAGTATATGAAACAAATTTATCACTGTGATTACGAGGTTATCAATGGGATAAGCAGAGTGTATATTTTTACTGATGTAAGAAATATATAGATTCGTACCACAGTTTCTAAATACCTTAATAAAATTTTCAGATTTCAAATTCGAATATTCATATGACATACACTTAGATATATCTTGATTAACTTCTACTACAATGATCTTCAACACTGAGCAGATGTGACCAATGTATAGATTTGCAATACATCTTATAGCTACTCTAAGAAAGGGTATATTTTTTCGAATTCGACTTTCAAATATTCCTAGATCATATACTTAAATTTATTCCTTCCTTTAGGTAGTTAGCTTCGTAAAAATTTATTAACTTTGCTTCCATCCGGGGTGGTTGGAGCTTTTTCATTACCAACATCAAAGAAAACCACTAGGTTAACTGCTAAAAAATTATATCTTATTATTTAAACTACAAAAGTTGTTTGTCACTTTGTGATTATACCGGTTATCTTAAGTATTACGTGTATTAAGTAATACAACACACAACCAGTTGTGCAGTTTAAGCAATAAAATATAATTTGTGTGGAGTTAATCCAGTGTTTTTCTTCAATTGTCGCATAAGCTTTGAAATATGAATTCCTATTTCAGACTGATAATGAGACTAAGTACTATGCAATTGAAACTGTAATATATTACAGTGATCAGCTTCATCGAAGTAATGATGCAGTACAAAGTCTGATAATTTTCCGCTGCCAGATAAAATAAATTCTACCGCACATAAAAGTATCATTGATCAGAATGCAAAGAATCAATTTTCCAAATGTGTCCCCTACTCTAATTAACTGTTCGGCTTCTTGTCCGTTGCCCTTTTCGGATGATGAAAGCGACATCAAAGTCGTTACTGAGCACTTAATCCCGATCCGCCAAGCCATAAAATCGCTCTCTCGGCCCGAGACGATCGACGAGAGCTGATATAATTTTATGCTAATCCTTAATGGTTTTGCTAGATAAGGTATCGTGACTGACGCACGAGCTGTAAATGTGGCCATATCTCAGAATATGCAAGATGTAGCCCTTTTAATCATTATCAAATCAGATTTTTATTTTATCAATGAAAGTTTTACTGTATGTTTCTTAGCTGAAGGTTAATGAATTCGGGTTACTTTACGGATGAATTCGTTTGGTATAGAAACGGAAAATTCTTGAAGTGATTTATTGTTTACATTTTCATGTAGCATAAGTTTTGGTTCCCCTCTTTGATACTGCTATGAATATTGTCCTGACTACTTTAATATCCGTAATTATTATTTAGCCTCCACTTGATCTCTAATTGATAGTGCATCAGCCTTCGGTGGAAGCAATCCTGGATTCGATTCCGGAGGAAGCCCGAAATCCTTATAATTTAAGCTGAAACCGATTCACCACCATCATCATTAGTCATAAGCGACTGGAATAATAACGCTGAGAAAATAATTTTGTATGAAATTCATCGAAAAAATTTACAAGATAATACTTAGTGCTAAGAAAATAAGATATTCAGCATATCTATCTTAATTTATGCAGCCAATTGGATGAAATATACAGGGTGGTTCAAAAGTCTGGAAACGGCGAATTTATCTCGCACACGGGTAGAAAATTGGAATTTTGATACTGGGGTCTTAAGTAATTCTGCCCGGGGTATCGAATGGGCCCATCATATTTTGGGCCCGATGAGGCCTTATACGAGATATGAGGCCCAACTTTGAAATTTCAAATGCAAACCTATATTTTTTATTGCAGATACGGATTCAACGGGAAATCAGAAAAAATATCAGAATATCGATTTTTGCCCCCTGGTCTGAAAGATTGAGAAGCCCCCGGATTTTTTAACAAAAACGCAGCATGGGGCCCAAAAATGGACCAAAAAATTTTGGGTTTTAACCAATTCGGATGTAAAATTTTTCGCTGAATCCGAACCTTTAATAAAAAATATAGGTTTGCATTTGAAATTTCAAAGTTGGGCCTCATATCTCGTATAAGGCCCCATCGGGCCCAAAATCTGATTGACCCATTCAATAATTACTAAAGACTCCAGTATTAGAATTACAATTTTCTACCCGTGCGCGAAATAAATTCGCCATTTCCAGACTTTTGAACCACCCTGTATATATATTGTTGTGTCCAATGACATTTTTAGTTACAAACAATTCAATAACTAACGTGAAGAGGTTATGAAATAAAGTCGCAGTTGCAATACAGGTTTGAGTGATTCATTTCTGAAAGTAAAAAAAGAAACCAGATGTATATTTGATTGAGAATGATTCAAGATTGTGCATACCTGTAATCCTTCTGAATGTACAGACCAAGAAATACATTAACATCAAATATCTATTATTGTTATTTAACTGCAATCTTCAACGCAAGTTTAAGTGAAAAATTTTGTAAATGTTATTTCCGCTCCGATATCATCCATCATATTAAGAAGGTATTCACGTAGAACGAATAAACAATCGTAAAATTCTTGCCGAGATGAATAACGTTCATTTTGTTTAATAAAAATTAGAGAAAGTGAGTAAAGACGAAATAAAATGTCCAGATAACGCGGAAAGAGAAAGGAAGAGGAATTTATGCTTATTTTCGCGCAATCACCCGTGGTTAAAGCACCTGCAAGGCCACATTCGCGAGTTTCGTGCATTTATGCACGCCAAATTCCTATGGGAGATAATGCACGTCATTGCGGGAATTTCAATTCATCCCAGTGGGGCTATACTGACTCAACCGGATGTACCAAACCCCCAGCACGCAATATACGATGTTACGCATAGGGGATACCTAATGGAAAAATTAGCGGAGATGGAGAAGGTTAAGGAGGGCATAATGGTAAAAGGAAGGGGCGAAAGAAAGCTTCCGCGCCAATAAATAAAGAGATCCGCCGTTCCGCATCAAAAGAGCAGAGGTTCATAAAAAAGAGCCGCGAAGCGTGATGATTGCGTTGCATGTTTACTCGCGCGATTCTTTCATCATCCTCGACAGCAGGTTCGAATAAATATGGCTCGGAATGAGCCACGGACGGAATGATTAGGTAGATCGGGATAGAATGCGAAGGCTTGGGAAATAACTTTCTCAGCGGCGTGATACAACTGTCTCTTTTTCCTTCCAGTTTTACCGCTCTGTATCTCGCGTTTGGATGGAATTTGAAATGAGCAATTATGGCTGAAGCGATGGCAGTAGGTGCGTCTGTGTATCGATTCAGAAAAGAAATTCGGATTTATCTCGCTGGAGTTCGATAGCTGTGAAGGGAAATGCTTTTTGGTCGTCGTCTTCCACAGAATTGATAGAAAATCAGTCATCATATTATTCATAGAAATTCCTCCTCTACTCACAAACATGTTTGATTTAAGATCTATTTTAAATTGGTTATGCATGAACGAAAAAGCTGAAATCTGAAAGCTTAAATGAAAATAAAAGCTAAAATCATACTGGAAGTATAAGGAAGATATGTAAAGTTATTATTTTCACCATAAACCTCATCTTAGTCGTGATATTTGTGTAGAGCAGTTTCTATCTTGCCATTATATCACAGCCACAAAGATAAAATCATTCATTTAAACAAAGCTGAGATATATGAAAGTAGTGAGATATTAAAAATTTAAGATCCGTCTACTTTCATGTATGCATAAGCAGTAGACTATGCTAAATGAGTTGGATGTAATCATAATGCAGATTAGAAGTTAAATTATCAAATTAACTATAATGTTTATACCATATTCTCGTAATTGGCATTCCTCATAAGCTCTGCAATGTATCTTCCTCAGAAGATTAGTAATCTAAATCACCCTATATCTTTAGACCTAACATCAAATCAGCTACTCGAAGTAAATAAACCTTGCTTTGGTGCATGTGGAAGCTTGGTAGCAGCAACCTCCAGCATGATTATAATTTTGCGAGGCTAAAAAAAGTAAATACTAAACTACATTGCTACGTATATATCTATCGTTTTTCCAAGCTTTCCTATATTTTCCTTAGTGTTAATCTTCAATATATTATTTAACAAACAGAATTGTCTAGAAGAAAGAATGATGATATTATTCCCAGAGGGACAGCATTAGGGACAAGGTTGTTCTCTTTACTATATTCCCAAGGGAGAGACAACGATAACTTGTGTTTCTATGAAAACTCTAGGTACCAACAAGTTTGGGAGAGATATCATGGAGGAGATCAAAGCATTCTTGGTCCATATTTTGAGATGTGAATAATAAAACCTCTTTAAGCATCTTTCAAAGAAAGAAGGTCAACTTTCAAGGTCAGCTTTCAAAGTTTAGTTATTCGTTCGGAGAAAATTCTCTTTAAAGTATAAAATAAATAAAAACTCATTTTTCACATAAGTAAAAGACAAAAATTCAATAGAGAAATCCTAGATGCCCTTTATACTGAAAAAATATGCTAACTGTGAATAGATCAATACGTATATTCTCTTGCAAATATTAGAAAAATATTTAGTTAGGAATATTATAATAAATTAACAGTGGGACCAAAATCTATTGTATAAGATTCCATTATTAATATTTTACTCGGTACTCTAGAAAAAGAAGTAATTTTGCGCCATTAGTGTTAAAAAATACGATTAATAAAGTATCAATTTGTAGAGCACACATTCAAATACATAAAATATCATCTACTGCTTAAATATTGACGCACTCAATTCCAAACGAATTCTCTCTGCTTTCTTTTCACTACTCAAATTAGAACTTCTTTAATTTACTTAATTTAACCATATGGAGGAAACTCAATTAATTGATCTTGATAAAGCCAAAAAATTAAGACAATCATCTTGAACTTGCATCGCAATATTATCGCAATTTGTTTTCCAAAATTATATTTGTAAAATTCACTCGATAGCAACGTTTGCTTTACATAAGCACGTGGTGATGAACAGAACTGGTGACGAAAAGAATCGACGAACTCAAGGTTGCAAACGAAACTAAAACAGCATCCGTGCCGAAACTCCAGCTGTGCATATTCCTCGTTAGGGCTGAAAATCAATATTCCGCAGCTATGATGGGAACTTCCCAATAATCCTCGCCACCCCAAGCAGATTTCAACCGCCGCACGAAATTTCGACCTCGACGTCAGACGTACGCCGAACACCGATCGGGCAATAAGACCCGCATTGAGCCCAAAGCAGATACAGAGATAAATACGTCGGGAAGTGAAGGGCGTTTTGCTTTCTTCCTGTTGGATGGCGGTGCTACAGGTACATCGCTGATGACTTTGACATTCCCACCACCATCCGTTCCATATATGTATGTGAGTGTCCCCATTCCGTACCCTGTCTCCCGAATCTTCCCTCGGGAGTTTGCTGGTGACATGTTCGAAATTAGGAAGGCCCCTCTCTATACTGCTGGCTGAAAATCTAATCATCAGTCCCTTGCGCTGTCTGGAGATCCTTCCTGCTTCGTGGAGGAAGGAGCGCGCGATTTTTCTCGATCGCGTTGCCAAAACTCGACAGAAGCTAAGATTGAGGTTACACGGTCGAGGTTCGAACTTGAAGTGTCTCCATTCCTATGAGATGTGTGCTGCAGATTGTGAAGGTTACATTCTCACTATCGATCCGCGTATTCGGTGCGAGCTGTTTTGATAAGACGTATGGTTGAGAGGGTAACGTGGAGGTTGTACGTCGAATGTACTGTGTTCATGTACCGTGGAGCTCATCAGCATTCGCACTGAAGGCACGTGTGGGGAAATTCGGTTGCATGCGACAGGTGTCTCGTTATGAACAGCTTACCCCGAAGTACGGAAGAGATCAGGAATATGAAATATCCCTAATCTTTTAATTTACCCAAAATTTGTGATTAAATGTTGTTCCTATCATGAATTTGCAATATATCTTCGTCCTGAATTTAATCCAAAAGTTCTTGAATACAGTTTGCCGATTTTGTAGCCATCCTATGATTACTTTTCGAAGAGATATAGGCAAAGCAATGGCATATAATTAAACAACTGTGCGTAATATTTTTGAAGGGGCGAAATTTTTCAATGTGAATCAAGGGTACATGATTGTTAATTCCGTAGTATTTGGTGTGCATCAATATTGGTCTTAGTGACAGTGGAGTATTTTTCGGCACTCTTTAAAATCATAAATTAAAAACCCACTAATGACTCCCATCAAATTCATTATGAGTGTATGGTGAAATAAACATATATTAACCACTTGGTTAACAACTTGAGAGAGTTAAAGCAGTTAACAGACAAATAATTTATGCTGTAAACATCAAATCACTACAGTTTCAATTATTTTTAAAGTTAAATTTCTAAACATATGCTTCCAGAACGAAATGGAAATCTGGTTGAAATATTTGCACCTGAAATTCAGGATGAAAAAACACTTACAGAGTATTTTACTTGAAGTTTCATGATAACACTATATGTAACGCTATCGTCGGAATTGAGGGCTTTGATGTTGTAATTATTTTAACGGTAAATTATTATATACAATGGAGGGAATCCTACATGAACTTCATGAGCTAACTTTGGTAACCGAATGTTAATGCTTAATTATACAATGCATTGCAGGTTTCTACGACATTCCACCAAGTTACATGTGATCATATCAATATGATTATGTAACTTCTTCCAGTACAAGTAGATAAACTGTCACCTCTTTAATAAAATGTTTACTTATAACGAGTGTCTGAAGAAATACTCCATATTAAGGTCTTTAAGGTCTTTATTAAGGCGATATTGAGACTGAAAAGTCGCTTCTTCCATCTAACCTTTCATCAATGATATTATATACCTGCAATGTTTTGAGTAGGTAAATAGAAATAGAGGAAAACTTTAGATATAGTGGCTGTAAAAAAAAACCTAATGTTATATCTTAGGAAAGAAGGATCCATTGCAGGAAAACACCTACAAAAGAGGGGGTATGTGGAAAGTCTGCGCAAACCTACCGATAGTTCAAGCTAAAAGATGCGAAAGAAAGCTGTGTATAACATGGGAATTACAAAGTCAGTACTATAACGAAATTACAATAACAATAATAAAATAAAATCAGAAACAGAAAAATATTTCAATAGTAAACAATATGAGAAAATAAAAAATATGGCAAAAAACATAAGATAAAACATTCAAACAAAATTAGAAAAAAATAATAAAATCAAATCAAATAAGAGGAAGTTGCAGGAATACACTGGATGTTAGAGAAAGGATTAGCAGCTGTAACTATATGTGTAACCTTCCACCTACCTTTTTCCTTTAAAGAGACAGAACTCTATGACATTCAGTAAATTTTCAAAATTTCTCAAGTGCTAGACAAAATTCAACATTTCCTCATTTGCATGATAAGGCTCACTTTCTCCTCCTTACAAGTTCACTGGCCTTCGGAACCACGTAGAATGCCTTAATTGGAAGTAAATAGAAAGGGATCCTATTATAAACAGCCAACTTTTCTCCTCTTCAACTTCAGCAGTTTACTTTTATTGCTATGGCTTGTTTCTCCCATTCCATCTTTCTCATTTTATTTTTCCTCGCGGCAGTTTTCATCCCTCAGGAGTGTCATTAGCGACATCTCTTTGCCATTTTCCTTCCATTTTCACGGTTTCTCTTCATCTCCCTTGCCTCGCTTTATTCCCTCGAATGTGTTTTTCGAGCGGAAGGAAAAATTTTTGTCATATTACGCGTTCCGAAAGAACCCTTTTCCATCCTTGTCGAGTAATAAGGGTGTTATTTCAAGTATGTGGAAAAGAGGGCGATGTGAAGTCACGGAAGAAGGCTGCTTATGCATAAACACTTCCTAGGGATACACCTCTCGAAAATGTCCCCCGGATTTCGTTAATGGGGCACAATTCCTGTACATTTACCCTTTATGGTTCGGAGCAAAAAGAGAAAGTGGTTCAATGATGACGACAAGCTACCCATCCGTCTTTCCACAAAAGGTTGATGATATCAGCGTGCGAGTTAGGGGACGAATTATTAATTTCCTTCCTAGACCTGATTTGAAGAACATAACTATCCAAAAAGGGTTCAGAGTATATTACTCTAGTGAGTAGCCGAAACAGTAGTAAAATTGTATAAAATTCTATGCATTTTATGTATTTTTACTACACATATCAGGTGTCGGAAAGCAACGGAAGATGAGAAACATGTGACTGTTGAAAATGTTTCAAGGATAGCAATGTCTATATAAATTATATGAAAAATTTATTTTCCATGTTATTTATTTTTGTGCATTATACATACATCCAAGCAATCTTTTTTTCCAATATGAATCTTGCAGGTTCCATATTTAGGTAAACTTGAGGCCACCTAAGGGCAAAATCACTATTTTAAAAAAATTATACCTAAATAAATCTAAAGCAAACTAGCTAGATAAAGGAAATATGGAGACTAGTAACATACATATTACCTCTTCGCTTACGACAGTAATAATAGCCAATGTAGAAAACATTAATTTTAAAGCTACTTTCTAAAACAGTTCCATTACTTTTTAAAATTTGGCATAAAATCTTAACATCAAGACTGACTTTGTCTACTTTTTACTATTCAATTTCAATGAACAATTACAGCATACGTCATAACACCCATAAATATATCTGACCTAAGCACAATACTTCGTTTCAAATGTACTTTTATACATCTTTGGAACCCATAATTATTCGTTTCTGAGCATTACTCTATCAATAAGTGAAAAAACTACTGCAATATTTTTGACGATAAGTATGTATAAGCATAATATGAGCATATTCTACATTTCAACATACTACATATCATTCACATTCTCGAATACCGTATAGTAATAATCTGTCGTATAAATTATAGCTCTGTTACAATATATAGTAAATTGTAACAGAGCTAACGTAAAATTCCATATGAGTGGAATTTCTTCATTTGCCACAGGATAGAAAAAGATGTATTATTTATTTACTTTTTTCTTGTTTACTACTGAGATAATGTATAGATGAGGTAAGAATGGATGTCGGAGGAGTATTTTGGACTAATCTGCATGGCTGTAAATATAAAGTTTTTCTCTGAAAAGCGCCTGTGGGAAGAATCATCGTTTCGTGGTCTCAATAGTAACCTTCTGGATTACCTACTCCTACACAATAACTTCAATCCAGCATTTGACTCTACTTACCAATTTGGACGAAAACGTTTGAGCAATAATGATAAAATAGACAATAAAAGCAAATAAGTGATATTCAGATTATGTTGCGATGGCTGTGGTGCCATCTATACTTGGAAAAAGTTCTAGAGATATTTATACCAGAACCAAAGAACATAAATTATCTTTTCGCGATAATTCCAACATTTGGCAAGAACTCGAGAAGAAACACACTTCAGACCCTCAATCTGTCTTAGAAGGGTAAAAGCTAATAAGGAGACTTACCTGGAACAATTATAAAGTATAGAATTAAAAAATAATAACAACCTCACAAACACATACCTCTTACCAGCGAACTCCCCAATTTGCTTCTCAACTCTTCCTTTCCTTCCATCCATCTTATCCCTGATTCTCTCAATTCTTACTCCACCTGATTCCTTGTACTCTACTCATCTCTCGTTGTCTCCTCCTATAACTTGGCTGTTGACTTGTGAGTTCGAAACTGGTTGTGCAATAAATATCTCTTGAGTGGTATTTCCCATTATGAAACTTTATTTTACCTCTGATAACTTAATGCGCAACCACATTGAATTTTCCCTGAAACAGGTTCCTTACCGAAGAAGGCAAGCCAGACCTCAAAGGCGTAACAAGAGAACCAGGTTATCGTTTCTATGGCTACGATTTTGAGATTTCGCGTACATAAAACCTTTTAGATCGTATACATATAGAACTTGAAACGTGCAGTGTAACGTATACCCCACCCAGAGGTAAACACCGTGAATGAAGCGACCACAAAGGAGAATAAAGGAAACAACCTCCGCCGTGGAGAATTCACCAAATCCCTTCGACTGATAGAGCTCAGTCTAGCAAGTATTTGCGCTCCGGATGCTCAGATCGCATGGATTCTTCTCTCGAGACTTAAACCTCTTCCGAAACTTCCTTTTATCTCGGTTTTATATCGAACTATCGAATCGAAGTAAAAGAAACTCGCCTCAATGCAAACTCCCTATCGATCCTTCTCCGAACGGTGCATTTACGATCGCAGACTTCCTGGGATTGACCTCCGTCATTGGCTTCGGATGAGGAGTACCTTTTAGTGGCCGTTTTGTGAATCTAAAAGATGGTCAATCAAATAAAAGGAAGGGCTCACTTGGGAATGATCTCCGCTAGCGGCAGTCGAAGGTCGAATTGTGCGTAGAGATAAAACGTCGTGAGGAAGCTGTTTATGTTTTAGTGGCTCGCGACGTCATGCGTGCGCGGATCTTCCTCCGTTTCATTGTGGAGGATGATTGCCCATTGGATTGAAAAGTCCCAAGGAGAGGCTTCACGAAAAATAACGTGTATCCAGGGAGCTATGAGACCCTGAATATTGAGGCAAATATTGAAGGTTTCGTGCTGCGAATAGACAGAATATCCTTCGTCGCTCTTTATTGACACTTCTAAAAGCTTTTTATGCATTCGAGAAAGTTGGGCTTTTTTATCAATTTAAAATGAGGCACCTAGTATGGCATGAAACATTGTAACAAAAATTATACTTTTTATTGGAACTTACTAGCGTATTATTTTTGATAATGTATTATGAGTGTATCTACTAAGGCATAATACTGTCACTATCATTCAGCGTGGAGAGTACTATCGAGGATTCAAGATAGTTTATCTGTTAAGGAGCTCTCCTGCTTCGCAGGAGCCTGTGGTTAAATTAAGACCATCTCCTTTGTTAGTACTTTGAGGACCCTAGAGGGTCACAGCCTCAAAGTTAAGCACCGAAATCAAAACTCTTAGTAAGTAGGAAGTATAGGCTTAGTGCCAGAAAAATTACCATCACATGCTAAAACCGTAAGAATCGGTTATCAGTAGCCTAATAACATCCAAGTTGTTGAATCATTCTAATTGGATAAATCCAATCATAGAAGTCTTGTAAAATTCTTCTGCTTGTATGTTCTCTTTGTCTGATGATGAACTTATAGCTTAAACCAGTCTCATTAAAGAATTCCCGGTGGAATTTTGTTAATTAGTTATTATACCATGCTTCCATTCGAAATGGGATACTGTTATTACTAGCACTATTGATTCTTTCGGAAAACGTTTTCAAGAATTATAAGATAATTTAATATTTAACGACTGCCACAGGTGGTATCTATTGCTACCTAAATCTTTCCCGATGTTATAAATATAACGTACTATATAACTGTTAAAAATATTACTAAAAATGCCATCGATTTTCAGTAATTCAGTAATTACTTCTCTAAATTTAAGTGAACACTCAAGAGTTGTTTGGGAAAGCTCTTAAAATAAGAAAGAGAAAATTATAACTCAGTCTCCAATTTATATCACAGCATTCAAACTTATTCAGCATAGAAATAAAAAAAACTAAACTAATTAGAAAAAGAAATTATAGTGTGTCAGATAACTGAGATTCTAAAATGTATTTCAAAGGCGAGTTGTGAAAATACTCGACGACAACTTGTTTAGATAAACTGAACAATACCTAGAAGTGCACAAAAAAATTATAAAAATTTAAACCATATCTCTTAAAAAAATATATATCAATTGGTCCTACCTTCAATTAACTGCTAGGGCCACAGAGATGAGCTGTCGGAATCATTTTCAGTGTTAGAATCGCCTAGAAAGAAGAAATTGGAGTTGTTCACTATCTCTTTCACTATATTTAGTTGTATATTATAGTTTGATATAGAAAAAAGTCAAGATTAACCATAAATGTTTTATGTAATATTACTGCACACTTGAATACGATTCCCTGAGGTACCAATGACAGAAATGTATTTTTATATATACTCATCCATACGGTTAGATTGTCAAACAATACTGTATTGATTAAGGGAAAAACGATCTAACTAAAGATACTAACAAATGATACATCTATAGGACTGAATCCAAAATAAATATATCTATATTGCCTAAATATCTATCATAAAATAAAATTCACAGAATCAAATATCTATCACTATCCCTCAATAAACGTCTGTCTTTTAAAGATAAATTTAAGATATCAAATTGATAGGTTTTGTTATAATAGAATAATAACTTTGGTTTATATATTTAACGAGAATTCAACAAGAGTTTAACAAGTTTTTAATCCTTCTGTTATTATTTTCTTCCAAATGCTGCTGTCATAGCCTGGTAAATTCTACTACTCTGTTCGTGCAAAGTGGGTAATGAGAAAGATATATAGAAGAGATACAATTTTCTTCTTTTAAAATAATAGTAAATTAAAATCATTAATACTACAGTTTCAGTTGCGACCAAATTGGAATGGCTAATGATTTGATTTAACTTGCCCTCGTTAAATCATCACGGAAGCTTAATTAAATCCACCTTTGTCTGCTTAAATAATGTATGCATGATCCTGCGGCACCAATTGAATGAGATATGGACTGATTGATACATTTACATAAATCACATTTGATAGGGTTTTAAAAGAACACAGGAATTAACCTTTATCCCAAATAAATGACATACAACTGTGTTATTTTGAAATATAAAATGGATCAATATCCTAATTTGTATTATAATGTGACTTTCAGCGGGAAACATAGGAATGAAAAATTTGTGAACAAAATATATGAAAAAGTTTGGAGGGATACCATTTCTTTTAAATTCTGTTGAATCGGTGATATTGACTATTGCTAACCAACTTTATAAATCGTTAAACTTGTAAACTAATATGGTATGGTACTCGCCTCTATCTTCATGCGTAATTCATCAAATGTAATTTGATCTTAATATTTTATGATTTGTCATGCTGATAATGCTAGGAGGAATAATAAGGGGAAATATTTTCTTGGGCAATTACATTCATAATCTCTAGAATTAAAATCTTTCAAGGGTCTAAAATACGCAATCCATCATTTCATTGTAGATTAAACAGTGAGGTCATACTTGACACCTATTATGTCTGTCTCTAAGAGTGGAAAATAGAATCCCTTTTATTATAAAATATTTTATAGTTTATAATTTGGATCGAAATCTATAGGAGAAATGAAAAATCTACACCACGGTGATTTTAATGGAGATAATTTAGGTCGTCACAATATATTTAAAGTTGAAATCCGAATGAATTTTACTGTATATTCATCTTTTTACGCAAATATTTTACTTTTATGCCCATTAAAAAAGTTTTGTAAAATAAAGTTGGCATCTCTAATTCTAACCACCTCATGTTTTTGCAAAGGGAATATCGGAATTACACCGGAGTATCCACGAGTCTAGTGAATCGGTACCTTTGAATTTTTATTTAAGAGGAGCTGCTCTTAAAGCCAAGGAATCCGAAACGTGTTTCATGTTGCTGTTTTGAAAATTTATGTGCTTACCCGTTGCATGCTCCGAATACAAACCTCTTTGTAAAATTTGGCGGATGTGTCTCTTTAGAAAAGGTAAATCTTAAGGAAACGCAATGAATATTGATTAGTGAACCTGACCCTATCGGTTTGCTGTTTAGCCTCTGCCGCGGGACGTGATTGAGAAAGGTAACGCTAGGGAAACAAATCGTGGCGGATAAAACATTCAGATGTTCTGGGTCGGAAGGCAAAGAGATAGAGAGATCGGAACGAATAAAATTAGAAAATGCAAAAAATTCTGAATGGGGCTTACGAATAATAATTTTCTTTTTTCAACGAGTCTAACTACTGCTCACCGTGTATTCATGGATTTCCCTCCGTCAAAAAAATTTCATATACGCAGCTATCCGTGATGCGATTTTAATATGATGCAGTGACCTAATTTAGATTATTTTTTACGGGTATGCAATATCTTTGAATACTGAATTTGTGAGCAGAATTTGATATTTCCTATACACAGTACTTAGCACAGGTGTTTACTCTTTGTGCGTACTCACTTTTCGATGAATGCAACTTTAAGTTAATTCCCTCTGGCCTAAATTTTTTCCTCTCATTTTTAGTTTTCCCAGAGATTTCCTCATTTGTTTTATTGTGCCATTATTAATCTTCAAGTAAATTTTGATATTTCGTTATTTAGCAATGATGAAATTTCTTAAAGCTGATACTTTAATTCTTTTAAGGATCTCTTAGTTTTAATTAAGTATTTTTCTTATTCAAATCCGCACAATGAAAATAGGGTACTTAGTTTTAAGAATATATGTTTTTCTGTTAAACAAAGTTCTTCTACCACTTGACTACATTATTCTTTCTATAAATCATGTCATAAAGGCATTCAAATCAATTATGTCAGTGAAAATCGGGAATTAACTTATAAAATGTTCGGCAAACGAAAAACGCTATGGTAAGGGGACAAAGTAAAAAATGGAAAGCGAAAATCGCAGCGTTTCGATGATAAAACCAGTTAAACTTGGTAAATTATAGCACCAAAAGTTTGAGTCTACATCTGAACTGCATGCCATAAACATCAAAGACACGTTTAGACCAAAATACACCTCAAGGGAGGTTGTCCTTTCTTACTATCCTTTCATAGGATAACCACCTCAGGCTCAAGAGTTTTACTCCGTCACAAAAGCAATTCACCCGCATCCGACCGCCGAGTCGTTTATTTTCAGCTGCGAGAATAGAAATTGCTGCGAACATTGTTCCGCTGACGAGAATCGCACGTGGAAAATTTAGCAGGATTAGACGAAAGACGCAAAAAACGGTGCCTTTCGTCATCTTTGAAGAAAAAATCTTTTCGGCGGGATTGAAACTAAGTAGTTCCCAAGCCAGCGCATAGCATCCGGTCCCTTGATGGTTAAACACCTCGGGGAGTTTATCCCAACCACCCAACTCCCTCCCTACTTCATCCGGAGCGAGAAAGCGGGGAAGATGGAGAATGGGCATAAAGAAGGAACGTGGAACGGAGGGAAAGAGTTACGAGAAGTGAGAACTCTTTAAATCACTAAAAAATATAATTTTGGTGGTGACAGATTTTCAGGAAGGAAATTGTAGAATCAGATATTCGTGTATATATAAATACGAGAGGTTCCTGGTGGATGTAAAATAACTTAATTTCCTACTCGAGTATTCTTCACGGGAATCATATTTTAGAATTTTTAGCACGAGACGTTTACTGTCGAAAAAAATTGTTAGGTTTTTCAACTACGAAAAGGATTCAATAAATCGCGATCCAACGCAATAGATTATATGATATTTCAACCTGAAAAAATACCGATGAACTTAATAGATTACTTGGTTTATTAGCTGGCGAGATGTGCACAGAAACCCTTAGCCTCTCCCGGTCATTACCAATTTGGATGCCCTAGTTTTCCCTCAACAGGCGTCCCGCTTAAAGAATGTTCACCCAGGCATTACTCTAAATACTTTACATACTGGACTTGGTTTACAAAGCTGATATTTTACCCAATATATACTTCTAAACCTTTCTAAAACAGGATGTATAATATTCTTTTTTTAAATATATTTTGTAATAATTATGCTAGTAAATTAAATCCCTGAAATATTTTAAATGTTTGTATACAAATTCTAAAATCATCAAAAAATGAGCTAGTCCCATATTGAACTACAAAAGCTTTAGATAAATTTTACAATTAATAAATTTAAGGCTTTTTGTTCGGAGGTTATTTCCTTCATAAAAATATAATATAATAATATATTATAAATTGCATAATTTCCTTAGTCTCCCAACTCTGCCAAAGCCGAGAGTTAATTTGAAATTGAAACTGTGGAAAACTAACAATTTAATGAAATAATGCTAACGCAAAATAAAATTTTGGTGAAAACTAGTATTCAGAGAAAAGGTAAGTACATTTAGCATTACTATTGGACTGTTGTTTTAAAAGGCCTTTCTGATAACTGTCTCTTACCTAATGAAGTGATTTATTCCATTGACTATTACGTTTATTATTAGGATATCAGTTTACATATACGTATTTACCCTGGTGGCCCAATTTTTGAGTGACTAAAAACTTTTCGACCCACGTTTCTGTTCAGTTACTATCGCATTTCACTATAATGATATAGAAAGAATAGGATAGATAGTTCTTTCTAGCCTTCTCCTTTGATTTCATCCCTGTATAAAAAGACTGTCAGGTATAGGAAGACGGGAACAGTATCCTCAACTAAAAACATAATTTCTCCAAACATTAATGACAAGACTCTAAAATTAATTATGCTTAATATCGTATAGTGAAATTTTAATACATGTTCTATTGTCATATGTTCTATTTAAATTTCAAATTACTTTTTAAATGAATTGTGGTTTTTATTGCATGATTTTTTTATTACAAAACATAATATAATTTATAATAAAAATATGGAAAAAATTATGTAACGATTTTTCATTGAGATTGCCAGAGATTGCAAGAGCAAAATAAGGCTGAAACAAAATGGTGCTGCTCCTGTGAAGAAGTTTTAAATCGATACATCCCCTCATCCATCCTTATTATACTTCAGTCGTGATCTGACTGGAAAATAGATGGTACAGCACAGTCACGAAACAAGGTAGCAAGGTCTTCCTATAATCTCTTCCACGTTATCCGAGAGCATAGCGGCTTTTAACTCGTGGAGCAGTTTAACTTGCATCTACCGCCCATTATGCTAGCGATAACAGCCGAGGGTCACAAAGGGAAGAATGAGTGCCTCTGTAGAACACAAAATATCCTAGAGAAACAGCAAATTTCAAGCTTTATTATGAAAAGGGAATAATGTTTTGTTTTTTTTCTTCTAATACTTCACAGCCTTTATACTCCACGGCGTGTTTAGGATAAACTCATTCGTTGAACGCTGCATCGTTCACTGCAGCATTCGTTCAATCTCCAATCCATCCCTCTCATTCGCAACTCAAATTGAGATAGAGTTTTGAATCAAAATGTTTAACCATGGCATTAAAAACTCTCTGAATTGAATTTAAATTAAAGAAAAATTAAAATAGTGTGCAATGTTCAAAATTAATTCACGAAGTTATGCGAAGCATCAAGAAATTTATAGCGGTAAACAAGTGTGGAACAGTTATGCTGAGAATATTGGATCCACAGCATTAATTTTCAGTACTGGAAGTGATGAAATTATAAGCTCGAATAATTTTCAACTAAAATTATTGCTCTGATTTCAACGTTATTCCATATATTTTCACATATTAAATCGATTATTCTTCTATTAATCAATGACCCTGGGCTAAGCAAATATCGCTACCGAAATATCAGATGTTACCGCACTCAGTTCTCTGCATTGTCAAGGGACTCTAAGAAAGAAATATCAGTTCGTTAACGAGTTTTCATTCGAATTTTTGTACATCACTGCATTGCAGAAATCAAGATATTAATAAAATCTTTCCAAAGGGTTAAATTAGTATCCTAAGATCAAAAATCTTAAAAGAAATCGACAACTGTGAATAAACGGGTCTCCATAGTTGAAATAAGATTGCTTGCGTTTATTTATACGTATTTTGTACTGAAGATATATTCTAGAGGATGATATTTATAATTTGTTGTACATTTTTTCACCAGAAAGTCCATGGTGATATAATAACTGCTCTAGAGTTTTATATATTGTTTCTATATTTCCCCCATACATTAAGTTAATTCGCTCTTTCTTTAGCTTCAAAACCGCTATATCTCTTTGAATTATAAACTCGAGTATTGAATGAATGAAAAATTGACTTCATAATTTCCACTATGTCGTAATGAACGACCAATTGTATCCTTAGAACCATTCACTGGAAAAGCCCTCAGAATGTACACCTCTTTATAATATTTGAGTTTTTGAGGGGATATTAAACATAAGATGTGCCCGTCTTGCCACAATCAAAGTTTGGAAATTATTGTTTCAGTTAAATTTTTCTTGGCAACAATGGTATTGCTTATGGGCCAAAAATATACCAACTAAAATATGATAAGAATTTCAACAGCTTAAACATATTCTAAGTATAGAGAACGATAATTTGATTGTCATTTGTCAAAATACCATGCGCACATGCTTTCACGCTGCCAGAAGATTGAAAATTTATAAATATCTCGAGGAAAAAAGAGAGTCCTAAAAATATAACTCCAGTTTGAAGGTGGTGATGAAGAGTTTCTGAAAGGAATACGAGAAAGAGGGAGACAAAGTCCTGAGGGAGAACACGGAGAAGAAGATAAAAGAAGAAATAATATGCATGAAAATACAAGGCGGAAGCAAGATGAAAAGGTAGAGGAGAAAAATTGGATGGGAGACTTCCGAAAAGGATCTAAAATGATGAAGATGACGAAAAATAACACGATATCGGCATCATTGGATGTCCATTTTTGGACAGGACCGTGAGTATAGCAAGCTCTGCTTATTTCCTTGCTTTTTCTTTCAAATATCTCCAACTTGTGAGATCTCATTTTCTTCTCTCTTAGCTCATCCACTGAGGCCCTGTCAAATCCATAGCATTTCCTTCGATCGCAGATTTGATCATACTCTTTCTTCACAATATCCTTAGCATTAGCATTTCCTTTATTTACTTCGTCGACTAATTTCCATCTTCAGCTATTCTTTGCAATATTTTCATTAATTTCATACTACTTTTATCTTTTAATTTTCGGAATTTTACTGCCACCTTCTTTACCTGTCACCTAGCTTTAACATATTCTCCTCCATGTCTTTCGTGACAGCTTAAAAACATAATGATAAAAAAATCATATTCTATCACTAATATTGAGTTTTTATCTATTTTGTATACATTACACGGAATTGTAGAGTAAAATTCAAGGTTTAATATTAACAAGTAATTTGACACGTTTTTGCTTATCCAAAGAAATAAAAAAGAGAATCTAAATAAATAAAATTATGCTAAATTTTTATCTTTGTGTATATATAAAAGATAAAAAATTCACTATTAATTTAAAATCTTGATTTTTACTCAACTATTCAGCGTAGTGTGTAAATTCCACAAATTAACGGCCTCTTTCGTTAATCTGATTTTAACTTCTTATTTTAATGAACTTAGATAAATTTTAAATTCACATTATTAAAGTTAATCTATGCTACAGCCCCTCCACTGAGTTTCAACTTTGATATTCCTAACAATAATTTAGATCGAGGATGTGAATCATCGGTTTGCGTCAGTTCTTTCTAAAGCGTGAAGAAATCTCACCAATTCATCACTTTATCTTATTTCCGTCGGGCAGTAAAATATGACGAAGGCATCGAATAACTCAAAAACATTATGATCTTACCAGAACCTTCCATAAAAGTGAAATTTACATTCTAGAACTTATTTTTGGAAGAAAGTAAATAATTACTCCAAATCCTGATGCTCGCTCGTTTCTTGATATTACGGTAGGTCTTCCTGCGTCATTGCCTTCTATTATAATGCATCCATTCTCTGCCATAAAATTCTTGGCTGGTCAATTCTGATGTTCTAAAAAATTTATTTTGTACAAAGAATCCAAAGTATCAGATTTTGACTGAGATAAAAATAGGGAGGTCGATCACTTTCATCACTGATAATATAATAATTTAAACACCATTAAATAACGCTATTTTAATTAAAAGGATGAGTCAAACATTAAATGTCTAAGTAATGCAAGAGTGGACAAAGGTACAGTTTAGTACTAAATCTAATTGGTAATATAAATTATCTGCGTCATTCATCCCTAAACCAGATCCATCTTAAAACTCAATATAATTCTTTGTTGACTAATTTTGTCTTATTAAATGAAAAAATAATCTCTGGAAATATTTTTGTTAAGAGCAAGAGTTATCAGGAGCCTAAAATTATCCATATTCAACCCTTAGCGCCAACTATAAGTGATTTATAATCATATATTTCACTTAAACTCATCGCGGAAGGTCACGATTTTGAAAATAATTAATTCATACTTCCGAAATCTGTTGGAATGTGCAAAGTGATTCTTTTACATATATTTTATTTGTTTTTCGAAATACTAGAAGCATGAAATTTTTAACAGTAAATAAGATAACTTCGTAATTTTCACAACATATTTCTCTTTAAAATAGATTATTTATTAAGGAAATTACGAAATTGTCTTATTTATTCTACGGCCTTCTACGAATCAATGCCTTCTTAGGTCGATTTTATGGCGTTTTTAGTTATATAAATTCACATTCAATGCTCTTACGAGTATATCTATTCCAGATCTAACATGCTATGCCGATACCTACTCGAATCGCGCATTTATCACGTTTACTCTATTTTTGGTATCGCATACTTTCTAACGTATTCGAAAAACTGAAATTCAATAATCCGCAAAGAAAGAGTTCTTTAATAGTATCCATGGAGATAGAAATCCATTTGCATTGATGACAGCAAGGAATTTCCTTCAGTTCTAGGAATGCCTAAGCTTTAAGTCTCCAGTTGGGCGCATATTCGAGGATAAGGTACTATAAGGACCTCGGTTGCATACATAAAGCTCCTGTAAAGGCCTCGTGGATCTTAGATGCTGTGCTACGCTGTATTTTTAAATATGAGCTAGCAGAGATGCTACCTGAAATTCAACGAGGGAAACAGGGTAAGAAAATATGGAATACATAATTTCGTCCAGAAAAATATCTATTTTTGAAATGTTTATAAATCTGTGTAGTCAATAATTCCCCATTAATCTTAAATTTGCCACGTAAAAATTATCTTCTTTAATTTTTCCAACCATATAAAGCGTATAATTAAAACTTGTAAATTTAGAATTTCGAAACCTTAGCAACCGTGCCTTCAGCTACCTGAATGAAATTTTTATAACATGAAGAACCTTACAATATGAAGAATTTTCTCAGACTACTCAGTATGTTCTTCTTCCAAGAATAACGAAGAACTTGCTTTTTCTTTAATCATTTGATGCTCTTCCGATCAAATGAAATACATTCTAACATTTACACAATGAATATAACTGAGTTGAAAAAATCGTTCAATATCCTTAAATATTTACTTTGCTAATTTATGTGGTTTGTCAAAAACATTTTCGAAACTGAAAATAAAGATGAAGCTAATACTATTAAAATTTACTTCTGTTTATTTACAAAGCCAGTTTTGGTATCTTTGTCATCATATTTTGTTTACAAGTACCTTTTGTACCTCAGTTTCTTATTTCACAAAACCATTTCGTAAGCACCTAAGCTGCTATGAATAATAGTTTGCTGCTGCAGATGCATGAACAAATCTGAAGAAAATATAAGTTAATCTTTAACTTTTCTCTCTAGAGCTTATTCCTAAGCAACTGAATTCGAGTCTCAAATGATAGTCACCTTGGTAATTACCTAGAGATTATAGAGAGAAATGTTCATAAATATTTTGTATAAATGTTGAATTTCTTATTTAATGTAACGCAAATAGTTAAAAAAATTGCAAAAGTAATGGTGGGTGAATGAAGCAAGTGTGATGGAAATCCTTACTACATATTCAATTATTTTAATGAATGAATGAATGAAGATTGTAGTCTGAAAATGGAAAACTACATGCAATATTACGGAGAAAGGAAACACATTATGGGTCCCTGGGTTCCAATTCGAGCCTTCTCAGAAAGGATGGTAACTATCCTGGGGCCATATAAATCGTAGAAACGCATTTAGGTTTGTCGCATATCTATTCATCCAACCGTTATTCATTTCGGAAGGGTTCCAGCCAAAAGTAGCTATTTTCCTGTTTAGAGAGAAAAAAAGGTAATGTATTCTCAACTGGATCGCACGGACACTCCCACGCGGTATGCTGATAAGGTCATATGTGGCCCTGGATTTGCGTAACCCACATCTTAAGGCGATGATCAACTTAAAATATAATCAAGGGGGACACTGACCTTGAGATTCTACCATAACTTCTTCTTGGCAGAATATGAGGGATCGAATAGCTTAGAATTTTCTAATTGCCGCAAAACAATCAGGCTAAATATTTCAGAAAGTTTTCAGAAAGAAACTTGGTTAGTGTCCCATCACATCTCGGTTTTCTCACTTCTGTTTTTCCTTAGATTTTAATGTGCTAACCTACGCACGAAAAATACATAAAGTTCATGGATACTGTTATCTGTTAAACATTGTTAAAAGACGTAATTTATTTACCGTATCTTAGGGACAATAAGACGCTACGGATTATAAGACGCACCAAAATTTTTAAGCATTTTTATAGCATTTTTACCATTTTTATTACTAGATTGCAATGCCATACTAAAAAAATTTTCTTAGTTTATAAGACCGAACTGACCTTTAAAATCCCTGAAAATCGTCATCTGAACTTTCTTCTGTTTCAACTGTTTTCTCCACTGAAAAACACTAAAACTGGCAGGAATTTTAAATCATACACTGGATATTTTTACATTAATTTCGAGTATATGACGCACCTGAATTTAGGGGGAACTTTTTTGAAGAACAAAGTGCGTCTCATAGTCTGTTAAATACTGTAAGTATATATTAAATTATATATAAGAGATGAAATGTGTTATTAATAATAAAATCTATGCTGTATTATAATTGTAATTTATGTTGTAATGTGTTTCTAATGTAAATTTGACTGTGTTGTGTCTGTGTGATTATTGATGACTTACCCTACACATGCCTATGTATGTCCATGGATGAATAAAAATTATTACTATTATTATTTTATATTTCTTACGTTAACCACGCCCAATAAATGTTTAGGAAATATTTCACTCTGAGAAAGATAATCTAAAAATGGTCGTAACAGAAAAAGAAGATATAATTTTAACAAAATATTTTATTTATGGGTATCAACCCTAGTACGGCCACTTCTGAATAGTTACCCTAAGAAGTAAAAAGGTTAGGGAATATATACAAAACTATTACTGGAAAGCCTTCGTTGAAAGAATTAAGCAATAGACTCAGGAAACCGAACTACCTCGGGAGAAACGACCACAATCACAATGTCGCTACCCTTAAACAGAGAACAGATGTAAGTAAATTTTCATTTCTAAATTGGGGAAGAGTAGAATGGAACAATTTACCTGGAGAAGTTTTAAAACCTTTTCCTCTTTCTTATAATATATTGTAAATAAAATTAAAATGGTTTAATGATTTTGTTGTAGTATTGTGATTTTTATAATATTGTAATATTACTGTAACATTTTAAGTATTGTATGATTGAAGTAAATTTTGAAGAATTTTTTATATTTAATAATTATATGCATTACATACTGCCTTCGGGAGGTTTTTGGGGGTTTTCCTCCCGACTAGGGTGAATACCAGGCACATATGTGATTTCCTCCCCCCCATGATATGACTACCACCTGGCCTTGTGCCTATTTGTAGTTTTTATAAATAAATAAATACATAAAATCTGTCTTTGGGCGTATGGCAGTGAAAAGGTAATTCTTACAATGAACATACTTCACAAAATAAATCACAGTTAAATAACCGAAATTAGCAACGCATTCATTGATTGAATTGTATGATTGTTCACCACTTTACTAAATGATTTTCATTACTCTGATGCATGGGATACATAAAGCTATGTATCCGTTAAACATGGGTCACAAGAAAGCGCTGAATTGTTCAGATTGAAATTAATTTCGAATCATACTTACATCAATATTTTCCAATTGCAGAATGAAAACACTTCGTGCTTTTCCACAGAAAACGTTTCCATGAAAACACTTCTTACTTTTCTGTGGAAAAGTACGAAGTGTTTTCATTCTGAAAATAGTTTTCCACGAAGTCACACCTTCTCATATCGATTATGATATTTTCTTAACTTAAAATACTTCTTTCTAGAAGCTAAATCAAAAGGCAAGGATTATTAGTAATCCTTAAATCATGCAACTTGGATCACAACAAAGAACGTAAAGTTTCGTTAGATTGTAATTAGTGCCGTGTCATACTTTTATTAATATTTTACAAACTTTCAATGATTCTTCTCATTATTTTATAAATAGTATTCCGTATTTCTTGAATGCATTGAATGAATATGTTGAGTAAAGTTTTAGAAAGTATTTATTTATTCGAAAGAGAATGTAAAAATGGTTGATAGAGCGACTCACACTCGTAAGTAACAGAAATAGGATATATTATTATTATATTTGAATATTTTCGCTAATAAATCCTGCTATATCTACTCTCTACATTTACCCTAAACGTCGTATTTCGGCGTATAGCGGGAGAAAGCTGGTTCTTTAAGTGAATATTTTCAACCACAATTCACAAAACAAACAAGGACTGTATGGAGCAGACTGAAATTAATGGCAATACATACCTTTCTTGATATTCTCCAAACATTCGATTGTTCTTCTTATAAAAAGCCAAAGCAAAGGACCAAATTCTTAATAATCCTTTCAAGATACATCGCGGGCCACAAATAAAACACTGAAAACGGTTTGAGATTGAAATTTACATTGAACCATAAATTCATTTATATTTTCCTAACCAACAGTAATACTTCCCGTAAAAATCTTAACTCTTTCAGACCCGTGTCCAATATGTTGGACACCATTTTCAGTGCTTATCATATATTTTTTATATTAATTTAATATTTAATTTTTGAATTCTTTTATGGTTTGGCTGCTTTTATTTCAATGTTAGGAATCTCATAGTAAGATTTTACTGCTTGTTGAATAACGGAATGTCATGAATTTAAAGAATTTCGGAGGGTAATTTATGTTTCCATTTTCACTCTTATTACAATATTTTTGTATATATATCATTGAACATACATTTTTAGTCTTCTATATGTGCTATTTAATATCAAACATAGTTTCAATTCATAATTTTATCCTTAGGGACAGTTTAAAATAGGTGTTCAAATATTGGACATCTCATGAATTGTTAAATAAATTATAAATGTATAAGTTTATTAGTGGAATTAGCATAAATATATTAAAAAAAGACAAATTCAAAAAAGATTTTCTTCTTCGTGGAAAAAAACTCAGGTCTGAAAGGGTTAAGCAAGAGGCTGTATTATTACTAACCCTTTGATAATACTAATAGCACCTCGAAGGACCAAAAAAGGGAAGTACGAAAAAGAGGAATGCGACCCTTCTCGAAGGAGGGACCCGAACATGAGGGAAAGGAAGAGATTCCTGGCAAGGAGAGAATATTGGGAAGAAGAGAGGGAGGGCACTCAGAGGAGAGGGGGAGGGAGGGGAACTCTCGGTCGTCTGCTCAGCAGCGAGCGTAGTCATTTGAACATCGGCCGTCATCGGAAGCGGTGCTCGACGCGCACCAGCTGAACGCGCGGACGTCGGAATCTCGTGATCGTGAAAACCGAAAAAACTTTGTGACGGCTGACATCGGCCATATAGTCCGCGTCGTCCCCGTCGTCTTATCGGCATCGTCCTCTCGAAGCAAGTTTTGTTTACGTCCGACGTAATTGGTAGCCTCGGCTCTTGTTTACCACGGAGATTTGCCCGTCGCCGCTCCCTCGCTCAACGTTGAGGACCTTTGTTTACTTTCGTTTTCGTGAATGGTGATACGTGATCGTATTTATTCTGCTGGTTTCTGAGTCGCGGGAAAGTGTTAGAATTCGAGGTTTCCGATTTTCGTGAATTTGCCGGTTAATTAGGAACTCCGTGTGCGGGACCAGTTTTGGTTAGGTTTCTCAAGTAGTTTTCCTAAACTTTCCTGTTGAATTTCTGCAAAGAATAAGTTTGAAAAGTTTCCGGTGCTCTCTTTGAAAAGTGACATTTTTGGCATACTGTACTTGAAAATAGCTACATCATCAGTTTTCTCCTCACCGCGTTAAATTCCACGTCCATCTGCTAATCAAAAACTAGAATTTGACACTTTTCAAATCGTCCAACTTTCTCAGTCGATATCGAAACCTCGTCCGTGGTAATTAAAAGAAAGTAAAAGCGAAAATAATTCAATTTTCCACCTTTAAAACCCTAATATTTTAAATTATCAGAATCCTAAAAATAGTGAACGGTACACCGTGCAAGTAGAGAGAGAGAAAATACCTGAGGAATCCCGTGGAAATAGAGTAAGTGAAAGGATCCGACTTTCCGAACTTTTGGATCTCCTATCTCGAAGAATCGGGATCATTATCTTCGGATGGGCTCCACGGGCAACTAAAAGTACAGGGAAAGAGGCGTGAGCGACAATTTTTTCTCACAGGGGCTTCATTTTGATTTTCCTGAACCTTTAGTTCCCAAACAGCCTCCGCTGGAGACGTAACTCAATCCCGACGTCTTCTGCGTCAAAGTTCTCCTCCATTTCTCCCACACGCTGATTTTCTTTCCGTGCCTCTTCCCTTTTATTTAGAAGCCGAAGAGGTTATCAAAGAGGGTGGCGGGAGTCGGAAAAGATACCGAGGCACAAAAAAAATCGACTTCTCCTTCCCAACTAGAGAGTCGGAAAAAGCGGCGTTATCTGTATGATTTCGGACAGAATCGAACGAAACGCTTTGTCCACCGCTGTTAAATAGTATTGAAAGATCCGAAGAGGGTTAGAATTCAGCGATATTGTGAGCGGATTTGGTATCCGAGGCAGGAAACAACTGGAGATAATTCCATTCATAGTTGAAATACGGAGAGACTGCGGTTGCTAAAACACTTCCAACCCGAAGGATTCCGTGTAAATCGGCGTACATTGCTCATCTGTGAAGGAAATCTACAACCGCTTTGGGAAGCCAAGGAAAGAGGTGAGTTTACCAGGGAATAAATATTTAAAAGTAGCCCTAAGCTTTCCTGACCATGTTTATCAATTATCATCTTCATCATCTTTATAGGAAATCCCATTATTCGAACTAAAATGCTGAAAAGATATCGAATTGTCCTTGACAGCTATTCGTAGTTTAGGTCGTGTTCTTTCAATGAAACTCTTTCTTATCAAGGAGGGCAATGTTCGAAGCAAGAAGCGAGAGGCCTATTTTGAAATTTTTAAAGATCTTTTGAAAATCAAAGGCACAAGTGTAAAAGAGATATATTTTGAAAGAACCGTTCTCGAAAACATTTTTTTTCCCGAATGAGAAAATATCGCTCATATTCTTTCCATGGAATGTCATGAATCGCAGAAAGCTAGTTATCCGCAGGAATACAGTCAGTTTAATTATTTAATGTAAAATTTTATGAATTTTAAAAATATGAAACCAAAGTAATTCAAACCAATTGGTTGGGAATATTATCAAAACTACAGAAAAATTAGGCGTTTACCTTATCAAATATTGAGTAACGTATGAGAAAGTGTTTTTTTTAGTATGCATTTTTGGAGAGAGGCTGGAAAAGTAAAGAATGAACGAACACCAAAGGAAAACTTTTGATGTGATTTACAGGCTGAATTTTGCCACCGTCCTTGCACGGAAAGAGCTTGTCCTCAAAGGAGAAAGGAGACAAAAAAAACTATGAAACTTAAAGAATTTCGCGTATTTCTGAGGCAATAAAGTTAAGGACCGTAAAATGGTTGTGTTTACAAAAACTTCGGGGACTTTGGAATCATAGTTTTTCCTCGCAGTGCTACTGCATAGCGCAGCACTATCTCAACATAACGATAGCATTTTTAACGTGATAAGGTTATCATTGAGAAATTAATTTTGCTTAGAAGATTAAGAAATTAACCATGCTCAAGCCAAGAAAATTCCACCGTATCTTTTCTACATTTTTTCCACTACATTGCGGGTTTTTTTTCATTCTCAGAAATTGATAACTCGATTGAAATCTATTGAATTATTTCATATGGGAGAATAGCATCATACTTTAATGTATGGTAGACATAATTAGAGGGCGCTCTACCGATTGAGTCTTCGCAAACATCTGATAAGTGAACAACTTGAACTTTCCTTGTAAATTTAATTCAAAATAAAATGAAGTAAAAATGAGGAATTTACAATTGAGCTTGTTTAGCCCATTTTTTCCTTAAAAGAAGTAGGGATATCACTCGTAATTAAAAGATTTAGGGGTCAGATTTTGATGAATGAAGAGTGGATCCTTATTATTTCTAACTTAAGATAAATACAAACAACATTTCCTCAAATTTATGAAAAGAAGCAAGATTAAATAAAGCCTATAACGCTACCAAAATTATTTATAAGTATTCATGGAGGTTAAAAATATACTAAGAACAGAAATTTTTAATCGTAAACAAGATTGCTGTAAAATAAATCAGTAATCTGGAGATAGTCCTTCCATATCTGAAACTATCAATGCTGGTGCCGATTAATATAGAATATGAGTATATAGTTACTGTCTGGATACTCTACTGGATATAATACAGCTACGTTACTGGTGTTAATCTGTAAGTTATTGAAAACTTTAGCGACTAAGAAAATAATCGCCGAGAAAAAAGTACCAGCGTACTTAATTTCACTTGAAAACTTCATCGTCAAAAGCACACAGTTTACAAAAGATACACATAGATTAGGTTTTTGGTAGAACCTAGGATTTCAGATTAGACTTCAGATATATTTCCTTCTAGTTAAAAGTAGGCATAGGATTTGCATGAAAAGCACCTGGAGTTGAAACAAACCAGTGGAAGTCAAACTCTCTCTATGCAGATAGCAGATGCAGAGGAGGTACGAACTAAACGGCTGGGAAAGATGCAAAATTTAGGCAATCGTGATGGAGAAATCTTCTTAAATCTAGTTGAGGCAGAATATCGGAATCCCAAGGATGTTGACGGAGAATTTGTCTCAAATGATTCGGAAATGCAATTGACGCAACAGTTTACTTACTACTAAAAATGTATTGAAAATAGAGGGATATAATATCAACGAAATAGATTTATGAAGATGTCTGTGTAAGAAGATGTTACTTAGATTCAAATTTGTTTGTCGATTCAATGTAAATATGTTATTTTTTTAAGTAGTTACTTTTAAATATGATAGGAATAAGAAGATACACGTAGGAACAATAGAGATATGGAACACTGAAAATTTGCGGTTTGTTTAATATTGTTCCTCGGATTAAATCAACAACGATGGTGTTTAGAATTCGTTATTTTGTCAGATACAAATCTCCGATATCTTCACGAGTTCAGTCGCAAAAAACAACTTTCCTCACAGTGCTCAAATGGAATCGAATGTACCTAAAGATCAGATAGAAATGAGAAAAAATATATATAAGGCAGTGTGGGGTGAAAAACACATGCTAGAATGAATGGTACAATACAGCTCAACATCTCTGTTAGAGTCTATAAAAAATTAAAAGACAATGTGATATAAAATGTTAAATATGAATGTTTTTATTTTACGCTATGAAATAACCATTAGTTTATCTGGTGTAGAAAAATATGGCAGTTGTCCTGGGTGTGGAAATTAAGGAATGAAGCAAGGAAACCTTTCAGAAGGTATTGCTACAATCGTAGTGCTTCGTATAATAACTAACGGCTTTCTATAGAGTATAATGGAGTTTTGTAACATCTACACTAAAGAAGAGGTAGAGAATATTATATACCATTTGAAAAAATAAGATTCGTTGAAGTTGTAAGGGAAACGATGCCCGAAGTTCACGAAAATAAAGAGAAGAATACAAGGTGCGCGCTTATCTTTACTGCTTCGGAATGCATGGGAAGGGCATACGGAACGGATGTCGTTAGAAGGAACTGGTAACTCCAAGATATGGAGGCACATAAAATCGATGACATACGCTCACGACCGCGTAATCATAGCACATTCAGAAAGAGGAAATTGCAGAAAATGGTCCTTGGGCCAGCATGTGTGCTGCATAAATGCCATCACAATTGCGGTCGTAATAATTTGGGAGATATGCAAAAAGTTAATTGAATGCCTGGAAAAAAGGGGAAATAGCTGGGACAAACAGGAAGACTCCAATGCTGTCCGAAACAAGAATAATTATTTTAATGGAAATCGGTTTTATGATAGATAACGTGTGAATTTAATAAAATGGATTGTATTTACGGCGTTGATTAGTACGCTTAGGGCACAGAATAAAATACAGAATTAATGACAAATGCATTATTGTTAGTATTTTTCACAGAAGCTTATTAAAACTGTTTTTTTGTAATTTAACGACAAAAGTTTCAAGGAAACTCTATGGAACAATGTTTTTTGTAATTATTATAAATTTCCCTCCACAATCCCTTAAGCTTGGACACCATGGGAGTATGAAGAATAAAATATGAATATTTTGAAAAACATGGTGTTATAAAAGTAGAGAAGATTTTATAGTATTGAAGAGGATAGTAAAGAAAAGGAATGGGGAAGAATAAATAATAAGTCGAAGGCACCGAATCTTATCGAAAATATAGAAAAGAAACGAACCGAATCCAGGAAGTGGGTCCATAGAAAGAAAGTTGGAAATAAGGAACTTAGTAGCGAGGAAGTATTTTATATAATTGACTGAATTATGAAGAATAAGGAAGGCTATTGAGTTCAGGAAGAAGAAATCTGGGAGTTCGAATTAGGAGAGTATTCTGGATTCGTTTCGATAGATGTGCTGGTGTTCCCGATGTGGAGGGACATTATTTTTTTTCTGTTCAATCAACCAGACTCTGAGCGAAACATTTTCTCTCTCGCCGCTTAACAAACGTGTTCCAACGCTTTTTAGGCCTTCATAGACCTGCGATAAGAGGATCCGGAAACGTTGATGAAATTTAACTCTTAACCGCCTCCGATTACTAGCTATTGATTTTCAGTAAATTTCGAGGTGATTTGAAACTTAGATGTGGTTTGGTTTTGAAATATAATCTTACATCTAATGCATTCATTTACCAAGTCTGAGTCAATTAAACTTAATACTTTGGGAAACACGTCGTTTAAAGATCGCCATAAAACGAGAAAACTTAACACACTTCTAATACTAGAGCAACTTATTTTAAATATTCCAACCTCTATCCTATCTCCAACTTTATCTACTTTCAATTAAAAAATGGATGATTAACTTTATTTAGAACTTCGTAATAGTAAAGCATTTCTTTTTTTTCAGAAATTTTACAGAATTCTTATGTTCAAATTCAGTTTTGTCGTTGAGAAAACCATGCCCGATGAAGGGTTATTGATATTTTTCCCCTCTCAAGTTAACTGAAAAAGCGTAGAACTTCCATAGAAAGCTGCCAATAGGCAAGAAAAGATTTTCCTCTTGTGTAGTACTTGCAGAAATTTCAACAGAAATACTAATTTTTCATATAACTTAAATAGGGAGTCTCAGAAAGGTTTGATTGTTGGGGAAATTGTTTTCATCATTGTTTTTATCATCTGGTTTCATCATTGGCGCTGGAATTACTCGTTTGCGATAAACACACAGATTTGCATTTTCTTTTCAAACTTCGTAACATTTTTGTAAACATGATAGAAAAAATATTGCTTAAATATTTGCGATTCAAGGTTCATGTCAGAAAAAGCCACCTTTCTTGATCAATCAAATGTAGTATTCGAGAATTTGCGTAGATATGTATTTAGATTCCACATTTTTTTAACTTCATACGCTTTTCTTAAGCAAAATGTCAAATGTCATCTACCGCCATCTGTGGCACGGGAAATAATTTAATGAACGTAGAATGCTGGACTCTGAATTCTTTTTTATGTTTTGCCTATGTGTCTGCGATATGAATTAATTCCGCTGCAAGTACTTTATTTCAACTGCTGGTGGATAAATAAAAGTTTTAATGGAGAAAATGGTGTCCTACAAGCGTTGACAAAACACCGCTCCCTAGCCGGAATTTGAGAAAGAATCACATCTTGTTATCTCCGAATAGGAACTGAATTGTGTCTTACCCCGATCCATTCGAAAGAACTGTGTTCTAAGTGAATGATAGTAACAATGTAAAAGGATTGTAAACACGTATTACATTGACTACATTCTAATCGAAAGTTGAGCCAATTAAGTTATGGAAAGATTATTCATAGATATTCTCCGATGTTTGAGAGGGATATAGAATCACGATATTTATGTTGAGAGGAATCAAAATACTTCTACTGTGCTCTATTAATTGATATTCTCTACTCTACTCCTTCCTCTCTTCATTTGAATTAAATATATAATTTGGTAATAAACCGATATTATGCTACATTGTAGGATTGATAGAGTTAAATTCCTGCTGGATGATCTCCACTTATGAGCTGTATATAAAGTTATTATTTGCAGAAAAATTAAGTATGTAACTTCGTAGAAGAAAGAGAAAAGCGGCTGCTGATGGTTATATTATATAATAGAACAAACTCCAAAAACCATAAAAAAGCTTAAAAAGCGGCTATACGTATTTGGACTTCTACGAAGTCATCGTCAGGCTAAGGTCGGCAATGAAATGCAAAGAAGTCGGGAGAGGACGACAAAACCAAAAAGAGATCGTAGAGACAAAGTATCACAAAAGGAGATCGTAGAGAAACTAAGTGTTAATATGAATTAAAAATAAATATGAAATAATACGGATTCATATAAATGCATGCAAAATAATGTTTTTATGATTAGAAGTATCTTTTTCTATGTCATCTTAATAGACTTTTGGAGATATTAGTAAATTTAGTAAACAAATGTATTTTGGGATCTTTACTTTGATTTTCCGATTTTTCTAGGCTACTAGTGACTGTTAGATATTCTGCATAATAGTGTATGATACTGGTAGATTTTCTTTCAAGACAATGATATAGTAAGTACAAATTAGATGTTTCTATGTTGGCGAGTTAGCTACGAACGGAAATATATCTCTTTTTATGAAACTAATAGACATGAAATAAATATCGGTATCAATTTGTCTCTCTTGAACAGATCCTCACCACCTTAATCTTCCATTCCACTACCGAGCACTCTCCTTCTCTACCCCATGCTAATGCGCACGAGCTTCTCACTAGAAGCCGCCGTCTTTCCGCACCAACCGCGCACATTCCCCTTCTTTTCCCAAAGGAAAAATCATATTCCTCCTATAAATATAACGTTGTTATCGGGAGAGAGAGAGAAAAAACCTCTCCAACCGAAAACCCTTGATCTTTCTCGTCGTTTCCTCCAAAATCCGAGCGCATCTCCTCCAAAGCGTTACTCTCTTATGATTCGCTAAAGCGAAGGCGATGGAGGAAGCGAGTACGTACCCTTTAACCGGCTTCACACATCCAGGCGATGAGTTGGAAATGCGATCTCCTCGAAAAAGACGCTCGAAATGCGCGGCTTGAGGTCTTGATTGGCTGCTTACTGGGATATGAAAGGGATGGATTAATTCCATTGAGGATCCACCTTCCGTATATCCCGTAACCACATTTTCTCCCTTCACTATCCCTCTATGTTGACTTTTTAAAATACGGCAGAATAAGAAGAACTGGAAAAGTGATTGAAACGTAAACAATCGAAGGAAATGATTTCCGTGCCTTTTATTGCGGGCAGAAAAGAATTTTCCGTAATATCTTGGAAAACAAGGAGCTTAAATATCTAAGAGAAAAGGAAATCTGTTATCAAGAAAAAATTGTAACGGAACGTCAGATAGTACAGATTGCTAATAACAACATCAACGTTGAAACTTTCTCTAATATGTATATTTTTCAATCTGAAATCAAAATACCTTCAGAAAATTGATAAATGTGGAAATTCAATAAAATTTGTCGTCCACAGAGAACAACAATGGTAAAATATGAGTAATAAGGAAGAATAATATGGAGGAGTGGAAGAGTAAGACCTATGATCATCTCTTGAATCTTTCCAAGTATTTAATTGCAATTTCATTTATATTAAAGTTCGAAAGATCATTATTACCAACGCTGCAGTCAATGCTATTATAAGCGATTAGAACATCGCTTTGCTCTATGAACTACTCAGAGAATTTCTACGTGCAATCACTATAGATAGTTACCATCAATTGAGCTTATATCCTATATTCTCTAGGAATTAGAGTAGAGGACTTTAGGTAAAGATTTTTTTTTTTTTCAACTTTTAGGAAAATATGTCACAATTGATCAGAAATGAATTTGAACTGTTTGAACGAAATAGTTTTCATAGCTACTAATACTCAAAGAAGTCTGTCCAATTTTTTAATGATATCTACATAGATCTAGTGGTTACCTATGATGTTACCATGATGTTAATGTTAGTTTAGTAATTTTAGTTACCATTATGTTAATGTTAGGGATAAGTCTATGTTACCATGATCTATGGATGACCTTTCTGACTTGTAAGACTGAGAAAGTCTTTTGCACCCGTCCTTTGCAAATGAAATGGTAAATAGTTAGCTATGTGGTCCGTTTTTAAAACTATGTAGTAATTGTATCTGAATTTAAAATATATCTGTGAACTTTGAACCAATTTACGTGCCACTAGTATTTTATTAATAAAACTATTGCAAATAAAATACATCAGAATTTGTAAGAGAATAATTCTTTTCAATAGTAATAGGAACACAAAACAACGCCTTGCACTAATTATTTTATAGAATTCCTGGAAACATTATGCGGTGACATGCACTCCAACAAATGAGTTCAACCTCGAAGGAATAATTTGAAAGCAGGAAACGGAAATGGCTTAGGATCAAGGTTATTTTGATCATGGATACTTTAAAAGATGTCTCCAAAATCAAATAACTTTTTCAGATCAAAATAAACATCTTCCTATTCAGAGAAATTTCTCAGATTCAAGCAGTCATCTGTTTTCCAGGGTACTACTTGGCATAACATATGCCCTTTGAAGAGCTCGATTGAAGGTCCCTTAGGACGTATTTTACTTAGCACGCTAGTTTAGGCGTCCAAGCACTCCTGTTTGTCATTTCACCAATTCATGGTGAAACAAGGAAGGAAACGAATTCTGACGCTCTCGATGTACTCTCTGTTTATCAACTGCATGAGTCAAAGACCACTTATTTACCGTCCGAGTTTCGCTGTCATCTTAGCTAAGAAAACATCACATACGTACCAAACTCACAGGTCTTCGCGAACTTGTTTTTTTTCGACCAGCTACTGATCAACAGGGAGAATCGTTTTTACATTCCTCTCTCGGACATGCTTATCTCATACTGTAAAATATATCGCGGTGTGTAACAGTCTACAAAGAGGCAAGCGAAAGATTTAGGCTTTTGGTGAATCTGGAGACAGCATATATGAATGGCAGTAGAAGAATGGTAGAGAAGTGGCATGCGGAGATTCGAACTTCCCATCAACACTATTCGTTTACAGGTGTAAGGTATGAATCACCATGTTGTCGATGTGAGTGATACCATAACGCCCTCTGCTATATTTCACTCTTAGCAATGTCACCGGAAAGTATTGATTTTTTGGTTCACGAACTCTTCCGTGCTGAAGTTTTCCCAAAACCTCATGTTTCCATAATTTTACGGTGTGAATTATTTTGCCTAAAACTTCTAGATAAATTACGCTGGGACTTGAAGAAAATTTCCAACGTATCAGCTCAAAAGTTTTAATCTGGAGAACTATGGAAGTTATAGCGCAATCAAATGATGATGTGCATCATTGTAGACTTGCAATTAAGTGCAAATTCATATTCATTACATGCTATTTCATCTATACCTAACATATAATTGTGTTAGAGGTTTTAAACGCTCCATTCTCCCCTCTGAAATGGCTTTTACGTATTAATAGTGCCAATGACTCATTCAAATTTCATCTCATAGCCGAGCATTGATGTTTATTTTTATTAGCAGTAATATTTCATTGAGCTAGATTGGTTTTCATAAGAAGTACATTCAAAACTCTCAAATATCTAATTCTATCGCAATAACTAAAGTTTTTAATCACTCTGTCGAATTATCTCTCAGAAAAATTCTCTTTGCCATGAACTGGAAAGTTTTCGGTATCCCAAATCTTATAATATTAAATTTTTAACGTGCATACATTGAGTGCATTTCACTTCAGTTTATTTTTATTTGTTAATGGTATGAGTTAATAATGCATTCTTTTTGGCAATTTATTTATGCATTGAATTAACTTGTATTGTTAATTGTGGAAATGACTAATATTATTGTATTGCACTGCTTAAATGTTTATTTAAAATTTATTTTACTCTTAAATCGACGATTCCGAAATAGCGACATAAATCCAGAAGAAAGGGTCTTATGCCTCGATGAACTTGGAAACGAACCTTCAATTATCTCGGGTGGTCGGGTCTATGCACCGAGCAATTCGTTTTTACGTTCATCGCTCTGCGAGAGACGCCCGGTCCTGTTACTGCAGTGACGCAACAGTAGCAACCACGGACACAAACATTCATGTTCTCAAACGCGTATTCTTGCCAGTTAGAGCCTCATAAGTTAGCCGTTCTCTCTAACAAGACTGCCATATCATTTGCATACAATTGCCGTGTGAAAATCAGGAATAATAGAACTGTTTGTTTGTGAAAGATTTGAACCATTTACTACGTTATAAGTTCTTTTGATTCGTCATTACTGACCTCTGATGGAATAATTTTATCATTCAAAGTTATATAGAAGTTTTTTATATTGCACCTCACTCTTAGCGTCTCGTTTATTAGACTTCAACGCTCGTATTATCTCACACTAAATTTGGTTAATATTTCAGTCCCTATAATTTTCTGCGATTATTATTATATATTCTGTAAAACAACTAAATTCTTCCATACTTTGTTTTATTCAGCATTCATCATAGAAAATGACTCAATATACGGGTATGTCAATTTCATGGGGAGGGAAACCCAAATTATTCACTCCTTACTAGGATATAATATTAACCAAAGGAATTCATGTGGGTGTCACTAAATGAATTAATTTATCTCACTCATGTTCATTTGGAGATTTTGGTACAATATAACCAAATCTTTTAAAAGATTAGTGAGAGGAACAAAACTTATCGTGAAAGTTTGTACCTTAGAGATATTATTATTCCTTTTACTACCAAAGACGAACCAGGAAATCTTGTTAATTTTTGAACATTTTGAAAAGTTTCTGTTAATCCATATATTATCTTTTACATATTTTATCCTATCCTAAAGTTTATTTGCAATTTTCCTAATGAGTTTTAAACAACTCCGTTTTTAATTTCCAATTTTCATGTTGTTTCTGTCGCAAATTCGCCTACTCACTGAGAAATCCTATTTCAGCCAAGGTATTTGCAAGAGTATGTTAATATGTTATTCTTAATTTAGTTAAACGAAGCCACAATTTATAGATGAAATTCTTAAGTCATTAATATGTCTTCTTCTTCGTGATTCCTCGAACTAACAGATATGCTGGTTTTCAACTTTGCTGCTTTCATCTTCTTCCGTAAGCTCTCACATATCTCCTCCATAAACCCAGATTTTCTCCAACCAATAGCTATAATTTAAGTCGTTTTTTAATACCTCTGTCCTATGGAGACTGATAGGTTTTAATCACACATTTAGAACGTAACTTTTTCTTCTCATCGTTACTTCTCATGAAGGCAATTGACTTAATCCCTTCTATGGAATTACCTCTATTCATCTAGTCCATAGAGAAATTACCAAGCCCTTGGGCCTTTGAAGAAAATTACGACTATGAATCTCCCCGGCAGATCTAAGCTCAGAATTTATTCTCTCCCAGACATCACATTTTACCAGGAAGTCCAAAGGACAGACGGGTAGAAAAACGGACATGCGGCGTTAGAGATCTAGACTGCCCAACCGAATTTGTCGGCTAGACAGGTAAAAGCCGGCGCTTTAGAGCGACCGGGCGTTAGTTGGATTTCTGCCTTTAGTGGGATCCTTCCATCTAAGGCTCCCTTCTATATCTTCTTCAGAATATCCACTGGAGCGGATTCTCCTCTATACGCATCCATGAAGATCGCGAAACCGCGGCCTAGATCCAGAAAACGTGGAAATAATTCGCATCCTCAAGGACGAGCGTCTATATATCTGCGGCCTGTACCTTTTTTTCTTGTTTTCTGGATATCTTTGTAACGCCTACCTATACCTCTGAGCTGTTCCTATCTTTTCCTCTCTCTATTTCAATGCATATTAAACATGCCATGGAGTTGATCGCCCTGTGATGACTTTAGGGAGGATAAAACAGCGGAAATGTAAAGAAATTCGTCTTCTAGTAGGAGCGAATAAAGAGTTTTTTGTGGGACTTAAGTACATGTTAGAAAATAGAGCATATATACATTGCGAAACATTGCGAATTCTTCATTGATTGCAATAATTACCCGCTTTGAAGTTATGAAGGAAATGGGGCGTTTCACCACTTCTTTTTGGCCGCCAACAGTTTTTTAGGAATTAATATACTGCTTGTACTCATCAAGTATTTGGGATTATTTTAGTTCCCTATATAGTTCCTTTCCATTATGGATTTCCACAGTACTTTGAATTATTCTATCATTTTTTTGGGTTGTAAAAATTACATAAATGAATTCTAAAAAACAATGTAGGTAGCGTCGGTTTCAGAACGGAAGGGTCTACGTTTGAGTTGGGTTGAGTTGAGTCGGAATGATTCCGTTTGTGGTGGGTTAGATTGTGGTGAGGTGAGTTGGGCTGGAGGGAGGTGATTCTCTGAGCGACAAAGGGGAGTTGATATCCCCATGAGTTATACATGGGATTATATTCCTCGATACATGATAATACATAATGCACGCGGAAAAGTGGTGGTGGCGAATTATCCTAGACCCAATTATCCTGTGTCATTTCCCCCTTCTGCCTGTAAATAAATAGTAGGATAAAGCAGTCGTTTCAGGAGCTAACCTTTTAAAAAATGGCTAAAGCCCAATATGTCATTAAAAATTTTAAAAATACAGCCCTACATATATCATAGATTTGACCTCAAATATTATACCGAATTAAGACACTTATTCCAGAATATATGTATTAAGGCACAATTTTTTAACAAATTTAATGACTTCCTGCAAAGAGTGTTTTATGAACTTTGCGTTAACGAGGAAAAGTAGGCCATCATTACTTTTACTGTAAACATTTCGAGTTTCATCAAAAAATACGTAAAATTAATTTTTGAAGTAATTGAGGAAATGATTCTTTCATAGAAAATACCACATAATAAATGTGTTAAATGGAAATATAAATGAAATTCATTGCTTCAGGATATGTTTCCATCATTTTCTCACGACAAGACTAGTAATTAATAATTTTTGACTCAATCTTCAGTGGTTATTGTTTCGAAATGTCATCTTTTACCATATTTAATGAGAAGTGATGCAATTCACCATGACTGGTTGAAATGTTTCAAGGAATTCCATGTTTCAAATTATCAAAACACTCGGTTAGAACTTTGGGTGGTTAACGGAAGTAGTTCCTAGTTAGTTGTCTGCGTTTGTATGAGTAAATTGATAGCGTTCCCATAAATTGAATGTGGAATTTAAATCTTTTTCTAAGGCAGATACTGCTCTGGATATTGCCAATAGGCAACTTGCGCAAATGGCATGAATATAGATTAAAACGTCTAAATGTACAGGAGTTGCACTCTCTACCGTTTCGGATAGTTTAAAATTGACTTTTGAATTATCCTAAAGCCAAGAGTTAAATTTCTGTTATTTATGATCCTAAAATTATTACTAGGATGAAAATGTTTGAAAACAATGCTTATTTTGAATATTTATTCCATACTATTAGTTTATTATCATTAGCTACTATACGAAAATTTCTGATTTTTATTTACGCTTGATTAGAGAGACTAGCAAAATCGCATAATAATATTAAACAAAAAATATATCAATATGTATACATATAAAATTAAACAAATAAAATTGGCTCAAGTAAGCTAATTTAAAGTCAAATTTAAATTATAATCAATAAAAAATTAAGTATTGCTTATTAACAGGCATATAATATATTAGCAGCTCTAACTCAAATATCATTGCTTCATAATATCTTCTTGCTACTGGGACAAATAAATAAATAGCTAACTATATTATTCTTTTTCAGATGAGAACGGTTATGCTATAATTCATATCCATTCTTCAAAATAGTCTTCGTTGATCCATGAAATTTAAGAGCACCTCTCTCATCTTGGAATATTTTTTATCCGAAGAAAATACTACACAATATAATATAATAAGTATTTTGCTGACCATAATATTTATATTTAAATAGGTTTAATATCTAAAAAGTTACCCTAGGAAATATTTCCTTCGCCATTATAGGTTAAAAGCTGAGTGGACATTGACTTTGGAAGATTCCTCACTGTAAAATATTTTTCTTTTTTATGAGTTATTTTCAGCGTTTCGTTTTGGGTCCAGCGATGGGAAATTATTGGAAGATAAGGGTATTTCGGTTCCATTTTAAATTAATTTCTCGCCAACTGGATATTCCCATCTTTTCTTCCCTTACCGCTATCGCCAGCCAGTTATCCGATAATCCCCCGGGCAAGTTTTTCCTTCTTCATGGCTTAGAAAAGGCTCAACAATTTTGACGGGCAGGAAAAATTAAAAATATTTCTAGCTCTTTCATTTTGGGGGAAAATAACTGCTGGAATTTCCCTGCCCACATCTTGACGTATCACTAAAAAATTAAACTGCAAGATCGCCGTGGATTATTACTGAATAACGATCAAAAAAGAATGGTTCTGATGAAATGGCATTATTGGAAAATATTGCTGATGCTCTGACATTTCGAAGTTGAAGTCTATGTTCGTTACCTTTTTCAGTTTAAAAATTCATTCTGATGGATGCAACTACCGCTAAATTCGATGACATTTAAGAAATATTAAATAAATTGGTTTATTACGGAATTTCAATAAAATTGAATTAATGCATAATTATCGAATTTAAATTCATGAAGTCAAAAGTATTTCAATTTTAATAAAATATGTACCGAGAATAAGTAAAAATTTCATATTATATAATCCTATATGTTGATAATTAAGTTAATTTAAACCATTTATTAGCCTTGATAAATGTTTCAACATTACAAATCACGCAGATACATTATATTATGACATACCTGTTGTGATTAAAATCATTGTTGAGTATTTAAAATCATTTGCAAAATTTTAAGTGACATTGCGAATGATGGAAACCATTCTATTAAAATACTGGTGTGCTATTCTAAGATATATTTCATATGCATAAATACGAAAATGCAGATACGGAATAAAAGCGTCAGCACAATTTTGATTCTCAACGCTCTAACTCCTAAACAACTTTATGGTAAAATTTGTAGAATAGATTGTTGAGGATTTTTGCACATGCGATCATGTTAAATTTTCCAAAATCACAAAGCATTCAATAATAAGTGATCATGTTTTTTTTCCATTTTTGATGACATTTTTTTTTTTCTATTCTTCAAAAATGTCTCTATTCATTGAATGGCACTTATGCTACATCATCTCATCATCACGCCATTTTCCCAGATTACTTTTCAAGTTCAATGACACTTCGACAATTTATGTGCCGACCTTCACTCTTCTGCGACAAATCATTCTCTTACGCTTGAACCAAATTCTGAAGGATCTTACGAGATGTCACTAGAATTTCCCTTTTGTTTCCCAATTTGAAGCGTTAATACCAGCAAAGTACGTAAAAGTCACACTAGGGACGTTCGGAGATGTCTCTTACGTTTTTTCAATAAGTAACATGATTTATATTCTGAACACATTAAAGTCGAATCGAAAATGACAAGTTTCATCAAGAAGCTAAGCCGCTAGATCGCATACCGGGACATCTGCTGTCCACTGAAAGAAGCCTCAAAAATTTCCTTGCAGCATTAGAAAAATTTTGGTTTTGGAGCGTTCTATTTAAATCAATTAAAATATTTTACGAGAACTTTCTTGCAACCTTTTTGCTTATCTGCAATAATTGAAATTTAAACCAAGATATTATGGGCAAGATGGACGAAGAAGTTTTAGTCACAATCTCGCCCAAATGAAGACGTATTATTTTTATTATTATATTTCCCAAGAACATATTCGGCTAATATGGGCTATAGTATGAAGGTTGGCAACTTAAAAGGAATATGAGAAAAGTAAGTGGAATAAATTTACCTAAGTTAGTTAAAAATACGTATCAAACATGAATAAGATTCTTATATGTAGAATGGCAGTTACTTGAAATATTTAAGTGTAAATAGATTACTCAACATATGATTTAAGTCAATAATGAATCCTTCATTTAGTGAAACTAGTTTTACACGATTCATTGGCGTAACCTCTCAAATAACGGTTTGCTCTGAGAAGTTTCCTTTGTTACAGTTCTTGCCTTGTGTGTGTCCATTTCACAAAATTTATTTTTTTAAGTGCTGCCATCTAGACAATCTAAAATTTGAATGTACGCACCTTGAGGGCGTTTGCATATGTTAAGCGTGAGGTCAGATCCGCCGGAATTGAATTCACATTTCCGTTGCCGATGACGTTAGCACCGAATTTCCTCTTTCGTTTGACCCATGACATTGATCCAACAGGAATTCAGACGTCAATACTTTGTTGTGAATTTTCTCTAGGCAACTATCCACCACAGGATTCTCATCCCTTGGCTAAATGGGGAACACTGGCATACCTTATTTTCTGTGAATACAAAGGCATCTCGCTTTAATCGAACTCAAACTATATGTATTAATGTGCATCATGAACATACCAACTTCAAGCAAAATTAGAACTTATGCTTTTTTAAGTCAAAAACATCAGAACACATGCAAATGTTCATTAATAATTTAATATTTAATTTTCCTTGTCCTAAGTAACTTTCAACCTCATTAAATATAGGGGAATTTTGCTCCCATTTAGGCTGTATAGTTGGCTGTTAAAGTCCATCCGTAGCTTAACATAGAAACTCGTAGATACAATAAGAAAATGTCTGTCATGCTGTCATTAAATTTAGATATAACCCTTTCTGTTAAGCTGGCACATGATTTTGCATGCTAAATTGCTGTGGAATGTGTGAAATAACGACAATTTCAGGCACTTTAAAATTAAAGTAAATTCTGAAATTGCAACGGATTAAGAAGTTATAGCTTCTTATTCCAACGCACTCAATAAAATTTTAGATAACAGTCCACATATAATACAAGAACTGTTTTTGATTTATATCAAATATTAACATTAGGATTCTTAAACGTTCCTTTTTTACGATAATGATAATAAATGACAGAAAAGAGCTTTACCAGAAGCAAATATGAATAGAAATGTGTTATATATCAGAGAGAATGGCTCATGTAATGAATATTAGGAATTTATCTTGGTTTTCATTACTCCTCCAAGGTCAAATTTCGCTCTCACTTAATGTTCTTTATTTGCATCGAGTAACCATTGACCCATGTTGAATACGGAGTTACACAAAATCATTCCAAAAAATGACCTGTGAACGACCGGCCTTAGATAAGCTAGCACACGGTATATATCAATTAATGGTAGGATAGGAATTCACAAGAGTGGCATGCATCTTTCATCGCTTCGATTCTAATGATATTGGAAAGGTTAGACTGTTTTTCCAATGACGTAAACCATTCCGATAGCAAAAGGGTTCAGAACACTCGTTCAAGAGATAATTCTTACTCAACCTTTCGAAAAGCATTTTCGCTTGAGATTGGTCCACAGAGGGAGAATAATCTTCTCATCACCCTCACCAGAGGGCTTCTCCGCAATCAATCTCAAATCCGATTCCTTTTATCTCAAACCCTTTTCTCGCCAATTTCAGCCAGCATTATTGCTTCAATTTTTCTTTTCTCCTTCATCGGAATACGTATTAAGTCTCGGATTTTAGCATATGAAAGAACTTTGCTACTCATCTTTAACTGCTACGTTTGAAGTTTAACACCTAACATCGAATCTCTATACCTCATTGTCTTCTCACCTGAGAACTTTATGCCTCACATTTATTAGCATTAAAGGTTATCAAAATTCAAATATTAAGTTCTGAAAGTTAAACGTTGTTCTAAAACCAAATCGAAGCTCAATTTCAAAATCAAAGTGGAATTTCATAACTCAGCCTCGAAGGTAATCTGGAAAACTTCGTAAGGAAAACACCAAAAACTTATAATTTACTCAGTAAACTTGGTAGATATTTAGATAGAAACAACGTGAAATTTCGTGTTTTTAGGCAATGGGCAATTTGAGAACGCTGTGATGAGTAAGGAATATAACACCTGTATTCTTTCCAAAAGGTAGAAAATAAAGAATGATAAAAATTTCTAAGTATAATTTATAATGAGAAAATATGGATTTTAAATAACTTTTGAGGTACTTACTTTGCTTAGAAGTATTACAACCAGAATAAGACTTGCCAATGTACGAGTAATGGCGTAAGAAATGTATTACTTGTAAAATATAATATTTTTTAAATAACTTAAAAAAACAATTATTTGGGATCTACGAAGGGAATAACTTATTTTACCCCTGTGGTGAAAAAATTTTCGGTTTCTGATCATACACCAGATAGCGAACGGTAAATAATATATTCGTGAACCGCAGTTATGCGGTATTCAGCTCTAAAAATTCAGATTTTATAGTCATTAGTTTATCAGTAATCCATTAGAAATGCATGGTATTGTGAAACCTACCCATGTAAAGATTATTTTATTTTATAATCCTATCATTGTTCCGCAATTTTTTATCCTTGATCTATTTCTCTTTTTACAGAACGGAGATTTCAAGATTTCATATTTTGCCGCAGAAATCTGCAAAACATCAGCTTCGCCGAGTCCACCCAAAGAAGTTGTCTCCTCGGAGGCGGAATTTTGGCCGTTGGACAATTTAGCATTCTCTCGAGCGTTGAAGGGCACATAGAATATAAAGGAAGGGAGAAGCATATATAGAGATTAAGCAAGCCATGTTAACTTAATCTGCGGAAACTTGACGATGAAAAGTTACTCTTGAATAAAAGGCTAACGGAAGTACCTCGGTTTCGTTTTCCTAAGGGCAGTCGGCGGAAGGCAACATTTCAGTCCCCTTTGTCTCAACTTTCCTGACAAGGGGAAGGCTCCTTCCAGAAAGGGTTAGAATTGTAAGAAGTATTTCAAACGACCTCAATCATAGAAGAAATAGTTTTTGGACCACCATCTTGACACGCACATGAAGATATATTTCTTCTGAAGGAAGCAAAACGGTTTACTCTCGTCTCCCATCTTTACCCTTGCTTGTGAGTTACGACGTTTGGAGCCAAAACACCGAAAATCCTTGAATGCGATATAATTCGCAATCATTCTTGCCGTAGTGGTTCTCACACACTTCGAAGATATATTAATGCTATAGAGATTGATTGCCCCATAGGCATCAACTGCAACATACCGCTATCGGTAAGAACGGCCACATTTGGATCCATTTCAAGGGATATAACAGCTTCCTTGATGGTTTCTCCGATCATCATCCGCCATTCCAATCTCTTGCAGAAGGAGCACGCCAAGATATACGGCACAGCGGTGTCATTTGTGCAAGGGACACAGAGACGATCTCGTGCCAAGAGTGTGATCCTAGTGGTCAACCTATCCCAGTGCCTTATATACTGAAAATGTGAAAAAGAAAAAAAAGGGTGGAGGAAATTTTTGTACCAAACGAAAGTAATCGTTGGCCTAAACTCAGATGAAAGTTTGACGAGGGCTCAAGTACAAGATAAAGGTGAAAAGCTGTTTACGCTTGTCTTAAAGTAGTGATCCTTTAGGGTACATAGGGTATGAGTAACCCAGAGAGACCACTCAAGGAAAGGGTCTTTTGTCGTAGTAATTGTCGTGTGCTTATGTTATCTCCATCGGAAATGCTTTCGTGGAATTATTTCGCCTCTCTCCTCTTCGCGATGGTTATCTTAGCTGTACCGGTAGCTTTAGAAGACCTGCATGACCCTTATGGGATGCTCGAAGGCCTCAACCACCACCCCCTACCCCCAGAAGATATGCCCATCAGTGAGGACCCCCCAGATCTATCGCATCAGAACTACTCATTGGACGATCTGGATGACCTCTTCCTTGATGAGATGGGTGGCGAAGAAGGACCGATGAAGAAAATTGAGTGTCTTTTGCTGATAGAGAAGGAAAACCTGTTTTTCTCTCAAGAGAAGAGGGAGATAGGCAATCTAGATGAAGAGGCGACTTGGTGTAACAGGAGCTGGGACAGCATCCTTTGCTGGCCACCGACAGCTGCCGGAACCCTTGGAGTGTTACCCTGCTTTGATGAACTCAACGGAATAAAATACAACACCTCACGTAAGTGCCTGTTTTCTTAGTACCTAATTCGTGACGCATGTGAGGCGGGTTTTTTTGGATAACATATTGCGTGAATTGATTTCCCTCTCCATTACAGCTTGGGCCTGGCTTTTATGTTACGCTAAAAATCTAATTGGGTATCTTCACAGTAAGTGATACAGAGCTGGTAAAAATAATTAGAAAATTAATATAATTTTAATCGATGAAGATAATTTTATTTAGATAGTACATCTCAATATCTACATAATTTTCTAAACATGTAAATGAGCGTCCGATAAAAATCAGCACAGAATCAGGTATTTCATTCTATATAAATTCGAAATTTTATGAAACGCAAAGGCATGGTATTATGGTGTATTTTTAAATTGGAGCTTAACTATAATCTTCACTCTAGCTCTAACAAAACGAATTGCAATCGATATTTAAACCTTCACCCGTATTATAAATATCAACTAACGAAAATATTATTTAGTACCAAATTGGAGTCCTATACTATAAAAATCATAGTTTTAAGATGTAAATTCCATTTAATCTAGTATTTACGTTAATCATCCTTCTAAATGCCAAGGCGAGTTATATTATAAATTACAATACCGAGTGTCAGATAAGTTGTGAATATTAAAGTCAAACTAAGATTTAACTATCAATTTAAATGCCATATATGAGTAACTATTGAAGTGATATCTTAAACAATAGAATTATCATAGGAGTTATCAACCGACTTTCATACTACTTTCTTCAGCGTGGATTTCAACTTTTCAATTCAAGTTTCTCTCCATGCCAAAGAAGATAAAGTGCTACATGGTGAAGACAGCAATAAAACAAGGAAGACATAATTCATTTCTGTTCGTCTCCTTCCTTCATATTATTTATAACGAAGGACCATATATCGATTCCATGATATTTATTTTATAGACTTCGGAGAATCTTCGCAGTATGATTTTGCTTCCCAAATAATTTTTCTCGAATTCCTTTTTTTAGATTAGATATCAAGCCATCTCTATTTATATCTGAGAATGGAATATAAATACAAGCACTCCTGTCAACTACCGGGAATTTCGGAAGGTAATCTAAGAGCGCAAAAGTGCGAGGCGTGGGCTAAGAAAATCCAATTAAATGGATAGTAATCGAGCGGAATAAATGGTTTACAAATATTCTCGGAGGAAATCGGAGCTGACGTTGGTGAAATCAACAAAGCGAACAAGCAAAGTATTCGTTTCCCTGCCACCAAAAACATCTCGTTCCATTTTCCGCAATATTAAAATAGAACCTGCGAATAATTTAGGTGTCATTCTGACCTTGATAATTTTGGAATGAGCCTCAATGGGCGATAAAAATGTACGAGAATCATTCTTCTGTTGAATTTTCCATTAAGATTAGTACATATTCTTGAATAATAATCTTCGTCGATTATTTTTCTTCGAAGAAAATACGGCCATGTTTCAGGGCATAAATCATTGATCTTTATTCATGAATAGTAAACTCAAAAAGGTTTCTTTGTTTACTAAGAGTAAATAGCTGAAGGTCAAGTAAATTTTTCTTTCTTTCCGAACAAACAGTATACCCAATACTCAAAATTTCTTCACTTATTCCGTCAAACTGTTTAATGCGCAGCTCCACAAAATATCAACCCGCTTCACGATCGTGTCACAGATTTCAGACTGAGGGATATATGACCCAAGAGTAACTAATTTCCAAGCACCTCTATTGCGGGATCGGTGTTGGTAGAGAAAAACAGCCTCTTTATGACCCGAGGATTACGTAGCGGTCGCAAATACATTTCCGAATAAATCGTAATAGTAAGCTGCCGGGTGAAGTTTCCGTTAATTTCGCGTCTTTTCACTCTTTTTTTGCCAAGTTTTCTATTGCAAGAACTGGGTCGGTGTTACGGGAAATTAAGCATGGCCAATGGAAAGCCTCTCACCCAGATTTAATGTCGTGCTCCACTGTGCCACAGCTTGTGGTAGATGCAGCTTTAAATTATTTATACTTCTATTCCCCTTATAATTTGTGAACTTGGGCATTATAGGGTGCGAATTTAATCCACGGTAAATGGAATAAATGGAGTGTGGGTTTACTATAGTGGACGATATAATTCATCAACACATTATCTGCCAATTAGTGTAACTATCGCTAATTTCGCAGCGTGTTTAGTGTTTAGAATGTGTGATACTACCACGAGGAAATTTCAGTATCGGAAATAGAGATTATCCATTATATATATTGGGTAAAAGAGGCATTAAACTACATTCTTCTCTTCCATATCTTAATGAAAATAATTTTACTTTTTTTTCGCAAAATTTTGCTTTAGTATATAAAATCCAAATTTTGAAACTTTTATTCCGTGTCTTTGTGCTACATAAATTTTATTAAATTTTCGATAAAATGTATTGTATTTAAGTATTGATATTGGATGATAATCCTGAAATACTCTTTCGATGGGGAACACCGATTTGGATAGGAATATTTAAGTTCTTCTTTGTAGGCCAAAACGTATTAAAATCTTATTTCATGTATTTTAGTTCTATTTGAGTAAATTTTTGTTGATTCTCTACCGTTACCATAAAAGAAGTTTCATGAATATAATGACATGATCATAACTCAATAAAAGCTGACTTTTTAGTGGCTTATCTTTGCAGAAAAGTTAGAACCTTGCTATAATTCGAATTAAAGTCAAATTTTAATCTAAAGTCATTCATCTAAAGTAATTCACGAAAAATAATAAAATGACCTTGAATACATAGAGTTCAAATGGAATAAAGGAAAAAGATCTTTCAACAAAAAAAATAAGAAGTACCGTCATGATACAATTGCTGCTATTTCCTGATAATTTCTCATTTTTAGTACTATCGGTTTTTCTTTCCTGTCATCGGCTAAACTTGGATAAGAGCAATACCCAGTCTTTTGGCAGGACCAGGGCAATCGCGACAACACAGTTGCCTCATAGATGTTGCCAAATTTATGTCTATGACCTTAATGACTACAACCATAATCACATGTTTTTTCGATAGTGGAAATTCGGGGCAATCTCTTCCTAAGAAATAGGCTATGATAAAAGAATCCAAGGAAACATCTTAATCTGGCGCTCAGTAATACAATGTGAGAACATAGATCAATGAAGGAAACCGTAATATAATACACTTAAATACAGTGATTTTAGAAAACATTTACTCCATAGTTTTCTGGGTATACCGAGCAAATTAGGTTTGTTTATTATCAAATAAAAATTTTCGCTGTGAGAAACTTTTATTAGTATAGCTATCATATCGTCACATGGCAAATATTTTAATTAACTACAGAGGTTGTGATAATAAAGCAATCAAGAAATCTCATCTAAATTTGTTCCCACAAAATAAATTCTAAGGATATGGGAAAGTACAATTTTAAAATGAAAATATTAACATTTCATATTAATTTCTCGACTATATCGTATTTGTTTTCTTTATGTAAATACTCTATGGTAGCCCACTCAATGTTTGCATCGCTAAGAAATTAAAAACGAGTTTCGAAAGGCATCGAGTTATATTTTTGCTCTTCCAGGAACCCTTTTGAGTTTATGACTGATTTGTTTGGATTGTTGAATGCTTGAGCGATTCGCTAATAGCTGTACTCAGCTCAACACTTGAATCAAACAACTTAATGCACTGAGCATTCAAGTATTGCAGTGCCTCTCGAGGCTTTAAGAGAGGAAAATTCCATATGCTTTCCACAGCCTCTATTCCATTAAAACTATATTTTTATGGCCGCCTGTGGCCTTAAATTGACCTTGAGAGATAATATTTAACACTGACTGCCGAGTCGTGAAGATAAATACTATATCGGGGATATATATTCAAAAATATAGTAGTATTTAATGACCGAGCAGATGGCAGCATTTGTTCATTAGTTACCACTGAGATCAAATATGATTTAAAATAATTTAAGAAAAATTAGAAATAGTTTTTAAAATGCTATCATTATTGTATTAGAAAAATTATCGTTAGAAATTAAATCTATGTAACGATATTTATTTATCAAACATTAATTATTCGTCTTCATCTTTATTCCTTATTTAACTATTATTTAATACGCATAATTATTACAATCCAATTTCTTGGGTAGGTATTGTGAAATTTTTGTATCGTATTTCTTCTTTTTAAAGAATAAACCCAGTAGCGCAGATAACTATGAATAACTATGGCTCTATTAGTCTCTTTAATAAAATTTTATAGTAGAAAGAATACTATCAACAAAAATATCTAGCTCTGTATTCAATTATTAAAAAAACAGGAATAAATATTTGCAAAATGAAATGCGGTTGGAAGGATTATCCAAAATAAACTATTCAGCTCAAAGTAGCCGAACAAATAAATCCAATAACAACCATAAACGATGATTCAATCTGTGAATAAAATTAATCACCAAAAATTCTATCAAATTGCTATCCGAAATTGGATTATACATAATTCATACATCGCGTTTTCACCTAATGGCGCCCAAATTGAATTCATCGTGGAAATAGCGAGGACGATGAAACTCGGGATCATCAATAGAGGTCGAAAATAGGGGCCTAATTCGTAATATGCTATGCAGGTTACGTGTTAATGTTTCCGGTATTCTGCACCGCTGACAATGATCGCATCATAGAGTGACGCCCCACGGATGCACGAACTGCCGCATCACTTCCGATGGAAAATTGGTGATTGACTAGGATACCTCCGAAGGACGCGATAGGGTAATCATTCACGTGTCCATCTCTCATTAAATTCTGTCATTATCACTCATATATGATTGGATAAATGGTACTTGTCACATACTAAAGTACTGAGTTCTCCATATTGGGAAAACGTTTCAGTATTTATATATCCAAAGAGGGGTAACTTATGCTATTTGGATTTCCTTGCTAAATGTTTATCTTATACTTCTCTTATTTTTCTTGAATGGAACCCTATTGGAACCGAGGAGGATTATAAAAATATCCGAGGGCAAACATTTCCGTGCGTTCTCTTAGCGAATATCCGTAAGGATTTTTTTGTTTGAGTTCGGGTAAAAGTTTAACGCAGCGATATATTGTTTAAACTTCCCATCCATGGTGGAAAAAGTAATAAGTCATTCAGAGTCCTTAGTCAAAGCAAATAACATTGTTTTAGGTAGATATTTGACAATAATTTATGTAAGAATGGAATTGAAATTATTAACGTGACTTGAATAAGTGAAACGCAAATTTATTTTAGATTATTTAAACCCAGGTGCTAATTAAATAGCTCAAAGTAATCTAGAGTTTCTCGTTGAAATTCCGTCTAAAATATTTGAACCATTGAGATCTATTTTTCGTAGAAAATTCATCCAATTTACTTTAAAACAATTAAAGTTTATCATCAAATAAAATTTTGAAACATCACTAAAGAATGAAAAGGTTTTGGCTACCTTTTCCATTTACGTAAATTTCCATTCAAAATAAGCTATCTATAATATAAAATAGAGTGTGGGTGTGTGTGTGTGTATGTATGTGTGTATGTTCCCTAAAAACTCGAGAACCGAGAGTCGCAAAACTTTCAAATTTTCTACATTATTAAAAGTCGACCCCGTGCAGAGTATAGGATACTTTTTATTTACTTAAAGTACACGGTTCGAACCCAGACGGGTCAAAACCTTTTCATAAGAAATGCACGTAAATGTAATTTTTTTTCGTTGCAGGGTTCATTTCTTTTGCAAACTTAAAATAGAAATGATGTTCCTAGAAAGTTGAATTAAGCACCAAAATAAGAAAAACAGAACATAAATTTTTAATTTGGTCGTGGAATATCGTTTTAGATTCGAAATTGCGTACATTTTGATAAATTACGTGAATATTTTATCGAAATTGTGAGGTCGTAAACAACACATCTCCCTGACAATCAAGGCGATTGTTGATTTCGAGCTCATACGTAATTTCATAAGAAGACATGGAAAATGAATGCCCAGATACAATTAATGCTGTAAGATATAGACTATATGAGTTAGAGATTGAAACATTATTATTTATGAGATTCAAACATTAGCAATTACATTATCCTGTAAAGAATCTTTCGGAAAAATATACGAAAATTTTAAAAAGTCTAACTTTGTCGAAGAGTCTATAGCAACCAAGTTTTTTATATCAAAGTGATTGTTTACTGTCTTTTACGTAAAATAAATGAGTTTTATAGTTGTGGTTTACTGAATATTGATTTCCCTCGATCAATTCAACTGGTTGCGTATAAACATCCTGGTAAGTTGCGGATGTTTTGAATATATTCTTTTGAATTAATTATTAAATCTAATCTATTTGCATTGATGTATATTTAGCGATTTACGGAAATGGAGTTAGTGAAGAACTTAATGATTTCTCAGATTCGGTGTTTATAATCTTTGAAGAGTAGAACGGCGAGTTGTAAAGTTGTAGCAAATCTCCAACATCGTACAAGAGACCACACAGGTAAAGCAATTTTATTTTGTTATATGCAGAATGCAAAAATTGATTTATTCGTTGTTTTTAAGAACTTGCACTCTATATTCATTTACTATCCTTCTGTTATTGGTGTTTAATCATCATTTCTATTTTGGCATTGCAATTACTTTAGTGTTATTTGTGCTCCGTGCTTACGTTGCACGTATTAAAATTAAGACACAAGTCAACTTCATTATACACTTATTTTCCCCAAAGAATATTCGTCGGTGGTTATTAGAGCGATGTATAATTTATTTTTGTCAATTATATTTAATATTTGATTACTTTGTCTCCCTGTACCTGGCTGAAAATGTCTCTTTAAACATGGTATAGGTTATCTTAATGTGATCTTAGAATATATTTTTGCACTGTCTTAGTTGAAGATATTTTTTATTCAAAGTATATGAGATTGAATATTGAGTTAATATGGCTTTGTAGACTTAATTGTAACTTCAATTTCCTGGTATATTGGATTGGAAAGTCTGATATTTGCTATGTACCGACAATTATGAAGCATGTGTTACAATTAAGGTTGTTACACTGGTATTTATGAAATTTAAGATCCCCGTTGAGAATCAACGGGCTCGTCTGATAATCCTTTATATAGTTGCAATTAAAAAAGACTGCATAGATAATAAAAAAGTGTAACACCTGTTGTTTAATTTATATCTGCAGCGAATATTTATGGGAACCCTTATTACTATCAATCTTGATCTTATCATTTACCTAGGCGAAAGAAAAGGGTCTTTGGGTTACCAAGTGGGATATACGAGCGTCTTGAGTAAAAGGGTTCCCGGCTTTGATTCCCGTGAAGATGGATGGTAAATACAAATGAACTGACAAAATTAAAAAATAATTGTATTTGTCGTTGTTGTAATTTGTGGAAGAAAAATGTATGCTTAATAAAGCCACATCCTAATATCATTGAAATGTTCTAAGTATGTGTATATAAATCCATAAAAATATAGTTATATATTCCCGAGACTCTACCCTCATGTATTCTGGGAAGGTCTAGATCATATTATCTACAGTAACCTGAAGGCCAAGGTTACGATGTGAAGCAAAGCAAGATGGAGTAGACATTAAGTTTTCCTTGTCTGAAGGTAAAAGCTGCAATAATCATTCAAAACACGAGAGTGCCTGCCAACTCTTGCGTAATATGCTTAGCATTTGCATCTTCTGTTCTCCTACTTCCCTTCGTTTCAACATCTACTCGATATGCATCTATAACTGTCCATAATGACACATTTCAAGGTGCTATGAAGTTAAGATAGAATCAAGTGCATGTGATTATTCCCTCATTTTCTTTTTTTTCCTTACTCCAGCCGACCTCGCCTTTCTCTTAAAGGTGGCAATTATCCGAAACATTATTTATTATTTCTCAAGGACTAAAATGTGCTCGGTCTAGTTTTCCCTTTCCTGAATTATTCATGCATTTTGCAACTGTCTCGTAAATCGTAAATAAACAAACGTATTAGAGTATGTAAAATATATTAATATATCATATTAATAACATTAAGTGGACATATAGAATATATTACGAGTGGTGAATTTCTTAATACACGCCAACTGTTAAGTCCAGAGCTCCTGAAAGTCATATAGCACCACTACAGGTGAGCGATCGAAGGCTTTTCCTTCTCATGACAGTAACTTCCTAAATAGTATTTGAAGCTAATTAAGGGAATTTCCCAAATTTCGAAAAACGTGATTAAAACAGAAATTTGGTGACCATTTCCTCATATTTTAACAGCTAGAAGATTCTGATCAAATACTGAAATATTCTCTTGCTGGAAATTTTCTATTTAGGTAACAATTATTTACATTCGAAAGTTTTAATTTAAGAGCAAGAATTCCAAGATAACATTCAATAATGCCGAAGTGTGTGTTATAATCATCGTGTAGGAGGTGAAGTTCTTAATACCGTGAGAGTTTCCTTAAAATATACAGTCACTTCTTAATTCCGTAATAAAATATCCGCGGAGAGATGTTTTTATTTACGAGTTAAATATACAGCGCGCTTCTAGTCACAAGCCATGCCCTCTACTGTTTTTTCACAAATTTTTATAGGAAACAACAAATTAGCAGATGTTTACATTCATGGACGCCTATGCTTATAACCTGACTACAGATTGCCAGCGGAGTGTACATAAATAAAAATTAAAAACAGGGAAAAGGGATGAAATGTTTGAGCTTTTGTGCCAACATGAAATTTACTTTAACCTTGCCAACAGATTTTTCAAAATATTGGCTTCCTCTCCCCTCATTTCATACACATTGTACATTTATAGGGCATTTTCCGATGTAAAAATAGGGTAAAAATTTCTCTTTCGATGTTCCCAAGGTTAAACGTTCGTCTCGACCCAACTCCTCAGAAATTTAAAGGGTAATGGCGGTGGGTAAATGCGGTGTATGAAGAATGTTGGTAAATTCGCAGTGAGATGGAGTTCCTCCCTTTAAGGACATCACTTTCTCTTGAGCTTGCCACCCACAATCCTCCTTAGCTTCAATCATCGCCCACTCCTCTATTTCGTTTTTCTCATTTCGCAGCCCTCAAGCCCTCTCCTCATAATCCCGCATTCCCACGTAGGAAGACGGGCGGCGTAGCAGGAATGAGATAAGATCGCGTGGGATAATCTGTCGAGAATCCTTCTTTTATTTTAAGACATTTTCTCACGAACTATTGCATAACCCCTGGCCATATGCGAAAATACCCTCACGATTGAATCCCTTGCCTTTTCATCCCGCCGATCGGCCTTCGAAGATCAGGTGGAGAAAAATGAATTCCTTCATCCTCGCACTGTTTGTGTGCTTGCAATCGCATGTGATTGCATGGGGGTTTATTATTCCCGCTGAAGATAGAGCGTTCTCTTGTTTTACCTCTTCTTAGAGAAGCAAAGTCTCTCAGGGAGAGCTGAGCGAAATAGACGTGAAATGCGCCAGACAGGAATGGAATGTTATCGGGAAAAATGGGGAAACAGCAATCGCTCAAACGCGATGTATGCATTAAATGACAAAAGAATCGTATTGAGTGATCGTTGAGTTTGGTAAGATCTTCAAATTGACGGAAAAAGTATTAAACTACATATAAAACAAATCCTATATTAAATAATACATTACCTAAGTAACAATTTTATATTATGAATTTAAACGGCATGGTTAAAGATGCTGCAAAAGGTCGTTAAGAGACAAAGCTTATCCAAGCGTTATTGAATTTCAGCTACAAAATACAAGGCATAGATTTTTGAATTCGACTAAAAGTTCGTCAGCATATTAAATCGACTCAAGGTGGACTACTGTGTTTCCTAAAAGAAATGATGATGTAAGTTATATAGTGTAGATGTATTTCCCATAGTGAATAACCCCATATTTTAATGTGTAGTTATTAATTTTAATTAAATATTTAATGAAAAACGTGTCGAAACTTTCTACAAGAAACTTCTTCCACGACATCATCTGGTTCAAGTTCCTTGGAATAGCAATATTAAACTTCTAAGAAAGACATCATTAATGCCACATAAAATACGATTTTACTCAACGAATTCATAGATTTTCTTACGTCTGGTCGCCTTACAGCGATTTTTTTTATTTATTCTTACTTATCAAATTATTTCTTTTCTTTACATTTCTCTTTTCAACTTTTCGAGCGTTATTATCTCCAACGAATGTAATTAATCCAATTTTTACATCTATGTCTAAACTTCTACCCTCCGAGCTGTCATTTGATGTATGACAGGGATATATTAACCTTAAATTTAATTTTCTTGTATGTTTTTGTCTACGGAAAAATTAATATTTAAACCTGTAAATTGCAGCAATTAATGCGATATTTCCAACAGGTATTACCAAATTTCTCTTGTTAAAGCTGATGCACCATCTGCTACTTCTTCCGTGAGCTTAATATCTCTGCATTTATTCACCAAGTTCAAAATTTAACTTCCTTTTTCTCTAACAACTCCCATACCATGTCATGGAGCATCTTGATGACGTGCAACTGTTGTTCGCAGCAATTCCCAACAAAACGTACGGATTTACGCTATGCCATTTTCAATTCCCTAATGCAGAGCTTGGCTTGAGGATCCCATATATTGCCTGCATACTCCAGATGTGGTCTAACTAGCGCAAAGTCACAAGGCTCACAGTTTATTTCCCTTGACATGTCCGAGTTTCATAAATGCTCTTCCTCATGTATTACGGGCGTTGGTACAAAACATTACATTATTCGTGCAGCTGACTCCTAGAGCCCAAATGTACTTTAATTAAGTTTTTCCCTTCATGTCTCTGAGAATATCCATATGCAAATATTACAGAATTTAAATCGCGGACTCAGTTCCTAAACAATGGAATGGTGTTCAAACGGGTTAATGTAGATTTGAAAGGAAATTTTGGAGGTTAAAAATATGCTAGCTGCTTCGTATGGATTAGGACAATATTTTTTAAACTATATTCTTTTAATTTAGAGTACTTGTCCTCCTTCTAAATTATAAAGAAACCTTTCTGAGGTGCTTTGAAATTCGTGTCATGGTAATATAATGAAGAAGAGTCAGATAAATGAAATAGAAAGTTCCAATAAGTAAGCGTATATGTATGAGAAACTCTCAATTACTGAAAATATATTAGGGATCGATTGGTTAAGAAATTAAAGTACCCCTTATCTAGTAAAACAATGTCCAATCAAACTGTTAGATACAACTTTACCATGATAATGGTTGAAATTTGGGAATATAGTGCACAACAAATTCAAACCGGAATACTTTGCATTATGTATTCTTAAAGTTTCAACTTCTATCATATACAATTATGAAAAAGAAATGTAAATTACGTTTTTTTAATACACTAATATTTAATATCTTCGGGACCTTACAGTAGAGCAAAATAACGAAACAAAGATATTATAGGCAAACAAAAATCAATAAAAAACCTCTTGAAATTCCAGTCAAGATAGATAGAGTATTTTATTCAGAAATAAATCATTCTAGTTTTCACAGAAAGAGGTTATAGAAAATTTCTTGACGGTAGTTCAGTTTTAATTAAGATACGAAAAGAAAACGATAGCGCTATGAAACTGGATGTTGTCAAAGAAGCAGGATAATTAATTGAATCATACTCAAATATATCTTTGAAATATAATATCCTTGTAAAAATTTTATCGTCACTTCTTTAAGTGCACAGAGAGAGATAACATTCAAGAATTGTTTCATGTTGAGTATTATATACTTTTATGTTGAATAATTTATTTATACGCATCAAGTCTCTATATTTAGGAACTCTCCCTACAGGTATATTATTGCGCACAATTAAATTGCAGAATTTATATATTTTCAGCAATTACTGCAAAGTTTTTCGTTCTTAAACGAAGTAAACAATTATAGTTCTGTAAGAAAATATATAAAAAAACTATTACTGGAAAGCCTTCGTTCAAGGAATTAAACAATAGACTCTGGGAACCGGATTACCTCGGGAGAAACGACCACAGTCATAAAGCCGCTACCCTTAAACAGAGAACAGATGTTTGTAAATATTCATTTCTAAATTGGGGAATAGTAGAATGGAACAATTTGCCTAGTGAAGTTTTAGAACCTTTTCCCTCTTCCTATAATGTATTTATGAATAAAATTAAAAGGGTTACTTGATTTTGTTGTAGTATTGTTTTTTTTAGTATTTTAATATTGTAGTAAATTTTGAAATATTGTATGATTGTTGTAAATTTTGAAATGATTTTGTAATTATGTGTATTACATATCATCTTCGGGAGGTTTTGGGTTATTTTCCTACCAACTAGGGTGAATACCAGGCAGATTATTTAATTTTTTCCTCCTCCCACAGAAATGATTACCTCCTGATCTGGCGCCTACTTGTACTTTTTAAGAATAAATAAAACAAAACTCAAAAATCCCACAAGTTATCAACGTTCTTCATTCCTGAGAATATGGGCGAATTTAAAATGACAAATTACTATGATTAGAACGAGGTCCATCATTTGAAATCATCCCGTTAATGTAATCAAAAAATAATACCTGTTAGCTACGGAATACGTAGAAAACATTTCACAGAAAATCTAAGCCCTGTTCTTACGTTCCTATATCCCTACAAATACATCCGTACACCTAAAGTATTCCCTTTCTGTGTAAGCCCTTCTGTCATCTCATAGCTACACCTGCAAATAACTTTTCTCTGGCGGAGACACTTTATTTTCGGGACAAAACTTCACCGCGTGGGAGTTCCGCTTTTCTTGACAATTGGTTCCCGGAGAAAGAAGGAAGGATCGAGGAGAACATCCCTCCGCTACCACGGATACCTAACTTAGAGAGCAGGTTATTTCGTACGTGGGCGAGAGACAGTCGTGAGATGAGACGAGAACCCCACGGAAGAGGCTTGAGAAATGTGGTGGTGTATGCTGGAGTGGTGGCTGAGATAAGAGGGGATCGGATGATGATAGCAAAGGAGTCGTAAATGAGCAGATGGGATTAAGGACATTCGCAGCCGCCAAAAAGGAGCCGGATACCTCTGTATAGAGGTACAAATAGCGCCCGTGCAAAGGGATAACTTGGGCGGAAATTACGTGGATAAAGACGCCACTTGATCTGGAAGACGAGATTGAGAGATTATGAAATACGTTCTGCTCCTCCTTGGGCTGGATGTGCGTTGAACCCTCTTCGGTGATGATGTTAAAATAAAGAAAGAGACGATGTTGAGGTATAACATCTCTCCTCTTACTGATCCAAACTTCTATGAAACTATGCTAATGAAAGTTAGGAAAAGGAGTACCCTTGCATTATTCTCTTCCCTTTCTTATTTGAATCGCAAATTAAAAATTGGCGTGAACATTACGAATTGCATCATTCATTGTTTCCAAGGCATTAAATTTGGGAGGAATCAATTTTTCTTCATGCTCCCTTGAACATTTTATTAACAAATATACTCAATATTTGGATTAACTACGCTCATAAAAAGTATAGGAAGATATTTTGGTCTCAGAGACGTATTTACTCAATATTAGTTGGAATAAAATAAATATAAGATAAATTCGCGGAACCCCAAGGAGTGGAAGGTAGTTCTCATTAAGGAAATATTAATGGAGAAAATTTCTTACTTGGAGAGAGAAAAGCCATAAGAGATTTCTCATCAATTATATTTATTTAACAGCCAAGGTAAAATTCATTTATCTCAAAATGATGTTATCTTACTTGACAGTTTCATGTGTTTAGAGAGACACTGTCGTGATATTAAAATAAAATTTAACGAACTTATTAAACTCAAATTAATATGTTATTTCTTATTAAGTTGTCCCAACTGCTTTTTACTCTTTACATTCCCATCCGAGCTTACCGAAGAGAATATTATTTCATGAGTAATGCCATCACGTTGTCAAATATTAAATTTTCCGCATACTTCCGATTCCATCTCCTCATTAATATAGCTCGGGTTTTACATCCGAAAATCTATTAAGGAGCTCTTATGAAGGGCTATCGTGGGGCAACGATTCTCATTTAATCGACGAAAATTCCATCTCTAAAGCGGTCTCTATCTGGACGTTGCAGAATCGGCTCTGAGCTTAATGGAACCCTGTATCATTCAAGAAACTTCATATTTCATTAACGCACCGGAGTAGCTCTTTGGCCTATTTCATTAGGGGAACCCAGAAACACCTCCTCCGAACTGCAGAGTTCGCCGCTCCTTGGCCGAATCCGATAGGCGACTCTGAGGAGGGAAACGTGGCCATAAGACGGAGAGCGTTTCGCTGTATCCCAGATTCTCCTTTTACTGGCCACGGTCCCAACTTATCCCCCCGTCTGCTGAACCCTCTCTTGGCAAGTTCCTTCTTCGGTCTGCCGCCTGTCTTCACCCGTCCTCACACCCTTTTAGCTTAAGAGCGTATCCTCCAGTCCCATAATCCTGTCCATGAAGTCCTTAACGGTTTCCGAGGATTTCCTACCATTCCTTCGCTAATTACAAGTTCCTTCCATCGAGGAGATCTCGTCTTAGTAAATCAACAATCTCGAGCACATAAAACTACCTTTGTATTTATTGATTGTCAGAACATTCTGCGAGGTCCTTATTCTTAAACTGACGCAGTAGCCCTCAAAACGTGCGCAATTTACCAAAGTCGTTCTTCCTGAAAATAGGGGCCAATTCACACAATTGGCTTCTTAAGGCTCTAATTTCAGATTGTGTTCTCTCTTTGAAAACCATCCCAGGGTCGTAAATACGAAAACACACCAGTTAGTTGCAAAATATGTAGAATACATACCACAGAAAATGTAATCCCTACAAAATGCTTAAAAAATACGATACGCTAAATTATATCGATTTCAATACATTTTAGTTCTACTGATTGAAATTAATAAAATAAATATAAAGAAAAATTCTTCACCCATGTATTCCTTTAAGCTTTGAATGGATTATTGTATATGTAAGCAATACATTTGTCTGAAATTAGCTACCCAAGTTTTCCTTCAAAACTTTCTCGTGAAATTACATTCAGTTTTATTTACAAAGCATAAAAGGTCTTTAGTCGACTCTTTATTTAAAGTAAAAAATATCTTCTAGTGATGCATACATAAAATAGTTAGATTGCATTACTATAAACACCCGCTCATGGGCTGCACATCTGTATAATTCTCGGGAAAATATTACTGTCCATCTTCATTGATATTAATAGATCTCCCCATAGGAATGCACTTTTAACTAACGTTTTATTGTCTTTTTTGCGAAACGTGGCCTTCCCGGAAATAATTAACTTATCGTTGCTCCATGGAGATGCTAATAAATTAATGCACTCCTTTAACTCACTTTAAATTAATAATTTTGTTTGTTTAAGTTCACCTTCATGGATTACAGTAGTAATTTTGAATACAATTAAAACAAATTCCGGTTTATTTTTAGCAATGTATAAAATTAAACTGTGAGAAGTGAATTTTGGTTAAAACACAGTGCAACATCGTCCCAAAATTAATGGAAATTCCAGCAATTTATTAAATATCAGTCCAAAAGGTGATTTCTTTCCGGCTAAATATGAATGGCATCCTCTTTTATCTCTTTTAGCGTTTGGGAAACAAAAAAACAACATAATTTACAGACGATTTCATTATCTCTTCCGTATCTTTCTGAAAGCTGTAAATTATTTGAAATATTACATGAATAATGAAACACATATCATGCAAAGACTTATTTTTTACCCACAGTTTCTGTATTAAAATATATATTTATCGACTCCTTTTATAAGTTATAATATCTTCTTTCGATATTTATATAAAGTTTTATCTTGTGCAACTTTGAAATTCAAATTTAAATTTTGATTTTAAATCCTGTTACTATGGTAATAAAAATAGTCTCTCTTTTTGAACGTCCATTTTACCTGTTATATCTAAATGACAGTAAATCACATATTTCACGTGAAACAGTATGATTGAAGTATATGGCTGACTGTTCAATTCGCGACAAAACGTGTTTCATCAGGTCACGATGTTTACATTCATACCCTTTCTAATGGACTTCCCATATCAAAATTATTTCCTTTAATATTCTTGTTTTGCATTAGATACATATTATCGATCCAAGATTCATACAACACAGCTCTTTGTAAGTAAAACCTATTATATATTTACAGCAGCGATTTCATAAGTATATGCTGTTTTCAATCCACCAAGCTCCACGACATTGGCATCAAAAATATTACCTCTGGAATATTTTCCTCTTATCTCTTGGTAGAGACAGAGCCTATCTGTTAAGGAAAGACTCGTTGCGATACATTCGGAATGATTCATTTAGCTTTTGTGTTACGACGGAATGATAATTGAAGAAAATTATATTATAAGATCATTGAAATCTGTTTCTTTACTGACATGTAATCCAACTGCATCATATAATGTGACACAAGTAAAAATATTAAACGCAATATTATTAGGCGCGACACCAAGGGGCTTACGGTTAGTATATACATTATTAATTTCCCTCAGTGTTTTAGCAGGACCTAATCCTTCACTTCCAAAACTGGTCGAATATTAAACAACTTGCTGGAAAAATACTACATTTTTATTATCGAGCACAAATGAAACAAGAATACAGAATGCTCTAAAAATTTACCTGAAAATGGATTTTTCATCAGATATTAAATTGCTTTTACAAAGAAAACGTAATATGTCAAACTGGCCGTGAATATTTGATGTCCACAGTACAAACTGCAATGATGCAACATGTCCCTTCAAACTGAAAAGAATGATAGCTATGTTTGCGAAGCGCTGATATAATTCTATCATTCGGGATTATTTCCGGAAACGGACTATATCTCATAAACCAAATGCTGAGCAAGCCTCTGCAGTAAACATACTGCATTTACTTTCGCTATCCGTTGAGTAATTGTTACTTTTTAATATATGTCATTATAATAAAATATATAACAATAGTACGTATTTTATTAGGTCGATATTAACACTTTTAAGTCTTTTCTTACATCTAACTCTTCGTCATATAAATTTTAAAGAACGGATTGCTTGAAAAAAGCAAAAAGAGGAAAACTACATTGCGGGTTTATAAACCTAAGGTTTGGCTTAGTAAAAATATACACCGCAGCAGGAAAACGCCCGCAAGAAGTGGGGTATGAAAAACCTGCGAAACCTACTGATAAATAAGTGAATTCGTACGGAAAAGCATGTTGAGAAAGATCTGAGAGGCAAAAAAGACAATACAGGTACATATTCACTTAAATAAATCAAAATAACCATGAAATATAAATATAAATTCATGACATATGAATATAAACATGAAGAACATGAAGGAAAACCAGCAATAAAGTTATAAGAAAAAGTGTATGAAAATAATATGATAATAGAGTAGTGGATATCAAAGAGTTTCCTAGTATAATCAATTTCGTCAATACTAACTTATAAGATCAATGAAAATGTGTTCATTAAACCTAGTCAAAATTTTATAGATGATATACAATGTGATTGTAAATATGTTTTAGTTCAGGACAAAAACATTGTAGAAACGCTTCAATAACAGTACATAGATAACATCAAGTTGGCTCACGGGTAGCCAAGTTGGCAGAGGGTTCGGTTTTCATGAAAGCGGTCCCATGTTTGATTCCCGGAAGGAGCCCATGTGCGAAATAACTTAAGCACTTTTAACATAACAATTACTGAAAAGGCCATGGAATACTACATTAGAATTAACATGGATTTAGAATCACTAAAACCTCAAATCATTTTTATCTATAAATTAAATTAATTCCGTTTATCCTATTTATCGATATGTATTATCTCCACAGATATTAATTATTCTAATATAAATTATGCAAAAATATATCCTTACGGTGCAACGAGATAATGAGATTTCCTGCAATATAGTTAAGCTATCTCCATTTATGCATTATCATCTTCACATATTCAATGCTAATTCCATACAGTTACATAAGATTACGAGTGCGCAGTTTCTTCCTTTTTATGTCAAGATATATAATAGCGCTAATTATTAATTTATTAAGTTGTAATTCGACCTTCTGTCCAGTTGGCAACGTTTACTGAGGTTACAAATCAGCTAATGGCTACCATATTAGATATTTTTTGGTTACCTTATTTTATTTCACGATTTCGTCACTAACATTCCCTTGGACAATGACATTGAGTGACTTAATGATTGACAAACGAAATAAAAACAGAAATTTCCCTCTTAGGTTCCACATAAAAATATTATGATGATGGAAGGAATAATAAAAAGGGACTATTAGAGAATAAAGTGGCGTTCACACGTACGCTCTGTCGCGCGGTCTTGACACAGGCCGGGAGTGTGGCGTTCCAAACCCGTGTCGATTAAAATCAACAAAGGCTTGTCCTTCGTTCCATCCCGCGGTCTAAAACCATACAGGATAGGATCGCCCGTGTGAACGTCAAAAACTTCTTATTTCCCGCGTGACTAGCGTGGCGCGTGGACTTTTACAATTCTTAAAAGGTTTTGAGAGAGTTTTCACTTTTTCAACATAAACCGTAAGACTATAGTCATAGTCAGTCACGCGCGACAAGAACGTCCGAATTGATATTAGCTCAGGATAGGAACGTACGGGACTAGCGCGTTGATAAAACTGTGCATTCTTATCCTGTACAATCCTATCGCATTCACACGGACATTCCTATCCCGCGCGATTAAAGCATGCCGTTCCAATCGCGCGTAAAAGAGCGTACGTGTGAATGCCCCTAATGAGTGCCCTCCTGCGTACCGTTAATATATATTCATAATTAAGCATCGTCATGTATAAACTGCGAAAATCCGTATTCCCAGGTAGTCAGCGCTTGTAGGCTAGCATGTTAGAATTTAGTCACCGAAGTTGGAGAAAAATACAAAATAAAAAAATCATGCACTTAGTAACTTCTACAGATATATTTTTCAAAAAGCGATTAAAAATTTAGACAAAATTTGGCAAAGTTGTCATCATAAATCAGGCATCATATATAGACGGCTAAATTTTAGACAGAAATTTGATTTAGACAGAACTAGTCGCCTTTTGGAAAAATATATATGTGAAAGGTATTAAGTGTTTTATCTTTTATGTACTTATTATACATAAACATAACATAACCCTTACATAAACTCGTGATTGAGCATATTAGATTTATATTGAACCTTACCAAACTGCACTCTAAGCTTTAAAAGAATTAGAAGTTGGTGAAATTTTAAACTCAATTAAGGTGAGAACTCCAAAGAATAGTTTTAAAGTGTACGTTTTCCTTTTCATTCATAAAAACTTGTTCAATTCCCATATCACTTTCCTTTTTAAATCTCGTTACCAATCAGCTAACCCTTTGCTTCCTTTTCCAAATTTCTCACCTCTCCTTGCTCCAAATACAATCGTCGAACTTTCAACGCATGCCACTTTTGCTTCCCTCATTTCCATTTTCTTTCACGCCTTCAACTCCTCGCTTTTATTCTTTCCCATCCAATTTCCTCACTGCAGCGACCCTCGACTTTTGTCTCGCCGTAGTAAGCTCTTACACCAACGCTCCCGCTCTTTGAAATTCTTCCTCTTTTCCGGGCCTTTTCCAACCCTCTCTTCATTAACCGCTTCCTTTTCTCCCCTTATTGTGAGCGATTCAGTTTCAGTATTTCGTGTCCTTGATCTATGTCACCCCGCCATTTGGAAATGGAGTTGTGGCCACCGCTGTGAAACGCTTTGCAGACCAATTTGCTCTCTGAAAAGGAAAGAGCTTGCCTTTTAGCGTTTATCAATTTTCCTAAGAGAAGGTCAAGGAAAGGGTCGTGAAAGTCTCGTAGACAAAGCTACTTATGGAAATAAAGGGCTGCAATTCAACGCGGTTTCCAGCAAAGAGAGGGCGCCAGCGAAGTATTTATGCCGAGAGAGGCATTTGTGATTCCTGAGTATTGTAGTCCATTAAATAGGGTAGTACTAGACCCGTATTACGTAAAAGTAAAGTTAAAGTATTTCATACTCGTGAATCTAAATATTCTGAACTTCGAGATTTTTGGAATCTTTTAACGAAATGTATTAAGTGGTTTTTAATCATCGATTATCTATGACGATGCTAAAGGTAACTAACTATTACACAAATACAAATATCACATGATATATTGTTATGATGTAATGTAAAAATCTTAGCTAGACTTGTAATGAGTTTATTTATATTTCTAAAAACCACACTATCGAATAAAATGTTAAAGGATTATTAAGATATAATCTTTAATATTCGCTTAACCCCCAAATAACAAATAGAAATTGAAATCTATAGAATAATAATAATAATAAAACGGCTTTATTTGGGCGATATTGAGACTATAAGTCCTCTTTTCCATCTTTCTCAAGACAGTGGTTGAACAAGAAGTTAAGAATTGTAAAAAAAACGTAAGCCCAATCTTGGGTTTAAGCTGCACGCTCTTTTGAGTTTAGTATATTTTAATTCATCACCATGAAGACAGCAGTGAACCTCATACATTAACCTATCATGGAAGGCATGGTAAATGTAAAATGCGACAACTCTGTATATTAGAATATTATGCAAGATGAGGAGTGAAGTATTTACCTAACTCCTCATCTTGCATAATATTCCTCACTCCCTCAACAAAGCTCTTGGTAGATAAACATTGAAGGGTAGGTGATCCAACCAACCTCATTTCAGATGATTTTACAGTATTACCGAAGTTTATATATTTAATAATTATATTCAAAAGGACCTGAATATATTTGCAACATTATGAAGAAAATAGTGTTTGGAAAAAATCGTGAATAAATTCCAAAAAAACATATGAAAGGCGTTAATATGAATGCAAGTATATGGACTGGCCTAGCTGGTCCCTCAAACTACATCGAAAATTGTAGCATTTCGAAACGAAATTCTGATAGATAGAACTGGATACATAGTTTCGAAGATATTTGATTGAATGGACGCAGGTGTTTGGGTTTCTGTTTTGAAATGAACAGGCTTGAAGTTGCCTCTCATTGAGGCTTCAAAATGTACAGAACCCTCCGGTATCGGATATAAAAAGGAGTATTTGCGGAGCCGATCCTTTCCAATATAAATGATTTCCGAAATGGAATAGCTGGAAGGGAAACCAAACATAGATGCAGAAGCTCATTCAGTTGAGTAATGGTAGAGAAAAATCTGCTTCTTACATCCTGTATATCATATAATATTTCTAAGGAGAACAATCTTCTAAATTCCATTTAAATTAGAAGATAATTCTAAAATGCGCTATAAATATAAATATATATTTTTTAACTCATTCTCGTTATTATAATTCCATAAATTCAACTGTGTATCGACGAAATAGTGAAAGGTTCCATGTACATAAAGGGAAAATCCCTAGGAAAAACGTCAGATTTTTTCAAATCAGTTTATTTCTAAGTACACACTATCTTTAACGTATCGTAATTTAAATATAAAAATTTCAGAATCAACCAGGGCGATTCTAATAGGAGTAGTTTACACTATTTTAAGTAGTAACCAACCTCTTCTATTGGTAACGCTAATATAATAAATCGCATTCATCAATGAGCAAATGGTTTTTAAGTAATTCCGAAAAAAAGTATCAATTGTTATCCTGCTATCTGTAGGTTTACTACTGACTTCCTCGGTCCTTTGCAAATTGTTGGATCTAGCTCGCTTCTTCATGCATAAATAAAGGTTTTCTTATCGCTCAGACGTAAAAGTTTTACGACGAAACCTGAATCTTTTATCCCTATAGAGAAAATCGAACGTTAAATAAAATAGGTATTCTGATTAAATATTTGCAGTTCGGCTTGATTCATATACCGAAGTGAATTTCCAGTTGCGCTTGCATTAATGTTTCAATTCATATTTTCATATATAATAAATTTTCTGTATCTTTTTTTCTGAAATTTCACTGTATCACAAAAACCTGCACATATTTGTTCTTAGCTCTCTTTAATTAACTCTGTTACCTCCGTAAACTTGATGGGATTGACTAAATCATGTGGCCATCTCATACTTGAATGCTCTCCAATAGTTTACGTAAATGGCTTAAATTGTTCCCATTTTTTACAATAAATAGATATTTGCTAGATTTAAATTCAATGTCTCTAGTCTTCTTCTTCAGATTCACAGAAAAAATTAGCTTCTATAAGATGTGGGACTTAATGTTGGATTTTAACATAGATAAAAGAAGGAAAAGGTACCATTATGAAGTATTCCAGTAATGGTAAGCGTATTTTGAACTAATGAAGGAAAAATTTGAGTTTAATTCTTTCAGGACTACGTTAGAATCTCATTAGCCATATCATGAAATTGTAATTCCTGCAATGGAACTCATCATTTCATTCGCAAAAGAGTTATAATAATATAATACAGTTTGTTAAAAATGCAAAATAGCGCCAAAGGAAATTGAGTATAGAGAACATTCACTGTATAGCACACTTTGCTTCTTGAAATAGTATAATAACGATTTAAAATTTTCCATTATGGATATTTCTTCGAAAAATCAAAAAAATGAGCATTCATAGGACTACATAGAGACAATAGCTGTACGTGGAAAAGTTGTTTCCTACAATTTTCAGATTAAACTTGATTATTCTAGTTTCATCGAAAGAGAAAATCTAAAGGTTTGAAAAAAGAGCTTACTTTGCGTTTTAATTTTTACGTGTCTTCAGTTTGAAACGTAAGATATGTAGACTCATGGTTTACGTAAAAATATTAAACATTTAAGAACTCCGTTTTTGCTGAAAAATCATGCTTATGAAACGGCACTTTGAAATTTTCTTGGTGATGATTCTTCGAAGTGAATTAAATTCCGTAACGTATCTTATCTTCGTTTTTCTCTAATATTCGTCAGTAAATAGTGGTTTCAATGTACTCAAAATGTATATTTAATGGTACATGAAACTACGTTTACTAAGAGAAATCATTTCAATAATAATTATTGAGACGGTCTAGGAAATAAATAATTTTCAGTGAAGAGACATCCTTTGCTCACAACTTTTGCAACTCTAAACATTTTCACTTAGGTCCTCTTCTAATCCACGTGCCGTGAAACAGCGTTAAATCTCTTAAGAGATAGACTCCCATTTTTAAGAGTATTGGTATTGGCTTGGCGATGGACACGGAGGTGCGCTATCCTTCCTAGCGAAGGATAAGCCGTTAAGAATTATAGCTGTGCTGAAGCCTCGTTTTGCTTTACAGGAGAGTAATTTATGGGAATATCCTGATGCGGAAACCGGCGAACGGCACTAAAGTTGATCAACTTATCTTCAAAAATAAATGTGAAAGAAGGAAGATGAGCTAGCTGAGAGATTCTAAGTACTTGGTGCAGCGACTTATGAAGCAGAGTAGACTATTTGCGTCCTACTTTAATTACTTAAATTTCTCATTTGGGTAAAAGCCCTTAAGCCTATATTCTCTGAATCTAGTCACTATTAATTTATATGGAAGCGTAGCAAATTGAAAATTTATTTTTGGGTAATACTATGTTTGATGCGTCCGATAAGAATATGAACTATCTTCATTTCATCCTTGTATATTTTAAAATTTTTCCGTCAATCTGTTAAACTTGCTCATCTCAAACGTGTAAGTACATATTTTTTGCTCTACGTATGGTAAGTAATAATTATGGTAAGGTCAAGCTTTCAAAAAATACCGAATAAAAATTTTAATTGATAATCTGCATTTCAATAATCCTTAAAATGTTAGTAAAAGTTACAGTTTCTAAACAATATTCAAACTAGAAACTTTCCATTTTTGACCAATATTTATCTCAAAAATTATTTTGGGTTTGTGCTTTGTAATTGGTTCTTGCCATGGATGAGATGGTCACAGATGTGATTCCAGTGGGTAACAAATATATTTTGGGAAAATTCAAAAATTAAAAAACAAAATAACTAACTATCACTAATATCATAAGCCAGCCACGTAGGTGATGGGAGGAAGATAAGGGTTACTTTCATTCTTCTAATGATTTTTTATTTATTTATTTAATCTATACGCTGTATTTTGGTATGATAACAAGGTGGCAACGGTTGAGGGGGATATAAAAATACAATCTGTCCAGCATTCGCCGAAGGATATTTTTTCAAAAATTAATCCGTTAAATCAGGTAAAAATCAATAAATGAATAAATGTCAATTTAAGTAGAAGGAATGAAAGAATGAAAATCATATTTACTCAATTGACTGTTATAATTTCTAAGTTAATCAATTGTCGGATTTTTATTTACTCTTACTGTTTAATTAACTCAATTAACATGCAGATTGATTTCATGGCTATAGAATGTAATTTATTTCTGTTTATTGGAGAAGATATAATCGCAGTTCTAAAACCTCGTTACATGATCTCAAAAGTATGACTGTATTCGAAAAGTTATTCTCATGAATCATTGACTTGTTTATTTTCATTGATTGATGTTTCAATCGCTCTATTTAGCGAATCACTAAATTCTCTCGTTTCGTCTAACCATTAATTCAATATAATATTTTTAAATAATTGAGTAGTGGTGAATCAGAAGGCTATCGGTTTATCCGTTAACCTATGTAACACTTTCTATCTTTCCCATGAGCAATTCCAAAGTTCCAGCTGTCATGTTTTCCTTCGCAAGTAATCGCCATAAAAAGCTCCGGAAGAGAATAAATTTCAGTTGATTTCATCTCCTCTGCCTGTTCGTTGATTATATGAGTGGAATCTCCCTTTCTGCTTCTTCTCTAAGCTTAGCGGCGTGATTGCTTTGAAAGAGAAAATACTGTAGCGGTCAGGTGAAGGGCTGGCAAGTAACAGAGAGGTGTAGTTTAGGTGGGGATTGTTACAGAGCTTTTTCGGGAAGCTTTCGTTTAGGGTCTCTGTTGCCTTTCAAGGCGGTGCTGCGGTATGCGATGGGACGTGTGTGGGAGGGAACGCCTGACACTATATTCACCGACTAGAGGCGGAGCACCAGCTTCTCACCATCAGTTTATTGTCTCTCTTTAATCTGGAGCAGTTTTCTATAGTAAGCAATTCCTCACTTTCTCCACTCCGAGGTGGTAACACTGCGGAAAATTGCTTCGCTTTTAGGGTTTCAGTGGTACATGTCCTCGCTTTTCTGGCGTTACAGGGATGAAACAAAATTAAAGTTTCCTTATTTCAGCTAGTTAGGAATAAGCTGCATATCTCCGAGATTCTGGTAGTTTATAAAATTCGGGTTATCATTCAGGTTAAAGAAGACGGATCCAAAAATTCAAAACAGGTTTCAGAGAAATTTCATGTCCATTTACTTCGTTGAAGAGTGTAACTATTTCCTGATTTATAATATTTAACCAGAATGGCTATATGCTGTCACGATGAAACAATTCGAAAGTACATTATACCAGTTATGATGAAACGATTCAGGGTTACGTTGTATATATTTGCTTCCAAGTATTTTTCTGTAATAATTTATTTTCAGTCTACCTTCGGTAATCTGCGAAATTTTGAAAATCAGATTACGATCGAGTCAATGATGAGTTGTTCTCTCATATTATTGAGAACAATGGTTGTGATTTTATACGATTTTGTGGTCTTAAAATTTGTTTCAATAAAATATTGAATTAAGTCTACGCTTTATTTAGCGTAATTGCGCTCTCTTCCAAAAACGTTCTTGACTAACACTTATAAAGATGAGACAAAAAATTACAACGAAATTTAGTTGAACATAATTAAAGATGTGTTATCAACTGATATGCCTACATTAGATCCGGTAAAGCTCCAAATCGATTGGAAATTGTATTTTCAGTGAATACAAAGATTTATTAAAAACGAAATTCGTCAATCTCTTGTCCCTTTTCCCTAAAACCAAAAGAAAGAGAGAGAAAATAAATAAAATAATAATTATAATAATGTAAGGAATGGGAAAATTCTTATGTAGACCGTTTTAAATGAATTCAGTTGAGCAGTCTAGCAGTTTGTTGTAGTAAAGAGGAGAAATCATGCATCCGGAGTATAGTTTTCTGACATCATTGATTGCATCTTAAATCGTATAGAAGTCAACTTTTACTTAACTTTGGTCGTACTAGATATCACGAGGAATATTTTAAGTTTACGGCATTTGCAATTTTAGTCATTTTTGCAAGCTTCCTAACACGTTTTCTTTAGTCCCTTTTTTACTTTTGCCACAATGAAGCATTTCACAACAAAAGGGTTCTTTTACTCTTGACTACCCATGAAGATTTTGGAGAAAAGCCCAAACTAGTTCAATGTTATATTTGCGCGTCCCTATCCTTCAACCTTCAAAACTGCTTTCGTCAGATGGTGCGAAAATACCATTCCCATAATTGACTTGTGCCATTTGAGCAGTAATTATCATAAGCTATTTTCCTACTGCTTTCTATGTTCCAGCTGCTTTCTATTTTCCTACCTCAAGGAGATCATTGACTTAGTCATGTGATTCGGAAATTCACGTTCACCATGAATTCGGGCCCCTACCTGCAGATGTCTTGAAGAGTCTCCTTATCTATGCTAATTTCCTCTCTTTAGGGGATAGCGAGTTTTAATCATTTCCGACTTGACGCTATCGTGTTTAAGGTATCCCAACCAAGACGTGCCTCTCCCCGCAGCGTCGTTTCTGATTCGCCGATCAAAATCTTCAAATGAGAATTCCTAACCGCAGCAGCCGTTGGAGTGGAAATACGCCACTTCTATAACATCCGAATGGCAGAATATCATTTGAATAATCACCAAACTCGGGGGACAATTCGAAGAAACAAAAACTGCTTTATTGAACTGGGAAAGAAGAGGAGCTGACTTAATTTGGAACTGAACCCACACCTTCCTTTGAAATCATGTTTCTTCCAAAGATAACTTGCCCAATATATTAAATAATACAAAAAGACTATTTTTGGGACGTCTTACTTTAGCTCATTTAAAGTTCTCAGGAATAAATCTTCCTATTTATAAGATGAATATTATTAATCATCATGACAACGGTGATTCTGTTCTATTGCTGATTCTCTTACTTTAACAAAAAAATCAAAATTGTCAATTAAACCTGTATTATGTGGAAAAAGTGCTGTATTAAGTATCACTCAGGATTAAAGAAAATGTGATTATTACGATAAGAATTCTAAAATTGACCCTGTAAAACACATAGTAATTACAAATATGTTCTCTTCAAAAATTCAGTACATACACAATTTTTGGGAAAAACAACTTCCTTTTCTTTGATTTTCTCTAAAATACAACACGAATGCCGGAAATATAGACTTTGGCCCCACATTTAGTGGTTTAGCAGAGAAACTATTTGCATCCTCTGATTTATAATGTTTTAAGTCGATGTTTGCGATAAGAAATTGAAAACTGTGTTATTCTGCTTTCCTTAGGTCTAATATATACAGTAGAGATACCTAATGAATAGGTAATGTCCGGAAGCCTTTTTGAAAAACAAATGGAACTTACTTCGATGAGTAGCTTAAGATTTTTGTTTCAAAACTTCTCTCATACGTCAGTAAAAATCTTTCCAAGAATATAGGCCACAATCTTATCTTAAAATACTAACTAATTATAAATCTTATCATTTTTTAAAGACTTTTACTCAGAAGATAAAACAGATATTACGCACGACCTCAACGATTTTTCTATAACTCTCTAAACTCGATACACCGCTATATAAAGCAATAAATTGCGTTGCGAAAAATAACAACTTCGTGATCTGAAATGTAGATTACAAAATGATGAAATCAAATTTCCTCTTGAATAGAATTGCTTCTCCACAAAGTCTGGCGATGATCGCATTGCATTTTAATTTAAACAGATAAGCAAAAGAGACGATAAACATTCTTTAAAAACTATTTTTTACGAACGAATAACAACGGTAATAAATCTATGAAGAAATAATTATTCAGATCCTTTGATGTATGCCTCTTTTCCTATTACTAATAGGAAGAGAACTGCAAAACAGCTTCATTATAAAATACTTTTACTACACCACAAAACAACTGGAAGAGAACTGGTTCATAATGGATATTTAACTCGACATAAGTGTGATAAAGAATACCTCTGAGCACCATAGTCCTCCAAGTTCCCATGTTTCAACTTGAATGAGAAGTAACGTTGATGTTGAAGTTAAGTGGAAGAAAATTAGTTGATTCTTATCTAATCCAATTGACTTTCAAAGTTTTGAATGGGGGCTATTGCGAAGATTTGGAACAAGCATCAGATACGTATTCGACAACGGAATCGATTTTCGAAGCCGTGAAAAATGGTCGCTTTTGAGCGATCTCGTTGGTCAATCGACTTACCACAGTTCTATTTGATATGCTTTTTTATGTAAGGTAGCAGCTCTTGGAAGAATGACTGACTGAATGAAGATGACGTCGCCATTTCCAGCCGATGAAATTCTTATAAAAACTGCATCCCTTCTGTTGTGACGTATTTTCGACTCAGATGGCCGATACCAAACCGAAGCAGCTTACGCAATAACCTCCCAGACACCCACTGCGAAGAATCTTCCTTGTATTTCATGAATTTTTATTATTTTCTGATCTCTTTAAACTTAAATTTCATCTCATCTCTATCTCTCTCTATTCTTGGCCTTCTCAATAGAGGGCCCATATATTCCTTTTCATAGCCGAAGCAATAATCTTCCCCGATCTACTCCCTCATGAGAAGCGTGACCCCCCGAAGGTTCGTCATACTTGACAATCAAAATAAAATTGAGGGGCGAGAGATATGAGAAGGCATTAGATGAACGCATGACGAATGACTTCCTTGTCTTCCAAAAAGAGAAGGGCCTTTGATCTCATTCAGGACACGTACTCCAAGTTATGCTCTAATGGAGGAAAGGCGCGCGATAAACGAAGCGATGTAATTTTTCCGCCCTCCATCCTTTGGTTCATTCGAAATAATTTTTCGAACGGGAAGTTTCCCGCCAGATACGCCCTCGGGTTCCGGGAAATGGATTTTGGTGGCTTATCTCTCCCGATGTATTGGATGGAGGCCGCTACGAATTCATTTGTTTCCAAACCCCCAAAAACAGATTTTTAAGTGCCTTCCATGCGCGATTTATCGAGTTAGGGATCAAAGTTCTTTTTAGCCAGCTCAGCCGGTATAGGAAGGAAGTTTTCACCTTTAATGCTAAGCGGAAATCGAAAACGGACTTTTGGAATATATTCATCAAATTGAACTAGTTTTAGCGAATGATCGTTCAGGTACTTACTGATTCGTTGATGGTCGATCAAATATTTTCGAAGTAAACTTTTAAATCGAGAATAATCAACTCGTTCAATCATTCCTGATAATTTTCATACTAGATCCAGATAAAAACACTTAGTGTGTTATTATGCCTAATATGCCTATTGTACTCGTTGCTATTAATACTGCTCATCAACTGAAACTTTTAACCACACGTAACAATGGTTATTCGTATAAACAGGAAGTTCCTATTTTTATTACGCTTATACGTTGAACATAAGAAGTAAAGTTATTAAATTTTATAGACGACAAAGCTATTGTGTGCGATTTGTAAGGAATCCTACAAATCTCACTAAATGCACTAGATAAAAATCTGATGTGGCCAGCACATGACTTTCTCCAAACATGTTAATGTTTATCTACGACAGTATTTCCGAACTCTATATTCAATCTAAACATTGAAGATGAGTGATTAATTTAAATCATATTATCTTTTACGTCGCAAACATTATAAATAATGTTTTCGGGACATGTTCGATGAAAAACAATGAAATAGGCCTTTCGCCCATAGAGCCCAGAGTGCCCACAAAGTACATAATCAGCAACTTCCGGTTTATCAGTATTTCATGAATAACTCCTAAACTATCAGTTATACAAAAATATGTTTCATACAAAAGTTATAGTAATTTACATTTTCTAAAACTTTTATAAGTTATAAAATATACCTTAATATCATATTTATGGAGATAGTTTGCAAAAACTGAAATTAGCGCTGAAGCAAAAAGCTCAACTTTTGGTCAACCGATTTATTCCAAAAACTAATCAACTCTGACACCACCCACCACAATGCTATATATTAAGTTTGGTATTGATACAACCAATAGTTTTTACGTACGAGCGCCCACAAGCATAGACACACATACATACACACACACATACACACACACATACACACACACATACACACACACATACACACACACATACACACACACATACACACAGATATCATTCCAAAAATGGTCAAAACATGTTCTAGGGACCCCAAAACATGTATTCCCGTTTAAATCTCGAAGTCGATTTTTTTTCATGAAAACTATATTACGTTTACGGAGAATGTAAAAAAGCATAATATCTTGGGATCAAGGTAAACTTAGAAAAACTAAAACAAAGTTTTACTGAAAGAGAGAACGCATAAACAGGTGGGTGATTTTTTTTGCAGTGGAAGTGTTCTTTCATGGGGGTTAAGATTGGGATGAAGATGCACTAATAAGGTTTGAAAAGAATAGCTTGGTCCAAAGCAGTCTTTATTAAGCGAAGAGAACTGATGATATAGGTTTCGTTGAAGGAATCAGTAAAATAATGGTAAAATCCTTGGAAAGGAGTGTTTTGTTACATGGATATGAAATGTAGACATTAAGAAAATAAGAAGTCGAACATTTGGAGGCTTTTGAGATGTGGGTGTGATGTGGGATGGAAAAAATGAGCCAGGGTAAAAGGACAACAAAGCCGGAGGTGCTAGAAATTGTTGATAAGGAGTGTTTTGATTGAAGTAATTTACCATAGATAGACGACGTGGTTGAGGTAAAAGTTGTGAAGAAACGGAATTATAAAAATTAAATAAAGGGTTGAATACAAGAGAAAATACAGAGAAGAAGAAGCGAGAGAAGCCAAAATGTATTTGTTTTCGTAAGGTTGAAATAGGTTATCACGAAAAGGAAAGGAATGGCATTTTATAGGACATATTTAAATGTAAATTAACCAACTAAATGGTATAACTCCTATGTATATGGAATGTGGTTAATATTCTCATAGCTTTAATAATGTTTTCTGCAACCAATCAGAAGGAAACTGCGTACTATTTGTGACTCTAAACTCCAGTAATAATTTTTATAAAACTAGTCTGGCTTCTATTCGATATCCTGATCAGTATCCCTGATCTGCACTACTCACTACACAAATAGTTAGGTAGATAAAGTCATTTATACCAGTGATATTCATTAAAAGAATTCCAGTATATTTTCAGTAAACAATATTTCTGTTATTCTGCAGAATCAAACGGTGGAACTTCCAATTCAAACTTCAAGACTTAGAAAACAAAATCATCAAAGTCGAAGAGAAGCATCATTTAGATTCACGAGAGAATTTATGGAGTATCTGTGAAAAATATGAAGAAACATTGAACCAGATACTTCATTATATCTTTCAGACGGTTGAAAGTGTTCTCAAGTTCTTCAAATGCATTTAGGAAAAACAATTACTTATAAATCAACCAATACTCTGAACTTCACAAAAAGAGTTGGAATTATATCGTGTATTTTAAGCTGAAGCTTTGTTTAACTCTCAAATTAGACATCTATAAATTGTGCTTTCATAGATACGGCTCTTTTATGTTGTACAAGTTAGTAAGACCTTTTTTTAGAGGGGTTTGGAGATCAAAGCGTTTCACTGAAACACATCCCACGGGCAATTTTTGGCGATGCGTGCGCTGATTTCCCTTTTAAACTCCGCCATAGGCGATGTTAAGCCCCGATCTTCGTTGCTTTGAAAACACAATCGAAAGAGAAAGTTCGCAAAATGTGTGTGATCGCACTTAATTTCTTTGTGATATCGGCCAAAAACTCATCCTTAATCTGCATCCTTATTTCCATAAATTCACTCACGAACTCAATGTCTTAGGCATTTAAGCTATGTAATTCGGTCTGATTAACAACAAAAGTAGATTGCAAATATGAATTTCAGAATTTTAAATGATTTCGTGGGTCTGATTCAATAACTGCCATATTTTGTCAGAATTATTCCGATCATCTCTACTAGTTATCAACAACAGCCAGAAGAGCTAATTTAAAAACTTTCGATGAGAAAATTGGATTAATTTTATCAATTAAGGACTCATCTTCGCGTGGGTTTTTTCTTGCTAAAGATGTGGGTGTTTTCCTGCAGTGGATACATTTGTTTCCTAAGAATTTTTTCGGTCTTTTACATCCACAATTATTCTCATTTTTTCTCATACTATCTCTTTTAATTGAATATTTATACATGGTTTGGCGATGAGTTAGATGTAAAAGTAGGCTTTTAGTATCAATGTCGCCTTAATAAAGACGTATTATTATTATCATTATTGTCTTTTCATTTCGAATCACATAACTTTTCTGAATGTGATGATTGTACTGATTAAATTAATCATTTACCTTTCAATTGATTGAATTATATAGTTAATTAATAAGAGAGCCCCCATTTACAGAAGGGAAATGGACGAGGCTCGGTAATGTAAGTGGTAAGAATACTTGTCCGGAAAGTGATCTGGGTTTGAGTCCCAGCCAAGTCACTTTTTTCACTTCCTGTATAACCTTGCGTTAATTAATACTCTGTTTCACTGCTGATTTACCGATAACTTACGATTGCCATCAATATGGGAGACGAGACTTAAATTTTGTATCTTAGAAACATATATACCTATAGCTAAATATCGTGGTATTTTGCTGAAGTCTATGTTTGATGGTACAGATTGAAGCTTTTTCTAGAGAAATATACTTTTCAATAACATAATGTTACTATCACTTTATTATCAAATTTAATGTAAGTGGTCTCGTTTCTTGCAAAGAGAAAGGATAAAATTGATAGCCAAAAATTAAAAAAAGATATATTTCACTGCTTATACGATCAAACTTCTGGGTTATTTCCTCTCAAATAGCATCATCCCCTGCAACACGTCGAAAGATAGCTTGGAAGGAATTAATGCAGATGTTGATCACGTGCAGCTCAACCGCTCTTTGTTTCAATTAAAAGGGAGTTAAAGAAAATCCAATCACTATGGCCAAAGATTAGCCAAACTGCCCTTTTCAGTTTAATTTCTTTAGACATTCCTCTTTTTAAGATAACTCCACATTTTTTATGTTTTGATGTTATAAAATATACTCAACTATTATACATTTTCATTTTATTCATAATTTATTCAATTTATTGAAATTATTTTTTAATATTTTATACTGAGAATGAAGAATAAATTAAATATTCTCCTATAGCTGGATTTACAAAGGAACGTTGACTTCCTCAATAGTCTTAAATCCGTGTATACTTGAACTTCATTATCATTAGAAGATAGAAGACGAATTTTAAGGACAAATTTATTAAATATGTTCAGAGAAATTACGTTCTCAGATGATGTAACCGATATAATGCGACCCCTATGTTATATGGACCGTTCTGATACTGCCAGAAAGATTAGGGAAATAGATGCTAGAACAAATCGTTTCAAAAATTAATTTTTTCCGCGAACTATACGCGAAAGTAACCGTTTAGGAAAATAGAGTCAAGGCGCCAGCGCCAGCGCACCACACGCCGAAAGGCGGCTTGCAGGGTTCTCACATAGACATAGACAACTTAATTTATTTATAATCCGTTATTTTTTATTTAAGCATCCATTTCACTATATTTAATTTGATTTATCTTTCCCATATTTTTTCGTGCAGACTTTAAGTTTTTAGTTCTTTTTTTCAATCCATCGTGATATATAAGAATGATTGATTAACCCATGCATGGAAATTGTGGTTTAAAACCGATTTATATTTTTGTAGTATCACTTCATATCAATGGTAGCGACTGCCGACTCTTTTCGCCTTCTCTTTGGGCTAAGATATATGTATGGGGGCCTAGGTCTTCAACTGATAAATCATCAATATCCTCATCACTTTCAAAGAACTCCATCGAATAACGTCGGAAGTCCTTGCATTCCCAAGCAGGAAATAATATTTTCTTTTACTTTGATGCCTTCCTCTCTCCGTGAAGCCTGAATGAAGGCTCCATTTCCGCAATATGTCTCCTAGATTCTAAGTAAGAATATTCACCTTACTATTCACACGGGAGGTGATGATATTTACCCAGAGGTTTTACCAAGGGCATATGTCGTCATAGAGGAGACGGAGGACGCATTTTCTTGAAGTGAATATGGGCTAGTCATTTCCAAGGTCTTGCTTGGGGAAGATGTCTCCACTCTCCGTCCCCAAGCTACGGTGATACATAATTCGATTCCGAAGGAGGGCTGCGATAGGAAATTTTTCGTTCTGCTTGTCGAAGGCCTCGGATAAATCGTATTATAAATATTAGTATGGTAAAATTAAATTTCCTCGTTTGGGAATCATATTCTCTCTCAGTGACTGAATATACGTTCCGTTCTACCATTCATCAATGAATACATGCATACTGTATCAGAAAAAATCTTTCTTTTACTTCTATAAGGTCTTTATTAAGGCGAGATTGAGACTAGAAAGAGTTCTTCCATCTAACCTTTCGTTAGGGATATTAAAACATAAGTTTTGCGTAGGTAAATAGAGAAGGAGAGGAAAACTTTAGGAGGGGTGTATGTAAAAAAACAACGTAATATATTAGGAATAAGGATCCTCTGTCGGAAATCACCCATGAAGAAGGGCGGGGTGAAAAACCTGTGCAAGCCTACTTATAATATAAGCTAAAAGATGTAAAATAATGATGTGGACATGACAAAAGTACTACTATATATAAAAGTAATTCATTGCCTGCGGGAGGTTTTTGGAGGGGTTTCCTACCCATCTTTGGGCAAAAGCCAGGCAATCCTTTGTAATTTAGTACATCCCCCTACACCGCTGCCACCAGGCCTGATGTCCTAATCGATGCATAAATTGAATAAATAAATAATTAAAATTACTAAGAAAATCAAATCAATTACAGGAAAATTTGCAACGATAAATAAGATAAAATAATAGCTATCACAGATAAACATAAAATAAAACATTAAAAATTTTAAATTGCTTAGGTAAGTAAACATATTGTGTATGGTATGCGAAAAAAATTGGATGTTTATTACAAATTAAAAATTAATAAATATATATGGATCATTTAGGGTGAACAAATTTGGTAATTCAAATTCAATTTCTACGCATTACTTTTCCAGAACAGTTGCATAACTAAAGCCCATATCATAGTTAATTATACACATCCTATCAAAAGACTAAATTTATTAAATACAATAGGTAAAGAAACTAAATGAAACACGAATAAATTGAAGACGCAAGTTTAAGTATCTTTGTTGCCTTAGAAGCAGATGAAAAACTGAATGTAAAATCCATCTCATAGCATTCATAGTTCATAAATCTCACATATCGGAAATCAGTATGCGGCACCTGAATGTGTTTTAGAGCGTATGAGCGGAATCACTTTAGAAAAATTCCGAGAGTAAGTTAGTGTTTGCGGTGGATATCCAAGAAGAATAACGGAAAGAAAGGTCGATTCTCTCCAGTTGCTTATGGAAACTGACGATGACGCAAAGTGAGTTTGTGACTTTACTTCCGTTTTTCTAACCTACTTTGAGGTTTTCGCAGAAAAGCGGAGACCTCAGAGTTGGTTTTTTGAGCCCCAGGTCAACCTTCTACCTTAACGCTAAAAGCTATTTCTTACTTAATTCTGCATGATATATAACTATAACTTTGAGATATTTTAGAGCTATTGGAAGACAGTAAAGAGGATTGCCCAGGATATATATTCTTTGCAAAGCATTTAGTATATATTTGAAAATCACTCAGCTCAGCGAAAGGAACGTACTGACTCTGTTATTACTGTACCATTATCGCGTTAATCCCTTACACTTTTCCTTTACTTTTCAGGTAGTTTACATGAGTTAATTTTTAAAATCGAAATAGCAACCTGGTGAGATTGTTACAAAAGAAGATTATATTATGAAAATGATTTATCTTAAGAAAACATTCATACAATTATTACTAAAACAGTAATAACATCGAATGTAATATAGAATACATATTCACATCAATGGAAGGCAAAATTTCATTGCTGGCAAGTTAGGTTTAAGAGGTATAGCCAATGCTTACAATCTGAAAATATCGGGAAATAATCTAAAAAATATTTTGTAGAGTATCCAAGTTTAAATTTGTATTTCTGAGGCTAACATTTGAAACTAATGTTAGAAAATGTAGTAAAGGCCTAACATATTCAAGTAAATTAAGCACTTGAGATTAAGAGATATGCTTTATATACTTATATCCTATAGAAGATAGGCTCCCAACCTGGGGTGCTAGCCTCTTCCCTCCTACGGGCAAGGAAAGCTTCCCATGGGACACGGGAATACTTCTTAAAGTTAATTTACGATTGAAGTGCTTCAGAATCCATATTTTTACAAATTTCTCTGATTATTGATATATCGTAGTCTCTATTACTAACAACTATGGCTAAATATTGACATTTTCAAGTTACTACATCATAAACATAAAGACCTAATTTCTCATGATGATGAATAGGGGATACTGGATATGGGCACTTAACGCCAGGGGTCTTTGTATGCCAGAAAGGTAGCGAACCCCTTCTAGAGTGAATTATGTACATCAGTTATTGATAATGCTTTGTGCATACGAAATAAGTAATCTCTTCTCCCTCTCACTATTCGCAATGATTTTCATTGCTATAGAGCACAAGTTCAAGCAGGATAGTGTACGTGTTATAAATGATACATCGATGTTGTGGCTAATAATAACTAATATTATATTATGTTTATTACATATGCCTTCCATCTGATTGAGCTATCCAAAATAATTCTCAGGAGTTCACACATTTAATGAGTTATTGGGAATAAAGTATGCAACTGATAAAATATTTAGATACGTAATTATATAGGATTGAGTTTTATTCACACCGCAGCGAATAATCACATTTTACCGCACCGATTTTGTGTAACTGATACATAACGAAATGTTTAATATTTGAATTCAAAATAATTCAGCCTGGAAATCAAAATCATTAGCCAGTATATGATATCAAATGCTCAGATTTTATGCATTAAATATGTATATTTGATGGGAATGTTCTGAGTCTTTAAAATCGATAAATGAACAGGATTAGGATTGCTGTTGAAGCTATGATTAATTAAGAGAGAAGTAATATAAGCTACGTATTAATATTATCTTGAGATGCTTAGAAGTGCTTTTCCAATATTAAAAAAGATTTTCTTTGATTGCTATTATTCCGATTTTTTTTACGTATTTTGGGTATATGAATGAATTTGAATATATTGAGTGGTTGAAGGCAGAACTAAATATGTTTAATCAGTGTGTGAGTTAACCGAAAGGGAGAAAAATACAGAGATAATACGAAGATATGAATGGAACTTAGAAGTTACAACAAAGTTTCCTACACCTGAGAATTAACTATTTGGATGTGTTGAAGGTCAATTTGAACAGAATATGAATAAAGACAATTACTACAAAAATCGTGCTATATCTCTACTTCGTCGCCAATTGAGATCCAATAGGAAGGAATTGCTTAAAAATATAAGACTTCGATAAATTTTTCCTAAATCAGTCTTTCTGGTATTGCTCTACAAAGTAAGACTTTCTCTTTACACAGGGAAAAGCGAAATTCCTCGCAAGATGGCTCGACAGGCGGGTTTTCTGACCCGCCTCCCCGCGTCTCTCGACAAGAAACGTTTGAGTAGAATATTTGGAACCGCACGCCCTGGCTACAATCCAAATCTGCCCAGAGGCGATCTCCCCACTGCCACTTGACCCCGTGGTAACCTCTAAAGACCATCCCCTAAATCCATTCTGCTTCCCTACTTCGCAGAAAAAAATTCGGTCCCACAGGGATTCTTTTCCGAACAAGTTCTACTCTACGGTCAGCTCTATTCCTTAAACCTAATAAAAATGTATGTGGTATGCGTATTTCTGATCTCCCCGCTTTCTCTCTTCAGGGAAATATTGTAACTTTACGAACATGCAGTTACGGTTGATAGAATTCACTCTATTTGCGAGTTAACAGGAATTCTTAATGGGATATTTTACTCCCAACGATTCCGGATATCTATGTAAAGATATTCAAAGTTATATTTGATCATCGGTAAATATTCTACTATCATATAATTAATAATTAAATACTTACGAATTATTTTATTGCTATATTAATTAATTTCAACCATCCCAAATATTGTATAAAGATATGCTCTTCATCCTATGTGGGAACAATACTTTTATTTACCTACCTCCTCACTAACATTTATAAGTATTGAAAACTGTTCCCAAATACAAAAATATATTTTTTTTAATAATGGGAATTCCCAGGAATTATTTACGACTTCTCATACACACGATTAATATGATTCACGCAATATTCCCTATCTTCTCGTACTACAATAGCCATGAACTCAAAATATCTAGTCTAATAACTTTTACTATGTAAGATTTTAGTTGAAAGAATATTACCTAGTTATATACTGATACTCACCAAAATGCAGGCATTTATCAGTTGATTTAATCGGTTACAATCATAAAATTATTTGAATAAAAAGATCGTATTTTTATTTAGATGAACTATTGCAGTTTATATGTAGCTAAAAATTTAATTCTTTATATTAAGCTATTGAATAATTTTGAAAAAAATATGAAGTTACTCGTTCCTTTAACCAAATGCACCCACAGAAATTTTACGTATGGTAAATCTATTTATGAAAAGAATTGCATCGCCGCTATATTCAACCAAAATGTTTCATACCCGTATATTATTCCATCCCATCTGCCTACGCATACTTACGCTCAAGCTCTATTCGATAAATATTGAATATTCTCCGCTAGTGGTTTGGATTGAGGGAAGGAAACTTTCTGTCCTTCATAACACGCCCTTTCATCCATCCTCATGTACCGTACTTCTTTTTCCTTCCGCCTCTCTTTTTCCCATCAGCCACAAAAAACTTTGCTTTGCGCTCGCCGTCCCTCTCTTGTTTTCCCATCATCCCTCAGCATTTTCCTCTCCCAATCTTCTTACATTTTTCTCTCCACGTGATCGTCCTCAATCGCCTCTCTTTCCCACTTCCCCCTTCTGAACAGCCTCTTTGGGGGCCTTCCCTATTCCTTTATCTTCCTACGTCTTCGATTCGATTTCGCCCCGGCACATAGGCAATACGCCTCTCGCTTCCTTCGAGTTCTGAAGACTTGGAAATGCGTGTATTTCTATCCGGAGGAGCAGAGAGAGAAGAGTAAGATTTATTAAATCCCGTCGACGGAAGGGAATCTGAAACCGCGATGATACATTTATAGCGTCCGAGAAAAATAAATCAAGCGATCAAACGAGGGTCCATAAAGGAGTCGTATACGAGAATGGTATATGTGGCCGAGTCCACGGCTCTTTCTGTCGCCTCCTAATAAAGCCGGACGACGATTTTTCTAAGCGACGAAGGCAAAGATTGGCGGGCTATGATGGAAGTCGTTAAAAGGGAAAAAAGGCTGAAAAATTGACGGCATTAGATGTTTGTAGAGCTGTTTTACTGGCATTAGAGAGATTTCAGAAATCTGTCGGGTTCATTATTTTCTCGTTTCTTCTTTTCCTTTATTTTCCTACTTGAGGAATAGTAAATGAAGAATTATACGGTTTTGTGAAAATATCAGGTAATATTTTTTGATACTTATCAGACACAATTCTCGTAACAATGTATCCATATAATATGTGCATGTAATTATATATAAATCAGGATTTGCGCTTATTATGAGTATGTATCATTCCAACCTAAGTTATTGAATCACCATCAAAAACTCATTAAGGAGCTACTTAACATTTTGAACCAAGTAGATTAGTATTAGCGTAACAACTGGTTTTTGGCGTAATTGCATGGTAATTATCTATGTATATGCAAGAGAAACTAAACTATTTTAAAGTCAAAATATACCAGGTTTCTTTTTTCTTGTGAAAGGTAAGTGAACCAAAATTAAATAAAATGGGTTAAGATAGTATATAAGTAGATTTTAGGTATAATTTGAGTAAAAATAGATTGACTATTGATAAATGAACAGAAAGATATCTATTACGTTTTTAAATAATTGAACAACCATACAAGCACCAGTGAAGTAAATACTTTCTCTGATTAAAGGGAAACATTTTAGAGCCACATTATCCTATTTTTAGATAAGAACGATAAATGTGGAATTAATGTTCTTTCTTCACCTTCACTCAATGATATTAATTAATTGTAAATCTCTTGCATTGATTTCTAAAGGGAAAAAACGATACCGTTAAATAATGACCAGATCATTATGTATACGTTAAAATCTTTTTCAGTCAATATGGGATTATTAGACTCCATAGTTATAATAAATACGAACTCGTATAATTGGCTTCTATGTCTAAACAGCCAGTTATTGCAACTTTGCAATCCGAGAACTTAATGGAATGAAAACATAATATTTAAGTCAATGAATTAAATTTGAATATGAGTGATTTTGAGTCATTTCTAAATATGGAAGAGTCTGCTAAATTAATGGTATTTTCAGATAGCATTCTCTTCTTTAATATTCATCCTGTGATCCTAAGTACTTCAAAAAACAATCCTCTTATCCGAATTTATTAAGAAGATGAAATGGTCCTCTTATCTATCCATTAATTCCAATTTTACTCATTTGAAATAATTTTAACTTAGTGTGTCTATTAATGAACGAGTGCTTGGTAAATGGAGAAGCTCTACGTCATCCCTGTCCTCATCTAGTTCAAATACTTTCTTAAAGTAACTTTCACGGAAGCAATAAAACTTGCTGGCGTGCATTCCGCTAGCGGTTTAATAATAGATTTTAGTCAAGCTTTCCGGAATTACTTCCTGAATAATTTTTCTTTAACTACATTCAGTTCCATAGGATGTATATATCGTGAGAAATATCTCAAACATTATCAATAATAGAAATCACCGATTTTAGAACTGTTTTCCTTATGCTTTAGAAAAAATAACTTGCAATTAAAGTTGCCATTTATGCTGCAAACCTAGAAATATTTCCATGGTTCCCATATATCATTTATTTATTAAATTTAAAAAAATACGATAAAACCTATGTTAATAGCTTTTTAATCAATAGAGCAGCCTTTAAATCCAATGTACGAAATAACAAGCCGTTAAGATGAACGAAATAACATTTTACGATAGAGAATGGTTTAATAACTAAAGAGTACCGTAATTAAAAATCACAAGTAGTTTAGGCAAATGTATAATTTCGAAACAAAGGATACGGAAGGCTCTTTACGTTTCTATGTAAAATAATTATATGGTTTTTATAGAGAAAACATGGTTTATAAACATAATTTTTATTTCAAATTCTTGAGTATCTAATAAAATAAAATGAATGTTCGGAACTCCATTGGATCATACAAATATTTATAAATTCTAAGATTTGACTGATAACTGTCTGGAGGGATAATTCTAAGATATTGAATAAAATATAAGATGTAAAATTAATTGCCAGTATTACCTATATTTTTACATAGAAAGGTAAATTTGGTCTGATATTATTCTACGAGTATTTGAAAATTGTTTAAAAATTATGATAGTGATTCGAAGTATTTAAATATAAGGTATGTAGTATAAGGTAAATATTGGCAAGTATTTCATTTTTCCGAGAATTGCAAATTACGGGAAAGTACTTCTACAAAAGGAATAATAACTACCCAGCAACATCCATACTGTCTCTCTGAAAAGGAATCTTGAAATGAAAGAACACAGTTCGTTGTAACTATTCATTCCCTCTACCAATGAACCCTGATAGCAGTAAAAATAGAACAGATTAATAGCTCGATGCTGATAATAACCACAACTAGTTGATCTATGGGATTCGCGGCATGAATAAAGATAAGGAAGAAAAAGAGTGGGTTGAGTTTGCTATTGCTTCGTTAGACGTTGATTCAGGAAATGACCATGAAAATTCAATCGCAGTTGAGGAGGTAATCATAAAAAACTACATATATGCAAGCTTACCATGATGGAGAACAGCAGGAAAGTAATCAAGTTGTAGATTGCAGAAAGGAATTCCATGAAAATTCATGGAAGCTATGGTATGAGAAATCTAAAACGAAGAGAAAATAATATTGATTTAAGCAATTTTAAAATGTTTTTTCTTTTACCTTCTGAGATAAGAAAATCAAACATGGTGTAAATAAAGGTCGCCCAGACCAAAAGAATACATGAATGTAAAGGGAATTAGGAAATTTCTCTCATGTCTAGATCTGTACGTAAGGCTCACATTTGATTTTATTCATCTTATTCATTAGTAGTTTTTTTTCACCCCTTCTTGTGTGGGTGTTTTCCCGCATAGTGGGTTTTTTCTTCATCAGCCTTCAGCTGCGAAGATTTTTTCCCACAAACAAATTCTCTTTGCAATGTTTATTAATAAAGTATCATTCTACAAGAGTTGTCTTCTTTGTGTACGTTTTGTTTCACATATTTTGTAATCAATTTTAGCAGTTAATGAAACAGACTTAGCCTATATCTGCTAACCTGTGATAAGAAACTAACGTGAATAATTTTAATTCAGAATATCTGACTTAACTAAGATGAATGACCGTCGTCTAATAGCCCTAAGTTAATTGATTTGCTGGAATATTGAGTCGCTATAATATCATAACCTAAAAAATTGAACGGCCTTTTTGGGTGTTTATTTCCATCGATTTCTAAAGAAATAGCTCAACTTAATTAATTTCGTTTCCCAATCTCGCTAGTGCCGCAAAAAGTATAACGACAGATATTCTCCTTCATCTCACTTTTGTATTGCAATGTTAAAAGCCCTCAAAAGCTTAGGGCATTTAGTTCATTGGCCCCCACCGATAATAGAACCCGAAACCGTCGGGTCGGAAGCGTAGGTTTCCTTGGTCTGCGATAGTTCTAAACAGTAGGTCGTTGCGTCCTCGCAAGGTGCAAGGGCAGCGTGCAAAGGAGCCCTAACGGTATTTCAGGCGGAGCGGCGGTGTTGCAAGATATGCGGCAGAACCCTTTTCTTAAATTATGCATCCCTTACCTTATATTTCACGCAAAACATAAAACTCACGAAACTAAAAGCTTAAAAATTTAAGATACTTTTGCGGGCCATTTTACCAGTCAATCCCTTTAAATTCTATACAAGGTACGGGTTGGGTCTTTTAGGAATGAATTAGTCCAAGGGAATTGAAAAATTGATCTATCACTCCACAATGGATAATTACAATAAATAATGAGAATTAATGTAATGACAAAAAGATAATAATAATAATAATAATAATAATAAATCGTCTTTATTTGGGCGAGATTGAGACTTAAAAGTCTCTTCTTCCATCTAACCCATCGTCATTAATTATGAAATTAGAAGAAGAAAAAATTGGAAGAATTAGAAGAATAAAAGATCAATGACTCTTAGTAAAATCTGATTCAAAGGAATAAAATAGTAGGCCTATATATTGCATACTACAATATACCCACTTTTGCAGATGGTTATTCAAGGGAAGAGAAACGATAGATGATTCGGCTAAAAAAATAAAGCAATAAAGATAAACTAAATTGAGATTACCTTATTTTACAATAACGGTCAATTTTATCGATGGTATTTTTGAATTACTAACGAAGACTTACGTTTGTTACATGTAAGGACAGATATAAATGAAAAATATGCTAACGTACATACATTATATCGCTCATTTTCTTTGACTACATATGTTTTACCTTAGGGTAGGCTCATGAGCCACAATACTCCCCACTCAATGCCATTTGTTTCTTTTATTGGTAATATTCTTAAGTGTTTATGTCTTCTAACATATTTTGCTTTTGTCTTCCCCTCAGTCTTTTCTCTTACATTTTGTCCTCAATGGCTTTCCTTAGCATCCCCTCTAAGTATTTGACCCACCCAATTCCTCTCTAGACGCTTAATAACTTTAATTAAAACCCTCTCATCCCCATCCATCTCTAACTCTTTCATTCAAAAGTTTAATTTCCATGGCATTTCCCTTTTGGCGAAGAAGGACCTTTTTTCGAAAAGAAAAACAGTGAAATAAATTGTACCGCGCTTTTATGTGTTAGCAGCTGAACGTACACAGTTCCTTTTCATCATGAAGTTTACCTCTACATCACTACCTCATCAGCGCATTTCATGGACTCGTTTGTCTCACAAGGGAAAGATCTGAAGAAGAGGAAAAGTGTCGTTTACGATGATTTCACTCTGTCCGTTTTATCACTTATCGTCCACTAAGGAAGCCCGTGTTCATTCGATTCTCCCGACCTCTCTCCTTCTTCCGGTCACTTCCCCCGGCCAATACTTATTTCATTTGTAGAGTGACCAATACAATTTCGGGCACTACTATTAAATCTTTACGACATCTTTATGGGAAAGGGGGTCCATGCGAATTTACGACCCTTTATCTTTTTATTCGCTCCTCCTTTGCCCTGCCAAGATGACTACGCAAGGTCTTCGAGCGGTTCAGCATGGGCAAATTTACGTAAACAGAGGCACATTCGGAACTCTATTGGATTTAACGGAAATCTATTTTAAGTTTTGATAGAAATGGCGCTCTCAGAAATATATGTTTGAGGAATAAATCGTGTCGATGCGAATATTTCTTTTGAAACCTTGAAATAGTAATTAGGGTTCCGATAAAAAGAAAGGGATCGTAAAATCGTCCTACACAGATAGCATTCTCCGTTTTTTGAGGTTTAAATTATTATATAATAGGGAATGTTTATTTTCATAGGCAAAATGAATATCCGTGCTATTTATTATAAGTGATATGTTTGTGAGATCACGTACGCACATAATATCGTGTTTGTCAAATTCATTAAAAAATTAAGCCGATCACTTAGCCATCTTTATAATCAAACTAAAACGAAACAATAAAAATTTGTTTTCCATATTGTAACGCATTTATACTCTATTTAAGTTTTTTGGACAATTTACTCATAAATTGTTAATTTACACATATTTTAGGATAAGATATTTTAATGAGCGTATTAAAATATACTCTTAACTTTGCCCTTAAAACGCGGAAATGATCATGAGCATTGGGTAACCTGGGGAACGCAAAATATCTGTATATGTTAAAAAAGGTTCAGTTTAAGTAACATCTACGTAAACATTAATTCTTATTGTTTAATAGCCTTTTATATTCAGGTTGATTTATATACTGTAGTACTCTACAGTAAATTAAGTGCACTATGGTATGATACGTCTGATACCAGATTAATCTTCTTCGTCTCATATTCAGTGAATTTAAAATGCTATGTTTGTTTGTTCGAGTTATCATTTTTCAGTTAGAGATATTTAGAGTTAGAATTTTTATTTTAAAGTTGGCAGCATAATCAATCATTGAATCACGATGTTTAAAGAGGATAAGTATCCGTAAAGCACGGATACATCTATCTTGAGTGTTTTCGAAAATAAATATACAAACTTCTAACCACTGTCTCAAGTTGCTTTTTTGATATGAAAATGATTTATCTGACATCAAAGTTAGCACTTATCCGAAGTACTTACACCAGCCGAAGCACAAAAAAGCAATGATCTATGACAAACCTTCAGACTCACAAAGTTTTAATAAAAATGGAAAAAATGTATTCACTGCCGTTTCATGAATTGAATGTTATCCTATCTTCTACTTTCAATGTGATTTGTATAAGGGCACCAAAGAAACTTTGAATTCAAAAATATTAACTCATCAACGCTTTTTTTTAGGACTCAGTAAGTAACTTGGATGTTTTCAATGACGTAAGAGAAATTTGAATTTCTTTTTTCGAAAAAGCCTGCAGAGTAAACACATTGTACGCTCCGTAATTTCTTCCTCCAAAACTCAATTTCTAGTAACTTCGCGTGGAAAAATGACTGCTCAGAATTGATTACGGGTTTTATGGAAGACTTTGATGGAAGCATTCTTGTGTTTCGCATTTTTTAAAGGAACTGTAACAAGATATATACGTAATAAGGCGGGGGAGACAACCTAGAAACCCAATTTACCCTCGCTCTACCCTTCCGGTATTCATGTCATTTCTTTCCTCAAGATGAAATATGTATCCTACGTTCACGCTATAAATCCTTTCCTAAGATTAGGCAATTCTGGAAACTTTAAGAACTCTTTGGTAAAAGCAACGATTCTGTCGTTTACGCAATAGACAACGATCCTAACGTATACATATAAATTAATAAAATAACTATAAATAAATATGCTCTAATAAGAAAATAAAACTTATTTTATTAATTAAATTATAAAAATATATTTTCATGATTTTTTGATAATATATTTTATTTACATCTACATCTACATCTACATTAATACCCTGCAAGCCGCCTTTCGGCGTGTGGCAGGGGGTGTAAACACCAGTTGAATCTGTACTACTTCCTTATTCGGTTATTGTCACGTATTGTTCGCGGAAAGAATGAATCTCTAAAACGATTCGTCCTAGCATGTATTTCTCTTAACTTACGGTCATTATCGGATCGACCGAGGTAACAGGGGGGTTGCATGATACCGATTGTATCTTCCGAAAATGTAGTTTCCCTGAATTTATTAAGCAATCGCAGCCTAATTTAAATACGTACAATCAATTACATTTCTTTTTTATTTTGATGCTCAAAATTAATCAGCTTCAGTGCCACGGTGTTCCACTAAAATCAGCAAAAAATAAAATAGCAGAAACCAATCGCTCGCCAGAAAGAAATGTTCGTAATGGCTTTACGTTTCTTAAATATTTAATCTCAAGATCAAAATCTCAGCAGCCTGAGACTGATTTAAACTACTTTATATAAGTTTATTAACTATGAATCTATTCAGAAATCTTCCACGTATTCGAGCACTGCGGTCTCCAAATGAGATTTAATTTCTACATAATACTTATAGGAGTTGGCTATTTTTAATGATAGACGTTTACTGAAGAAATCAATATGTTAATGATACGATGATTGGAGAGAGCAACTTTCTGTTTTTAAACTCAAACTTTGCGAAATTGAAGGGATCCTTTACATTGTTTTACATCCTTATCATTTCTTTAAAGTAATCCCTTCAAATCCGTAATGCTAAAATAGCTCTGCTCAATACTATTAACGCATAATATTACAATATTTAACATTAACGAAAACATATCTAGCGTTACTTAGTAAAACTTTTTCATAATTCATAATCGAGTATTTAATACTATTAAAAAGTCGTTGTGGAATATTGCTAAAATGTCTCACCTAAGTGACCTAAACATGTATATATGTAGGTTAGTATGCACGCAATGTATATTATGGATATATTAGAATCAATGTTTTAACTGGAACTTTTACCAGTAGCAAATCATGGCAAAAATAAATGCAACAAAGTGAACTTCCTAAATCATCCCTTCGTGAAATCTCAGTTGAAAAATTAATTCTTATCACTTTTTAATTCCGAAATAACCCTCTGATAATTGGCAGGAAGGAAAGGGTAGCGCAGATGCCCCTTATCATATTAATGAGCCCCACCCCCTCCGAACCTGAGAACTACATAAGAAAACGTTATTAAGGCCTCAGCTAATCGGCTGGAAATCCAACGGAGTATAAATCAATCAAAAAGCCGTTCTTTGAGGGAATCGGCCTTAGTTTCGTAGAATTTTTAGCAGACAAGGTGGGAAAACGAGAAGAATTATTCTGCTTCAAGAATTCTCTTCACACGGTAGTAAGAGATAAAACCCTTGCAAAAACAATTCCTTAACCCCCTTAAGGTATTCTCCCTTTAATTGTCTTACTATTCTTCAACTTGTATTTCCCTCGCTATTCTATCCCTACCCATTAATCCTGCTTTATTCCCCCTTTTTCCAATGTACCATTCCACTCTCTACAACGGTCGTTTATATCTCGTTCCGCTTCCTTACCAGCGTTTTTTCCCTCCATTGGGAAGAAGGAAGATCTCTGTTATGCAAACACTTCAGACTTCTACGAGAACGATTTCCGAGGCATCTTTAAAAACCATCCCATTTTTCCTTCATGATCCTCGGGATATGCGGCAAAATCTCTCCTTAGGAAGCAATCTAGTTCGTTTGGTTTCCAGGGATTTTTTAATTTTATTTCCTTCTGTCTTGGGGACGGAAAAGGGAGGGCAGCACACGCTTAGTGAAATGCGTTAGTCTTTTTATGTAAATTTATGCTGGCGACAAAGAGGGAAGGGAAGATATATCGATGTTCCGCTGAGGACTAATAACGTGGAGATCCTTATCAAGAAAAACGACGTTTTCTTCGCGATGATTTATTGTTTCGGAAGATTGAAGTTTTGGGGACGTATTCAGATGTCAGCCTTTATATTAATTGCCCGTTACGAAAAACTCGCTGTAATAATTTGGGTTTTTGAAGAGGAACTCAAATGCCGGAGGAAATATCGATGGGGAAAAAAGGCGTTTTACAAATTGATTGGAAGGTTTTCGGAATGTAGCATATGAAATTCCATAGACACAAACAATTTCGTGTATCCAATATAAATATTCTTCTTTTTAAGTTCTTTGAATCTTTAATTCAATCATTCCTTTTTCTGATAATAAATCGTAGATCTAAAATAGCAGCTGCCCATATATTTTGACCGAAGATATACTTTACTCAAAATGTTTAGTATGTCTAATTCTACGTAAGGACACTTCAAGCCACCTATTGGCGTGTGGCAGGGGGTGCAAGCAACATGACTATTTTCCTAATCGATTGCTTTAGCGTATCGTTCGCGGAAAAATTAATTCTTGAATTGATTCGTTCTAGAATCTATTCCCCTGATCTTCCCTGCAGTATCATAACATCCTAAACGACAGGAAGGTAGCGCTATAGTATATTTAATATATTTATATTATAATATCAGTTAAATCTTCTTAAAAAAAACTTTCTCTGCACTAATTTGCCACATTATCCTTTATTAATCTTTATTGTAAATATTACCATCACGCGTCCTGAATTATCTGAGTAACACTCATTCTTTACAAATCATGTCGCCTTTCGTTGTAGACTTTTAAATTCCCGAATATAATATTAGTCAGTTTGGTCCCATACACTATATTCATATATGTTTTATTCATCAAATTAATACAAGATATTTTAGTATTTACAGTAAATTAATCTTTGAAAGAGTAATTGTTATTTTGAGGACAACGGAATAGACTGACTTGAAAAACATTGAATCTGCGGAATCGATGAATGGAAAAGTGAAAGGAAAACTTGTCAGGCATTATTTATAGCTTGCAGACGGAGCCAAAATAAGTATTTCTGGTATAGAAAGAGCCTAATAGTAATCTACATTATAACCACAGTTAACTCAATCTTTCTTATTGGACTGAATGAACTACTAAGTTCAAAGCTAAATTAATCAAAATCTCAAAACTATTACTTTACCTTTTGTTTTAGGAAAATTCATACATTCAAACGAATCAGCATTAACCTTCAAAATTAAAATTTATGAATATTTTCTGAAGAGAAAAATATTTGACCTAATTGTTTAAGTTCATAACGAGCAATTGAGGGATCTGAAAAAAATATCGTGCGATCTAGAAATATTTACCGTGTATAAGGTCTAAATAAGTTCATGGTAAATACACAATTGAAAGTTAACTGAAGAAGCTTTATACGAAATCTTAAAAGATAATATTGATTGAGAAAATCACTCCCAACCTCAAGGCTTTCCGAGTGTATTTAGTTTCTCGGTGGAGAATAGAGGTTACGCCAACGCCACCTTTCCTGTTCGAGAAGTGAACCTTCTCGCCCACGCAATATATATGCATTCAAATAGATGCTTTTATGAAAATTCCCCTCGAGGAGGATTCCTCGGCTCGCAAATGCTCCGGAGATAAGAATATCTCGGTGGTATGAAGGGAAACAAAATCGAGAGCGAAAAAATTTGTGCCCCAAAATAAATTTTTCTGATTTTTTTTCTAAAAGGAATCTTTGCTGCAAAATAAGACTGTGACGTAATATTTCTCAAAAAAGGACAGAAAAAAAAACAAAACAAAAAGAAATTCCGAGTCCCATATCTTTAGAACCCTTTTTCATTGAACTTTGAATGCCGCGTCCGGTTCATTTCGCGCGTATATTGTTACATACTTTCATGTAACATAGCGTTAGCTTTTGATATTTTGTCCAACCACCAAATAAATAAAGGATGGTTTAAATATCTCTCTTTTATAAATGCAGTAGTCTGCATATAATTCAGACAAGATTTTTTGTAATCCAGAAATGTTAAAGCTTCAAAGCTTTCTGTTTGACCTTAGGTTAGGTTTTTTAGTTTGACCTTGCAAAATAAAAACATTTTACTAATACTATTGGGTCTAAAGGTATTTTTTAAGAGAGATTGTGACTGAAGATTCTCTTTTCCCTCTAACTGGCAGTGATCCCAGGTTTACTGTAGGATATTTTACATGCATCAGTCCGTTCCTAGTCACTTAGACTATGTCATATAAACTCTAATTTTCGAAACGCATCATTGGTTATATTTATTAAAGCAATATATCGTTGATGTTTAGAAATACGTATCCACTCTTTCTTGTTTTCCATTTTTTCATTATATGGTTTCTATGTATTTATTGTCGTATTGTAAATAATTATTTAGTTTTTTTGTTCGGCTTAGGTAAATATATTTGAGGTAACCGAGACAGGTTCTTTTTATACTGGGGTACCTATATTCTCCCCTTCTTTTGTATTCTTGTTGTTAAATCACTATATGGTCAAAACATTGAACAATCGTATTTTGTATCAAATTTGTAAAAGGGCGGAATTAAAACTAATATTGTTATTATATCCATAATTAAGCGAAGGATTTTTATTACTACTTGTTTTCAATAAACACAATATATTGGAAGATGTACAAATATTTTCTTATCTATCACGACGTATTTTCACAAGTCGCCAACGACTGTGAATTTTATTAAACTTACTAGATGACGCGGTGAACCTCGTACCACCTAATTCTATCTAGTGTATCTATATTTATTTATCATATTTTTGTTATATATGTCGAACTTACCTTCTGAAGTTTACAATTTGCAATCCGCGCACTATGTCCTCGAGTAGAGAGAGAGAGTAAAACCGTTTTAAAACTCTAACTAAAAATTCAGTAAACAATTACGTTGCTGTAAATAAAACTTTCTTGCTACTGACGTTTAAACAAAATTCTAAAAATATTAAATGTAAATGTTCGTACTTTCTTCCGTGCGATTCTTCACAGGATATGGTTCGTAACAGCAAATGTTAAAATCTCATGCGATATTTTCTTCTTCATAAAGTGTATCACTTATTATCAGGATTAATTTTAACTTGAATTATATTCTTAATGCATTTTGATGGATAAATACATGAACTTGGAATCAACGATCGCCTTCATTGTCAAGGGGGATGAGTTGTTCACAACCTCGAAACTTTTATAAAATATTCACGCATTTTATCAAAATTCTCAAAATTTCGATTGGTAAACGATATTTCACGACCAAAATAAGAATTTTTATTCTATTCCTCTTATTTTGGTGCTTCATTCGATTTTCTACGGATATTATTCCAAATTTAAATTTTCAAATGAAATAAAGCCTGCAGCGAGAAAAATGAACTATACGTGTATTTCTTATGGAAATGCTTTTTCGATTTTTCGGCTATTCCTTTTGGGTTTTTCCTAATTTTTTTCTCCTACGCCACCTCCGTACCGAGGCGAACAAAACGAAAACAATTATTCAAATCGGTCGAGCCGTTTTCGAGTTTTAGACGACGTCAAGAACATAATTTCATTTTATATATAAGATGAGTTAGTGATATATCTCAACAATATTTTAGAGCAGAATTTTAGGACTGTATAAAGTTCAAATGTCAATATTTACTCCCATTCAAGCGTTAAAATGGAATAGGACAGCGATCAGCATTGATTCGTATCATTTAATTTAGAACGGCACGGGCATCCAAGGTCACACATTCTCCAGCGCGATGAAATCGTGGCAGCCTTCCCATCATTCCGAACTGACAACACAAACGCCGAGTTAAATAAGAACTCCCGCCAAAAAATATTTCAACTGACAACTATGGTAAATTGTTTTGATTCTGTGTTTTCCGGCCCTATTTGTTCAACTTCTTCTTTCTACTCTCCCGCAGTATTCTCTCGCCCACTCTGTGAGAGATCGTGACAAATGCATCTTTTCCTCCCATGAAAAATATCTCAAAGCGCAGATTGTTCGATTTCAGCGCAAACATTCCTCCTGCCCTCCTCTCATAGACCCTTCCTCCATCAGCGTCTTTCAATTCCTCTCGCCGTTAAGTTTTTCCTTCCATTAACTATCGTCCGACTTTCGACATTTACCCAGTCACTCCCATTTCTTTCAAACTGTATTAACCCTTCTTTCGCTCACTTAGAGCACATTTCCGTCTCCTCATCATAGCTTTTTTCATTCACTTCCGTTATCCACTGTTTCCGACATCTTTGTACGAATCTCTTGTTTCCTCCATCCGAGTATGCTAACTATTAACTTCCTTCCACTTCCATCATTTCCTTCTCCGTTCCGTGAATTTCAATTCTTAATTCCTTATGGCATTTTTGCCTCCATTTGTCCTTCAATTTAAGCCTCTCCCTCTTTTCCCTTTTGCATCCCAAGGAAAAATTTCCACCGAAAAATATTAATAATCCCAGCTCACGCTGAATAGTAAGTAGTGTTCTTAATTTTAAATTTGGGCTTATGATGTCGTACATTATTCGAGGAAAGCTATTTAGGGTGGGCTAACGCATAAATAATGAGACGATAATGAAAAAGCAGCACCGCTGCGCGCTGTTTAACTTTCTTTTACCATCTAAAATTCCTCATTAGCGTTGTTTTACGCCTTTCACTCCATTCAAGACAACTTTTAACCAATTCTAATGAATATCAAATTTCCAACTGCAAAAGTTTACCCAAAATAAATATTCTTCGTTTAAAATTTTAAAATAATTTTAATTTTAACCTTTAACTAACATCCAAAAACTTAAACAAATGGTCGCATCGGGTCATTATTAATACGACTGAATTACAGCAACTTTGTATTTAAATTTTTATAACTCTGAAAAACTAAACAAACGTCACCTTGAATTTCTTTTATTTGTATTAGGGAGCTTTTTGCCATTTCTCATTAAAAAAATCTACCAAGTTTTGAGCCGAAAGCGTAGTAGAACATAGTACTACAACACTTATGATAACTTCGCTTCGGGTCAAAATTTCTGTTTTAGAGAAACAAAGTATCATTTTGAAAAACTAAATATATGAAAAAGGGCAAAAAATGAGAGACTAGAGAGAAGAACGACTGAAATCAACATAATTCTTTTATGAAAAAGTGATCGTACTCCGTTTATACAAGTCGAGTTTTTTTGACGATTGAGGTCACACCTTTTCCTAATATTATGGATTGTAGAGGATTCAAAAAGGGATAAACTTCAACCAATAAATCACCACGTGTATATATAAATATATCTTCTAAGATTAAGTATGCTATCAATCCTGAAGAAAAACGAACTTGAAAAAGGTTCTGGGAATCGAACTCGGGATCTTCCTCTATACGAGTGGCTGCTTTAACCATCTAAGCTAATTCAGGCAAGCCGTTGTCAATAAATTGTTCTGAAACTCAAAAGAGAATATTCAAGAAAATATTAATAAGTTTTAATGCAGTTTATTAGAATGTCAGTTAGATCGGCGGCAGAGAGTTCCTAATGTTGTATTCACCAAATCAACTCTTTCTTCTACTGATGCGGCTTTATTCCTCTCAGTCGTCTTTGTAAAGGAATAACTAAAATTTTAGAAAGCTAAATTTCTAAGTTAAGCTGAAGTCTATTTTACTAAGTGACGGCGCCGGGAGAAGATTTTCTAAAGAAGATTCGCTACCAAAGTTTTTTCAACAAAGGTTTCACGACCAACGTTTTCATTACAAAGCTTTTTCGCTACTGAGCTTTCTCGTTACAGAGTATTTTCACTTGCCTGCTTTACTTTAAAAGCACATCGTTTCCTTCACCAAGTCCTCAAGGCTGTTAGCAAGCATGTTTTCTTAACGTTTTCAACCATATTTGGATAAAAAACTCTTGGGCGATTCTTATTCAGGAAAATATCTCCTTAGGAAATTCTATTATTTCCTAATTTAGAAACAAAATAACAACCTTTTGAGGGATCCGATCTAACGGTTTGTGATATTCATTCTCGTACATCATTAAATGTAACGGCTGTTGTACTTTAAATGAATCCACCGAGGCGAAGCTATTTGTAGTGAAATAATATTGTAATAAAATATTCCCGTTTACGTGTTTATTAAAAAATATTTACAAAGTGAATTCAAAGTAGCGAAACTGTTTGTAAAGGAAACGTTAATACAACAAAATATTTCTGTGGATACAGCTTTTAGTGAAAGGGAGGTCACAAGGTGCTTAAATGGGCGAGATACTTTTTCCATACTAAACAAGAAATATGGATTTTATAATAAGCATTATTTAGTATAATTTCAGTAATGATAACAATCAACCATGTTAAGTCCATGATGCTTTATAGATTTAGTTCAGTTGAGGCTAATCGAAGATTATCGAGGTGGATAGATCATAGGTGTACATATTGAGAATTTTTAAATTTGATTCTGAATACCATGTCTTGAGTTATTGAAATGATAAGTGTATGTATTTCGTCTTTAGCTGGCTTCAATAAATATTTTCTTTCCCACAACTGCCAACGTTCTAATAGTTTCCCTTTATAGTGCGAAACATCTAAAACAAACCTACATTAGACTTAATAATTAGTAAATTCAACTTCCTTCTCATTTAATCGCCAATTTATTACGTCTTGTGATCATGCCCAGTTATAAGTTAAATCATTATCTCATTCAACTTATTCTTTCTGATTAACTATGGAGTTCCCATTTAGCAATTAAAGGTTCTTCCTTTTCTTGTTATCGACTCTCATCATCATTTGAAGAACCCTTGTGATAAGTCTTTTATTTCCTTATTACTCAAAGGTGATAAGAAAGAATTACTACCTTAAAAAGTCTGCTTTGGAAAATTTTGCAAGAAAAAGATGCGAAAGGATTCTTTCACTCTAAGTGAAGAGAGAATTTCCTGAATTCTCTTTGCTCTTTCACTAGCGACAGAAAAATGAGATCCTTCGTCTTTAGAAAGGTAAACAGTCAGGAAGGGTGTCCTTTGCTTGTCGTCCCTATTTTGCGGACTTTTTCTGCACCATTACGCACGCCATTCAGTGGACCTTAATTTCTCTCTCAGACGAATGTTTGTCTTCAGGACAGTAAATATTAATCACGCTTTCTGCAACCTCAAGAGGATTTACTAAAAAGGAAAAATTAACACAAAAAATCCAGTTCACAAATACGAGATACACACACACACACATACACACACAAATTGTAAACACAAATACTTGTTTATCCTTATTTTCAATAGTTATAATTACTCATTTTATTCTTATTATTTGCTTTTACTCCGAAATTGAGATCAATTCGTCAAATAATTACTCTTTAAGGTTCAGGCTTCAAATTACATACAATCTTCATTTATTTATCAAAATAAAATAAAACATTAAAAGGATAGTAGGGATATAAGGTAAAATATCAGATGGAAACGTCTTTTTCTAATTTGTGAAAGCTAAAACCCATGCAAAAGTAAGAACGTGTTCTCTTTGCAAAATAAAAAACACAATTATCTGTGTAGGCTGCCCAGGTAACAACCAATAATATTCGTAGTTTACTGTCACTCCAGTTTAAATTGAGGAATCTGGAGGGAAACAATTTACGCTCAGAAGAATTAATTTTCATTATTCAATACATATATTAACAAAAATAATTTAGATACTTAACAAATTAATTATATTTACCATTTCTTATAATATTATATCTGGGTTTTAATGATAATAAAATGGCATATAATTCCTTTATTCTATATAATTTTCAATGTCAGCTAAATGAACGACTACGTAGCAATTCAACTCAAATGATGCAGCCATGCAGATAAATCAGATGAATTAAGTAGTATGCAGTTTCTGAAATCATTGCGATGTTCGGCATGATATAATGAAACCTTAACGAAATTCCATGCGTAAATAAATTCATCAATTATAAAAAATGTCATTCTAGAAAGTGTTAAAAAATTTGTCAACAATTATTATCAAACATATCAACATTACAACTATGGATATTAAGACAAGCTCACAGTATTCAAAACTTTGAATAAACTTTGATAATGATGATGAAATTAATATTTGTATAGATAATAGATACAAAAATACATTGAAAGATAATAATAGATCATAAAATTATATTTTTTTCATGAATACCTAGGAACTCTTAATATGTATTCAAAAAATGTGAAAGTAAATACGACTTCTCTTAGAAATTCCACTTTCACTTATCAGCATATTCCATGTTTCTTCTTCACGTGGAAATCGAGGAATAAATCCAAATGAGCAAAGTTTTTAGTAATTATTGAGTTTTTGAAAGGGCGCGAAAGGGTTGGAATAGAAAGTTAAGAAAGTTTCCCTGAAAGGAAGAGGAATACAAAAACTGAGAAATCTTTCCAGTCCCAGAGAGAACAAGCTTAATCGCATCAAGGTTTGCTCTTTTCAACGGAAGTGAAAAATATTGAGAAAAACGTTGCCAAGGAGATCGGCTTAATTTCATGAAAGATGGACGCTATGATATACGGAAATAATTAAAAAGAAAAACGTTTGAATGATTTTCCCATTTAAGTAGCATATTAACTGATTTTAATTATTCAGGTTTCTTCCAATTCATGAACGGTACTAATATTAACTGGTATTTAATTCCTAAAAAGTGCTATATCATATTTTAATCTGTGCGCGAGAAATACCATTTGAAGAATTCAATATTCACTGTCCAAAAGTTAACTTGTGAAACATTACCTAATATAAGCTTTCAAATACATAAGTATTATATTAAATCTACTATTAATAATTTATAATTTATTACAAAATAAATTAAACATAAGTATAATGGGACTATAACGCTTTATACATTGATGATACATCCACCAGATATCTAAGAACTTGATCGTATTATGCAAGAGCATTTATATATGTTTTAGTGGAGGAAAATTCATATAAACGATACGGCATTGTATATTAGAAATGAAAAAACATCTAAAAGTATTTGCTATTCAAGACGACTCCTTATGGCCAGCCACAATAATGCATCTGAGAGTAGGAGGTTATCATCCGACCTCTCGCGGAGTCACATCTATTGTCGTTGGTGACGGAGCGTTAAAAGATCCTTGAATAGACGGGAATAAAAGGCCGATTCTAAAAATATCCGTACTAACTCCTTTATCGAGCAGTATAAAACCATTGTATTCTTTCATTTCAAATCTCAGGATTTGATACCTCATGGCTGAATGATGTTTCCTCCACCAGTAAACAAAAATACTCAACATCTTCAGATGGAAAAGAAGATCCTTCAATCGCTTTTCTGTTTATTGGCAGCGCTGGAGGAATAGGGATGGAGAATATTTTCGACTTCTATCAAGAGCGGATATACAATAGTAATTTCCTTTTACGTCACTCGTAACACTCTGAAGAAATAAAAGGAATGCGAGGATAAATAGAGAAAGAGATATTGCGTTTGACTGAATGAAGGCTATATTGCTCGGATAACGGATATAAATTGCGTATTTTTTTATCAACTGCTGAGCCTTTTGTAAGTGGGGATGAATGTCCTGGAAGAAACTGATATCTATTCTTGAGATTACACATAATCTACTTCCATCTATGAATATATAAATAAATAGAGAATGGGAGATTTTTCGATGGATTTCAATTTCGGTAATATTTTTAGAGATTTCACCTTGGAGTTATAAATCCACTCACTCTGTTCATGAATTAAAAACTTTAATCAGCTCATTTTTCAGGTTATGTTTCCATTGATTAATATTTTAGGGTTAATGATGGAGTAAAAAATAGAGTAATGATTGAATTATGAATATTTTACATTGTATCTTATATTTAATAAGGTGCTTAAATAACTTTTTGGGTGCTGTCTTGACATCGGTAACCCATCAAAGCCAGAAGAATTTCTTTTATGCAATCCAAAGATGTTATTAAAATAATTTATTTATATCATTCACAATATTGAGAGAGGGACTTAAATCCTCTTACCTACCATTTTACTATCGGATACCATCCGAAAGTATGAATTTGGACAATTTCAATGATACTCGAATCAGCATCCCCGCGTGATCATACCATTCTGTTAGCCGTTACTGAGTGAGGGCTAGCTTCTGCTGAGGCTAACTAACTATACTTTGTCTTTACGTTATTATAATATAAAGTAAAGATTTCAAATAATTTTATTAACTTTGGCACACGAAGATAAACTTTTCTAGCATAAAGGTGGATAAGTGGCCTTCAAGTTGAATAAATATTTTATAGTTGTATACGTATATTAGGGTATCTCAAGATATAAGGGAAAATATTTTTTCACAAAATCAGATATGCATACCCTCTATGTTTTCTACTTGGCCTTATTAACTTACCTAATAAATATTACTGCGATTGAATTATGGTAACCCGTGCCGACTTGATGCCAAGCAATTTCGAGAAATTAAAATTTGCACCGAGAAGGGGAAGACCAGGTATGTGGGAAATTAACTAACGGATTAGCACGAATAATTCAGAGTACGTTCTTTGCTTATAATAGTGGACACTTATCCGACCATTTAACTCAATGGCCTTTTCTAAAAACATACAAGATTTCTAAAACAATAGCAACTGAATACCGGAGCTAGGCAACCGCACCATACACGTGCATTACTATATAGATCTCGAGTTAATGGGAAATTATTTTATTCCATTTCTTTTACTGATAACTTATATTTTTGCGATTAAATTTCATCAATTTTGAGGTCTGGAACTCCAATATTACCACAGTTATTTACTTAATAATCATATTAATGGCTGTATTCGAAATTTATTCAGTAGTAACCCTGCGAAGTGTCTAATTTCGCACAAACAAAGTCCACTTTCTTATTTTTGGCCAGCTTATTTTCAATTCCAGCCCACTGTACGAAGTTATGTATGTTAGGATAGAAGCTAACTAAAGTTGAAGAATGCTTGGAAGGTAGCAAGATGAAGTTTAATCATAAAATTCAATCATATAAATTCAAAATATTAGTATACAAGTTAACTTAGTTTTTAATCATTCCATACATGAGAACAAAGATTGACAGTACTCTGCACGAGCACAAAAGATTAAACTGATATAAATTTCAGCAACAAAACAATCATAATTTACACATACCGAACAATTACTCCAATAATTATCTCCATCAGCAATAGATCATGTTACACAAAATCATAATCTCCTGTGCTCAGCGCCAGAACACTTAAAAAGTCCCGTAACAACATCCGATTTCAGATCTATTTCCCTTTTCCCCTCAATTTCCTCCTTTTTCGCCACAACCTTTGCCCTCCTACGCACAATTCCTATCACCCTTTTAAGTGCGGGCATTTACAGCGCCCTCTTCTTCCTCCGAAGATTGAGAAAGAGCACGTAACCTCAGCGGAAAGACGTAAATCCTTCGGTCCCTATGGCGCATCCCAATGTTGGCTAATGCCCTCTTGGGAGGTTGTCCACCTCCACTGGACCCTCATTCCGACCCCAACGGCCGATAGGCTCGAACGTCCTCCCCGAAATAAAGTATCGCATGGCGTAAGAGAAGCAATACGCACGGTGGCCATAACGAGCGGCGAATTCGACTTCGCATACGTGTACGAGTGGATCCCGTAATTTGCGCTAACGCGATGGGCATTTCTCATGATTGCGAGAGACGTACGCTCGATGGGGCCACGGCGGGAAATTGCAGGGGCTACCTGTTCTCCATAAGGCAAACATATTGCACTTTAGCGTAAACCGTTACGTACTGCATTACGCTAATAAGCCTGGTTCTCTGACTATTTAAATATGTGGATAACCTCTTCAGTAACGGCCACGAACATTAATTATCTCTTATACGGAGAAATTATATATCGGAATAATCATTTTTGAATTGGGGTAAAACGGAATGATAAGAAATACATAAAGAAGTTTTAGAACCATTTTCTCTTTCATAAGTGATCGATTTGAGTTGACCGCACTTCGTCCAACGCAATTTAGTGAAATATAAATCGGTTTTCATGTTTTCCATAAATTTAAGTAATATGATAACTAGATTTTGCCCGAAAAACGAAATCTGTTTTTGTTAATAGAGCAAATTAGCATTGTTAGGTTTCTACATTATTCTATTTAATACTCACGAATCAATATGATGCGGCGCTAATTCCTTTTTTTTGGAAGTATTCACTCAAAAATGATTTTCCTCAATTATATGCTACCGCAAGTAATTCCCCTTCTGTTGTTATTTATCCTAACATTTTCATTTTGGGGTTATAATGGTGTAAAATCACCATGGACCAAGATATCCATCGCTTAATTTGATTTCTAGGCATTATAAAGATTGCCTTTTATTTATTTGAAATTTTATCATATCTAAAATAAAATTTGACTTTTTAATCAATCAATTATTATTATTACAGCTTGGCTATTTAAAATGATGAATTATTCTGTTATTTAAAATAAATCTGCAACTGATATTTGAGGTGGCCCATAATAAATGAGTTGCTTTTAAATAATTTGAAATGAAAACTCTATTAAATTTCATTTATTCATCTGGGTTATAGGTTTAATAAGGTTACAGAAGCTTGCAGAGAAATTTACGGGATGGTAGTTAGGATCTGAATCCGAGTATAAATTTTAACCTAAATATATTTTTATTTTAAGAAAACATACGAATAATTTCATATATTGATGGAAAATGCCTATACCACTATTGTGAGAGACACAGAAATAAGATTTTACAACATATGTGTAAAAAATATACTATTCAAATATATCCTCATATTTCATTTCCGTTTAATCTAGCCTTTTATTCTGGATGGCTCAGAAGAAAAGAGAATTGAATTATTAAGGCTAGCTGAAGGGGAAGATCTGGGAAGAAAACCGGGTTACATAGACCTCGTTGATATGAGATTACCTATGCAAATGAGATAGGGATGAACCTTGCAGTATTCTTCAACCGAAATGAACCGCTACTTCTTCCCACCTGCACGAAGAGTAAAGTATCCTTTTGCTAGGCGACCTGCAATGCATACTTGCGTTAGCATTGACCTGCTTTACAGGCGCAATCGAACTTATCTTTCTTATTCTCCAGCTATGTGTGTTCAAATATGTAAAACTAAAGTATATATCATATCATCAGATTAAATTTAAAATAAGTAAGTAATAAGTTGAAAGTACTTTTATTTTTTTCTGTTTCTTTCTTAAGTAATTAATCATCACATAAACCCTTTTGTTCTCAGTCAGTCTATAAATTAAATTGATAACTAGAATGAATCATGCTAAAGTTCTAATTGTAAGTTCAAGACCTAATGAAAAGATTTTCTCTCTAACGACCTTGAATAATAGCTAAACTATAATTTTCTCCTGGCCTTAAACTCCTTCTATTCCCTGCAGAGTAACGGGGATTTCGTCATTAATTCTTACCCGTGCGGTTGTAAAACTTAACTATGTTCATAATTAATTCGCGAGTAGTGCATGAATAAATCAAACTTGCTCATTCTTAACGCTAACCCAGCCGCTTCCGGAGGTCAATCAATTCTAAACGAACCCATTAAACTGCCGTTACTTCTTTCTTTAATTTAGGACCCTTGCGTGTGAGGTAATTAATATTGATTAAATCGTGAACTATAGAGAATTAATTAGAAGCAAGGCATATGGAGGTCACGGTTTGTGACCGTATCAATTTGAGTACATTGAGAGCTATATTTAGCTATAAAGGGTCATTATTGGTAAGTTAAGAAGAATAATTGAATTTATAAGTTCCTTTTAACAAATTAAAGTCACCGAAAATGTATTCAGCATTTAATACTTTTATCAGGCTCAGAATAATTAAACATCTCCTATAAACTACCACTGTTGTTTTAATAACAAATTTTTCCTTCAGTTTCAACATTTGAGGTAATTATCGAGAAATTTCGTACATTCATTTAAAGTAACATGGAATAGTTAAAATTTAACTATATTCTCTGGTCAGGTGAGTATATTTTATTATTTTCCCTCGATTTATAAGATTTTTTTGTGCTATAAAAATTTAAAAGTAATTTTTAAACCTTATTTGACCTTGTTAATTACATTTAGATTCGATGGTCATGCAATCATGGTTAAAATGAAAACGAGCTAAAACTTAAGAATTAAATGTTGAAATCCACATAATGCTTTACTGTATTTCACTGTTAAAATATTATTTGAGAATACACCAAAAATATTCTATTAATGCTTGACATTTTGAATCCCAATAAGAAAGGTTTGACTGATAGTTCAAATTGGCTGTTCTATGTATCAAATTATCCGAAAAAGTTCCTAGTTTTTACTAAGTAGGGGAAAGAATCAATAGAATGATGAATAGAAATATGCTAGAATAGATCTTTCCTGAAAGCAATTCATTGAAGTACGCGAGATCAGTTTGTGATGCCATTAACAATACTAGAAAATATTTCAGAAACAAGCTTTTGCGTGAAATCATTACGAAGGAGATACTTCATACCATGTCATGTCAGAGTACTCACTGTCGGCTTTTCTAATTTCCAACGGCTTTAGATGAGGAAAATAATGCTGTGTGCTCTCTCTTCCTCCAAGTTTATGAATTCATCCAGGCCATAAGTGTAAATCCCTTTAAGATAAAGTCGCAGCTCATGTTAAACTATTTAACCCCGTCACAAATCTTTTTTATTTACTAAAAATAATAAACAGTTGTGTAAGAGTTGCAGGAGAGTTTAAATCTACCCAACTTTAAAATAATTATGAAATAATACTCAAATGAGCTTTTGCACAAGCATAATATATAGAGTATCTGGCATTCAACTATTTCAACCCGAGCAAAATTCCATAACCTAAGTAATTTTGGCAGTGATCCTCCTTACTAGATTCTTTTTGAACGAATTTTGAGCATAGAGATTCTAAGAATTGGCATTACTTTTCCTCGTATAAAAGAGGGAGAAGGAGACGAATCGGCCATCAATATATCAGAGGTACATTGTTCTCTTCCCTTTTCTCCTCTTCCTTTTAACTCCTACGAGAAAGCATTGACCTCTGTTATCAACGTATAGAGGAAATTTCTTCCGACGGACACTCACAACCACTTCGGTTTTCTCCTCCCCAACACACGAACAGTTAGGAAATCCTTAAGGTACCTCTTTAAAGGGAAGGTAAATTAATAAGTCAGATAGCTTTTCGTGTCAGAAGTGACAACTATTGAATTGCTCATCGCATAAGTCATTATTAATAATTATTGAAATTTAATAGGAATATGTAACATATATAAAATTTCATATAGGAATTCGTGGTCTTATCGTTAGACATTCAATCAGTAGCATGTGCGTCATCACCAAACGGATTTGCGTCAAACTAACAATATCAATTAGGGAAAGATTTTTCAAACAAAATAACGCTTATTTAGCATAAATATCCAACTACGTCAGTTCATACATAATGTCATTGAATCATAAATATTATCATCAAAATTTTACGCCTTTAACTCTGTTACAATTTCAATATCTCTTACAATAAAATAAGCTAATATTTCAGAATATCAGTTCATTTACTTTTTTCGTCAACTAGATATATATATACTAAGTAAACGGAATGTAATTCATTAATTAAATAATATTCTCCAACTTTTCAATACTATTTTGTAATACATCCAAAGTACTATACTACTACATACTATATAGTAATATAAGGTTTGCAGAGGTTTCAGCCTCTCGTTTAAATTTTATTTTTACCATTATTATTGAAGTTTACCTTGCGTACCGTCTCATATATAAACACATCATCAAAATAATGTTAGAAACCCTAATCTTTCTGAGTCACTGCATTTGCTAAGTATCCCGATACTGATCCGGCGACTAAGCGTGAAAAATGGCAATGTGCGCTCTACTGAAATGAGAATGTCTCAAGGCCATCTACAGTTGTTTTTGATGGACGACCCCGAGTATTAATGCTTCTTCTTTTGATGGTGAGATGGATTATACAGCTTTTCGTAGCGTGCTAAGGAGCAATATATTCACCATGCTTAGGATGAAACATACGATTTTTCTCCCAAGTCCTACCTTCATCAGGTAACATTTGGTTATATTTATACTGAGAACGTTAGCACTTATGTAATATTCATTACGTAAAATATTCATTCCTTCGCAAAGAACGCATCCTATTGCTTTCTATGAATTAGTTGCATAAGAAGATATCAAAATTTTTGGTAAATTAGTAGGTATTATTGCCTTAATGAAATATATATTAGCCATATGAACCAAAAATTTTTAAAGATAATGGTAGCGATGATTGTACTCTTAATACATGTACTTTGTACTTTATTTTTCATAGGTTTAAATATTTAAAGTTCCCTTTGTTTTAGCACAAATGAAGGAAAACTTCTGCACGACAAAGGTCCATGGTAAAATCGAAAACCAAGTTAAGCACCACATTGCAACTAGATTATACTTTGGTAATAAGCTCTTCCTTAATTATAATAAATTTCAATCCTCTAAAGAAGAGAATTTCACTTTTATTCAATATATAATTTATAAGTGCTTATTAGATTTATTAGAAATTTAGAAATAATTTTTTTGATAGTCTAATACTTTTATTCAAATAATTTTTTCAAGATTAAATTTGAAGTAAAATTATCTACCACAAGGTAAATGCTGCCTTTAATTTTACGTTTTATTTCTTACTAGGAGCATTTTGAGAGTTTAAATTTGTTTAGTTATTAATTCACAGAACTAAGCTTATTTTCCAAATCTGGACAGGGTATTGATAGAACGGTAGGAGAAGCCAGGGATCGAATTTAAAATGCCTGAATTTTGTTCCACTGGGAAGAGAGATGCATGAGGGAGATTTGCATACGTCTTTCTAGGACGTTAACCGATTACACTCTATTTATTTATCCCTGTCAAACTGACCTCTTCTCCTCAATCTTTCCCTAAATATATGCCTACTCCTTAACCTCTCAACTCCGTTTTGCGTGGACGTAGAGGCCGGCGGGTCGAGAAAAACAAAAGAAATCTGCTTTCGGAAGCAATAAGAGCCACTTATCCCAACATTTGAAAGACATATTCCTTCGTAATTCACTTCCATGTCTATTTCCTTTATTTTTCTGTCCTTCTCCAACATTTTTCCTTGACCTTGTTAAAATGATATTTTAAGCTTTCAAGTTCCTCTCACCAATTCTCTGGTCCGTTTTATCTTCTGTTACTCTTCGTTTCCGTCTTCTAAGCCACTCTTCCGTTACTATCTGATTTTCTTAAATCCTGTGCATGTTGTAATGTATTCACCACTGTCCCTCAAGGTTCTTCCGAGCTTCTCAATTGGTGTTTGTGCAGATGCATTTAGAGAAGATTGCTCCTTCTTATACAGGGTTTCTTATGGAGGGGAATTGCTTTAATCCTGCTTACGGAGGGCCTGGTTTATTTCACTAATATTTTATAGATGAACGTCCGGAGGTAATATTGTCTGTCGGAGGAAGTTTTCTCAATATTTGCTCAATCTTGAGCATAACAAGTAAAGAAGGTACCATGGTTGAGAAAGCCTGTATTGCATTAACTAAGAATGACCACTGAATGAGTCCATTACTATTATAAATGTTTTGTTACTTATGCTTGGTACCCAATCACAATTTTAAATTTAGGATATATTTTACTCATAATAAATTAAATACATAATAAAAATTTTAGCCTTTGAAGGCCATTCTTCCAATTAACCCTTATTTTTACATTTGCCTTTCATGGATAAACACTCACACACAACGTACATAGTCAACCATTCCCTACCCGGAAAAATCTGATTAGCCGGAAATCGGACCCGGGACCGGGAGGTTGGAGCGTTAACGCTAACCACTTCGCCACCACGGCCGGGTTGAAATTGTAGTCTTAGTGAGTTTACGGCAGTTATCCTTACTTCAATTTATTAGGTGGATGTATTCCGGGAATTTATACCCTCCCTACTCTCCGTTTTTATGGGCGTGAGTGCGGAACCTTACATACTCCTCGGCCAAGTCTTTTCTATATTTCATATACACGTTTTCGGTAATATTAGTTTTAACTGACAAATTTCAACAAATTCAAACTGATTTTTCACCTAAAACTACCATATAGGGCAAGAATAGTCGAAAAACTCTACTCGAGCATAATTTCTTCATTGAAGAAGTCGCGTAACCTCGATAATGCACTCTAATCCTCCAAAAATGACCCAAATTAAAATCTTCAGCTCATCAATCGCTCCCATCACGAGGGTCCTCAAAACGACACGATGTCCAAACGATGAGAGAAATTTTCCTTAGAAGCCATAGATCCTCTTCCACTCGTAAAGAATAAATGGAAATAAAACCATCGCCAAGTATAAAAAAACCAAAGTAAATTCTTTCATATCCGGTCATATCCCCGAAGAGTGTCATAAATTTGGGAAAAGGGGAGTGATAATGCTCTCAAAATAAACAGATCGATAGGCTTTATTTCCTTCCATCGGTTTTGAGGCTGAGAATTGAACTTCGTACTTTAACGACAGTGATTGTTGGCTCGGGTCTGACAATTAAACCCTAGACACGTCCTTTGCCCATCTCCTGAGAGTGGAAGGCGTAAATTTCGCAACGATCCAACCGCATGTGCACATTCCCTCTTATTTATGGCCGGCCTGAATACAGCCTACGCATATTCCAACCTCTCTTCGCAAAATCTCCTTACTCCACCAACTTCAACTGGTATCGATGATAATAAAGAGTCAGAGTTTGTCGAGGGAAACAAAATCTCCGCTATTGTGCTTTTAAAAATTTTCCAAATAATCCACTTTGTAATTTCTCCGGTTTTGTTCTTTCAAAGTGTACTGAGAAAGTGAAGTAACCAATTGATAATGGATTCAAATCAGAAGAAAAGCATAATTAAAACGAGATGGCGTCTTCATCGAACAAAATTTCTACGCGTTTGTAACCAATGCTAAAAATCCGTATCCTTTGTTGGCGTATATTGAAATTAAAAAGTCGCTTCAAGACATTATGCTATGTATTTATTATCCCCTGAAAAAGCTAAGGCTGGGGAAATACATTTAAATTGGTTACTACTTCAGTGATCACAACACAGAACTATTACGTATTATTATATAGTTATGTATTGTAGTGTATACATAAATAGCTATTATTGATGAAATTTCTTAAATAGTTTCCTACTTTACACCGCGAGAATATATGAACACAATAGTAGATAACTGATACATAATAACATACATACATCTTTGTATAATTATGACATGCTTCTAGGTCGAATATATCTGTGGAATTTTAAATGCATTTAATAATTCGTCATTGAGATAAGGTCAAAAGTCCTTCTTTATTCACATCATTTCAAAGCTATATACTGTTGAATTTAGGTAAGAAGCGAATCTTATACTTACACAAAGCTCAAAACATTAGGATAACCTTCATGAATAATGATATATTTTGACATACTTTCTTCGAGGAATTCAGAAAAAAAATCGAGAAATACTCGAATTAATCACTTAGTTTTTCATCGGTAGGTTTTATTTCGTCTCTTGCTACATATCAATATCGCACCCAAAGAGAACACAAAAAATTTACTGAAAGATATTTCACCGTAAAAATAATCCCTCAAAAAATCTAAAATATTGCACCTTTATATCTTTACTTCCCAATTTGGGGCACTTGAGTGGAGGGAAAGATGGTTTTTCGGCCCACATCCGACTTTTCCTCATTCTTCTTCAGAAAGTCTAATGGAGCGATGTGATTCCATTACCCGCGTCCCCGCCACTTATGGAATACACTTCATCGGTGGCTCCTCCCTTTTCCCTTTTCTAATCTTCCTTCCCTTTCTTTTCCCTTTCCACTGCTTCAACTCCTGCCCCATGATGAGAACACCGCTGCGAAGCATTATGTATCCACTCTCCTGCGGCGAATTCGCAGAAGACGCTGTGTTAACACGGCCATGCAAACTTGCCTAACAATCATTTTTCTGAGTCCTGGGAAATCATAAAAGGTTAATGCCTTTTACTCCTTTCGAAGATAAATAGTCTCGAGTCAAATCTTGGTTATAAATTTGTGGTGCAAACCTCTCCCAAATAGGTATTTCAAATAATCTCTGTTCTTTTTAATTTGCAAAAAATTGGTTAAAGTTTACATATATTGTGACCAGACAAAGTAATTTTTAAGTTTAAGCGCTTGTACTAAATAAATCGATTTAGAATTAAATATTAATGTTCCCAAAATACAAATACATTACAAAAACAGAGCGACAATAAAGAGCCAGCATTCAATATTAGAGCACATACTGTGAAACAAATCTTTCATTGCAACATATAGGTCTGGAGCAGCTTATATATTTTATTTGTAATTTGAACCTTAAGGAAGGAGTATATAGAAAGAAAGTTGCTCTTAGGATGTTCCTAGAAGGTAGAATAAAAAAGTAAAGCTGGCTTGATAGAAAAACAAGCATGGAGACGCTTAAGCAAGTGAAAAGAGAGAGGGTTTTGGTTAAAGTAATTAAACAATGGTACTGGAAATGGCTGATTCAAATATTGAGAGAAGACAAGTTGTTTAAAAAAGCAAATTAAGGTAATCCAAAGGAAGACCTTAGGAAAAGACAAATGAAAAAGATGATGTGGATATAAAGGGTGAGAAAACTTACCAAGAAATATAATGGACTGCATTTAGTATCGAATTTTAGAGAGCATGAACCAACAAAAAATTATAACAATTACCTTGATAAAATAGTGTTTATACAAAAATGTTATTTTTAAATATAAAAACCTATTCTCGAATTGTTGCATCGTCATTTATGAGCGTTGCTACACAGCTAACAATTAGTGATAAGAATTACCGTGATTCTTTTCCATTCCATAACTCAAATTTCAAGAATGATTTTGATGCTAGTGCAGAAATCATTAAGAGGCAATATTTCCCGTCGGAGCATAAATGATGCAAAGGACATTGAGAAGAGATATCAGCCAAGACAAATTTTAATTTTTTAGCTGCTTTATTTCGTAAGGGAACCTGTTTCAATATTTTCAATTCGGCGAGGAGCATCTATCAAATTCAAACAGGATAAATGAAAAACAGAGAAGGTTAACTGAAACCTAAATGTGGTTAGAAGGGCCGTTAAATTGCAATCAGTGGTGCATGTAAAGTATACAAACGACACAATTTGCACGACATAGTTGGAACGTAGTTTCTCAACTCGGAAAGCCTAAAGCAAAACGAAACGTCAGCTGTTGAATCTCGGACCATAGTAAATCAGTTACGTGAAAACGATTGCAAATACACCTCCGCGACCGGATTTCTGCACATGAGGGAAAGTGTGGAGGTAGTGTGGGAGCAAACGATCCTCCTATTAACGAATTTCCACCCGACATTTCTCTGTATCTCGCTTTGTTCACCATTATTTTTTTCCACGAAATCCCAAATTACCAAGAGTTTTTCTTTCATCAAATCTCCATCGCTCACATCTAAAATTTAATTTTCTTTCGAGTTACATTTAATTCCTCTGCATTCGACATAAATTTTGTAATCTTATCTACTTTTGAAATTCCAAGAAATTAAATACATGGAAAAAATTCCCTATGAGCCCATTTGTGTTTAACCAGTGGTTTAATTTATTTTCAATGAAAAATAGTCGAGGAAAAAAGAATATTAGGAAGAGAAAAATATAATTTAATGGAGGAAAAATCACAAACATTAACATCATAAATACTCAAATTCTGAGATTCAAAATTCATTTTAGAGCCACCACTAAGTACGGAACGATACACGTTATTCGTAACAGTTGAATTTCAATATGTAAGTTTCAATCTTCCTTAAAAATATATTTAATTTTGTATTGTGGATAGAATGCAATTTTCATAATTTCCTTAAAATTTCCAGAATGAAATCTCACTTATTGCGTGTATTATTTCGTTCTATTTAGAGCATAACTTTAATATTAAATGTGGGGTTATTAGGGTATTTATTTCGTATAAATCCAAAATAGTGCAAAACAGTAAACGAAAAATCCGTTTCGAATAAAAATAATCTGAAAGCAATAAAAGGAATACACTTATCTTCTTAAAGCGGTCGTAGCAACATAGAGAGAGTGACAAAATTTCAAGACTGTCACTCTCCAAGAGATAGAAAAACTACACAGAATTTAGATATATAATTGATTAAATGTCTGAACTGGTGATAAATTATAAAATTTTACTCCAACCATTACAATTTTGCTGTTATGATTTCAGAATTTAACTAATCTTAGCTACTTGCACATACTTTGGAAAAATAAAAATTGCAACACTGAGCGTGGGTAGAGTGAGGCTTAGAGAATGTGTAGCTAACATACGCTGAGAGTACTTGCTGTTTTTATTAAATCATTAAATACGTTTTAAATCATAAATCGTATGTCTTTTTTAAATAAACAAACTTAGAACTACTCACGCTTCTATGTATAGGTTGCAAGAATTCCAATTGGAATTGTAATAAAAATAATGTAATTGTAAGTAAAAGCGAATTTATGAATAAATAATGAGTCAACATTCACATTGAATCATTTTATTTCAAATCAGAGAGTAAGGGAATCGGGTTTTACAAGAATGACAATTTTCCGTACACTTGATATCCCCAAAAATCTTATTTCCTCTTGTTCCTCCTCTTATCCCCTCATTTTCCAAGCTTCTCTCGGATGTCTCATCAAGTCAGCCCTTGTTTCCTCCAACCAATAATTAGATGAAGTTTCTCCTAATCCCATTTATTCTTTCATGCAACCTTTTTCTCGCGCTTTCCTTCCACTTATTATTTTCCCTTTTCCTTTCATCACCCTCTCGCAGCAACGGGATTGTTCTTTTTCTTATCATCTGAGGTTAATTTCCTTTTCGCGGAGCTCGGTAATTGTTTTTAAGTCTCAGAGATTCTTGTCTCAACCGAAAACCTCCCCTTGAATTATTATTTTTCACTCATGCGTCGAGGTTATTCCCCTGCCATTAATGGGATGCCCTATTCCCCACCCACCAACTCTTTAATTCTATTTTTCCATCAATCATGGTATTGGAGCACTGGTTTGGCAAGATTTCCTTATGGCCTCGTGCACGCAATAAGAGAACTGAATGAAAAGTGACAAAGAAATGTGAATGGATAATTTGGCCCATGAATATTACTGGCACGATCTGCGTTCGTGACCCCTTTATTCTACTTAACTCTTATGAAGAACTAAAATTTATTATGGCTGGGTCTCAGAAATGGCACTTTTTAAAAATTTCATTGGCCAATTTTTAAATTAGTGTTGACGTTAATTCTCTTTAAAATTGTCCACATACTTCTTTCATAGTTGCTACTGTATGATTATACACCAAGGTACGAAATAGAATTAAGAGAGTTCCAATCCTTAGGATAAGTAAGATATGAATGTTTGTTATTTGCTAGACCATAAGAATATACCATAAAATCGATGTGTAAAGGCAAATAAAATAAAACCAAAATAAGACAGGCAAGACTAGAATATGCAAGAACGCTCACTTAACTGGCCACGTATTTAGAGATAGGTACGAATAGAGATATTTCCGAAAAAATCTACAATGCATGATATCTTCTACGAATTACAAATTCCCAATCCATAAATATTTTGGCTGCTCAGAAAATTCAGGCTTCATTTGGTGAACTTCTAATTTAATATTCCAATTTTTTTCATTCGCTAAAACAAAGTAATAATCTATTTACATTCACGAATTTAAAAAAGTACACTCGACCAGTCTTTAGGTGTAGAAGGACGGTCGATTATGACCCGGTCGTGTATTTTTTCCTTCGTGGAAGTGTATTGACGTTTACTTTCCCTATATTTTTAAGATAAAAATAATTATCATATATTAAATGAATTTATCAATGAGTGGCAGTGTTTCTATATAAATCACTTCCAGTTTTACGAAAAGTCATACTAACTGTACTGTGAACATAATCTCCTTTAAGGGTTGCACAGACGAAATGTTGGAGACTGTATGCACTTGGTCTCCTCGTCTCTTATTTGGTTAATCTCTCAATCTAATCTCTAAAAATAAAATCACATGAATTTAATTTTGGACGTATCATTATACAAAGTATTATTTAATCTACATTTGGCAGCAGTCATTCAATTAATTTACGAAATGAGATTGATTTGGTTGATTCATAGTCACAGTTGGAAATATGCTGTGACTCATACAACTTTTCATAAAGATGATTCTATACTTCACTCATCATAAATGATTAAATCACACAAATCTCTGCTTGGCAATTCCATAAATGGCCTACTAATATATACAGTATGTCCAATTTTTGGAACGAACAAAATAAAAATATATTTTCATGGAAAAACACAGAAAATAAACTCCTTTATACGGATTGTCTCCACTAATTCCAAATTCCTTATGACTGCATAATTATTCTATTATGTTAAAATTTTCTCTTGTGGTGAGTTCCAAGAATAATTCCTCTCAAGGTGAAAACCTAAGAGTAAATAATCCCTCTATGTCCCTTTATCTCTCGTGAAGAGAAAGATTAAGGTCAACGTGGTTAGATTTGGGAAACCGTAACAGCATTTGACAGAATGATATATGACTACAAAATCCTCGTTTTAAAACTTCGCTGCATTTTTCTCGGAATTTTCATTCTGTACAGTTCTAGTATGGAAGAAGCAATCTTTCTACAAAGGATACATGATTACACAGAGTTATCATTCGCATACTAGCCGGTCTCTTCCTCCATTATTTGAAATAATACTATTTCAGAAGGAATTCAGTTACTTCAGCGTATTTTTCCTTGTGGGGGAAAATTTATTACTAATAAATACCGATTCCTTTCAGAAATGTAATTTTCTACGACCAACCAATCTATACGTCATAGAATAATATTGGCTCCCTTCCAGAAAATGTCATCTTCAACTTCCGTGCCTTCCCATAGTCCGCTATTCTTTCAAAATACTGTGGAGTAAGAAACATTATATCAATTTTTAATTCATTCTTACATCGTTAAATACTTCTTACCCACTTATAAATTAATAGTTCGAATATAATTTAGGAATGTTTTAGTTTTCAGTGAAAAAGATAATCTTGCCAAAATAATAAGCACAAATCAGTTTTTATTATAAGACTGCGATTAAACAGTTTGACAACAACATATAGAATTTTTAACCAATAAAAAAAACAAATTTTGATTAATATCATTGGAGAGAATTGATGTGATAAAATATAACAGTTAATTATTTGTCTTATTTATTTTATTCCTTTCCCTAATTATATATCGTTTAGATAAAGGATTCAATTTTTACTCCAACTTCGTAAAACGAGCCCTAACTCTGGATTCACAGAAAGAATGTATATTATCCCTACGAGGTCATTAAGTTTCCTTCACGTAATTACATTCCTCAGCTGCTTCTCTTTCTGCAGATAAGAAAAAGGAATATTTGGCTCCGAGTCTTGGAATTCACCTCATGTCCAGCTTCATTCATTACTCACGACACTAAAAGGCGAACTGGGTCGAAATTCATTCAAGGTCAAAGAACATTGCTGCGAAATTACGGGAGGTTTAATAACCAGGCTATATCATTTCCAGCACATTAGATGACAATCGTACAAATTGAAAAAATCGTAAAAATGAATATATAATGAAATGATTGCGATATGAACTTAATCTCAATAATTACGCGATAAGATAAATAATCCCCAAGGTAATTTTTTTCTATCTATATCCTCAGCTTCCCTTTAAATTTGCTTTAAGTTTAAAATATCCTATTCTATGCATATCCCCATAAATAAATATATACCCACATACTATCCGTGGATTATTGCTCATAAAGTAACAGCAAAACAAGTTGTTTGTTAGAAAAATTCTTCTCAGGTGATCTCAGCTTTCCTTTTTTGCATATATGTAGAGTTGGCCTGACCTGGAGAAAAAATTCGTGATTCGTGAATAATATATACTCATCTGCTTCGTACCTTGCGAGTGAAAAAATGATTCTTTTCTACATCTTCAACTGTAATGCTTCTTAAGTTTACGACAGTCTAGGTTACCACAACAGAAAGAACGATTTCATTACCTAAATTTCTGATCTTTATTTTAAAAATCATTGATTTTGATTTGAGTTCGATAATTATGTACTTACAGTTCAATTTAAACTCACGTTTATTAAAGATAGCTGCGAAAAATTCTTCACTTTACCAAATCAAGTTTTCCTTTTTAAATTTCTGTTAGAAAATATAAGTTAGATGTTTTAAGTACCGTTAGAGCTAATTAAAATGCAACATTTCGAGAGAAATGTCGTAAAATAAATTGAATATCCTCAAAGTATCATTTTTAGAAATAGTGCTATTAGACAGGTGGGAGACAAATCAATAGATATCTTAGTGATTCACTTAGAACACCGATTATATTCTTCTTGGTCTACCTTATAAGTTTTTTTACATCCCATGAAATATCCTTCTCCGAAACGACTGAAATAAACAAGCATGTATTTAATATTAGCCCTATAAAGGTCCTAATCTATCTTTTCTCTTTATTAACAAAGCGTTTAGGAGTATAAAAAATACAATTGAAACTAAATCTTGAGCTTTACTTAATCTTTCTCAAAGAGTATAAGCTTCTCGTTGCGACAACATGGGTGAGGACCATTTATTTTGGGATTAAACTACCGTTAATTTTTTGTTGGGATGGAAAAAGAATTTTTTCCCTTCAGCCCATCTTTTCTTTCCCACGTTTGAAAAAAATTCCATTCTGATTGATGTCTTCATTTTTAGATGCATAGGAACGGCCAATATAACAGCAATGGCACATAATGTCGGCTAAATCTTCTAAAAATGTATTCTCTCTGAATCTATTAAGCTAATTAAGCCTTAGGAAAAAAGAATAACTGCATTCCACAAGGAACGACATACTTATTCCTTTCTCCTCGTCTTGGAATTTCTTTTAGCTACTGTTTCTTCAATGCATTATAAATGAGCCTTTTTTTAAAAAATTCTACTACTAAAGATTCCCTGCCCCTGAAGTATCTGAGTAATGCTCACTGATTTTTCGTAGCAATTCTTCACAAATCGTATTGCCTTTCGTTACCTTTTATAACTTACGAATACAGCACCTTTATATCATATAGTATAACTGAATGGAATCAATAAAACGAGAAATAATTAACTATCGAGAATATCCCTAATGATGCTGTTTCACAATTAAACTAGTATTTATGAGAACCTTGAAATCACCGGCTCAATAATCTGTTTAGTCAAAGGTGCTTTGATTGTGCTGCAATAGTGTACTCTAACGCTCATATCACAATATCATTTCCACAAACTCTGAAGTGCGACATCAATCAAGTGCAATTGGAAGCGATTAATGTCGGCAGAACTCCGTAAATCATCGATTGCCGCAAGACACGCTACATCGAATAACGAGTTGAGCTGAGTTGAGTTGCTGTCAACAGTCCTTGTGATGTGTGCGAAGGGCTGTGTGCTGTTCCGATAGAATTGTCTGCACCAACTGTGAGTCTGCCTCAGAGGACTGTGCCGTTCGGCGAAGTTACACAAAGCGTCGCTGCTCAGAGCGGCAGCACGTGTGCTGAACTAACAATAGAAGAGAGCATGCTTATGTATTCCCAATATACGTCCCCATAAATCGATCACATTCATACGCTCATCCGGACGCTCTCTGCAAAGCTTAAGCACCAAGGGAATACCAGGCGTTAATTTCATTTACAAGATGCGAGCAAATGGATCAAAGCATCGTGTACCATTGTAAATAAATCTGGCTTAAGCGTTGAAGGGCTTCGCAATAGCAGTCTGAGGTGTAAATTCTACATTAATCAGTTTTGATGAAATTATTAGTTGCTCTGATTATGTAAAGCGAAACCATAGTAAGAAGTAATCGAGAACATTTTTAACTAGAGTGAACTAACTGGTTAGCTATCGAGAAAAAACGTCTCCCTCTCAATTATATTTAGTTAAGTTTACCTGTCATAATCTTTAGTTTGAAATCAACTGATGCGTTAAATTTTTGTCGAGGTGATATAATTAGATATTAAGTAAGCATACGAATGTAGACAAATTAGCCCGTTAGGTTATCACCTGATAATGACTCAACGGGTCAAAACCATGATCTTGAAATGAAATATCTGTGTTAAGAGAAAAATTTTCAATTTTATTCGCCAGCATTATGGCAACCTACCACAATATTGAGGCCAAGCTATTGGATTCTAATCAAACGAATTAGAGGTCGATATTTTCTAAGACGAAAATTATTATAGTGAAAATCCAATTTTACCTGGATGTCCTTCCCAAATATTAATAATGTAAGATTTATGCGAAATTTTATTTTAAAATAAAACAAAGATTATATTAGAATATGTACGATGTTTCATTATAGGAAACTCGTAAAATGATCATTTTTAAAGGCTCCAGATTGAAGCAACTAATTAAATTAGCTTCAATTACTGATAATATAACAATGATATGGAATCTAAAAATGGAACAGAACAATGCATAAATTATGCAACATAAAATGAATCAAGTCTTGAAAAATTTGAAAATGGCTTAATAATTTACCTTCGTCATAAAATGGTATTTAAGTAATATTTTTGATCCTAATGCAAGATCATTTCAAACGTGTTTACACAGGGAATAGTCCTGTATTATAAACCAAATCTTCACAGAGACTGATTAAGAGGGGTATTAGGTAATTTACCTTCTGATGGTAAGGAAAAAATTGTTTTTTAGATGTAAGTTTTAATTCTTTGCGCCATTAAATAGGCTCAAGTGACCATTAGGAAATTGTTTGAAAAAATAACATCAAAATTTCATTCGGCTGGTTTTAATACAAATCTAGGAAAGGTAATACGATTAGCAGCAAGATTTGTCTCAGAAAGTTCTAGAGTGGCTCTAGAATACCATAAATATCGCTTAATATGGTTGGAGCCCAAGATCTGCAGAACCGTTCTAGAGCTTTTCCCATATAAGTTACAAGGAGAACAAATGGTGACGAGAATAATTAAAGCGTGGCATTCCTGACCATTTTCATCAAGTCTGTTACAGTAAACATAGCCTGTTTTGATAAATTTTTTCAAGAGAGTTCTGAAGTAGAGGAACCCAGTAGTACTTGATGGCAAAATGTACTAAGAATTTTTCATAAGATACATAATATAAATAAATGACAAAGAAAATATAAATTTATATCTATTATATATAGATGCTTCTCCGGATTCATTCATATATATAGATACCCAGATAGGATACAAATTCACAGGCTTAACCACTTGCGTTATTGATTTGAAATTTTTACAACATAGTGGCCATAGCGTGTAACCTCCAGAAAAAAGCCGACTTTGAACCTCAGTGTCATGGGTTCGATTCCAGAAGGCCCCAAAGTCCCGATTTTCTCCATAAGGATACATGGTGGGGATTTTCGAAAATTATTTTGAGGCACTTCCCGGAAAAGTAGAGAGTTGAAATTCAAGGAGCTTACAGATATGGTCAAGAACTATTGAAAAAATTAATGACTACTAATGAGAACGTCCTGGGTTCGATGCTAGGACGATGCAAAAATCCCGCATTTAAAATACATGGGGATAGTTTTTCATTAATTTTTTTGATGCACTTATCGGAATGTAAGGATCTTTTCGCTCAGCTAGAAGATATATATTAAGAATTTGTTTAAGAAAAAAAATTTCATAAGCCCGTATTATTCCTGGGTTCGATGCCAGAGCACATTAACATTTCTCTCATAAAGAATATAAGGGAAAGGTAAGTCGTCGTTTGAGGCAGTTGCAGCCAATATTTCTGCTTGAATTTTCACACATAGTTAGAGATGGTGATCTTCTATGGTGCTGCATAAGAAATATTACCTGAAAGATCCGGGTTCGATGCCGGGTGGTAAATATGTCTCCCGTTTAAAATACATTGGGTTAGTATTTCATTATTTTTTTGATGCACTTATCGAAATGATGGGAAGTTCGTGCTTGGCTGGAGGATGTATGAAAAGAATTGGTTTTAGAAAAAAATTTTCATAAGCCTGTACTATTTCTGGGTTCGATGCAAGAGCACATTAACATTTCTCTCATAAGGAATATAAGGGAAAAGTAGGACGTCGTTTGAGGCAGTTGCAGTAAATATTTCTGCTTGAATTTTCACGCATAGTTAGAGATAGTGATCTTCTATGGTGTTGCATAGTAAGTATCACCGGGAAGACCCGGGTTCAATGCCAGACGAATAAATTGCAGCGGAAATTAAGAATATTTTCGATCCATTTTTTTTCTTTTTAGGACTCACTCTATGTGATGCCGACCAAAAAATTTGTGTTATCGATGTGCTTGCAGTATGCAAGCAACATTTTACTCGTATAATATACATACTAATATAATGTAAATTAGACTAGTGATAGATAAAAGTCAGTAATGGTGATTTCTCTATTTCATAGTGTGATAAGAAACGATTTCAAGTCCGCAGTTCATCTCCTTACTTGTTTCATATCGTATGGTTACATATCAGTTGTGGAAACTATACCTAAATAATTTTGGGTAAAGATTGATGGGTGCAGAAGAATTTTTCAAATAATAGGCAAACTGGCCACCAAATCGACCACATCGATGAGTTGCATAGATCACTAAAAAAGCTGTATTAAAGTCGCAAGACTGATAAATAACTCTGTCTTCATTCTACCAAATTGTTCAATCTTGTGTTTTTGAAGATGAATTAACAAAAAATTCAATGGTATCGATTTATTCTAGCTATATTATAAGTGTGTCGTATATTTTAATGTTATAAGAAATCTCAACCTCTGATTCTAATTGAAACTTCTCGATATTTAAAAAATAGCGGAATTAATGATTTTTATGAGGCGCGACGTTTCTGTTTTTATCTTTATATTTTTAGAATCCTTCGAATATTTAAATCAACTTTCTTCCCTTCTAACAGTGAACGCCACTCGCTTCTGCTACAGCAACGGGACCTGGGCAGCCTATACCGACTACACGGGGTGCAGGGAGGTCGAAGCTTCACGTGGGGGCGGACCGCTCTTCGAGAGTGGGGTGGAATTGGCCACCGCTTTATACTTCGCCGGATATGCCTTGTCTCTCGTCGCCCTCGCTGTTGCCATCTCCATCTTCCTTTACTTCAAGTGGGTCAACTTCCCTTTCCTCGTTTCATATATATAACTTCACTGTATCAAAATCAGGGAGGTCTCTGGAAAATAGGCATTACCCATAGTAATAAGAATGTAACTACGATGATATTACCCACATCACTCGAGTGATTAATCACCTCCATAATATTAACCTTCGGTCCCATCATGATACTCTAAAATAAATTAAGTTTTAATCGACGTCATACTGTCTGCTGTTAATGTATTTGAAATTAGTACTTCGTTGAAGTATGTTTCATAGCATTGAATTGGAGTTAAAAGGAGTCATTCATTTATCCAATAACTCGATTGCAGTTAATATTCTATCACATATGTTTTAAATTAATAAAAATTCAACATGTAAAATCCATAAGAAGTGGCTTACTGCATAGTATCGTGATGACTTTACTTAACCTCGTGATTAAAATTCCAAAAAAGTTTCAAAATTATAATAGCTGGATGGATTCACATTTTAAAAGGTTAGTTGTTTCTTTACAATGTAAAATTCGATTCAAGGATACTTTCCAAAGTTCATTAAAGAGAGACTACTTGTTTTCATTGCATTTTACAAACATCTTTCTAACTTCGGTAGATTTTGCTACATTTATCGAGAATATTCTGGATACTCATTTTATTTGTCATAGTGACTTTGTGATCACATACTTGGCCAAAATAGCTACAGTAGATATAAAGGAAAGAAATAAAAGTGAAAGGAAAACCTCGGATTTCACAACTGATAATTAAAAAAGTTATGTAAAATGGCTGGGCATTCGTTATGGCCTGAGCCTCAATACGATTTCGAGAATGCATTGTGACGCAACACTCGCGGGACGATTCAAAACACTGTCTCTCACATAATGGATTTTCCTGCAACACTGGATTTTAGAGCGAGGATGGAATGTTGTACATACAATAGAATCGTTTTGCTATCCTTTGAGGCGGAATCGAATGAAGTTGGAGTACTCTTATCAAAGCTCATTTAATCCCGGGGGAATATTTCAAACGTATTGCGTGTGGTTTTTATTTTCCACCGACATGTTGCAGTAATTACTTTTCAGCTATGGTTACATACAACACCGCGTTCCATTTTCGGAATCTGGTTTCAACTCGTTACGTTTAGAGTCCTCCCGTTTGTGAATCTCATTTTCTTGCTGTGCGTGAGGATGTATTTGGAAGAATCATACTGCAAAAAATAGAGAAATCAATTATTTTATAAAAGGCTTTTATCGTAGCCGAAATACACATTTTGAAACGTGCGATACGGTTTATGAAACGTATTTAATACGACCTAAATCCCCATTTTTATTTCACATGTCGGGAATTTCGAAGAAATTATAGAGGTACTAGGAAATGCAAAAGTTAAATTTGCTTCATAGTTTCTATGAATATGTTTTGTAGAGGATTATTTACTTCTGTGCTTTTTTGTTCTAATTGCCTTTCTCCGAACTCCTTTTCATGCTGGTTTCCCGCGCCCAATGGAATAGAGATTTGAGGTGTTTGCGTAACACTATTCACACCAACCTGATGTGCACCTACATGCTAGCGGATTTCATGTGGATCCTAACGCTGACATTGGAGGTGAGTACTATAGCACAATATTGATAAATAGCAAAATAATTGCACAATCATTCCCAAGCTTATGTTCTTTTCAGTAATGTAACAATCAAAATCCATAACTTTTATAGATAAGCACCAACACCGATACAATATCATGCGTGGTTCTGGTCATTGTTCTGCACTATTTTCACCTCACCAACTTCTTCTGGATGTTCATTGAAGGTGAGTAGTTATTTACGTTAATTTTATTGAATAGCGTTTTTGGTTTTGAAGATCTTTCCTTGTTAAAGTGTTTCTTTGTCTAAAAGAGCGATTCTTCTTCTTTAAAGGTTTTTACCTGTACATGCTTGTGGTGGAGACTTTTAAAACGGAAAACATTAAACTGCGTGTCTATGTTATGATTGGATGGGGTGAGTATTCTTCATATATTTCGTCAAATCTTAACAGTCTGAATTTGAAGCCGTATTTACATACATAAGGTGTTTTAAAATATTGAACAATTAATGTTCTATTGCATAATGTTTTCTATAGTATGGGTTCTATAGTGGTAAAATATTTGCTTAATGAGTCTTAAGGCAGGAAGAAAATTTTTTTCTTCATCTATTTATGTGATCCTACTCAAAGAGTGATACCATAGGACTTCATCTTTGTGAGAATACCTGCGTTTCTCTTTATAAATAATTAAATATATACATCACAAATCAGTTAAATCAGTACCTATGTTTGCTTAGCATTTCATTCTACATAATAATGAGTCCATAGTAAGTTAAATATAGTGAGGAAGACCTATTTCAAGCCCTTGGCACAGGAAAATATTACAAAACTGTACGGTATTATTTGAGTTTATGAAACTATCCATACTCAATTTTTGCAATAGAAATTGCTGTTTGCCCCTCAATCTGTCGCATTGGATGAGATAAATTCCATTTCAATTTACAATTAATTCAATGTGCACAAAGCGGCGACGCATAATTTACCCTATTCAATGTAGCTGTATGAGGGTTTGTTTCAATTCCATGCCCCGCTGATTTATTAGAGTATAGCATAGCACGCAAACGAAACAAAAGAATTCATTTGAATATTTCACGTCGCATAAAGGATTCGGCCGAATTAATATATCGCAGCAGGGCTTCGTTGCAACAAAAGTAAGATAAAAACTGCTCCCAATCACGAGCTCAAAATGGAACTGACGTGAGGGAGGAAAACAAATGAGGAAAGAGAAGAATTTTCTCCAAATTACCAAACAATTATGAAAGGAATTTGAAAGTAAATTAGTGAAGGGAGAGTTTCATAAAAGAGAAAAAATACAAATTGTTGCGATAGAATCTATAGCCGAACCTTATTTACCATCAACGCGGCAAAATTGTTCCTAATTTTCTTTGCGGAAATGAATTAAAAATTCTCTTTCAGCCTTTAAAACACGAGGAAATATCCTAATATAGATACCATTCCGCACACATGCTAATAATGAAACAACGTGGGCGCCTTCATCATTTAGCATTTCCATCTTTGCTGCTTTCATTATTTGACAGCTTATTTTAATGCACACTTTTCGAAATAATGCCGGCTAAGCATAATGTTTATGGACCCGATAGTAATAATATACTTCTAAGCCATTTTTCTTCCTGTTTAAACGAGTGTTCTCGCAGTACATTCACGATGTGGCCATTCATGTAGTTGATATTTTCAGTATGAACACAATAAGAAAATACTAAGTTCAAAAAATGAAAATTTCTACTGAAAACCTTCCGATCTATTGCTCAGCACTCGAGTATTCGGCAAGTATTTGGTGAACAAGCTGAGAAGCGAATGGATTTCTTGAAAATTTTGCCGCTCATCAACAGCTCATTTACGATACACCAGTGGCTTTCGTAACAACGTCTTTAAACATTACACTTGAGCAGCTCCAATATTGAAGATTCGAATTCACCGAAGATCATGTGTTTAATCGTAAGACTTGAATGCTTTGCAGAAAATCCTTATTATAAAGAACGTTAAAATTGTAAAATTTAGTTGACAACATCAACTGTTGAAGAATCACTTTCTTTCAAAAATTCAATTACAAATGAAAATATACTGTCCACAGGCCATTGAATTAATGAATATTTTTTTATATGGACAGTATATTTTCTTAGTACTATTTTAAGAATGGGATTCCCCTGTGACCATTAATTATTTCTCTTTCAAAATATCTGTATAAATATATTTGCGTTCTCAAGGTAAAATTGCAACTGTTTTTATGTACTGGTAGGAAAAAGAAGGAAAAAATATTAATAATAGCTGGACATTAATTTTAAATATTTTCCTTAAGTTAACAGTAACAATATTACTGGTACGAAAAAGAAGGAAAATAAGATTAAATACAATTGGATATTAATCGTATATATTTACATGAATAATATTTCTCCTGCCACTTAGAATGACGAAAGATGTTTACTGGAAAAGACCAACACTTGCGTTCCGTATTCATATAGCTGACCATTTGTCAGGGATAAATCACAAAAAGTATTCTCCTTCTATTTTTATCTATGTTCCCGGAAAGCCGTATCCTAGCGCGTGGACAACAGCACACACTCGATAAATTCGTCGTCTCCTTGGCGCTCTCGCCTCAAGTGTGCATTTACGCCTACGACATCACGCCACACTCGAATTCTTCCTTTGAATCCGCCTTATTTACATACCTGACAAAACGTGCCGTTTTCCTCAATCTATGTTTCCTGGTTCGAAGTTTAGTCACTCGGAAATATTCTGCTGCGGTGTGAAGCCGCATCCGAACGGAAGTACTTCCTGCGTTAGAAAAAATGCTTTAATGTTTTTTTCCAAAGCTAGATGGAATTTGAAAACCGAAGCAGTACTCTCACAGGTTGACATCTAAACTCATCTCTGCGCATAATTTTTCCATTAAAAAACTTATATTTTGTGTTTTCTGTGCTGATTTTTAGGGCAAGTAGGATTACTATGAAACCGGTGGTTATTCAAATTTCATTTTGATGCGGTCATGTTTTGTTTTAATCTTGATTGTTGAATCCCGCTAAGTAGAGCCTGAACTGATTTATTTCAGCCGACCCATTTATTACGGAACCCTTCAACAAATTTGAGTTTGAACATATTTACGTTTAGTCAATCATTTCTGGCCGTACTTCGTGGAAAACCATTGAATAGAATAAGAATTACATGGTAATCCTCATTTTATATTTACGTTTATTAAATTTTTATATTTATGAACAAATTTATTAAATAAATTCATTTTAGTTACCAAATTATACCCATGTAACAGATACAGCAAGTATTTTGGGACAGTATTTGCAATTAAAATACTAATTGATACATATATTACTATAAAAAGTGATGTTAGACTTATATAAGATTCATCATCCTTTTCAACCAAAATTGTTTGTGAAAAAATTCGTTTTAAACGTGTTCACTTTCATCAAATGGATGGAGACTTATGATAGCTTTGTTGCTGGCTAAAATCCGGAACGAAACGTTTTCAATCGCACTCCTATATCTAGCCATGGAAAACTATCTCCATATCTTATCGATAACTCTTGCCGAAGGATATCCACCCGATCGCGAGTTCAATCACAGCACTACTTTATTCCATTTGGAGAGGAATCAAAACGTTGTCAAAAATAAAATAGAAAATAGCGGCGAAATTAGACTAAGAAAGGAAACTTCAGCTCCACTCCGTAGAAAAACGGTTTAAATAGTCGAAAATATTTACCCACTTGTGGCAATAAAATAAAACCCACGATCTTTTTTTGTCTTCCGATGTTCTCCGTACTCCTTGAGCTCACCTTTCAACCCACGCTGCAACCGCTCGAACATACATCTCCATTTACCGCTCCTTCAATCTTCGACCCTTCCTTCACCATATCTCCCGATCCCCTAAAACCAGCCCCCACTCCCACCCAACCTGTCCCGAGCACTTGCCCTTATTTCCGTGCCGATGATCCGGGCAAAAAACTGGCATGGAGATACCTCTACGTAGGCGGAATGATAGAAGAAGGGACTCCCTCTCTTCCGACAAGGCTTTGCGTTTTCTTTATTCCGCTATCCTTCGCCGACGTCCTTTTTTGTGATGCGGAACGATAGTCACTTTGACGTCACGACAAGTGGAACTTTATGCCGACAGTCGCTCCGTGTCGTCTTTCAGTAACAAGATTTCTTACGGCGGAGAACGTTGAGCAGACTAGGGCTAGATTGACAATGCGATCAGAGACTTACTGCCCGGGATTCCACTTGGACTCTAGTGCACCCCCGGAGAATTTGGGTCAACTCATGACTTTCTCAATGCACCCTTCAATTCAGCAGTTCATTCAGTAAGTACGGAAGGTTTGAATGCTAAGCCGATTGCCAATGAATCCGGGGATTCATATCTGTGGAGCAATGAACTAGCTAGTGGAGCAACTCATGTCTTGCTTTCCAAGAAAACATCAATATTAAGACTGGCATGATAACATTTATAAGAATCTTATTAGAAGTATGAGTAAGGTAAAAAGAGACATCAGAAAACGAATTACGCAGATCTACTAAGTAACACAGAGGATTTTGATGAAAATGTTGCGCCTGCACTTAATTTAACGATAAATGTATTTAAATACCCATGAATTTAGTCTAAATTAATTTTATGATGCTAATTATATATAAGGTATAAAATTTTGAATTTGATATTTCTTTTAACAATCTTTCGAAAGTTATAGGTAAGACGTTTACCGAGGTCGACGGTCAATTTCAAAAAAGCACGTTGATTCTAATTTTCTGTCATTCATTTTTTCAACAAGACTCGTGGGATTCTTGTATTGCGTATTTTCTCCTCAATTATTAGAAATTCCTAGTATAAGTCTGCTTGTCTAGTTATATTTTTTCATCTACTCATATATATTACTTCGGTAATTTTACCATTAAAATATCACTTAGATTCCTACAATCCTCATTATTCTACAGTATTGTTAGGTAGATTGGCCATACAAAAGTTAAACATTCGTCGTTCAAGATTTCTGTACAGAAACAATTCTATGAGTATAAGATCATCATCCTCACAAGCTATCTAGAGATTTTAAGTGTCATACATGTTTTTGGTTTGCATAAGCAGTTACCTATATATGCTTAAAAGACTAGTGCAAATGTTAATATTCGATTTCATAAATGTCAATCACTCTTAAAAATAAAATACTCTCTTACACGAATTTCCACAATACTTCATACATGTGAAAGTATGCAGAACAAGGCCTATAAGTTTTACTTCCGACATAATTTCTGCTTCACTTAGTATCCAAGGATGGTTCAAGGATTCTAAGACTAAATTTATCAATACGATGATATTCAAACGTACGGAATGAGTAACACGGAAATTAATAGCCAATCCACTTTTCATGTAATTTCTATGTAAATCAGTGATAGAGAGATTAGGCACCTTTCCTCCGGAACGCCTTTCCTCATGGAAGATTAATGGATACATAAAAAGTTAAATAATTTCCGAAAGAAAAAAATTATATCTTGTTTTGCTAAAAGCGTTTATTTTTGCTGCAGAGATATCTTTGATAATGAGTAGGATCAATTTTTAATAACGATATAGGCAAAAAAATGAAAATCCGGCACCATTTCGTACTTTGTTCTCCTTTATCTAAAAAATCTAGAAACGATAATAGAAATGTTTGTCTGATTAAACCATTCTTGGTGATTTAGTGCGGTCTGCAGAAAACCATTCAATTAGCATAACACTTTCGAAATTCCTATTCCTGCTACACCAATATGAAGTGGCTTTTATCTCTCTAACGTTGGAGACAAATTTCATTCCACTTTTCCCGTCCATCTTTAACGAAATTCTCTACGAGTTTGCATTTTGGGAACGAAAGTATTCCGGACGGTAAATTAACTTACCCGACACATCCCTTTTTCCATGATGTCATCAAGTGGACGGCGACGCTATTTTTCGTGATAATTTTTCATGACGTGCGAGCTCAGCAGTTGAATACAGCGATGGACTCGTCACTCAACGTGTCCCCTCTCGTACTGAAAAGAATTAAATCGCATTTTTCAGCGAAACACTTTTTTTTACATAAGTTTCTTGAACTAACGTAACAATTTTTCGTACATTCCGAATCTGCACTTAAATTCAATATTTTACGAGTCAGATTTCTGGAAAAAAGATCCCAAGTTTGCAATTCGATACGGTGAAGATAACTTTAATTTAATAGCTGCGCTGATGAATAATTCTCCCTTTCAACATTCATTGATATCGGGGCTGTTTTCTGTATTCTTTATTTCCATGTTTACCTAATATAAATAACTTATGTTTATTGATTATAGTTACTTAATTACGTCAAAATAACATTTCAGTGCAATGGAAATAATATCTTGGAATATTTTTGCATCATATTTGTTGTATTCATCTTTCCTGCACCCTTTGCTAAGCTTCGACGATTGAAAATACGTATAAAAATAATATATTAGCGTATCAAGAGATTGATAAAATTTTCGTTGATCGGAATAGCGATGCGCTTACATATATGTTTGAAGATTTTTTGTTGTATTTATCTTGCTTAAATTTTAGTTCCGAGGCACAAAAATTCCAAGTTTAATGTACATTTTGATTGAATCATTTATTTTTGTTTGAATTACAGCATTGGCTATTTAAGAACAGGTCACAGGTAGGATAACTATATTCAAATGTTATATTCAGAGCTTTAGTAAAATTTAACTAAATGTTTTCAAAATCTACATTTCTTGGATTGAAGCCAAAATATAAGATAAGACTAGAATGGAATGTAAGGCAACTTATTTAATTAATCGCTAAGCTGGATTCTGTGATGGTTAATACGAATGAAGACAGGTTTGCGTTTCTTATGTAATATTTTTTTATAGTTTGAACGGAGCAGTTGATTAAAAAACTGCTCCGAAGTGTTTGTTTATTAATTCAAATTTAAAAAAAATTAAATTAATTCAAATTTTAAAAAAACTGTCCTTTTTTACGCTCCTTTTTTCATTATATGAATGAACTCGGGAAATTCTTTAGCGATTTTTAAGGTACAGTTATTTTAAACCCTTCTAAATTTATTTTCAATTTATAAGTGATTTATTTGATGAAATTTCTAGTACTTTATTGACCTCTGAGCCCATGTTATCGATAATATTTACCTCTTTGTTGATTTTCTGGTTGATCCTTAAACTTCTTAATTCACCAGTCCATTATTTACTGTCAATATCAGATCTGTTTTTACAGCTACATTTTTTCTGATTCTTTCTAATTCCTTCCAAACAAGTTTCATATTTTAGTAATTGTATAGCAATATACTATCATTTTTTTTCTTCTATCCTCACATAATTTCAATTTCAGTATTTAAGTGAAACCATGCAAATGCGGAAAATCCTTATTTGTATGGGATTGATTATATTAACGTATAAGCCATAAAACAGATGTTTTAGTTTCCTTGAAGCAAATGAAGTTTATTTAAGGTCTTCATAATCTTTCTTGATACTAACGCAGCCGACGAAATTTTCGTGAATCCTTGGATCCCCTACTCTATAAAGATCTTCCCTTTAATAAACCAACTACTCTGTAGTCAGGCATGTTCCTTTTCGATATCCATAATTATTATCCTAAAATATTGATTTTTGTCTACTCATGAGTGAATTATGTATCACCACAATTGAATGCCGCTTTGGGGTGAAAATTTGCAACATTTTCTTATTCTTATAACTTTTATTATTTTCACTTCCCCAATTTTATGTGTCTCCAAACCTCTGAGAGATAAAATATTAATCAATGAAATTAATATTTGTAGCATTTGAACTTTAGCGAGAGCTCTTGCTATCGCATACTTCTCTGATCCAAATGTCAGGAGGATATGCTTGCGATTAGGAATTCTTTAGAGAGCAACAGTTTCCTTGACTTTGAATTGTAAATGATGGCCTCCGAGCAATACCCTCAGGGGTTACTTTTGCTTGCTACCTTTTAGGATCAAAGACTGCAAGTCACCTATTAGCGTCTTCCGAACCAAGTACCATGCAAGAAAAGCCCTTCAATATACCTAATGCTTACTCGTTACGTTCCTATGTCAAAGGAAGTTACGTGAAATGCCATTCAGCTCCTAGTAGTTCCCTCTCAATGATAATTATTACGATAATGAAAGGTTCTAGGTTGGTTCTAAAATAATAGAAAATATAACTCTATAACATCTCCATAATTATTAGGGAAAGCATAATTCAGTGCAATTGATAGGTTGATCAATAAAGCAAATTTTCAGTTCGGAATGTTTTCGATCCAAGCGATGAATTACAAAGTTTATTATTTACATATTGGATTTCTTCAGCTTTCGTGGAACCTTCTAATATTATTCATGTTGAATAGATAGAACGAAGTACTTCGGTTTCATCATTCACAATAAATAATGATTTACTATTCATATTGGTTAACGCCGACTAACTTCTTTGCCATATTGAGTGTGTTTCTATAATCAACCCATTAAAAGAACATAAAGCTTTGGAAAAGATGAAGAGAGCTTAGAGCCAAATGTTTTTAAGCGGTAATAAAGGAAGTCAGTTGGGAAATGAAAAGCTATGGAAACGAACGGGATTAATTCTCGATCATTAAGATTGGTCCCAAAGGGAGAATCCGTATTACAGCAGTAGTTGTCGGTAGCACGGTAGGATAACGCTTTCGCTTATCGCATGAGGGTTGATAATCGGGAGGACCAAAACTGATGACAATAGGTAATGAGTGTTCATTGATACTAGAATAAAGAGTCTTAACGAAGTCTTATTACATTTCCGCTAAAGAATGATTCACAATTTATCAACAATGGATTTTTACGTTATTATATATATATATATATATATTACATTATACAGTAAATGTCCCTTTTTTAAAGGAGCTTAAAGCTTTCTCAAAGTGAAAATACCAAATAACTGAGATATCAATAAATAGAAATATAGTGAATAAAGGGAAAGTTTGGAAATGTGTGCGTCAACAGGTCATTCAAATATTTAATTAAATAATAAACCGTCTGTAATCGTAAAATTAACCTAAAATATTGATGTGGGGCAAATTCAATGTGTTCATTACTTAGTAATACTTAATAATACTCTCATGAAGAGAGCTTTAATACACCAAGGAACAAAATGTCGACGTGGCATATATGATAACGTGATAACGATTGCTGATTGAAAATTGCATAAAAAGTAATTATATTAATAGTTTTTCATTTAAATTTTTGTACTGCGACTTTTGAGTCTTCATTATCTTCATCAAAAATATTCATTCAGTTAGTAACAAAAAGTTAGGTTCAAATTTATTACCCGTTATTTTATTTTGTCCCGTAACTTTTAGGTTTAAAATATTTAACTATATATTAATGTATCAAAATAGACGCACCAAATTTTGTCTTTAAAATAAAAATTTTATAAAAACAATTTTGTTATTTATAATATGCCAAATTTGATATTGCATAACATCACCGAAAACACAACACAGGCAGAAAATTTACTATTGCGGAAACATTCGTGAATACGAGTTTTTGGTTCACATGAGATTAATACGCCAATTGGAACAAATAGAAGTAACAGCTGCTGTGAAATAATCATCAATCTAACGCGCCAAAAATTTCCAAATGCGCTCAGCTGCATTCATTGGATGTTAAAGGATTTTTATTGAAACGGAAACTTCCATTCCAAACATTTTTCAAGCTTATACATCTGATTTAGTACAAGGACAATAGAATGTTATTAAACCCTTTAATTCAACGCGGATAGTGATAAAATCGAAAAATAACATTCTCATATAACGCTGAGCACGAACTTCATTAAATATATCGGTAATTGAGAATAGTTCTATCGTTTAAACATGCCTTTCCGCAAAAATAGAAACAACTCGAGCGAGTATTTGCAAAAGTGAGAAGTGAAGCGGGAGAAAAAGTTGATGTTGTCAATACATATTTACATTGCCAGAAATACAGTCAGGTAAGAGGAATGTCGATTTTGGTACTAGATAAATAGAAAAAATTACATGGACTGCCTGTTTAGGTGATTGGGTTAAGTTAAAGTACACTCCTGGCCAAAATCAACGCAGCACCGCCCGTAAGGATCGCTAGGGAGGTGCTGCGTTAATTTTGGCCAGGAGTGTACCTACGGCTTCCTTTTGGCCAAATACAAATTATTTTCTCCATCTATGTACTAATATAAGATTTATGTACTCTGGATATTTTATTTTTCACACAAAAATACCGCTGGACAGTTAAAATTACACTGCCGTCAAAAACAACCGCGGGCTTTTTCGAAGAAATCGATGCTTTTTTCGTTGTTGTTGTTCTCTATAGTAATTATTTTTTATTAAAAATATTACTTGATCATAGACATAAACAGTTTCTTAGCGACGTATTTAAGAAGGTTCGTGCTAGAATTGTGAAGTTGCGTGTTTGTTCCCCGCATGGTAGATTGCTCTTGTCATCATTGAGGGAACGAACCCAAAATTTGACTTAAAGTTTTCTCAACATAACTTGCAATTTTCAGTTTTGCAAAGTAGAAGACATTGTTCGTCCTTTTGTCCATTTATATTCATAAATATGGACCAATTTTTATCTCTTATGGTTTATTCGACGGCTAAAACTGTAATTAATATTATTTTTGTAATATTTGTGGAATTAACTGTCAAAAATATCCCCACTTTGTATTTAATTCGAAATTTGTGAATTATTTCCTCCTATTCAAGATTTTCTTGAGGCGACCGCTTATGTTCCTATGAATACATCAAACAAATAATCCGTGAAATAGCTTGTGTCGACCCATTTACTACCATAGGTAGAAACCGCCATTTTATTGATAGCAAAGTAGAAATTTACTAAATATGCTTTAAAAAGCTCGCGGAAAATCTATGTATATTTATTTCAACTGAGATGCAATATTCTTTGATAAACATAGGAATATTATTAAATATTGTTTCCACTGGAACTCTTCCCAACCTCATACAACCATTATTTCTCAATAAATTATGTCAAAAAGATTGAACAACAAAACCTTACAGCGAGATTTACTTATATTTCTTTTTGATATAGTTGAAACAAGATAAATAATTATATCATTTTATAAACTATGACAAGTTTTAGAATAAATTATATAACCATATACAAATATGTATAATATAAATCACATTTTTTAATTATCCACACTCGTTAGAGATTCCAATATCGCCCATGGAAAAAAATGCATCCCAATTTTCATTTTAGCTCAGGAACTAACGGATAGGGAGCCATTTCCCTACAAGATTCTAATGATTTATCACTTTAAAATCGCGAAAGTTGATCTCATGCATCAATCTTCGATTTCCACGCCTATGGATCTAATATCACGTCGGATTGAAAAACTTCGCTCAGTCCAAGTTCCCTCTTTCACCTTAATCTTCCAGATAAACATTCTTCCGAAAAAAGTAGTCATCGTAATTGATTTTAGATTCCCAATTTTCCTTCCTGAGCTTCCAATATCCTCCGCAAATATCCCACTTTAATAAAATGTATCCACCTTCCCCCCCCTCCTCTTACTTCCATGCAGATCGATATCCCAGCCTAACTTTAGACTTCTGGCGTAATTTTTCCTGTTGTGTATTTCTCGCAACGCCAAGTGGTCGCTCGGCTGGAAAGCATCAATGAATCTCAACGGCTGCTCACTTTTCTCTTCAGCGCCTCTCCATCCTTAAGAATATAGCGTTTAGTTTGCCTTTCTGTAATCCTTCCAAGATTCCCTCTTTTACCTCACCATCGCATCTACAGTGATCAATATACAAACATCATCACTTAACGATAGTAAAACGAGCGATTGCAGGCTAGTTTTGTAATTCCCCCAAATAACTATACATAGAGCTCAATATACAATAATCTCCTTTATTAAAGGAAAATATGTGACGTATAATTCAATGAATTAGGCGTATATTATGTTTAATATATTAGCTATTTATTTCAAATCATAAATAGCGATTCTCGCTACATGAAATTTACTGTACATTTTTCAGTGTAAAAAAGATATTAATATTCTCCTATTAACAAGAATTAATTATGCAACAAAATCCAATTTAACTCTCTATTATCTTATACCGCGCCATAATATTTCATTAAATTACTTTATTGGAGGTGTATCCAGGAAATGACCCTAATTTCAAGCGCTATATCGATCTTCTGTCAGATAGATTCAATCTTTAATTCTCTATAGTTCTCTATTCGCTGATTCAAGGACCTTACGATTAGTTACACAAAATAAGGTGAACGATGAATTTATCTGTTATGCATTTCTATTTACAACTAAGCGGATATGAAAGAGAGTTTAAAACCGTTTTAGAGGCATATTAAAATTGTAGGGAATGGTTATTATGCTTATAAACTTATTCAAAAATGGCAATTTACACAATTGAGTTGATTTTGTATAAATTAAATGTTTTTAAACTTTCTTAGAGTTGCAATTAAATCGAAAAATACCTTTTAGTTAAAAGTGTTTTTTCATTGCAATGCTTTCCTTGCTTTTAGAAAACGTGATTTATATTATTCCGTAATAATTAAATGCCTATATAATTAAATTTATTGATTTAGTTATGTCTATTAATACTGGCTATAGAACGACTTTATAGAGATATGAAAAAGAATCATAAGCAATAATTATGGAAAATGTATCATTAGCCAGAATTAGCAACAATTGAAATTCAATTTAAGCAGGTGCATTAATTTTTAAGTTAATTACTGATGCAATTATTAGTTCTAATTAATTTTGTTTCATTAATTAAACAGGTATTCCCGTATTAGTGACAGCAGTCTGGGTGATTGCCAAGAGCATAGCTCCATCAGCAGCTAACTTTCCCGAGACTCAGGTAAGTCTCTAGCCGAAAACAAGATCTTTCACCAATCCCAAGAGCTGAAACTCTCAAAATATTATTTGTAATCTCCTCATCTTCCAGAGTCTAATTAGAAGCGACGTTTTGGGTTTATGTGCTAACCAAATTACTGGTTAAATTGTGATCCACATTTTCAAAGCAGGTCACAGTCTTCTAGAATTACGCTACTTGAAGATTATATGAAAAAATATTTTTTTCTCCCAAATGTTTGTGGAAAACGTTCACGATTGAGCAAAACTGCTTGGAAAACTCTTTTCCCAAATAAAATATGGGGTATTCCTTTGACTATTTGATGAGACTTAAGGAGACATACTTGTGGTGTTGAACGCCGATTAAAATAATGCAACAATTTGAGTAGTGACGGAATTATTCTGACGAAAACAACCAAAAGTAGCTAGCTAAGTAAATATTTGGAGTACCATTCATATATATATATATGTTAAGGATGCCTTTTGGAAACCTTTTTCTAAATAATCCCTATCCATTAATATATTTATCGAAATAATTAATATAGGCTCAAAACCAATGTTTCTCCCATGGTATCTTATGTTGACGTAACTTAATTTTAGCTCAAGGGAAAGATTTTTCATTTATTTTATTATTTTTATCATAGAGCTGATGATGATAGAATCGCTATTGAAATGTACATTGGAAGTTCTTAAAAGATCGGCAATCGAAGCCTTCCTGTTTTCTCCGAATACCGGTGAAGAAAATGCGGAGTGCCGACAAAGATGGCTATTCTAAACCTGTAATAATATATGAATCTAGTTGATGTAATAATTGGGAAATATATTCCCTTACATCATTATAATTTTTAAAAGCACTTCAACGTCTAATTTTAGTTCGAATTAACAAACACAAGACACGAATTAAAAACCGATTTTTACCTTTTAGGACACACAATCCTACCCACAAGGTAAAAATGTTAATAAAAGAGAATATAAAATTATAAAAGTTCTATTTATCTTAGTTCCACTGTATTGTTTTTATGATGAATGTTAGAAGAAGAAATGTTCTCCTCATTTTTTCAGGTAGATAATAGTAAAAGTAGATAACAGATCACAGGAAATCAGTTAATTAATTGTCTTAATCAATTAATCTATTTCCGACATGCATTAACACGACCGTAATAATAAGGCTTCTGCAAGGCACATTTACAGCCATTCAACCCGGGATTCCCATTCGTTGCGACGTGGTCACAATCGACATCCGCCGACTCTCAATCCGGGAATGGATTCCGCATCAATAATTCGTCACACTAAGACATTTCCCATCGATCACCGCGTAAATTAACCATCAAACCCTCGCGTGCGATCGTAACGTTTCCCAGATGAAGGGTCTTTTGTTACCCTTTGGACAGATCGGCTGCTTCATCTCGCAGGACCGCATAAATGCACCGCTCCCTATTTTCCGCTGAACGAGCGTAATCGATGAAAGATAGAGCGATAATTGGACAGGAAGAGAGAGAGACACACACGAGGAAGGAAGTGAAGGGAAGGGGTGGTGCCACGGGAGGCAAAGTGGAGCAAGGTATTGGGAGTGAGTTCGCGGCTTCCGCGGGGAGCATTGTGCGGCATTTGACTGCCGTCGAGGGACTCGCTCGTAAAAACGGGATGCCGCCCACGTTGCCGGGAAAGAAAACCCATCGATACAGGGTTTACGATCCCGATGGCCCGATCGCGCGGAAGTGAAGGCGATATTATTCTGTTCCCGAGGTGCCGTTAACTTTAACACAACTTTCCCTACTTATCCATCGGCTTCATTGTTTTCGAACGCACTTGTGTATTTCGTAGATTGAATACTACCCACGGCTTTATGAAAGGTCGGTTTTGGCAGCGAAACCTTTGAGAAATAAACTTTTTTGATGAAAAGTGTGGGTGGCACCTAAAGTTTGGAAGGAAAGCTGAAAGTTAGGTAAGTAGGGTTGTCATTCAATTCTGCTCCTTATCATTAGATTCTCTTTGAGTATTACTCGATTGAATATCACACTTTTTCAGCGATAATAATTCAAAATTTAATAATTAGAATAGCTAGTAAAGTAGGCATGCTAGAAGAAAGTTAATAGTAATAATAAATAATGATATTTCATCCTTATTCGTTCGCGTTTTTTACAATGGAAATCACTTTAAACTTATTAATTAAGCCTCTCTTATGTTTATATTTCTGTAAAATGTCTTAAGATACGATTACTTAATGACCCAATAAATTCAAAATAAATAGCTGTTATTTTCTGCAAAAATCTTACTTCGTTAAATTATTATGTAAGTTTTTAAAGTAGCTCAAGCACAAGAGCAACTCCGTGTTGCAAACGATTGGTAATGAAACAGTAACAGGGTAGAAATTTCTTACATCCCGCGCAAACAATGAAGTTCGTTCGCCCTCTTTATCATCACCACCTCGTTCAAATTTCTTCAAAACATGCCTTCTCTTTTCCAAATTTCCAAACACCCGCTTCTTGTTTTCTATATAATTGGTTTAATTTACTTCGTTTCTACCTATGATGCCATTCATTGAAATACGGATCGTGTGGTATTAGTTTCATCGTACCAATAATTTCTTGTCACTTAGTTGTTCCTTTATATATATTATTTTAAAACTGAGAATAATGTCTTGGCTGACGAATTATAAGTTGAACGAGGGAAGAACTCCTCGATATTTATATTATTTTGAAATAAATAACGTATAACTTGAAGCATAGAGTATTGTTTTCCAAATATCTTGCAAATCCCTCACGAAATTACATCAACGATTGAAGAAACAAAAGCTCAACAGATTATTACGGCTCATCATTCCTGTTGAAAATTCCTCCCTCCAACGGAACAAACCTAGCCAATTGACAATTATCATCTCCTCATAAGAATTCATAGCTCCCAAAGATAGAAATAACCTGATTCAAACTAGGCCGGAATTTAATCAACCTCTTCGCAGAAAGTAATTTGGAAAGTTTTTAATGAAGAAATGATGAAAAGAAAAGTTGGGTAACCTCTTATTTCGAAGATAGAGTGATGCGATGGGCAGAGAAACTTTCGTTAAAAAAATTAAGTATTTTTTTTTAAGAACATAACGCAATTGCAGTTTTGTAAGCAAATATTGCTGAACCTCTACCACCATCTTATAATTTCCTTTTATCTCTCTACTCTGGCACGGACGCATTTTACCTTTGTTTCGTCTCGCATTGTTTCATCCCCTTTTTATCTGCTTCTACCTCTTCGCCACGAAGGGGTGAACTTCCCATAAAAGTTTGCGGGAAAACGCATTAGCGGAGTAGCATTTGCTTCTTCGGGGGAAAACTGTGCATTAAGTTTCCCGTCTTATTCGCATATCCTTTTACGCCCGTTTTTACGGGAAATATGACGTTTGCAGAGCCATTCGGGCGAGCGTGGTAACTCGGGAGGGCATAATTGCCTGCTTATAAGGTCGAAGACCCCCGCGGAGAGAGAAAGTCGTCAATCACGATTTAAAGGGGATTTTTCCCTTTATGCCCCGCTTCCCCGTTTTACCGCCAGGGGAAAAGGAGAAAACAAAGCAATGCTGGACAGCGGCAAGGGAGAATTGTGCAAAAACTAAAACGGGCCATTCGTCTTTGTCGGTTATCCGCAACATTCTGGTTTAATCGGGGGATTAGTCGAGTTTCTCTTGGTAGAATAAATATTTAAAAGAATATTTCCTAATAGGATGGCTGAATTAAATTGTCCCTCTTTAATTTAGTGTTATTATTTTTCTTTCTTGACTTGATAATCTATGGAGTTTGGAGTGTCGTCCACACATATATGAGGCTTTTGGTAATCATATGTTGAAGCAAAACATATTTTTCAAGAACTACAAGTTCAGAGTGACTAAAATATTAAGCATTTAGTTGATATAGCAAATTTTTCTATTTGGCAGATACTAAAATACATAGCCGTGCTTTAGTACTCAGCAAATAAAGTACTTGGTAGTTTCCTAAATTAATTATGCTGTCGAATCTAGCGAGTCATTGCCCTATTAACTATGTTTTTGATTATTTTCAGTGTAATAGACCCTTTAATGTTTCATTTGTATGTTTTTCTTAATATAATTTCATTTTCTTCATTTCTTTGAGATTTATCTCCCATTGTTCAGCGTTTATTTTAATTCATCTATAATTAATCTCAGTTTAGTGAAGTGGATTTATTCTATATGATTGTTTGTAATGCAATTATGTTTTTCCCCTTTCTTTTTGTAAAATTTTTATATTTTCACTGCCTGTTTATCATAACCTTTTCTTTCTCCTTCATCAAAAATATAATTTTCTATTGTAGGTTTCGCAGGTTTTTCACACTACCCCTCTTGTGAGTGTTTTCCTGCAGTGAAAAGTTTTTCCTGAGCCCTCAGCTTAGGTTTTTTAAAATCCAATAGTTTTCTTCGTGTACTTTTGCAAACTATCTTTCTCTTTCTGTTTCGCATATGACGATGGGTTATATGTAAGAAGAGACTTTCTAGTCTCAATCTCGCCCGAATAAAGTCCATTTATTATTATTATTATTATAACCAGGAATGCAGCAACGAAAGAATTATCATTTTATAACAAATTCTGAGGTGACGCTGAGGAGATAAATTAACAAAGGAAACGTTATTCGTGGTTATATACTGTTTATTATCTATTACTAGTTTCGCCAGATAAGTTATTTTTTCTTTGTCTATCCGCCAAAATACTATTTCAGATCATGCTGTAGGTAAAGCAGCACAAATGTTTGATCCAGCGAAAATTTCAAAATCAATGCTACAAATTCACCACATTTGTAGATAAAGGCATTCTATGTCACATAATTGAGTTAAGGTCGTGTTTTTTTGCATCTGGATCGCTCATAAAAGTACAACATCAAATCCGGTTCAACAATAGCTGAAGGTTTATCTCTATTGAGCACAGAAGGTTTCAGCATATATTCAGTAAAAATAGTTTTGATTTATTCTTTCTATCTGCACCTGGAGTTTCTTTATTATGCATACGAAAATTACCGCATTCGTAATTATTAAAAAGAAAATTACACTTGTGACACCCTAAAAGGATTGATTATTCTGTTTTATTTACTAAAATAGATGGAAAATGCTTTATTTGCCGCATTCATGAGAAGGGATGAAGTATAAACACCACAGTTTTAAATGAAGTTTGCAGATAACTAGTTTTCAACGCTCAGTAACGATGTGTGTGATCGTTTAATAAATAAATTTAATATCGGTGTTCCAGATTTCCCTAAAACAAAAATCAGGAAGGATAAGTGTGTCAAACCTGGAGCATTAATCGAGAATGTATTCATGAATTCATTATGAACAAATTGCTAATGAGAGTAAGGCATATTTTCCTCGATCCTTTAATTAAATACGGATAAAGCAACATATGATAATCGTTTTCGAATTTGTAATCAACTCATCAGTAGTGATGGCATAACTAACCAAATTATATTAACTTAAGTTTTTATGGAATTTATGAAATTAAATTTTGACTGCGATGCAACGAAAGGGATGATTCAAAGTCACTTAATTTAGTATATAAAACCAGCTTTTAATTAGCTTAGTGAGAAGCAAAATCGATCTCTTCTAAAGGACTTCATTGTGTGTGCACAATTGACTAAGTGCACTTTACAAAATTATTTATCTGATGTGAAGCGAACATTCTCTTCCATTGCAGATAATTAATGTCTTTGTTTTTGATTGAATAAAATGTCGGCTGCTGTTTCATCAACATTCACTCTTAAACTTACGGATTCACTATATACCGCTACAGGTGAAATAACGCAAGCAAAGTGATCGTTTGCATAATCAATGGATACTTGACATTCATCTAAGTTTCAGTCGTAGAATTTGGGTTGAATACAATGAAAAGGAAAATCCTCTTTATGCTTCCACCTTCCCGTGGAAGGGGTTAGAAGGTGTCTGCCGCGAAAGCCCTCATTTTTTCCACTAGCAGAGACTAAAATCCCTCTCGGATGCTAAGCAGAAAGGTGCTTAGAAACAAACCGCTCGAGGAGAAAGAAGGAAACGCGGAAGAAAAAACTAAAGCGTCCACGCAATGTTTCTTTGTGTTTTTTGAGTTCATTTTCATCCCCTCGTTATAGAATGCGTGACAAAGAGACCTAACGAAGTAAGTGCCAAGGGTTAAAGATAATTGAGGAAACCCAAGCATTCATTACGGGGCCGCCAACGTTTGCATTGGTCTTTATAATTTTCATCTGGGCAATTAAAGGTATTTGAAGATCAAGGTCCTTTTCCAGGAATTGAATCAATGGCGACGAATTCATAATAGTAAATATTTTTTAATTTGGAGAACTACCACGATTTTCGTGGAAGGTAATGTCATAGGCTCAAAAGCTTAGGGAGAATTGGCGTTATTTAGCATGATCCTACGGTAGAACGTGTCGCTGCATGTTGATTTGGTTGAGCTGAACTTCGTCAAATCGAAAATATTCACTTGGAAAGTAGACATTTTGGTTTTACTTTTTACGAATGCCTTATTCAGATTTTATCTTTTAATCATATTTCACCGTAAGGTTAAAAAAGTATCTCTATGTGGCTAATTTTGCATAAAAGATACAAACATCGGAATTTTACTAATGAATTTTTTAATTATTATTGTACTGTACCAGTGTTGCATTATACCAGAAATATAATTTGTAGTATATAAATAATAATATAAATGAAAGCAAGAAACTTTAAAAGGCATAGATTTAGCAATGAGAAGTATGCAATTTATTAGCTTTTCCATTTTAATTCTCACTTCTCTTCATATGTAATCGCTCTTGGAAACCGGAACAAAATGAAATATGAAAACGATATAAATATATCATCTCTCAGTTTGATCTCTCTGTTTAGCTTGTTATGGTAACGAAATCAAGACAAGGAAACTAATTACTGTGTATGCTTGTAATGAAGTTTTAAGGATTTGATATAGGACACACAGATAATGACTATGGTTTGTGTCTGCAATTTGCCTTCTTTAACGAAGGCTTTGAATAAGGAATTACTCCCACAGTAAATTACAGAATATGTCACTGGAAAATTGAAAATTATTACAGATTATGTATCATATATTCTTTAAATATAATTATGATTTTGATAGGAGAATAATTACTCCAGCACCAAGATTCTTTGTTTTTCGAGCAATTGTGATAAATAAACCATACTATCATAGGTTTATTCAATAGCGCATTTTTTATCTCTAACACATCGCTATTCTATTTTATAACAGGGCTACCTTCCATCCTCATACACACACAAGGAACCGTTTTCCATATTTCACGAAAATATCCATTCCCTGAAAATATTGGGATAATTTTTGTTAATGAAATAAAATGCGGTATCCATAACACCAGCTAAATATGCGCGTTTCTTGTGGGGAAAACGGATATTTATTGCCCATATATAACGTTTAATGTTACTCTTAACTTATGACTTCACTACTATCAGTCTGCTTTATCAAATCAGAGAAGTAACGAAACATTTACCCTCTTAGTGAGGCGAAATCATGTATTAACTGTCCAAACTTGATTAACTAATACATATTTTTCAATTGAGTATCTACTTCAATGTAAATACGAAAGTGAATCAACGCTTTTTGATAAATTTAGAAGATTAGACATAAATTTCAGACTAATAATGATGCATCTGCATAATGCAGTATGAGAGTCATGACCTAAGAACTTTTACTTTGGCAATAATGCTTGCTCACTGCATTAATTATCGATATAATTAGTTATATTCCATACAACGTTTCTCACGATCATTATCATTATGCTCTGGAAGTAAAGTAAAGATAATACGAATATGAAATTAAAGCCAGTGGAACGGAATCTCCATGAAAGGTACAGCTAAGCCAAACGACATGTTCAGGGGTTTCATCAAAGGGTGATCAGTTACAGCTGTAATCAGCGCATCGGCTTCCACGCCTCAGCACTGCCTTTTCTATAGTGGACCCAGCTACCTCTCTTCAGGCGGCTATCATTATCCATTAAGATGCTAGGTTGCATGGATATCGATAGCTTCGATATAACATCAATAGTGTTGAACCCCACCAGGAATCGGAACAGGGACCGCTTTCATCGAATCTGCTATCCATTTGGATATCCGAGGGCCAGGATAAATACATCCGGTAATCAAATCTCAAATGGGTATGATTGACCGCGCCATCTTACCATTCATTCATTTTAGACCCGATATTAAAACTTTAATATCCCTTGCTACGATTTAAAAAGCTACGTTTTTAAAATTCATAAGTAATTTTCTAATCTTCAAGATGTGGATATTCTCTATAGACTATTTCTACTTCGACCTATCTCTCTATAATAAGCGGTGAGGATACTTTATTAAGAATAACTTTAATGAGAGGTTTAAAATCTCCAATAGAGTTATCCTCCAATCTTTGTTAGAGTTCCTCGCCTCATCCACCCTTGTAAAAGAAAGCATCGCTTTCGAAATGTGCATTGGGTATTTCTATAAAATAGCGGCGAGCCTTTCCTGGTTTCTACGAAGACCGATGAATAAGACTAGGAACGCCGACAAAGATGACTATAAGAGATTTTTAACTGCTAATTCATTAACAGCTAAATTGTTACAAATTTTCTTTCATTACAAGAATAATTTTTAATTGGATATTGGGAAGAAAAACAAAATGTAAAATGCTCCGAATGAAGAAGAAAAATTAGAATAATATTTTGTATCAGTATGTAGTGTTAGTTTCAAGCGAATTTGATTAAATTGTAATGCAAAATGCCTAGATATGTATGTGATGACTATCGGACAAACAACGTTATAAATATTTTAAATTGAAATAAACTACTATAAAAATATTTCACTTGAATTCCCTCTTCTCTATGTAATTATATTTTAACCGTAAATGGTTAACTGCCGAAAATCATAACGGTGAAATTTGAAAATAATATCGATTTAGCTTAATTTTAAAGATCAACTTGATTTTAACGTAATATAACTTTTGTAATTAAAGATTATAAATGTCAGTCCTGTATTTTTTCTATTTATGATAGTTACAGGTTAACTGGAATGTCTCAAAGACTTTTATCGATATTTTCTGGTTTAAAGCTAAAGTGAGACATTTCCAAATAATATGAGATATTTGTGAAACCCCGACGATGTTTCGTGTTTCCCCTTTTACCTTAATGACACCCATAAGAAGTTTCCCATTTCTGAATAAATGGCAACACATTGTTCTAACGATTGTTTTATATAAGCAGTATTTTCCAGAAAACGGAATTTGTTGAGAAAAGAAACTGAACTGATTCTATTTCGATGTGGACGCGATGATAATCCAATTTTAAGATTGAAAAATACAATTTTAATCATGGTACGTTTTTGTTGCACATCAATTATAATTCAATATTGATGTTAAATTAAACGCACCCAATTAGAAGCAACGGCGTCAAAAATGAGCTTAATCGGAAGCACCATAAATAAAACAAAAACCTCGGTATATTAATTAAACTGAATATTGTGTAAATCGTTATTTCAACGGCAATTTCAATCAAAACAGAACGTTTGAATTCGTTCTTTTATTCAGAATAATATTCCATGCATACCACTAAGGATCATCTATCTTCTAACAACCCGTTATAGATCAAAGGAACAGGAATAGAATTCCAGGCTTTGCTTGATGTAGCCGTTTCTAATTATTCCCTCTCCAAAATTTTCATTAAAACCTCTGTGGTTTCTGGCAGTTGTTTCAGGAATCATCCATTCATATAATAGATTGCAGAGATCCACCGAGTAACAAACGAAATGGGTTCAGAAGGATAATACAAACACGATCTGGTTTCACATGAAGAGATATTGATTACAATACGATTTGAAGAGAGAGAATTGCTTGTCAAAAAATAGAAAGGCCTTCTCTTTGGCATCATCATCAGGGTAATCTATTACCAGAAAAGCACCAATTCAATTTGATCCAATTTGAATAGCTAAGCCAAAAATGTGAAATCGCAATGACAGCAAGAAGAATGGGATCAAAAAATTAAAGAGATTTGAACAATTTAGACAATAGAGGCACAGCTCAAGAATTTTGATGCAATCAAGTTTCATTATTACATTGTTTTCTTTCTAATCCTGTCAACAATTTGTTAATTTGTGGAATTCTTCATGATTCCCAAATAAAGACAGTAATAATTATGATAGATGGAGATTTTTATGGCTGTTATATTAACATTCCATAGTTTGTTTATATGTAACTAATATTATTTATTTTCGTTTAACTACCTCACTCCTTCTCTTTCAAAAAGTCACCTCATTCCTTCTAGAAAGCTCTTAGTACCAGATAAAGAAGGGGTTCAGGATCCTACCAGGATTCTGACTGAAGAATTTTGCGGAAAGAGACAGATAATTTATTAAAATAAAACTCATCACTGAATGTTCTAGGTGTTCGTATTATTTTCCTTAAATGCTCATAACTGAACATCAGCGAGCTGATGGAAATTTTAAATATATGAAATTGAGTTAAAATACCGTTTTTGAATTAGTTCGACCTTTAATCATTTAACTGAGGGTTACATTCAACATCGCAATATAATTTTAAATAATTTTTCGTTTCTTCGTTAACTAAATTATATAAATTAAATAGTTATAAATGTTACTCCCCTAAAAAATTAAGTCGACTGCAATTACTCTTATATCTTTGAGGGACTTTACGATGTCCGATAGACGAATTTAAGCAAAGTAGAACAGAACTATTTCTTGGTCGAGTGACCGAAACAGTTTTTTATTCCAGCATCAGCTTGGACCTAATCCATCATGCATTCCAGCATATTTTACCGGTATATACCGAATTCGAGCTAAAACAGTCTCCTATTTCCGTACCTTCATGAACGATCACGCTTGTGCAATCCCCTCCAGCAGCACAACTTCGCTATGTCTAAATAACCGGCAAAAACCGAAGGGCCAAAAATACGCGTACATTAAGACCGCAACGCATGGACCGGAGAAGACGGCCCTAAATTAACTTCCGCTCCAACGAAGTTCAAAGTAGTTATTTCCCCATTTACGAGTGAAATTTCATCGAGAAGACAGAGCGAGAGGAGAACATCTCTGACATTTCAAACTCGTTATTTCCGTCAGCTGCAACGGGTCCCGAATCTTTCGACACTGCTTAAGATTTAAATATGGGACTCGGAGAGGAGAAGACTGTCTCTGGGTCGCATAAACCTCTCTCTTTATTCCCCGTTTCGTTTAACCTTTCGCGGACATTTCGTCTTCGAATGCCACCTATTCGCGAGGGACTCCTCGTTGTTTGTCGAATTAATAATTTTTCCTTTCTCTCGTGCTCGGGTAAACATCGATGACGCCGAAAAAGAAGCTTTGCTTATCCCCTTCACTTCCCTGGCGTATTTATAGAGGGCGTGCTCGGTTATAGCGACTTAATTATCATCTGGGCCAAGAAAGGGGGCTAACCTCTCTCGTTGGACATTCAAAACTGATTCATGTTTATTTAATTCCCCATCCTCCGTATTTCGGCTGACCCTGTTCCTTTTTTGTTTCTCCTTTACGCCGAGAAGAGGTCGCTGCATCAACGGACTAAAGGGAAGCCTTGAAGCTACGTTTGTTTGCCAACCCTTCCACCGCCTCTCCTTATAGCGTTCTCTTTCATATGAGAAGCTTTTGCGGGCCAACATATCGAGTTATAATTACTCGGTTTCCTCCATCTCTATCTGTCTGCTCCAATCACGTAAAAGTTGGCGAATTTCACGGTCTCGAGCAGCATAAATTAAATCCCGAGGCTGTATACTAGCACTACGTAGTTATATAGAAAGGGATTATCGTGCAATCAAGTTTAGCAATATAGTGGGTGCTGTAGTTTGAGGAAATAAGAGGATAAAGTTTCGCGTATACATACAAATACTTGCTTAATTACAAGCGCATACACCGTCGTAATCAGCGATCTTTCTATTGAATTCTCTCAACTTGGAACTTGACTTAGTCGGTTGAAGGTTAGTAAAATTGTAATTAAGGAAATAATAGCGGTTTAATTAGCGATATGATAATTGATAATATATGTAATTAATAGATATCGAGACATCTTAATTACATGGGTAGTATAACCAAAACCCCCTTCTGAAACCCCCTCATGACTTCAAGGCACGTTTACTTAAATTTTCACCGAAAAATTTATTTATTCTTTAATTTAATCCAAATAATTTTTAATATAAACAGACTCATAATAAAACGTTTACCACATCACAAGAAATTATACAAATACGACTAAGGTTCCGTATCGAAGCTATATCATCAGGTATGAAACCTTCGTCGTATTTGGTGAAGCAAACGTTTTATTATGAATCTGTTTATTCCTAGTGACTACCACGAAGTGAAACCTGAGTCGGTCTTGTAAAAGTTTCAGTATTTTTATACCATAGGAAACATTGAGATAAAGGGAAAGAATATATTTCACTTAAGAACCAATTTATTGAATTATGCTTGCACAGAATGGGTTTATGGGAAGGTCTAGGTTTATGCTCTATTCATGCTAAAAGTTTTCAATTCTAGTATCCTGTTGATTATCTCTATCGATAAATGTTTAACTTCCATCTGCACGTTATTTAGCCGTTCATCATCGTGAGTACTCTACCCTTCTGAGGGTTCATGTGGATAAAAGATCCCTATTGAACGCCCTTTGCTTCCTTAATTAATATTTATTTCCTGAGTTAAACTTCCAGTATTTTTAATTCTTGCTGAGGAGAGCCGTTAATGAAAATGACTTGATATACCACTCATTCTTAAACAATTAATAACAGGAATTCAGGTTAAAATTCCTTAAAGGAAAGGCACATCCTTAAAGCGGAGACCTATTAAGGAATCGCTGCAAAGCAAGTCATACACATTACACAAGTATATACATACATATTTGCTACCCCTTAAAGCAATTTCAGGGTTCAACATTTCCAAACAGTCATAAAAACTCCAACGAACAACTTCTCATATGTATTCGGAGGAAACAAAGTAGTTGTTCTGCATCATATGTGCCAAGAAGGGGAAATGTCATCGGGAATGGGATGCCATCAATTTAATGACTCTAACCCAAAGGGCATTCGACGGAAATTGTATGATTACTTCCTAATCAAGTCAACTCCACTGAAGTGATTAACTTCATCCCCAGATTTAATTAATCCTCGCTACTCGTGTTTGCTACCGATGCTCCGATTCAATCGCACTGGTTTGTGATTGGTCCAATGGGATGTATTTGAGCATCTAATCTGATATTCTTGAAAAGAATTGCGGAACACATCAACAGGGATGCGAGTTACACTCGATTGGATGAATCCTTGTCTTCCTCTTCATACGTAAGAAATCTCTGCAATACCACTAGGATTCCAATGACATTCCTGCCGTATTTTCATTAAATTTCCACGAGGACGATCAAAGTCATCCATTAAAATTGACAGGAACTTAAGACTGGTTAGGTATAAATTAAGCAGAGTTAAATATGAGTTTTGAAATCCTATACTTTATTACTTCTGTTTGCGGAAATTTTTGGGAAAATTAATACCGAAACTTATGCCAAAAAGTTAAATTATATTCATCGTCCGAAATGTTGACGCAGAAATTCTGGACACCATTCAAATCTAACGGAGCAAAATTTGAAAATAGATTATCGGTCAAGTCAATTTTTTCAGTTTAACAAAAAAGATTCAAGGATAACTTATGATAACGAAATCTTTAGTTTTTCAATTTAACGAAAATGTATCAACTCCATAGGCACTTGGCCACCGTTCCCCGCCATAATATCTCCTTTCAAATCTTTTGGAGCAAAAACTGATTCGATTATTGTTCCTAAATTCCTCTGCAGATGTGACCAAGCGCGACGTCTGCATACATCACCTCAGCTTTAGCTCTCTCCATCCAACGCCGTTTTCATGCATCCTTTATTCCTAATCGATTTTTCCCATCCTAAACCGCACCTTCCCTTTCTCTTTTGCCACTTTTTTATCAACCATCCGTCTCCTTCCTGCCCATTTTTTCCCTGCGAAGATTTCTGACACCTTATTGCATGCATCATCATGCCACCAGATTCTATTCTCAGGCTAGCATTCTCGCATTCATCTCGAAGCCCTCTCAAGAACTTTCGCATACCCCCGTCTGCGGTCATCTGCCTGTAAATTCAATCTATATCTGACGCAACTTCCTACCCGTGGGGAATGACTGATGGGGCCCATTACATTTGCATCGAAGCAAATGGGTTTGCTCCCCTTATAGCTACTGAAATATTCCACATAGTTCACCGGAGTATATTAGGAAAGGAGTTTGTTGATCGCAAAATTAGAGATTCCATCCCGGCAATCATTTAATCCGTATTCCCACTTAGATGGATAAATATAGCTCTGGGTTACCTAACAGAAAATAATTTTAGGTATTCTGAATAGGTAAGATGCATATAAGACACCAAAATATATTCTATGAATTTACGAAATGATTTAATTCCTAAACATATCGTTTACTCCACAAGTAGCATCCTGTAACTATGAGTAGAATTAAGTTTCATTTTGCATATTTTGATGGATTAATTGAACTAAATCTAAAAAACTACCATAAGAAGATACCACTATTTAATTGAGAGAATTAAAATCGTTTTACAACGATCACATTTTTGCTAAAGTCATAATATTTATATTGAAATTTAAAAAAAATACAATACTCATATTTACAATTTTTTTAACTTTTCTTAGTTTTCCATCAGTATCAGGCTTTAAAAAATGGGAATCTTCAAAGCACAAAGACTCAAGGTTTAGATATGATAAATTTCCTCAATTCACTGATTCCAAATCAAATAAATATGAAGTGCTCTATAATTAACGTTAAAATTCCCTTTGTTTGTGATGAAAAACCAAATAAATTATTTGAAATGTTTGGAATTGCAGGCTGGAATATACTGACCCTACATTTACTTCATATTTACACTTTTTTTGACTCCTTATAAGTTCGTAGATTCTCGTGACGTTCAGATGATTTCCTCATGGTTGTCTGGTTCTCTGGCACGTTGTTTGTTTTAAGTAGATGATGTTTCGATTCGATTACACATCCGATCTGAAGATGACTGCTGGAATGCAGTCGAAACGTCATCTACTGAAAACAAATAACGAGGCGGAGAACCCGACAACCATGAAGAAATCTTATGACTCCTCATTCACCACTGGAGTATTATAGCGTCTGCAACATATTCTCATATCATTATAGTGTTGGCACATCTTAATATTCTATGAAATAATAATGACCTTTTAATTATTTAATTTAATAATTTCGTCATTTTTTTACAATTGATTTTTGTGGCGTGCTTGTTTCAAAGGCCTAACCTCTCTTCTTTGCAAATGGAACTTGATTAATGTGCCCGACTCAAAAACTGGTATGGAATCTTGAGGGAGACGCTAATGAGGAATTAAAATACCAAACAGATATGATATCCGGGTTCATTAAGAAGGAAATATTGCTCCCTGGTTAGGGGAATTCTTTAATTAAAGGCAGCGGCAAGACGACTAGAGAGCAAATTTCATGCTGGGGTATCTTATTTTATGCTAAAAATCCCCCTCTCTTCACAAAATATAATGCCACCCCTCACCCGATAAAAAAAGTAGTAAAACTGTACTATATCTATATTATTCTCTAAAATTAACTGAGATATTATTTAAAATAATGCGAAATACATGATAAATTTAAATATAAATTTAAATATATGTATATTTAAGAATATGATGCATTTAAAAGAACAAGCTAAAATTCACTTTTAAATACTGAAGCTCCTTAAAAAGGTTACCATTAAACGCAGTTTTCAAGAAAAATTATAAAATGAGAAAAACAATGTAAAAATTCGATGCTTTTCAATGAGAAAAATGTTAATTAAAGTTGAAAATCAACTATTCTAGAACTCTCTTAAACTTTCCTATTATAATCATATTATAATCTGATAGCTTAATATAACTGGTTATTTAATTGCAATAATAATAAAATGGAACCAAGAACAGCGTTTTTTTTAATTGCATTACTCCAACTTAGTTCTAGAAAACTCACATCTGAAGAGAGAGAAAAACAAAAAGCAAAGCAAGCGTAATTAAACTTGGTTAGGAATTGAAATAACCCACCTCTTAACTTTGTTTGACAAGGCTTCGAGCTAAATTAATTCTGCAAATTGAACTAACGCTAAAACAGAACGTATGACCTTGTTAAAGGTGAGAAAATCCTCTTTCATATATATCTCATCACCTTTTTCTTTAAATTTTCAAAACGCCTGGCTCTTCATCGAATCATTTTCAGTATCAGAGACCACTTCAATTGAAAATATCAAAAATGTGAATTTATACATTTTCTTTGATTTTTATAAAATTTTAATTATTATACATTAAATAAATACTAAGAATTGTTTGTATTTGAACTAAATTTCATAAGAATGAAAGAATTCTGATTATTTACAAAAAGATAAGGATCCTTTCAACATTGCTAGGAAGCTACTTCGGATGTATTTCGAAAATACCATCTAATTTATATTTTACCGCTAACGTAATATGAGCAAAAGGGGTGAGCCTTTATTAAATTTATATAGCCTTATAGTAGAATTTTAAGGTTATAATTTTGCATTTATCGTGCATTGTCGCGAGGCCACTGTATGAATACAATTCATTCATTCATTCATTGAATAATGATATATTTTCAAACTTAACAGTAGGATAAATTTGATAAATAGTGTGCTAAATGGCATTGCTGTAGAAAATATAAATATTTAGGTTTAAAGAAGGCTCTGAAGAATCATTTACCTGATACTTTTCTTGAATTGTCTCTACTTGTACTACCTACTTGATACATCAGTATATTTTGAAGATCAGAAAAATCATATGATTCAGACAACCAGCGAAAAGATTAATTGATAAAACTGATCATGTATACGTAATCACGGGCATAAAACCTATGTTAGTCCTGTCTTGTTATTATTTCTAAAATTTCATATCAAAATGTTTTCATCAAATATTTTTATTAGAATTAATAAATATATATATTTTACATAATTTTATAATAAACAGTGTGGAATTACTCATAGCATGATTATGAATGATGATATCATTAAGTATTTTACTCAATGTGATGGACTCTAGTAAATAGAATCAAGATTCTCTTTCCAATGATATTTCTATCAAAAGGAAGGTGAATCTGGAAACTTAAATTTAAGAATTGAACTTTGGGTTAATTAGAAGAGGAATCTAGTTCTCTTCCCTTTATAAGAAGTTGAAAATTTAAGGTAATCGCTCTGTGATGATTCAATGTCCACAACAATACTATTTCTGTAATATTAAACTATACAATATTCCTACATTTATCCCTCAGATTCATGAAATGTTGTGACGGCTCAACCTTGACAGCTGAAAGATATTCAATTCTTCCATCATTAAAACTACTTTTGAAATAAATCCACACCTATCTCCTGTCGCAATTCACCCTCTTCCATAACTCATCCTAACCGCTCCTTGCCTCAGCTGTTCACTTTATTCATCTGCATTTAAAATACTCCCTTCATTTGTTAGTATTCTCACGAAGCATCACTTGTAGATTCCCTTATCTCACCTCATGTCAACACGGACGCAGTGCGATACGATTCCACGAATTGAAATCGAGGCGAACAGGAAAATTAATTTTGGCAACTGCCATCTGACCTAAATCGTATGCAAAGGGGAATCTTAAGAGACATGTGATTTCATTTCTAGCTGTCGCCTCCTCTGTCCAACGCCGACTCCCTCTTCCGCCATTGTCCATGGATGAGGCCTCATACTCTCGACTGGATATACCAGGCGCCCGCGATGGGATTGCTCTTCGTGAACTCTATCTTCCTCGTCATGATCATGTGGGTGAGTAGACAGCCAGACAAACAAAACTCTAAACGGCTTACCGAACTTCAGACTCCTAAGGGAATGCACGATTGCACTTTGGGAAAGCGGTTTACAGGCGGATCGCCAAGAAACGATTCGTCTTTTTTGAGATGAAGTAATGTATTTATCGTCCCTAAACCTCTTCTAAATTGAACTGAATTTGCTTACATCCAAGGATGAAAAATTGAAAGGATTTTTAGAGAACATTGTGCGCAATTAATTTTCATTTCATTGTGCGCAATTAATTTTCATTTCATTGTGCGCAATTAATTTGACTCGTGGATAAAACCTGTTTTATTAATTTAATACTCTCAAATTGCCTGAGAGCTGCTTTATGCCATAAGTATTTTAGAAGCGTAAGAATGCAGATAAAATCTAATTCCAAATTTCCATATCAATTAGAAAGGATATTAACAGTTAGGTTGAAAGAAAAAACTTCGTAATTTCCACAATAAGTTTTACTTTATTCGACCGGTTCCGGCATTGACAGCCATCCTTAGGATAGCTGTCAATGCCGAAACCGGTCGAATAAATTAAAACTTATTGTGGAAATTACGAAGTTTTTTCTTTTGACCTAAGATTTCGTTCCATGAAGTACAGTCAGGACATATCGATGATATTAACATTATTTGTAATAGTTCATTTGCAAAACCTGTCGGTCAAGTGGTACCGTTTATAATAATAATAAAAACTTCATTTGGCGAGGTTAGGCCCATATGTGACTCTCTTACTCATAACCTTTAAAAATAACTAATAGTAATTACAAAAGAAGCGATGTAAAATAAGAAGATATCTTCTTTAAAATTTTCATATTTATTTTATACAAAGAAAATCAAAAATTGTATTCCACTTAAATTGCATAGCCTCTCGGATAAATTGGTAGGAATCTATATAATCCAGTTATATTTTTAAAAGTATTCAGCAGAAAAAAAGAAGTTATATTACGTAGTTGAATTAAATCATTCGTAATCCAGCTCAAGTTTTTTTTTATCTCTCTCAAATTAATTCCATTAACATCGTCCAAATACTTTTAAAAATTAGATGAATATAGGCTAATCATATTGCCTATAAACAAGTATAATTTAGTAGCTTTATGTTAGTCGTAACTAGAATCCATACATTGAGGAAAAAAGTTATTGAATTAAATTTTAGCATGCATCCGTCCGGTAATAATAGATTTAAAAATTTAGTTAAAAAGCTAATTAAAAATTACTGTAAAAGCGTCATAGTCTACTAACTTAATCAAAATTCAACAGAGCTTACTTGTTACTTAACATTATCATTTGGTTGTCTTTTCAGGTTCTTATTACAAAACTGCGTTCCGCCACGAACGCAGAAACTCAGCAGTATCGGAAAGCTACGAAAGCTCTGCTGGTGCTCATCCCCCTCTTGGGAATAACTTACGTTCTAGTCATCGCGGGTCCCACTCACGGGCTCTCTGCAAGAGTCTACGCCTGCATTTGCGCCATCCTTCTCTCAACACAGGTGAGTGAAATCCTCCACTGTAAATCATTTTTATCACTATGTTCAGATATCTGTTTCAGTAGACCCTGAATATATCTACATCCACAAAGGTACTTTTCGAGGTGAATTTCCGCGTATGGTAAGGTATTCATGAACCATGAGTCTATTTCTCTAGTCGCGTATCTTTTACAGAAAAATAGAGAGACTAGCCCAAGCTGTTTCCAGCATTTTCCGCATTGTGAGATCAGTCCCTGTGATGGGGAAGTCACATAAAATCTGTACCTTAAAGTACGTACATTCTCGGACTTAATAGAGTAAATGGAAGGTTAGTTTAATTTTTCTCTTCTAAAGATTTCTAAGTTACGTTCTGAAGCATCTGAATAACGTTTAATGATTTTTCGTTGCTTAAAAAAAAGTACCGCCTTTTTCTAATTTTCAGATCCAACTCTTTTCGCTTGGATCATAAATAATTGTGACAGAAAAAAAACAATGATGGAAATGAAATCTATCTTATTGTTAGCATAGGAAAACTTGCGAATTAACCCAATGTTGTACAAGAAGTGAGAAATAGATACTTTGCTGAGACTCGAACCCGGGTCTCCCTTGGTGGTCGGTGTCATTACGTGGAGCTCCACTTCTTTGGCCATAAAATTCCCCATTTACAGAAGTGAAATGTACGTGATTCGGTTGTTTAGTTGTCTAGAACATTTGACTGGAAAGTGGGATATGGGTTTGAGTCACAACCAAGTAACCACTTTCACTTCTTCCACAGAATATAAATCATTCTGTAGGAACAAGCAACTTTATTTTACGAAGAAAGAATATTTGGTAACTATTCACTACAAGTTGTCCATCCAGCAAAATCCCAGTCAAAAAAAGTTCAACTTTTCTAAGTTCTGTGCTTGAATTTGGACGTACAATTTGCCAGGAGACTGCTCCGATTATTGAGCTATCTTGCGGAACATTCTGGATGATTAGAGAAGTCACCTGGCAGGGGAAAGGCTTGGGTCTGAGCCAGGGTCTCGTCAGACGTTTTGTTTATCCTTCAATCCCTTACGTTACTAACTCTCACTTACGTCAGCAACGTCTTGAAATATCATTTGTGAGAAATCAGATGTTTCATTCAATACGATGTACGTTCATTTTCAAACCTAAAGATTTCTCAATCAATGTGGCACGAATCGTTCAGATTTTACTCAACATAAAAGGAGATTGAAAAAGGAGTGGGCGGACTGAAATCCCTTGAATAGCTACAGAAATGTGCGGTTGGTTTGGACGCGGCTTAAGTTGGGCGTTTGGACGATCTCAGCGGTCGTGCGTATATTTTGAGCGAAACGAAGAAAGAAGGAGAAAAATAATGCTAAGGGAAAGTGGGCTTTAAGTTAACTGGTATGTCATTCAGATAACGTGACATGTGGTGAGGAATGTCAAACATGAAAATGACTTCCTTGGTCTTAATAGAATTAAGTAGATGAAGATATATTCTTGAAAATGTAAAAAAGAGTTGAAATCACAATTGAACTTTCAGTTTATTAATTATTTATATACGAAAATAAATTTTGTTATGTTGTTTAATAAATACTAAATTATTAATTTTAAATTTACAAGGGTACATAGTAAACCAAAAATTTAATCCTCGATTATTGATCGATTGTGAAAGTTTAAATAGTAAATCTTTGTATTCAAACCATTATGTTGGCTGTTAATACGAATGATAAGGAATCTTTATACTATTAGAGTCAAGGTGCACTTCCTGCCACGCGCTAGAAGGCGGCTTGCAGAGACCTGACATAGATGTAGACCAACGTACCTCCAACTGATTCAATTAAGCTAGGATTCGTGATTCATTAGCTCAATTAACTGTTGAACTTTCATTTCATTGATAAAATTGACAAATGTAATTAAATCTTTCTAATAAAGTTACTTTATACATTATATCAATCAAATTTCCATTTATCATTTTTCATAATTTAATTTCCATTTTACCAAATAGACCACAGCCAAAACGACTCTGAATATGATAAACTTGTCTTATACGCGTTAGTTCTATTTTGAAGTAAATGACTCCTTACAGACTAAATATAAAATATTTTTTGCAGTGGCACGAGAAGATAGTGGTGATGAATGAAACTGTTACGATTCTGGTGTAGCTTACAGTATTTTATGACCGAGACTTGACTTTATACAATGCAGTCTAACATGAGAAGAAAATTTTTCTAATTGCCCTAAAATATCTTATTTACGATTTAAGACTAGTTGCTACATTATTGGCAATCATCAGATGATTGGGTGCGGTGATTCCTGAAGTATTACAGTAAGTTATTCAACATTAAGAGTTAAAAGAGCTCCAAATAGCCGTTGTTTGTGTTTTTCAAACAACGGCTATTTGGAGCTCTTTTAACTCTTAATTTTACTAACGCCGCCGTGTTCCTTTTTTCCTTTAAGTTATTCAACGTTTATAGATAACTTTTTTAAAATATAAATATAGATAACTTCTTTTAAATTCATATCAAGAAAATATTAATTAACCAATCATTAAAAAAACAGAAAGGAATTAGGGCAGAATTAATTATTGAGGGCAGAAATTAATATTGTGCTGTATGAGTAATAGAAATTTAAAAACGCTCAAAAGGCAATTAGTCTAGAAACAAGGAAGGATCTCTTCCGAAGTCTTAGAAAGGTTTAATTCGATCCTTGGAATGATCGCTGATTGTTTTCTTCAGGGCTATTAAAGAATGAAATTGATTCATAATTCTCTAGAATTCTGTTCCCTGATACCCACAAAAAGAATCAATCGATTGCTCTTCCCAGATATAAGCTGGCTTTAATTGACCTATGCCATGTTTGAGACAATTCATTAGTGAATTTATTTGGGTTCAAGGGGACATCTCTTGATATATAAACCTTGCAATTGCGGTATTAAATTAATCCTGAACCTGTTATGAAAAATGAAGGTTGCTGTTCCAAGAAATTCGAGGTAGAAAAATTAAGCTTTGCTCAATTTGTGGGAGTGCTTTCCATCTCTTTGGAAAGGATTACTTTTACGGTTGTACGTATCGATTCCAATAATTACTACTAATTAATTAAAGGACAATTCTCACATCAATATTCAGATATACGTTTAACACATCCTCAGATCACCTAAGAAATATCTATTTTGCTTTAATACAAGCTGTTAGGGCTTAAGAAACTCTTTTTTCGCTACGATGCACTGTAAAAATATTTTAAAAGCTAAAAGAAGGACGTTGTTGCAAAAAATGTGTAACGTATTCTCAAGTAAAATGAAGCTAAAACTAAACGGACATTTCTTAAATAGTTAAAAAGCATAACTTAATAGAGGAGTCATCGCTAGTAGGTATAATTACGAATAAATAACGGAAAGAATAATTCTCGATAATGGAGACATAAGTGTTGAAAGACCCCTGTCTTTGAAAAAAAGTATCAAAATGTGTATCAACTGTCTTAATTGTCACTATATCCGTATTTATGGTCGGTTCAATATAATATACAGCATAAATAATTGCTTACTGTGATATTGGTAATCAAATATTCAACCTTCAATCAAGGATATTAAAGAATTTACATGGAATTCCTTTGCATACCTGCTACGATTAATGAAAAGATAAGAAACTTATAATAACTCACCATAACTTTCAATGTCACTTATCTAACTATAGACAGAGCCATTCTCTATTCCACGAAAAGAAACGGAATCCAAATAAAAAGCACTTCTTTTTTTGAACGACATGTTAAAATGAAAAATCACCTCAACGCTGCCGTGCCTTTTTTATTTAATCCGATTCCGGAAATACCACATCAATATTTTTAAAACCTCTCCTTGTCACTCCAAGTGAAAACAACGTTTTCTATGTTCTCTGCAACGGATATATCGGTACGAATTCCTTTGAGGTCAAGTCACGCTCCGAATGGAAATCGTGAAATTTAATTTCTATTATTTTACCTTTGCTATTTAATCAAAAAGCCACGGGACACCAACCCTCAAATACAAGAAAGGCAGAGCGAGTTAACCACAGGCATAATTATAAAATTTACACGGATCTATTTGACTCCCTCTTGTGTCGTGATACGTAGTGAGTTGAATAATTGGTGAATTAATAAGCATTTCAGTAGGGAGAAAGATCTTTCCACGGGTTGACGTCACAAGTGGGAACTTTGTCTACTCCACGTTGCCATAAAGCGATTAGCGCTCCCTTGGGCACTCAAACATGTGTTCGAAACTTCCACATTTTCAGAATTTCCCGTTTGAAATGGGCCACAAACTTGACCTACTCAACTACACACGCATGTTCGGACACCGAGATTGGCTCCTCCTTATGCGATTTATTCTCGATAGAGGGAGTTGTATTCCCAGAATCACTGATGCGAAGAGATTTGCTCCACCGAAACGAGTAAACCGCGACTCTGTGGTACTCTCGTACTCTCACGAATAGCCTCCTTATCAGTTCCCTTTTCTAGTACATACTAATAATTTGAAAATCAATTCGACCGTTACATTTTCCAGGAATGCTTGTGCAGTATCCTGAATTTGTCATGCATCAAAGAATTGCAGGATTTATTTTAGAAAATTAATCTGTAGCACATCCAATGGAGCCTTACAAAACTTCTTTAGGTCATTATTACTACGGATAGTATAATTTTTAATTTTATAAAAACATTCATATTAAAGTCATTTATTATTATTTTTCCATTATTTTTTATTTCAATTCATTATTACGAATCATTAATTTATTCAATTTATATTTTAAATGATTTTCCTTAGAAGAAGAATAAACTAATTCATATTGTACAAAAATTACTATATATTTTTCAACTACTATGGTATTCCACAGAGTCTAGCAATTTAATTTTATTACATTAAACCTAATTTGAGATTGATAGAAATTCTGAAGCGCAAATCCAATTCCAATCACAAGTACGAGTCCCAAGATAATTAAAACACGCTAACACATTTACAAACAGCATCGCTGCTACAATCAAGGTACTGGATGAAAAAGAATCAGAATCTAGAAGTAAAACAAGCATTGGGAATGTGTAGGAAAGTATGGCAGAAAATCCCTTCAGGAAGGGATTGAAAAAAAGATAAGAAAAAGATATTAAGATTAGTGAGGGAAAAACGGTCATGAAGATAAAGAATCTACTCTTGAACAGGGAACGGATATTCGCATATATTTCTTCATAAATTGGGTAAAATGTGATGATACAATTAACCTAAAGAAATTCATAAAATTTCCACCTCTTCCTGCAATATCTTAGAAATTTAAGTGAAAGGATATTGTAAACAGACAATTGTGGTATTTAAAATTGTGAACTAATTAAAATAATAATTTTTAAGTTTTAATTATTTCTAAATTATCTTAATATCGATAATATTTAAATCGTATGTTAAATTTGTAAGCTTTTAAGGGTTGTATGACTTCGAGGGGCTATACAAGGATTTCCCTCCCGCCTAGAGGTGAAGAACGGTTTCATTTCATTTCCCTCAAATGAGTACCAACTAGTTCATAACCTATTTATTATCTTGACGCACATACAAAAATATAGATAAAGATATATCTACATTTCCGAGTACATTTTTATGGAGGAATGCTACCCTTCTGTACATTATGGAAATTGAAGATCGTATAGTTCACTAATGTAACGGAGGCTGAATCAAGTCACTTTCCGCAGGTACATTGCACTTGGTACAACCTCTGATGAAGATTCAATAATTGCTTTAATGCTTTCGATGAGGAATGTAAGCATTGACCTCATAAACGCATCCATAACTCAAGATGTAAAACGTTGCTTTGAATTCTTCCTCACATCCCGTTCTGAGGTCCTGAATATTTGAGGAAAGATTGCAATAAAAATACTATCTTCGACTTGCAATGTTTTCCTTCTTTTATCGGAATTTCACGTTATCTGTGATAGATTCTGAGGGTATGGTCGTGAAACACTTCCCCAGGTCATCTCTTCCTCTCTCTCTTTCTCTCTCTAAAATTCGACTAAAATAAGGAAAATTTAAACGAACCGATATCGTAGCAAAAAGTTAAAGCGTTCAAGAACTTTAATTCTATCTCTGTAAATACTTTTAATCTCTAGAAACTGAAACCCATATAACTCTTATCCCGCATTCTTCAAGAAATGGACGTAAAGATGAGATGAAAATACTAAGATGAATCTTTCTGGGCAAAAATATGGATTTTTACTGACAAATAGATATGCCTCATAAAATAAATATTTCAACGCGTTTTATACGTAGGAATTCGATATTCTCGGCTGTCGTCTTAAATTTCGTAAAAAATCAAGTCTTCAAACACATCAACATAGAAAACCTTTGATACGATGTTTTTGTAGGCTCAAAGATTTCACTGTTTAAATTTTAACTTGCATTTGTTGTTTTTAGGTTGTACTAAATATCAAACCTGTGATTATACAATTTCCCTATATCCATATCCAAATTCTAATGAATCATTACGCTAAATATTAATATTAAAGTTATTTAAAGTAATGTTTAAAATACGTCTATAACAGAATTCTTGTATGCAGACATTGGAAATGTAAATTAGTATTTCTAATCTACTAATATGAACTTAAAAAACAGTGTTCTAGCTATCGAGGGTCTTAGTTAATTTTTTCAAATGAAGATGAAATTTTAATGTTTTCTTTAGGAGCAGACATATTCTGTTTTTTTGTCACGGAGAGACTGTATGCTGCTTTTTAAAGATGTTTATTAAATCGCTTTATTTTGAGCTCGAATGTTCTTATGATAATATAAGTGTTTATCTATATAACATGCAAATATTTCAGTAACCTTATGGTCACATATTGATATACGGGTAAGGAATTGTTTTGTCTTAAGGAATCCCACGCTAAAATCTCTTGCCTGTGACCTACTACCAAATGATGCTTTAGTGCCTTTTAGAGATTAAAGATTTAATTTTGCTCTCTTTCGTCTTTTGATTTAATTCGCAAATCAAATTCCTTTATTTCCTGAATTGAAAAATTAAAAAGAAAAATTTCTCCCCAACGGCTAATCTTTAATTCGCGATTGATGAAAGTAGATAGCAGTTTACGACCCGAGAAGAGATTCAATTCCGAAAGAAATTGGGATATAAATTAAAAATTTGCGTTGTTTTAGAAGAGAAAAGGAGATGGAGATTTAATTATCCCTTTAAGTGATATCTTTCAAGAAGAAAGCTGTCGTTATTATACAAATTTACATAATCAGATAATTTGTAAAAATTTGAACCAAAATTATATGCATAGTTTTAGCAGGTATCAACTACTGGCGATGATTTTAGAGGAATATCTCGATTCAATTTGAATTTGAAGTAATTTATTTTAAAGATGGATCAAAATTTGAAGTCTTCCACGGCTCTAAACCAAATTTACTATAAGTTGTGGGTAGAAAGGTTTATGTTATGGTAAAGAATGAAAATAAATTAAATTCCGCTGGTCAACAATATTCTATAATATAGTTACTTAAAACAGTCTGTACACGAAACTCAAATGTGTTATTTTAAAACAAAAGCAAATCTTTAGAGTGAGAGACTAGATATTATTAAAATCGGTTTCGAATATTGTTTTTATTATTCCTCCTAAGTTTCTTTAATCTAGAAGTTCTATTGATTGACTTCTCTTGGTTTTCATATAAATAATCGAAATATTAATTACATACATAAAGTTGACCACTATAAATGTGCAAAACTTGAATTGCATGATTAGAATATCTTATCACCCTTTCCTTCCATGAAAATATATCCACCAAAACTTCATGATACAGTTCTATTCCTGTATAATGCAAAATTCGTCAATCTTGCCTTAGCATCAATTCAGGTCATACTCTCTGACTACTCCGTAATTACCAACAACATCTGCATGTCTGATATTGCTTCTTCTTCTTCATCTGTATTCTGTTTGCTAATCTTTCTCATCTCACTCTCTTTGGTCTGAAAGGGTTCCCTTAATGGCAAGCAATTCTCCTTGTAGAACCGAAACGGGGTTTGAAGTCCTTATATCCATGAATATTACGACTAAACAGGTGTGGGTGAACGACTGTTAATTTGGTGAGTTACAATGAATCGAAAGCTAAAATTAACGATACGACGAAGAATACCATTAGCATATCATTATGTAGGGGTTAAAGTCTTAGATGAAATTGCTTTTTAGAATGAATGCATTCCAATTGTATTTACAATGAATGTTGGATATGCAATGCCTCTCGTTCTTTCCACAAGGGTGGAAAGGGATGATTCAGGCCCAATTTTGGAGTAATAGGACTTGGGTCCCGCGCCTCTTCCCACTCATCTCTTCTTTCAAACTCCCCAGCGTGCATAAATTACACCTCGACCTGAACTCGATTCACCTATTGCGAAGTAACAAATAAGAGGTATTGTTTCATTTGTCCTGCTTGTCCACCTAGAGCAATGTCCGTGAGAAATTTATCCTCATAAAAGATGTAATTTAATCCGTGGAGGTCCATGACGAGGATGAAACAAAAGTATAACAGATATTATATTCAAAAAGTAAATTATAAATGACATGAAAATATTAATAGAAATCACCAACATATTGATGTAATTTTTGGTAGACAGTCTAGCCCGATTTTCTGAAAACATACTTAAAAAATATATAGAATACTAGACTACAACACTGGGTCCAACAGTCATGAGAATCGTGCACTTTTCATATTTATTTTGCGTTCTCATTCATAAGACACTTAAGACTAGAGGCTTTCGGATATTCAGGTGCACAGTGCGTTCGGAATTTGATTAAGAGTGTTTTGGGTTCGATTCCCAGTGGGAACCTACATGCAAAACGACATAAGCTTTAGAAGTACTTTTAAAAATATTACTTCTACATTTGCGCAATGAAAGTTCTAATTAATAATGTCCTATTGAACTTTTAATTGCATGAATTTTTAAAGATGTATTAAATTATCCCAAGGACACTCCAAAATTATCATCTTAATAGTGTAAATGTATACAAACTTGTCGTACTTTAAACAAAAAAGCATACCTATTAATGGCCATCGTGAGAAGTAACATTTCTGTATAATGATCTCTCGGAAAAACATTCTTCTAATTTAAATATTTACCCACATACTTTCGTCCGAGTGTGAATCTTATCCCTTATTTATTCTCAATTCTTCCAATTTTACCAATTCTCAAATCATTACTTGGAGAAATCAAAATTCTAGATCTTCATCACACTACACGCTGAAGAATTTTTAGGTGTAACTTTATAATATTAGCTTTTGCCCATGTTTTCATATGACCTCATTTTTATCTCACAATGATAGCCGTATTCCTTTAATATATGGCATATGGGAGAAAAAATTCCAGTTACAAGATCTCGCACTTATAATTACTGCGATGGAGATGGCAGAAATATCATGGGATTAAATTCCTCGGATGACTCTTGAGTGTAATATCGCCGCAGGAATGAAACAAACAAAAATATGCGAGTTCAGAAAGATAGGAAAATAGGTGGAGGGGAGACGAAGGTGAGAGAGATACGTTAGTGGAGGGGGGATAGGATTGCAATAGAGAAAGGCATCCGTCCTAGCTCGACGTCCTCGAGAAAATCAAGTTTGCGGTTCAACCTTCATCTGTTTTTATCGCCCGTCGTCGGCGTCGTGGTTATTCCGACTCTAAAGGACGAGAAACTTTTATCATGCATTCGTCACAAAAAACTTGAGCGCCGGTGAAAAAGCGCTCCGTTTTTCCTGAGCGAAAACAGAAAAATTTGAGCGCAATAAAAGAAACATAAGAAAGCGATTAAACTAAGGGTAAACTCATAGTTTTCGCGTAATGTTGAGATAACCTATGCTTTATTCTGGACTATCACTCATACCGGTGTTGATATTCATTGCGTATGAACGCTGCTTAACACGGACTGATTTAATTGTAAAAACTAAAACTTTCAGTATCAGCAAACAATGGAAATGACTTTTGTTAAAGTTACATCGTCATTTAAGAACTTACCATAAGATATGAATCAAGGCGAGGATAACAATAAGTATTAAACTTGTTATGTTACTTCATTATTTAATCCAAAGATCTCTTTCATGAGATTCTGTTTGCATACTATAATACATAATAATTCATGGATACCGATGTATTGGGTATTTCTCATACAATAAAATATTAATGTTTTAAGAGCAAAACAAGGAATGTTTGGACATTTTCTTACGAATAAATTTCGTTTACAATATATCAATTAATTCTGATATAAATATACTTGTATACAAACCCCTTGTAATAAATGAGAGAAAAAGATTAAGTAACCGTTTTTAAAAACCTATCAAAAATTTAAGACTTGGGAAAATAGTTTAAAATGGTATTTGGAAGTACGTTCTACATACACGTATTAGCGTACAAATATATAAAAGTTTCTATTAAATTATCTCTCTCAGAGATATGTGTATTCCAAAAATGCTCCTGAATTGTTCATCAAAGAACAACAACTGAGAATTTAATTTTTTCTGGATTGTAAACAAGTCTTAAAATACACAAAACTGAGAAGATAATTAATATTTGAGGGTTACGAGGGTCTTTGAATGTTACAGCTTCATTAAATCTAAAGAAAGGCTAATAGAAAGGGCGTTCTTATTTTCGCTGCAGATAATTACTGAGAAAAACAATCTAAGACAGTTTATAAAAACAAAAGTGCGAAATACTCTTCCAAAACAGGTATCACCGCACTTGATATCTTAGAAACCTTTCAGATTCTCTTCTCGGTGTATTCTGAAGTGTTCAATCGATACTCGGAATTATGCTGCACACTAGAATTTTTAATACCTTCCTATAACATTTAGGAACCATATTCATTACGAAGAGTTAGAAAGACCATTTAGAAATGAATAGCTAAAATTCATTTAAAGTACTTTAATGTTACTTAGTATTATGTGACTCTTTATTATCTCAATTTTTCCATTTTGAGGAATTTACCAACCAATATATATCCATATATTTCTATCGATCCTTAGCAGTCGTTTTAGTGAACGCAAGATAAAGCAACGGGTTGATTTGTTTAAAAGTTTTCAGAATAATACCTATGATAATTTGTTTTATCTGACAGAATGACCTAAATTGACACCAAATTTTCCATTCATTTCTTTACATGCATTATTTACTGATAATAATAGTAAGAACTTAGTACTTACTAAGCATCCGCAGCTGTCGTTGATGGCAGATATTCGCTCTTGCTGTTTCTCATGATTCTCTGTCGTCTAATATCAGAGTTGTTATCCCATATGCTCCAGCATAGCGGGTTCAGAACTATTTACTGTAAGGTGTTTTTTATTCATTCCTGTGCAAGAGAAATATGTTTTTATCATAATTGGAATTTATGAAAAAGGGGGAAAATATAACTTTTAATTGAACTCTTAATAATAAATAATCTATTTCCAAAAAAATAGAAATTCCTACAAAGAACTCAAAGCATAATTTTCATTTTTCTGTTCAATTCGCAATTCCTTGAATCACATCTCCTAGATCTATCAGTATTACCCTCAAAAAAATTATCAATCAAAAATTCCCAGGATACTACTGAACTACCAAGGATAGGTTTTTTATATTTTTCCGTCCGTTAAATTCAACCATCGAAAGAGGCTTTCTCTAATTCTTCTTTCTCAAGTCCTCTTACAAACGTCTCCTTTCAAAGTTTTCGGCGCATCACTTTTTCCGGTTCATTAAGGACTCAAACATTTTTCCCCACGCACTCTCTCTTAACGACCATCTTGGAGTCTCTCATAATCGATTTCACCCACAAGATTGTCGTTTTCGGTGTCCGGTGATCACCTCATAAAAATCTTACGCCGGCAATCCCAACGACATAAGACTCTGTCCTGTAAATGATAGCTGTAAATTAGTTTTTACCCTGAGGAAATATGACCCTTTAAAGGGAAGAGACCCCAATCCTTTTTAATGAGATCGTTCCCACTAAGACCTGACGATTCTTCGATTTCAAATATATTCTTGCATTTGAAAGAGAAGACGATGAATGGATCCTAGACGTATCTAAGTGAAAGTAAATTTAGATTTTGCCTTGCATTAAAACATTTCAAATCCTATTTTGGTAAATACAGTTATCGAGTGTATTCTTACCGTTTATCAAATAGAATGAAAATGGATGCAAGGAATTCGAATTCATTCGAAATAACTTAGCCCTACTTAGTGGAACGCATTAACGAAAGAAATAAAACTTCATAGTAGTTTATAAAAAAATATTCGATAAAAATAACATTACTTCGATTGGTTTCGACTACATCAAGTCATCTTCAACTGTGATGATAGAGCCTAATTTACATAAACTTCAAATCTAATACTTGTCATTACGCCAATAATCAATAATACAAAAAAATTTCATCTCATTGAACCTGAAGAAGACTTAATATAGTCGAAGGGAGAAGTGCTTTGTAGAAATTAGTGATGGAACTTTTTATTTCTTTCGTAAGTAATATGGGTGAGTCGAGTAACTATACATTCCAAAATAAACCTAAATTTAAATCAATATAATCAATATAAGAGCATTATTTATATTAACTAAGAAGCCATTGCATATCATCACCCATGTACTTTTTATAAAAATATAAATTTCATTTATCGTCATGGAGTAAAATATCTGTATGGGAATGGCAAACTTAAAAATAGTACACATACAATTATAGCTAGACGTTTTAATAGTTTGCCATTTTCATAATTTTCGCCGTACGTTCCATGAATATTCAAATCAATGTAATTACTCGTATAAAGGAGTAAAAGTCAAAGAAACATTCCTTGTTCACGTCTTGTGGTTAACCGCGATTAATTTATTCTTCGGGTCGGATATTATGTGGTTGCATGGACATGGTTGTTCTCATAAAAATTCTTTGGTAAAGTTCATTATTCGTTATATAGTACATACATTGAGTGCATTCAGTCGAATCCTCCTCTATTAATTATTTTGGTTTTTATTATTTATTCTCAATAGAAATTTCAAAGTGAAACATTCATTATTCCCGACAAATATTTTCATATTTTTAAAACTATTTAACTCAAAATTAAATGTTAGATATTTCCCTTATGTTGAAAAAAGAGTCTATAGAAATACTTAAAGTTAAGTGTTGTAGTGTAGTGAGTGCTGTTGTAGAGTAAGAGTGTAGTGTTGTCTTAATCTAACTTTCGATAGTCTCCATTCACATTAATGTATCCATCATCACATTTTCTACCGGGGTTCCATCCTTTCATTTTCATGCAAGAAGATTATGATAAAAATTTGACTGAAATCATTCTGTTTGATACCAATACTTCATCTAATATTCAACATTTCCATACAGATATCTAAATAACATCAATTCTGTTATACATTTTAAGATATTATCTCATTTAAAGCTTGATATTCTCCTAAGAATCTCTTTAAATTGATACTTATTCAGTTGTAAATAAGCATCTGCAGCGCTACTGAAGTAAATTAGATTGCTAGCCGTATATTCGTTACTTTAAACTAGGAATGCATTGGATATGTCAAGGTTTAATTGCATTAACAATTTGAGTTACGAGTTATATTTTTTACCTATTTCATGCTGATTTACATTTAGAGATGTACAAGCGCTATATTTCAGATCTAACTACTGCCCGTGGCATTTTCCACATCAAGTATTCTGATATATTAACTGAATTTCTGCGTAGTCACAGGGAAGTTTATGATTCCGTAAACTCCACAGTAAACAGTAGCCAATCACGATTCATCCATCAAACTTAATCCCTTTGAAGATTGCTTCCACATGCGTAAAACTACGCGGTTGGCTTAGAAGTTGTTAATTCAATAGAATGGATGGAGTAGCATGAAAATCAAACAAATTCTTGGAAGTTCATAAGTATCATAAGCACTTCTCTCAGATATTTTTCGATAAAATTAGCTCTTGAGAAATGTTTGTAGCACATATTCTGCAACTTTTCTAGTATTTTTACCATTTTCATTTAGAAAGATATTCACTCTCAATTTCGCGTCATCCAAACGAAACCTTCCATAACACTCAAGTTCTTGAGTGAGGTTTAAATAAGATCAGCATATAATTGCAAATTAGAAATGCTCTATTAACACTTCTTTTTAAATTGAATTACCTAGCCGATTTCGATCATACCTAGGAACTTAGTTTTTCGTATTTTTCTACGATCACGAAGAATCAAATTTACTCAGCTTTATTCAAATGCTTCGAGAGAAATTAAATCTGTAGTCTTATATTTATCATTTAATTCTGCAAAGTTTCAGCCAGTTTAAGGATTGCATAACTAGATATAAGGCATTAACTTTGCTCTTAAATAAACGAAGGCACAACAGTTTGAACTACAAAAACTAAATGAATGAAGAAATAAAGTCATGAAATACTTCCCTGGAGGCAACTTGGCAGAGTATTTCAATGCGAATGTAGGTCGAATTCCTATTCTCATGCTCACAGACCATCGTAAAATGTAGCAGTTACGGAAGTGTCGCTTGCTTTTACAGGCCTATCACACCGTATTAAGGCAATCAACTCAAAATATTAATTTAACTCTACAGTATCTCCTAATTGAATTTCAATCACGTAAAAACAGCATTTATATTTCCCGTATTCCAACAAAATCGATTTTTTACCTAGAAATTATATTTAAATTTAGATATATTTTAGTTATTTCTGATATCGATAAAACACATTCTATATTTTCTCTATTAGTTATAAATATTTATTTTATTGTTCTAAATTTTCCATTTCTTTTATCTCTTTTGTTTTCGAATATTCAAGATTAAATAAGAACAATCATATTTTACGAAGATTTTAATTTAGACACAGCTTCCCAAGAATAATTGAAATCACGTGATTTCTATCTCCTTCAAGTCAAAATCCTACAACAGGAGATATAGATAAAGGAGGGAGTGGAAGTGTTTGCGAAGTATTCGCTAATGCTTCTGAATACTAATCTTTTATAGTGTTTCGTTTATATGCTTCGTTGGCACTTTATCAAGGCATCTCTAGCTAAGGGAACATCAACCGTGCGAAAAAGGGCTTCGCTTCGTGACCGTCTGCGTCTGCCCCTTGCTCTAAAATGATAGACACGTGTACGGCACTATACTATGCTAGGCCTATGTTTACGCAATATTTGCATCTAAAAATAGGTGTCAGCCATGCCCTTTTTGTACATTACAATGCATATAGAATAGAGTAGTATGGAGTCTGTGGATTAGTTGTTTAAGAATTTTATCTATAATCGTAGTACATGCAATACTTACTCGTAGTGTATTTCTATATTTTGTTGTGTCCTTTTTTCTCTTCTTTTAATTATTACTATCGGTAGGTTTTTTGCAGGATTTTCACACATCCCTTGTTTGTGGGTATTTTTGAATATTTGAAAATATTTTTTCCTAAGAATACCTCAAGCTTTTCACATCCACAAGTCTTCTAATTGTTTCTGAAGCTATTCTTTTTAATTTAATCGTTCTATTATTAATGGCGTTGTTTTAGATGGAGGAAGTGAGTTTTAGCTTCAATCTTGCCCAAATAAAGAAGAGTATTATTATTATAATCTTTCAGACTAAATCGCGGGAGACAGTGTATTTGATTTACTTTAATACACAGTGTATTTTTCCCTCTATTGGAAGCTAACTTTATATTTTCTAGAAATTCTTTTTTTACGTCAACATTAATACACACATATAAGTTGGGTACATTAGAACGACATATTAATGAGCAGAACCCAGATGATTCAGGTCAAAGGATGGGAATCTTTAGAGGATAAAGTATTTAAACAAAGGCTTAATTTACTTAATACATTCAGAGATAATACATTTTTGGAGGATATAGCCAGTGTAGTACGTCCTTATACTACGAGGAAGATCAGAGAAATGGACGGTTAAACAAGTTGCTTCGGAAATATATTTTTTTGCGAACGATCCGCGAAAGTAATCAATATGGGAAGGAGAGCCATGTTGCATCTCCCACCACAGGCTTAAATGTGGTTTGAAGGGTACATACGCAGATCCAATGCTGTATGCGCATACTATTCGAAAAAATAGACCTCCAGATGCTACAAGCGTGGGGATACCAAGGTCGCATAAAAATATCTTTAATTGTAGCTTGACTAAGAATTTTCTTTTTTTTCCTTTATACATTTCCAATAATTACGGCCAAGCTTTTTAACAACTAACGTAGGTTCATGGCTCATTTATTTGTTTAAAATAACTTTCTATAATTAATTCCACGGAGGAAGACGTTGGTTTTTTGGAATTACATCACAAGAAAATAAATGGAGAGTTTGCACAGTTTCCACAGTTATTTTAAACAACCGGTTTCAATGAACCATCGTCATCTTAAGGTGATGATGACGATGGTTCGTTGAAACCGCGGAATTAGTACACGCTGCATTTATTTACTTATCTTTTTATAAACCTATTGGGTCTAGAATGAGTACTTTGTGCGTAAACTCACAGGTTACAAATTGATTTTCTATATCTCTCACGTTTCTGCTACCATATTCTGTCGAAGGTAAAATTTTCAACTTTCATCTGGTACAGGGTAGAGAATTCACCTGTCTTATCCCTTGATTTTGGCTGTGATGAGATGAAAGCTGCTGAGGTCAGACTGAATAACTGCTCTCTTCTTATGGACTGACAAGAAAAATTTTGAAATCTAAATGTTCAGGAGTTACTTTGTAGAAATCCATTGAAGTAATGAAGAAAAAACTTAGTAAATTTTCCTCACGATTCTTTATTAACGACCCTTCATGGTATTTAAACTGTTGAAAATAATTTTCTGCACCATGAGATGCTACTCCGGTAGCGAAACCGGTCAAAAATAAAAAAATTACAAAGTTTTCCCGTCATTACTATTACAAGAATATGTTATTCGTAGAAACCTTGTGCTTCACTTGCGGGGACATGTTCCACTTATAGTATTCTGGTTTATTAAGGAAATTAAGGGAAAACTACCTCACTCCTCATACCTCCTAGTAAACCTCATCCCTCTCTGCAATCTCTTAGCAGCTTATATCAGAGGGGGTGAGGCACCAACCGGCCTTCGGGCTGACTATTTTACAGACAGACATATATCTCACTGTTTATTAACGTAAATAAATCGAAATAGACTATAATAACAAGCTGTAAAACAATGTAATTCTTATAAATACTTGAACGATCGTTATGTATGAAGATAAAGCGATCGGTTTCACGTCTGCGATACTCCACCCAGGAGAACATTCGAGACACAAGGGAGCCGTCACAACTGAGCCCTCATATTTCCGTCTTCCGTTGAAAAGGTAGCGTTATTTCCGTCGATTTTTCAATGCCTTCACTGTCACACGCAGTAAGTGCAGGATAAAGGGGATTTGGGTAATAGAGAGGAAACCGAACTTATCCTTCCTTCTCCTTCGACCACGCATTCGGGAGACAAGCTGAGCGTGACTCACGGGAAGCACATAAAAATGATGTTAGCAAAAATGGGTTTGAGAGCTTGAGGATTTATATAGGCAATATAAAGTCGAGGTGCGAGGGTGGCAGACGAGAAGGGAATGGGAGAATGGCAAGAGGCTTCGGGACACCCGAAAAGGAGGACAAAACAAAAACGGGACGCGTTAGAGATACGGGGTAAAACGATATCCTTGCTTGGCAAAAAATAAGGAAATCGTAAACTTTGGATCTGAAAGGTTGAGGGAGGGAAGATTAATGAGATTCCTGGAACTGGAAGAAGAAAGTATTCGATAAATATTGCGTGGGAAAAGAGAATTAGAAGACGGGAGGGAAGAGAAAGAAGATTCCTCACCGCGCGAATTTTTATTTCGCCGATGTAGTAGGTTGCTTTGAAGTGTGCGAAGGTTTATGAGAAACTCAAGCCATTCACAACCGAAAGTGAAAGTGATACTCCCTCAAATGAAAAATATTGCGAAGTTATTATTATAAAAGGGATAAAACGTTTCAATAATTAATATTTAATAAATAGGTTGTACAAGGAGTTGAAAATAACGACATGACTGTTACTCAAACCCAGGTCTAATCTCCCATTTAAAATTGTTAAAGAATGGTGGTATCATTTAAGGATATTTGAAGAAAGAATAATTAAAAAATATATAGACCAGTTTTTTTAAAATGGCCAATGGGGAATACTACATAAGAAGAAATAAATCAACTAATAAATAAAGAAGACATAGTAGGTTTCATAAAATCACAAAGAATAAGCTGGCTAGGACACAAAAAGAATGCAAGATGACAGGACAGTAAAACAAGTCTTTAAAAATCTGATGTGTCCAGCACATGACTTTCTCCATATATAAGATGTAAATATTTATCTAGGACAGTATTTTCGAACTCTATATTCAATATTAACTTGGAAGATGAGTGATTAATTTATATCATATTATTTTTTACGTCACTAACATTATAAATAATGTTTTTTGGGACATTTTCGATGAAAAACGATGAAATTGGCCTTTCGTTCACAAAGTACATAATCAGCAACTTCCAGTTTATCAGTATTTCATTAATAACTCCTAAACAATCAGTTATAAGAAAATATGTTTCACGCAAAAGTTATAGAAAATTACATTTTCTAAACTTTTATGAATAATAGTACATACCTAAATATCATATTAATGGAGATATTTTGCAAAAACGGAAACGAGCTTCGAAAAGTTAAACTCAACTTTCGGTTATCCGATTTACTCCAAAATTAATCCACTCTGACAGCACCAACCACAACGCTATATGTGACTTTTTATATTGATACGACTAATAGTTTTTACGTTAGAGTGCCCACAAGCACACACACACACACACATACACACACACATACACACAGACATCATTCCGAAAATGATCAAAACGTGTTCTAGGGACCGAAAAACATGTATTTCCCTTTAAAATTTCGAAGTCGATTTTTTTCATGAAAAAAATTCTTTCTCTATACTTCGTACATGGAGAAAGTAAAAAATCTGATGTGGCCAGCACAAGACTTTCTCCATGTATAAGATGTAGATATTTATCTACGGCAGTATTTTCGAACTCTATATTCAATCTAAACTTGGAAGATAAGAGATTAATTTATATCATATTATCTTTTACGTCAAAAACATTATAAATAATGTTTCCGGGACACGTTCGATGAAAAACGATGAAATGGCCTTTCGCCCCATCGCCCAGAGCGCCCAATACGTACATAATCAGCAACTTCCGGTTTATCAGTATTTTACAAATAACTCCTACACAATCAGTGATAAAAAAATATGTTTCATACAAAAGTTATAGTAAATTATTTTTTCTAAAACTTTTATAAGTTATAAATTATACCTATATTTAATATTTATGGAGATATTTTGAAAACCGGAATTGAGCTTTGAAGAATAAAGCTCAACTTCCGGTATACCGTTTTACTCCAAAAACTAATCAGATCTAACAACATCAATTAGTATACTATATATGAAATTTGGTGTTGATCCGACAAATACTTTTCATGTTAGAGCGCCCACAAAGTACATAATCAGCTACTTACGGTATATCAGTATTTCACGAATAACTCCTAATCAACCGGTGATAAAAAAATATATTAAATACAAAAGTTATAGTAAATTACATTATCTAAAACTTTTATACGGTATACAATATACCTATATATCATATTTGTGGAGATATTTTGAAAACCGGAAATGAGCTTTGATGAATGAAGCTCGACTTCCGGTATACCGATTTACTCCAAAAACTAATCAACACTGACAGCACACACCACAGTACTATATATGAATCTTGGTATTGATACGACTAATAGTTTTCCCGTTAGAGCGTCCACTATCACACACACACATACACACACACACACACACACACACACATACACACACACATACACACAGACATCATTCCGAAAATGGTCAAAACGTGTGCTAGGGACCCCAAAACATGTATTTCCGTTGAAATCTCGAAGTCGATTTTTTTCATGAAAACAATACTTTCTCTATACTTCGTATATGGAGAAAGTAAAAAGGAATGGTGATGTCATAGAAGGCCTGATAGAAATGGGTGTACAAAATTAAGAGCAAAAATCAAAAAATCTGATGTGGCCAGCACATGACTTTCTCCATACATAAGATGTAAATATTTATCTACGACAGTAATTTCGAACTCTATATTCCATCTAAACTTTGAATATGAGTGATTAATTTATATATTATTATCTTTTACGTCACAAACAATACAAATAATGTTTTTCAGGACATGTTCGATGAAAAACGATGAAGTGGCCTTTCGCCCCAGCGCCCAGAGTGCGCACAACGTACATAATCAGCAACTTCCGGTTTATCAGTATTTCACAAATAACTCCTACACAATCAGTGATACAAAAATATGTTTCATACAAAAGTCATAGTAAATTACATTTTCTATAACTTTAATTCAGTATACAATCTACCGAAATATCATATTTATGGAGATATTTTGAAAACTGGAAATGAGCTTTGAAGAATGAAGCTCGACTTCCGATAAACCGATTTTCTCCAAAATCTAATCAACTCTAAACAAACAACATAAAATATTATACATGAAATTTGGTGTTGATCCGACAAATACTTTTTATGTTAGAGCGCCCACAAAGTACATAATCAGCTACTTCCGGTTGATCAGTATTTCACGAATAACTCCTAATCAACCGGTGATACAGAAATATGTTAAATACAAAAATTATAGTAAAACACATTATCTAAAACTTTTATATGGTATACAATATACCTATATATCATATTTATGGAGATATTTTGAAAACCGGAAATGAGCTTTGATGAATAAAGCTCGACTTCCGGTCGACCGATTTACTCCAAAACCTAATCAACTCTGACAGCACACACTACAGTACTATATATGAATTTTGGTATTGATACGGCTAATAGTTTTCACGTTAGAGCGCCCACTGTCACACACACACATACACACAGACATCATTCCGAAAATGGTCAAAACGTGTTCTAGGGACCCCAAAACTTGTATTTCCGTTGAAATCTCGAAGTCGATTTTTTTCATGAAAACAATACTTTCTCTATACTTCGTATATGGAGAAAGTAAAAATGGGGAATCCTGGAGAGGCATTGTAGCTAAAGCCAAGGCACACGCTCACTGGGCTGTAGTATAGAAGAAATGGTAGTTCAGTGGTTAGAATACCTGATCGGAAACTTGGGTGCGGTGCTCGATTCCCAGTCATATCGCTATTTTCACTTCTTGTATATCCTTATGCTAAGGTGCGCGCTTTCTAGTGCAATGTTAAAAATTCAATTTCCATCGCCTATTTAATATGTTACCTGACGCATAAAGAGTGTCAAGGGTTATGTAGTAACTTTTTTACAAGGGTTGATTCTACGAGGTCCTACTTGTGCATTGTTATTCTCTTGCGGCGTATGAATTCTTTGCTACGGAGATTCTTCGTATTTATGTTTTCTAGGAAGAGCATCTTGAAGAGGTTTCAGATACGTCTCCCGTTGCGGGTTAGGTATAATCCCAGCATCGAGCAAAATTGAGGAGCAACATGAATCAATAGATAGCGGATATATCGCGAGATACAAAAGCCTTATAAGCCGGAGACGATGCTCTGGCCACGTGCCCGCCTTCCTAAGCCTTGTCCCCGATAGATGTCTCATGGGAGAAAGAGTGGATCCAGAGCGAATACTCCATCAGATACAGATAATCCATTATATGGATACCAAATACTGGGGAACCAAAAAACTGGAGAGTAATCGCTGTACATGTCTTATTTAGGCACAAGAATTTACAATTTTAGCGGAAAAAATTGGTAGTTTTAAATGTATATGATCATTAAACGCTAGGGAGATCGTATTTAACTAAGATATTAATATGGAACTGTTGGCAAAAATGTTAGGATATAAGTTAAAGCAGAAAATTAAAATCGGATGCTTCATGTAGAAAAAAGGGCAACAAATTAGCTAAGATAGCTGAATATGGAGAATTATGGTATTAAACATGAGAAATGCATATTGAGAAGATGATGTCTCTTTCTTTTTCTGAGAATATAATATAATAATAATAATAATAAAGGGTTTTATTCAGGGCGAGACTGAGACTATCGAGTCTCTCTCTACACCTAACCCTTTGTCATGTTGGAACAGAAAGATATAGATAGATTGCAAAAGTACAGAGAATAAAACTACTATGTGGATTAAGAACCTACGCTAAGAGCTTAGGAAAACATTTCCACTGCAGGAATATCAGAACTATCAAAAATGAGCCACGAAGTACATGGAATAAAATGGATACTCGCCTTCGTAAATAGTACGGCTTTAAGCGAGAGTAACTAGTCATATTAAATATTCAGTCCCCTTCCCCTATAAAACTCTTTTTAAGGAAGTCCTTTAATTATTCAATAGCGATTCAGAATAAAATGTGCTCCAAGTTGCTTAAAGACGCCACTATTTTACGATTGTACAATAGGATACTATTATTTCTGCCTATGATTGTTTACGTGATACTTTCATAACACATATTTTTAATATAAAATATTTTTTTAATACTCCAATACATCATTTACCAAACTGTTATTTTACATGTGATATTCTTTTATAGGAGTTTTCCATTAATGATTTAATAAATTTGGATACATTTATCGATTCATTTACTCCACTTGCGGGATTTTGTCCATGAATGATTCTCTATCCTGAGGAATCAAGGACAAATGGAAAAATGATTTCATAAAACTTAATCACTTAATTATACTACATGGAATACAATTGATTACTCTGTAACGTAGTTACATCAATTGCTTTCCCTAATGAAGTTAATTTACTTTGCGAAGATTTCATAAAATGCGCCGCCGTAACACAAGTCGTAAAATGAAAGAGCAGGGAACCGTAATTTCTACCTCTAAATGGCAAAAATGGCAAAAATGCCTGTCGTTAACTCAAAAATTACCCGAGCTTTTTAACATCGCTAATAGGTACGCAAAAGGCAGAGTATCTGAACCACTGTTTTGGATTACAAGAAAAACATTCTGATGCGACAGCTAAAATGATTAAGGCTAATAATTGGCAGTAACAAACGGCGGAAGGGAGGTCCCAAACCTCACGCACAAATAATTGACTTTACTGAAGCTATAAAGGGAAATTAAAGGGAAGACGGTTTGAGATACAATAACTTGGGCTTTATTAAGGAGACGGATTAACGGAGGTAGATTGAAGCTCGCGGAGGGAGAGGTGCACGGAGTGAAATAATCGGGTTTGGGGAGATCGAAATGAGGGAATAACAGAATGGGAAGAAGAGGGAATAATAGAATGGGAAGAGAGGAATGAATGGCGGGAGAATGGAAAAGGGGATACGCTAACATAGATTAATACGGGCTATTCACATTGGTATTTCCAGGTATTCTGAGGTGAAATTAAATGTTTCTAAACAGCACGTTAATGATATACGTCAATGACTAATTTAATGATAACGAAAATGAAAATACAAATTTCTTGATATCTATTCTGATCTGTCACAATAGGTTGGTTAAAATCAGGAAGAGCTTATGGTCATGAGGGTAAAACATCCCTAGAAAGATATATAAAACGATTTACAGGTGTATATTTCTGACATGCATAAATATTAATCATTAAATAAGAAGTTTATTATCGAAAATAAAGCATTATTTTGCCACTTTAAATTTATTTTTATCAAGTTTTAAAAGCTAGTTCCGATACCCATAAGGTAGCTTCAGTTATTCCTCGATTTTCGGAAATCCTTCCAAGTCTTTAGTTTTATGTACATAAGGTTTCTCAAACATAAAATCATAAAATCTCTCTTGTTCATCAAACATTTTTGACTTTGAAATCATATCAACCTTTTACTACCCAGCCATGTATGAACAAGAACACTTAATGAGGAGAACGTCGAACGAACGATACCAAATTATACACGGTAGAATTACGACATTAAATCCGAGGTGAAATTCAAACGATCTCAAAAGCTTAACTGAAGCCGTGCAACAAAAGGGTGAGCTTAAAGAAAAGCGAATTATCACGCACCGAGAAATATTGTTCCGGATTTACACGGAAGTCAGACAGGCAAGGTTGATTTTATTGTTAGTCAGATTATACACGGTCTTTATATTCTTTCAATTCGTTTAATCTTCTCGATCTCTAAAAGGATTTCAAGATGTTTCATATAAAAATATTGTCTCTTGTGTGATTAAATTTTTGTAGGATTCCAAAATACCACTGTAAGCTTATTAATTTGCCTTATTCATAATAGCTTCAAGCTGATGCATGTATTCTATGTATAAGATTTTAATCGAGAATCTCATAACAACCATTGCAGCTATATTTCTGGAAAAGTAATTTCTATGGATCTTAAAATTATCATTAATGCGTAAATATATCTAAGACTAATAGGAGTAATATTGAAACCACTTATTAACAATATCTTATAAAAGTGATGGTTAAGACGTATGTATTCTCAGTAGTGTATAAGATATTTATTCCTAGCACTAAGCGATTATTTGCCGGATTGGTTTCAATTACATTTTCTAGGTAAAACACATAAGACTGCGCATTAGTACAATATACTAGCTAAATGTTTGCAATTATTATGGAACACTAAATTACTGATGTTATTTATTTAATCAAGATTGTTCAATAATATTCCAAATTGTTCAAGGCTGTGAATTCTCACATTAAGGAGCATTAAACAAAACTTGAATGCATATATTTTATCAGCATTTAAAGTTCAAAATAAATACAATCGTGAAAATTAACAGGAAGCATATTTTTTGTGAATTATACAATCCTCCTTGCTCAAGCATTATTTGCTCCATTGGAAGATACAAACCTTAATTATAAGCATAAGGTAGTCATAATATTATCAATAATGATGAATATCATATTTTTTCTCGGTGCATCTAAATGTTCTAATAGCAAAAAGAACTGAGGAGTTATTAAACCACTAAAAACTCAATTCTTTCCAAAAATTCCGCCGGTTTTATCAGTTACCCGATGGATATTGCGTTCCATCTCTTCTTATGGCTATCAGAGAAAATATTGCATTCGAGCCGAAGCGTATCCTGTGGTTTTTCATTTCACTCAATTAGATCCTCAGTAAACAGAATACGATGGAATTTCCTTCTTTCTCTCCATTAAGCATTGTGCTTGCCAAATTTCTCCTATCGGCAAAATGCTTCGGAAAATAAAGTTCACGCGCTCCATCCCTAAACCGCAGCACGCCTTTGAAGTGAGCCATTCAAGCAATCGTACCCAAATCCGCAATGCAGATTTGATCAATTCTGGGAAAGATTTTCTTGCAACGCTGTAATCCAATGCGTCCGTACTCAGTGGGGGAAATCGATCAAAGAGACCGTTGATTACTCTGGAAGAACATCTGTGAAACTTCAAGCGAAAACTACCAGCTTAAAAAATATTCCAAATCAATCTCATCAAAAATAAATTTTCAGAAGGCATAAAAAAGTAACACTTTTATATAGGCCCAATAAAAGAGTATTAGAATATTCAGTTTAATTTTCCAGTAAAACAAGATTATTTTCGTGTTTTTTGTAAATTTAGTATAGAGATAAAATATGTGAAATATAGATTATATATATGAGATTTAAAACGATAGCAAATGAAGTAGTCTTCCAAGGATTTTTAAGTTGATAAGGAATAAAAGAGGTTGAAATGCACATGATTAGTTGAGGAAATATAATGTTTTCATCACATTATGTGAAGGAGAAAGACGGAAGAATAATGATTCTCAAATATAATGATATACTTAGTGTCATGAAACATCAAATGACCTACTAAATGGAATATCCATAGAAGGAAATAACGAAATGGAATTTTGAAAGAGCTTTAGTAACACTGAACAACTATTTCTTAATGAATAATAATTATTCAGAGCAATTTTTCTTGCTCTCCTCTTAATTTGTCTATGTAATCAGATTATGTTAATTCTCAACAAGGCTTAAAGCTCTAGAAGGAAAAGCTTTTAAAAACAAATTTATTATCCTTGTATTAGTAGTTTTTTTATTTTACTATTTTCCTCATTAGTAAGATTAATAATTAATCTTTATTGGAATTCTAATATTGGCATTTAATTCAAGCAGTGTTTTAATTGGCAATCAACGAACGATACAAAATTAATATCTCTGAGCTACTTTGTAAATATTAGCGACTAAATATGTGCTGAAGTAATTAATACGATGGATCATGATGAACGATAAAAATTTTTCAATTTTTATCTATATTGAACCCGGTTGTTAAGAAGTGGAAAAGAGACGAATTCTAAATTAGGTATTAGCATTGTAATTCAATTTCTATGTACCTCGTCTAATTGTGATGCATATTATACAAAATATCTACTATGTTTCTGTCTTTTCAAATATAATTACCCCGAAATGTGAAATCTAACAGTGTTGAAATTTAGCCGATGATATTAATCCAATTGTGGGTAGTAAAATGATGAAAATCTAAAATTGCCTTAATTTTCAGGGTCGAAATATAATGATTGATGATAATTTTAAAACATCGATCCTACAAAAACTATAATTTTTTCCCATGAGTTTCATTCTCACAGTAGCAAATAAGAGGTCATTGATTCGGAGTTCCAGAACGAAATTCAATGAGCTCCTTCTCTTTATCAACATAACACATCTCCAACAACATAAAGTCATCTTCTGTGTTTTCAGATACTAGTTGGCTTTCTTTTCCGGTGAGCAACTACAGGAATTAGACACGTGTACGTTAGGTTTTGTCATTTCTCTTGAAGGCAATTCGCTCGGATTTTCAATCGAATAACTTCTTCGATTTGAAATGGAGTTTCCGTTTCTACCTCCAGCGCTGTCTTCAGACCCGAGTATGTCTGCAGATTTAGCAATCGAAGCGAGCATCCTAATCTAAGAAGTTACCCCACTGGAAATTCGATAACGTTTCCATCAGCAAATCCAAGAGAGTTGGCAAGATGTTAGTAAAACTTAGGATCAAGATTAACGCTTCTGAACAAGTTAGAGATAGCATGCCCTCGGTAAAGGAAATAAGACGTAACCCTTTAAAACTTGGTCAGGTTGAAAAGAGAAAACTATACTGGAATTCCAGTCCACGAACTGCTAACGATAAACGTTATAATGCTCTATATCATCGATGCTGAGTACAGGTTTAAGTACCATCATAAAAAATGGAAATCTCCTATATGGGCTATGTTTTCCGAATTAAACCATTTTTACTGCTAATCTACTCTTAAATTTCGTTTTAAAATAGTTTATTTGCGATACCCGTCTTCTAAATCGTCTTAAACCCTTCCCTACTAAAACTTCTCATAAAATCTCCGACAATGCTTTCCCATATAATATTATCAACAGCAATCTTGATTGCCCGTCCGTTTCCGAGTTCTATCAAGTACAACCCGCTTATCCAATACCTACTCTTTGAATACTTCACATCTAATAAGAATAAAACGGGCACTCCTTTTCAGAATACCTTCTGTCTTCAACTCTTTTTCTTTAAAATGAAAGCGTTGATCCATTTCATCTCCCTCGTAAGTCAATCTTGAATTTGGCTATAATAGATTGATTCCTGTAATTTGTCTGATTAATCAATGTAATTGTATCTGTTTTATTGTTTTTAATTTTGATTTATATTTTACATTATTGTTTAATCGTTTTTTATGTATTTAATACAGTTTATCGTCGGATGTAATTTGCCTCGTGCTGCATGTTGTCTTTTTTTATAAATAATTAAAATGCACGTTTCGCGGGTTGCCTGAATAGTGTTTTACTACCCGTTGCGGAAAACTTCTTAAGCAGCCAAGATAAATTTTCCCACGATCGAAAAAGTATTTAAATATTACATAAGTTGAAGTAGGATGATCAAATAAAAATTGATGAACCAATTTTACGTTAAATTTCAGAAAAAAGTCTCCAATAGGGTACATAACTAAACATTATTGAGGAACGGAATGGAATAAGAATTAATAAGAGAAGGTAAACAACTAAACAACTATAAAGCATTTGAAAGACATGAGTTCACCATATAGAGAGAGTTTCCTGAAATACGATTATCTGTTATTGTAGGAAACTAAGAATAAATGAAACATTGTCCGAAATTTAAAATAATCTGCAAAATGGGCTAGGATAGAGAGGATTGATTTGCCTTAGGGGATAACAATGAAACAGATATACTGTATATTAATTTTCATGTATTTGACATCTCGATGATCTTGCTAAGCATATATCAATTTCATTTCGTTTCAAAATTGAGTAAATGATATATGTCACAATCATATCTTTCGCATATCATATCTCAAATTGTTGATAACTAAAATCTTCAGGAATTGATATATTTGAATAGTGGAGTTAGCATCATCTCTCCAAACCATGACATGAAACATTTTCCAGAGGATAGAAAGAGCGAAAGTCTGATTGACAGGAATTTATTTTCTTCATACACATCGCATGTCAATCTCATAAATCAATCGTTTCTATTTCTAGCATAATACGTTAAGACAAAAAGTTTAAAAAAATCTATTCAATTGCTATCGATCTAAAAAAATATCTTAAGGAATCACTCATAGAAAAGTAAATGATTATTCAAACATGAGATACTACATTTTAAGCCAAATAAATGAGGAACATATTTCTCTGACAAAACTCTGCGAATTTACTTTCTCTGCATTGATCATAATTAGCTTTATAAATTTACTTTTTACCCGTATATCAATATTTTCGATTGGAGATAAACTGCTACATAATTTCAAATCCATTTGATAATCATAAAATTACCCAGCGGAGAGATATATCTGAGAATTATCTCTTTTTGCGTATGATAGTTATATTTCAAGAATACATAAAAGTTCCGTGTTATTCGTTAGAACATTCCTGGCATATATCAATTACTTATTTATCCACAGTATTCTGCACTGGAAAATTAATTGCCAGCAATTCAGAACCCGAAATAGAAAATGCACATAAGTTACAATCTACTCAAATGCGGCTAAATTTGTCAAAAATACATTTTCTACGTAATATACTGCCTTATTTATGCCAAATAAGATATACTGTTGAGGAGATAGAACAGCTCTTAACTGTTTTTAAAAAAAATATAAAATATTTTCCAGGAGAAATCAATCGAGAGCCTTTAAGAACGACTGCATAATCAGTCGAGGCCTCTCAGAGAAATGGTGAGATACAGGGTAGATCTCAATGAGCTGCTCTGTTGCTCTTCTCATTTGAACATAATTGGAACAAATTAGGCTTGTATGAAGTTCACTTCACATTCTGACGTCATAACCTAATTTGATTAGGAGGCTGATTTGATTTAGTTTTGGAGATTCCCTTACTTTGGCATACTAAAGGCACCTTATTCTGGTACAAATGATTATAGATATAGCAAAAAGCTACTACACAGAATTTTTGCATGCCTTTTAAGGTGTTTCCTGCACCGAAAAAACAAATTACTGAATGGTGACCTGTGTTAGCCATTCACTTTCTCTCTGATTTAGGTCGCTCACCCAAATCAGACGTCATGCTCATGACAGAATCCTCTCGCAAATACCCTTACACGCAATTTGAAAGATAAAAGAGCCATCCCCAAAATGATTGACTTCAGTTATCTAGTAATAATTCATTTTTTAAGGTTGGCATAATTTAAAATCCTGATTATTTTGCCATTTTTCGAACTCCTATGGATAGTGAAAAAGAAGTACCAAAATTCAATTCAATTGGTGTTTGTTAGATTTAATACTGAGTATTAGCATTCAAAGTAAAATATGTTGTAATACCTTAATCTCTTTTCATTTTCAACTCACACATGAAAAATATTCTACACAAATGTAATTTCATTGTTAATTTTATATTAATTGCATAACCATTTTAAAAAATATAATTTGTTTGAAAAAAATAAGCAGAAGAATTTTTACAAATAAAAACATGATACAGTTTGAGAAAAAATACAAAAAGAAGTGAATTATAATCCAATTCAGCAACTGCCGATAAATGCGTTACAAAACAAAATAAAACAAAGTCTTGGTACATTGAAGTCCCCCTGAGCTAATTCTAGCTCATCAGGGGGTGCTCCATATGTATAAATGTGTTCACCTATTTCATAAGGAAACATGTAGTAATTAATATCTTAATGGGAAACAATAATTGGGTTTCTAGCCAAACTTAACTGGTAACTTTTCAATTTATCTATTTGAATCATTCTAAGATTTAATGTTATCACCTCGATTCAAGTCAATTTCAAATATTTATTCTAGCTATACGGTAGTTTTTATGCATAATGTATACATTATTCAATAATCTGCTTTTGCCTATATCATCATCTTCACATATATAATATTTTAACAAATTTTCGATAACATTATTCCACGTAATTTAAAAAAAAAGAAATATTAAATTCCTTTCAACATTTGAAACGATATCTATCCTCCTTGTGCAAAATAATACTTTATATTAGACCCTGTGTTGGGAGATTAATCCGTAGTTATTGAGGTACCTGCTTCTAACGCAATAGCTGCTTCCTTTTGAACTTTCCTTAACCTTGTCCTTAGCAGATTTCCCATCGACCTCCTCCTCTAGGCAAACCTCTAACGACTTCAACATGAAGCGAGCGAAGGAAGCTTGCATTACAGGCAACTCTAATTAGTTTATAACCTTGGAGCATGTTGAGAGATCGCTTTAAGAAATACGGTGGCCGCAGGGCGATATGCCTCAGACCCATGACATGGGATCGTTTCAAAGGGAAGTGGAGAATCAAAGTGGTTGAGAGTGCATGCTAAATAAGTCATGGATGGTCAGGAATTCCCACAGTTTCCGTTAGCCTAAATATTCGGAATTCGGGATGCATTTCAATCACAAATAACTCTATGCGTCCCTGTAGAATAAATTTTCTTGATCTTTTTCGTTTGATATGGCTAGGATTTATACATAAAGGAGCCTTAGGAACATGCTAAAAATTATGTCAGGGTTTATTAATGGGTTGGATTCTATTTCAGGGGAAACACGAAACATATATTCTGAAATATTCTGCCCACATTAATGACTTCCTATTTTGATTAAATCTCAAAAGCGCGTAGAAAATTCCAAAAATAATTGTAATACTCAATAATTCTTGATAGAGCGCTCTAGGCCAAGTTGAGCCTTGGATAATTATTGTTGTTATTAAATAAAGTGATTGTTCGATATTGTAAGCAGCCTTCAACTAAAATATAGTCTCGACTTTGTAAAATATCGCTGGCTGAATTTAATTTATTGTTTCCTTTTTATGCTAATATTAGTATATCAACACCAAAGTTCAATATTATGCTAACTATTCTTCCGTAAATTGAGAGCAAGAATTAAATACGACTATCTGATGAGCGTATAATTATAGACACCATTAAATCCAAATGAATATTAGACACAAATAATATACAGAAAAGACTTGCGAAATGTATCTACCTCTTAGATCAACAAAGTTATAGTGCATCTATGTATACATTATATCTTTTACACGCCCTTCCTATAACTTAATCTCGTAAATGCTGAAGGTCCAGTTCCAGGAGGAAGTATAGTATTATCCGCTCTTTTCCTATTTCATGGTGTACTGATAATTTTTTTTTTTCCTTTTCTCAGTAAATGAGAGCTTTCTCCATTCTATTCTTTGTGAGATAAAATAATATAGCTCGGTCTACAAAGAGTTGGATGGAGTTAATTATCCAAGAAAAAAGATTTTCTTGCGTGAGATAATCAAGAACATGTTTACGTAGGAAGGATAATTTGGTTAATACCTATCGGTTACCTGGTCGATGAGAACTTAAGAAAAAACTTGCTTTAAAATATTCTGTTTTAATTAAAACACGGAATTCATTCCGGTTTTCTTTGAAGGAGTGATTTAAAACAAAATTGTTCGTTTGAATTTCCGCAGGGCATTCTCATCAGCTAATGCGAAGTTCATACATGAACTCATTTATCTACATTTTTGATATTTTCTAGGATTCAAGACTTCTTGTAATTAAAATACTAAATTTTTATCAGAAAAAATCCCATATACATATCATGTCCAATTGTAGCTCATATATATCTCCCATATTTATTTAGATATCCTAAGTCTGGAAAAATCTTTCACATCATTCAGAAATATGACCGATTTTTCGTACATGAGTAATGATTTATTTTTCGTATTCTTCCTCTTCTTTAGTAATACTGTCCTTAGACGGATTTCAACGGTAACGTTGCCTCCACATAGTTCTCTCTCTAGTCTCTCTCTTCATTTCTGCATCGTTTCTCCCCTCTTTGATTCACGTTATTATTCCGTACCTCCTCCTTTCTCTTCCTTTTCCATGTTCTCCTCTATTATTAACTCCTGTACCACGTTCTACTTTGCAAGTTGCCTAATCCCTTTTCCCTTTCTCTTTTTATAATTTACTAAAATTCTTCTTTCCTCCGAAATCCTCCACATCAATTTTTCATTCCTAATTTCATCTTTCCATCCAATTTTCTCCGCTCGTCAGCATAGCCATGTTTCTTAGTCAAGCTTCAGTTTTACTTTTCTCTCCTTATCTCCATTTCGTACATGAGTTATATTTCTATGGGCAGTTTCCATGACAAAATTTTCTCTAATTAATTTCTATGAGTGATTTGATCATTAATTTATAAAAATTTTCTAATTGCTATCTTTGTTATATTCAAATTTTGGAATGATAATAATCATAATACAGGGTTTTATTTAGGGCGAGATTGAAACTATAAAGTCTCTTCTTAATCTAACCCTACGTCATATGAATGAATAAAGGAGACACCTTGAAAAAAGTACACAGAAGAAGACTACTCCATGGATTTATAAACGTAATCTAAGAGCTTAGGAAAAAATTTCCTCTGCAGGAAAACACCCTCAAGAAGAGGGGTGTGAAAACCTGCGAAAGCTACAGATAGGAAGCGAAATTTAGTAATGAAATGAGATTAAATGAAATAAAAAGGCAAGTAGCCAATGCAGTAATATCCTTCAAAAAAATCTGATGTGGCCAGCACATGACTTTCTCTATATATAAGATGTAAATATTTACCTACGACAGTAATTTCGAACTCTATATTCCATCTAAACTTGGAAGATGAGTGAATAATTTATATATTATTATTTTTTCGTTACAAACATTATAAATAATGTTTTTCGGGACATGCTCGATGAAAAACGATGAAATTGGCCTTTCGCCCTTAGCCCAGAGCGCCCACAAAGTACATAATCAGCAACTTCCGGTTTATCAGTATTTCATGAATAACTACTAAACAATCAGTGATAAAAAAATATGTTTCCTACAAAAGTTATAGTAAATTTCATTTTATAAAACGTTTATAAATAATAGTATATATCTAAATAACATATGTATGGAGATATTTTGAAAACCGGAAATGAGCTTTGAAGAATGAAGCTCGACTTCCGGTCAACCGATTTATACGAAAAACTAATCAAATTTAACGACACCAAAAAAAGTACTACATATGAAATTTGGTGTGGATCCAAAAATAGTTTTCATGATAGAGCGCCCACAAAGTACATAACAGCTACTTCCGGTTTATCGGTATTTCACGAATACCTCCTAAACAATCAGTGATAAAAATATGTTAAATACAAAAGTTATAGTAAATTTTATTATCTAAAACTTTTATTAGTAATACAATATACCTATATATCATATTTATGGAGATATTTTGAAAACCGGAAATGAGCTTTGAAGAATGAAGCTCGACTTCCGGTTAACCGATTTACTCCAAAAACTAATAAACTCTGACAGCACACACCACAGTGCTATATATGAGGTTTAGTATTGATACGACTAATAGTTTTTACGTTAGAGCGCCCACAAGCACAGACACACATACACACACACACACACACACACACACACACACACACACACACACACACACACACACACACACACATACACGCAGACATCATTCCGAAAATGGTCAAAACGTGTTCTAGGGACCCCAAAACGTGTATTTCCGTTGAAATCTCGAAGTCTATTTTTTTCATGAAAACAATACTTTCTCTATACTACGTATATGGAGAAAGTAAAAAGGAAAAAAATCTGATGTGGCCAACATATGACTTTCTCCATATTTATAGAAAACAGATGCCTACGCCAGTAATATATAAATAACTCCAAAACAATGAGTGTTACAGGAAAATGTTTCAAACAAAAACTGTAGTAAATACATTATCTATAACTTTGGTACATAATTGTATATACCTACATTGCATTCTGACAGAGATATGTTTGAAAAACTTCCATTTCTGGATAAACAACAACTTCCAGTTAACCATTATTGAAGAATAACTCCTAAACAATCAGCATTACGAAAAAATATTTCATACAAAAGTTTTAGTAAAACACATTGTCTATAACGTTTGTTCATTATTGTATATAGACCTACATTGCATTCTGACAGAGGTATTTAAGAAATAAACTTTTGTTCCGGATAAACAGCAACTTCCGGTTCAGCGATATTCACCAAAAACTAATCAACTCTTGGCGTTATTAGGAGAATACTAAATATGAATTTTGGAAATGATCGAATCATTGCTTTTTAAGATAGAGCGCCCTCAAACTTTTTTACCACAGACAGAGACACACACAGACATGTTCGGGAAAATAGCGAAAACGAACTCAATGGGCCCCAAAACATCTATTTCCGTCGAAATCTGGAGGTCGGTGTTTTTTGCGAATACAATACTTTCTCTATACTACGTATAGGGAGTAAGTAAAATTAACAAATTCTTACACATTTACAAATAAGTAGGCAAAACATATGCTGATAAATACGAAGCACATTAAGAAAAAGTTACATCAGGAAACACTATGATATGGCCATTAACCCCTATCTTGACAATTACAGGCTAGATTAGCCCTGGGGAGAGGCGCTCAATGAATTCTAGACGAGTAAAGAGTCCGTCCCTTTGGTTTAATAGATTCCTCGGAGCGGCGACAGGTCGACCCAGTTCGTCTTTATTTGCTCAAGGGGAAGCCTTCGCAAGTACCGCAGCGCGATGCGACGCCTGACTGACCCTTTAGCCCTTCCGAAGGCGCGTTATCTCGCATACCGGTGAGCAATCGTTCTTCTAATGATCTGACGCATCTGAAGGGTATAGTCCTTGACCTTAGAACCGGGAAATGAGGGAAGGTGGGCATTCCGGCAGCCGAATCAGAGGAATCCTCCGGTGCTCCGAAGATTAAACAAAACAGGATTCCATTTCCCGCGTCCTGTTTGATCCTTTTGACTGCGGAGGGTCGTCGTGGTTCAGAATGCGCGATATCGAGGTCCTTGATGTGCGAGTTTTATCCGGTGAAGTAATTAGACGAACTTTTCTACATTTTTTTACTCTCTCGGTTTCCCGAAATAGACGTGTTTAATCGTTTCCAAGGGAACTAAAATTCTGTGCCCCTTGGGATATTTGGGAGCTGTATCCGAGAATAGAAAATCAGCACGTTTCTCAGTGGTCGTACCATTAGTTCAGCAGAACAACATGAAGAATTCGTTAATTCATACACCATTAATTTAAATTTAAAATTTTAGAATTTATTTTAAAAGTGTGAGTAATGTTTCATTAACTTTACTCTGATTTTACCATACCTTACTTTTCTTTTTTTTAATTACGCAACAGATTTTCATTAGGTAAAGAAAATTGGAAATTAGAAAAGAATAAATGGAATTCATAAATTTCAAAATAGTTATTTATTTAGTAATAAATAAGTAATTAAGTATCAGTCGATTTTAAGAACAATTTATTTAATTACATTCCATAATTTCAATTAAAACCGAAATACAGCTTCCTTGTACATTCCTCGCTAATGATCTCGCAAATGAAAGTGGATGAAATGGATATTATAAACATCGAAGTAAATAGAGAGAAAATATATCATTGTGACTGCAGTCTTTTATTTTAAAACGAAAGAAGTTATATTTTCATTTTCAGTCCACAATCCAAATTGATTTTCAGTAATCTCTCGGATTTGGATTCTTTTTATGGAATAAAGTCAAATGCATCATCACTATCGAGTCTCAAATATTCATATTTCACCGCTAGATCGATTATTCGGGAATTACATCCATTTGATACAACAAGGAAAAACGGCCTCATTAAATTTAAATATGAAGGGATGATCCGTAATTTAATTTTCACTATATTCGTGTCCACTTATAATTAACAAAGTGGTGGACAATTCAAAAATAAAGCTACTTTAAATGATAAGATAATTGCATAGGATTTGATAACAAAATTGAACGAAAAAACGTCGGCGATAACATTAACTGCCCTTTTGACAAATTCTATACCGATATCAGGAATACATAGTTTTATTTCCTTTAATAATATATTTCAATTTGCCAAACAAAAGTCTTTTTTTATATTACAATCAGCTAATAAATTAAAAAGTCCTTAATTCTCTACATTATTATTAATTATAAATTCGGTACTTCAGGTACGGTTAGACATGGGCGCCGTTATGATTTTTGTCAGCGGCGGCGTAGGGGGAAAATGACGCCGGCGGCGGCGGCGTAACGGCGTGAACGCTGACTGCTTAATCGTCGGCGGCGGCGCGGCGTAACCGGCGGCGTGTAAAATTTCGTTCGTATACGGCAGAAAAAAAGGCGAATAACTCGAATATCTGAGAGTACATTATTACAATTATATCATAACAATAAAGACAATGTAGAGCTACGAGGGTCGTTCAATAAGTCCTTAGAAAAAGATGGAAAAACACTTTTTTGTGGGGTAAATTTGTTTTATTCCTCAACATAATCTCCTTTCAGCTCTATACATTTTTCTAAACGTTTTTGAAAAATTTTTATGCCGTCCGAAAATAGGATTTTGGAAGTTCTTCAAAATACTCATTCGTTTGCTTAATGATCTCCTCGTTCGAAGTGAACTGTCGTCCGCTTAGCCATTTTTTCTAATTCGGAAACAGGAAATAGTCACTTGGGGCCAAATCTGGTGAATAAGGTGGATTTTACAACAATTCCATTTTTAATTCCATAATTTTGGCCATCGAAACAGCACAGGTGTGCACACGTGCATTGCCCTGATGCAAGAGGATTTTTGTCCTCTTCAAATGTGGACGATTTTCTTTGATTTCATCTCTCAACCGGTTCAATAATGACGCATAATACGTCCCTCTTATCGTTTTTCCTTTTTCCAAGTAATCAATAAAGATGATGCCGTGTGCATTGCAAAATACCGTGGCCATCACCTTGCCGGCCGATGCCACCGTTTTCGTCTTCTTCGGAGCCCGTTCACCCTTAAAAATCCACTGTTGTGACTGTATCTTTGTTTCTGGAGTGTAGTAATGAATCCAGGTTTCATCCACAGTTATGAATCGACGAAGAAATTTGGCAGGATTGCGACGGAAGAGCGCCAAAATAACCTCAGAGTCGACCACACGATTGCGCTTATTCTACTCTCTGAGTAAACGCGGCACCCATCTTGCAGAAATTTTTTTCACAGACAGTTTTTCATGCAAAATTGAATCGACTGCACCTTGCGATATGCCTGTGGCCTCAACTATTTCGCGCACTTTAATCCATCGATCACTCAAAATCATATCGTGGATTTTGTCGATCGTTTTGGAAGTAGTCACTTCCTCTGGGCGTCCCGAACGATATTCATCTTTTGTGGATGAACGGCTACGTTTAAACTCATTCATCCAATTGTAAACAGTTCAAACACAGGAGCAGATGTGCCATGAACTGCATCCAACTCAGCTTTGATTTCTTTCGGCGTTAAACCTTTCAAATATAAATGTTTAATCACAGCCCGAAACTCATTTTTCTCCATTGTTATAAACAAACAAAAGTTGTTCACATCAATCCTATTTTTGGACGGCATAAAAATTAAAAAAAAACGTTTGGAAAAATGTATAGAGCTGAAAGGAGATTATATTGAGACATAAAAAAATAACCCCAAAAAAAAAGTTTTTCCATCTTTTTCTAAGGACTTATTGAACGACCCTCGTATTTTGAATACGCAGCACAATGGGCTAGAATCGAAAAAAAACAGGCAAAAAAATCCTTTTCTTGAGTGCGGACTTAAGTACTGGCAATTCTCGAATAAATCCTGCCTATTACTAACAAATTATTTACACTGATTTCTACCAATTAAAATTCTACAGGTGGTCAAAATTGGCCAAAATTCACGAATAATAGATAGCCTTAGATTTTTGCAAAATTATTCAGCCTCAAACCAAACCCAAATGAGCAGAATCATCGGGAAAAAATCAATACAGTGTTAAATAATCAACCCTTAAGCTTAATTATGATTTTTTAAGTGATCACAGTTGAATATTTGAATTATTGCATCACTTCCATCAGATCTCTGAATTAGCTTCTGTTGGTGAAATACTTACTTCATGCAACATGTCTTTTAAGTTATATTTCTTTCTCTTATCCTCTCTCGGACCCTCCGATTTAAGGAAACGAGCGCACATAAGACGCTATCTGGTAATATTATATGCAGAACTTATTGAGGTATGGCAATGCGAAGTTTCAAAGTTCACACTCAAAAAATATTTCCTTATTCTTGGCCAGCATTTTTCGATTCTTTCTCGCTCTGCGCCGTGAAGGGGTTAATTTGGCAATACGTTGTTTTCCTTATTTTCACAAAAGCATGCTTCTTATAATTACGCTACATTACTTTAAGAACGTTTAAAGAGAGGTATCACAAATTGGGTACAAATAGCCAAGAGAATGTCGATCAATGGATGTACTATTGTTGTGAATTGGTTTTCACATCACATTTGCGCCACATTTTTCAAGTATGGAATCCAGGAATAGAATTTCAATTGAAATTTCCAGAAAATAAAAAAGGTATACCCGCACGCACCCATTGTATGTCGTCAGATCAAATCGTCAAATTACGGGCAGAACCTCAGCTGATTTTTCATATGTTCTAATAAAAATATTCAAATCGATTATAATATTTTAGAACTCTGGATTAGACTTTTTTTATAAATCAAAAGATGCTTCAAATATTAGTAATTGAGGGTAATCCAGGAAAATACAATTGTACCCTATGAAGAAAATTCTCTTATTGGAGTTAACATTTTGGTTTAATTAATATTTTATGAGACTTAATTTTTCAAATTGGGCGATCTGTTTGAGAGCGCGAAATAACGGGAACTTTAAGGGAGTCGAAACCGGTCGCACAATAAATTTACTGTGGAACCAAGACATAGTGTTCTTTTCCTTTCCTACATAACGGGAACTTATTTATTTCTGACTGCGATAAAGTACCAAAAAGATTTTTTTAAATTTCTATTACATAGTTACACATGCAATATATCAAGCTAAAATTTGATGGAACTTATTTTTCTGTGGACATTCTTGTTTAAGTTTTATTCAACTCAAAACTCGAGTAACTATAATGGAAAGAAAGACAATAAATAGCTTTTTCATTTATTTAAAATTAATAACTTTGTTTACTAATAAGATATGATATAATAATTTATAATTCCTTTAAAACTTATGTATAATAATTAGAAACAAGTTTCCGCAAATTCTAATGCAAAACACTGCTAATATGTGAGGAAAATTATGCGTTTAGTGATAGCCGCCTGAGTAAAGTGTACCCCGCCCTGGAAAGGCACACTTGTCAATTGAACGCCACCTTCTGGTGGGACTCATTGTACAGTGACTCCTGCCCGTTAAGTGCTCCTCGACTCCTACACCGGCACCGATTTTGCCGCCACGTGTGCAAACGGCCTAATCGTAACACGTATCGATATCACGTATAACTCAGCACCCTCTTGAAAAGACCGAGATGTGTTCTATCAGTTCAAAGCGTATCTCTTCGAACTACTTGTCAGCATATTTTCGACTGTGGAACTTTGTTTTTAAATCTAAGCCACGCCGCGCCGCCGCCGATAAAATTTCCGGCGGCGGCTCGGCGGCGCGCCGTAGTTATTTCTTCGGCGGCGGCGGCGTGCCCGATATTGTCGGCGGCTGGCGTAATCGGCGCGGCGCGCATCTCTAGGTACGGTATTTTAAGGTACACTCTTAACCATCTCGAGTCACCTTCTTACTCACATTGTATAACCTTTAGCTTTGAATTATTTTTTCTATCCTCGTAAGCCTCATTTCAAAACCATTGTCACCATTATCTGTTCCTGATTCACACTGACCTCCTCGGTGACGTCCTGGATTTTTTTGGAATCCATCCAATTATTGAGCTTTGAGGCCCCTGTCCGTTTGCCATCATTTATCCATTATTCCGAACCAATGAACAGATATTGTGAGGAGTTTTTGGCCAAAACTGAAGGTGAAGGCTGTGTTATTGGAATTTTTGGAAACCAGGAGAACCGAAGTGTAATATCAACAAAAATAATGAGAAGAACAATGTTGTCTACTTCCAGTAAGCCATTTTGAGAAACATATTTTGTTTTTAGAAGAGAATAAATCAATATCACGTTTGGGAAAAGAATATTCCAAGATGAGTTTTATACAGGGTGCCCGGGTTAAATATATAATAATACAAAATTTTGTAACTAGAAAAGTAAGAAAGGAGATACTTATTAGCGGTTTGCCTCTACAAGTTTGGTAACTCAAAATGTTTTTTATGTTTGTTAGACTATGTTGCACTTTGCCTTTACGCATTAATTGTGAGGGATGTCTTGGATAATGAGTTCCCAAACAGCTTGATCGGGAGAGGTTTCGATCGATCGGTCAATCGATTCGATTTTTTCATCATCGATTCATCGAGATTCATCGATTGCGTGGCCCCCTAGAAACCCAGACATGAGGCTACTTGATTTTTTCTGTGGGTTTTTATCAAGAATCAAGTGTACCAGACACCAGTTCGTGATTTATTAGAATTGCGCCATTGAATGCCTACAGTTATTGTAAATGTTACACCTGCTATGCTACAAAACACTTGTAGAGAGTAAAATACAGATTATGTAGATGTCTTTCTGCCGCTAATGGTGTGCATCTAAAGTTGCATTAACTGTGTAAAAAAACATTTTGAGTTACTATACTTCTAGAAACAATCCGCCAATAAATATCTTAGTTAACTCACAATTTATTACATTTTGTATTATTATATGTTTAACCCGGACAACCTGTGTTAAGAATCGTTTAAAAGAATCACTCTAATAATCATTTAAAAATTACTAGGAAAGCATGTTATACTAAACTAATAAAAGAAATAAATTTGATAGAAAATAATTTTCCCACATAAATAAGGGAAAAATTATTTGATCAATGATAACGCATAAACCTTTAAGATGCCCTACCTCTATCCTTTCATAAAGTACAGTGGTACCTCGAGATACGTGCAGCCTAACATACGAGTTTTTTGAGATACGAGCCGGAGCTCGGGCCATATTTTCGTTCAAGATACGAGCCCAAATCCGAGATACGAGCCGTGTTTCCAAGCCAAGTGCAGCCAAGAAAGCAAAAACAAGTGATAATTAAATTTACGTAAATGTTAAGCTTAGTTTAAGTTTAAAGTAAGTGCATTGTTTTAAGTTTTTTCTTTCATTTGAAATAAGGAAAGTGTAGTTTTAGTTTCAAAGTTACGAAAATAGTTTTAAGTTCTGAAAAAGCGCCGTTTACGTACGTGTCTAGAGTGTCTGCATCCCTTCCCCCTCCCTCCTCCTCGTCGTTCACCTTCGTTAGCCGCACTCGTCTGTCTCCAAAGTAAGACTATTATGCTAAATAACTCTTTTATTTCTATATTTCATAGTTTGTTATGTATTCGTTAATTTTACATGTTTATTTGATATTTAAAAACATATCTTTATTCATAATTTACAATGGTTTGGGGATTTTTCATAGGTCCGGAACGGATTAAATCGAATTCAGTTATTTTAAATGGGAGAAATTCGTTTGAGATACGAGCCGATTGACTTACGAGCTCGGTTCTGGAACGAATTAAACTCGGATCTCGAGGTACCACTGTACTTGTAATATCATTACGAATTTGCACTTATAGAGAAAATTCCATTACTAATGGATGAATAATCCATAGATTTGTGTGTACAGAAGTCCCTTGCAATAATAGTGCCTGTAATATTACGGTAGAAAAGTATTTTTTTACTAAAAATCGACGTATTCAATTTGTGAACCCTTTTTTTTTGGAGTGCAGTTTATTGCTGCTCTACGGGAGTGAAAGGGTAATGATAAAAGGCTCCTTGAATAAAGTTGGGCCAGTTTCCATCTCCAGAAATATATTTTTATAATATTCTAAGAAGAATATTTCTTTTTCATTGTCAATTACAATGGCGATATTTCGATTATTACGACAATATTTCAAAATGATTTGGTAAAGTGTTCAATCAAGTCTTCAATGTCATGTCTCAGTAAAATATTCGTAAACGAAATTGATAGTTTTATGAAATTTAAAAGAAAATGACACGTTGTAATCTTTCTGAATAATATCCGTAAATTTTATTTAAAAAATGACGGTTTTGACAATCTGCACGTTAAATATTTCCATATTTACAGGTGATACAACAAATTGGTTTCCCAAGGTAAAAATTCCAAATTACATTGAGAAAGATGTAAAAGAAATTGAATTATAGAAATAATCAAAAACATTTTTTGAAGATGGATTGAATTCCTCATGGAAGAAAACTTTCAAGGAATAAAACTCGTTTATAATGAACGATAGATAAACATTTTTATTTACTTTCCGATGGGTAGGAAAAATTCCGGAATTTTAAACTGCCAAAAAAGATTAAATGAGAGGAAAATGTTTTGCTTCTTTTTGGCTTCCCTTTATTTTTAAATATCATAATTAATCTAATTGGAGTCCCTTAAACCGGTGCACAAAGGATCGCTCGCCTTTCGAAGCGAGTATCAAATTCGATAATTCTTCCGAAGAGCTCCCATCAAAGATGAGATTTTCTTCGGTTTCCCCAGAATTACTGTGAGGATTATATTATTCCGCGAGATGATTTATTCGGTAGAATAAACTCTTTATCATCTGCGCAATTAGCTTCGAATCGTTTGTGCCAACTACAGATGAGAATCAGAGAAATTCTCTCTTCTATTTTCTTCATTCCGCATTGTGAAACAGCGAATGAATACCTCAACATTCGACCGCGTATTTGAATTCTCTTCTTTATCGTATCTTAAGAAGAATGTTCAGGAGGCTAACCGAGCCATGGGTTTTTACTGTTATAAGTCTATCCATAGAAATGTCTATCCAGATTATTCTTAAGCTTTCAAATAATTAAACAAAAGATGGACAATTTTTAAGGTAAATGAATTCAATGAAATATTTGTGTATAGAAGATTCTGGAGAGTTATTTATACATTATTAAATCCTTTACTCCATTAATCCTCAATGGTATATATTACTGTTTTTTATACAAGCGATATTAAATTGCATAATTGCGGTATTTTGTAAGATTTTCAAGACAGCGGTGATTCAATCAACGGAAAAATTTAAATCAACACTTGGTTAAAGCATGGAATACGCATAATATTATAAAATGTAAAATTTGAAAGACTTAGTTCAATTTATAGCAGCTTATAGAATTATACTACTAATTTATTCTTTCATGGGTATATTAAGAGAAAAATGTAGAATTATTCTTTTTAATTGCGCTAAGTACTTTCACAACGATGCTGTCTGCAATGGACGATCAGGAATCTCGCTTTCATATGTCTATAAACTTTGTGCATATTTAATTTTTGACGCCCACTTTTTCTGACCTTTGAACTTCAATGGCGCGCAAAAGTAAAAGATTTTTGCATCGAATTCCGCTCTCAGTTAAAACATGCGTTAAGTATTCAAAATTAAAAGTTTCATTAATATAGATGGATATAAAGTTAAAATTTCAGATTCCTTAAAACAAGGGCTTCTCACCTTACTCCTCCTCTGTAATATACTGGGCAAACAACTGCCTTAAATCATGGATTATGTAGATTACATGAGATATTTCATCAAACCATTTAGAGGATTCACAAATTAACATTTCTGGGAGAATTTAAGTTAGAGAAAATAAATAAATGTTGTTTGTTGAGCCTGCTGGTGTAAGCGTTACCTATTTTCCACTGTACCTCTTCCCCTTGGTAGGATATACGGCCTTAATTGCTGTAAGCCTTAGAAAGAAGAGTCCCATTAATTGTATTTAAGTCTGCAAAGTTATGAAGTAAGTGAGATATGTGCTTGGGGTCAAAGTCTCGTATTTTTCATAAGATTTACTAGAAATTAAGATAGATTTTAAGAAAATATTACAGTTTCTCCGTAAAATTTAAGTTAAATTTTTCGTCGGTTTAAATTAACAATATTTTGTAAGGCGTATATGCATCTGCTGAATATAAATTGACTAAAGAATATTTAGTGTTAAAATATATTCATAACTTGGAGTAATATGATGTCGGAAGGTGACTTTTGGTACTCCATGAAGAGACTTTCCAAGATTTAAATATAAAGTTAAGTGAGGAATGTAATCAATTAAAGAGGCTGTAAGTAAGTGGAACACCATCAAAGTGAGAAGAAAATTAATTAAGCCTCAGTTACACCAAATGTTACTTAAAAATCTAGAAGGTACACACTAAAAAAAACTTTTAAGTAACTTTGTCAACTAGTAGCTTAGTCAACTTAGTCAAAACCAGTCGTGGAATAAAAACCTATTGAGGGACTGAGCATTTCTATTTTTCTCCTCGCTAATATAGGAATGAATGTAGCTCTTTCACTTTTCAAGTCCAGGACTTTTAAAATACCAATATTTCCTAAAGCCAAATTGCCAACAAAATAAATGCTTCCCGTAAGACTAAGAAAGAAAACAATGGCAACTTAAGCTTTTATCTTTTTTCAGGGTTTCACAGTGGCCCTCTTCTACTGTTTCCTGAACACGGAGGTCCAGAACCACGTTCGCCACCACATAGAGAGGTGGAAGATATCTCGCTCAGTTGGATCCAGAAGGTCCTACGCTCACAGTAAAGACTGGTCGCCCAAGTCAAGATCAGAAAGCGTACGGTAAGGAGGTTTTATAGTTAAAACTGCACGGATTTTTTTATACCTTTCCTTAGCAAATACGGACAAAGTACTTCAACTCAAGGCAACGAAGATTCGTCTTCTTCCGATATTCAGGTTTAAAACTTTGAAAGAAATCCCATTTCTCATTATTTGAAATTTAAATGTAAATGCAAGGAAAGATTAATTGTCGCTGGAAATACATTCCTCACCACTTTCATACAAAGTTTTATGTTAATTTATTCTTTAGTATGGATTAATTTGAAATAATACCATCAATTATTCCAGTCATTTGCTCTTTAGGATAGATATAAATCAAAGATGCTACCATCTCCATTTAATCATTTAGAAATACCTTCGGGTATTAGAAACGTTGTGGAACTTTCCTTATCTGAAACATAATCGTGCAGTGGTATTAAAAGTATATTAGAGACAAAGTTCATGATTTTAAGTTCATTTTCGTGTTCTAGATGACCAACGCGAGAAAATTCGTACAATTATATAAATAGAGTGTGGTGAATCAATCAAACCATAAGATTATTCAAATTATTAAGAAAAACGGAAATGCATACGGCGAGAATTAAAAACAACCAAGGAAAAACTTTCTTTAACATTAAAACATGTGTTATTCTCTATAAACTAAAAGAGTGCAGCTACTACTGTAACCAAATGATAGTTCCTTTGCTGTATATAAACTGAAAATAGAAGGCATTCAGTTATTTTTTCACTTCTTGCTTCTTGAGATTATGTGTTATTTTATGTAACATAGAACGAGTGCTTATTTAAAAAAGTAGAAGGCTAATAAATAATTAGCACGATACATTAATTTTCTTCAATAAAAGACCCTTCGTAGCTTGAAACAATGGTAGGTCATTATTTGTAAAATATCTCTATAAAAAATCTTTTTTATTGCTACATTTCATGCTCAAAACTTCAGTAACCGTTTTTGCAAGTAATTATAGTTACTGAAATACGCCAGGGGCAGCAGAATTGAACTTGGGCCGTTTGTTGAGCAAGCCTTGTCTCGGTATCAGGCCACTTGCAGTGTTTTCCGGTCCTCGTTGAGAATTTTCCATAAACTTCCAAAGGGATATTTACCTAATGAGGCAAAATGAAACGTGACGAGCCTTTCTCTAAAAAAACAAGAGATAGACTTTAACTCTGAGTGAAGTAATCACTTAAGTATTCAACACACCTATTCCAACACTCCTCTTCTATAAGGGAATGCATTTCGCAGTGCGGTCCACGCCGTCCACGCGTGACCTTTCAATGTAAAAAGGCGTTTTCCGTTTCGGGCCTAGAAATAGCCGTGCTACATTACCGAGTGGGACACGCGGTCAGCAAATCGATTCGCGCGCGATGTCTTAATGACTTTTTGCGACCGATTCCGCTATCTATTGATACCGCTGACCCCGTAAATTTGTCAACGATCAGAACGGCCTGGGATCACATGGGTAATTGAGCCAAAAAATACGAGTAAGACTAAAAAGCTTTTCCCATTCGCTTTCTGGAAGCCCATAGGCAAGGCCACGGAAATTAAAAGCATAGCAGTAATTTAAACGTGGCCAAAAGATGTTCTTTGAACAAATGCCAGCGCACTGTGGTCCAAAATCGAAAAAAGCCGGACAAAAGTCCAAAATTGCTTTTTTTGAGATACAAATTTGAAACTTTGCATATATACAGCCAAATGATTGCTGATTATGGAACAGTAAGTCGTTTTCCATAAATCGTATGCGTTACTTAGATACGAAGGGTCAAACATGACTAAACTTTCAAAAACACGCCCGATTCTATTTTTCGTCGAAAATCTTATAAGTTAAGCTAATAGTGGACTTGTGGAAGGAATTTAGTGGAATAAAAAACATTATATTCGATCAGAATGGTACTTTATCTATACTATCCATCAGTTTCAAGGATATTGGTCAATATTTGTGTAGTGTTTCATCACAAAATGGCGGACGCTTTTTTCAGACAAATTTTGACATAAAGTAGTCGATATCTTTTGTTTAAAAAATATGTGCAGCGGGAAATTACACCAGAGTATTGGGTGAAGACAGTTTAAGAATATCCAGCATAGATCTTATATGAACGTTACCGACCACGAAAATAAACGCGATTTTTCGATCGCGCTGCACGATCCGGGTCCGAGCTGCTGGGTCTGGAAGCACGGCGGCTTCGTTGGATTGTTTTAGTTTTTAGGACCTTAACTCTTTAAAATCGCCGTTTTTAAGCTATGTATGCTGTCACTATCACTGTCACTGTTCAGAAATTCCATATCAAAGATATGGAGAGGATATTTGATCGTGCGAATGAGTCAATGGATGCGGTACTCTGGTAAATACGATAAGTTTTGGATACTTTATGGATTCTTGCCGCGAGTTAGAAATATCCTTCTACTTTTGAGACACTTAGTAAGTTCGAATGTACGGTAACGGGTTCATGCATTGCAGAAAGGGCACCATCTGATTATTTTTCTACCACTTACCCTTTCCACCCTCGCTGACGAGAGCCACGCGAAAAGGGGCTTTTGTGACACCGCGCAGCCTTTAACGGCATTTACCGGGTTTTTCCACAAATTCATTTCCTTTCCCTTTCAGAAATGAATCTTAACATGCAGTTCTAGTTTGGCATCAGTGAAGTAGTGTTGCTCTTGTTGTGCTCTGACGTACTGCTAAAATCTGTGGGTGTCTGGTGATTTTTCTCGTGAATCATCGCAATAGTTCTGGTAGCTGTGTTGGATAGTGGTGTTTTTGATTATTCAACAGTTCATCCCTTTTCTTAAGGTGAGTAATTTTCCCTGTTTAACTCAACCGTGTTTATTCATCACATTCTACCTACAAGATCGTATGTGTTTTTTACTCTGCAATGTTTTACTGCCATTGTTTTCTGCTAACTTTAATAGGAAAGTGAGAATATCATCAAACTTTCCTTAAATTCTTTTTAACTAGCCGGATTTTCGTGCAGGTTTTCGGTCCATTTTTCTGCGCTGAAATGTTTTCATGCCAGATCACGCGTCTTGAGCTCCACAAACGAATAATTGAGATGAAGGAGAAAGCATTAAGTGATAAAATAGTATATTTGACTAATTTTATATCGCAGAGTTTAAATTTAGAGGCTCATGAAGAGGCCCTAGATTGTTTCCGTAAATTTATTAGGGTAAAATTCATGGTGCCCTATCAAAAAAGGCGGAAAGGATGTTCTTGGAATAATGAGCGATTTTTTGTTCGTCACTAGGCATGGCTCACATAGTCAATCATTTTCCCCGAAACTATCCGTCAGTACCTACCAGGTACGTCTACAGCTACTGATATGTATTTGCTGTTTAAATTCTATAGCAATCATTCAGCCGTATTGTTTTTCACGTGAGATTTGTTTATTAAAATTATTACCATATCAGGTACATTAGGACGACCACAAAAAGAATTTAGTTCTTCCTCTGAGAGATCCAAAAGAAGAAAGGTTCAAAATATTAAAACTTCTTCTTCTGCTTCTGAGCTCGCCTTGGCAACCTCTCTCAGTTTAAGGGAGGAAGGCGATATTGCAGCCGCTCAACTTATTACCGAAGTAACTACGACCACCCCAAGTAGAGCAAGAAGAGTTCTTTCCAAATGGCAGTTGTTAATGTTTATCGATCTAATAGAAACATTTATTTTAGGCATGAAATGCATTGACCGAGAGTGTTAGCATGAAATGTTACATCTGCGGAGCTAAAATTTCAGAAATGAATTATTTAAGGGCAATGAAGGATCGACCAGTAGATGTGGACAATTATGCTTTTGGTTTATCAACGCTACATGGTTACATTCGTATTTTTGAGTGTCTTTTACACATAACGTATCGACTGGAGTTTAAACAGTGGCAGGTGAATAAGCATCGAAATTCTGGCTTTAATTTTTGTTATCCGGTTAAATAAATCTCTAAATGATAATGAGACTCTTTTCTAGGCACGTGGTAATCTTAAAAAACAGCTTTCCAAGAAAAAGGAAAATATACAGAAATTATTTAAAGAAAGGATGGGGTTAATAGTGGATTTACCAAAGCCGGGATCAGGAAATACTAACGATAGAAATACTGCAAGACGTTTCTTCGATTCTCCAAAACTGGCAGCTGAATTGACAGGTAATTGTGTAGACTTAGCTTCTCAGTAATAGCCATGCATAGGTAAAATGCATACATTATACCATACAGCTACTTTAAATACCTCAGTAACTAGTCCCTTTGATAGATATTTTAGAAATACCATTCAGTTTAATGTAAATTTTTTCCTATTTTCATTACAGGGATTAATTACGACCTCGTTAAAAAATTTTCCATCATCCTTAAGGCAATATCAAGCGGAAAATCGATAAATAATGAGGGATTTTCCCAATACCGCCAGAAAACTGCCGAATTATATGTAGACTTGTATCCCTGGTATTGTTTGCCAACCTCGGTACATAAGGTCCTTATGCATGGAAGTGAAATTTCGAAGGAGGCGATTCTTCCCTTAGGGCAGCTCTCCGAAGAGGCGATGGAAGCTCGCAATAAGGACGCTAGAAAATTCCGTCAAAGATTCAGCAGAAAACACTCCAGGATGGCCACCAACGATGATTTATTTAAAAGGTTGTTGATCACTTCTGATCCATTTCTTTCCTCCAAAATGACTCTGATTCCTAAGCGATACGGAAAGATGCCGAAATAATTGAGAGAACTGCTGATTTTAGAAGACGGCGAGGGATTGGAATCAGACAGTAGAGACGGCCAAAAGTTTTCTGAAGATAAAGAATTTTCCATGAAATGCGTCCGTGGAAATACCCAGTAAGTGCTGCGCGGTGTCACAAAAGCCCCTTTTCGCGTGGCTCTCGTCAGCGAGGGTGGAAAGGGTAAGTGGTAGAAAAATAATCAGATGGTGCCCTTTCTGCAATGCATGAACCCGTTACCGTACATTCGAACTTACTAAGTGTCTCAAAAGTAGAAGGATATTTCTAACTCGCGGCAAGAATCCATAAAGTATCCAAAACTTATCGTATTTACCAGAGTACCGCATCCATTGACTCATTCGCACGATCAAATATCCTCTCCATATCTTTGATATGGAATTTCTGAACAGTGACAGTGATAGTGACAGCATACATAGCTTAAAAACGGCGATTTTAAAGAGTTAAGGTCCTAAAAACTAAAACAATCCAACGAAGCCGCCGTGCTTCCAGACCCAGCAGCTCGGACCCGGATCGTGCAGCGCGATCGAAAAATCGCGTTTATTTTCGTGGTCGGTAACGTTCATATAAGATCTATGCTGGATATTCTTAAACTGTCTTCACCCAATACTCTGGTGTAATTTCCCGCTGCACATATTTTTTAAACAAAAGATATCGACTACTTTATGTCAAAATTTGTCTGAAAAAAGCGTCCGCCATTTTGTGATGAAACACTACACAAATATTGACCAATATCCTTGAAACTGATGGATAGTATAGATAAAGTACCATTCTGATCGAATATAATGTTTTTTATTCCACTAAATTCCTTCCACAAGTCCACTATTAGCTTAACTTATAAGATTTTCGACGAAAAATAGAATCGGGCGTGTTTTTGAAAGTTTAGTCATGTTTGACCCTTCGTATCTAAGTAACGCATACGATTTATGGAAAACGACTTACTGTTCCATAATCAGCAATTATTTGGCTGTATATATGCAAAGTTTCAAATTTGTATCTCAAAAAAAGCAATTTTGGACTTTTGTCCGGCTTTTTTCGATTTTGGACCACTGTGCAGCGGCGCGATTTTTCTTATGAGGCTACAACAGGAAGTCCATTAAATGTTATAGAAGATAATAGATCTTATTGAGCTTCAGAAAGTAAGGATGACAAAGTTGGACAAAAAAAGAAAAGCACAATCTGCAGATAAGACTAAATTATTCCAACTATTTTTCATATGCACTTTTCCACTGCAGAAAACACTTTCAAGTAGGCGGGGGAGTAGAAAATCCGCGGGACTTATTCTTTGTAACAACTAAATTTTAAACTTAAGAAATTTTGTTCTCTGAGACATGAGAGGAAGTAGAATAAGCATTAAAAACAGAAGACGAATAAAAGCGCAGTATGGCGAGGAAAAATTCTCGCATCAACAAACATTGAAAAATGAAAAATATTGTTAATAAACTGAACGTATAAATTCATAAATATACCATTTTACTTTGGTATGGGTAGGAAAATTTTAACATATACGAAAGCAAAATCTATCATACTGTATAAAATATAAATGCAACAATATAATAATTTTATAAAATGATAATGAGATAGACTACTAAAGCAAAGAAGAGTATGGGAAAAAGGAAGGAGAACTTTTCAGCTGGTTGGTTAAAAGAAATCAGTGATGAGGAAAATAAACTTGAAATCGACATTTATGTCGATCTAATAAATATCGACTTGCATCTTTACCAATGAATGATTTTGAGTCATAAATCACCCTCTCTCAATCACCAATTGTTCGTCACAGGTAAATATTTTTCTCAGTTGCTGGTCCATACGCATTTTCAATACCATTGTATTTGCTATTCCAGCTAAATAAAATGTAAAAAACTGCATCTTCAATACAAAGAATCAATAATGAGGATATTGAGAGAGGTATTTCAATACTTTTCTAAAAAGATTTCCGAAATATTTTAAGTAGCAAAACTTCCCTTTTTTGGGATTTATACCATCATTTATCTTTACGTTATATTGGTAAGGATTTTTTTCTAAAAATCGATCCACATGATAATACACTATATCCAGATGATACTATAAGATATGGTTTTTATAATTTAATAAATCAATTACTGAAATCAGAATTTATTTAAGTAATATTAAATTATTGGCCAAATTACTGGCAATGGATTGAGTTATTATTGATTACTTATTTTTTTAGGTTTACCAGCACATAATTGCAGTTATTCAATTATATTTAATATTTAGTCGATTATACCAGTATCCTAAATATCCCCTGGAACACCCCATTTATGGGACGTGCAATGTTTTTTTATCTTTCTCAACGGAAAGCAAATCAAAAGAAACGATATATTACGTAGTGTAAGGAGATTGGCGCCTTTACCCTTCAAATGGTAGCAAAGAATTAGAACTGTTCAATGGTAGAATTGGACCTCATATATCTCCCTTGTATTTACATGCATATATACGCAAACACATGCACATAAAAATATCCGAAAAACTACAACATGGAGTAAAACGAAGATGGCAACCGAATTTCACATGGACTGATTTTTCCAAGCTTCCGTTGCTTGGCGTAAAGGATGAATTTGTTCCCATGGTACCAAGCTTCTTTCATCCATGAGACTGAATGGACATGAAAGCACGACAAAAAAAGAAATTTTGAAAGAAATTAATTCATGATAGAAGCATGTAAAAGTCCCTCTCATTTTAAATACTTCACAAAAGCCGTATTTTTTTCTACCAACCCTTCGTATAAAATAATATCTCCCCAAATCCACCCAAAAATACGATAAAGATTTGGAGGTTTCGAATGAAAAATGTTTTACATTATGAATCGGCGAGTCTTTTGACAGAACGAACTTGAACTTCCTGGTTTGGCATTACCTTCGTAGTAAGTATATGTACGGCTTTATTTTGGAACAGGAATGCTCTGAAAATATTTAAAATTTTACATACAACCACATAAAAAACTTAAGTAAAATTCTACTATGTTCTCTTATCAAAAGTTTTTGCGCGATTTTATGGACTTCCTCATACGAATACGTGATTCTAGATTAAATTAGAGAGCTCTTTGTTGGATATGAAAAAAATACATTTTCTATGTAGGTGAAATAAGGTCTTATAAGATATTACTGCTGGTTCCCATTTAGAAATTCCCAGGAATTCTCGTAGACAGAGAAATAAATAAGAATTTGAATACTAAAATAGCACTTCAATGTACATAAAATCATGCATAGCAATAAGAACTATTCACACAAGGAAAATTTCCATCGAAAATATAGATAATTTTGTAACAGTTATTCAATAGCTGAGAAAGTATAAGCCTGATTAACTACTTGCAATGAACATAAAATGATTGAAACATAATATGGAAAGACCAGAAGCTTGCTTCGGTCTCTGAATCTATTGAAATCTACTAAATTTGTTACTTCGGCGTAATCTAGCAATAATTTCTTCATGTAATTTTTATTATTTCTTTTATACGAAGAAACAAATCATGTCAATGAAAGTAGTTGTTCAACTCTTGTATCTTTCCTTGGATAATATTTATTTTTCGACAATCCCCATAAAATGTTCTTCTAGAATCATGATTGAGCAGAGAGAGAAAAGTGCAATCATTTTCATATTTTATTGTAATTAAAATTATTTAACTGACAAAAATATAGAAATTTAAGCAAATATTGTGCACTTTAATGCTCTTGATTAAAATAGAAATGTATTATCTTAGTTTTTATTTGTATTCCTTACAGTTTTCTTAGATAACGGAAATAGGTATATCATCTCAAAAAATCAATCTGGCTATACTATACCTAGACCAGGTTTTCCTTTTCAAAACTCAAAATTTTTCTTTTCTTTCACCTTAGGCTCTCTGTTTTTTCTCTCCCATTTAGACGGAACTTCGTGATTAATAACATCATTTGATCTAATCAGTCGTTTTGGTCGAATCAGTATGGTCAAATACTCATATTCTAAAACTTTTATTGATTTAATTAATTAATTATACGATTTATTTATCTATTTATTTTATTAGTTAAAACTTTTATCTATTTACCTATCATATTAAATACTGTGACTGGGCTATTTGGCCAAGCGTCAACGATCAACAGGAGTCTAATACAAATCTTAATGTTGTGCGGCATTTGTCCACAGAACCACTAAAACCTCTGAATCCTACTACTAATTTTTTGTTCCGCAGCATTTCCATTCCATCAAGATGATTGCGAGATATCCTATTGGTTCTTGAATTTGCACTGAATTGCATGCCTGCGTAAATAAAAATATATCTTCATATAAACCATCCGAAAATTCTTCCAATAAGATTCAGAGCCTACGGCCTGAATACTTTTCAGAATCATTATTTCCTTACTTTTTTCATCCAAGATTACCCACTCGCAAAATCGCCTTCGATTTCTCTCTTTCCCACTCTAATCTGATCAACTTCATTCCCCATAATTTCTCGCCCAACTTTTAATCCCCCAAACTCGCACCTGCTTCTCCGCTTTTCGCTCATCTTCTGCTTCTCCCTTTCGCTCCATTCACTCTCTGCTGACAAAAATTCTCCCAAGCTCTTTAATTTTTGCTCCTTCTCAGCCTTTCCATTAATTTCTCGATAACGCTCTGCAATTATTCCCCGGAGACTCACCTCCATTAATTCGTCGATAGCGCCCTCTTCCCCAGCAATTATCCGAAGATTCTCATTACCACATTCCTTCTCTTCGATTCCAGTCCTCCGAAAGACAATGCTCCAGATTTTTCTTTTGTTCTCTCTCCGTTCCACCAAGTGCCACGCAAAGCATGTCTAAAACCGGGTCTTAGCTTCTTATGTATTGCACACTCTGTCCTTACTTCACCAAGGGGATTGTTCAGTCTCTTTTATTTATTTATTTAGATACAAAAACAACTAGATAAGCCAATTAAATTGAATCATAACATCAAACCTAGAACCCTGAAAATTCTAGAATGGCCTGTGATGATAAGACATTTTGTAATTATGAAGTATTAATATTACCGATTATGCATGTTTTTTTGCTGTTATTGTAGATATTAGTTGAATCTATTGTATGAGTGAATGATTAATTAAGATGTGAATAATGTATCAGGGGACGTGTATAGTAGCTGCCACCAGCTTTAACTGCGTCTAAAATGTGTAAATAAATAAATAGAACATAAATTAAACAAGGAAACAGAATGAAAACGAGAATTTCAACTAAGTTAAGGACAGAGTGGTTCAGTTACGGATAGTAGCATTGAGTGTATTGGGAGAAATAGTTTAAACTGATGGATGAAGGTAAAAAGATAATTGAAAAGTTTAGGGATGCGGTAGAAAATGGATCGTTGGGAGATGGAAGAACGGAAACGAGGTATTTCAAGTAGTTTGGGATTACGGGAGTGAGGAGGGACTCGGAGAGATAAACAAATATCGTTGGATCTCCACTGGCCATTTAAAATTGCATGGAGATATTTAAAATCGAGGGTTATATGACGAAGCGGTAGAGAAGAAATACGGACAGAAGATAGGATGTGAGCTCAAGAGCGGTTGTGAAAGTACATGAAAACTTAGAAGTAGTGTACTGTTGAGGCTTTTCAAGCTTTAAGGAGTAGCAGGTTTCCACCAGCCATTAATCTTCATCCACCTTTTCATAATGATTTTGCTTCTTTTACTACATTTGGGAATGATATAACCTGTTTTCCTTGCAGGGTAAAAGATTTTGACACATTTTTTAACACATCTAGCTGTATCACGCAATGTTTGGTGGGAGAGGTCTCTTCTTCATTCCTCTCTCGAGAACCTTTAATTTGCAAATCAATACTCTTTTGATCTCGGAGCAATCGAGGCCATGACCAATACCACAAATCGTTCTCGTGATAGAAAATTCAAGCTCAGTCGTGCTTCGCAGTTCACCACTGAAGCTGCCCCCAAATTGGTGTCGAAATTCGACACTGTCGTATTAGGGAATTGTCTAGTTTCAGGGCACTTTCCGCCCGAGAAAAATGGCTCAACTCGTTATCGAGCCTCTCTCTAACGCTGTTGACCATAATAAAATCCACGGATTTGCTAGTTATTATTTTGTGGTATTCCATAATGACGAAATACAAAAAAACAGTAATAACGTTTTCGCAGGAAACTAGTTCACATGTTAATTACTTACCAAATAGGAATTAGTTTACTGTGGAAAAGTTCTTCCTGTAGTTTTTTCTTTCATCGACGATGACCATATTATCTAAACGACTATTTAAAACAGTAATTAGCAGATTTTTTTCAACGCTAAAAGAAAATAAATAATGAAAAGTTAACAAGCCATAAAATAAAAGCTTTGCCCAAGAAACTAAAATCGTACAAAATATCAAAAAACAAATAAAACTTGGATATAAATTATATTTCCGGACACCAAATGTAGACTGGTGACCACGATTCAATTGGGGATGTAAAATTTTAAGGCATCATTGTTTGATCTCCGACACCCCTAATTATTTTCCAAAGAAGCAAATGTATCATATATATTAAATATTCAAGGCAATTAAAATTATACAGTGAAAGTAATAATGATTTTATAAATTTAATATTGCAACCAAATTTACACCTACGTCATATTTATGCTATCCTCCTTCCATTGTGTTTAAGTCGGTACACATAACCGCATACACATCTTCCCTTAAAGCTATTATTTCTCTCACAAAACGAAAAAGCATATCATCACGGTCTGACCTGCTGTCTCTCTGATTTAACGTCTCCTTTCATAGCGACCCAATTCATGGACACCCGCATTAGATACAGTGGCGCGACACCCGATTTCACGCAGGCATCTCCTTCTATTTGCTCCTAATAAAGAGTACTCCTCGGATATTCATTTGCGATACCTTTTATAATACCCACTAACAGGTAATGAGTGTCCCAACGTCGCAAAAAAAGCTTCTCGTTTTCCCTTCCGCCTTCTACTCCTTTCCTCGCGTCTCTCGCCCTCATTCATCCCCTTGAGTTGCGATAGGAAACAAAAAGGCCCTCCTAAGCGTTGTGCGGCTGCGGGGAGCTTAATTAACCTTCCCAATTGTGCCAGTTTATTTCCGAGTTTCTGAGCGTATTTTCTCTCTCGTCTAGACCGCCAAAATGGGTTCCATTTCCTGCAGGCCGAGTTGCTGAATTAATACCGAGCAGGAGCGAAGGGAAGTGAGATTTTCGAACTATCCAGTGGCCAGATGAGATCCCGTTTGGCGCATCACACACGCATGAGGGGAAGTTTCCCAACAGATCTGCGGGGAATATTTTTTCGAGATATATGTGGGACTCGTTTCAAATTATTCATATACATTTTTTATAATTTTAGTATATGTCAGTGACTGTTGACATGATTTGTTTATAAATAAATTTCAGCATTTTTTAACTCTTCTTGTACAGAAAGAGGATAATTTAACCGAATGAAACATAAAATAGAGGGTTATATAATTATCTGCTGATGAAATGAGTTTTTATACTTCATCCATCACTTTTTGCTTTGATATCACTTTATAAGTTCCGTAAATTGTACTGATGAGTTCTATTACAAAACACTTGGGTTATAACTTACAACGTAGAAACACAAAAAGTTGTATCGAAGCATTTAGGTATCTATGTACAAATATTTAGTTTTAACTTCTTTCTTTTAATTTTTATCTCGTTTCTTTCATCTTCATCTCACTTAAATTTTCAGCCATGTAAAAGTTAAGGCTTCTTATGAAAAAATGAAAAGAAGTTCGCTCATTACTTCAAAATATATATCACTCTACATCACAACCGGATAATATCTTATATATCTCATAGTGAATCAACGGAAGTGCTGCAAATACTTCCGTATGCACGGAATTTATTTCATGAGGATTGTTCAGAAGTTGTGTATTCCTATACATTTAGTTTCCGATTATTATTTGCGCATATAATTACAGTCATTACATCATATAGTTGACTAAATTTGATTACAAGAATGCGGTTAAAACTGTAAACACAAAATAGAGGATTTAATAACCCCGATATGCATTTCATCTATTATTTTTCCTATTATTAAAAATAGAAGTTATTTAATTTAGTATTTAATTGCGAATTTTAGGGCTCGAAATAACTAATAATTCTCGTATTCATTTAACATTACGCTTACGGTAATATGATATAATAATATATTTCAGACAATATGTATAAAAACGATATTTTCAGACTTAAAAATAGAAGGCTATTAAAACTGGAAGAGAGCAAAGGATAAAGAACAAAAGCAAATATGCTCGATTCCATCAACTGATGAATTCCATTATAGAATCAATACTTTATTGATACAATAGAGGATCTGGAGTGAATCGTTATCTTTTAAAGTTTTCTGAAAAGCAAGTAATTGTCTTCGAAAGTTAATCCCAGAAGTTCCAACCGATTGCTAAATATATAAAACCCTTACATACAGCTCGTATTGAAATAATTAGCTCATTGCATATCTTTGAAATTTTAGAAAAAAATTTTTCAAGTTCATTAAGGCGTTCGTGAAATGTGAATGCCATCAAAAATAATATACTCAGTGCTATTACGGACTCCATCATTTCTAGCACTTAAGTACAAAAGTAACTATAACCTAATTCAACATATTTGAATTGACAAAATATTCATAGCAGTTTTATATTGCCATATCCTAAAATAATAATACCTGCTTGTAAATACCTCTTCTTGCGTCTGGAATAAATTTATTACACCGTTTAACATTTAATATTCCTAATTTGAGATTTATCAATTATTATAAATTACTGGCGAGGTTCTTCAACCCGCTGATTACATTTCAAGTGGATGATACTGCGTCTCTTAAAGGTTAATATCACCTTCAGGTGCTTTACAATTCTCGTATTGTATTCTTTCCTTTGTACTCCTAATCATTCGAATAAAAACACAACCTGCGTTGAAGGTGCACCCATTTAACTGTACATTTCCCGGAAGTTATTGGGAAGACGGAGGCATGAGTGGGAGCTCTTCCTTTTACTGGAAATACGGAGGCTTGAGCGGGAATTTTCGGAATTGTAGAGAGAAGTTACTCGAATCGGAGGGAGTAAAACTTAATGTCGGCGGAGGGAATGGCATTGCGGTGCTGAGTTAGGGACGGGCCGTGAAGGTGCGGAGAATTAGAGGGAACTCAAGTTGGTAAGCTTTCCGAGAAGAGTGATGATGGGTATAAAAGATATAAATATGGAGTTATGCGGTTGGCAGTTCTAACAGGATGTGCCGCAGGAAACGTGCTTTGCGAAGAAACGTGGTAGCTAAAGATTCTCTCGTTGGGCAAAATTATCAGAAATACGGCATTTTACTTTCTTGTACTACATGTACCTAAAAAATTGGTATATTATATCTGACAAAGCGATCATTATTACCCATTAAAAAAGCACTTCGACTTCATAGTAACCAAATATTATAAAAAACTCCATTTCAACAAATCGTTTACTAAACCAAATGGAGTTTTTTTAACGTTAATGCGTACCACAAAGTTACACTTGATTCTGTTTCGTTTTTCAAAAATTATAAATTCATTAATGAATAATTGAATTTCGAGGCTTACTTCGATACAATCCGGCATGTTTCACGATAATGTTGGTAGAATTAATGAATATAGTCATTTCCCTTTATCGTAATGTTTCCATACATTTTTTCATATGTAAGGTTAACAATATTTCGTAAATTGATTTAAAGTAAACTCCTGAGTTTCTTTGAAGTATCCATAATTGTATGTGTATTCTTCTAACTCTTCTTTTTTAGAATTTTTATACTCTGTTATAGCATCGCTTTTCTATTTGCTCATAATTAAAAATTGATTTGTCTAATTTACGTTTACCGATGGTTGCTATTCTAATCGAATTATCAATATTAATTTTCAGATCGGAAATCATCTGCTTAACATAGGTAAATGTTAAAATATATTCATGTTTAATAATTTTTATAGAATAATATATTGTTTATACATGGTTAATCATATTTTTATAACTTCTTCGTCTTTCTGTCAACTTTTTAATGACCATATTACTTTGCATAAATACTCTTATAACATCAATATCCTAGTTATTGAGTTTTATCAGGCTTTTGGGGATCTTAATGCTAATTTAACATAATATATGTAATATTCAGATTTTCTTAGTTAATTACATTTATTAGATCAAAAATTTTCTTAAATTGCAGGTAATTTACCACCTTATTCCTTACGTATTGCGGCTAATTTATTTTATTTGGCTGTCAATTCTCCGAAGCAAAGTATCGAATTACCGCATGATTTGAATTTCATAGTCGCTCTATTCTTATTGGAGATTGAAACTTTTTCCTTATTGAACAAATTTCGAGAAATATGATTATAAAACTCATCGTTAAAAAAGTGAGATTCGAAACCAAGGGTCTTTTGATTAAGAGAGAGTAATAGCTAAAGTGGTTTATTAACCGTAACTGCCCTTTCTAGCGCCTGTAATTCTTTTAAACTAATTACCTTTAAAGACTTCTTCAGGCCAAAAATATTCATCCTTTATAGAATTTCCCTATAGACTTCTCTTTAATAAAATTAAAATCAAATGTTTGACAACCGTCAAGCCAACAAACCTCTATCATTTGCTAAGTAATTTTGGAATGTAGTTTCGAAATGATGATATATGTGTAATGTGTAAGGATTTTTGAATGATATGTTGAAGTATGATGATATGATAGAATGAATGATAGATGAAGTATGATAGAATGATAGATGTGTAAGCATTTTTGAACATTTACGTAATTTGTATTACAAGCACATAAGTATCTTTGCATTTCATGACATCCCAATTTATGAAACTCAAACCCCATCATGACAGAAATAGCATTATATGCATATTCTATAAATATTGCTCTGGGCTCTTGAGAGCAAGTTATACATTTCTGAATCAAACTAATTTGACATACTCGGTTCCTGTGTTAGATACCTCTCCATTTAGTAAGTTGTTGTTAGTATTGTCTATGTCAGAATTATATCACAGATAGAATTTCCATTAAATCAAGTCATTTCAATCCGATCAGAACGAAACAATCCATTTATTACAGTTTATGAACTGAATTAATGTAGATTTGCTGCGGGACATTAATTAATGCAAAACATTTGAGCCTCCGAGGATTCAGTAAATCTCCAACAAAATTCCCCATCATTACAGGTCTAATTAAATCTCGCTTCACGTAATCAGATGTTATTACCCGTAATAAATCCCAGAGGATAATATTTTTTAATCACTATGCTTAGTTATCACTGGATTCATATTTATTTGGCATCATCCGATAACCTCCATTTCACATTCACAAGAAGAAGCATCAATTCTAAAAAAAATCATCTTAGCTGGTATTCATAAAAGTGAGCATTATATAATACTGAAAGATATTTTCGTTATGGGAAGTCATTGGAAAAAAATCAGACATCTGACATAGTCATTTTGTATCACAGGAGACAAAATGGATATTAAGAGAAATACCTTCAGATACGGGCTAAACAAGGGCATCATATGCTCTTTTTCCACCGAATAATCATTTCTGGTTTTCCAAGAATCGGATATTTTATGCCACTGGGTAGGTAATGTGCCAAGCGCATAAGAGTCACTCATGATATCGAATTTCACGGGAAATCCTTCAACTGACTTGTTTTCATGACACCGTAAATAGCGAGATTTCGAATCATTCCTCCATCTCCTGTTAATATGGGATGATGAAAAATGAGGTAAAAGTCAATGGAAGTTTCCGGTTCCTGTCTCATTTCATTGAAAAGTCAATATACATCCATATTTTTTTATTGATGCTACTTTTTCCGTAATGTAGCCATATATTGGAAAAGGTTTATTTTAAAGTATAAACTTAACTCATGAGATAATTACAGCTCCAAAAACTCTTACACGAATTAATTATCCGATAATAAATATCAGAAACGAAGGAATTTCGTCACCACTACTGACTCCTTGAATGCTGATCAAGGATCGTTAATCAGTTAGTAAGCTTGTTTATACTTACAAATAGAAAATTAAAAGAGGCGCTCAGTAATAAAACGAATTTTTTCCAATAATAAACGCAGATATCAAGAGAATTATATATACCTAAAGACATCTATTCTGTATTTTACTCACTCAGAAAATATCAGCATTATGCATTATTATATTTTAAAATTATTATGTTATTCAATTATTGTTATGCTGCAGCGCTGTGCATGAGGTCAATTTTAGATAATAGGGTTAATTATATTAGAAAAATTATAAAATTAATATGTATGTATATCTTAATTTTTAATTAGATAAAGGAATTAAATTATTTTAAGTAAATCATACAAAAATACATTTAATGGAAAATGTTTATATGGTATATATAATTAGTTAGGATATACATTCACCAAAAATGTATCCCAATATATGCATATTTCCTAAGATATCCATCAATACCCATACATTCCTGATATAATAATAAAAAATAATTATTATTTCTGGAACGTATATCATCATTTAATTGTGATCATTATGTTATAATTATATTATAACTTGTATACAAGACATATATTTGAAGGAAACTTACCATTTTGTACTATTGTTGGCAATCCTTCTCAGATCGACATTCAACAGTCTTTTCAGCAACTCCAACCTCGCTCCCGGGTTCATATCTCGGACCGGAATTGGGGGAAAGGGGAAGAAGAAGGACCCTTACGAAGGGATGCCGGCGGCCGCTCTCCGCGACAATATAAACAACGGCTGCAGCAGCGTCAGCGCCAACACACCACTTCCGCCAATCAACCAGTACCTGCAAGGCGAAAACGTCGTCTGAGATATGAAACGGAGCTTTAAGAAGAGAGAGAAACTCAACAGATACCGCCCTCGAGAATCTTTTTTCGCGCATGAAATAAGATTGGACTGCCCGAAATTTTCCACAGAACCTTCGCATAATATAGTACTTAACCTATTTATTTTCTTGATTTTTTTGGTTCTAATAAGACTCCTGAGTGTAAAGAAAGTTTTGTGAACGAATAATATGACGCAAACAGCAGTGGAATGAGATAAAACGAACAGATTCGTACGGAATCGCAATCCATATAATCAGGTTCGACGGTAAATGAGTGGCCATTCACGGTGATACGTCAGACGATATTTTAAAAGGTATGATCACCCAAGCAAACTATGCTTATTGTGAAATAAAATCTTACACATTTTTTATCTGTTTAACTACATATAATTTCTTAGACTTGTGTTTCTTAAGAGTCCATGATTTCATGATTCAACTAAGTGACATGTTCACATACAGGCGCACTTTTCCAAACATTGAGCTACTTATAAGGCAGAACATTTTTGAGCCACCAAGTACGGCTTTAATTCATTTAAAGAACTGAATGAAGAATTGAAAATTAATAACTATACATATATACTAAAAACAATTGCTCGAGATGTTTTATAAAATATACGTCAAATCATGAAATTTGACAAAAAGTATCATATTATGATGTAATTCATTATTGATTGACTCACATAGATTCTTGGTATAAATTTGTTATTATATACTGGGTTGGTTACAATATTTTATTCCAATTAAGAATTTGTTTATAGGACAATAGAAGTTTTTCTTCAGTTCAACGAGAATTTTTTATAAAATCTTCTGTGGCATCATTTTAGCCCTCTAGCCAGGGAAATATAAAGGGAACGCTGAGAACTGATTTAGGTGAAAATTAAAGAGGATGTTGAACTGAATGAAAACCGGTGAAATTAGGACAGGAAAAGAATAAAAGATGTCAAAGTACCCGCATTCATGCCCCTATATTTACGAACTGATGAAGTTACTATTTCTGTACGACAAGTGAATGTTTGCTTCCTTCTTATCCCAATGAATCACTGAGTTTAAACCCGTTTTTATCTACCGAGACATCTAAATACACGGTTGAAACTTCTTTGTTTTCGAAAATTATAATTTCATTCGAATATTTGGATCAGAGTAAGGTCCAACGTCTTAAAATACGAATTCTATCTGAATCTTTCCCGCAGAGAATGTTGATCTGTAAATATGCTCATATTACTAAATTCGATGTCATTAATCATTTAATTTTTAAACATTAATCTGCGGAAAGGCGAAACAAAATTTTACTATATTAAAGCAAACTTTATAAGATTACGTCAATGGTGATGTAGTAACTCAATTTTAAACATCATTGTTGAATACCACCAAATTTAGCGTGAACTGATTTATTTTAGAGACGGTTACTAAGAAGATTAAGCCAATTTATCTCCATATTTTGTAAGTATGATACCGCTTATATTTTTAATTATTCACCCTCAATGCCATTCGAAAGATAAATCGAAATTTTATAGTTATTTTAAAGGAAGAATCATACGATTTTTCCTTTGCAACAAGTTCAATCGACCAAGAAAGATACTATTAGTAACCTTACTCCCGACATGAACACAGCAGAGCTGGTTTTTAAAGATAAATACCTACAAAGCAATGTAAAAAATGTTATCTGAAACTTTTTCCTCATTCTAAAGATAACCCCTCTATCTCTTCAAAATTGATTAACTTAGATACCGATTCATTATTTTTTATTATTATTTAACTTCAATATTAACTCAATATTCATTCCCAAGCAATTTTACGGGTGAATGAATTCATATTTGCTTGGATTAGTATTTCCATACACTCTACACTCTCTTAATCTTTCGTCCATTTCTAATAGCCACGCTTGTATTCATTAATAGCGTCTTGGAGGAGTATAACAGTTACTCTCAGATTGCCAAGAATTTCGAATTTTCTTCTATTATTTGTAAGGCTTATATCTATGATGAATTGAGTCTTTCTAGATTGTTCTACTGGTTTTAGTGGAATACTGTTTCGATCTAGGATTAACAACCTAATATCTAGAAAAACTTCTCAATGTTTGAAGCTGTTTATTGTTGTACAATCGGTAACTCATCATCGTTGAAACAAATTAAAATGCCTCGAAAAATTGACCAAAATGTAAAACAGAAGGCTCCCTTACTTTCACATGATAGTTTTTATTAGTTAATTTCATGGATTTCATGGTCTACAAAGTTGTCTGTCGATGTACATATTTCTATGAAAACAAAAATATTTCCAGAGAAAATATAAAATCTCTTATCGATATCTGAGAGAACCTTAAACTAAACTTCCGTCTCTTTTATTTGAGCTTGATGCAATACTTCAAATGGTTAAGGCGATGGAATGTATTTCAAGGTAATGAATATGAGTATGTCCAAGAAATTATTTGTAATTCCGAGACAGTCTGAAGCACAAATACATGTTAAACGGCTCACCAATTAATTCGATTATAAAATGCATTTGTGCTCATAGACCAAAGTGAAATGTAGACAAAACAAGTCTTGCAGAAGTAGTCCAATAAGTATCAGCGAGACATTAAAATTTTTATAAGATTTCTTCACAGATTACATGTTGTACGGTGTTGACGTTAACTACGAAAGAAAACTATGCAAAGAAATGTCATGTTTAGGTGTCCGAGATGATAACTATTTCATCTCAAAGATGTTCAATACTACTATTGAAGTGGTAGATACTTCTTTCAAATATTCCTTCCCCCTTCAAACTTCTTGGAATATTTTTACGCAACATCAAGATGTTGACTAGTCACCCCGTTTTATTTTTTTGTATAATGAAGACTTAAATATTACAACCTTGGCCACGAAAAATCAGGTACGTTGTCAGCAAGGGACAATAGATGTTGCTTAATTTCGTTCTGAATCATACTGCTCGAAGCAGTGTTGATGTGAGCATTTATTTTCCACGCGTTCATGTACGTTTTATTCCATGGAAGTGTGTGATCTGTGTATGACTGTGTCATATTATTATAATCATTTTGTATAGCATGAAAGTTCGTGAAAAATTTTATTTTGAAATAAATGTGTATTTTCCGTAATCTACCGGTGTCTGATAGATTTCTACAAACCCTCCATTATTATCAATGGCTCCGCAATCCACCGATTCCCGTTTTAATGGAATAAAATTCCTACGCTCCCGTGCATTTTTGTGACTATCGGGAGCTTTGATGAAATTAAAGACGATCGACATAGCCGTTGAATGGGACCAATCAATATTTCACTCGGTCTGTGATCAGAATTTGAAAATCTACCTTTCCCTGTTGCGCCGCGTTTAAATTTAATGCAAATCTTCCTTTCTCTCCAACTTTTCGGGTACGATGAGCATATAATAAAAATTTTATAAAACTGAAAAGTTAGTCGAGCCATTTGTTAAAAGGATGTACGGAAATGCAGAGCCATTTGTAGCTCATTTATTTGCCGCAGTTCGCGCGAAATTCACAGAATGAGTGCGACAAGTGTCTCTCGTTTCAAATAAAATTGTAAAAACATTTTAAATTCACATCCACATTTTACTCTGCAATTGTTTCAGAGTTCATCCACACATTTATACTTGCCTAACAATTAGAAGTTAAATGAAGGATGGGACTTAATAATCACAAATTTTTACCTAATAAAGTCCTCTGTATCAAATAATTCACTTATATTAATACCAATAACGTATTTACTTTATTTAGGGCAAGAATGATACTATAAAGTTTCTTCTTGCATCTAACCTTTCGTCATATAAATTTAAGAAAAGAGATAGCTTAAAAAAACAGCATAACATAAAACAAGACTTCTTTGTGATTTTAAAAACCTAAGTAAAGAGCTTAGGAAAAATATTCCACTGCAGGTCAATACCCTCAAGAAGAGGGGTGTATAAAACCTGCGAAACCTACAGATAGAACACTAAATTAAGTGATGAAATGAGATTGAATTAAAGATAAAAACAATAAGAAAAAGCAATGATATATCATACAAAAACAAAAGAAAGAGAAATAACAAATAGTTACATTAAAGAATTTTCAAACAGTATTTAGTTCAGAGACAAATTCTTGCCTTACAGACTCATTAACAAGGGATCTCTTTTATTATTTCTGATATTTGAATTGCTAAATTAAATAAAATCATGGAACGATTTGTAAGGAAAAAAGTGTGATTCATGCATTCCAAACAATTATTAGCATACCAAAAGTGTAAAAATCACAGAGAAATACTCCGGTTTCCTCAACTAAAAAATTCTTTTGATTCTCAATAAATATTTTATTAATTTCAATGACAAAGTTACACGTGGACGTCTTGAAATAGCTCTACGATAACAAACATACGAATCAACGACAAAACACACATGAGAATGAAAGTTTTACCAAGAAATTCAATCTCTTCCTCATCTGCAACTCATTGTCGTGTTCTTTGAATCCACTCACAAAATTCCCTTTATTCCAACCAGTCAAAAATTTGGACGAATTACATCTTCCTATACAAAAATGCCTGAAAATAAGGACCAGGAGAAGAATGGGAATTTAACAGAAGGACGTTAATGAAAAATAAATGGAAAATTAGCCGAGGCGTGAAAAGAAAAACTAATCTGGAGTAAGAGAGACGTCACGTGATTTATTTATTCAGTCCGAGAACAGTTTTCCCTCCGGCGAACTTTTCCTTCTTCCCCCGCTTCGTATTCCGTCCTTCGGAAAGGACTTGATTGAATGAAGATATCTCTAGTACAAGGCCAACGTTTACGAAGACGGGGCAAGAATAAACGTTCGAAGCCTTGGAGGGAAGAATTCTTTTTGAAGTGGAATGAAATGGCAGGAATTTAATTTATTTATTACGATATTCCTTCGCCTTCCTTCAAATGCGCTCCGCAAATAGGCGATTCGAGGCGTTCGAATACGAAGGAGAATAAAGTGAGAGGAATGAAACTGGCTTCCAAGAATAAACTCAAGGAGATGGAAATAACTGTTGCCGATTTCATTCAAGAACTCGAGAATCGCACCCTCCCGATTATTTCATGAATCGGCTTCGAATTTCCTTTCCTAAGAATTCGTCGACGTTAATTCAAGGACTCCTTTTCAAGCGTGAATTACAAGTCTCTCGAGGGGAGGTTTTGTTGATAATTTTTTTTCCGTTTTCCTTCTAAGAAAATCGCAACCGATGGTATATAAGCTGGAGAATAGAGTTTATTTAACCGTTTTTAGGTTGTAATACTTTTATAGTGCTCAACTAAGCAGTAATCTCAATCGATTATCTCTTGGCTTTTTCTCTCATTAATTCAATATTCAATGTAAACATAAATTATAACAAAAGAGTGAATTGGAATAAAAAAGCTGAGCCAAGGAGGACACTGCCTTAAAGGGAGAGTGAATTTCACGATATTTGCTATTAATCAAACAATACACCAATTGTTAATAGATTTTTGGCTATAATCACAAATATTTATATCAAGTTGTATCAGTGCATATCGTACGTTGCTATCTATATAACGATATTACATTATGGATTACATTTTGTGATAATTTTAGCGAAGAGCAAATTCGTTTGAAGTGCATTGAATTAAAAGACAAAGCTCGATCATGTCAATTAGTTTTCTCCAATACTGGTTAATCCAGAGCCATCATTTGATATTTTTTTAAACTCACTAACATTTTAAATCGAAAAGATGTGAGTTGAGTTGACCTAACCATTTTATAAAAGAAATAAATATAGAATTTTAAAGGTTTAGCGGTTGAGGCACTTTCAAGATTACCCAAAATTATTCATTCCAATTAATGATATTACTAGAACGATTATTAGTTTGTTCAGCTTTGATCCTATTAATCCCTTATTAATTTTGGTCATCAGTTTTTACCAATCGATAAATCCCTTGTTCCTTATACATACATGATATCATTTACAGTCCAAAACAACGAGATTGGTTAAATGCTCTACATGTGTAATGATATTTCATGTTTACCTGCTGGAATAAAATTGATATATGAATAAACGATACATATTCAGGGTTAATTTTGTGATACTTATTAAATTTTCATAAAATTATCAACGAAACCTGGGTCGTGTTATTCTGATAATAAATAGCGGTCTAGTAAAAGTTTGTTTACCGTGGATTTTTTATGTATGAATGATTGAATCAAATAAAATTAGAATGGTTCTAATTTTCACGTTTTTAATGAACTACAGGTTGAGATTCATATGATGGACAGAGCTAAATGTAATCATGTTTATATGCTAATATAAAATCACACCGTATGATGTTAATATTATCAGGATATTCTATTATAAACTATTATTAGCACAGTGAAACACGTGAGCTATAAGTAACGCTGGGAACACCTTCGAACACATTGCAACCGCCTGAATGTCCTCGACAGAGAAACAAAAATTTAAGTATCATCCATTCACCACTCGGCGTCAAAGCCACGCCTTAAGCCACAAAGACCCTTAGGCTAATAAAATTTCCCCTATCGATCCCCGTATTTCCCTTTCTTACTCTCTATCGCTTTTTTCTATCTTTCTTTTCTTCCCACTACACCATCTCCTCTCTTTTATCTTTCACCTTCCCTGAACACATTCATATCCACCAGAGTATACACATCCAATTGATACCCTTTTCTATTGGATTAAGTTTGCGTATTCAAAATTTGCTTCGAATCGAGGATTGGTTTGATTCCATTCGCGAGCCTTTTTTCTCTTTCCATGTTGTCGTTCACGAAGCAGCGAATGTTATCAAATCATATTATTTTAACAATATCAAGCACTAGTTATCTTTCACAATGATCATTTCATGGAATAAATCTTTAATTTTGAAATTTAAATATAGATTCGATGTTTTTTTTATTTAAAAAAATAAAACAATAATATCATTCGTTGATGAATATATGATTTTATGGCGGGAGACTTTCAGTAAAGCATAAAAAATCTCATCAAATTATCAAATGTAACCCTTAACAAATAGTGAAACACACAATTGGATATTCGGTAAGCTCCTAAGTCCAATATTGGGAATGCGTGAATGATTAACAGTTTGTGTGTAGTGCAGTGAATAATAAAGTGTAATGAAACTCTTCTTGAAGCCAAAGAAAACTAACGAAGGAAATTAGCGGTTAAAATTCTATTATTTAACCACAGGAAAATTGATTGAAGAAAAAATAGCCAAGTATACCTAAACTTGAAACCGGATGCTCCAATTTTAAGGCTGATATTCTTACCTCGTGGTGGACAAACAACGTTACATGGGCAAAATCGGAATCACTTCATACTTTAATTTGGCTTAAGAAGATATTTAGAAAAATCATTCATGGTTATCAAGCAATATGGAATTTTTAAAATTGTGATTTTTCCCGTGTTCCTTCAATTCAAATTTATTCTTCTGACAAGTATGAAGTTGAGAATCTGGAGCTTTTCAGAGGTGAGTTTTGGATTCATTAATCACCACTGCTGCACACACATGGAACAACCAATACGCTACTTAGTTAACAAAATTTCCCTTCTAGAATGGCAGGAATAACAAGTTAAGAAACATGGTTCACGTAATAGATGCTGGAGAAAATAAATACTCAGGAAACGTTTGACGCATACGGGTTTGGGCCCCGACTATGTTTAAATCTGAGAAAACATTTTCTACTTTGATTCTCTCTCTAATATTAATTATACACTCATCGTTTTTATCTGAAAGAGACATGTATTAGTCTCTTCTAAATAAATCAAGGGGTCTTATGGAGTATGTTCGCCTCAAGAAACTATTTCCCTACAGCCAATTAAAACGTGTTACGATTTCATCATCTCTAATTATTCGGTAAGAATTCAGAGCGGGTGAAGAGGATAGCAACGATGAAATTATGCTAATTCACATCATTACGCTTCTAATGACCCACAAAAACGCCCCCAACAAAATGAATCAGGATTCTGAGGAGGTACATGTAAGTGTTCAAAACTAACTGAGGATATCTGAACGTGTTTGTGGAAAGATTAAGGGACTCAAAATTACAGAATGTAAAAAACTAAGAACTTTAAAAGCACAACTAAAGTTTCCAGTGCTTTGAATATATAGACGATGACGAAAACTGGAGTTTCGCTGAGCTAAAAATTGAAACTAAGGTCCTTCGCATGGTGTGACAATTGGTAGACGACAACAAAAGAAGTGAATGTTTCCTGGAAAGTTTTTCTCTGCTAACGGGAACTTCACAGGTAGAAGGGTTTGATTAATAAACTTGTAATACCAACCTGTACGACCAAGAAATATGCGATAATATTACGAGTGGAATAAGCATGATCCTTCACGTAGATACAGAAGCGTACAGTATCTATTAATAATAATGAAACTTTACCGATTTAATGCCAAATCGAGTGTTTTCGAGTAATTGAGTATCGAGAACCGATAATTTACAAAAGAAAATGGAGGGATAGCGGAACGATTATATGAAGTAGAAGTAGCGGTTTGAAAGTATGAGAAATGTACATTATGATCTGATTCGTGTCATTATGATCTAAACTTATCTTTCATTCCCCTTTACAAAACTTCAAACATAACTTTGGTAAATGGAGTAGATAGAAGACAACAATATAGAAATATGACGTCAAAAAATAGGTTTCTGAAGAGCAAAAAGGTGGAATACCATGATGAATTACTAATAAATCATCAACTTAAATGGAAAATCTGTCAATCATGCTCAGAATTTATCCAATAACCACAGAGATGAAAGAATCTCAAAGAGGTTTATAATCAATACATCAATGTTCAATATCGGATATATAACAGGGATCACTTAAACCATAATCGTTCGTAATTTCATGCAAAAGGATTTTTAGAGATTTTTTATCTTAAATCTTCTATTTTGATACAACTGAATTAATTATTTAGAATTTAGAGCATCAAAATGTTATTCCTCTGAATGTAATATTTTCTGTTATTCGAGGTTCTTGTTTTGACAGAAGATAATTTTTCTGGATAATGGATATTTATTCTTAAGAATCTCTTAGGTTTTTTTTACACCCAAAATTCATTATTTCTAAACCTATCTCTTTAATTTAATTGTTATATAATCTTTGGCGATGAGTTAGATGAAAAAAAAAATACTTTTAGTCTTAATATCCCCCGAGTAATAATATATTGTGATTATAATTATAATTATAGATGATGTCACTTGTTATCCTAAAAATGATTTTAATTTGAATGATACGACATTTTACTGAGGCTTAAAAAAAAAGGTTTTCATCGTTTCAATAAATGGGTTAGCTTTAAGAAAAATAAAATTACAATACTGTTGAAGCTGTAAAAATAAAAAGTGAACGTAATTAAGAAAAGAGGAGTCAGATTGAAATAAAACTGATATTCCTTCGCGCATTGAAATTACAGCTCTTATTTAATCAGCGTTTTCCTCTGGTGCGCCCAAGTTAATTCGCCCGAATTCTATAAAATAACGAATTCACTGAGGTGGAATACTAAAGAGGAAAGAAAGTTGGGTTTGAGCGCAAATTAGGTCACAAAGGAAACCTTTTACTTGAGTTTTGGGTTAGCTCCCCCAAAGTTTCAAATGTGACCTTCGAGAGGTCATCTAAGTTGACAATCACTGAGGCCACTCCTAAGAGAGCCTTAGAGAATAGGTAAGAGGCCCACCATCACGCTTTAAGGGACGTCGTAAAGTAGACGCAGGGATTCTTCCGGGATGCTGTAGTTCAGGATCTCTCGGAGAAGAAGGTAGAGGGCGTGGTTAATTGCCGGCCAGTTCCCTTTGTGCCAGGCACTTAGGGTCCTCTGAGGAAGACGGGGCGTGAATAAGGATAATGCGTGGGCAGGAGCACTCACGAGAATCTTCATTCGTAAACGGAACGTTTTTACAGTTAGTGGCTGAATTTAAAGCGAAAACGAGGATTCTATCTCGCAAAATAGTGATTTACGGTATTTTCAATGGATGAATCGCTGAATTTTCAATTATTAAGTTTAATAAATCTCGTGAAAACTTTAAAACTTGAAGACGATATTTTCGAAAAAGAATTCTCTTAAATATCAATTTATTTTTACAAAAACACACATGATATGATAACAGAAGAAAATTACAGCATAACGACGGTATTAATTAGAGGTTCAAAATCTCCAATATCCGTCTTTGTCAGCGTTCTTCACTTCTTTCACCGGTATTCAGAGTAAACAAGTAGGCTCGGAAAGCCTTGCTTTATTACCCGTGATGGTGATAGCATCGCTTTGAAATATGCGTAGGGAATTCTTAATAGATTGGTAATCCGAGCCTTCCTGTTTTCTCCGAATAGCAGTGAAGGAGGTAAGAAACGCCGACAAAGACTGTTATTGGACATTTTAAACCTCTCAATTCATTACTAGCCGTGTTCCAAATTTTCTTTCCTTGCATAACGACAATAGTTAAACATATTACGACATAACGAACATGAAATTGTAAAGATGCTATATATTCAGGTAACCAAGTACCTTTAAACACAGACGTTGTTTACACTAATAATTACCACAAATTTAACTCTGAATCTATATCGTTTTAGATACTATAATATCATAAATCGACTCAGTTTCAGTGACATTTAATAGGCTCGCTAATTACTAAATAACTTAAAACCTCGATCGATTTCTAAGTGTGTGTTAACTTTCAAATGAAGCACTGACTTTAATGTGTGATTGGGTATGTATCGATTTTACTGACCTCTAGTAACAAAGTTTTCTGTGGTACCAAAGGACAACGAATTGAATTACGCTATGAAGATGGGCATTCAAATTGGCGTCAATAAGTTTCAAACTCCTAACTTCAGGACTTAAGGTTTGATTAAAGAATAGGAAATATAATTAGAAAGATACGAGAAAGAGTTCTAAAAATGAATATTCTGTTACTTTCAAGAGGAAAACTATTTATCATATTAAATTCATTCTGAATGAACATATATTAATACGTAACAAATATAAGCTAAATGATTAAGGAATAATTAATTAACCTATCCTTTCCATTCTAAAATGCAATGTTATGCAGAAGAAAACAAAAAATAATAAAGTATAAAATATATAAATAAAGTACAAAATAATAATATAAATAAAGTACAAAAATAATAATATTATTTGGTATTCGCATTCCACTTTTAATTTTCAGATGACTCTACTGAAATTTATGTAAAATTAGAACAAAGAAATTAGCTGCTTAGAACAGGTTATTCAAACAACACTCACAGGAGTCTGAATTCATTCATTCTTTACTCAATGCTCAAGCGTAGAGAGCTTGAGTGTCGTTCTTCTTTGAAATTAAATGGATACACCTCTCTAGATCTTTTCCACTCAAGCATAGAGGCCCCTCATTCCTAATTTCGCTACACTACGCAAGGTGTGGGAGCAGTTACAGAGAATGGCTGGTTTAATCCTCATTTAGTGTCGTTAGCCTCCATAATTTAATCCCAGTGATTAGATTAATCATCCAGGTCATGTTAATTTTACCCCTTATCGACCGGTCCCCGTTTTCCCTGTACCATCGCAAAGAGAAACTTAAGGGCGATGGAGAACAAAAATAACTGAATCGGACCCGAAGAAGACCGAGCAATTGGTTTTATTTATCCAAAGTGTAGTACGTAGTTCTTCGAAAACAAACTATTTGTAAGCAAATTCTTCGAAAACAAATTCTTCGAACGATCGATTCTTCGAATGACAAATTCTTAGTAAAAATTAAACTCTAATTAATCTAAATTTACCAAAATTAACGGAACTGATTCGGAGTTGATTTTGTACGGTAAAACTATGAACCTCCTTGAAGGTTGAGTTGGGTATGGGCATTGCAGATAGCGTTTTTTTGGAAAATTTGTCATTCAATGAATCCCCATCATAGCATCAGAAATTTAAGGGGAAAATGTGCTGTCGTGGTAAGTTAATTGGTTAATGCATCCGCCCGGCAAGTGGAAGATCCGGGTTCGAGTACCTGCTGCGGCAGACTTTTTCTCCTTCATTTCTTCTCAAAATTCAATGAATCATCGATTGAAGAATTCGTTTTCGAAGAATTTCCTTTCCAAGAATTTGTTTTCGAAACTTTTGCCTTGTAATCTCTTTTATCTTGTGGGTGTATCATATTTATTATTTGTTCACTCAGCGATTTGTATTAACAACTTAATCCTAGATAAATCCAATGATAAATAGAACTGGAAATTTTATACGTGTATAGATGTGGAACAATGATGCGTTAGGAAAACGTTTTTGGAAACTCTTCTGCCAGCATTTGTGAACTACTGTCAGGAGGGAGGAAAATTAAAGATTCGAATGCCAGTCATGTATACTACCCCTATCCGTTCATCCTAAGATTAACAAACGCAAACCAAAACGGGCAAAGTGATTCACTTATCTATTATAAATAATGATTTAAAGTTTTTCAATTAAAATGCTAAACAACTCAACCTGAGGTAGGAGTATCTCCATCGCGTAGCAAATTGTACGAAAGATAGAACCTTTTAATGTCATAAGATGCATGCTGGTTCATAGAAGAATGTTTTTTCTAAAGTTCTAAATATTTCTTATTTTAGTTATAAGTTTTGTAGAGTATGGATATGTTCTTAGTTATTGATCAACTAATGCTATGTATTCATTTTGATCAATTTTGAATGATGACACTCTCTAGTTCTTGTTGCCATATCCTGAGGAATATAATTTACTTCATTTCTCATTTGGTACAAGATAGAATAAATATTACTAATTTACTTTTGTTGCGATCTTGCTCATGAATGGGATGAAAACAAAGCTACTGAGGTATGAGTTATACTGAATTATGGCACTAATTAAGGTCTATCATTATGGAATGCTAAGGAAAGTGTTACTTTTAGAGTCATTGTGCTTCACTTACGAGGACATATCCCCCTTATAGCTCAGTAAGGAAAGCAAGCTCAAACTTCCAAATTACTCATCTTGCCTAGTAAACCTCATTTTCTACTAGTTCTTGGTAGTTACTGTTAGAGGGGATAGGGATGCAACTTGCCCGGGGCCCACAATACTATAAGGACAGACATTTCTAATAAGCGGAGGCAAAGACACTGCGAATAAATAATTTTTAAGATGGAGTATAAAGAGATAACTATGGGTATAAACTACTAGAAAGTGCAAAACTTGTAAATTAAGAGTTTAAATAGCATTATTTTACTGAAATGAAAGAGCATAGGTATTGAGAATTATAATCATCATAATGATGCGTAAAGTATACGAATATGTGTTTAACTTAAAGGTAGGCCTTCGAGATCACATTTTTAATTTAAATAGATGTTGAAATATTTTAACTAACAGTTATTTAACAAATTTTACAAATAATTTGAGGTAATGATCTAAGGTAGGAAATGATGAAATGCATGAAATATTCTCTTATTCTCTTATCATTTGCAATAAACCGTAATACTTATTTTCACGTAGGTTAAACCATATAGAAAAAATAGGCTTTTTTTAAACTGCAAATGAATATGCTGTATAATATACTTTAGAAATATAATAACTTTTAGTCCCAATCTCGCCCAAATAAAGATGATTATTATTATTATTATAAAACAAAATGGAAAACATTCTATTTTGTAATTACTAACATATGTGAATATAAATACAAATTATCAGGAACATTTTTCAGTATGAACTTTTGTATGATCAGTTTAAGCTATGAAGTCTTTAAGTTATGCAAAATAGGGGAAGTTCGAAAAGGTTTTTCCGCACCATACTCAACGACAATCATTTTTATACCCCCATAAAAAAGGTGATGTTCAAATATAAAGGAAAGGACTAAGTGCCACTTTAACTTTTAGAGAATCAAACCCTATATATAGTATTTGAAGTACATACAAATAATATTTCATATCTAAATATAACATATTGGTATATATAAAGAAATATAGGTTTCATTAAGGGAAGCATTTTTTCCTCGCATTGAAGAAGCTGAAACGAGGAACCAATGAAACACTTTTAAAGACCCTCCAAGAATAATCTTCCTATATCCTTTAAAAAAAAATTACAGCTGAGCTCATCGATTTTCGCTAAAATCTTAGCTTTAGTTTCCTGAGGCATGAAAACATAATAGTAGATTATTGCCTTCTGGATCGATCGATTAAAATGAATGGAACGTCAAAGGAAACGAAAGACCTTAAAGCCGATTCAATTAACTCTTATCTATAGGTTATAATCGTTCACTAAAAATGTATTAAAGGCTTCGAAAAAATAATACAAAATATCATCAACTTCATTTAATCTTAGTTAAAAAACAATTAGAAATAGAGGAAGAGTTGAATAATTGCCTTCGTTTTGAATTTTAGAAGTCTGCCCGTAAAAATATAAAAATATATTATGATAATATGATCTCTGTTTTTAGAAAACCTATTTCAACCTTAATTAAACCTATCAACATAAACATATTTTAACATAATTCTCAGATATAACTCGATTTAAGTTACTCTGTAGATTTTTCAACAATTTTCAACAGAAAGAAAATAAATAAAATGTAATGAGACTTAAAATGGTGACCGTATTATATAGGAAATATGTGGGGAACTATGCTTTCGACCTTTATTTACTTTAATCTTTTTTATTTTCATCTTTAATCATTTATTATTTCTTTAGCTCATTATTTTAATCTATGTAAAATATGTAAATTAATGCATATCTTATTTTTTAAATTAGTAATTTTAGTGGTAACTAAAACTAGACGAAGTTTAATAGCTCATCATTATTCTCAAACATTAACATTTGAATTACATTTTTTTGTCAAATATATTGCATAAATGTGTTTCCTGTAATTACAGAGCATCTTGATGGACATCCAACACGAATATCACGAAGAAAATATTTTTAGTCCACACATTAATCCTTTCTATTTAATTTAAATTAAAGGATACAACTTGTATCCATCCTTCACGAGAATACGCTCGAAACACTTGCAGGCATTAGTAAAAACGTAAACGATAACACATGCCCCTTTCCCCTAAAGCAGGCCTTCTAGCAAGTGAAAACTCCTTGCGAATCCTAGTATAAATCGGGATACCCTATTACGCCAATTTACCCCAACAACAGAAATCTGATTCATCCACTTTCCTCTCTCTTCCTTTGACCCTTTCCCCTAAAATCACTTTAGACTTCCACTCTTTACGGCACTCTTTCAGTATCAATCGATAAATCCAGTTATCCTATTTATGAGGAGCGAGAGATGTTAGGATAAAAGGGCGAAGGTCTCCGTCCGGCAAATCCCTCCGCCCGCTACTATCCTCAAGCCGCGGGCCAATGAAGCAGAGCCCTTTTTATCGAGTGGCTGCAACTAGTCCACCGCCCTAAAGCGGGTGCTTTTAAATCCAATCAAGCGCCACTTCAAGCCGACCTCACTAACCTTGATTCCTTTTGGTCCCTCCGATTCTTTTTTTTTACTATTTTATCTTTCGAGTGGTTTTATGAAAGAGATAATATGATATCAATTATAGATGCGACATCGGCACTCGGAAATGATTTCGCTTTTTAGGTGCTGAAGGAAAAACCTGTGGTGCGAATGGTGTTCGGAAAGTAGAAAAACGAGTGAAGATGTAAAACTTTGTTTACGAGAGGATTTTCATGAAATTATTTCGACGTGTTTTACAAAGGAATCATCCAATTTGTATATTTTTCTAAGTTTAGAAGAGAATAATAAAATCAGAGCTCCCAGTTCATCAGCAATTTTTAAATTTATAAACCCGTCGAAACTCTCCAATATTTACTCTTTAATTATCAACACCCTTCAGCTTCTCATATATTACGTGTAAATATTAAATGTAATCCAATCTGTACCATTTTTTGTTTTCGTTCAAAACGGATATACAATGGAAGTTTTGACTGATGTCAATGGATGCTCAATTAATTGCCTGCAAAGCTTCTATACACGGAAAAAGGCTCGAAGAAGAGGTGTTTTTCCTTTATGATGTTCATATCGGAATAGTATTCAAATTTTAGTAAATAATTATATCCTATATGTATATCAATTTGTAAGCAACACATAATATTTTCTCAGTCGCTCTGCAGTGTTTTGGCTGAATACATTTTAGTACTTCCCTTTGTTTTGATAATTTCATTCTATCACCACATTAATTTTGTATAGTTTTTTTACTAATTCTACTTTTTACTAATAATTTTTACTAGAGGTTTAAAATCTCCAATGGCCGTTTTTGAGGGCGTTCCTCTTCTCATTCCCACAAATTCCGAGAAAACGAAAAGGACACCGCACTTTTTGAGAGCAGCTACGAATATCGAGGAATAAGAAGAGGAACGCCGACAAAAACGGCTATTGGAGATTTTAAACCTCTAAGTCCTTAACAGCCATGTCCCAATTTTCCCTTCTTTACACCACTAATTCTGGGTCTATTTGGTGATTTTAGCCATATTCTACATTTTACGGGGCAAAATAGAGATTCACTTGATGGAGAAGTCCTGCCCTCCATTTCAATATATACTGCATCACATGAACAAAATGGATGTTATGCGATCAAATAGTGCTATTCTTGACAATTTTGGTGTTATTAGATAATCATGCATGATTTTTAGCTTCAAAATTCGATTTAAAACCCCATTTGCATTCAAAATGAGAATGTTGTATTAATTCGACAGAAAATATAGGATATGCCATGACCTATTTCGAAAAGTTCGAAATATTATTATGTAGCAGTTTAAACTTCGATGATACTATTGATGAAACCTTATAACTAGGCCTACACGGGCACACTTAGTATTCATAGACCTGTAATACAAAATTAACCTAATGAATATTTGGGTACCCCTGGAAAAAGTAACTCCATTACAAGACAGTTTGGCCTGTGTTCATCATTCTTGAGAATTTTCATTTTGTAGTACAGGATCATTATACATACATACACATATGTAATAACATAATTATACATACATGTACATGTTTCAAATTAATGTAATCATATGTTGCTAAATGTACACATAATATTTAATGATGTATTGGGAAATACCAATCCTATCGTAATCAAATGGAGGTACAACATCCCAGCAATAAGATTGTATGTGTCCGGCCTCACTAAAAATACACATTAAAGATCCCTCCATCCCGTAATTTAGGTCGAGGTTTCAGGGAAAGTTGTCCAGGTCCGTTTGGAAAGATTCAGTGACATATATCTTGATATTCGGACGAATTTATTATTAAATGTACCTAGCGTTCCCATCTGGCACTATCTAAGGGAGCAAAAGATTTTAACATTCTTAAATTGTTGAAAGTATATTTTTTTGGAAACCTTAGTAAGAAACCCACATAATATTTCCATTAGTTCTAAAGGTAAACCGAGAGACAATATGAGCTGAGAATTACATTACACATCATTCAAATGATATCTATTCTCATGCAGTAACACAAGTGATATTCAGTTCCTTTCACTAGTTTTACCTCATTTGAGAGAGAGTGCGGAGAGAATAACAAAATTGTAGACTTATATGGCTTAAAAAATATGAGATAATTGCCATTACATCATCCTTTTTATATAGACATTTTTAATCATTTAATTGGGGTTTTTTTCGACACTCAATGACATTTTGTTACAATAAAGTCCAGTTAAAGTAAACCAATGACAAATCGTAGAATACTCGGAGTGGTTATCCGCTAGAAAATGAGGCATTCGTTACTGATACTTCGAATCTTTCAACGAATTAAAGAAGAAATTATAATGATATGAAGAGAAAATGTCGAAAATAGTTTCAATAATTTCAACCTTATAACCTTATTTACATTTACTTTTAAGCCTTGCAAATCTCCAGTGGCGCGTGGCAGGGGGTTAAAACACCGAAATCCCTAACTAACCTTGATAGCTATTATCTTTTTAAAATTTCGCAGGAAAGACGACAGAAAATAACTATCTGTCCTGGGAACTACTTTCCTGTATTTTTTTGTATTCTTTCGAAGATCACGAAAGCTTATAACAGGGATAACAATATCAGCTATCTCCTCCCAAAAGTCGGTAGAAATAAATTTATCAAAAAGCTTATAAGGGATGGTTTTTCGTTGACGGATTTTATTTATTACAATATCAAAACATTTGATTGCATAATGGCTAATATTCAAAAAGACATTTCCAATTTCTAAATTATTCTTAAATAAAATACCTTTCTGTAGTAATTTTAGCGTTATTTCAGCTTTCTTCTTTCCCGAGAATAAAATCTCTCGACCCCGGCATTCTGATACACCCAACTAACTTCAATGCCTTCACAAAATCCAAGTCCTTTCTTAGCGAGTATTTGAGCAGTTTTGAGATCCAGCAAGGATAAGTGTATTAGCCAGTGGAATAGATTGTTCCTTCTGTTGCAAAGTTTCAATGGCCAAACTCGAATTGCGAATTTACTTTCTAAAAGAACTGTAGAATTAGCTTTTGCTAACTACCACAGCCTATTGCTTGTATTCGTCTGAGCATTCACTTACTACCCCTACGCAGAGATTTCAGGAAAACTAACATTTTTCATCCCTGTCTTGATGATCGCATTTTACGTGTATTCTTCCAACTTCATGTAACACAAGCTTTGATAAATTGTTTAATTTTATACACGTCAACCTAAATAATCGTATAATATTTTTTTATTTAAATCAACTGTCTATAAATAATTCATTTGTGAAATATCCCATTCACACGAAAAAAGACGCGTTAAAATAATTTGTGAAGTAAATTCAAAGTTTAGCGTTCGAAAACACTTAAACCATTATTGCGGATTTATATTCAATTTATACAGTCTAATATTAGGCTAACTAAATGTTTCCTGTAATCACATATTACTTAACTAATGGCACTATAAAATAATGAAAGCGAAAATCGGCCGCAGAAATGTTTACGAAGTAATCTTAAGCCATCGAGAGAGAAAGAAGGAGCAAGGCCGCATCACAAACACTCCGGAAAACCTCGGCAAACAGACCTCGCTAAAGAAAAATAAATCACCGCAAGCGGACATGTCTTCTTCCTCTCGTCGCAGAAAGGAACTATTATATCGAGAAATCTCTCGTTAGTGCGACTGAGGTTAACTCATGGATGAATCGCAAAGATATGAGGAAAAGCCTTTGTTTCGCAAAGAAAAATAGTTTCCGAATACTCTGTGAATGAAGGAAGGAGACGGCTAACGATTGATTTCCTTGTCTCGTTCCTCGAGAGAGAAGTAAAGCTCTCAGTGTCCCTCTCCAGATTCGTTGGGATCACGGATTTACCTTAACGCAGATTGATTCCAGAAATATCCTGTCTTCCTATCTCGACATCTTCCTTTTTTTCCCGTTGCCAGGTGAAAGATGAGCGCCGTGGATACGTGATGGAAAGAGAATGAGATTAATGGAATAAGGAAGGGTACACGTGCGGTATTTCCAAAAACTTGTTACTGCCTCCAGTTCTTTTGCCTCAAGCGACGGTTTTTTACGTGTGGTTCGGAGCATAGGCTCGGATCATCTATACACATTATACACGCAGCGTGTTTCGCTCCAAGGCAGCGATCACGAAAGACAAGGTCACGAGCCGCGTACGCTGCATTCAAGGGAGATTCTTCATCGATTTTCACTGGAGTTCTTGACAATGTTATATTTCCCATATCCCAGCATGTTAAAACTACCATGATATAAAACTAATACTGATAATACCTACTAATACGTCCTTTGGATTTTATTCAGTAATTATCTGCCAAAATGAACAGCATGATTACCGATCAAAGTTAAAATATGACTAAATAATGAATGTACGTAGAAAGCTATCAATATACCTGGAGTAGAAAATGGTTGTCTTCTGCATAGCTTTATGGAATTCCATCATTATTACATGAATAATAACCCTGTGGTAAATCCCTCGTTATATTTTTAGTTGTCGATCAATATCATCAGTAAGGGAGACCGGGGCTGGTTGGCCGAAGGGGCAGGTAGGCCGAGTGTCTTTTTTAAAAAGACTTTTGGGCACAGTGGCGACATCTATAGTGATTTTGGTGGGGTATTAGTTCGTTCATGTACCGACGTAATTTCAGGTGTTTTCGTGTTGCCGTTTTCACAGGAGCACGTTTTTTCTTTTTTCGACACTGGTGAGTAAATTTCTGTTCTTGTTAAGTAATCTTCGTAACACGATTCAATTTCCATCCGATTTCAAAAAAGGTGGTACCGCTGGAAAGGGTATTCAACACCCTACAAAATGGTGTATCGGTTTCCAGGGTAACCACACTTTTGTTTTTGTAAACCGTGATTGTTCTCTAAAACATTCATTGGGGTAGGTTGGCCGAATTTTGTGTGGGGCTGGTTGGCCGAGTTGTAAATTTAAAAAATCTAGGTCCATTTAAAAAATTCGTAATTACCTACTCTGATGCGTGGATGACGAACAACCCTGGAAAAACAATGACCATCTACGACATTCCGGGAATCGTAGCCAGTGCATTTCCACTTGCCTGCACACCGAACAATATTCGAGCTGGTTTCAGAGTCTCTAGCGTGTGCCCTTTCAATCCTGAAATTTTTCCTCCTGAAGAGTTCCTGGCAGGATTTGTCACAGATCGACCCAACCCTGAACAAAACTCGTCCATCAGCATAGAATCTGCTGCAGATGTAAGCCTCCCTGAAGACGTCAGACCTCTCCCCAAGGCGAGTGCACCAACTGATTCGAAGAAGCGTCAAGATCGTAAGCGCCGATCGACCGAAAATTTGACCGATTCCCCAATTAAAGCAGCATTGGAGAAGGAGAAAAATGTAAGCAAATGTAATCGTACGCTGGCAGAGGAAAAGAAAGCCGCGAGAGCTATGAAAAAGTTCACTAAAGCTGCCGAAACTAAGTCTAAAAATGTTAAAAAGACTAAAAAGTAAAGAGCGGAGTTTTTTACGTACCTACATACTAAATAACTATGTACTTTAACGTTTTTACACTAATAAATATTTTCCATTGATGCATTTGATATCTTTCACTTATTTTACAAAACTCGGCCAACCTACCCCGGCCCTGGGGTTGGTTGGCCGATTTTTGGTGCCGCATTTGATTGTTTATAACTTTTTCCCTGATTTTTTGTCATAGATGAAAAAATTCACGTATATGCTCAAGGGCTGTATCGAGCAAAGCTGTAAGCAAACCGTTTTCCAAAAAATCAAACCAAAATGCGTACAGAAATTCCGAAAACAAAACTCGGCCAACCAGCCCCGGTCTCCCCTACCTAGTAATGGCGCTAAGCGACAATTTTTTTATATTTAATGCGGAAATTATTACTTTTTTACTATTAACATATTATTATGTCTGCAATATGTACGGATATATCTCCCTAAGATGTAACGAAGACAATTTTAGGCACGATCCCACGCCATTTTTATCTTCAACTACTCAATATCATTTTGCGGTTTATGAAATATTTTCTCTTCATTTTAGTCAGAACAACATGACATTTCGGAAACCGTACGTTTTTAAGTTTTTCTGTTGTTCAACTCTACAGATCTTTGTTCTTTCTTAAAGGTCAACAAACTAATTAAATCTAAATTTTTTTAAGAAAACACAAAATATTGAAATGGAAGACATAATAAAGGTTCATTAGCGAATTGAATTTTTGCTGAAACTAGTAAGTTTCTAAAATATAAAACTAATACATTATAAAAAGACTCATAAGCATAAAAAGCTCAAGAGATCCTCTTTATTTCTACTTCTTCATGTGTGCATACTCAGGATTCATATAGAAAATCTAAAGGTTTTGGAGAATTATTAAAATTGTTGATACAATTAACCTATTACATACATGCATACATAGGTCTTTATTATAATTGGGTGGAATTGAGACTGGATAGTACCATCTTATATTTAACCCATTAGAAACATATACTATAAGATAAAAGAAAACAAAAGAAACAATTACCATTATGATAACAAATAATTGAAATGTTATAATTATACATATATAATATGCCACAATTCATTGAAAATTAAAATATTAATACAGTTTAAAAAGTTTAATTACAGATTAAAAATGATTAATTGAAAGTTTAAAAGGAAAGATTAATAAACTCAAAACATATATTAATTACATTTATTACAAATAAAAATGAAAACCATCAACTAAAGAGATTATCTACAAGTTTTAAAATAGATTAGATAAATTAAACTCAATATCTATTTATTTATTTAGGAATTAGGTACGCACGCAAAATCAATAAAAATTTTAACAATCGTGGCCTAATTGGGTAGCGTTTTCCGAAGTGAAATACTGCGCATAGCCCTAATTCCACACGTCTGCTATCCATATGCAGCAGCGGTTTATCTCTATTCCCCTCCGAGGCAGCAGATGGTACTCAATCACGCTGTCATGCACATTCCTACTTTAAGGGCGACTCCGATGAAACTGAAATTTGTCACACCTTGGCTAAGGAGACCTAAAATCACCCATAATACATTTTAACCTAGCCACGCATTATTCGGCATTTTTCAATTTTCGACTTTCCTCCCGCAAATTTTCCATTTTTCCCCTGCTTTTCGATAAACCGTCCAAAATAATTTTCAGGGATGGAGCCGAATATTTTGGAAAAGAAGAAAATCTCCGAAGAGTGCAAAAAATGTCTCGTATCCTAGTTTTTGACCGATAGGGGAACTGACGTGTTGGGGGAAAAGACACATGTAAGCTTAATGCGGATGGAGCAAGATATATGGGAGGCATGAACGATAAAAGAGAATAGACGGGATAACATAGACGATGAAGGAATGTGAAAGGAAAGAAGAATGAACGTAAAAAGAAGAGATGCTTTAGACGTGAGGAGAGAATAGATTAGACCATAAGGCTAAATCGATTCGTCTATGGCTGTAAACAATAATTGCAAGCCTACAGTGAAAGACCATCTTTGGAATCATTGTTATCCTCAAAAAACGATTAAAGTACGTAATTTTTGAACTAATGCACTGTAAAAATGTGTTTTAGTACCTGTAATTATCGAAGACAATGAAAATGATACATAAAACTTCATCAATTATTCACACATAAATCATCCATAACCTTTCCAAAAGGCGTTTTTCAAGTATCATACAATTGTTCATAAAGGTTAGAGTTGAGATCAAATATTAATTTTTTATTTTGAATTCATTTTCAAAAAGAAGGCAAGTTTCATCAGTGTCGAAATAAAATTTCAAGTCTCTGTAAAGATTGAAGAAGATGAAAGTGGTATATGCATGAAACTTCATCAATTATTTTCGCATACACCATCCGTAATCTCTTAAAATAGCCTTTTTCAATATTACTGGTTATACAGGTGAAATCTGAGAGCAAACCTTATTTTAAAATTAAAATTTATTTTCAAAAGGAAGAATGTTTTCATCAGAGCTAAAAAGAAACAAAATGTAATCTTTTTCTCGTTTTCCCAAGGGACTTACGGTTCACTGACAAAAACTGATCATTATTCATTCATCAACAGGCCGGTTGAAACAGAATATTTTACTCTGTTTGCTTCCGAATTTGTAATGCAATACGTTTCACGTGAGCCATTCTCATAAAATGCCTGACAGCAATTATTAACGCGTTATAAAATGAAAGGCGGGTGGTAAAGTCATTCATAACTTTAACGCTCGCGTCGCAGTTTCCGAAATGTTGAATTCCAGATCATCAATCACGACGAAAACAATATAATAATTACATTTACATTAAAGCATCTTTTTGATTACTATCAAGCACTGACCTGAATCCTTAAAAGTTCATTGCGTCACAATTATGTAGCAATATCTATAATACTATGAATAAATAAATATAATTTTAATCAACTTGTTTATTTAATTTTTATTCACGAAGCTAAGATGCATCTAAGTTCAGGAACTAATGTCAACATCATTATCTTAGGTATTACGGTCCATGTAGGGCCTTGGACTTCTTCAAAAGTGCCTTCCATCCTTCTTTGTCCACTACTGCTTTATCCTGCCCCCAAACTTCCTTAAATCCTCTCTTAATCCTTTTATTCACTCATCTTTTCCTGGATCTTCCTCTACCTTTCATTCCATCACTTTCTTCTCGTTACTTTATACTACACAAAATGACTCATTCATTGTATCCTACTACGTTCAAAGAATTCCCGAACTTAAAATAATTTTCACTGGTGCAAATAATTTTGGAAAATTTTTAAACGTAGTATATGCTCTATCAATTTAATTTTGGCTTAAGTTATCTCTATAAATATTCCATTGTCCCCATAAAATAAATCCAATTCCCCGTTCCTTCTTATCCTCAATTGCTCACCTTCATTAATTGGTGATAGATCTTCCGTAAGACTCTCCTCTCCTTCCTCTGCAGCAGATTCCCTCTCTCAGTGTCAAGATGTCTGAGCCATATGTTACAGTTTGTCCGATTACGGTTTTGTAGTTTCTTTTCTTAGTTTATCTATTAAAAGTGTTTACCGTAAACACTGTATACAAAGAATAGTAGGTTTGGTTTCCTGGTAAACAAGAAACAGATGTACCCAAATATTTAAATTGCTCTGATATATCAAATTGGTTGAATATTAGCTTTCCATTTTTTAATGGGTTATTTTTCGAATAGTCCTTTGGACACTTATAAACATTTGGCCTTGATCTTATTAATATCCAAACATATTCATGTAACTTCTATAAAATACGCTTACGCATCCTCGCATTTCCGACTATTCCTTGATAGCATAACTTGGTCATCAGTATAAGCAATTGACTGATTCATCCTATTAAAAATGATTCCTCTCAGTTTTATTTAATTTTTATTGCAAATAGTGCAGTGGAACAAATGATCAGGAGAACGTAAGACTGATCCTAATTCACACGTCACATTAATCTTGGGCAGGCTTGATGTTTGCTTAAGAAAAGCTTGTCATCTGTTACAGGGGAACTGAATCATAGTTCTAAACGTTATAATTAAAGTATATTTTCTTCGAATTACCAACTTTGCGAGATAATGCGATTTAGAACGTGAATTTGAGACGAGCTCAATTTTGGTAAGATAAACGCATACAAATTACATCTTATATTCTAAAATATGCGGCGTTTCTATTAATTTTAAAACCCCGCCGTGTATACCTAAATTCTTTAAAAATTACGAATGTGGTCTTCGTTGAATTCTTGGAATACTTTTGGCGTTCAGGTGGTAATGAATTACAGCAAATCTCGTAATTAGGTCACGTTTCGAGCAGAAAGAATTTAGGGCACGCAGGTGAGCACCAAATTCACCCATAAATTTTCATAAATTTGGCCGTTTCAGTGACCCATATTCACCGCAATCACATTATACGATCGCAATTAACGTACCAGCATGAGAGGGTAAATTATCCCAGACCGTTCTAGCAAATTTTCCGCTTCAATAGGAACTTTTTAACGTTCAGATGGAATTCTGGATGTCCCACTATTTCTGGTGCCCGTACTGCCATCTATTTTATTCTCTAAAGAGGTTGGAACCAACCCTCTTACGATTTTTCCTCAATCAATCGGATCGACTGATCGACTTCCAATGTTGCACCAATCGAGATCCTCTCTCACCATTTCTTATCGCCACCTGTATCTTCCCGAGGGTCGCTCCCTCTCTTTCTCATCACAGCCAAACACCCTTATCCTCTTCCTTTAATTCCGTCTAAAATGACAGCTGCTATTTCTGTACAAGATTTACTGGATAATAACATCCAAAAAGAAAAAATAGGACCATTGGGGAAAAATGAGCTATTTTCTCTGCTTAATTAGGATATATATTTCTTATTGAATTTGGTAATATGTTAGATTAAATAGTCCCTGGCTCATTTCCAAATTAGAACTACCTCGAAGGAAAAATTGTGTAAATGTTTTTTACACCCATGACGCCCAATGACACCCATGCACGCTAAACACACGTATACCACATAGTATCAAAGTAAAAAATGTATCAAATTAGTCTAAAATTAATCAATGAGATGATAATGATAAAAGATAAACACTCGTTGTCAAAATAAGTCGTCGCATCTTACTAACCGTTGAATTTTAATTTGCAAATAATAATCTTTATTCTATAAATATTCTTCGCCTAAAAAAAGTGAAAAAAGGCAATCCACAGAAAAAAATGTTTGCTCTGGTGTTAAAATAATTATTTTACTAACATTACGTTATTTATCTCACTATATTAATTTTATGCTGTAAGTCCGCTTTGTATATTTTGCTCGTATTCATTGAATTAGAAAATTTAGAGAAATTTTTTGTAATGTTTCACCTGTTATAGCTATAAATATTAATGTAAAATAATTTTTTATGTAAAATCCTCAATGACCGATGAAATTTAGGCAGGTTTCTTAATGTTCCTGCCTTTAGAGCTTAATCATTTTGGCCGCTATAAAACCAGCTAAATTCATTCTCTGATTTTCTCGTAAATGAAGACGGTAATAAGAGGTTTGACACGTAGAAATGCCAATGTCGTTCTTGATTATTTATGATTCCTTGAATATAATTTGAATGGAACGATTTTCATAGATATTTATACTATTTACTTTTATGCCGTGAGTTTTGAACAAAATCCTTTCTAATCGCAGGTAATAGTTGACGGATTGAAAATTGCTAACGTCATCCTGGTGCACAGGCTACGAAAATACATGAATGTTGTGCGGTGTGCTAAAATTCAGGGGCCATAGAATTATGATAAGATACTTCTGAACAGGTAAGGTAGTATCATAATGCCCCGCTATATCTTCCGTAAATAAAACAAGCTTCTCCCGTACTCCTTGAGAATAGCAAATCTTTGAATGGATCCAAATCTAGATGAATTGTCCCCTCAATATACCACTCGCACCTTTTCGAAAAACATCGTGCTGTAAATCCCACAGTGAAACACTCCTCAGGTGAGCGATTCCGTTGAAGATCCGAGGAGAGAATATATTCATGATGTCCAACTTGATAGTGGCGAAGAACGCCCTACTTTCTAACTAATTAGCTGTAATTTAAAACTCGAAATAGAGCGCTCAGATTCCCGAGGAATTCTCATGGGATACCCTGCAGGCTGAATCCGCTAATTTTAATGAAACAAATGAAGTAACGTATTTTCCCCAAGCACTCGCAGAAACTCAGCGGGGACTTCATCTTGTAGCCGTTCCTTTAATTGGTCGTCTTTTTAAAAAGCTTGAATGTCGAGTTTTAAAAATGCAGCGTCATGTAGTTTAAGAACTGAACGTCCAAGTATTCACATAATTTTGCTCTTATTCGATTTAACTTTGCCAAGTTTGCTGAAAGAATTGCTCCAAAATAAAGCTCTTCAGGCAAATCGGAATACGCAGATATCATCCCAAAATAAAATTCCTTTAAAGAGCATCTTATCGTAGCTCTCTCCCATGGGATACGTTCCACGTTCTACTCTTTAAGATGCGACGGTTTTGTGAATCCTGTTGTCCGATATACACCGACTTCTTCAGAAATGAATTCAATTCTACTTCATTATTAATATTTATAAGTAATCGAATGTTTTTAATTCAACTACCAATGTCTAAGTATCCACCGTCTATCCCTTCAAAGGCTTTTTACCTATGGAATTTCCTATCTACCATTTAGCCTCCCAAAACTATGGATTCACACACTCTCCAACTCTTTAATAATAATCTAGATAATATTAATTTTGAATTTTACGATATCACTCGCAGTAATCCTTTCGTGAGTTTAAAGTTTCACTATACAGTTGAGAAAATATGGAAAATATCGGCATTACGTCTCAATATTAATCTAAATGTAATGAATTACAAACGATTCATCAATCTGCAATGTGTTTGTCCCCCTCTAAATATTTTTTTTAAATTTCAGAATGTTTTAATTAATTGTATTTTTTATAAGTGTTAAATCAAGATATATAATTTCTATTATTTTTAACTTCACCATATTGTTACAATTTTAATCCATTTCTCATGGTGAAGAATGAGAGATGAAAATAAAAACGGCAGATAGGTTATATCTGTAAACCTATGGTTATCTGTAAAGTTTTCAGCCTAAAGGTCCGTTGGTATCTCATATCCTCTAACACTCACTACCAAGATATATTAAGAGGAAATGATGTTTACTAAGCAAGATGAGGAGTGAAGTAGGTTGCTCTTGCTTTCTTCGCCAAGCCAGAACGCTATAAGCAACATAGAACATGTTCACAAAGTGAAGCACAATTACTCAACGAGTAACACTTGGTATTCCATAAGAAGAAGCCTTAAATAGCGATATTATTCAGTATCACACCTCAAAAACTTTCAATTCATCACAGCCATGAACAAGACTGTGAAAAAGTAAATAAAAGACTTTTCTCCATCCTGTACGAAATGACACATATAAATTCTATTCATCAGGATTTGATAGCAAGGATCGTAATAAATGTAAATTATATCAATAATATCATAACTCCATCTATAATTTTGATTTAATTGTAATTTTCATCTAATTTCTTGCATTAAGATTTTTAATTAAAATGAGGTGACTTCAGAAAAATCATTTTCCATGATGCCTCAATCACTTTTATCGTATTTTGACTGCAAAGTTTTCTGTAAAAGTACCTCAACTTTTGATTTCAAACGAGACGAAACGAGGAAATGACAAATGAATATCCGCTGGCTGTCTGCATTGGTGTTGTGCTAGAGCAAGCACTTTACCACCGTGTAGCAGAAAGAACAATCACTCTCTCGGGCCACGTCGTTAATTGATCCTGCTTTCTCCCTCCGCATGCAAAGCCAAACCAAAACACATTACCTGTTAGAATCCCACCTCTGCAATACGCCAAAGACAACGGGGGAATAAATTATTAGGAATACCCATCTTAGTTCTCACCTTTGCGGTCTCGGCCACTTTAACATTTATCCTCTTTCTCTCTTTCTTCCTGTCCTTCTCTTCCTTTCTCTAAGAGACTGTGTTTTGTATCTCGCATCCCGAAAGATGGAATCAACGTCGGCATTTTCATTATTCAGAATCGGAGGCGAGACCACACCCATGGAGAGGAGGGGGAGAAGGCACTTGCCATTCGCCACACCCGTCGTTTCCGTTCGCGTTTTAAGCCATACAAAACGAAAGGCCACCGGCAGCTGTCTTTATGGTTCCCCTCCCACCATTCAGAGCGCCTCCCCGCAGACGGTTCCAGAATTTTCAGGAAGAGCAACGTTATGTGTTTCACATTTTTTATTTTGCCCGGGAACGGCATAGCGGGAGTCGCGCCGTCATTTGTCACTCTCTCGAAGGGAGGAAACCGAAGGAAAAGATGTTCCTTTCTAGAGTTGACACGCATCCTGGTTGGCTCGGCTGAGTAATTAGCGATTTCCTCAATGTGCATGAACGAAGAAAAGGTTACCCAGTGATTAATTTACAGATAAATCCTGTTCTGAAGTATTAATCTGCGAAGTATTCCCCAAGGAAAATTCTCCTCCCCTAATACCAAATATCATTGAACTATAAACGAGTAACATATTATAATTAGGTAATATCTTATACGATGTTCTCGGTAGTCAAGGAGACTGATCAACGAGTTTTGATATCATAATTTTTAAGAAATTCGCTATCTCGAAACAATACTCTCTGAGAAAAAGCGGACCTTGAATTATTTAAGGATATAATATATGAGATTTTTGTCAACCACTTTTCTGACCGATTTTTGTAACTGAGGGAAATTGGATAAAAGCGAGCATCAAGTGAATTTCAATCCCTATGGTCGTTCTTCTGAAGGATTCCCAAACTTGAATCTATCTGGAAGATAAAAAGTTACCTTTATCCATTGAAAACCGGCTGCCTTTGACTTTTGATGTGGTACGTCATCTGGTTTTCGATTTTTGGAGAATTTACAAACGCATTAATACATAGTACCAATTAATATAAACACTGATTACTTACAGTTCACATTTTTGTGCTCCATATAGTCAATAATTTTCTTCAGTTTTTATTTACTAAAACTGGGAGCTTTTGAGAATCATCTCCATATGAAAACATTATTTTCTATAAAGATCAATAATATAACGGGTAACTTTCTCCAGCCTAACCACACAAAAATGTCAAAACATGTATGTAATCCGCTAATTTATCCTTTATACCTATTATAGTATTAATACAGAAAAATATTCTAAGTATAATCCTTACCTCATTTAAAGTGAATTTTTTTACCGAATTACTCTTTATATTATTGTAAAACTCTTAAAACATCAAGGGTATTTAAAGATTGGAGCAAATACCTCTCATACTTCATTTATCATATACTGATATGAGTGCATTTCATCGATTAATCATTAATTATTTTCTGTTTCTGCGTAAATGGGATTTAAAAGTATGTAGATGGGAATCAACTGCAATTTTGCTGTCATCATACCTTCGCATTTCATGGAAAGGATTTTTTTAGATTTAAAATTGTCAAAACCATTGCTATCAATGATTATCTTCAGAAAGCTGATTTATGCCGAATAAACCATTTATTTGTAGTATATAGACATATATTTTTTATTACTAGTTTTCAAACCTAAACAACTTATGCTATGTTACGTCATGCAAAAAAATTTGATGTGGCCAACACATGACTTTCTCCATATCTATTGAAAACAGAAGCCTATGCCGGTAATATATAAATAACTCTAAAACAATAAGTGTTACAGGAAAATTATTCATACAAAAGTTGTAATAAAATACATTATCTATAACTTTGGTATAAAATTGTATATACCTACATTGCATTCTGACAGAGATATGTATGAAAAACTTTCATTTCTGGATAAACAACAACTTCCGGTTGAGCGATATTCATCAAAAACCAATAAACTCTTGGCATTGTTAGGAAAATACTAAGTGTGAACTTTGGAAATGATCGGATAATTTCTTTTTAAGATAGAGCGCACACAAACTTTTTTACCACAGACAGACATGTTTGGGAGAATAGCGAAAACGAGCCCTATGGGTCCCAAAACATCTATTTTCGTCGAAATCTGGAGATCGAATTTTTTTGCGAATACGATACTTTCTCTATACTACGTATAGGGAGAAAGTTAAAATGCATATTCAGAAACATTTATTTTTCAATTATAGTCAAACTTACGAAATATAAAACTTATCTCAAATTCTACGCAAAGCCATGCCATAAAGTAGTGCGCAATTACTTGGAAGTTTATGCATGGTTGGGATTTCTGCGATTCTTCAAAATATTGATTACGGGAAAATAGACACGGTGAACGTCATCTTTCCATGCGTAGGAAAACGAAGCGTTTGTTAAGACCTCAGTAAGAACGAAACGGACTCTATCTCGTTAATTCCGCACTGAACCCTCTCAAACCCCAATAAATATTCAGATTCGACGAAAGAGAGCCACGGCGTGATATCGAGTTGTGCATCCATAACTCATCACCCAATCTCGCCAGGGCTAACTCCTTCGTCGTATATTTTTCCAGTTATTTTGTCGCAGAGATAAAAGATTAAAATACGGAGAAAAAATCGAGGCAGCAGATTTCGACGGCTGAATTGAGAACTCCAGAAAGAGCAAACTGGACGTCTCCTATATATTTCGAGGGAAAATGAGAATAAATCAGTAGACGTTTCCTCGTATGAAATAAAACGCACTGGATATTGGAGGAAATGTTTCGGAAAGATACGGAAGCGTGCGTGATTGCATATGCATGCCAATGGGATGGGACGTGAACAGATCCAAGAGATATCCTTGAAAAAAATAATCCTTGAAACTTTTTCCCTTCTTTTTCACGTGACAGAGTAATACATAAAGTGTCGCAAAGATTCTTCGGCTTGCAACTAAGAGAATCTATATATGGAGATTTACAAGAACGGGCAGAAGATATGGATTCCAGTATTTCAGTTAATGAACGTGGTTAAAATTTATCAACTGTGCTATTTATTCATTTCAGCCCAACGTCCAATGAAATCATTTACCATCTTGTCTTTAAGATTTATCTATTCTTTTGGCTTTCCGAGAGGTAAATTCTAATTTATGTTGCTATATCCGTCATAAGTTTAATTGCATGACTCGAATATAAAATGTAGAATTCAAAATTATGGTGTATTTCCTTGCGTTTAGCCTCGTGTAATTTTATATTTTCAATAAAAGATCATTTTAATTAAGAGTTGATTGAAATGAAGTATATTACGTGCCCATTGCGTTTTCTGAAGAACGAATACTTTTAAAGTAAGATTTACCATAAAATGATTTAAGATCCAAATCATAACAGCTACTACATCTTACCAAAATGAGACATTTATGTAATAAACTTCATGCTTTTTTGCAATAACGAATATTATTTATCAAATTGAATCTCAGGATCATCGTATAGAATTACATTTTAAAAAGAGAGGTGAAATAAATTTGGTTCAAATTTATCAACTGTACTATTTCTTTATATCAGCCCAACGTCCAATTAAATCTTTTAGTCAAAAACCTACAATTAAATTTTGTCCTAAGGATCGATTTTGAGAAATTAATGGTCTGCAGAGATAAATTGGAACCAATAAATTACTCGACGAGAAAATTCCAGGAAAATGGTGCTCATTCGTTAAAATTCTTTCTACATTATTTTTCAAACATTTTTTATTTCATCGCTATATAAATTCCATCGCATCAATTTAAGCCATTGAGATAACGGTAAATCTCAATCAATCCGGAATCAAACGCCCCCTAGTTATTACAATACCATATTATTATATATCTATTTTTAGTTTATTAAGATCTTAGAAGGAAATTTCAATAGCGTAAAATTCATTGTACATTAATGAAGGAGATATCGAGACTATAAAGTCTCCTCTTACATCTAACCCTTTGTCCTTTTACAATACGGTAGAGATAGAATAAAATGATACAATAAAAAAGAGAAAACAAACTACTTTTAGGCCTTTTAGTTCTTTGTTTCGTCAATAAAATTATAATTTTCACATTTTTTTCATGCAGCACGTGGAGGAAGTCGAGGGCTTAATTTTGGGAAAAAGTGTGTTTCTAAGATAAAAGATATGGCAGTGACGATGAAAGACTTGAAAATTTCTGTTCTGCGTTGAATAATAGAAATTTACCTACAGCCTTTGGTGTTCAAAGACTTTGTTTATCGAGATAAATTATATTAAATCAAACAGGGTATCCTTAAATATCCTTAACTTTCAAATGAGCAACCATGTATTATCTACCCAACTTGATTTGTTTGATATTTGAGTTCTACTCACTAATTTTTTGTGAAAGATATTTCTTAGCAATTCTTCACATTTCATTAGGTTTAAAACCAACTAACAGCACATTCCTCGATTCAAAAGGTATACAATAGATAAGGAATTTTAATTTGATTAACAGTATTATTATATATTACATGAGTAAGTAATCACCGATATTCCAAATAACATCAAAATTGAATTTTAATTTTGATGGTATTTGGAATATTAGTGAATACTTACTCATTTATAACCATCAGCGGAAATTCTCTTGTTATATATTACATGCTAAAACTTACTTTTAATCGTCTGTAAACATTATAAGCTGCATTTGATTCCCTGGTTAGAGAAGGCACATCTAACCAAGATATTATTTCTATGGAGTTGCAAATGCCGATATATCTGTGCAATAGAGTTAAAAGACTGAGCGATTCAGAAATACTATAAAAACGTATAGCTACTTGAAATATCTGTAATCTTTCTCTATATATTTAAGGAGAAATTTTTTACCAATAAGACATGTCTGTAAACAAAATAACGAGAAAATAAACCTATTTCATCATTACAAGTGTAACTCCGTATCACCTTGTATTACTATGTTCCATTTCATACCTCGTGCTCACTCAAGAGTGTTATTATTTTTCTTTTTGCGGTATTTTATGCGGAAATTGGTAATTTTACTGAATATAGTGCTTCAGTTTACTCTATAATATCACTTCTTAGAATATCTTATGAGATAGAATGGCGGTTTGACTATTCTTACGGCCATAAGTAAATTTAACTTTGATATTATTCTGCTTTTAGAACGTGGATACACTCTAAAACCTTCTTCTACTAGAGGAGAAAGTAGTGAAGGTGAAATAGAGATGATCGATATTTCGACAGGGGAGGCAAATATGAAAATATTAAAGGGGCTGTATTGAGACTCCCAAATACCCGTGGATGGTAGCATATCCATGAGCCACCGTTCATGGTGGTTCATAGGAGGGGTATGATTGAAATGCTTATAATAATAATAAAAGGACTTTATTTACGGCGAGATGGAGACTATGAAGTCTCTTCTCACATCTAGTCCTTCATCTTCTAAATGTAGAAAAGAAATAGCTTGAAAAAATACAAAGGAGAAAATTACTTAGTGGTTTTAGAAAACCTAGCTACGATCCTAGGAAAAATATTCCACTGCAGGAAAATACCCTCAAGAAACCTACATATAGGAAAACTATATTTTTTGATGAAATAAGGTAAATTTTAAATTTAAAAGACAAGAAGACATAGCGATAGTTTCATACAAGAACAAAATAGAACAAATATTTTCACATTTACATGTAAGTAGATACAAATTTTTAGGCACATGTTTCTGACATGCAGGAAATATTAGGACCTTTAAAGCAAGATACGATCAATTTTCATAATGATTCGTCAGAATGTTATCCGTCAGTAATATACTAAACCCAAAGCTCGGTTTGAACCTAGACCATCCATCGAAAGCCCTGGAGGGCGAGTGAGATAAATAGAGCGAGATGAGGAGTACGATATTTTATCCTCTTTTTCTTCGATGATTCAGAATTCTATGATTGAAAAAGCCCATGTCATTGTAGGCAATGCCTCCACGAATGGAGTTCATAGCATTCCAAAGGGGAGACCAAAATGGATATTCTCTCTTTGTGCTCATCCAGAGCGTTTCCTAGTACCATAGTCATGAACAATTCTGAGATTAAAAATATGAAAAATAAATTAGAAACTACATTAAGATATGGTGGCATAATCTAGATTTTAGGATTGCCCAAATTAACATAGATTTAACATTAAACACTGTAAATAAAACATATATATGTACTTTGGCACGGACTGAAACATCTTTCTACACATTTTATCTGGAAATAGTATTGAGGAAGTATAAAGTAAATTTGTGTTTTCTCGTCGGGTAAAGTTTTTGAGAGGAAATTGGATGGATCCCAGATTCTCAGACATTGGAGTTGCATATTGCTCGATGTCGATTTGAAACTATTTTCAAATAAATCTTGAAAATAATAGACCGTGTATCCGATCAATGTGAAAGAAACTGTTGCAACATTTTATCTGAACGTGACTTTTATTTGATAAATCAAAGATTGAATGGAAACCTCAAATATCGACCAATAAACTATTAATAATTTATCAAAGAAGCTGATTAAAATTAAATTTCAGGGGACATTTCCTAGTATGGATTTTTGTCTTGAAACCAAGTTTCTTAGTATATTCATGGGTCCCTAAGGTGAGTTTTAAACCATTGACAGCTTATGAAGTTTAGCAGATTAAACAGTTTATCCTTTAACTGCTTCTGTATAATTCAATGCCTCTTTATTACATGAATTTTCATGATTTTCTCAAAGGTTTTATTTCATTTCGTATACGTTATAAGATCAGGTCTACATTTAATGATTTACTACCAAAATAAAATAAATCTTTTAGCCTCAAATTTACTTCAATCTATCGCTCATTAAAAAATAAATCTTTAAATAGCAAAATAAATACATGATGATAATGTTAAGGATGGATTACATTCTTCCTAAAGAAAATAGAATTAAAATTAGAAATCTGACATATTTTGTTTCAAGCATGAGACATGATTGTTTAGGTAACCTAACGCATCCATAAATCGTAAACTATAGGTACATTTGACAGCTAAACGAATATATACAAATATCGTGAGAAGTTTGATTAATGTGCCATAAAAACCATGGTGATATAAATTCTATTATAAGATGTATAAAACCGTTATTTACTTATCCTCTAACACAAATAATAATTCCATCTCACTCCTTTGAAATCACAAGGAATTTAATTAAAAGAGAAGATAAAAGAAAAAATCTTGCTCGACAGAGAAAAAGACTAAGTTGCCGAATTAGAAAGGTATTCCCTGAAACTTTTCATCTAATTAATTACTACTCGTGTTTTCGTGAAGTTTGAATCTTCATTTACCATATTGAAGGACTTATAAATAAAACTTCCGATTGAAAATCTTCGTTAAGACTGTGAGGGGGCGGACCGACCGAAGAGAAAAGGGTAGGATGAAGACATCCGGTGATACCATAGGTGAGATAAGCAGAAAAAGCGTGATGCACGGACTCAATGATGAAGTCTGAGGATCCCAGAAAATGAGGTCACAAACGTGTGCGCGTCGTCGCACGAAGCGAGCATCTCCGTTGATCTTTTGTTACATCCTTCTCACGTGCTCCTTTAGAAGCGACCCTGAAAATGAATTTAATGAGTGCATTCCTTTGAGGGATAACGCATCTCGATGCCATCTGCATCTGAGGGAAATTATAATCTGTATTCTGTGCACTCCGTCGATCGGAAAGCTTTCCTTCTCGTTGACTTTTACGAGGCCCATTAAGTCTCTGGAAAAGTTATTCCTTTGACAGATGGTGTTGACGCTGCAGTTATGGAGTGAGGGAAATCGATGCGGGGATGCCACAAAGTAACGTAACATCATACATCAACACGTCCACTAAGTTATAGTAGTCCTTGCATAAAAGAAGTGTGGAATCTATTCCGAGCTATTGGAGTCGATCAATTAATTAGCAATTCTATGTCAATATAGACTACCATATCTCAAAGGAAAATTCTTTTACTGAAATTACTACCCTTTAAAATTTGGATAATAGAGATCTCATTCAACCCTTTAAGCCTTTTGCCTTCATTTCACGAATCTCTTCAGCGTTCATTTTCTATTGTTAAAATATATTCAATTTTTCTAAATAAGTAGTATGTTGCCGATCGCTTAGGCAGTATTTAGTACATAAGCGTCAAATATTTTTCATTAATCCTCACATATTCTATTTTAAGAATTTGTTCTACTAGGGATGTATGTATGGCACGCATTTTAAGATTTTAAGTGTCTCTATGTTTTCATAATTAATAATCAATTAACTGTAAATCAACTGTAAATCAATCGCTGATAAATGTTGAATCGCACAATTGGGATCCGAAAATTGCCTTGCCTAATAGGTTGAAAAACGTGGAAATACTACTTTCCAGTACATTTATTTATCAGCCAAATTTTACAGATAAAATATATGTGGAAATTGAATCCTTCAAGGGTACTTTTAGTGGTTTGTCATTTTTATAAACGAAATTTTCGCTGTGGAAAGCCAAATAATCGCAATTCATAAATGAAATTAACTTGGCTATGAGAAGAATAGAAATAATTTGAGATTAGAAAAAGTAATTGAATGTTAAAGGAAAGAGTAGCATTCAATATATAAGGATCTACCTCTAAAACATACGAATTCATGAGTTATTAATCTTAAGAGGATTTTTCAAATATTATTAAAATTAAAGAATATTCATTTACAGAATCCGAAAGTTTGAAGGTTATGAAGCTACGAAAAATTAATATAACGTTCTAAAAATAAAAACAGAAATGGAAAAGGAAAAGGAAAAGGATATATGAGCGGGCCAACTTTGAAACAGTTTTATATAGAATTATGAATACCTTTCAAAAAATTAAGTGATAAATCTAATTATATTGTCATTCTGCATGTAAGACTACGTTTCTGCGTACATTCTTATCCAGGACAATGTGAGCACACATGAATGTGTGATAACTTCTTTACCAATAATAAGTCAACGAGGTATTTATTGGTTGAAGAACTAATTCGAACTCTTTATGAATTTCGAAACTTCTGTTTCTTAATAACTCAGTTCAAAATACGACGCATTCCCACTAGAAAGAAAGTAAAATGCTACCCACGCTACATAAACGCCGGAGCAATTTGGAATGACGTCAATTTACCTTTCGATGTTGTTTCCATTCGGTTATTTTAACGTTGATACAGCTCACTCTTCTAAACAGTTGTTATATTCTCCGAAGTGGAAACGGAAATTTCCAAAAGAACATGAGTTTATTGTTCAGTAGGAGAACAAACATACGAGGATAAACTTAGTCCGGTTAGTTCCAATTAATACTTCGCTGCCCAAACCTCTGATTTCCTCTTTATTTTGCCGGAAACTGGACTACCCTCGTTTAAAAGAGGCTTAGCTATCTCATTTCCAATTCGTTTGAAGCAGGAATACAAAATCATCACCTACAATAAAAACCGCAGAGGATACAGATTCTGATAAACAAAAAATCATCGTCGAAGCTTGTGACGATTACATTAATATGATTCGATTTCAAAACTGCTGAAACGGAAAGAGCACATTCAAACGGTGGAAACTCATGCATGAATGCGTTCAAACGTAAACTACCAAAGAAGTTCCTATCAGAATCATCCGAGCTGAAATTCAATAAATGCTTATTACTTGACGACATTCGATCTGTGCAGTTACTTTTCCCGTGGCCATCTACAGATCATTCTGCTTCAAATCAATTGGAACAGAAATGTGAAACCCAAAATTTCTTCAGCAATCTCACAGTTGCTCATTCCTAATCCATCCGTTGAATGGATTTTTCCTTTTGCCTTCGATAAACTGTGATATGTATATTCGTGTAAACCATCCACTTTCTCATTTTAGGGAATCTTTCGGTATGATAAAGTTAGATGTAGAGGGAAAAAGAATTGTTTGTTTTAATTCAATACCAGATTAAAATTTCGGGAAAGATAGAATGACTCTGGCCAAAGATTCTGAACATAAATTCTATACTTTTAAATATTTTTTATATTTAATTAGTATTAATATTATCATATTCACTTCCTCACCTTTTTTAAAAAGTGGTCTTATACTACATGAAATATCCCCTCTAAGATACAATGCTACACCAATAATATACCTAGAATAATAGCAAGAGACGAAATTACATTAGAGACCTATCACTTGTATATTGGATACCTGTAGAATAAATGCTAATTATTTTCATAGCTACCGATTATTGCGATACCGTATGAGGTCACTTTGTGTGAGAAACTTACCTGCATTAAATATCCTGGTGCTTTCAAGTTCGCAGAATCCGCAATTCCATCTCTAATTCAAAGGAAGTTTTTTCGATTGCTGTCAAACATTTGGTCACTGAAAAATAGTAAGTAATTTTTAGGCATAATTTCAAAGATTCTTAGAGACACAATGCCATAGTTCTAGTCTGCAATAGATTAAACCAAGTTTTCTCTGTTTGTATTAACTGATGTGCAATTTATTTCTATAATGAATCTATTATATATAGCTATAAATATATAATTTGATAAAATCTTTTGATGATTCTTGATTTTGATGAGTTTGTTTCTTTGTATAACTTGAAATTTAACCCAACATAAAGTTTTAATGTAAAATGCTCGTTAAAATATCGCTGTAATTCTTTATTTGGACGAATTCATTCATTATATTTTCATTAAAATATCTACCAATCATTTGTTTTGTCTACAGTTGCCTACATTCCAATAGCTAGAAGGTATCTTTTGTGGACTTTAAGATTGCTCCGATTAAAGAATCCTCAACATACGTACCCTTTCATATAATTTAAAGTTGAATCTGGTAAATAATTAGTTTTTCATTATTAAAGGCATTTTTAAATTTTATATACACGATAATTTCCTGAAACCGATTTGAGAGCTTTTTTAATATTCCTAAGAGCGAAAACTTTCGACTTAAGTTAATCGCCTTTCCCAACTTCTCTAAGATTTTTTTTCTTTTATCACCTCCAAGCCGAGCGTTCTCTTTTTAATCCTCCATTCAAGATCATTTAATATTTTAATCATGAAAAGGAAGTTATCACCTTGTCTTTGAGAGTTGAGACCTTTTCTTTTGACTTTGCGGAAGGTAAATTCTAATTTAGATTAGTATATCCGCGATAAGGTTAATTACAAGGTTTGAATATAAAAAGGTAAAGTTAAAAATTCAGGCGTTCGTGTCGTTGTTAATCCAAGTATAATTCCTTATTGTCGTCAAAAGAGCATTTCAATTCAAGATCTGTTAAAATCAAGTAAACTACGTTGAGTTTTCTGAATGACGTAATTTAACGCTAGGATTTATCATGAGTTGATTTGGAACCAAAATCATAATAGCTATTTCTATCACTATCATAATAACTACTTCTTACCAAAATAGATACATACAACAAGAAAATGATATACTTATGAAATAATTTTTTGTAATAACAAATATTTTTTTCAAACTGACTTTCAAGCTCACCGTATATACGTAATTAAATTTTTAAAATAGAGGTGAAATAAACGCAGTTCAAATTCATCAACTGTACGATATATTATTTCAGCCCAACGTCCAATAAAATCATTTAGTTAACAACCTGACGTTAAATTTTGTGGTTTGGATTAATATTGCGAAATTAATCATCGGTAAAGATAAATTGGAACCAATAAATTACCCAGAAAAAGGGTTTCCATTCGTCAAAATTCTTTCTTTATTTATTTGTATGCGTTTTTTTAATTCATCGCGTATATCACTTCCATCGCATCAATCGCTTTAAACCGTGACATAACAATACTAAATCTAAATAATTAAAAGTCAAACAGATATGAATCAACATCTGAAAAAATAAAAATAATATGTATTATTAATCTTTTATTTGTGAAATGATTCTTTGAGCTTTATCGTAGATGACCGGCCATTCGCAAGAAATAAAAAATATGCATTGACTTTAATATAGACTCGTACTAAATTCGATAATCGAAGACGATAATACGTGAAAAGACATTAATAGGTGTTTTTTTATTCTCAGTCAACGTACCACTAAGGTCTACTAATTCTTTAATAATCTTAAGAGCAAATAAGCATGAGATATTTTTGTCAAATGTTTTTGTAGTCACCAATTCTTTGTTCTAACTACAGGAACAAATTGAGTACCTAGAGCGATCAAAGATGTTCTACTTAGGTATTTAGTTGATGAATAAAAATATACTAATAAGATTTGAACAATATTAATTAAAAATCAAAACTAACACCTCTTTCTTTTCCTCAATTTTTCATCATCTTTGTTAAGAAGTTACAGTGATAACAATTTTGTGCCTAACATCCTTAACATTATTTTTTCAGAAAACTTACAAATAGAACCCAGTTTCCAAGATCCGTAGATATAGGGACCATTAAGAGGTAACTGCTAATTATTATTTGTTGAAGTACAGAATTTCCTCGTGAATTTTGAAATTTAAATGAGTTGAATGAGGTCAAAATTTATATTTTGGATTTGAGTATACATATTGGATTTTATGTTAGTACACTCTTCTGTATATACCTTTTTGTAAATGAAATACAAAATCCTACAAAGTAATTGAATGGCTGATCGATTCGTAAGTCGTTTAAACATTATGTAAAACATTTTAGCTGATAAAAAGAACTTGATGTATGTAACCCAACATTTACAATTGCCCACTTATTATATTAGTTACCAATCCTTCAATATACTCCTAACCGATATCGATAAGATATAAAAAATTTTTTGCCCTCCCCCGCACCTGAGATGTTACCTCCGCAATTTTCGGTAAACACCCCTTTCTCTTTAACGCTACTCGGAAAAAACCTTCCCCTATGAGCTGCGTAAATGAATGCACTCTGCAATCACAAGCATAAACGAATACCTGAGAGCAGCACTAAAAACTCGAGTGCACTTTTATACTTCGTTTACTCCTTTAGGCACAACAACTCTGTAGCCTAAAGATATTCACGGTTTCTTAGTGAAATTCGAGAATTCTTGACCTGAATTCAAGACAAAATTGAAAAAACCCAATTTTCTGCGAAATCTTATGTATAAAAAAGTCTCTTGGGAAAAATTTGCTAACTTCTACGAAGAAACAGTATCGTGGGAAATTGAATTTCCTGGAATGGAAACTGAAATTGAGTTTTTTATTGGTTATCCAGTTTTATAGCTATGCATGTATCATTTTATTAATTTGTAAAAGTTTCTTATTCTATTTATTTTGGTCAAGAAAATATATCTCCGGTTCAATTTGCTAAAAATCGTTCAATTTCATCGCCTTACACGTAATTTACCAAAGGTATTATAACAATATCTGCATTAATTTATTTTGATAGATACACGGAGAATTCATCATATAATATTCGGACTTTAAGAACTATCTTATAGTAATAAAATCCTACGTAACTTTATCGTTATATTACAAGCAGATCGACAACACTAATTTCATATCGGCATCATATAGGGACGGTCCTCAAATGAAAAAAAGGATTGAAAATATTCTTAAAATTCGCTTCAATTTCTCCGTCCAGAATCGAACCCGGGTCTTCCTGGTGATAATTACTATGCAGCAAAACAGCAGTACACCATCTCTAACTATGTATGAAAATTCAAGCAGAAATATTTGCTGCCTCAAACGACGTCCTACTTTTCCCTTAAATTCCTTATGAGAGAAATGTTATCGTGTTCTGGCATCGAACCCAGGCATACTACGGTCTGATCAAAATTTGTTTCTTAAATTAATTCATACCATACAATGTTAAGATACGAACTTCCTATCATTTCGATAAGTGCATCAAAAAAAATAATGAAAAAGTACCTCAATGTATTTTAAAGGGCATATTTTTTCATCGTCCTAGCATCAAACCAAGGGTATTTTCCGTAAATATTATTAATGTTTTCAATAGATCCAAACCATATATATAGGCTCCTCGAGTTTTGATTCTCTACCTATCTTTTTAATTCCCGAATATCAAAGCAATGCATTTAAACGGTAAAAATCGGGAATTTGTGGTCCATCTGGAATCGATCCCATGATATTGAGGATCAAAATCACAATTTTTCTGGCGGTTACACGTTATGGCCAATACTCCGTAAAAATTTCAAGTCAATGACGCTTGTAGTTTAACCTGGGAATTTGTATCCTATCTATCTATACCCCTATCTATGTATATGAATGAATCCGGAGAAGCATCGATATATAATAGATATTGTCTTATATTGCTAACTGATGGATATGCAAATCATATTCGCAGCAAATCTCTAAATTATTCCTAATCAACAATTCCTCCAAGGACTAAAAGTAATGTTTACTGGAAAATAATAGGTGGTAAATCTATTTCATTTATAGCCAAACAATTTCCTATATTTTTCGTTTTCATACCTAAAAATGCTTACAATACAAAATGTAATTTACTATTGATACTTAGTCAACTGTGAGAGATTTAGGAGGCATTAAGATGACATTTCGTGGTGTAAAAATACAATGGTAGGGTACTTGTTCGGGTCCTCAATGCTCGCTTAACTATTTGACATTCATCTATCAACGGACAAAATGGTATTGCATCCTTTGCTTTTGGATTGGTCTTCGACGGAAATGTATGAACCATTTCGCACCATAGATTTATTTCTGATAACTTTCTTCTATCTCCGATTTCTCTGCTAGAATTGTGGTAATGTTCATTTTGCCAATTAGAGCAATGTCCTTAGTGGGCGAACTCTGACCTTTAGACAAGGTGAAACCCACGAGACATTCCTGCAGCTACATTTTTCTGCAGGTGATAACTAATTTTCGACAAAGGTCCAATCGGCTATGAGGATTTAATTCGTTTCACATGTCATTTCCAGCCCAAATAGAGCAAGAATCGACCTTGGCATCCAGGAAATCGTTTCATTATTTATAAATTTGAAATGATATATTCTCCCATGGCTCCATACGGTTTTTACATAATTCTAGTGTCGGAAGCTCGTCGCTGAAAACAACCAAACACATACGTGAGCTTTCGAATTTAATTTGTACTTCCTGATACGCATCCAAACTTTCAAAAATAGCTGACCTTCTATTGATGCCGAAACGCTAGTCAAGGTAAATATCTGTAACCGTGAAATGGATGCCGATATCGATTAAATTTTGTCTTATTGAACATACATCCAATACATATTTTCTTAATCCATTGCAATATAAGCCGCATCACGCGAAAACATAGTTTAAGTATTATACTAGAGAATAATATTTTCATTTTTTAAATCATTTATATTCATTTATACACTTTACAGTTTCACATAAACAAAAGTAAAGTTTTATATGATTAAAGGCATTATGCATTAAGTAAGTTATATCCGAGAAGAATTAGATCGAAGCAAACAATGATTTTTAATTAAAATCGTTAGATCGACGGAGGTTAAAATAATGCTCTAAATGCATAGATAAATAAGATAAATACTTTTCTGAGTTCTGAGAGTCATTTACCTACTCCTACTTTTTAAACATACAATAAAAATTTCATGTGAATCTTTTTCTTTCTTGTTTAAATGTAAATAAAAGAGGCTTCTTATAATCCTGTACTTTCGATTGTAAAGTTCATCATACATTTTTCACAGGCTCGGATGTAAAAAAGACAGAAAATTAGGGAAAAAATTGAAGTAGTCGTATCGTTAATCACAATTTGATTGAATGCATTACGATAAAAGCACTAAAAGCTTATTTGGTTACCGTTAATTTGATCAGCGTATTCTAATTAAAATATCAACCGAGCAATGTATCAACGCTGTTTATTTATTTATTCAAATTATTTATTCAAATTACGCTGCGATTAGGCCATCAGGTCTGGTGGCAGCGGTGTATTAGGAAATACTAAATTACAAAGGATTGCCTGGCCAAAGACGGGAGGGAAACCCCTCCCAAAACCTCCCGCAGGCAATGAATTACTTTTATATATACTTATACATGCACAATAGATAATATAACATTAATATTACAGTAAATACCCAATAGATAATAACACAACATTAACATTACAACTATATACAAGATAGATAATATAACATTTATATTACAATTATTAACATTACAAAAGTTTACTAACAGATTGAGGTTAATTTTTAAAAGTTTTTACATTTTTTTGACATTGGAAAGAGGACTTCTCCAGTTCTGGAGATTTATTCTGTCATTCCCGCGATATAACTCAATTTATAATTTTTAAGTTCACTCTGAAAGCATCCGGAGCACAAGCATTTGATTGATGATTGGTAATTTAATAGATGAGGTGCATTTCATTCAATATATTTATTCAGTGAAAAAATCATAGGGATTATCAAGCTCCATAAAATACGAAAGTAAAATTTTGATAAAACTAGTAAATTAGTTTTGAATCGAAAGGGCAAATTAGTGTCAAACCTCCGGAAATTGGATTTCAAATCGTTTGGTTTATAATATAGCATGAGGTACGAAAAGCACTTGATATTTAAATGACATACTAAATACTTAAATTCACACGTTATTACTGGTGAAATTGTGTCAAACATAATTGTGCCCTGCTTTACATAGAGCCCACCACTTAGGAATGAAATGTATATGCTCAATGGGACTCGAGACATACCTATTCGTGTACAAAATGCGATTTATATACAATAAAATATAATTGTACCTATTATACAAAAAATAGATTAAATTACGCTTGGAAGAAGAAAAGAAACAGAAAAAATTGATGGACTAATAATTAAAGTGAATATCCTGCTAAAGAGTAGAAGTAAATTCAGTAAATTTCAATATGATTCGCTCTATATGTTCGTTCCATTTGAAGTCCTTAATTAATGTGAAACCTAAGTATTTTAACGTATAGTCACAAGGCAGAATATGCCCCCCCCCCCCTCAGATGATATTCATGTTGATATCTACTTCTACTAAAACTGATGACTTTACATTTATTCTTATTAATATCTAATTTATTTGACGAAACCCAGCTATTTAAGGCATTTAAATCCTCTTGAAGTCCCATGCAATCGTTCTCGTTTTTTTATATTTCTATATATAATACATTCGTCTGTGAATTTTTGATTTTATTCCCGTTGGTAAGTCATTAATAAATATTAAGAAGAGTAAGGGCCCCAGCACGCTGCCTTTGAGCTACGCCTGATGTTACTGTGATTTCATCGGATAACTTATTTTAATTCTGTTTCCTACCTTTGATAAAAGAATCTATCCATGTTATTACTCTTGGATCTAAGTTCATTGTACAATAAGATTTCATGGATTACAACGTCAAACGCTTCTGCTAAATCTATTACTACTGCATCGACCTGTTCTCCTATTTCCTGGCCATTAACTAAGTCGATTTGTAATCCTAACATCTACGATTCGCACGAAAAACCCTTTCTAAAACCCTATTGATATTGGTTAATCCATCCATCTTTTTCCCAATAATCTTTTAAATAATCGGCAACTATTTTTCAAATGTTTTACAGATTACGCTCGTTAGACCTATTGCTCGATAACTCTTTACTAATTTTTAATTTCCCCCTTTATGTATGGGAACTACCGTAGCTGATTTCCAATCCTCCGAAATTTGACTGCTGTTTACGCTTACATTGAAAATTCTTTTTAAATATGGTACTAATTCTTGTCCACCCAATTTTATGGTTTTGCAGCGTATTCCGTCTGGTCCTTGGGATTAGTTGTTTTCTGATTCGGAAATTTTCTTTAGAATATCTTTGCTAGTTATGTTTAAAACCGAAAAATTCTCTTTTATTCTATTCGTTACTTTTTCATTGTTTTGAACCGACTTTATGACACTCAGGATACCTAAAATATTTATTGCATGCAACTTTGGCACGGATTTTCCCCGTTCTTCGAGAAGGAAAAATCTATGGAACTTGAAACTTTATCATTCGTAAAGATATAAATTCATAAATTCTTTTATAAGTACCAATGAATCTTTTGGCAACCGAAGTTTAATACCCAATGGGTACAACAAAGAACCGATTGGAGTACCACATGAACGCGATCAAAAGTAAACAATTGAGTGAAAGTTATGTTTTCACGGCAATCAGGAGTGGGAATTCGTAAACATGGAAGAGAAGGGAAGTTAATTAATCAAAACGCTGTGAGCAAGCTGTGCAGCAAGAGTTGCAATGAAAAAAGGATTTGAACATAGACATGTGAAAACAGATTAAAATCAAAATAGATTTTTGATACGATATTTGCATCATGAATACAGTCCAAGGGATGAGTATCGAAAGATATTATGGAAATATAAGAAGACTGAATAGGAAGTTAAGCGTTAGGTCAGTGCTCCCACAATCTTGGACCTTGTAGGAATACGAAACCATTAATGCTTGAAAAACATTCAACGAGAATACCGTTCAATAAGAGGATGCCTATGAAGAAACCATGCAGACCAAAATATGAGAAAACTAAAAATAGATGGAATTCTATAGAGTCACAGATAGACTTGGAAGTTTTCTATAAATATTTCTCCGATTTGTAGAACCTCTCATTTCAGTGACTAGCATTTGATCATCCATTCATTGTCAAAGGTGAGATTCTTCGGACCGCCTCGGCGCACATCTTGGCCCTTTAGTCAAGAATGAAACGGAATATTGATACTTTTTAAGGCTTTGATAAGTCCAATGGAATATTTCGTTCGAAATGTCTCTGACATTGTACGCTTTTCTCGAATGCCCTTTGAAGGGAAGGAACTGTTCCCTGCCAAGGAGCTAAAGCCCGCTTCGGACCCCCTCCGCTCGCCTTCCTTTTGAGTCATACGATTTCCTTGTCCTTTGAGAAGAAATAACGGAGGAAATTGGAAGAATGAACGCCTCTTCTTGTATTTCAGTTATTTTGATAGAATTAATGGTCATAAGGGGACAAACATAATTCCTTCCCTAGCGCAGATTGTGGAAAATTATTTTTTGATAACTTTGGTACGGAAAAAAAGGATTGCTTCAATTAAGAAAAATTTCGATAATTAAGATGGGACCACATGTATATCTGTTTACGTATACTCATACTAGCTACAACTATAGAGACAAAGCGTGACAACAGAAATATGAAATAATTAGGACGCGAAATAAATAGGATACGATATTAATTTTTGATTTCGTGAGGTTCCATTACCTCCAGTAATTCCAAAGGTCAATAGCGTATCTGAAACAACAACATTAGAACTCAAATAATAAACCTTTATATAATACCCGTAATATTATGAAATTGTGAGTTTTGTGTTAGTTTATTTGGTGAGAGCTTGCTTATTAAGTTATTCCAGATGATAAACTCTCAAAATCGAAACAGGAGGCAAACAAAAATGAATGAAAGAGTTCAGAATCCGTTACTTTATTTCCCTGCAGACTTCTTCGCTAAAAATTCAAGATTTTATCTCACGGTTACAAGGGTTACCGTATGAAGGTAACAAATTTACTCTGATAAAGCGTAGATAGGAAGTAAAACGAAAGGATGGAACAACTTGCAATTCATAACCTTAGATAAATAGATAGTTTGTATATACTTTTAATTTATCTACCTTTAGATCCCCGAATATTCTTTTCAAGAGCTTATAACTACTGTTACTCTGGTCTACTCTTGAGTCTACAATTAATTCCCGTACAATATAACTTTCATCCACTGATCAAACAGTTCCATTTAATTTAAGCTGGCACGAGTATCTATAGCGGCTTTTTTACAACCAATCGTTTCCTCAATAATAAATCTTTATATTATACAGATTTGTATTTCCACCTGCTATAGAGATAATTTCTACCAAAACTATTATTTTACATCCAACCGGTATTTGTCGACCAACTTTAACTTACGGAATTATCCTAAACTGCTGAATCAGCTTTATGTATTTTATTTCCGGATAGGAAGATATAGGAATAAAGTAATCAAAGAAATCAATTTCCAATGCGTAAACCGATAAAATGACGGCCTATAATAATTTCTTGGTCCGTAACCATGGATAAATCTTATGTGGGGACCCTCGCAATCTTAATGAATTATGGAATTTGTCCTCCTTAATTAATTTCCGGTGGAAATTCGCCGAGACATGGCATTAGTTATAAGGTAATGGGTGGGTAACGTAATTATGTTCTTTATTCTGCATTCCTTTGGGATGAATCTCTTTCCATTTCAGCTGGTAGCCCGTGTTTAAAGTAGAACTCTCCGGATGTACAGGCACTTTCACAATTTGATTTCCACTTCCTTATTTAAAACTTAAAACGAACGATTAAAGTTTTCGGGACGTAAAGAAATTTAATAATTTTACGTCTCAGCGATTTAATTTAATTTGCTGAAGCTTTTAAATTTTAAGTTATGAAGAAAATAAATCCCAATTAGTATATACCAGAAGTTAAAAATATCGTCATTTTTCCCTACTTAATAACCTTGGGTTAAGTCTCTCGCTTTCCTGTGCTAAGTTAAATTTCATTTATATCATTTGCGTAAATTAAAAGAATTCATTTCATTTTGTCTAGATAATTCTCACCCTGCAATTATAAAGAAACTAACTCAAAATCTCCCAGTGTATTAAGGAATATATGGAGAACGTAAATATGAATATTTACATTTTATGTACGGGCAACTAAAATGAACCCCGGGTTATTTTCGCTAAGTCCTTCCATCCAAACGAAATGACTCACTCCTTCAAGTTACTACCTACACGTGCGTACCGAATGGTGACATTGCACAATCTATTCATCGATAACATTTTCAACGCAAAAGTTTCATCTTTCATGAATATTTTAAGAAGAGCGTGTTGGATAAAAGAATACCTTACTAAGTTTTCATTTGATTATACGCAACGCTTAAAAGCTCGGACCTCTGCTTTCCTTAGCAGCTCTTAAATAAAATGGAAAAGAGGAATCTTATAGGGAAAACTTTTTTCTCCGTGGTATCGAAAAAGTTCGGAAGAGTATCGATTCTCCCTCGAGTAGGTTCGGTAAAGGACGTCCTTATTTACCACATCACCTGACACCCATCAAAGGAGCGTATCGGTAAACGCTGATAACAATATAAGCCTCTTACGTATAAAAATATTGGTGAAATTATACGATATTTTTTCATCTCAAAATATTCCTGTACAATTCTATTGTATTTACTAAGCAGAAATGTAATTTTCCAAAACGTATGAATTATAAAACGCCTGATTATTATTATAAAGGGGAAAGCGGGGCATGTAGATGCAGTTTTAGGTTTTCCATTTTAATAATTTTTAGAAACAATCTACTTTATCAATTTTATGACTAAAAGTAAGCTTAAATCATCCTTAATTCATATATGATTATTTTTGGGCTATTATTTAACTATATATTGCACAATCGTCTTTCTTCAATGATATCCAAAGTGTATCAACCTACCCCCACCTGGGGAAGTTGACACATCATTAAATTAGTTGGTAAAAACAAACTAAAACACAAAACTTAACTATAAAACTTGTTATATCTAACTATTCCAAATTTAAGATAAATAGCAATGTTGAAAAATTACTAGAAAAATAATAAAAATTCCTTACTTTTGCTTATGATATGTTTCATTTCAAAGCCACAATTCAAAACCGTATTTCTTTATGTAATGACCATGACTGGGCTATAAAAAAATAAAACGCAAAGTGTTATAAATAAAGGCAATCTATTATTTTGTATCAACCTACATGGTGGCGTGAATTATTTTTGTTCAATCACATGAAAATGTGAGCCCATTCAGCGAAATACTAACACAAAATAATGAAGGGTAGCTATCTACGTATAATCTGAACTGAATACTTCATGCTGGGATGAAGATTGTTAGCTATTAAAACATTTAGCTCGGAATTACATTATGTGCGTTAATTATCATCAAATAAGATCAATTAATGAACGAATTGTTCTTAAGAAAATGAATATTAAGTTATGAGATCATGAGTTTGATGAATTCATTAAAAAAGAACAACTTGTACCTACTGCATACGCAAGTGTACGTTACATTGTGCTCATTCATAATAGCCATACACATGCTCACAATAACCTCATTGAAGAGTAATTATGAATGAAAGAAATTTTTATGATAGAGGAGAATTTTCCTAAAATCCGAAAACTATATCTGTGTCGCATTTTCTCTGCCACACGTCAGATTATACCTATTAGGATTAATTAATTATTTAATAGAAGGAAGAAGTTTCACGAACCTTGAGTTTAAGGTCTCTCTTTTCCCAAAGCAAATGCGCGTGGTGGCCTTCATTTAACGAAAGAATCCGTCGGTAACATACCTCCCCTGGATTTCGATGGTTAGTAGTGAATTAACCCATTCACGGAGACACTGCACCGACAAAGTAATCTCTCCCTACAATCGCGATCTTGGCCGATATTCTCCTCTTGAAATTCCGTCACCAATGGTCGCGGATTACCCGGTCTTTCCCTTTAGTAACAGAACTTCTAAAGGTAGCATACCGCATACCCTCATCCCTCCCTTTGTCGCTCCTACCTTTTCACACCTGCCACTGTGCCGTTACGGAGCAAAGTATGCCCGCGTACGGCGGAGAGGGAATATCATTATCCTCTCATCAAAGTTTGGTGAGAATATATATAGCGTCAGAGACGAACTCAGCAAACGATACTGGTTATGTTCCCTGCAGATATTGTTCCAGCCTCCAACTTGCTCTGCGCTTCACGCTGGAGATAATCACTTAAGGTTTGATGGATGGCTGGATCGAGTTCCGGTTAAAAATCTTGCTGCATCTTTTCCTCTGACTCCATAACTATTTTACTAATCCAGCTAATCTGATATTTGCTTTTCCCTGGTCACATGAACATTATTCCCTTAAGTAACGCTCTTAATAAATGACATTCTGAATAGTACTAAGTGAGGAAAGCAAAGTAAATACTTAATTCAAGTTCTCCGGTAGAATTTATTCAAAAGTTAGCTTAGCTAAAACTCTGGTAGGCGTTTCCCTCTCTATCTCTATAATTTATGTATTTGAGACTAAGTTTCTCTCTTCTCCGTACATTGCCAAGTTTGCTACCTTGGAGATAAATTTTGACAATGTTAGTAAACTAAAATATTAGAATCCTTAGTAATTATGCTTATGGGAGAATGAGCTATAGTATGTCTCAATCCCTTTCCAAAGCTTTTGGCAGCTGATGGTGTTTACCTACACGGTACGATCAGATTTATGGGCTAATGACTTTTAGAGCTTAACAGAAAATAACATCCCAAAATTACTAAAGCTTATTATAATAGGAGTTCTCATTTGAAATTGATAATCATCATGAAAAATCAGTAATTCAAACAATCGTACTAAATTATTAATGCATTAAATTATAACTTCATTTTTTCCATTCATCAGTGGAAACTTAAAATAAATGAAATTTCCATTTATATTAACGCAATACATTGTTAGATGCATCCCAGCAGAGGATAAATAACAAAATTCCGTGCCAAAGCTAAAAATATTAATTATAAGCTGGTATTTAAAATTAAAGCAGTAGTAGGTAGGTGAAGAAGTTTTGGTACATCTTAACACGATGCACTCTTGCACACACTTTGGTACATCTTAACTCATGCCCAAAAAATCAATAATTTAATTTTTAAATAATCGTTCCTAAATACTTACGTATCCCCTAAGCAATCAAATCTATTCTACGCAACGAAAATTCAATGACAATTATAGTTTAGTGAAAATAACTTCCCTTAAAATCGGATTACATGACGTATGCATAAACTGTATAAAACAACCTTACCAACGGATCCAAGGTAAACTTTCCATTAAAATCGATAAAAAATTAATAATCTCTACTTTATTGCAATACTTCATTTAATTACTCTGCGTAAGTGCTGTAAATAAAACAAATTCTCCAAATAAACAATGGAAATAAAATATTTTCTAGCCCGAGATGAAAACCGATTAAGAGGTTAATTCACCGTGGAAGAAAAAAAAGCACTTGAAGGCTACAAAAATTCCAGTCCGGATAGGCCAGCGGTTTTTACCCGGATTTCAGCAAGAATTCCTAATCCCAAACTCCATCGTCTAACTTCCCCGCAAGTTCTAAATGCCGTTAATCTATCTCTAATCTCTTTCGTATAACCGAATTACTGCCTTTCAGCCTGCGTCTTATCCCCCTCCTGCATTGCACCACGCTGAATTTCGCAACATCTAATTTTGGTGCGCGCTCGCACAATGGATGAAAAGCTACGCAGACTCATGCACTCTGCTATTTACATATTTTATGAGCCTTCGGGAAATCTTCCTCTGGTTTTATTCTACCCAATGTTTCAATTTTCCGTTGCACGGGACCTAGCCTCTGCTGCGTCACATTTACCTACCAAAAGATGACCTTTTAAATATTCAAAGACGGACCATTACCCCAGTTGCATCTGGGATACTCTGCGAAAGTTATTTAGTTAAAACAAGTTTTTTTTATTTTCCATGAAATTAAAATAGTATTCTGTCTACAGAATATGGGGGACAGTATATTTACGTTAATATATATTCTACGGACAGTGAATTTTACTATCTTAGTGAATTTTACAATCTCATTCCACCAGATTTTTCTTGAGAGTGTTAATTAAGTTTTTTTCAATTTACCGTTTCTTAAAATGTAATTACTGCATTATTTTCATTGGAATTGAAGAATTCACTCCTGAAGTAATTAATTGGTATTTTGATTAACTTCTGCAGTAGTGTCTTGAGACTATTAAGTTTTTTATTCGATTCGTTGGAATTGAAGAATTCATTCCTGAAGTATTAATTGGAATCATTTATTGATTTCGGCAATAATTTATTCTTGGTTGTAGGTAGTAAAAGCAGTAGTTAGCAGACAGTAAGCAACATAGTGAAAGAGATAACTTTTAACATACAAATTTCATTTAGAAATCTCTCCGAACCAAAATCATTCGTCGTAATTCATTTTCACGGGCCTTAAAACATAAACGTTATTCCTATGAGATCGTTTCGATGCAAAATTAAAATTTTATACTAATTAATAAAATATAAAAATTGATGCGTAGTCGTTTAAACTTTTCTGTTTTGATTCCTGTTAATTGAAATTCGGCGTTGAATAATTTAAAAATTCGTTTTCCCTTTCGTTTCTCTTGATCCCTCCTTAGATTTTCATCCACATCTTGCTCATATTTCAACCCTCCCACTCGATATCAACAAGTGGCGAGCGATCCAGACCCCATATTTTCGCTCATTTTTCATTTCTTTTTCAAAGCAAACGTTTACTTTTGAATGATTCTTCAAACAGAGATGCATTTTAGTAGAATATAATTATTTTATTCGATTTTTTAAATTAGGTTACGTATTTTAATTTGATCTTTTTCGTGATGAAATCGATATTAAAGCGGAACTACGGCAACCCCTAGCGGAGGGTTGCCTATACGAGATTTTGGTCTGGATGCCTTCAATAAATTAAAAAACGAGGGAAATTGATGTTGACAAACAGAGAGAGCCAAACAAGGGTAAAAAATCTCGTTCACGATAACTTTAATTCCTGAAAAAAGTTACTCGCACTTCAAACAAATATAGCGGAGGGAAATATTCTTGATCAAAGGAAATAAGGTAATTAAAACTGTTTTTGCTTATTTTTCTGAAATTTTTTCATTATGACAGCGAGGCTTGTTTCAAACGAAACAGATAAAATCGCCTTGTGAGTGTTTTATTTGGAAATCCACCAGAGACAGCTATACGTTTTCTTATTTCATGAAACTAGCTAATCTCTTTACTGTTGTTTCTCTTATTCTTGTGAGCAATTATAAACGTCAGGAAATTACAACAGAAAATTAAACCCAAACATGTTTTCATTTTCGTGGCACCTTTTAGATTGTGAGTGTAAATATTTCGTTTTCCGATAAATTTGTGTTTATCCAATTACGCCACATAGAATACGGGTCTCTCGATGATTCGCATAGTATTACGTTTTAAAAACAGGGTTTGAACATTACATTTGGGATGTTTTTATCTTCTAAATTTCCACCGTTTTATCAAATCTGAAGTTCCTTTACTAATTAATTCATCTACAAACTTCAATTGAGGTAAAAGCTCAAAGTATAAAGCATACAAATTAATTTGGATACATAAGGATTTTCCTCATTCAGTAAATACTCAATATACTTTCTATATATGGGTTAGCTAGTAGTTATAGGTTTGACGGATGCTGAAAATCAGTCGTTTAAATCTTTTTTAGGAAACAACAAAAATATATGTTGATTCCTCGTACTCGTTTTCTATGATAATTCGTATTTATCAATTTTAGGTCAAAACGCACTTGAAAATTTTTACCTGTATTTAAATATAAGCTTAAAAGATCATCCACTGTATTCATTTTCAATAAGATGTTTGTGCTTCATGATATCTCTTATCAGAAAAAATACAATAATTCTCCTAGCAATGTGATAACCGAAAGAACAGTTTTACTAAAAACTTCCAAATATACTTGCTGTAAACAGATGCAAATACGAACTTCTAAATTTATAATTAATAATAAATGAACGAGAAAAAAATCAATGACTTCTGGCGGTATCTAATGGAACTTATTCGTAATTAAATGAAAAAAGGCAAAATCTGACCACAGAAAAGATATTTATTAAAATATATTTTCTGTGGACATAGTCAGATTTTGTCTTTTTTTATTTAAATAAACGAGAACTTGAAAAATTCTACATTTTGTAAAGACGGAGGGACTGCGTGACGAAAATCAAAATTTTCAAATCCTTAACTAAAAACCATCTTAGAAAGAAGGAAAATTACTATAGCTCGCATGCTTCGAAAAAATAACGACATTGGTACGAGTAATCATAATTAAAGTGTCGGAACGCTTTTCATTCCTTTTAATTAAAATGCATTCGGCTTTGATAAATATAAACTTCAGTCCCTTTACCTAGTATTCTATACATACCTTCTACGAAACCTAAAAATGATTAAAGAAATCGCACCATACTCTGAAGGGAATTCATAACTCAAATTCAACGAAATCAAATGAATTCATGATGATAAATATAACATTCCGATGGAAATGGCGGCAAAAGACTGGGCATATTTTTTTGCAGAGAAAATTACCGTTTTTAATACCCCTTAATCCTCAACGGCCACAGAAAAGTCTAGTGCTGTAAAAAGGGACTTCCAGAAACGTTCTAAAGAAAAAGCGGTATTTGTTCAGCTTAAGGTTACGCTTGCATGTGAAAACATATCTAGGGCGCGGACTTCCTTTTTGTTAGCAACCGCAGAAGTGGACTTTTGAAATGAAGATATATATGTTGATGAGAATGGAACTCTTTGCGGGGATTAACGCCATCTTTTATGAAGCTTTCCGAAAGGGCATTCAAATCCCTCCTGTCGCTTCAGAGCGCCGGTGCACCTTTCAGTTTTCGAGTACACTTGTAGGCGAGAAACGCTAAATTTAAAACATCCGTGAGCATATGGAAAGATTGAAACTCCACTCCCTTTCCATGGATTAAATCAGATTAGCAGCAGAAAACGTCATCATTGCATTTTTGGTATGACTTGAATTTTTATCATCAGCATCAACTTCAATTTCCTCGCAGTTTTATTAATAAACAATTGCGAATAAAAAAATGTTAATAATAGCTGTCAATTTAGATAGCGTTACCACAAATGCAGTTTAGTATTTATTAATACTTTAAAATATGCATCTTCTGGTCTTAGATATTATAATGAACAAACTGTTCAGTAAAAATACCAAAGGTCTTTTACAACGAATATAAGTAGTCCATACATGTATTCTGTCTACAATTCTTCCTTCTGCACATTAGGTTACGCCCCAATTTCTCTCAACCATTCTCTGCACATGGTATTATTAACTTCTGAATTAGTCGGAAGGATACAGAGAGCTGATGCTTACTGTTCTTCGATAAATACTAAATATACAAAATTCTAAAGATGAACAAATATTCTCAGATGACAAAACTTATACTTCCACCTTCAATAAATAAATAGCTTCAAATAAAACGTTCTTTTTTAAATAAAATTTCTGTTGGTGCAATTAATTCTTTTTTATCACATTTGGACTATTATCAATGGGTCAGTTGCGTTTTATCGAAACCTCGTTAAAGGAAATGAAATGCAATGTTAATTAACGTAAGGAACAGCTAACATGACCTTTATAAGTAACGCGACTAGAATAGAAGCAGTATTTGTGCTAGCTTTGTTCTTTCAACTTAATTACAGTGAAATGCTTATGCTATCACATTTCATATGGGACGCTTCGATACATCAAGACTTAATTAGTCAGTCAATGGTGAGCATGCGGATAAAAATAATTTTAATTAATTTTCATTTCAGTTTGCTCAGAAAAGTAGTAGACATCTCTTTTCCCTCTGTGGCCACAGATCTGGTAAAGGTCAATATTCCTGCCTACATTTCCGCGACGAAATCAAAGGAGAATCAATCAGTATCCTAAATAATCAATTCCACTTGTTCGATAGAATAGAATGGAATTCTCTATAAGTTTTCAATAGATTATTTACTCAAAGGAGAATCAATCATCAATAATGCTACATTATGGTGTGCCAGATCACTCAATATGCTAGTTATTTATCATTCGGTAGAAATTCGCTTCAAATTTTCAACTTACATTAACGAGAGGTGTTGCTAATTAAATTTTAAATTTGCAATCAAACTTAAGGTTCATTATTAACCATTAAATGTTAATATGAAATGCCAAATCAAGCAATTATTTCAAAATATACCCTTAAATCAATAGAATAAATTAAGAAAATTCAAAAAAGTAAGTTGCCTTGCAGACATTTTCAATAGAGATGTCAAAGGGCCTTCCTATAAAAATAATATGCACTAAATAACTTACTCAAGATACCACCTGGTAATTTCGCAGCGTAAAATATGATTGGACATACAAAGAGCCTTTTCAATAGCTAATTTCAAAATGTTTTTCGAAGTAAAAAAAACTATATTGGTGTCCGATCATACCATTTATTAATACATTCATTAATGTTATACATTCATATATAGGTAACTGATCCATTCATTTACCTCAAAAATCTTTAATCAAAATGAACTAAAATTTAGAAGCATTCAAGCGAAAGCTCGAATCTGAAAGTATTTAAGTCAAATTCTTTTATATACCTTTGGGCACCATTAAATCATTTAATAAAGCGATGGATCACACAGAGTCCGAAAAAATCAGAAAAATATAATAATTTCGCGAATTTACTCCTCCTGAAATCCTCTTTCTCTAGATCCCAACCCCTGGCCAACGTAGATAGCCAAGGAGGGTGTGCTTCCGAACCAAGTGGTTTATATCATTCGTGCGAGAGCCTTTGATTGTTCGTCGGGAGAAGAGCTCATTTATCGAACCCTTTGGGCTCTTCCGAGATTAATGGCCGACGGAAGAGATTGATCGGGACTCGCTGACCCTTTGCCGACAACGGTTATAATGTTCGCTTTCCCCAGCAATCTGCATGGGATCTGTGCAAACGAATCGCAATGTTTACATGTCAATGGGAGTCTCTCCCGCCGTCTGCGTCCCACTTCGATTCGTCTCAAACACGAGACTCGTTGGAAGGACGCCAGAGGTCAGCACTAGGCACGCTGGAAAGCCTTTTTCAGAGCCGCTGGAGCGGGGAGATTCAACGCAGGCGTTGGAAGTGACGTCAAGCGAGTTCGCTTTTATTTTTTTATGAATAAAGGCTGCCATTGTCTTTGGATGAAAGCGCCCTTTGGGTCCGCCGCTTAGGACGCATTATTCTCCTATCTATTCTCCTTGTTGTTAATCTCTAGTTTTTAAATTAGCTGAACCTACCGCAGGCGATGTGGGAAAACAATGGGGTACGCGTTATGAATTGAAAACTTGCAGAGTGGGAGATTTTAAACGAATCATGTTAGTGAGGATTTTTTACGTGGAGTGGAAATGAATATCAGGTGTATTATCCGCAGAAAAAGAATCTGTGATGAGGTTGCGTTTGAACTTTTTCAAAAATGCGAACTTCATCTCGAATTTTCAGTAACATCATTTAGTGTATTTGGTGAAAGCCTAGAACTGGAAATGGGTGACGCTCTTTAAAATTTACAAATTAGATTTTGAATTTCGTAAATGACATCTTATTACTCGCGACTTATTTTCGTCACGTTACTTCATGTGATTTTATATTTTATTCATAGATATATTATTACCTATTTTCAGTGATATTATATAGCGATAAATCACACTTGCTTTAAATATTTCACTGTTCCTGGGCTAAAATCCGCATTAGAAGATTTTAATAAAAAATTGGTTAGTTAAAGAGTTTATATTTAGTTATGTGTAATCTTTCCATTTAGAATAATGATTTCATTTTCCTGTAGAAGTTGCATCTAAATATCTTGCACATTCCACGTAACTGCTTTTTCAAATCACACCAATTTTCAAGAATATTTAGACATTCAGTTTTGGGACTACTTCATTTTATTTGTAATAGCTTCTATGATTTACAGTCACTAAAATAATTCTTCATTTACCTAACCTTATCTATCGACTAAAGATTCTATCTATAGGTAGCTCTTATTGTTCTGATTTACAGTAATCAAACAGTTAAAACCAAAGTTTTTATTAATTAGATATTCTCTCCTACAGACAAAGAATTCCTGGAAGAAAGAATTTTAGAGTTGTTACTTAATATGATAATAGTTAGTGTTAGTATTCAAATTAGAAACTAACTTTAGATTCGAAGAGCCTCCTAGGTGATTGAACTTTCGACAGAGAGCCTTCCCTTTAACGGCTTTTTCCCTCTCTAGAAGGATTAATCCTTGAGCGTCTTTGCCGAAATCGTATAAAAGACCCTATACCCCTTGATCTTAAATAAATCCTACTTTAAATCACCATAAATCCGTCATTCTAATGCGTTATATTTCAGAGGATGAAATAGAGGCTCGTGACAGGCAAAGCCTTGTCCCTTTCCAATCTTGGCACCTTATCCTTCACGGAGAACGTGATGTTGCAATTAGGAAAATTCGAATTGAAAGCTTTTCATAAGCCGTATCTACGCTATCCTCGAAGTTAATTTCCTCGCCGATAAATACATAAAAACTACTTTCATCACTGATTCGTAACGTTGTAATTAGAAACAGAATACTTTCATTTGCCGCAAGACTATTCTATTTTATTTTCTTTTGACAAAGATAATATTTCTGACGATATATTAATTTCCGAATACCCATCGGCACATGAGATTATTTTGCTTTAAAGAGTATGCAATCAGCTAATCAGCTAATTTCCATTCAGATTTTGACAACCTTTTAGATTTGCCAAATATTTCATGGTGTTTTCTGTTTGAGATCTTTATGTTTTTGAAGACGTATTTTACATCTAATATTTTTGCCAAATATAATTCTAATTTATTTAATATTTTTATAATACCAGAGTTTTGTGACCCTATGTATATCATGAAATGATATAAATCGTGGATCTGAGGATCCTTCCAAGTGTCTAACTATATTTAAAGATTTTCCTCTTACTTTAGCTAACAAAAGTTATCAGTTGAAATATTTTTGAGTGGTTCAACATATGTCCCTAAAAGCACCTCATCTCTTTAAGCCGTCAATCTGAGCAATTTCTCTAATTAGCTGATTCACACGCATTTACAGTTACACCTATCAATATTCATTAATTCTTTCATTTTTACATACGTTAACATGTTTGTTTCGTATGATGATGAATACCACAGTTAAAAAGTTAAATTTAAGACATTAAAATCTAATTCAAAATCCATGGAAATAAAAATTAAGTGAATGAAATAACTTACGGTCACCGTGTATATTTAGTAAGAAATTTTTGGTAGCCCTAAGAGGCTATGCTTTTACTACTACTTAAAAACATAACCCACAGGGGTTATGTTTTACTCCGAGGAGATAAAGTAAAATGACGGGTAAAGGGAAGAAAAATAATTTCCTCCTATTTTCCCTTTTTGTATAATCCTCTCTCACTTTTCCACAGCTTGCATCCCTGCGGGAAGGCCTTCCCTTTGATGTAACGGATAACAGCGGGGATCTAAAAACTCTCCAATGGGGTAGTGCTGAAGGTGATGGAACATAAGCGAATGTGAAGCTATGGTAGAGGACTCCCATCACAAGGAAAATGTATTGAGGAAGATGGTTATATTGTTGTAAAAGCAACACACATACATTTAATACTAATTAACCAGCCAATGAACTAGTTCTTCATTCCAAAAAATGTAAAGAATCCTTTTCATCCCCCATTCATATTAAAGAGCCTAGAAATATTGTAATACTAAATGAAAATAATATCGTATATCTCACAGAGAAAATTCCCAAGGAAAAACGGACCATAAAAAGTATAACAGGGCCGGGAATCGAACCCGGGATCTTCCTCTAACCGGGAGGCTGCCTTAACCATCTAGGCTACCCGACCAGAACATTTTAACAAGCCGTTTTGGGGACTTTGTGCGCAAGGGCAAGTGCAGTTTCGTCCGACTGAGCGGCATCGTCTGCGGCCATGGCCTCATCGAGGCACCGGCAACACAAAGAGGTGTGAGGAGAAACCCCCCTTATGTGCAAAGTCACCTCAACCCTTTCCTTATTTGTTTATCCTGGGTTCGATTCCCGGCCCTGTCATACTTTTTTCAAGTCCGTTTTTCCTTTGGAATTTTCCTGGGTGCACGCCCTTATGTGCAAAGTCACCTCAACCCTTTCCTTATCTCACAGAGATACTATTTCATCCAACAATATTATATCATCATTCCACGAATAATAAAAAATTCTCCGAACTTTCACAAATATACAAATTTATGTATTTTTAACCAACGGCAGCATCTATCAATATTGCTTTTACGCATGTTAAAATATGTCGGCCTTACCACATTGTTCTTTCCCACCATGAGAATGGAAATTTCACATACATTCAGGTACTTACTAGTGTTGGTAGGTAGTTACTTGGGTGAATAACTCCTTTTACTTTAATGTTTTCCAGAAAATAACAGAATAAAAACTTTCTACTACAGCGGAGTAGTACGTAATATTCTAAAATGGAATATACCTCACACATCATCTACTCAAACACGATGAAACTGATCTCGTAACAGAGTAAACCATGTTAAATATCTAAGAAATAAAGGTTTAATTAATCAAGTTATTTAGCTTCCAATTTTTTTCTCTCCTTAATTATTTCTAGTTCTAAAAGATGATTCAGGTACAGAATAGCTGTAACCACTCTTCATTGAAATCCAAGCCAATATTCCAATTTTCTTATCACAATTCCTTTTTACAGGGAGAAATAATGAAGGAAATGAGAATAAATAAGAAGTGAAGCAGTTGAAACTTGAAAACCTCAAAAAGTTAGTATACTAAAATCGAAACAAGTAAATGTAAGTAAAGCACAATACCTCTAACGGCACCAATTTTCGCATCCATCTATGATGATGGGCCATAACCACTGTCATTATTAGGTATCATCCGTGCCTCAGTGACTTTCGTATTATAACAACCAGGAACGACATTGCTACCTCTTCAACGTAAATGCTCTATTACCTCTCTATTTCAAGGCTTACTTGTAGATTTAAGCGCAATCGATATTGAAGACAACGATGTTTTGGTATCCTAAAATAAAGCTAGTAATTCTTTAACGTAGGTAATATTTTTAATCAGAGTGGTGATACAAGAAATATTAAATTTACTTTAAATCAAAAATGAACGGTAAATACGTACAGGTAATTAAGTCGCCAACGATTTCGAAAATGAATTGATATCCTATGCTCTAGCAAACTTTCATTTAGATTATGAATATTTGCCGATTGCAGAGCTACAAAATGGTTTAAATGTTTTCACTTTATTTTTAAAGGAGAAAGTTTTGTGAATGAAGAGCATAGTCTCCCGTGGCTGTTGAGCAGCGAAGTTCTTCCATTTTCAGCCGTAATTTTCGAAAATGGTTGACATCTGAATAAACCACGAAACTGGAATTTAGCCTTCCTTTATTAGTTCCCATTGTTCTCACAGAGAGAACATGTCTGCTGGGATTCGGAAATATAAAAATAATCGACTCCGTACGCTATCATTTTCCCTCATTCCCTTTAATTCGCCCTTCGCCTCCATTCATCTTCATTCAGGGCTGGGCGAACACGTGTTTCGACTCTCGACAATCCTTCCTGTTCAATGTGAAAATACGAGAAATAATGAATCTTGACGGGCTATTTGGACACCAACACAGGCATCCATGAAAAACGTCACTTTAACAGAGTATGTACGAACTTATCTCTCAACGCGTAATGTAATGACATTTGACAGTAATTACAAAATAGCACAATTATACTAAATCGCTCGATGTCGATCTACAGAAGTATTATTTATAAATTATGACACGAATGAGTTATTCATAAATATACATTTATTCGTAGAATTTAAGTGGCTATTATTATTACGCTAAATAATCAACTATAGAATTCAAACTCATCCAATTTCGAATAAAAGAGCAAAACTAAATTAACTAAAAGAATTTTGGCTCGCCTTTTTCTATAATTTTTTTTAGAATGACCACATTATATAGTATGAGGAAATTTCAAGTAGAAGTTAAAGCAAAGAAAACAAAGAACATATATCGCTAAGGGTTCGTTTATTAATCGAGGGAAAAAAGGAGTTTGAAGAAAGATAAACATGATTATTGTAAAACATTAAAGTAAATTGTCTAAATTTGTAAGTATAATGACGATAAGTTGATAAATTGATGTTTAAATCAGAAACATATAGTTGATAGTGCTGTAAAGTAATACATATGAAATATTTGCGTGTGTAAAGGTAAATGTGATAGAGTATACACTTAAACACCAAAAATAGAAATAGACATTAATAATACCATACAGCTATATTATATGTGTATATATACATTATTTTAAATTATAAATTTAAAAATACTAAATTGCAAAAATTACATAACAAGAATTACATTATAAATATTATTGGTGGAACTTCATAACTAAGCCTTTATAGAAATCAAACTTAGCAGGTTCCGCAGTAGAACTGTGAATTGAATTATTTTGTGGAAACTAGAGTCATATCTTAGTTATTGTAGAATGTATTTAAATGGTAATGGCTATTGGTTGTTGGTTAAAGCTTCCACAAATGGGCAGTCAAATTGCGGCAATTGATCAATAAACGAACAAAAGTATTATATTAGTCATACATCTATTTGGATCTCTGGTATCTATTGTTTTGTCAATTATGACTTAACAGCAGGAAGAAATACTTTACCGAAGTTGTAACATTTTCAATCTATTAACTTTCGTAGAATATCGAGAATTAGTTATATAGCCGTCAGATAAAGTATGACTTTCCGTTTCAATATTTCGATCATAATGATGTCCATCACGTTAAGTACTTAAAAATGCAATTAATGAAAGCCTTATCCAGTCAGTCATCCAGTAAAAGGTTTCCTGTGTATATCTCAACAATATCTGTTAGCCTGCGAACACAGTTAAAAAGCTCATAATTTTATTTATTCTTACACTTCCTTTCAAGTAACTATGCACAGTTTCACTCTGAAATTTTAAAGATCGTTCCTTCGACAAATTATGGTAGGATTTAAGACAGATTTTAATAAGAAAGAATACAATTTTATTCTCGGCCATATGAGTTACAGCGATGAAGTCAAAAATATTTCCACTGATCACATACAAATAGATAAGCTAGAAATTCTTTGTATCTACTGGGGAAATTGGTCATTCGTCTATAATTGTACGGCTTTGACTTGCATAAGAGCTCTAATGTGACTTCAACAGATTTGAACATAATAAAAAAATGTCTGTAAATTGAAAAAATCATTATTTCTCTCTTTATAAGAATGGAAATATAATTATATTATATACACGTATTAAAGGAAAGTGTAGGTATTTAATATGGGGAGTGCAGCCAATAGACATGGATGTATAAAAACGCATCTCCGATAAATATCACCGATCAGTTGTTACCCCTGTTCGTTCACTCAATTAAAACGAATTACTTTTCAATAGTTTTATATTTTTTGTTTTTTCAAATGCAGAATATTTTTGTGAAAAAATATTTAATTACTTTATAGTAAAATATATTCTGAAACGCATGTATTATTTCTCACCAGTATCTGTCATCATACTCATATTGCCCTAATATATAGGTACCCTTTTCTGAGTCACATGTTGTCATTATCTTCATCTGCTTTTCCTAAATGTCAAATCGGAAGAAAGTCTTCCATAGGCCACGGCATTTACCAGTAGCATACTTTGCACTTTAAGAGTTGTAAACCAAGGGTTCCAACAATTTCTAAAGGGCAACAACTCTTTCTATAGCTGAGGTTTGATATTTTTCGACCACGATCTCAGTTCCGCTCGTCATAAAAATTGTAACTGCTAAGAGCAATCATCTTACAAACCTTATTAAAAGCGTCAAAAAGACCTTAAATATTTCATTTACAATTTAAATGGAATAAAAAGTAAAATAAGTGTATTTCCAAAAATATTATGATTCAAGGGAATGTTGCCTTGATCGGGGCTGGACTAGATAAATGTAAATTATTTCATTCTTTCCCTATATATATCATACCCTATATAGTATCATAATCTATCACATGCATCATAGTAGCCTACTATAGAGAAAGTAAGCTTACTCTATGGTAGTATATACATTTTCATAACACTAAATATCGTCGTTTACTTATATCAAAGCTGCCCCTTTTATACTTAGTAAATTGAACTGGTATAAATTCCCAGGTTTCGTCTAATGACCCAATGCAGATAAACAACGTGAACATTAAAAAAAGGTATCCGAGCCTTTGTTTTTATGAAACTCCCAACAAGACAGAGTGGAGGGACAAGAAATGTTAATCCATTGAAATGAGTTAAAATACCTCTTGGATTTTGGAAGTTCGTGATTAAAGCTGTTTTTACGTAGCAGATGCCTAAAAAAGCGCGTGTCGCGTTCGAGCGAGAAAACGCTCGTTGAGGGCAAAAAAGTGGCAGATGGTGTTACATTACGAGACGAATTTTTCATTCTGCCATCCGTTGATGTCACGAAACGCGTTGGCGCTTTATAAAACGACCTGGACTTGTTTTACATTTATCTCTATTGCCGCAAAGCTTTTTTCTTTTAAGTGATGTTTTGGTATATCTAGATACATTTATTAATAATAAATGATTCGCATTCTTCGTATTATATAGAAGATTTATTATTTACGTATTTAACATAACTCCTGAGGTCGATTTGATTATTAACTACCTGAACCGCCGTTGGTTCTCAATGCTGAAAATAGAGGCAGGATGTAACATAATAAAAACATCGTAATGTAGCAAACTTTCTACTTTTTTAACACGTTCCGTGTGGAGAGCGGCATATCCACTCAGGATAGACCAACTCACATTGTCCTATCCTGTGGCTGAGAGCGGCATATCACGCCATAAATATTTAAAAAAACGATAAATGTTAGCCTTATTTTTTTAAACTGATTGCAGCATATAGAGCTAACATTCTATGTATGATTGAAATATTGTTTATATATTTTTATTATTATATTATTATTATTTTATTATTATTATTTTATTATATATATAAATATATTATATTAAAAGTATTGAGCCATATGATAGCAACCAATGAAATCTACACCGCATGGAACTTGTTAATATGATAATGATTATAATCAGTATAGGTTAGAAGGTCTATATTATACCTAATATAAGTTAATCTAGTGTACAATCTGCGAAGACACTGATTGGTTATTTTATGGACTTCATATAATTGAAGTCATTAGACCGAATAATTTTATTTTATTCCTCTGAATCTGATCCCTAATCTTTCTTCTATTTCATAAATTTATAGAATTCTTTTTCAATTTACTTCTTACGACCACTTTATGTTGTTTTTCAATCGTATATGTATTCGGAAATCCCTAGACGCAGTCTATTTTCAATAATGCTTTGCTTTCGATCTTAGACTATTAAGAGAAACCGAATGATGGAATCACCATACTAGTTGATCATATTCAGTGATAATTATAAAATGTGTAGTTAAGCTATATCTATTGAACAAATATTAAGCGCTGAATGATTTTGCAAAAGGCTGACCAATTGATAAATAAGGATGAACAATGGAGCTCTGTGATGATCGAATCCGCACAGATCACTCTTGTAAACCCCTATGGAAGCTCTTTTTACAAAATTATATTTACAAGTAAAATATATCAGCAGTGTTTGAAATAATTACCTACAACACTCCTTGCACTTTAAAGACCAACAAAGATAAATCTAGTCATTAAATATCGGGATATATCGGGGAAAGCTGTATTTTATATGAGTTAATGGAACAACAATCATCATTGTTTACGTAACGGTTATTAGAATCCATATATGAACAAGTGAAAGGTAAAGAAAGGAAATTTGGAATACGGCTGTTAAGAAATTAGAGGTTTAAAATCTCCAATAGCCGTTTTTGTCGGCGTTCCTCTTCTCACTCACCGGTATTCAGAAAAAAACAAGAAAGGACACCGCGCTCTCAAAAAGTGCGGTGTCCTTTCTTGTTTTCTCTAAATACCGGTGAATGAGAAGAGGAACGCGTACAAAAACGCCTATTGGAGATTTTAAACCTCTAAAAGTGAAAGGTATATGATATTTAATAAGTTTCCAAAGCCAATAGACCTGATTAATGTGTGATGAGTGAAACTGTGTAATGCGTTTACGTATTTGTCTATTAGATACATTCTTAACAGTGTACAATTAGGAAATCATTTTTTCGATTCAAAAAGTATAAAAAATTGCAAATTTCTCACCGATAAGGAAAACTTTAAATCTTAAGATGGCCTCAAAGTTCCAGGTATTATTTTATGAATCGTTGAAACACTTCCATTCTTATGACATAATATAATATTAACCGATTCTAAGAGAGACAACCCTTTCTAATCACTACCTCTTAAATAAAGAGAGGTATGTTTATGAATACCCATCAACTTTAGAGGTAATAAAAGAGAGAACAATAGAGAGAAGTCAGCGAGTTGAGCGGAATGCCCAGTGGGCTCGCAAACCTTCTTCGCCAAAATTCACTCATTTCCACCTCAGCATTCTCATCAACCTCAAAACACGTTCATTTCGGCAGAGAAAAACAATCGCGATTCTGAACGAAAATTCCGGTTGGGTAACCATTTGGAAAGGCTCATGGATGTTTTGGAAAAAAATTAACGATTCACCAGCAATATTGGCTCGGTTTGGAGAGGAATAGTGAGGACTGGTGATTGAGGAGACAAAGGATGAGAGACGAAACAAAAAAATCAATGAAAACGAAGTTAGTATTTATTGAATTGAAATAGCTGGAGAATAAAGTGATGAGTTTGGGTGAGGGCCCACCTTAATTGCCTTTGGGAATGGAATGAACTTTACTCGGATGATCGGTGAGCGAGCTTGGAGGCTTTTGTTCATGGAATTAAGTAAAGCTCTACCCACTTTGTTCGTAGACTATATTAACGAAATTTAAGATCAATTTCGTTAATTAATCTTCATAAACTGAATTATACAAAGTGAAGAGGCCGATGCATTTTTCGATTACAAAATACTAGTGATGTTGTTTAAGAAGTTTCCCGAGAGTATTTGCTTTCAGTGATTTTTATTACTAAGTTAACTGTTATACTTAAGAAACAAATTATTTTACATATTACAGTAAGGTAATATGTAAAATAATTCCGAATTAATTACAGGGTGCTGAATTGTTAATTTAAGATTAATATCCTACCGAATACTGGTAATGGTCGGTTGTTAGTTTAATTTATTCTCTAGGGCTATTTCCAGGATATTCTACTCAGTTTTATACTCACCTAATAATGAAGTGACATGAATGTCCCTATAACCTAAATAAATAATTGACAAACAGATTTTCCTGAACAAACAAAAGACGAACTTTTTATCCCGTCTAAGTTTGTTTTAAAAACGTTTTGTTTGGATATGCCTAGGGATTGCAATGAAAAAAGATATTTCAGAATGTTCAGAACTTCTCAGACAATTCACCTTCTAATTCTTCTCCAGACTCCACTTTCTCCGAATAAAACACACCGAACACAGTATTACACAATATCAGCCAATATCACATCTGTTCTGTATTATGAGATACCAGCTACTAATTTCTCTATTAGAAAATATTCCTATCATTGATTTAACTCTCCATTTAGACTCGAGTCAGTATCTGTTACGACTATTCTTCGATTATTAACATCGCGTTTTTCTTTAAGATACACTCGTATTCACTGCATGTGGTCGTTCATCATAAGTTCATTAATTTTTAATCATTCATACTAATTAGTAGTATTAACATATTATCGCCTATTCCAGATTGAATTTAATCATATGTTAATAAATATTAAAAAGAACCTTGAACATTCTGATTCCTAGTACAAAAATGTCTTCTTGGGTCCTTTGTGTGGATTCTATACCACTGAGAACATATTGAAAAGCCGTTGAAGTTGTTGAAATAAATTATAATTTCAATGGAATAACACAGATATTTCCTTTAACTAAAAATATTTTAAATTGATTAATTATTTCGTATAAAACAAATTTATTTTTCAAAAATAATATAATAAAAACACAAACATCATTGATCTACAGTGCTAATTTTTGGACCCCCATTCAAATCATAAGATAAAGCTTATTGTTGATGCAGTTATGAAGTATGATTACACGACCCCCATGTTGAAATAACGATCTTGGAGATAAATTCGGGGAATGCAGTTATTTGCGAGTTCACTGTGACGTAGACTATGATGATCCGACATTAACCGCAAACCAGTACCCATATTTTCATAGGGAAAATGAAAATAAAAGCCTTCCGTTTTATCGCTGGACATTACGTAGAATTATAAGAGCTCCTAAAATAGTCGCGCGTATATTTTCCAAGAGAATAACACATAAAAAGGGATGATACCATCTCACAGACTGTCGCTAATCGTAAACAGGACCGTATAAACTGGAATCGCCCAGGATCGTTTTCTCAAATGAAATGGGAGGGATAAGAGAATTAAATTTTTTTTTCAAAATTTCTGGCCCAGATATAACTTATTCACGATTTCCGCCGTTAGTTTTGATCCGGAATAGAATCTGCGAAAAATTACGGAAAGCATTCGCTATAATCCATATGGTTCCACATTTTTAGCAGAAAAATAACTTGAAGATTAAAAAAAACTTTCGTTTAATATGGTATCATCCATTATCTACCGAATTCTTGCAATCTTTGCAAATGTATTCTTGTTAAATTCAACCATTTCATTTAGTTTTAGTGAAAGTCTTCCTAAAACATATACTAGCACTTGTTATTAGCCTGTTATAAAAATATTCAATTCAATAATAATAATCATAATATAGGAATTACTTTTAAAAGGAAGTTGTAAATATAATTACAAAATATTTTCTGAAATAATAATGACCTTGCTAAGTTACATAGAAAGTAGTAATGGACAAAAACGTAGATGGTAGATACGATGAAATAAAATATAAAATTATCGGGTATTTTCAATTCAAACATCGTAAATTTTAGTTACAAGTTAATTTTGTTTAAACTGTATTAATATATAGAGAAACTATCTTTTCCTTAAGAAGTATTAAAAGAGTTTTTAATAATTATTTGAAATATTGGCCTCCCAGATAGTGAAGAGTACTCTTTTTGTTTCCTTTGGAATACTCTCTCCATTAAATAAATATATTGCTTTAAATCTATTCCAGTACTTTCACAGATGAATTAATATATTCTGTTTTCAAATGTGCGAGGTTCATGGTTCATCAAATCATGATATAACTTATCCAAGTAGATTATTTCATCGAAACCATGTTAACGGTATTACAAGAATATGTCTTAGGCTATAATATGAATTGTGTTTCCAGGAGTGTTTTAATACTACCTCTGAAACAAAATTTAATGAAATTCCAATATAATCTTTATAAGTTAGAAGAATTTGTATGAACTATGCATTCAGTCTTTCACAGGGTTGAATTTTTCCATAATCGTAAAAAGTGTCATATATAGAATTTGAATTACGCGTTGAACTCGTGCCTCAACCAGTATCCGGTTAGTGCTGGCATCTGTCAACGTTATATAAACTAAGGGGAGATCTTAGTGCTGAAAATCTCCGAGGAGAGGCCGCATCATTCAATGCGCGACTGGATTTGTTTACGAGAAACCACGATAGATGGAAGAAGAAGCGCATTCTCTCCGCTCGCCAACAGGATTCTGGTAAATGTGAATCGATAATTCCCTCACAGAGGACGCTGCAGTCTAAGGTTGGCAGATTTGTTTTGAATGAAATATTAGGAAAGGGGAGAAGGAATTTTAATTTGTATCTTAAACGTATACAACAAAACCAAGAAATTCTTCGCGCATGCCATTCTTTTTTCTAGTTCTTATTGTCTTTCCACTTGCTAAACATATGTTGATGATATTAATAATAATTGCATATAGTAGATCACTTGTTATTGGTAGAATTAAAAAACTTTTCAGCATAGCTCTGTTCAACCTTAATAAGATTCAGCTCATTACGATATTTCAAGGAAAACAGATTACATTACCTCGATATTTCTACCAATAATAAATTAAGCAATTTTAAATTTAAATTACACAAGAATTTGAACTCAGCCTTTTTCTGTTTTTATTATAAATTCTCAATAATTTTTTTATATGCTCTGCCCATCAACTGTTAAAGTAATGAATGACGCAAAAGAATGATTCTCATAATGTATGAGGAACTAAAAATATTATATCATAACGATTTATATGGGAATCGTCCACTAATACTAGAGAAATATAGCTGATTTGACGAAGTTTAGTTATAATTCCTTTTAGGATGTGTATATTTGCCTTACAGTCTGATTTTATTGAAAATGATTAATTTATGGCAATGAGTGTTTTCATATACTTGGATTTATCTACCATGATTGATATGGAATACTAATGGACTATTATCTAAGAAGTCATACGACCTGATGAAATATTTTCTTCCTTTTATGTAACTAATTGCGCCCATAGCCAAGTGAGTAAGTAACTTACTTTACCTATAAAATGCATATTGTTCCACCAACATTTTCAGGTAACGTTTATATCTCTTTAAAGATTTATTAAATTTATTCCAAATAAACAGATCACTGTTTGAGAATACTCCATGCATGAATAAAGAATTTATTATCAATTTTGGTGGACAAGCTATCATGTAAAACCATATAATTCGTGTAAAATATATGATACACGCTACCGACATTGCGATAGGGAAAGATATTAAGCAAATGTACAAAATCTTTCAACAAAAATAATATCGTATGGAGTGGAGGCCTGAGGTCGAGTGTTTTTTTTTTCATTTTCAAATTCAGACTTTCAATTTTCTAGAAAAAGTACTTACAGCCCAGGTACCTGAATAAAGATTGAATAATATTAGTGAAATAATGAATTTAAAATGGTGTACATTTGAAAAGTGAAATGCTTAGATTAGTACTAAAATATATTTAAAATATTTTCTCTTTTCCATAGAATAGCGGGTAATATAAAACATAGGTATTCGAATTCCTTTAAATTTGAATTCACTAAATTGTAATAAAATAGTTTGATTCGTATGAATTTTAAATGGAATAACCTCAAAATAACACCAATTAATGTTACACGACTTATGTAATGGGGACGGGTTCTCGAATGACCTCAGCGAAGCAACATCCCGGGGCTCCTGTAACTTAAATATTGGTATGTGTTTGTTGTTGAATTTAAAACCTAAATATGAGTCCCATGATTTGGTGGGATATAAATTTTATGGAAAAAGTATCTTCATAAACTTAAATTTGTATTGTTACTAATGATTCCTAGTTGTCTTTAGCAACCCGTTTTAGTGAGTAATGTTTAGCAATTGAAAGCGATGAAATTATTTGATGGCTAAGAAGGTGGAGAAGGAAAAATTACGTATTTTAGGGCACCAATCAAAAAAGATTATAAAACACCCTATGCATAAAATCCGAGACGCTCGGTATCTTCCAAGCATTCCTTGAGAAACCATTCTCTCTAAAATCTGGTTTCAACGTTTAAAATACTTTTTTAATTACTTACATACTGTGTTAGTTCTTAGTGGCTTTAATTTGAATTTTTATCGACATGTCGTCTGCTGAGATCCAATCAACCAATAACAATGAAATTTAATCCCTTGGGGTCGATATTGATACAGAATGAAAAGCAGAGCATAGTGACAAAAATTTGTATGAGACTGATTAATCGAGGAACTCCTGGATGAAATCAACGTCTCTGTTTTAACAAATAACTCATTTTAACACACCTTCGATTGGTTCCCATCCCCATGCCCGAAACAAGTCATTTTTACCTCCTCAGTAATGAAGATAAACTTAATAACCTATTGCAACATATTCCTGAGAATAAAACGAATGCTAATAAACAGTTCCCAAGGCGTTTAAGTGTCTTAAGGTAGATTTTGCCATGGCAACGTCACGGTAGAGGTTTCGTGACCTAAAACCCCATTCCCCTACTTCCGAGCATACCCTCACAGGCTTCCACTCGTGACCCCATACACACTGCCCCAAAGGATTGAAAGGAAGCCACGGATGACCCTAGAGGAAAGTGGGGTTTAAAAATGTATCCCAACACTCATCTTCCCCAAAATTCCTTCATCTAATCCGGGTGGAACGCCTCAGGGGCGGACCATGTCCAACGTACACTATTTGGGGGAAGGTTCCTTCTCGCGAAACCTGAGTCGTTTTTCTCGTGCATTTCTTTTCCGTGCCCGGGATTATTTTACAGATCTCGTTAGCTCAGCGTAGTTACACACGAGAGAGAGGGTCACTGAGTCTATTTCCCGAGCATTAGAGCATGGCTTCTCGTTTTGATGACCGGCTTACGGTTCTTTCGGCTAGCGTGTCTCCGCGACCCTGTCCTACTCTAAGCACGGATGAATCAGAGCAATATGATAGATGTATGGTACTTATGTAAATTTTCGATTAAAAAACAAAAGATATTGAGAAGTATAATCCTTAAGCGTCAACACAATGGTTGAAGAACTTGGCTGGGAAAAATTAGAAAATAGACGTCAAGTAAAAAGGTTAGGGAATACAAAACTGGAATGCCTTTGTTGAAAGAATAAAACAATAGACTCAGGAAACAGGATTACCTCGGGAGAAATGACCACAGTCATAATGTCGCTACCAGGCTTCCAGATAGTCATGTGGACAGCGCGTTTTCCTTTGGTGAAAGCGGTCTCGGGTTCGAATCCCGGTGGGAGCCAATGTGCGAAATGACCTAAGCTGTCGAAGCACTTTTAACAATACCACTACTACTACCAAGCCGCTACCCTTAAACAGAGAACAGATATCTGTAAATATTCATTTCTAAATCGGGGAACAGTAGAATAGAACAATTTACCTGGAGAAGTTTTAGAACATTTTGCCTCTTCCTACAATGTATTCATGAATAAAATTAAAAGGGTTACTTGATTTTGTTGTAGTATTCTTGTTGTTTTTTTAATATTGTAACATTGTGGTGAAATTAGAAATCTTGTATGATTATTGTAAATTTTTATAACTATATGTTTACATTTTATATGACTACCACCTGGTCTGGTGCCTATTTGTAGTTTTGAGAATGAATAAATTAATAATTCCCTCACGAAGAACTGCTAATAAAGCTTCCTTGTCGGAAATTAGTTTAGTGGTGATACAAATGAGATATCCAAAACATTCACCATACTTATGTTAGTAAATTACGGCATCCTGGATCGAGTCATTAGAAAATATGAAAAAAAGATGATGATAGGATATATTAAACAAGGAAACAAGAACAAAAGACTCAAGCAAGGTTTCCACGGGGTAGAGCGTACGACCGGCATCGACTTGCACGCACGACTAGCAACGCTGTAGTCGAGCACGATTCATGTAATTCAAAATACGTTATCCCTACAATGCATTCGGTTGATTTAAAAGTAGAAAAATTATAATAATAATAATAATAAAAGGCCATTATTCGGGCAAGATTTCGACTAGGAAGTCTCTTCTTACATCTAACCCATCGTCAAATGAGGGACAGAGAGAAAGGGATAGTTTGCAATAGTGCACGAAGAAAAGTAATATCTGGATTGAAAAAACCTAAGCTGAGGGCTCAGGAAAAAATTTCCATTGCAGGAAAACGCTCACAGGAAGGGGAGTGTGAAAAACCTGCGAAACCTACTGATAGAAAACTATATTTTGTAATGAAGAAGAATGAAAAGAGTTATGAAAGACAAGCAGAGAGTAGTTACCAATTATGTAAAAAGACAGGGAAAAAATACACATTCACTACAAGCAATCAAATCAAATAAAATATCTTCACAAATGACATTAACTCTAAATTGCAAGAATTGTAGCATAAATAAAAGATAAAACAAGAATATTTCAAGAATAATAAAATCATTGAGATTACATCAATCATCTTCATCGGTGTAAACTATTTCCTTGAATTCCACCGGAGAGTGCCAGAGTCATGTTGAATGGTAAAACGTTTTCTTGTTTCGATAATTAAACACATAAATGACTCCTGTTTAGTGTTTAAAGAGGCCTTGGCTTGTTTGTTAGAACTGGGAATCATCGACTTACTATGCTTCGAATCAAATTTTAGGTATGATGACGTAAAGATAACCCAACAAAATTTACGTGGTAAATAGCAGATGCACTGAAACTTTTTTAAGATACAAGGCAAAAAATGTTTTTATCATGAATTTTTTTTTAATTGCCCTCAAAGATTTTGTCAAAGTTCGAAATTTTGAGAATTTAAGAATTTGAAATTTTATTTTGGCAAAACGGTACAAGTAAGGGTAAGAACTATTCTTTAGTCAGTTACAACAACTATTTACCATTTTTAGAAAATAAATTCAACAATGTATCTCAAATACTTACGTCACCATGACCACAAATGTCTGGAAAGTCATGGTTTTCTCAGAAAATACGAACAAAATTCGTAACTCAAAAACAAAAGAAGATCAGACACCAATATTTGCTGCAAATCTGTAGCCCAGGTGATTTTCTACCTCTTTGTTTCGTTTGTTTCACGACTTTCGGGACACCCTGTATATAGGGTGTCTCAAAAAATGTACTCACACTTCGAATGACGAGAAAAACATTATTTATGAACATAGAGTGAAATGGAATAGCTTCGAATACAGAATACAAATGCAATTGAAGAATCGTGTTCGCAAATGTTCAAATTGATGACCATTATTGTCCAGACAACGCTGATAACGCGCACCAAGGGATTCGCAAACGTCACGAAACAGGTCATTAAGAATATCGAATAACATTTTTTTGAGACACCCTGTATATTACGTGAGGCAGCAACGATTGGAGTAACGGGTGGAAATCGCGATCATTTGTAAATTTTCGGCCACTTAGCTATATTAGCCACAGACTCTATAAAAATAATGGACATATGTGGAGAAAGGTTTCCTATAAACTGCGCAAATGTTGTAGTTGAAGACGGAGAAGTCTGAGAAAGGAAATGAACATTTTGGAAAAGGATATGGCGGCTTGGAAGGTTATGTTAAATAATAAGACTGGATGATCTACGATGATCAAGATAGCGGGAAAATTTGGCTATACTTTCTTCTTAGTTTGAAATGGTTCGTGAAATTTAACACGAACTGAGCTAAATTGCTTTCGAATTCGGTCTACTATGAGACATCGGTAAAATTGAGCGGTGGTTTGAGAAGCTCCATAATGATATGAATATAGGAAATGAACTTTACAAAAGACTATTTCCAAAGTTGTAAGTGGGATATTTAAAGAATTGGAGATTTAAAAGTAGAGATTTATAACTGTCTGCGTAACATGAATCTTAGTATATTTTGGCACATGAATTTGATAAACTTAAAATAGACAGCTGTTACGTGTTTGATGGGTGTGCACGATACATTGATGAGACACAGGGGTGAGACTTGTTGCTTTTCGTTCTGACGATTTAACTGAGCGATATCTTTAAAAGGAGGCAGCGATCTGCTTACGAGAATGAGTTACAGTGTGACCGTGAAACGCTCTTTCCAATTTGAACTACTTATAGAATTCGTGCTTATTAGATAAGGTGGTCGCTAATACCCACCTACGGGGGATGCGACTAAAAATAAAATAATAATAATAATAATTTGATAAACTATCACTTAACAACCGTTAATTTCTCAACTTTCACTTAAAGGTAATTTATTTTTATTCAAACAAATGAATTTTATCCACATTTCTGAAGATATTTCTAAAACCTCGTAGAAAAATAAACGGTTCTCGGGAGATGCAGCTTAGAATAATTTACGTAACAAGTAGTCTAAGAAATAAAAATTCATAAATAATTTTTCCACAGTATATTACAAAAACACGACCGTTTCTGGACCGTATTTTGCCATTATCAAGTAACAAGTATCAAGTCAAGGAAAGTATTTGTGAATTTTAATTTCCAGATTACTTGTTATGGATTTCCACATAGTAAAGCCTCCCACAATTGATTACGTAATTAGTTTAAAATTCATGGCTAATTCAACAGCGCAAAAGCATATCTTAAGGTGGATGACGCAATACGACGACTGTCAGCTTATCTTACGAACCATTAGCACCTCCAATAGCGAACATTAATCATACGACTCGGCGTCGCTCATTTTCGCTTGCAAATCAGCGAAGGATCGGGGAAACGGACAGCTGTTACGTGTTTGATGGGTATGCACGATTAAGTGACGAGACACAGGGGTGAGACTTGTTGCTTTTCGTTCTGACGATTTAACTGAGCGATATCTTTTAAAGGAGGCAGCGATCCGCTTACGAGAATGAGTTACAGGGTGACCGTGAAACGCTCTTTCCAATTTGAACTACTTATAGTATTCGTGCTTATTAGGTAGATAGGAGAAAATTAAGCAGAAGAAACATGACTAAATTCTGTCTCCGTACTTTTAGTTTAAAACTTATTATTTATCGCTTTCTTTTAAAGTATAAAAATCATAATATTTGAGAATTGTAATAGTATTAACAGTATTAATAGTATTAACAATAGATTTATAATTAAAAATAGAAATAAATACGGTGAGGTTAAATTGGGATTCCTTTATACCATGCTGATTAAAATCCAACGAAACCTACTTCGGCGAATTCTCTTACTGTTAATATTTTTAAACTCAGCAGTTTTACCATCAATTTATATTTCTTAAATCACACATAAAGAAGTTTCTAAACTGAATAATTGATTACAACTTAGTAAGATTTTCTTCTAAATTTCGCTAAAAAATATGTTATCGAATTATAAGGCTTGAGTCTCTTCACCATTAAGAGAATGAACCGATTCTTCACCCGAAAATTCATGTCATAATTAATCATTCTAAAACATCATAATTTCGTGTGAAACTTTCGGAGTTCTTTCAATGTGTAAGTTATAAGGTGATTAAAATCTGTGAAACTTTTCATTGAAATAACACATCCTGTTACACATTAATGCTAGTTTTCGATAGTGGTAGGAATTGTGGAATTGTTATTGAACCATAAATATCCGATATCGGAAAGTACTTCCTTAAACTTATCCTCTGAAAAACGCTTTCTTTTTTATTATTTTTATTTACTTAAAGTAGTCATCTGTAGAGTAAGCTACAAAAAATTACTTTCGGATGGCATTGCACAGTTTCCAATCTTTCCATTTACCTACATCTACATTAATACTCTACAAGCCGCCTTTCGGCGTGTGGCAGGGGGTGTAAACAACAGGTGAATCTTAACTACTTCCTTATTCGGTTATTGTCACGTATTGTTCGCCAAAAGAATGAATCTCTAAAACGATTCATCCTAGCATCTATTTCTCTTAACTTACGGTCATTATCGGAACGACCGAGGTAGCAGAGAGGTTGCATGATACCGATTGTATCCTCCGAAAATGTAGTTTCCCTGAATTTATTAAGCAATCGCAGCCTAGCTTCCAATCTCCTTTCTTTCAAGGGTTCCCAACCTACGTCTGAGAGCATTTTTGTAACGCTTGCTTTCTTATCGTAGCATTTCTTAACAAAACGAACCGCTTTACGCTGCACTTTCTAAGTTTTAGAGTTTTATGGAACACTGAAAAATACTAGCGGTATTAAACTTAATATTAATAAATAAAACACATATGAGCTTACCTGACTGAGGCTATGGTACAGTATGCTACTCTTCGGAGGTAGAACATCTTAGAGAAACGGGAACCATTCATGCTTTCCCTGTAAAAATAAAATATACAAAAACCTTAGTGTCAGAATTCTACACCTGTGTTTACAGTAACATACATAATTATTTTATTTCGATGAATATGTTTAATTTTTTACCAGTTATTTCTATGTCATAAATTATAAAATGTCAATTATGTCACGTAATTTCAATTAAAGTACGTACTCCCCTCCGAAATATCTCAAAATAATTTCTTGCCAAATACTTCCTTCAATATTTGGATATTAGGATATTATAATGTGAAGAAATTAAAAATTATTATTATTAAATTGTGTCTTGATCTCTTGAAAAACATTTAACAGTATCTAATCGTTGGATTGAAAGCAGCCCACATACAACATTTAATTACATTTTAAATGATCGAATTTCTCTCTGAAATATTAAAATTCTATTTATCCATTCGAAAAATTACATTCATTACAATCACATTTCCCACAGATAAGAAAAACCTAACATCAGGTCAAAAATATATGACCATACTAAGATTTAGTGAACACAGTTAAAATAGTGGGAAATGAGACACGTATGATCATATTTCTTGGATTCAAAGGCTTTTTTAGGAATAATTTCGTTTATTTGGGGTTTCCTTATATATATTAAGGAACCGCGCATATATATATACAAAAACACTAAATATAGTTAAAGATTTAGGGAGGCCAAATATTTATTGTTAGTATCTCATCTCATACTGTGACTAATATACAGAACAACGTGACCTTATTTCATGAATTACATCATTAAAATTTAACTTAATAATCTCTTATCTGATTGAAAAGCATGTAAGTACATAAATTCTCAATTTTCATTTAAATTGTCTCCAATTTTTTATTTGGGATTTCATAAAACCAATTTTAGAATCGGCATAGTGGTTGTTCCAATAAAATGAACGAATATTTTTGCGAATTGCAGCACCATTCATTTGATCTCACATTATATTTACGTATTAATACTGCGGAAATGGAAGGGGAGAGATAGTTGGATGGACTGGATTTTTAACTTTTAAAATAACCGAAAATGTTGATGGGCAGGAAGATGATTTTGTCCCATTCGCTAAAAACAGTTGTATAGTCGAAATCGGTCAACTGTAGCATTTCTTTTTATAACGTATTCGCTACTGTTTTTTTAAATTGTTTCCCAATCAATAACTCTTTTAAATGTATACTATAAGAGCTATTCAATGTAGTTATTTCACGTTGAATATGATAAATTAATTTACCCAGTTCTTTCTCATTTCACGCTTCACAGATTCACGTTGCTCATAAACTATGGAATAAATCACGATTATAAACAAATAATTTATGCATATTAATAATAGATATAACTCAGTAAATAGTAATTTTCTTATGTGACTGAACCTCTTATTTAAACTAAAATAACGAATTGGTTTGATTTCCATTTAATTATACCAATAAAATAAAATTGCATACGCTTCAAATTTTCTTAAATATTCCAACATTCAGAAAAAAATATTTTTGATTTCATACGTCTAGTATCATGCGATGTTATTTACTATTTAAAATATCTTATCTGGCCTCTTTACGCAACATGGAATAAATTACGAATGAATATTCATGTGTTTTCATGCACAGTATAGTTAAGGTCTTTAATCATATCACTTTAATCACTTTTGGGCCTCCTTCCTTTCAGCAAAAGGCACATTTGATTGATTTATTTTGCATGCGGTTAATAGATTCTAAATTTAGCTCGATGTTCTTTGGGACAAGAGTTTCATCCATAAATTTCTAATTCTACATAGTTTGATGGAAATACCTTAATTGAAATGTGAAGTTATATCCAAGGGCGAGAAAAGAAATATGACTATTCGTTTGACTTAGAAACATACTCACTCCTTCATATGAATCATATTTTAGTTTTTCTGGATTTAAGATTTTTAGCGAATCAGAGCTCACTACCTTCCCAAACGTATGCATTCTGCGTTTCATATGGAAGAGACACGGACCCTATGAACGTGATCTATAGATCAACAACAATGTTACTCTTCCGGGTTTCACCAGTACATCTAAATGCATTACAAGTGCGTTCGGCAAGGGAGCTCCGAAGGGATTTCCCAAAGGAACCCCAAAGAAGCAAAGGTGGGCCTCCGAAAGTATGAAAGGGAGGGACCGCAATGAAAAGGAAGCGGTGGAAATGGGATTAGCTCAAAAGGGAAGGGGGAGAAGACGTAATAAGGGTTAAGACGATTGTAGAGGACTAGGAAAAGAAGCAGAGAAGTACAAAGGGAGGCAAGATGGCATTAATGCAAAGGATAACGGAAGAAGCATGGAGGAGAATTAGCGATAAAAATGAGTGAAGTGGTTGCCTTTTCCCAAGGAAATTGCAATATATATGAAGGGGAAACTATGTTAGGTATGAGAGACTCAAGAGGAGGGGGTAAGGGAATTGTCGGAAGAAGTAGAATGATGTTAGGCAGGACAGGAGTAATGTACGTGGTAGGGAATTCCAGGGTCGGAAGGGACTAAGTCTCAAGAACTAAGAGGCTTAGGGGTATGAGAAGGCGAATGGGCAGGGATGCGATGTGAAATAAGTACGGTTTGTGCAGAGATACAGAGAAAATGGTCCACAGCTTAAAACTCCCAAACATTTATAGAGTAAGGTGATCCGTCATACTCATCCTTCACGGTAGTACATTAACTAGAGCCCTCGAGTTTTTAGATTTATGGTTTCTGAATGTAGGAATGCTAAGTTAAACTGAGTAAAAAGTGGCGAATGAATTATTTCGAAAAGAATTATGTAACATATTGTCATCTAATTCAATAATTATAACGTCACGTGTGAATGAGTAGAAGTAAATTATGCTTAATCCCAAACATAGTTATTTATCAAGAAGTATTTACACAAACCCTTCTAAGAAGCAATAATAAAAGTATTACCTATGTATTCACATTCAAAATCGTTCCAAAGAAAATACATAACTAGTAAATAAGGGTACATGTCTTCTTTCCAAATTATAACACTAAATAATCATATAAAGATTTGGATTTTTTCCATTTTTGAACGATTCTGTAGCGTTTAGTGTATTATACATAAGTACTGCACCTGACATTCTTCTACAGCCGCAAAATAGTCAACCTCAGATATTTTGTTCATAACACCTGAACAAAATTCATAGAAAACTGAAAGTTTATATTTAATTTAGTTTTTGGAATATTAATGGAATCGGCAAGCCATTAAATATGTTTTTATAGTAATTCAATTGAAGGGACGCAAATCTAAACCATCGGAGGACCGTCACCAAAGAACGAGGATTTGGCGATTTTAAGAATATTGTTTTAAAAATTCATAACACGCAAAAGAGAAGTGCAGGCATTCCGATTTCACCTAATCAAACCATCTTTAATATATTATTCGTCCTCAGAAGGTGGAAAAGTCTGCAAAAGTTATGTTGCCTTGAAACTCCGGAAATTAAGTTCGATTGAGGGGAAAATCGACCATATTAGCTATTATTCACAGATATTAACTGGAATTAAATTCAAGATGTATACCCATAGCAAAAGTATCTCTTCTTCGATTTTATTAATATTGTATTTAAAATTCTGCATTTAATAATCTATAAATAACTTATTTTCCCATGGTATTCCTTGTATTATAAATCCCTCAATTGCTCATATAAAAATATTTGTCATTAAGAAGCTTGAATTTTTTTCAATTTATTTTTCGGAACCAACTAAACTTAAATTTATCAATAAAATACCTTCTGAAATATCAGACTCGACCTTTTATGTAACTTATGCTACATACGCTCATAACTTGCTTTAGATTGGATTCGTAATCAAATGCTTTCTTATTTCAGTGCACGACTGCGGCTGACTACAAGCGTTTAAAGATCATGGATCCAATACATTTTTATCATCAAAACGCTCGTTATTTAAATTAATGTTTTCACAACACAAAAATATTGCAGTTACAGTGAAAGACTACCTTTACTGCAATCTTGGTCATCTGCAATATTTATTATTTTTTCCGATATTGTCATCTGCTGTGTGGACGAGTGATAAAATGTTTAGCCCCGGGGATACGAAAAGCCGCATCAGCTTCCGCATTCAACGACCATTGCGATGGCCTTCGGAGATCTCCCCCCCCCCACCAACTCTCCCTCTCTCTCTCTTTCAGGAAGCCTCTTACTTCCGCAGAAACCTTTGTGGGGCTTTTTTCTTACAATCTCTCCCACCAGCGTACGAAGCTTTCCCGCAGGTTTTTAAGAAGTACCCCTCTATCGAGGTAAACACAAAGCATTTTTCAAAGCTTTGTTATTATAATTGATGAAGGTAAAATCAAAGGAGCTTCACTGAAAGCTGTGCGGGATCATTTCCGTATGTATAAAGTAAGGTATATAAATATGGGTACAACTATAAATTGCAACGTATAAATATAGACTATAATTCATAATTAAATAGGGTGCATAAATATAAAATCAAAGGAATACGTTGAAATTAAAAATTACTAAACTATGAAAATTGCATAATATTTTCCCTATGTAAAAAAGCTATTTATTTGTTAGTTAATTATAATCTTATTTGTATTAAATATTAACTGTCCGAAGAAAAAACATTTTTTTCTAATGCATTACTTTTATTTGCCTGCTGAGTTGAAAACTTATAGCAAATTATCGAAGTGATGGAGAATTAATTATTTATTTCTTTAACTTCAAAGCTATCTTATGTGAAAACATTGTTTTAAGGACACGTGACTACTCAAATACTGTCTATTATGTAATAATCAGCAATTGGATGCAATAACAGAAATTTTGATAAAATATATATTTTGATGTAATCATGCTTATTATTCAATAGAAGAAGAATATAATAGTACCTATTCATCGTAAAAACTTTAAAATTATTAACGAAAGTTAAAAGTATCTTACATTAATACTATATGTATTCACTGTCCACTTCTAGGCATTTTTCAGTAAAAATAAAAGATTTAAAAGTAATTTTAGTGATGTGAGACTTTAAAATACAACTCCATAGTAAAAATCTTTTTTAAGGGCCATAATACACTAAAATTAAAACGAAAAGACAAAAGAATCAGCTTTGAAAGAGAGCCAAATTGCATATTCTGCTCATTTGTGCAATATTTCAATGGCTTAATATCCACGAAATCTTCATGGATGGAAATTTACATTCTGATAAAAAGTGTAAAAAAATCTGCGGAATTACGACACTTGTCCGCATTATTCTTTTTTTGGAAGAAGAGAGAGAAAAATCGAATCGAACATCGTCATCGATTTTACCATTTCGCTTTAGCTCCAATTATTCCTATCCTAACCTAAATCTATTTTATCTCACTGCATTGTTTACAGTATAATCCGTTCGGTAAAATAGATACAAGATCTTTATCTTTCGTGGTCCTGATATATCTTCCACTATTTTACAATTTTCTAAGATTAAAAAATGCTCATTTTAACCAGAATCTCATTTTAGCATCTCAATGATTGTACAAAAATCCTCAATAAATATTTCCAATGAGATATTTTAGATGATAATGTTATAATTCACTATCAGATATCCTTCCATATTAATTGTATCACCTGTCTTTGCTATGGCTAACGCGATTAGCTGATTACTATTGCATCACGAATTTCCTTGGCTTGAATCCAAATCAAAGGTCCATGTATTCATTAAGCGAGCGTTAATGAAATGTAATTAACTACTGCAGTATCGCGGCTGAGATCCGCATCTGTTTTGTTGAGCCCTTTATAATTTGAAAAAGAAATACAACTACGATTCCTTTGAAACGCTTTATTCTTACGCTCTTTATGGCTTTCAAAAGGAGCAGTTACATTTTACTTCCAATTTAACCCCGAATAATTACCTAGATAACAAAGTAATAAATATGATTCATAAATGGATTTTTAATTGCCTAATATACCTTCCGAACTATAAATGATTACATTTTTTCGGTTACTTTTAGAGCATTTATTCATGTATTCATTGTATTGACTCCTCATGTCTCTGCTATTTAGTTTTCTCGTAATAAAGGAAAAAAGTAACGATTAGAGAATAGAAGGAAGTTATTGTCATCCGGTTCGAATGATTTTATGATCATGTTAAGTGTATCCTGTTCTCATATATGGATATAACTTTATTTCGTAGTCTTAATTAACTACCTTAAATGTTTTCAGAATGCGGGTTTCATTCATTACCTCTTCCTCCAATTAATCACGCTTAAACTAAGCAAATTATTCTCAAACTCTTGAATACACGTCTTCAGTAGTAGCCCGAATAAGTAAAAGACGTATTTCATGAAACTTCCTTCTTCAGAACTTGATTTCGCTCATTGTTGCATTTCAGGAAAATGCAAAGAGTCTTAAGAATTCTTTCAAAACCATCCTAAATGCTCCACATCACCATAATCACTCCATAATCCTACGTTAACTCAAAGAGATACTTGGGGAATATCCGAGGCAGAGTCAGTCTCCATTGACAGAGGTTTTAATCAACGACATCGTTTTATTGGTGCAATTATCGTACGCGCGGTTTGATTCGGCTTTGAATCAAAACCTCGATTTCCAATTTGGGAGAAGAGAACGACGATATAGAAAAGGTAGCTCACGGAAATGGGGGAAAACGGTATTTTTCAACCCTTAAAAGAAGATTTCATCCGAGTTGTGATCGATGCAGCCAATTATTTCTCATGAGAGAGGATATTAAAGTGGATTTAATTCGATGGATTAAATCGATTCTTGCCATGTCTCACCGGTTCATCTCATCGGAACTGATATGAATTTTTCTTTGATGATCTTCCGTAGCTAATATGAAAAAATATCGAAATATCCCCTTTTCGAAGATTATCCTCCTGTCTTGATTAAGATTCCCACTGAGCCGCAATAAACATCCTTTCGTTTGCTTCTTTCCTTCTGGGATTCATTGAGTCACGTTTATTAAGGCCATTTCAAGTTTTATCTGATAGTCTTTGAAGGTTTGTTAATGCAAATTACGAAAGGGGCACCATATTTTCACCAATCTTGGTCACTAGTACATATTTATTACTGCAATATCATATTATAATATTTTATATAAAATGACGAAAAGTTTCTAAGCCTAAACTATATTAAGCTGCTCAGGTTATGATATGCTTAAAGTCAGTTTAGTTTTCATATGTTTTGTAGAGCGTTTTTATAACTTACATACCTATATTAAAAGGAAATTATATACTATTGCAGTGCCATACTATTGTGAATGTTTTTACCATTCTTTTTCTGATTTGTCTTTTCTAATATTTTGTAATTCATGATTGAATTAAACATGCTCATATTGTATAATAAATCCTCAGTGGTAATTTTGAGGAACAAAATATCAATAAAAAGAAAATTCTTTAATTGTTGCCCCATATAATTTAAATCTCATAAATTTAAAGTCCAAAATAATTTATTTTCAATGTTTTCGGCGCACCTTTTCCTCATTAGAAAAATGTGTCAACTTATAAGCTCTTTGATAAAAATGTCAAATTAAACCCTATTATGATAGCAATTAGACAATCAAAGGATTCAGGACTTTAAGATTTACTCCGTCAAAACTCTCGTAAACTTCTTACTACTTCAACGATTACCTACAGAAATAACGAGGTCCAAAAACATTACAAAGGCTCACGGATTTAATAAAATCGGGGGTTCTCCCACATTCTCAAAAAGGAAACTCTTCGCCAAGAATAAAAACTCTAAATACGCCTACACCTCTGCAGATATTCCTCGGGTCCCTTCTACCTTTTTCGGAACTCGCATCCCCCCGCTGTACCCTAATCTCCCCGCCATCGTTACCTTAACGTAGAAGAAAGGCATTGGAGCACCCCGAAAAATATAACGCATATACAAAGTCACCCGTATTCTTCCCTCTACATTAATCGTTCCTCTTGCACTCCTATCCGTCATCCGTAATCCTCTCTCTGTGCGACCCACCTTCCGTCTTCACCCCGCCATCCCTCCCCCCCCTTGGCGCACCCCAGAGCTGATCAATACAGGGGCCGGAGCACCCGCATGGGAAAGGGGAGAGAGAGCGAGGGAAAAGAGGGGAGGGTGGCAAATGGAAAGGGAAGGAGGAGAAGGGAGGGAAAGGGGAAAAGGAAAGGGGAAAAAGCAAAAGTGAGATGGAGGGGAAAGGAGAAAAATGTAGGAGGGAGAAAAGTGTCGGAGATAAACATGAGAAGAACGCAGAGAGATAAAAAATATAACGAAAAGGAAAACGAGATGGAAGGAAAATAAGAATTTACGACTTGAATATGAGGATGGAAGGAGTGTGAGAGAAAGAAAGAAAATGTAGATGCTGAAGAAGAAAAGGGGAAAATGACGGTCCTTTGGAGGAACAGTAAAGGAAGACAGAAGATAAAGTTACTGCAAAATGATGACGGAAACACAGAAGAAAATTAGCGGGAGATGGTGAAGTAAAGGATAGATGGAGAATGAGCAATGAAGATATAAAGCAACTCTCGAGAAAAAGGGAATCCTACGGGGTAAAGATGGAAAAACGTTTTTTTAGAGGGGAGAAATTAGGAAAGATACAATCTAAAGCGCAGAATTCTAGGAAAGGTAATAGGAAAAATAAGAAAAAAGTTAGAAAAAACAGTATGAGGACAAACTAGGACCTATTACTACTAGCAATAACACAACCTTCGTAATTGAGAAATCAGGGATAAGAGATATAAGAGAAAAGAAGCATGAGATAGAAAGAAGGGATAAAGAAAGCGAGGTCAGCGGAGGCTTAGAAGGCAACGTAAAGAGGGATGCTAATTGTAAATGATAAAAAATGAAATTCATACGGAGCAAGTAGCATAAATAAACAAAGGGAGTTACGTAAAATGATATAATTAAGTCAAATTAGATTGTCTTCTCTTAAGTGGAACTCGTACTCAGCTAACTCATTTCATTCAAAAAAGAAAACTGGGAATCGCGAAATGCGAAAAGAAAGTGAAATTGAAAACAACTGTTTATTTTTGGAATTGAAGTATTATACTAATTTATATTCTCATCTTTAAAAACAATTTAGCTTAAAAATTTATGAAAATCTCTTACCGTCAACGTTATTCCTCAAATTGAAAACTGAAAGGATAATTTTACAAATTCAACCTAAGAAATGATTCTACTTGAAAACTGAGAAGAGCATTTCATAGGTTTTCATGATGGTGCCTTTAAATGAAAAACTACAAACTTTTCATTAGAGCATCAGATGAAATTTTTATTGTTTTTATAAAAATTTATAAGAAAATTAAATCCAAAATAGAGTAAGGATTTTGCCAAAACAGCTAATAAGATACATGTATGATTGAAAAATTGGACTTTGGTTTTTTCACAAAAAAATTTAATTTAATTTATTCCTGTCATTTGTTGTCATCAATTTCTGTACAGTATATCCTTCCGGAATTGATTTCAGCCAAAAAGGTAATGAGAACCTTAAGGTATTTACAAGATTAAGATTGAAGCTGGGAGCAAATTCGTTCGGATGAAGGAGAAAGGAAATCAAAAGAGTAAAAATACATGAAGAAGAGTAAAGAATAACCCATAAAGAGACTGATAATATTGGATCTAAAGAAAGAAGATGATAAAATAAGTTTGATAAAGGAAATAAAATTACAGAGGAAAGGTTGGCATGGAAAAAAATTAGATATGAAAGAGGTATGTCTAATATCACTCAAAGATAAGAGCAGCATATATTAAAGAAAATATATGGAGAAGAGGTATGGATAAAGGTGAGATCAAGAATAAAGTGGAAACGGAACACGTAAACGAAGGAGAAAAAATAAGTTTAATGCGATAAGCAGAAAATATGAGAATGAACGAGACTAAGTAGCATGAGGGGAAAAAATAGAATCAAAATTGACTCTTGAGCAAAGGGGAGGCACGTCGCTCAAAATATTAAATAATGGAAGATAAATAAGGGAAGCTGGAGAGAAAATGTAAGGAAAAGAACGGAGAAAGAATATTGAAATATAGGATATGATGAGATTGAGAAACCTGAGATTGAATGAATTAAAGCTGACATAAAAATATCATTTAATCTAGTAAAAATCGAGATAAGGATATTTCGTGTAAAGTACAAGCAACAAATAAATCAACATAGAAAATACATAACTGCTACAAAGAGCTCATGGATAACCATATGGGCAGGGCGTTCAGCTTTGGTGAATGAAGTCCCGGGTTCGATTTCTAGTGAGTGTCCATAAGTGAAATAACCTGATTTTCGAGTTACTGTTAACAATTTTACTACAATTGCAACAAAATGATAAAAATAAAAAACCACCAAAAGAAAAATTAACTAATTGGCTACATCTCAAAAAGAGAACTTGCAATAAGATTCAGAGAAAGATAAACAAACTTAAACAAGAATATGGATAAAGGAGGATTAAATGCACGACAAAGGAATATGAAGAGCGAATTTAAGGGATCGATATATATATATATATGAGAAAACAACATGAAAGGAAGGCGGTGAAAATTAATTAAAACGGGAGTCTGAGTGAAAACTGGAAAAAATAAATGGAGACATACAAATTAAGTTTGAGAGAAGTTAAGGCAAAAAGAGGGTGTAGGAGAAACTTGTCCGGAGAAAAAAGAGTGACGAGGAAATAAAGGAAAATAAAATTGTCGAGTTAGGAGAGGTGGAGAGTTGAAAGAACGAGGGGGCAAAAATGAAAAGGAAGAAAATGGAAAATTTCAAAAACCTCGACGGAAAGAAATTGAATTCCGGCGAGACAGGAGAGATTTGATTTTATTTATCCAATATTGAATTCCTGAATATTGAACACCAATAAATGAGATTTAATGACAAATTATATCACGAATAAAATATACCTTAACGGATTTAACGTACTAAAACATTTATCTGACCATACAATATTCAAAATTAATTCGATTTGATTTATAGAGAATTCTCAAACCTAAAGACTAAATTAACTTCATAAGTGAAAAAAGATGTAAGTTCTTGCTTTAAACCTTTAAATTTTTTCCAGGTATGATATGTATTAATTCAAAAATTTAATGTAAGAATTAAAACTTCTTAATGCATGGCCCGGTATGATAAAGACGAACTTCCATAAATTCTAATGTAATGACAATAATTTCTTATATTACTGAATATTTGAAGAAAATAAATTACTATTATAGCTACGATTTCAAATTCTTGTACGAATTTTATCTACATAAACAGCCTTTTAAAATTTTTTACCCAAACGTCTTCTGGATGAATTTTAATAGCAGATTCTGAAAGTTTTTACATTGTGTTTTCAAAGCCTGTATTAAATTATAAGGTGTATATACTATTTTATATCCGTAATGAAATTTGTTTTTTAATTCAGAACCTTTCTTCATTGATAGGCCGCATGTATCATTTGGCGCTAATAAAGACGTTACATTTCACATACAGTTGCCATCCGGCTTATAGCTTATATTGAAAAATGAAACGCAGTTTGAATTCGCTATTGCACGAATTTTGAACAAATTAAAATTAACTAAACTAGCCAACGATCAATTTTATGGTAAACTGAAACGAACAAACGTAAGCCAAAGTTATATATTTCCTTTCGTAACCATTTGAAAAAATATACGAGGATAATTTAGAAAATATCATTGGGTGATTTTGTGTCAGAAATTGATGGAAGGGTCTTATATGGCCCAGAGGATTCTGATTCCCCAAATTTAGCCTAGAGCTGTATACATTTACATACCGAGCCCTGCGAGCCGCAAGGGGGTTAAGGCAAGGGGTGTAAAAACACCGATAACTCTACCTAACCCCAACCGCTATAAGCATATCTTTTGTTTCACGGAAAAAACGGCCAGAAGTAGCTATGCGTCCGTGCAATTATGTCCTTGTGACGCTTACTAGATTTCTCTCGGGACTTCCGAGCCCTGTCAACTGGAGTAACAAAATCAACAATCTCGTCCACGAGATCAGTCATGATGAATTTTCTTAATTGCTTCCGTTCGCAAATATGTCTTCTATCTAATGAGCGAATCCCACCCGAGGGATCATAACTGAAATACTGACTTCGAACCAGAAGTCTCCTTTAACAGACCTAGCTGCTCTACGTTAATGTATGTTTTTCGTGAGTGCCTACCGTGAACCTCGTGCCACTAATAACACTCCTATATTTTATGCACCCTTACTATACGGCGGTCGTAAAATTCCCGGATGTAAATAAACTTAAAAAAGCGCCGAGATGGGGGTAGGGAAACTGCCTCAATGACACACCGAACACGTGCCAGATAGTGTTTTGTTTGGGGGACACCATTCGGATATCCTGTAAAGGTTCTTGGCCCCTAGCGATCGCACGGAAAATAGGGAAACTCGGGACTCCGCAGAAGCGGATGGGTGAGGAAGCCGAATTGTCGGCGGCAAATCAAGCGAGGCCTAGTTCTCGGATATTTGGCACACGATCTCCAGTTAGCGACATGAGGGACAAATACAAACCGCCCTGTGGAAACCACCGGTGCTACGACACCGCTTCTTCGCATCCTTTACCCCTATCCGCGGCGGGAAGAACCCCAGTGCGCCTGCGCGAGACAACCGGGCATCGCCGCATCCCCGTCCTCACATTTTTTGACCTCCCCATCCCCCTTGCAGACTCCGGCGAATGCACCCCTCTCCCCCGCGCCTCTTTAGGTCTCCGCGCCGCTGTGTTTTTGTTACTTCTCTAACCCCCTCGCCCCCCTCTGTCCTCCCGCGCTCGACGACAGCGCCTCCGACGGCAGAATCGGCGGGAACGGGTGCATCCAATACCGCTCCACAGTTATTCAGTGGCGCTGGAAGGTGGCGCCTCTCGTTCTCTTGCCGGAAGAATACGTGAAGGGCATTGAGGCAGTGTTTTGTCAGCCGTTATCCTACTGACTGTTTCTCTCTGAGGAGATACAAACCGATTATCCTGCTGGTATATCGTGTGAGAGGTTGGAGCAGTTTGAGGTTTGGAGATATATTTGTTAGCGAGTGTTGTCAGCCAAGAAGATCGGTTTCTCTAAGGTCAACGGGACTTGAAGGTGTGCGAACGTCCAGCAATTAAGGAATTACACTAAATAGGACAACCCACTACTCAAGGCATCCCCACGTTGGTTGATCATCCACCCATCACCTATAGGTAAGTTTTTATTGCATGAAGCACGCAATTTAATGTCTTTTGACCTATTTCCGGAGTGCAACATAAACCCCAACGTGGATTCCATAAATATAATCAATAACCATGTGTATGTTAGATTATAATAGAGGTTGACGTACATAACTATTACTTAGAGTAACGACTAATATTTAGATGAAATATCTACCCAGTGATGTACATTATTTGGGGGAATATTGCATTAAATCTACCACTGTGCATTCCTAGACCAATCGAATTTTATATAAGCCATATAAATACCAGGTATAAAAGTAGTCTGAATTAGCCAAAGAGCAAAATTTAGTATTGCGAATCACGGCGACGTTTCTCCGTGTAAATTAATGCGATGTTTTCGTGGGTTTGCAGAGAGACTGCTTTCTCTTTCACGCTTTTAGCCCGGGATTACGAACCCTTGAGGCCCTTCATCTTTCGCAGACGTTTATTTCCGTCCTCTCCTCACGTGAGCCCCTTTCAGGCGCCTTCGTATCGTTGACCTCCTCCAAAAGCCAATTCGATCGAGGCAATCGTACGGTGGATTCCTCTCCCAATGTACCAAACGGGCTTCCATCCCATTTTCTTCGTTCGTATTTTTTTCATTTCCCTCCACAACAACCACGTGGGCATGGGATGCACAGTAGCGCCATCGCCTTGATGCCTTCCCCTACCGCATCTTCGGACCCCCCTCTTCGTTCATCTCACTAAACAGTGACGTCCTCCGTCAGTCTGATCTGAACGTGCTGTTGAGGATGGCAATGGAGAGGGGCGAACACCCCAAAAAACCCCGTGGGGAACGCTGTTGCTTTAGCAAGGGAGGGAAGATGGATCCAGGGTTTGGGCAAAAGGTCACACGGTCGAGGTCGCGAGCATCTCTCTTCTTTAACTCCCTTTGCACCTTTTCTCTCCACTCAACTCCTCTCCTCCTCTTTATTTTATCCTTTGAAAGATTTTTTCACGTTTTCAAACGATTTCTTTAAGTATCAGGTGACTTTGAAATTCTTTACGTAGCTTCTTTTAATAACCTTTGTAATTCTTCCAACTTTTTTACCAAAAATCTTCTCTAAGGATTCATAAAAACCATTTAGACCCCTTATATTCTTCCTCAAAATGTTTTTCAGTATTATATCTCAATTCTCTGATTATGATATTGAGTATTCATCCACTTAAACAGCATTTACAGATGTTAATTTTTTCTTTCCTCATGTTGCATGCTCAAGAACTGAACGATTTCTTGCTCCTATGTAATTTAATATTTCTAAATCAATGTCTTAGTTATCTTTACCTTTACTGTACCAAAACCTCGGGTATGTAACAAAACAAATACAATTCACTAGAATTCACATTTAATAACTAATAAGATTGATCATTCGCATTCCTTTTCTTCCATTTCTTTTGCCATATACTCTGAAGGATCTATTGTCATACTTGGAATCTTTGGAATCCATATGTTAAATTCTTGCATTATTATATATCAACACCTCCATACTGAAAGTATTTTGACGATGCTCATCTAATTCTAGCTCTTTGCCATGTTTTCCTATTCTAACCTTAATATAATCTGCAAAGCATTTGACAGATAGGTTAAATCTTTATATATTGAAAATCTCAAATACTTTGACCATAAACTTCATTAGCTACAAAGTGAATTCAACTTTAAATTTCATTTTCATTCATGAGTTTTTAAATATTACCAATAACGAAATGAAACCAAAATGATATTTTCTTAAAATAATATCATGAAAACTATTTATGTTTTACGTGGTATATCCACCTCTTACGTTTGTTTGTCCAGACAACTTTCGAAAAGATTTCATATTAATGAAGAGTAGAGATAAACCAAATTATCAGGTCTGAAGGTAAGTAAGTCATTGTAGAAAAAAACATGGTATGCTTCTTAGTAAAGCTAAAATGCTTGTGTAAGTACTCATTTAAAAGGTATTTGATTATATCAATTGTACATACCCTAAAATTGATTTTAAAATACAAAAAAGGAATAAAAAATAACCTAGCTTATCCATCAATGGTGCTTTGAATTTGATAAATGTCACAAATTAAAACGTTTATAAACATTATTGAAAATTCCACTGCCTGCGATATTACCCTAATATAATCATCACGACTCAGCCCTACAACCTCCCAAGAATGCACTATGTTTCTGTTAATGCTGCTGCATATTATGTAACTCATACTTATTATCGTTAGAAAAATATGCTCAGATTATTCAAACGAAATTGTTTTCTGTATAATTATTCCAGTAAAATTGTCTTTAACCGAAAAGACAGAGATATTTTCTGTTCCATTATTTTTTTACTATTCGAATGTTTTCAGTTAGTAAATAATTATATTTGAAAAGTTTTCAAGTTCTCTAAATAATAAATTTATTTTATATATATATATATATATATATATATATATATATATATATATATATATATATATATATTTGTCGTGTATGATATTTAAAATCATCAATATCTTTAAGTGAAATAATTGAATGTCATTGTATTCTACATAATTAAGGATAACATGAGCTAAATTATTATAACATTCATCTTCCTCTATGCTTCGTTGTAGATTTTATTTTCCATAAAAATAGTGTTAGTTTTTTCTAAAATCAAAGCAATATTTAAGACATTTGTTTTGATCAAAATAAAAATTACAACATAGTGTTAAATAGCTTTTCATTATCAACTTGAAAATTAATAACACTTTGAAAAACAGCATTTAATTTATATGATTAGATTGGGTATGGGAAGCGTCATCCTAACAAATCACAACAAATACGTATTGACCACCAAGACGAATGTGTGAGGAAAGAAAACCAGTTTGTCAACTTTCATTTCTAATCGGGATCATATTAAATAAAGTTTTGTTTTGTGGAATTTTGAAAGTTTATTTAATATGATCCCGATTACGGAGTTCCACCAAGTTAAGGCTTCTTCCATTGCATTTATTTTTCATTTTTTAGTTCAAAACCTCTACACGTTACAAAGGAAACAAATATCCCATCCCTCTGTATCTGTAAATTATGAAACTGAATTCCTAACAAATACGATCTTCTTGCGAACTTGTTTTGAAACACACTAGTAATTCGACCCCGGTTTCACTTTCTCACCAAGCCAACTTTCCCGGAGGAATTCTCATTTAGGAAAACCGGAGGGGATCCTATTCTTGTACTACGATAGTCTAGTGCGCCATAAATAAAACGGAATGGAGGGAAAGAGTGGTTGATTGCGAGCGGTTCTCGCCGTTTCTCGTGAAATTGAATCCCATTGGAGCGCCTTGCACCACGCAACCCGAATGACTTCTATGTTCTGCGGGCCGCTATTATACGGCGCGATAATGCCTGCCAGTGTATATTTCGCGCTGTGAAGCACATGGGATCTAAGAGAAGGCGTACGATACAGCGACGGAATAAAACCTTCTTTCGGTTTGTTTTCCCTTCGCTTTAACTCCAGAGCGCACGAGTTGTTTTTTCCCTGCCCTTTCCTACCCACATCTCTACATCTGCCTCTGTGATACTGGTCTCCACCTCTTTATCTTTTAACGTTTCTTCCACGAAAATCAACTCGGGCGAGACAGACTGAGTGTTATGAATATTTAACGAACGGCTGTTTGTTCTCTTCACAATAATGTCTGGAGGTAAAGGATTTTTCCGTTACTGAGTGTAGAATTATAAGTAGTTTAATGGACCCTTGTGGTTAACTAAATTCATTGTGCGACCGACGGCGAGTTTAATATCAAATGAGCAGTGTTTCCGGAGTAGTTCCACAGCCTCTTGAGATCCGGTAAGGACAGAGCACATCAAAGTCTCCACTTTGAGCAACGTGGACTCCGTCAATTCAGTACGTGCTCGGACTTAAGTTGTCTTTAGAGGATGGAGCGTAAAGTAATTCCCTAGAATCGTACCGGAGTACACAGAATTTCGAATAATGTAGAAACATTTAAAACAATCTTTAAATGGACATCGTTGAAAGGTTAACGCAGTAACATGTTCGATAATTAAAAAGGAGTTTAATATTTTTGATGAAATGGTACATAATTTGCAATACACGGCTTATTAAATATCATATACTGACTTTTTACATCCAAAGTTACATCAATAGTTTATTAGTTGTAAGGTAAATGTAATATATTTATGTAATCATTCTATGGGATTTTGAGATTATTACGTATGTATTTTGTATTAATTGTGCTTATAACTTGTATAGCATATAGTATATTTTATAACTAGTATGCATGTATGCTGGTAGAAAATAACAGCCTTCAGGCTTACAGCTTACCTGAGTTTGTACCATGATAATAGTAACACTCCAAAATCCATCTTCTATAATGTGGCAAGGAATTTAAAACCATACTTGAATTACTTCTTTGGTTTATTAGTATCCCGCATCGTTCGCCGAAAGAATGTGTCTATAAGATAGCTCGTTCTACATTCCATTTCCCTTAATTTATGCTTATTAATGGATCGAGATAAGTAGAAGGAAGGTCACATACTCGCAATTCACCGTGAATTAGGCCAAATTTATTTAGATCACTTGTAACAAATTCCCTCGTTACTAGCTCTAAAAGTTTCTTTTCAGGACTGCATAGACAATTGACATGCTCAGCTTTAAGTCGCTTTCCAGTTAGAATCGTCAACTTGGGTTGTTTTAAAGACTGAAAATTGAAAGATATAATCAAGATATCAATAGAATCTATAGATAGAAGGATATAATACTGCACAAATGATGCTGATAGGTTATTAAATAAATTATTCGCTTACTTATAGCATATTATAGAAGAAAAATATTAACAAAGTCGAAACCGAATTTATTAATTTATCATAAATTTTCACCTCCTTGATAATAAACGATAAATTCTGGAAAGTATTATTTTCAATGTTTTGATTCACCAATTGATGTACTGTAGCGGATATTTAGCTGTTTAAGTTCTTGTAAGTCTTTCGTTTCCTGCTTTGACGACATCTACTCTATCCCATCATCACTCTGAAAAACAAACGAATCGCAACGAAACTCAATCAAGAATTATAACACCATCGGAAATTGAAGTTCGCTTACTTCTTTGAAATGTTTTGCTCTTCGCCGACTACTTGTCTCTACAAAACCCGGCGGAGTATGCATTTCCTACTTTCAATGAACATCGCTCCCGTCTGGAATTAATAAAAAAACCAAGTGCATTGCACTCAAAGGGTGATTCCGAAACATTCATTTAAGACGGCGCCGAGAACGCGTTTGTAGAGAAAAGCCCTTTGGAAACATCGATATCCCATCAGTGAAAGAGGGAAAGGGCTGAGAGTTATGCGGTATTCGACGAGGGAGTTCTGGAAACTTCGTCCCCTGAACGATGCAATCGCACAAGGGCGCCTATCATCTTTTCCACAAAGGGAGATGGACTTCCTTTCAGAATTCAATGGCAAAAGTTAACTCTTTCTTCAAAAAAGTGAGGAAAAATAAAAATGTTCTCTGAACATCGTTAACGATCTCAATCTACAGGTTGAACGTAAGTGAGATGGGAATGAAAAGATATCCGATAAGAAAAAGACTGGGGTAACTGAAAACGAAACAGGAAGTAAACCGAGTGAAATAAAGAAAGTAACTGAAGATAAATAATTAATAAAATCCCTTTGAAACAAAAGAATTCATGAAAAATGACAAGGAAGCATAGTATGGAAGAGAATGAATGAGAAAGGCATGATTAAGGTAAAAAAATCTGAATGAAAATAAATCGGAAAAATTTACGTATTGTGTAGTAGTAGTATTGTTAAAAATGCTTCGACAGCTCATTTCGCCTATTGGCTCCCACTGGAAATCGACCCCGAGACCGCTTTCACCAAAGGCAAACGCCCTATGAACATGACTATCAGAGAGTCCAGTTAGGTACTAATGCAGCAAATATAGAATAATATAATAAAAAGGATGCTGAAATATTAGGAGAAGTCCACGAGATAGGTAATTGCCAAGTATAATTTCTTAGCATACATGAATTTTCATGAGTTAAACAATTTTCAAAATATAAAAACAGGTTCTAAATATTTTAAAAGAGCTCAAATGTGACAAGTATACATCAGTAATTGATTCTTATGTACAAATTTTTAATGAAATATAATTGAAACAATGTTAAACTATGAAAATTAGAAACGGGAGGTTCTTTATGGTAATAAAAAACAGAGTAAATTAGCTAAGGAGGAATTTAAACCGTTATAACACAAATTTACATCCTGCTCAGCGATGTAGATTAAAAAAATGTATTGAGGAAATTGAAAATGGAATTTTATAGTCTGGAAGTAGATCCAGAAGTAAATAATAACTATGAATACTGAAATTTTAGAAGGAGTACATTGTTTTTTGAAGCCTTGCTACCTTGTTTACTCCACAAAGTCAGGATGTTGACATTGTGCCTTCCATGCTGTGGATAATCGTCAGGGAAAAGATAATATCGGAAGGGTACGTGAAGGGAAATATTTTCTTAGTAGGATTACATGAAAGAATAAATGGAAAAACACAAAGGAAAGTGGCATGGTTAGAGGCGAGTGAGAAAAACAGAGCTTGAAAGCTTCAGCAAAACCCCGAGAGGTAAAGGAATAGGAAGAAGGTTGGAAAATTGTGGCTTACGGGAGACGAGAAGCCTACGAGATAATCTGAGAAAAAAGCCGAGATTCGGAAAGGAAATAGAGATGCGGTGGGGAGACCGTGTTGGCTTTTTGTAGCAAAACCGAGAGATAAATAAAATAAAAGGTTGAAAGAGGGAAGGAATAAAAGAAGATCGAGCCGAGGGAAGAAATGGGACAGATGAAGTATTAAAGCGAAGGGGAAAGCATTTGTGTCTTACGGGATAAAATGCTGTCGGAGAAAGTCTCCGGAAAGTAAGAGAAAGAATAAGTTCCCGTAATAACGTTTAGCGACAAAAGGAAAAGGAGTTTTGAATCCGTCATTCTTAAATCAACAAAAGGAAAATGGATGTAGTTTGTGTTTTCCCGGCTCCTGAATTCGGCTATATTATTTCGTGCTCCCGGCAGCTGCTTTACTTTATTTTCGCTGTGAAATTTCCCTCGTGTACAAAGAAGCCTTGCGGGAGAAGCGGTTCTTGTTACCGTCTTTACACGATTGATGCAAACAAGAACTATTGGAGAATAATGTCGTCTCGTCACGCGAAAAGGATGTTCTTCTCTTCGAGGAAATGAGATAAGAGGAGTGGATAGACAAGGGCCAATTAAGCTATCTGGGAAAGGCAATTGGAACGACAGAAGCCGACTTTTAAGAGCTTTCTGCTCAACATGTTCTTCCCGGCTCCAATTTCGTGTCTTTCTCCCTCCGGATTCCTTTTTTACGCTGAATTTTATTCGGCTGTGACGCGTTCGATGTTCAGAAGATGGAGACTGACTCACTTTATTGATTTTTGTAAGTGTAGACTTTTTCTTACCATAGTATTGACATTTGCAAGAAGTATATTTTTAGTCTATATTGTTTTATCCATCTCAAATTAATATCGTGAAAATATCTGAGTTTTTTCATTTTTCAATTGAAGGAATATTTTAGTTAGAATTCACTATTACCATTAAAACTCATCCGCAACGGCTCGGCTTGCCATCTGGTAGCAGCTTCAAAGTTTCTCGGAATAATTATAAGGGATAGTAGTTATTAAAATCATCCTCCAACTATTTCGATATAATTATGCAAGTCCTAATAACCAAGATAACCTAGAGTACAAAATCATTAATCTTAAGTATTCGTGTATTTTCGTTCTCTCTACTTACTTCATATTTTCCCACTCAAATAGCTTGATGAAACAACAAAAATGCAACCAATGTTTGTACTGAAGAAATATTTATCCCAGGCTTCTCTTCCAATACATCATTTTAATATTTTTTTACCTTTTAAATTGCTTTTTTACCCGGTAGAGAGCTCTTCCATTCCTTTATCCTACTCTCCACACGTTCTATTATTCGCCAGCAAATTCTTGGATATAAGTTAGCAATTATTCCTACGATATTTTATCAACTCAAGTTTTCACATCTAAATTCACATGCATGTTTCTGAGTTTCTTTTGCCGTTGATAGTATTTATGCTATATCTTAAATTAACGACTTCCATAAATCGTACGTGCATACCCGAATAACTTATCTATAAGGGATTGAATTGACTGGAGAAATTATTAACCTCATACTTCATCCAAAATATTCAGGGAATTATAATAACAGCTTTATGTGTCTGCAATGGTTAACCCTGGAGAGAATGAACACTTACTTCAGATCTAAATACTGTATCAGCTGTGCTCGTTCCATTTGTTACTAATCTCGTATTAAGATGAAAATATTATCATTGCAACTTCTTCATTAAAGAACTAATAGCTAAATCGTGAAGTAACGGTGATAATATAGTGGAATAAAGAAAATATAGAAGAATATGGATAACCGTTAGCAAAAGATGACCACTAACCAATCTATTAACGAATTCCTAATCTTAATAATGGGGTAACATTAATTTTACCCTTCAATTTTCGCTCAAGAGAACACAAATTCCAATCACAAAAAATTGTGATAAAGATAATCACAGGCGTTTCATACAGATAAATAAAAAATATCGAGACTACGATCGACAAATAATCTCCTTTACTGAACTCAAGTGTAATTTAATGAAAAACACATCAGTTATCGCGAGCAGGATGATGAGTAGGAAATGACCGAAGTGATTCAATAGTTGATGGACAGAGTGGATCAGCAGGGGGTGAGAGAGCATTATGGGAAAGAAAAGAGGAAAAATGATTTCCGAAGAAAACTCTCCGAGGGAAGGAAATCGAGGACGAGACGGCGCCGCAAGAGCCGCCATTCCTTTGTCTGAGCATCGAAATATTCTCCCTCGGACCCTACGTCGCCTTTATAATTACTCAGAGATGACCCGCATAATGATGCACCTCCTTGTAATGAAAGCTGGTACTAAAAGTCCTCGAAAGAGGATGAGACGGAAAAAGATGAGAGGAGAAAAACAATATCTTTACAAAAAAATCACGTGCACATAAAGAAAATAATACGGCCCCAGGTGAGGTGTATTACGGCAGAGAAGGCGTGTATGAGAGTAACGGAAATTAATGGAGGAATAAAAGATCTGAAGGGTTTTTTATATGGCACTAGCGACATCTTTTGAGTTAAGGTTTTCATAACTACTTCCTTTCCCACGTATACCTCCGACTAATGGACTCGAATGTGAACGGAGCTCTTCTTATGCGATGATTAAATCCCTTTGAATGCATCCTTTGAAAGGGCAATTTGGATACGTCAGAGGGAAATGAGCATCGAGCAGTTTAACTGTAAGAGAAACTGGGAGAAGTACCTGTTGTATTCTAACGACACGTAGCATAAAATAATTGGGAATACTCTTATAAAATATCCAGGCGATGATTTTTTTACATTTAGACCATTTCTTTAATACATTGAAAAAGGAAGAACATTTAAGGTTTAACATTCTCGCCCTTTTAACATATTTACCTAACTAGAGATCAAACTCCTTTTCGTGGGGCAAATTAAGCTTCGAATTATTATTTATTTATTGAGTTATGTTTTCAATTACGTTAAATGTGTATAATAATGAATATTTAGCGAAAATATTCCAAAAAATAAATTATTTTTAAGTTGCTAATATTAAAACCCGTTATTCACAAAAAAGATAAACTTTATTCTCTGTGTTATCGTGATCCAGAGTTTCTATTTCCAGGTATAAGTGTCTTAGGGATTTGTGCGCAAGCTAGGTAACAACGAGGCTGTTGAATTCTGGTTTGGTTATGTAGTTTTGTTCTCGAAATTAGATGATAATTTAAATACATGGTCTTGCAATTCAAACATTCACCAAGACAAGTTATGGTTACTATTATTATTAACTTACAAGTAAAATTATATTCAAAAAGTATGTATAATCCTAAAATGTTTTCTTAACTTTATAGTTTCCTGTCATAGAGACTGAAAACGCATAAAGTCAATGCTAGTAAATTATTTCCAGAAGTAATCAATTCAAATATTCAATTTTCCACAAAAAAAAGCTCTACAATAACTCCTAAGGAAATTAAATCGTACCGAGTAAGAGCTCCTTGTTTCATACTGAAAGTCGGCTAGCACGTTCCTAGTGTAAATGTTCAAGTGATATTATAAGATTCCAACAAATATTACGCTAGAGTATTAAGCCATGCAGTAAGAAACATATTGACATCGATGTATCTTCCTATTCGAATAGTGCCACAAGGATACATTTTGATGTCTAGAATTAATTTTTCTCCTAATAATGATGGAAAAGCAAACAGAAATCGGAATCACAGATCCGATAAAGTGAATCGTTAGGAAAATGAGAGCAAATAATCAAACAATATATTCGGTATCCCCTTTCGCAAATCTATAAGAAATCTTGGATAGTCAAGTGGATAGCTGCTTTGGCTTTGGTAAAAGCGGTCCCAGGTTCTTTTTCCCGGTGGAAGTTCACGTGCAATATGACCCAGACTGTCGAAATACCATTAAAAAAAAACAAAAAAATTATTAAAAAACAAAATAGTTAATTTTATACTGCAAATCTTGCGATTGATTCCTTCATTGCTTGCACAAATCTAAAATAAACTGATAAAATGCGATTTAATATTTGAAATGAAAAGAGTTTGATTCATTCCAAATACCAATTCCACTGGGGCGAAATCCACTTTCCATAAGAACGCTAAACATTGGCACCCCTGCATTTAGAGGGAAGAGCGATCCATACATTTAGAGGTTTATTTGATCGGAAGGGAATCGGTAATTTCACGCACAGCAAACTCCCTCTGTATCCGAAACTGTCGATAAAGGAAATCCCTTCTCACTCCCGTTGCTAGGTGACGCTTTCGTCCACCGATCGGTCGCTATTTACGGTCCCTCGCACACTTTCTCGGCACTTTCTAGTGCATTTGCCTCGCACACATTTCAAGAGTCACACTCCAGTGGAGGGGTAACGACCAACGCAAGAAAACGAAAAGCGTCTGCCCCGCTCAGCACTTTAAGGCTTATTTTTCCCAGTGGTGACGCGATGACAGCACGTGAGGATCACGGGGGTCGACGGCTAAGGCGAAGGGGTGGTTCGCCTTTAAGATCCGGCGCGGAAACTGTCTTGGAGAAGTTGCGATAAAGTATTTCGTATCTGGGACACTCTGCAAGAAAGAGAGACACCATCTAACGGCTCAATGGGGATTCCCGATATTGAATAGGCCTCTGGATATTCTTGCAATGCACGAAATTTCCATTTGATAGACCGTGAGGTTCTTTTTGGAGTTCTAACTTTTTGAATCTCTTGGGGACATGAAAGGAGAAAAATACCCGTGCTCTAAAATATCGTGAAATCTTTTACCAGATAGAAGATATGACGTTAAAATCTTTTCTAATGGAATCTTGAGCGATTTATTAACTGGGATATGAAATTTTGGTCTTAAAATTTTATTTCGACCATCGACTTTATTGATATTATATCTTTTTAAGTTTGATATTCTTTCCTTATATGACTATTTTTTTTAATAATTGACGTGTTATGTAGATAACGTCAATTTTATTATTAACGTAGATAGATTAACGTATATAACCTTACGACGGTAGTGCTTTATTTTCCGAGATACCAGTCTTAGAAATAAAATTAGAACATTCAAAATAAAAAAGCGTACCGAACTAGCCCCGGTCTCCCCTACTTATATCTCCTTATCAGTAAATATACCATTTCAGACAATTTTTCGATCATTAAGTTTCATGTAAAGATTCTTAACCATTATAAATTCTTGCTTAAATATGCATGTCCAAATGTATGCATTAATGAATGATAACTTAAAAATCAAATCTTGATGCTAAACAAGACCATTTATATTCATACTAATAAGAAATTCCGATCTTCTTTCACTTCGCATAAGGTAAAAAATCGATGAAAGAATCAGAACTCGATGAAAGAACTAGTGTACGAAACCCAAATCGTAAATTGACTTTTAAAGTGGAATATCACAAATTGTTGTCTCTTTTCTGTCGTATACACACGTTCTACCTTTCGGAAGGCTCGCGAGCATTAATGTTCCCTAAAAACGAAAATATGATTCGCTTTTCATTTTTCACGTAATCCCAGCTTATTAAAGAAAGAGCAGAGAGGATATTCAATTCACCGCCAACTTAAATAAAATTCATCCTTAAATTAAAAAATAGCTAACCCAGTACCTCAGTGGGAATTATATTCAAGCTATATTTTCTGCGAGTCTCTCAATCCAAAAGCTGCTTGGACTCGAAATGTAGAGAGCACTTACGCGGAAAACAAACCACCTCGCAATCAATACGGATTATTAAAATTAATTTTTAGCGATTCCGGTAATCCATACATACATGGCAATCGAAGCTTTCCGCTGTGTGCTAATCTTTCCTCTTAACGAGTTCCCAATATGAGTACAATATATCGATGCCTTCAAAACCTCCCGTATTAATCATCTCCTCGACCCATCCGAGGGTAATCATCCCTCCACTTCTCCCATAATCCTTTGCGATTTCCCAACTTATTATCATCGATGCGGCGGGGAATCGGGGCGAATTAATCTCACAATCAGAGAACTTTTCATCCCTTTAAAACACAGCGCTCTCCTATCCCTCTGGCGGTGGATTCCGGAAAGATTAACGGGGTAAAGTAAAGCTAGCGGGGGTATCAACAAACCGGGACCCGGTCTCCATGGTAACGCGAGATTTATTGCCTCGAAAAGAATCGAAGTCGTGGGTTGGGGAGGCTGGAAGTGCTGTTTTTACTCGAAGAGAGGAATTTCAGGCGACCTCCTGGTTTGCGGAAGATGGCTGGTTTTGCAGGAATAAATGACTGTGAGTTGCGTTGTCCGATAGCGGTTGAAGGAGGAAGATGATGGATGGAATTTTCCGACGCAGAGCGACGCCACGAGGACGGCCCGGATATCACGGCGTGTAATCGCTAAAGATGACGGCTCAGAAGCACTGGTTTAAGGGAACACTTTCCCCTGCGCCTCAGAGAGAGAGAAGATTAATAAATTCGTCACTCTCTCTCTCGCAGTGGTAAACTCACGTCAGGGTGGAGTCGGATTTCTGCGTGCGTGTTCTATAATTTGACTTCCTAATGATGAGGGTGGTTGCGGTCGGATAATTTGTGGTTTCGGGGTCGTTTTGAGCTCAACGATTTCAAAGAGATGCATGAACTCACTATAAATCTGAATGCGTATTTTCATTAACCGTTAGATTCTTTTAAATTTTCTGAATTATCTCACAAGTAAGATATTAAGTATCAGCCTAAGGTAAATAATAATACGAAATAAACAGCCAAAGTTTAGGAAATTTTTAGCATAAATTCATAATTTTTAAACCAGAGAGTTGATTATTAAGATTTACAAAGGTATTTTCATGATCTTGATTATGTTTTCCCCTTTAGGGATCGAATCTCGCGAAATTAAAGTTTCATAATAAATAAAATTAACGGATTTATTGGGCAATAATAAAGAATCATCATTAAAATTTTTTTATTAGAAGCCATGTAAAATTTTGGAAAGAATAAACACATTATTTTACTATTCTGAAAGTGATTCGACATCTTAGGACTAAATTTGACACTCACTTGTGATTTTTGAGTAAAAATTGATTGTTAATCTGATATGATTTAGTTTTTCGAATATGTTGTTGCTGAAGAAAATAATCCCTGATAAGATAAAGATCAGATAATGATGAAATTCAAAAACAGAGCAATGCTGCTCTGCGAGTTTGCTCTATTGGAAAATATATTGATTCCAAATAGAGAGTCGCGAATGGAGTTTTCACTCTTTAAATGGATCATTTGAATGAATTTAGGTTCCCAATAATCCTTTCGGTTTTTATTTTGAAATAATTGAAAACTTAGGGGCTGAAAATTCAAGGAAACAAAGAAGGAGATAGTCCAACATTGGAAATGCATTCATAATATTATAAATCAAGTACGCACTTGTCTAAAATTATATTCTAGTCTAATGAATACGGTTTATCTGGAAGAGTCCTTCATGAAGCATGCTGTGGTTTGTAAAATTCTGAATTTCCAATCGTGCCCATTTACCTTAAATCCCCTAATGGAGGAGCAAACATAGCCCATCCACTTTTAGGGCGACCGATCACTATTTAATACCAGTGCTCATGTGATTAACGACATCAAGTACCTTCGATCTGAAAGCTGCTTTTGTTGATATTGCCGTCCTGCTTCTGTTTATGCTCTCGTCTCCCACGCTATAACCAAACAGAAGGTTCATATCCCCTTATTCATTTTGGCATGAATGAAGGGCCCTTTGTGAGGCATGCGGTGGACCTATCGAGATCAAACCAAAGCCATAATTATGCAAAGGGAGATAAAACGAGGCAGAACCCTATTTAGATCCAGAGAGAGGTCCCAAACAATGTGGATGTTACTGGTCGCTGTCAACGTATCTCTAATATATTGACGAGCAGATATTAATAATAACGATAATCAACAGAATGAACTATAAAGATAAATGTCAATAACTATAACGCAAAATATGAAATTGTTTTTATAATCGATACACCTTATAGTTAATTTTCTTTAAACTCAGCTTTGATTTATTTATTAATTTTGTTTCTTATCATTCGACTAAAACTTTATACAAAAGCAAAATTAGCTTGTGTGGCTACGTCACATTTCAACTCTAAATTGAATAACTGAATCATAAAGTTATTAATAAAGCATTATAAGTATTAAATAATTTATTATTATTGATTACATCAAACGTATTTCTATTGCGCGAGTTAGACTGCAATAGAATTTTGAGCGAATTGAAAATTCTCCATTAATGTTGAGCTAACTTTATAAGAAAAGTATTTATAATTATACATGAAATAAAATCAAATTTGATGAACTTATTTATGTGAAATTCTTTTCCTGTATGGATAAATCAATAGGGTGTTGGTAGCATTATCACTGATGGGCTGATTTTAGAATATCTAAAATGCTGTAAAAGTAATGAAGAAATAAATCTTTGTAAATTTTCCACTCGATGTTTTTATTCACGACCGGTTTCGCTACCGGAGTAGCATCTTCTGGTAGAGTATCATCTTCTTCCTCCAGAAGATGCTTAACCGGTCGTCAATAAAAAAATCGTGTGGAAAATTTACAAAGTTTTATTTCTTCATTTCTTCAATGGTTTTCCACAAAGGAATGCCTGAACATTTAGATTTCATCCAAAATGCTAATTAAAAAAAAACGGAAGATTTTTAGCAAACGTAACGCCTAGGTCACTTTCTTGTCTCTCAAAATCTTCAGATAAGGCATGAAACATATAAACTGCCCTCACTTTCTCTCTCTTGAATACATTTCATGTTATATAAATCAAAACTGTCATTTCGGTCGCAGCCTCTCTTGCGTTTCAAAGCTTAGATAATTACCGAGTCGGACCCTCGTCCTGAGGTAATGGCGTAAAGCATCGTATTTCCAGAGAAAACGTACGGTTTTAGAAAGGAGGCATAGAGGACAAAAAGCAGTTTATCTGGATGTTATCCGTCAAGTAAATTTTGAAGCAGAGAGCGATCCTACATTAAGAGATGACATTGCCCTCTTGTTGACCTTTTGAAAGGAGAAATCCTACTTCTCAGTTAGTATTTGAATCAGAAAATCTTTTGGCTAACTGGATATGTAATTTGGCTTGTTGCTTTGATCTCGAAATTTTATGTCATTCGTTCCATAAGCACCAAGCTACCAAACTCACAAGGACAAAGCCTCCAAGCAATTCCAGATGTAAAGTCTCTTTTTACGTATGGAAACATTTATTTTGGCATAAATAAGAGTGATTTTACATTTAAGCCTGGCAAATCTTAAAAGAATTCATTCACTACTTCATAACTTTCTTATCTTTTCATATCTATCAATACATTCGGTGAAATATATATTTTACTTTGCATGAAGAAGTGTGCGCTATTGCATCTCTTGATTAAGTAAACGGTATTACATTTGGACAATACTTCATATGAAACACCAAACAGGAGAATGACGGACCTTTACAGAATTACGCTAAAAGCTACGTGCATTGAGAATGGGAAAATAAGAGTAACTCAATCCACAGTTTTTAAACGCACTAAATTTCTGTTGTTAATTTTGATTTTATACGCGACTAAGGCAATTGTAAAATTTTTCCTATAAGAGAAACTCAATCCACAGTTTTTAAATGCACTAAATTTCTGTTGTTATTTTTGATTTCATGCACGACTAAGGCAATTGTAAATTTTTTCCTTTGATTAATTTGAGAATTTTTTCTATAGTTCTTTGATAGCCTTTGAGAGAAGTAAGACTCTAATGAAACTCATGAATCAAATTGTGAATATAAAATCAGAAAAAAATTACCACCAGAACGTATCGCGTAATTTCGCCTCAGATTGACTTTTTATCCACATTTTCGCTAATTTCGAACGAACTCCCTTCAACTGGACAGGGGAAGAAATGGTTCATTACCGCCTCGGCATCAACGGCTTTTTGTTATGAATTTGAGTTCAATAGAATTTTCCAGCCGAGAGTAACGGAAGTATGGGATCGCTGAAATTGGATTCGCTTGGACCGCTGCATGCAGCTGCAGAAGAGGCAAGGAGAATTAACAGTAATCAAGGTTCCATTCGAAAAAACTCACGGGTTGAATGAAGCCCTGAATGAGCCATTAATCAGTATGCACTTTTCCACACTTATAGCTTCTCAAATGAACACCCTTGCATGACTACGCCACTGGCAATTTTCTACCGCGGGCGCCGTATCAATTGCTAAAGAAGATGAGAGAGAGAGAGAAGATGAAAATAATAAATAGAAAGGTTGAGTTCCGCATAACTGAAGAGAGAGTTAAGAAGATTAAAAAGCGACACATAGAAACTTTTAGAGATCGGAAGATGACACCTAAAATAAAGTTTTATTTGAATGCAAGATTTGATAGTGGATCACTTTAAAATGAAAATTTTAACCAATTAATTTTAATAAATCTTTATAGATACATCGATCTGAATAAGTTATGTGTATCCTGTTTTCTATGGCATGGCTTATCAATACGAAGATTAGTTTGCTGCAGCTCTCAATGGAATCAAGTATCCAAAGTCAGAATTTTCTAACCTATTTAAATGCGTCTATTCTTTGTTTTACTTGAAAATGTTTTTACATGCCTATAGACGAAACGTTAGATTTATTTTTAAATTGCGCTTCTTTGTGCTATTTTATAATTCCAAAAACCATAAAATCATGTAATTATCGTAAATAATAAAATAAGAATGTATATTCTAAGAAAATTTTTCGCCTTTAGATTCTCAACCGAGCGCGAATGCAATTTTCATCGTGTCTCTTCGTCATTTTATATATGGAATTACGTGCGTACAGTTACGTGAAGAGTTTTCTCTCTGCAATTAATCAACAAAGGAAGTCTCTGAAATCATTTATTGAATTTCTTTCCTTTGTCACAACTACAGTTTTTTAAATTTCTCAACCACCATCACAAACATTGAAATTTAACATTTAATAATTTCGTTACACGATATTATTGGTGACCAGAATAATTTCTCGTAGCCTTCTATTCCACGCTGTTGATATAAACTTGCCCTGCTGATAAACGTTTCAATTGTAAATTAGTGTTTTTTGCTTCGGGCCATTTTTTCCTCCATATTTCTTATTTCCACCGTTTATCATGTCTTTTGCTGGATTCTCTCCCTCATCCCTAATTTATCACGCTTCTGCTTTCTCTCTCCAGCGAGCTCTGCCATGGCAACTTCCATCTCCGACTCTAAATCACTCACTCCATGACCGTGAGGGCCCATTCATTCATCCACAGAAGGCATTCCTGCAGCATCTCGTCGCTCCATCCCAATTTTTCACTATCAGTGTCCCTTTCACTCACCACCGGGAATGCTTTTAATGGTTTTCAGGGTCTGCCATTAGCGCGCATAGCGTACCCTAGAATTACACATAGCAGGCGAAACTGCATTCCCTCGCACTTCAACAGATCCGCGCCTCTCTATCCCCCGAAACGTGATAAGCAGCCTGAAAACTTGATTTTTCTAGGCAGAGCTGTTTAACCGTAGCTTTCGACAGCGTAATAAGCTCGTATTCGAAGCCCAACGAGCTTATTCAGGATCACTCGTCACCCCTAGCCAGTAATTATAACTTCAGAGCCAATACTGCTTCATCTGCCCATGCTTGTATCCAGTCTACCGTAATTTAAGAAGAAATTTTAATTCATATTAAGTTTAAATCATGACGCAAATTCTTATACTACTGTCAGTAAGAAATGTATGTGTCCCTTAACTTTGCGAATTTATTGCAGACGTGCTGAGGAACCAGTTTTGGTTATGACTTCATAAAATTAAATATGTATTAGTTAATTTTCTTTCAGTTAACACTGTTCGATTTTAAAAATAGTCATATTTATGTACTTCACGAAACAAAGAAGAAGAAGAATATAAACCAAGATATCCCAAAATATTAAAACGTCAATTAAAATAATAAAGCAACTTATGACGATGTAATTTCAACCAAAGTTGTGCTATCTTTGCAAATAAAATAAAAGTTTTTGAATTTCTGAACACCCACTATATTATCGTTAATCGGCATAGAAGTTTAAAGTATATTATTTAAACATGATAATATTTTTAAGGCTTAAATCTCCACCAATCACTTCTCATTGATTTCATCATTTTATTATTTTTTACATTCTCCCATTAATAAGCATATGCATCTCAACAAGGGGCAGATTTGTACCCTCGCTTGTCGCTACAATAGCTGAAAATAATACTACCAATGCTGATGCTATTCCCCTTTTTCAACTCCGAGTCCATCAGAAATAAAAGGAAAAAAGATATGAATAAAAGAACGCTCGACGCTTATCGATGCGATCAAAATTCAGTCATTCATGCTCTTCGGCGGTGGTGAAAGGAAAAGGAGGACCCTGAACGACGAACCTCTGTATGCTTTTATCATGACAATTCTCTCATTCCTCCTACATCCACTTTTATACCATTATGTCGACAAAAATCTGGCTCTCGGAATAACTCGCTCTTTCACATCCCATTTTAGTAACTTCCATGCTCAAATTTTCCAAATAGTTAACATTCCTTACTTATTTTTTTATTTTCACCAGAAATACTCCAGTACCATTCAACGAATTCAAATTGATTTACCCATAACTTGAAAGAATCTATCCTCCTCCCATTTTTTGGTGTAATCAATTTCTGACATTTATTACTGCACTCTGGTCGTAAACAAAAAGGCGACACATTTTTATTTTCGTCATTCTCTAAACTGCCATTTGCGAGGTTCTAAATTTTCCTCTTATAAAGTTGATTTCCCTGTACTCCTGACAAAAAGTGTAAAACTCAAAATGAAATGGACAGTTTTGTTTTTAGGTCTCTGTCCTTCCCTGGATCACCCTCGCTTAACCTTTTCCGGCCCACTCACGGTCTTTCGCTTAATGTGAACCTTTTATGGGCTTCTTTCCTGACTATCCTTTATTTCCTTGAATTTATTTCCCTATGATGTTTATGCCGCTTGTAAATTGGGACTTAGTAGGGCCTGTGTATTTCAATACCCTTCGTAAATCTGAGAATTTGGATGCAACAGAATGTCCTATATATATTTTATTAATCCTTACTATCTCTTAAATAACTTAACTACTAGAATTGTAACGGTATATAAAATTATGTTGATTAATTGATTGTTCTAATGATTGTCGATCAATGTAGAGCTTACAGAAATAAATTAAGCTTGCTAAGAGGCTAAATTTGATTATAATCACCAATATAATAGATTATTATGATCATAAACGCTATATTCCATCTTCAGATTGATAATACGATAAAATCCTCTAGCTATAACAAAGGAGTGCATTGTAATTTCATTTTTGTTAGACATAAGGAGGTTTTTTGTACTATTAAAGCTTTTTTCTGGTTCTTTTCATTCTCTGATAATGCAATTTACCATTATTTTAATGGAAACATATATTAATAGGGGAGCAAGTGAATGTAGTATGTTACCTGAAAAGGTATTCAAGCCCTTACCTAAAACAATTAAAGATTTTAAACTTAGATGCTTTGAGCTATTATAAAAAATGTAATGTGCGAAAGAGGTTTCAGATGTGTTGCTTAAGATATTGTTAAATCTATAATATTTTCTTTGTTAAAATCGTGAACTTATCCTGTGTGTCAAGATAATAATTTGATTTAGGAATTTTAAATGTAATAATTTAATGGTGAAAGGGTTTTTCAATTAACAATGTTTGTGTCAAACTGTAACAAATTAAAAAAATTTCTGTCAAACTGTAGGAATAATAATAATATGTAATTAATCTGAGGAGATTTCAAACTTTCAAGTACCTCACTCCGGATCAATGCGAAGTCTTAAAGCAAAAAGAGGAATTTAGTGAAAACACTCTCCAAAATGTTGTAAACACTGCTTACGAGCGAAAGATCTTTCACATGGAGTTTAATGAACACTTCAGAAGCAATGGCAGTGCGAATTCGTCCTAACCATCTTCATTACTTTCTTATCATCTGCCTTCCACTTCTCCTGCTGATTCTCAAATCGTGCACGTGTCCCGAACTCTTTATCAAAATCTCTCTTCGCCCTCTCCTTCACTCTACTTACAAAAAGTCCTCACTTTCACTCTTCTGGAGTGTGTAATCCATCTTTTCCGAAAGAGCCTAAAAAAAAATTTCCAGCCCCCAAAGCATCTTGAAACTTTCTCTGCTCCGATCTGGATATTGGCGTGCCTCCTTCCCCTGTATCCGAAGCTCGGAAGATGCGAGCGAAAGAGAGATAAGACCAGGGAGCAAGGGAGATCGTGGCGAAGAGATATACGAAAAGAATAAAGAAATTGTGGTGAGGGCTCCCCTTCATTTTTTCGGTTAATCGCCCAGAATGGCCTGGACAGCAGCAACGTCAAAGAGACTGAGCGAGTGAGCCCTAGGAGAAGTATGGGAGGCCTGGTATTCCATAATGCAGAAAGAACTTCCTCTACTTTTTTGTAACCCTTTCTTTCATGAGAAGATCGCTTTTTGGTACCATCTTTTAGATCTTTAGAGTGTGCAAGACCCAGGGAGATTGCGATTATAGCTCTTTTTTTTCTGCTGTGGCGAGAGGCTAACAATGAGTTAAAAGCACGTGAATGGCACATGAAAGAGGATGAAGGTATATCCATTGTTAGAGGCAGGCATTTAGCAAACGGTGAATGCATTTGTCCTTTCAACTCTTTGTTTTTTCTTTCCTTGAATGACGCATCTTGAGCACAAGATGTAAAAAGAATTAAAATTACTACCTGCATTCTTCATAGAAGTAATTGCTTACTTACCTATAGGTATAGGTAGGCAGTTTAAATTGGAATAAGGAAATGACTGTATTAAAAACCGACAACATTTATGCCTTAGTACATACTAATTCGATACATAGAATTTCAGCCTACTTTAACATATCCTCTTTCATATAATATATTAAAAAGGCTATCTTTAACGGGTATGTAGCAACTTAAATAGAGAAGTTGGTACCCATAAAAATGCAAACAGAAAATTATATCGTTCCACAATTCTTACTACCCTGTGTTTCTTAACTCTTCTTGATATTCTACTGTAAATGATCAAATAAATATTAAATTTAGTTTTCATCGGCAACGCTAATAGTAGCAAAGCCTCCATAAATATTACATGCATCCTTATTTATTCACATACTTCAGGTTTTCAGAATGATTTCTTTAAATGATTAAAAAACCTAAGAAACCCTTTTTCAAACTATTAAAGCGTGATCTTTGAGTCATCGATTCTTTATCTCGTCATTGTCTGTGTACTTATTTAAAACATGCTACGTAAATCGAAAATGAGTACTAAATATAAACAAATCCTCCAATTTTTGGTCGATAATTTTTCATATAAAAATTAATTTGTTTAGTGAGAAAGAGAAAACATTTCTGTTTGTATGTGACATAACACAATTAAAATTAATTCGTAGAATGTTCTATGGAGTTGGTCAAATATTACCATTTATTTATACAAATTTCCTTATGTCAATATTTACATCATCTGCTAACACGCTAAATATTTACGAATTGTTTCTTTTTGACATCGATTTTTCATCTAAGAATTTTATTCTCAATGCCTTAATTAGTGATTTCCAGCATACAGCAGCATTACATTTCATCACGAGTCTTCATATCCTTTGTCAATTGTCTTATTTACGTATACTCTCGTACTCATACTGAAACATCGGAGCGGAAACCACTTGATTTGCATATCGCAGAGAACATGAGCAAACGGAAAGCACTCCAGATCCACCGAAAGATTATACGGGTCTTTAACTTTCCGATTCCCACCCATCGATCCGAAGCAACTCAAGTTTCTCCGATAACGGATCCGGTGCGTTTGTTGTCTCTCCCTCATTAGCCTCGCAGACAAGCTGCAGACTCCTGCGACCGTTAAATCACCCGATCCCGCATATCCGTCTAATTGTCTCGCAATGGGCTGATCACTTCCCAGAGAGCGTGCATTCCGCCGTCCCCCATCACGCATTGCCACACTCGACCCCCGCCAACCCTCTCCTTCCCTCGCGGTACTCATCTCGGTCCTCAACCATGACCTCCCGGGGCCCCTACCACTTAACGTAAGGGTCGCAATTACCAACCCTCCGAGGCAACCCCTAACCCACTATGCCCCGCGCAACATCCTGAAACAACCCTCGCTCTAAAATTCCACATCCCCTCCACACTCGGTTCGCTCGCCGATCTTCAATTGTCTATTCCCCCGCGCGACATGGCTCGAGTCTGTGTATCCCGAGTGCTTCCGGTGCGGAAGCTCTAACCATGAGAAGGAGGTTGTACGCAATTACGAGAGGAGGGGAGATTTTAAGATGTAAAAGAAGTTCGCTAATATGGGAGAGGCGGAATTCCTTTGTTTGAATGAAATTACGAAGTACTCGTAAAAATGTCTCCGAGGATATATTGGTAATTATTATTACGTAATACCTTAGCAAACGATGAGAGTTCCAGACACTTTCACAAAACAATCCAAACTTGGTCGGATATGTCATCACCCGTTGTAGATAGATACCATTTACTCCTTGAATGAGTTATATACATATGAAAAAGTGTATATCTACTTAACATATCTTCAAAGGTTTTGTTCAGGGAAACAATTTTTCCTTGTACAGCCAGACACATTTCAATCTCAACAATAGCTCTAAACTGTAAATCCTGTACAATGAGATTGTTTAAAAGAATCTTTAGCTTCCCTCCTAAACAATCTTTATATCCTGCGAACATCATTTAAAGGCTGTCAAGTTAGTTTTCAAAGCACCAAACGTATTTTCTGCGTAATATAAGTGAAGCTTTCCTATATTTTGGACTAGGAAAACTTTACAGTTTGACCACTTTATCGGAAACTGATTGAAAGAGATTCTACCGAACTGATTTAACCCTCGACGGACTACGGATGTCATATGGCATCATCCGACACCTACTATTATTTCATTTTGGATCGCAGAATAGGAGAGCTCGATGACAATGTTGCAATTTTGTATTTGTTTGGCTGGTTTTATAAATATGTTTGGCATAATATTTTATGGGTATTGTTTTCAGACAATCACAAACCGAAATACGTAAGAAATTTAAAATAATTACAAAAAAACTAATTCCGGCCTTGAAGGGTTAAAAAGTGACAAATTACATCATAGGATCGTTGCATACTATTTAAATCAAAGAAGGAGCACATGGACAGGAAGCAATGCACAAAATAAACAAATATGTACATCTACTGCATGCTAGGTATGTAACTTAGATTTAGAAAGTAAAGGGAGGTAAATGTCTACCAAAAATAGTAAAAAGAATAAAAAAATATTTATATGCGGTCAATACTGTAAATACAGAAACGGCAAGATTTTCATTTTCGCGCGAAATGCAGCAGAAATCTCTCAAATCCTTTTGATGGCGAAATGGACCAAAATATCAAGAATAAAATGACGCTTCATGCACTATCACAAAACGTGTATTCGCATTCACTCTCACATTTTTCTCTCGTCATTCGACGGTACTTTCCACAGTAAAAGAACAGCAGATATTTCAATGATAAAAGGGACATTTAAAACACATTCTTGTTTCCATAACTCCTGCGTCTCACAATAAACGAATTCAGCTTCATTCAACGCCGTGAGCCATACTACCCAACAATACATGTATAGGGTCTGTTGTATCTAACGTAAAACATTTCTCTCCAAACATTTCTTCAAGAAAGAAAAACACCCAAATAAACACCGGAACTGATATGGCATCGCATTTAAGTCATTTCTTAACGCACGCGTCATAAGTGCTCTCATGCCCTCATTTTTCTGAAAGTAAAATCTCTCCTCGAACGGTGGCATTCGATCAAATTTCCAAACATCCGCTTTTGCGATCCTAAAAATTATTACAGCTCCGATTTAAACGGGTCACTGACACAGGCCCTCATTGTAGGATACTTGGGAATTTTCCATTCCACATGTCCCATTTCTTTTGTGTGGGACTCACACATTCACCCGCTTATTTGAATCCCTCTGCAAAGGAAGGCTGACGGAACACAATCGCGGATTCCTGCGTATCAGTCGATCCTTTCGGAAAAAATGTAAAGGATGACAGAAAAAGTTGTGGAGAAGAGAGTTCGACTCGGAATAATACTCCTCCGCATCTCTTGGTGAAGCCCACGTGCCCAAACTTTCGAGGGAGAGGTATAAAACCACGAGAAAGCGAACCTTCGCTTCGAAAATGGGGTCCGGGGCTATATTGATTTTCATCCCAGGATCCATTGCCAAATGAATTCATCTTTTTTCGTCCCTTTCTCCCATAGTTTCGATTTTCTCTATTTTTCCCTTCCTCCGAGTCTATTGTTTCCGGGGGTTTGACCTTCAATCCGAAGGACCGCTGATTGACGAAACTAAAATCGCTTATGGAACATTTACCTCACCCCTATCGGAATGTTATCCCCACTGTCCCCTTTTCAATTTCGAGGACCTGCACTAAGGGCTATACCCCTCGACTCCTCCCACTCCCTTAATGAGGCCATATTTTTCTCTCGCCTAGATAGAACTCTCAGCTTTCTCATTAAAGGTATTATTTCCCGAATTTTTCTCACATTTTTTGGGAGAGTTTCTCCTAATTGTTGATCGATTCTATATTCTCTTGTAGGGCCCTTGAATATTCTCTCTTAGCGTCTTACTTTTCAATTTCATCGAAAGCTGCTTCATAGGGGATAGCGAATACGGCATTGATTTTTTATTGTATCGAACTCTCATTTTTGATTTGCGAGAAAATTCATGACTAAGATTTCGAGATTATTTGCTTCTACAACTTCTTTCCTCCATAGTCAATATTGTTTTACTTTTGTATTGCAGCGTATAACTTATGGATACATCTCTTTCACTTATTGTTCGTTCTATCCAGAAAGTAATTCAGTACTCAAACATGGAGCTCTCATCTATATATCTGGTATTTCAATGCAATATTTCAAAATACATGTCTCTAATTTATTCGTAAAACCAATTGCTAAATGTGATTAGCATTCTGAGGATATTTTTCATACTCCTATAAACTAATGGGAAAGAAATGACTTTTCATTAAAGAGTCATCTGTTATGTCAACTTCTCTTCGAGTAATGTAAAAGTTCGTATCATTTGTTTTATAGAGAATAGAATGGAGAATAATAAAATAGAGTTCTATATAACTCTGCCTCAAACTGTAACATGGTCATCATAAATGCTTGTTTGTGTATTTCTTTAATAATATGAATTAAAAATGTATGTGAATGAATGTCAAAACATTGCACTACACATTTGTGGTTAAAAGAATATTATAGAGAATAACTGCTTGATTCAATTGCAAGGAAACAGTGACTAATTAGTAAATAGTACCGTAAAATACGGCCATTATAGTAATGGTTAAAAATTAAAGTCTTATGAAGGAAAAAGATAAATACCAAAAATAATACAGAAGAGAGTTTAATGATACCATAGCATATATAATTTAAAACTTATACAATGCTTTTCTAGTTAAAAGTTTCGGAAAATTCCTCTTGATTCCATTAGAGAAAATGGTGACAAAGTACCCACTAGCTGCATAAATTTCGAGCATTACAGAAATCGCTTAAACTTCAACATTTTTATGAAAGAAAAATATTAGCACACAAAAAAGTGTGCATAAAACGTATATTCTATAATGCACGCCTACTTTACTCAATAATCACTCAGCAAACGGGGATGGTGATCGTTTGTGTTTGGGCCATCTCGTCCTTCCCTTTTATCTGTTTTCTTTTTTATGTGGGACGTCCAGAGAGTCGGCGATTATTCACACAGGGGTGGCGATGCACACCACATACCACTCCCACTTCCGAACCGGCCCAAAACCTCCAATTATTCCATCCTATTCTTTATCCCTCCACTTCTTCTGGCGCCATTCCAAATGCCCCATCGATTCCGTCCTCCTTTCCCATTTCCTACTTTGCTCTCCTTTTCCTCTCTCGCGACTTACATTCTCCAGTTTCCCATTATCTCTCTCCTCCACCCTGCATCCACGATACATTATCCTCTTTCCCACTTCTGTCAGAGGCTGGTCCTCGTCGAAAGATTTGGGTTACGGTTTTTGTTTCATGGCGAGGAATTCCTCGGCGTCGAAAGAGAACGCGTCATTTTTTTATCCTAATAGCGAGTAAACGTGGTCGCTTTCGTATCGTATTCGTATTTCGTTTTCGTGGTAAGCGTATCATCTTTTCAAAAGGTTTGAGGAGGACAAAGAGATTGGTTATATCGGACGTGTCAATGTCTCCAGCGGTTTCTTAGGAACAAAGGCGTCTCGTTATAAGAAGTCAACATTCTGAAGGTCTTCAGGATTGCATTTTTCAATGCCTGGCCTCTCAAAATATTCAAAAATTCTCTGATGAATACGATAATACCTTCCATGAAAAAATTTCCTTTCTTTCATTGAGAATGGATGAAGAGGAGGTAAAAATTGCCTAAAATTTACATAAAAATCAAAAGCACTATCATCTTTGATATAAACAATGTGCTATGATCGAATTTTTCGGTTAGATACATATAAATTAAGTCATATATATGTCTTCTTAATTGCGATGAAATTTTAAAATACATAAAAATTCTCATTAGACCTAATTACTATGTATTGCATTTATAAAATTACAAGAAAAATTAAAATGAACTTCCACTACAGAAACTCTTCCAATAAAGTGCTATGCAAAAATTAACTGACATCAAAAGTGTAATATAAATTCAGATATTCCAATTCAAAATGCTTAATGCAATAAAGCTGTTTGATTATTAGAAAGAATATTCGTAAATAAACGCCTGCATTGGTGCAAAACTCCATCCAATCTTATTATAAATTGAATCTTGAAGAATAAATACTTATAAGTATATTAAACGTATAATAACTGAATAAATGTTCAGCATTACCATGTACAATTTTAGCTTACGATTATATCTCCAAATAACACTCGCTTTAAAACTATCGGAAATGAAAATAAAACTTCGGGCTCTGAATACTCCCTTTCAACTCATTGGCGTCTTCTATATCTTAAAATGTCTTCCGATACCCTTGTCTCTCGTTGGAGAAGAATGGTGTTCTTATAGTGATAATAAATAAATGAGGATTGACGAGCAGCAAGTGAGAGATCAATAGACCTCTATCCTTGCCTCTTTCTCCTCAATTAAGTGCCGCTAAGTAGCAGACCAGCCACTTTCTTTTTTTCGCTCTCTACGCCAATGAAAATTACTCCATCCGTGAGGTGAAGGTTTTTCCCTTTCTTTTGCTTCTTTTCTAATCTTCCATCGAAGGTCCCTCCACTCTTCCCCCTATTGTCCTCTTTTCAAATTTTATTCTCCTTTTATTTTACGCCTAAAATCAAAGGCTTTTCATCGTTGCATCGCATTTTTTTCTATTGACGGTTTCTGACCTGGTAATAAAGCCAAGACAAACAGCGTCTGGGAGAGCGGGACCATTACTCGATGGAGGAGGGTCTAAATTTTAAAGTAAGGCCTAAAAACTCTTTTGATTGTAGAGAAGTTACTATTTTCTTCATTATAATGCTTCATCAAAATCATTTAAATGGAAATGTGTTGATAGCCAAGGTAAAGATTAGACGGTAATTAATGTAATTAATTTAATATTCGCTGCGGATTCCATACAACGATTTTGAGAGGTATTATTATAATGGTATTGATATAAGATATGTTTGTATTGTGATATATTAGTAGTAGTAAATATCTGTGATATTTAAAACACGAATCTGCCTTTTTCAAATATATCTCTAACTCTCATTTTAGAGATGGTACTACACTCACCATGGGAATTGTTCTTTGTATTGCAGCACGTCGCATATTTGCTTCAATTATCCCTTATTTCTTATTTGCTCTAAAATACTCTATCAAAATAAATAGAAGAAATCTCTACGGTTTGCTGAATAAGGGGGTAATAATACTCTACCACGAAGGACTGAATATGGAAGTATTCACTTTGGACCAAAAGGTTTAATAGCATATTAAACTCGCGATTCAAACAGGCTATTAATTTCATGAGATGCAAATCTGTATATATTATACCTGTAAACCATTGTAAGCCTTTCGTCTTTTAACAAGGGATTTTATTTTCGTACTATTAATTCACTATAGAAATGTATATTTGTGCATTAATTTCTCGATTATAAAAATTAAGAGAACCGTTTTTACTTCTAATTTATCTAGCAATATTTCCACCTCAAGTTTTATCGGAAAGGAAAGAAAATCATTTCATAGAATTAGATTTCAAACCAATTGCTAGGAAAGCTTTACTATCCAGCAGCCTACTTTCAAATTCCTCTTTAAAGTACGATAAAATTTACTTTCACGCTGTTAAATTGCATACAAAACTTATAATTGGCACTAAAAAGTCCTTTGTTTTAGATATCAATAATTTTTTAAGTTTTTCATATCCTCTTTCGCAACATTACAGCCCATTCTATGAATTTTATTACTTTTAAACGCTTGCCCAAGAATTGCTTAGAATATTTTCCAAAATGCGTACATACTTGTTTAATATTTCTAGTTCAACTTCAAGAATGCAAATTAAATCATCTCATAAAGAAGTTTTTTGGTTCATTTTTTGGAATGAATGAAGCCACCGTTGTTTTCTCATTGACGGAATCAATAACATAAAAGTTTCTTTCGTGTGTGAGAATTTAAGGTGTATGATCTATCTTATCCTAAACAGACCGAGCCACGCCGTGCATACTCTCGATGTCGCTATCAAACGCTGATCGATTCTCTATTTTCCCGCTGGAGGTCATAGGAGTAAATAGGGCGGAAGTGAACGAAGACCCTCAAAAATCACCCTTCACTTCGTATTTTTAAGTCACTCCTCTTTGGCGTTCTCTTCGCTTCACCCCAATAAGCACAGAAAGGACGAATTTCACGCTAGTGACCCCAAAGGGCATCAACCCCCATAAACCTCCCTCGCCGACCTTATTTACGTAGGCCAATTCACGCCTTGGACTCGCCTCTCGACGACATAAAATAATATCCCGTGAAAAGTCCTTTCGAGATTTGAGAAAGTTTTTTCTTCTCCTTCCTCGCGTGTGTTTTTCGACCGAGAACACTCGAGCGTGCATCTTCTCGCATTTCGGACTTACGTCCCCTCCCACTCACGTCATAAAACTTCTTAAACCGCTCACCTTTCCATAAACTCCCTCGCAGTCTATTTCACCTTTTCGCACACTCGCATTCTCGTACTACTAACCGCAGACCGTTGCTGCTGTTCCCGGATCCAACCAACGAGGCTCCCCTTTCCTCTACAATTTCTCCTCTTCCTCGAGTCCTCCCTCTTCCTCTCGGACCGAAACTTGGCGTGTTGCCAAGGAGATGGGAATCCTGAATGACTGCGAGATGACCCTTACCCTGGATCTGCTCTTCCACCGCTCTCTCCTCCACTTCCGTCTCCCCACATTTATCCCTGCGTTTCACCCTAGTTTCCTCTTATTTCTGCCTTTTTTCGGATATAGCCATAGTCATGCTAAAATCTCTCCATAATCTCAGCTTCCACCATATGCGGCTAGCACGAATTTCGAGTAGTCCAAGATTGCGGAAATAATCGATGCTTTCCCCTTGGAGTTAATCCACAATATTAAAAATAGCATACTGTGTGACAAATGCACAGAACGAATTTCACTATAAAACAGTAGGTAAAGTGAGTTTCTAGAGATATCCATCATCTCCGAGTGAATTAAATTATCACTATTGCTTTTTAAGCCCGATTTGTTTTCTCTTTGAACCAGGATTTCGTTGTTTACTTTGCTACGTTTGTGATGTAAACTTGTAAATACCAACAAAAAAATCAAATAACCTTGGCTGGTCCATAACACGTTTTATCGGCATCAAAACGAATCAAAATATCACCACTTTCATCCATATAATCCCTTATTTATATTTTCTATGTAGTACTTTATCATTTATAATGTGTAAATTTATCTATAGAATGTTTTCTTTCGTAAATAGTATCTTTTTTCTTTTTTTAACAATCAATTATTTCTGTGTATGAGATTTTTAGCAAATCATGGTTTCGCCTAGTATTCTGTTTATTACTATTGGTGAAAAAATCTGTGAATGATAATATCAACATTAGAACATCTTCATTTTCTGCAATGAGGTATCTGAGCCAGAAAAAAATCTGTATCCTACCATCTTTATCTCATCTATAAGGGATCTTTTGAATAGTCTCTCTTCTACACCACACATACTGCAACGTAAATTATAACCTTCCTTTCTTCCTTACAAATTCATGTATCGACAATTTTACTTTTATACTAATAAAAAATAGATAAGTTTACAAATATACAAATCTTAACTTGATAAAATAAGAGAATCTTTTAATAAAGCATAACTAAGTTATTTCAGTAATTGATATCGTCTGTTTATATTTACTCTTTTCAAGAACTCTTTTCCTGTAGAAAAAAAGCTCCTTAGCTTTTTTATTTCATATGTTGGCTAAGTTAGCCGACATATGAAATAAAAAAGGGTAGGCTTATTTATAAATTTAAATTAAAGTATATGTTAAATATTTCCAACAGCTGTGGCAGTCATTTTCAGAAATTAAAGCTAAGTTGGATAAACCTTCGAATTTACATTGGATGTAACTGTTAGATATGTTGTGCTTTGTTGGGATTTGACTTTCATACCCTTTTAAAACAACAATTTCACGTTATTTCACTGTGGTGTACCAATTAATTTCAAACATTTTATCCAGAGTCAATGTTATTGACTTGAATGAATTATCTACTAAAATACTTTATCACTTTCACGTAAAATAAATATGCTACCTTACATTTTGTATGCTGAAAGAAGTGGATGATGTTTTTTTAGATCTAAGTAATGTTCTAATTAAGTTGCACTTTTTCCTCCTTCCACCCTTTCATTTGATTTTGTATCTCTCTCCTCTTTTACTAAATTTCCTTTCCTTTCACTGAAACATTTGCCCTTTTCCTCTTTTTCACCTTTCTCGACAACTCCACTTCTCTCTTAACTTATCTTGCTATCTTTCCCTCCTCATCCTTCCTTTTACTTCTCTTTTTTCCAACCTTGCTCTTGAATCTTTCTTCCACTTTACCCAAAATTATATACACTATTTCTCTTTTCCGTCGCCTTATATATCTTCCTATATATATTGCCCTTATAAATTCCAGGTGAATCGCAAGGTAACCAGGAAGATTCCGTAAACAAGCCACTTCGCAGAAAAGAGAACTTCTTCCAAAATAAGAGTTAAAAGTCAAGATATTTGGAAACGAGATTATTTTTCGGAAGCTTTTTAATATTGAATGACGAAAAGGCTCATTTCATTAGAAGTTGAGAGGATTTTTCTATCCCTTCAATTTTCATTTTAACCGTATCCAATATTTTTCATCATCAAAGCGAGCTGTAATTATAGCGAATTTGACGAACCTTTCTGTGAAGCCCTTCTGAAGAGAAGATGAAACAGGGATTCATAGAGTATAACTTATGGCAAAAGACTTTCTCCGATTGCCTATCAATAAAGAGACACGTTCAAATCTTTTTTGACAAATCTAACATCCCCAATGATTACAAAGCTCCTTTTCTAGTTTATATCAAAAATATATTTATTCATTGCGATTCATATCTTCCATAATTTGTAAAATATGACCAATTTGAGATTTCCTTTGGTTAAGTATTATCATTTCGATAAGCACAAGGGATACCAATTGCATTCGAAAACTTTTCTCTTCAGGTATTTGAAATGAATCGTTAGTGACTATTATAGCAAGACAATTGTAATAGAAGTAGGTAAAAAAGTCTGATTGCCACAGAACTTTCCTACATAAGTCACATTTTTTTTGCTTGATTATATCGTTGACATCGAACAATGATGATTGATAATATTTAGTATAAAAGATATTTAAATCTATCATCTCCCCTTAAATTAACCTCAATTTGAAATTTACTACATTTTTGTGTTTAAAATGAGCCAGTATAAACGAATAACTCCTTGGTTACTTGAAAAAAGTACTACTTTACTCTAATTTAACTGAACTATATCAATAATAAACAACTTTGCTGCATCAATCCTTCTCGATAAAAAACAATAACTCCACTGATAAGATTATATATTACACTTATAAATCGACTAACAGTCGAATATACTTAAAAACTCGTATAGAAAAATCTTCATCGTTAGTTACGCGGCATTCTTTCCCTCCTCCCGGTCCCATTAACCTATTTTTTCCCTTTCCTTCGATGATCCCCCTTCTCTCGACGCATTCTTCCGAGACTCATTCACCTTCCGAGAAATAACCTTTTACCTCTCCGAGAAACATCTCCACCTTCATTCGACGTCCATTTCCGCAAATCGCCGGTGCGGATTCCTTATCCCTAACCATTTCCAGTCCGTCCCTCGGTCTGAATAATACCGAACATGGCGGAGAAATGGAGCAAAATCTTATCCTGCTTCGCAGTATCTCCCCCACTTGCTTCAGATGGAGCGGAAACTCATCTTTCGGAAAATCCCTTGATCCAAAGGAATGTAAAATATACGGCATGGGTAAGAAAGCGGTTCCTGGTGGGGAAATCCTGTACTACAAAGCTCCCTCGAAGATTTTATCTTTTTGATGGGGGTTATTCTTTCTTTTGTTCGCAAAAATCATTCAAGCGTAATCACAAAAATCAGCTAGCCCAAAGGGTCCATCTACAATCATAGGTGAGTACAAGTATCGTACAACTAAAAGGAGAACAGATGAATTCCATAACATAAGTACTTTATATGTAGGTATAACGTAACTCTCTTGGAAATAAATAAGACATCGAATAATTAAGGTGATGTACAGGTATTCTAAGGCTGAAATTAATATCAATGAAGACTATCCATTATTTCTGATGGATATAGCGAAAATTAGAATTGTTATAACTTCATTACGTAATCCTTCACCCTTTCTAGATAAAGCCCATCTCATATTAAAATGAATGCCTGGCAGACTTTTGCTACCAATGATCTTTACATCTCTAAATTTTGAGAATAAATCAGAAGTATATTCTAACGGGCCTAAAAATCACAAAAGAAAACTATAATTGATTTCTATATTACAAATCAATGAAATAACATCTGGAGCAGACATTAATTCCTAATAACTTTATTGCTACGTATCAACTAATGTCGCTACTATCAATATTTGACCATTCCTCTTCTTATATCTAATTAATATGAACATGAAACATGCCACTAATAATAGATAGAAAAGGTTTCCCAAACCTTTTAAGCCCATTCGACTCATTGATTTTATTAATCCTACTCATCAAAATAAGGACCGTTTTCCAATTATAGGGATTATTACCGTTATATTGCTTTTATTTATATAGCTGAGTATAATCGGCTTACCTATGTACGAGATTTCATTAACTCTGTACATATTCAGGCTTACCGCGGTCGAATTTTATGAAGTTCGTGCGGAGACTAGAATAGAGCTTTTCGCAGCATTCTTTCTCCCTTAATACGTCACTTAAATGAATTCCTACGTCACTCAGTAATGTCTGCAAAGAGGCACTTCCGCACTCAACGGAGCCTGAATACGTTACACGGAGGCAGTGATTAATCTTCGGAAGGAACAGTCCTCCCCTAACCTCTCCCTCAGCTTTTTATGCCCACAGTCACTACATCTCTACCATTAACTATCTTTCCCTACATCTCAGACTCAGCCAAAACTGTCCATTGAGACATACACTGTGAGACATGGATAGCACTCCTTATTTCATCTAGTTATGTCTGCATAAATGGATTCAAAACGAAACTATATAACACGTGAAAATATCAAAAAAGAGTAACAATATCTCAAGCTGGAAACTTTAACACTCTGAATACTTTTAAGTTATTATCTAAACTAAAATGATGTTATCTGACGGAGAGGAATTATTTGTGTCGACCAACTGAAAATTCTTAGTTCGAAACTCCATTAAAATTTTCAGTTCCTAAATGCGGTTGGGATAAAACGCATAACAAAACGATTAAACAAAAGTTTGAAAGTTATGCTGCAATTTACACAACTTTCTTAGATTGGGCGTTTATAAATCTCTACCAGTAAAATACGATCGCTTCATCAATTATAATACATACGAATTGAGCATAACTTTGCCTAAGATAACAATGTTGATAGCATACCATCAAGAAAATGGTCTAAAACAAAGAAAGCATGTTACGCTTTTAAAGATGTAAATTAAATATAGAGAGTTATAAATGATAGACAGAATATTAAAGCTTTAATATACAATAAGGGGATTTCTTTGTTAAATGTTATGTAAGGAGGAATGTCTTTACCTTTCGTAGAAGTTTTTTACTGGCGACAAAAGTTGAGTAAACAAGCAATATATGGGTGATTTCTTTGATGACCAAGAATAGTTACGCCGATTCCCAGGATTGGATTCCATAGATGTTTTTTTTTTATCTACGTTATTCTATGTAAATTTGCTGATGATACTATCCTTCAAAAATAAATAAGAGAACAGAAGGCATTAATTAATATTTAAGAAATCATAAGAAACTATTTCTTCATCATTTGATATTTTCCAAGTCATGTAAGAGTAAATGTATGCACAGTCATTATAGAAACTAATAAATAATCATGGAGAAATTATTTTCCTAAATGGATCATTTGTTTTTATAACGATATTTACACAAAAATGACATCTATATCGTAAAAAAATATTCACACATGGATTCTGTTTCTCAAAGCATCTCAAGCCGGATCTCCTCCAACCAATTAATTCAACCTTTCCTATAATCTTCCATCTCTTTCATATTTTTTCCTCGCGTCTCACTGGCTGTCCTTAATTTCCATTTATCTCCTTTAGGGAAAACAAAACGAAGCGCAGCTCTAGACGGGAGTGGGTGGATACTGCGTTCTCACAGAAAAAACGCCTAGTGCTTAGTGGAACCGTTCCAAGCAAAAAAATCCTCCCTTCGAAGAGAAATATCTCGGTCCCGAAGAACAGCACTATAATCTTCCATATTTTATGGGATTATGATATACTCTTAGGATGAATCGCATCCTAGTAAAGTGGCTGTATCAGCTACTTAGTATAGATTTTTACCAAGAATAGCCCTCAGTATGAGCTAAACAAACTGTTCCTCAAATGGATTTTAATTTTTGCGTATTTTTTACTTTTATAAGGTAAAATTTTAATATAATCTTTCTGCATCAATGTTTTTCATAAAGTTGCTATGTCAGTGGAGGTCATTATGGACTTCATTTAAATCTGGTCTCCAACAGTAACTGAGTCCGGGACTGCTTTCACCAAAGGTGGGCATTTGGCTACTCGGGGGACCTTATATTTTTATGACCTATGCAAATTATTTCAAATCTAATAATAAATTGTTCTAATGAATAGAAAAAATTAAAAACCTAAATATTTATGCCGGATTAATCGAGATATTGGCCTCTTATCAATAATGAATGCACGACAAATAAACATATAGAGGTATTTTAATATTATAGAAAGCTTCCCTTATAAGCATTAGATAAATGTTATAAATGGGTGATTATAATTCACCAATACCACAAATGCAATCAACATATGAGGTATGATGAGGTATACATAAGAATATGAAATTATTGTAATTAATATTATTACGGCCACTTCAGTCCCTACCACCATATCATGATTGATGTAATACTTTTAATTTTTCTGTTGATTCAGGATAGAAAAAAGTGTATTTTCATCTGCATCTATGACAGTATTGATCATGGTTGTGATAACATTAAAGCTACTAAAGTATGGGCACAATGAATAGTTCCCCTAGTACAGGCTTCTCTTTATGGAAGGCCAAGAAAAGTACTACTCTTAAAATTATCGTGCTTCATTTACGTAAATTAAAATTCCGCTTATTGAAATCTAGCCCAAAAAGGAAAGCAAGAGCAAACTACCTCAATCCTCCCCCTGCCTAGCAAGCTTCATTCCTCTTTACTAGTTCTAGGCAGTTAATGTAAGCTGGAGTGAGGCTTCAATTCGGGCTGTACACTTCACAGTAGACGCTTCAAAGAAATCTGTCATTATATAAACTTAATATTTACGGATTTAGATCAACATCGAAAAGTTGAACATTTCAAAAGTGCTGTTCGGCAGCTAACACAAAAACCAAGGACGTTCCTGGTTCTTTTCTTTATATCTCCACCCTCCTTCAAAAACAAGTTCCCCTTTAGAAACAAGCTTCCCATAAACCAAGGGAAAAGTTTTTCCGGGAAAGAATCTCAGCTCCATCGAATCTCCCGGCACGTCCACGCACTAAAAATCGCTCATACGCAATGGCCCACTCCCCCATTCTTTATTGACGGAGGGAGAATAAGACCTCCCTTCCCATTGTCAAAACCGTAAGCTCCGGAGTAACTCCCCGAAGCTGTACACATGCATCACCACCGACACTTCCGAACAAAAAAATCTCATATGAGGAGCCTTCCAGAAGCCACCCTCTCTCTCTATTCCCCCCTTCATAATTCCTCACAAAAACTGCTCCCTTCAGACGTTCATCCTGCCGGCCGAAATTGAATATCCGTCTGCGGATGGCAGCGGAGGGTCGACTCCATGGTAAAGGGAAGATATGCTTCTGATTTCCACTAGCCGAGAATGAGAGTGTCTCGAGCATCCGTGGAGAACATTGCCTGATGCATAGGTTGGAGATGAAAGAAGTTATCCGTTATTAAAAGCCATCAAAACTCGACGGTTGACTGATTACTTTTCACTATAAATTTTATTCGCTACGGTAAGAACTTTCCTATACATAGTAATTATTCTTATAATAATTTTATCTTTATGGTCAAACGAAACGACAACCTCTTTTTTAACATTATGATTTTATCTTTTGTAATAATAATTATGTTGTGTGACTAAGATGTGACTGACTGTGAATCTCATATTCGTACCCCTACTATCTAAAGAAATATGTGCTCAACATGATATGACAAAAAGTATAATTCCTCTGCCATTTATTTTATTTAGAAATATAGGGAAAAATTTGATTTAAAAAAAATTAGGAATTCATTTTTACATAGAAGAGAAACCAGTCTTGATACAACTATACCTTAAAAAATTATGTAAAGAGCCATTATATGGAGAATTTGATGTGAATTTCTCCGAAATTTCCTTTATTATTCATAAATTTGGCAAAATCAGTTTATTTAAAGTGGAAACCGAACTGATCTTTCCTACTTATTACCTGTAGTCGTCCATAAATATTGGCATGGACTCCCAAACGAACCATTATAAAAATTTCCCCGGTGCCTTTGACTTTATTGCAAATCCTAATTCAAAATTAATTATTTCACATTGTAATACTCAATCTGGGATTACAATACAATAATTGCAGTATTTAATTTTATATTTACTAGTTCTGATATTTTCCCCGTGAGGAAAGAGAAATTTCAAGTATTTCTGTTTCTTATTTGCGTGCGATGTAAATATATCGCGGATAGAAAATTGTTTAGCTACCGAAAGATAATAATAGACAGATCCCCTCTCAATTCTATACTAGCGTTGCAGTGGGTGAAGTAAGAGGGAGAGTAATTCACCGCGGTTTTGTTCCATGAAGGTTCACCGCATTATCTGAACACTGGCGCTCCAGCGAGCACGTGAAATCGTCCGTAAACACTTTCGGTTCTTTTATTTTAATTTTATAGCTTCGAAGAGACAAAAGTGGGCACGGCCAATTTTAACCATGTGATCGACCGCTAATGGGTCGACACTTTGCGACTAATTGGCGATTCCATTGGGCTTATATAACAATATCGCATCGCTAATGGCACGTACATTGCTTTTTCCCCAGCGATAGTCCATGCAGAGTGTGTTTTTGTTTCCCCTTTGGAAAATAGAAATATTTACTTTCACGGGCCAAATTTTCATTGCTTTTATAGTTAATTATATTTTTGATATAATGTTTGTTTATATCAGTTTAAGGAATTTACCTGGAGTTTGGATAGGGATGTTTCCGATTATCTTTAAAAATAGAACTTAATGGCGGTTGCTGATTAACGTTGAGAGATACCTCGTGAAATAATATTGAATTAATAGCGGGGGTTTGAATTTTAAAAATCTAGTGAATAAATCGATTAAATAACTAATCAATTCATATGGTCCTGTTTGTTACATCATCACCTTACATAATCATTTGTTACTTCGTTTCTCATCTAACGAATCAAGGCAACCCTAATGGACCGGAACATGGTGAATATCTTGAATCTTGTAAGATGCTTTTCTGCGCAGGCAGACAAGATACCAAGCGGGTATATATTCTTCGGCGACTTTCGTTTGTGCATTGTTCTTGTTTACCAACAAGTCATTTTCGGGAGTTAGAGAATATATAACGAAAGACGATACGATTTGTAAAGAATTGCTGCGATGAAACAGTTAGTGTTACTCAGATGATGCAGGACGCATGATGGGAATCATTAGAAAACAAAAGATTTGATTTTAAGCTGTATATGATGGGATATCACCTTCATCTTCATCGAATCACCCCTTCGCCCTCATCACAAGATCCATGGACCAAGTTCTACATTGAAAAAAAAAACAAAAGTTACAATATGCATAAAAAGTCCTCTGGACTATATGCAATCTATAAGAAAAATCTGATGTGGCCAGCACATGACTTTCTTCATATATAAGATCTAAATATTTACCTACGACAGTAATTTCGAATTCTATATTCCATCTAAACTTGGAAGATAAGTGATTAATTTATATATTATTATCTTTTTGTTACAAACATTATAAATAATGTTTTTCGGGACAAGCTCGATGAAAAACGATGAAATTAGCCTTTCGCCCATAGGGCCCAGAGCGCCCACTAAGTACATAATCTGCAACTTCCGGTTTATCAGTATTTCATGAATATCTCCTCAACAATCAGTGATACAAAAATATGTTTCATACAAAATTTATAGTAAATTATATTTTCTAAAACTTTTAGCGATAATAGTATATACCTAAATATCATATTTATGGAGATATTTTGAAAACCGGAAATGAGCTTCGAAGAATGAAGCTCGACTTCCGGTTAACCGATTTACTCCAAAAACTAATCAACTCTAACGACATTAACTAAAAAACTATTTATGAATTTGGTGTTGATAAAACGAATGGTTTCAATGTTAGAGCGCCCACAAAGTAGATAACAGCTACTTCCGGTTTATCGGTATTTCACGAATAACTCCTAATCAACCGGTGATACAAAAATATGTTAAATACAAAAGTTATAGTAAAACACATTAACTAAAACTTTTATAAGGTATACAATATACCTATATATCATATTTATGAAGATATTTTGAAAACCGGAAATGAGCTTTGATGAATGAAGCTCGACTTCCGGTTAACCGATTTACTCCAAAAAATCAACTCTGACAGCACACACCACAGTACTATATATGAAGTTTGGTTTTGATACGACCAATATTTTTTACGATAGAGCGCCCACAAGCACACACACACATACAGACACACACACACACACACACACATACACACAGACATCATTCCGAAAATAGTCAAAACGTGTTCTAGGGACCCAAAAACATGTATTTCCGTTGAAATCTCGAAGTCGAATTTTTTCATGAAAACAATACTTTCTCTATACTTCGTATATGGAGAAAGTAAAAATGAGTTAGACCGAACCCCTTTAGCCGTATTAGTCCGGTACCAAATAATCATATCCTTTGCTAAAATTGTTATTTGGATAGTCTGTGACATTACACATAACAAAGGAACTATTTTTATATTTATATAGTTTATATATGTCAATTAACCACTAAAATTTAAAAATTTCACAACTTCTATGAAACTTTTGATTATCTTAGAGCAAGGATTACGTTTTAAAACTGAATAATGGCAATGTTAAGGTTTCGTGAGCTACCATTGCTGCCATCTATGGTCAATTCAATCAATATGGTTAATATTCTGGTTGGAAAATCTCGTAGATAAGCGGAAAAAATATTTCGTCTTAAGAAATTTGTGATGTGAAATGCAAATACCAATGTATGGATTAAATCTTTAGGTAATGATCAACACAGTAACAATATATCACAGAAAAATGTATGTTTAGTAAAAGAGAGAACTATAAAATGTAACAACTTTCCCTTCATTTCGATCTCTCATCTAAATCTCTCCTATTACACTGTTGTTTTTTTATGTTTGTTGTGATTTTTTTTATCAAAAAACAATTTTAGTTTATTATGCACATCAATTGTGTGTTATTATCTTTTTGGCTATATATAAGGCTTGGAAGAGGGGGGAACTAAGCATGGATCTTGAGAGTGTGAGGACGAGGGGGATTCCAAGAAAGCAGACGAGCGTAGACTACGCATTCATCGCCGATTCCAGCTGTAGGGCCGGTCTTCCTTTGGAAGCGACTATGAGCGACCGAGCGACCGGCGTATTCGGGCGACCTACAGGCGATAGGGGTCTTCCACTGCAAGCGACTACCCGCTTCTCGGTCGCTGTAACGGTATTCTACCTCCAGTGCTTGATTTCGGGAAGATTTCCGCAACGACAAATATTAATTCGCATTAAAAAAATCGCTGAGTTGTAGATATCGTTGATGATACCATTTGAAAACTTTTTTCGAGAGCTTTGTAACAAGACCAATTTTACACTTTTACGTCCACCAATAACTGAAAAAAAAGTTGTTTTATAATATCGATAACAACTTTTTATCTAACAACAAGAAGACACTGACAATTTTTATTTTAGTTTATAATATGTTTCTTAATGTCATCTAAAGGTTTTATTATGATTGAAGTGATACTTTATGAGAAAAAAAAGCACAAAGTAAGCAATCCGTGAAAGAGAGCGAAAAAACAGGCACATTTTTCGTCCATCCTTCAATTAGTAACAAAAGCAATAGTAATAAAAATGTTTGGACCATGTAGAACAACGCAAAATAAAACACGCAAAATTTTGGTGCAATTAGTTTTCCTGTAGGATCTCTACTTTAGTTTTTATTCAACTCCAAACTCGGGTATCCATAATAGAAAATCCGAGTATTGTATAGTAAACTAGCAGAAGCGCCCGATGATTCTCAACAAGGTGAAACTAGAGGTTTAAACGCAATAATTTCATAGCAATTTAAAATAGTAGGCAACGTCACGTGTATTATTTTTATTTGCGTAAGTGAAATATAATCGAAGTAATCGAATAGGAAATTGGATTAGCTGGAAATGCACCCCCTGCTATACGCCAACAGATACTCTGTAGAATACATATAATGCAGGTATACTCAGCAAAATGAAAATCAAGTATTTCCTGTAATTTGGTCCATCGGAGACCATTTTCAACATGGTAGGTCATACAGTTGCTTAAATCTTTGGTTAGGAATTTCTCAATTTTCTCCGAGTTCTGAGAGGGAGAACAATGATAGGAAAGAGTGCAGCAGAACATCAGAGATACTTCGGGGTGGGAAATTCCACCTCGGCCTTCGTTAATCACCTCATGGACGAGGAGGATTTTAGCCCTTCGCAGCAAGACTCCGCAAGGGGTCCAAATGAAGAAAGGTGGAACTCGTGGAGACAATGGGGTTTCCTTTAACCCCAGGGCTAACCAAGGAGATCACACAATTTTTGCGGGAACGCTTAGGAAACGAAAACGTTTTAAGAAGAAGAAATTCCAACACTCAATTCAATAGCAAACCTTCTACTAATAGCACTTTGCACGCAGTGTCGTGGAGCTCCTCTATTGCTTCCCTTCAAACAAGTTTCTTTTTCCTAGAAACTGAACCCTTGCTTTCATCTGGATTTCCCAGTCTATTCATATGGTTCTTACTAAAGACATCCCTTCTCTTGAACCTCGAAATTGGGAGAATTTCTAGGACGAAAATAACGAAGGATTTTGGAATGGCAAAAGAAAGAAACAATTTTATCAAGATTTAAATATAAGATAAATATCTAAGATACAACATTTATGAATGAGTTAAGTTTTCATTTCTTTTTACGATTATATTCATATCGACGATCAATTTTCATACGAGTTCAGTCTTGATTTATTGATGAAAAAACACAATTGTTCTCGCCCAATGTAGCCGTTGTATCATTGTGATTATTGTCTTCCTAGCATTAACCTATAAATTGCAATAGGTGAGGAAGTAATATTGTTTATTTTCTTTTATCAACAAATTTCTTTATTTTACAAAGTTATTGATAACGTTGTCGATAGAGCATTACTAAAGTTCGTTTACTTGTAGCCCTCAAAAGATACTTTATATTTTCTTCTAATGCTCCGTTAATGCTCATAATTGTCCTTCGTTTATTTAAAAATGTTTCGTAAACCTTAGGTTTCAATATATTTTTTTCCGTTCAATTCTATTCATATTTCAATCAGTGCCAAAAGTATAACTTTTTGACAGTGATGTATGCAGTAGATATTTGAAATGACTGTAATTTGTCAATGAAACACTCAAAATAAGAGTTATTAATACTTAAAAATACAATTTGTGTAATATTTTGTACTGTTTAAAAATTTCAGTGAGCATATCTTTCCTAGCCATTCACTACGCAACTCTGCTTACGAGCGACTGATTGCATTTCTGTATAAAACGAATTAAATATTTGAGAAATTTGTCTATAATATCCTCGAGAGAAGAGAATTGAAAACTCATAACACATTTGCAATGGTATTTTGTTCATGAAATACTCCTCAGTGCGTATACATCATTTTAAGTCATGCACTGCGTAGCGGCGACTACGAGCGACGGATCACATTTCTGTATCAAAGTAATTAAATATTTGAGGAATTTGTCTAAAATATCCTCGAAATAAGAGAATTGAATACTCATAACACATTTGGCATGTTATTTTTTTCTTGAAATACTCCTCAGTGCGTATATATCATTTTAAGTCATGCACTACATAGCGGCGACTACGAGCGACGGATCCCATTTCAATGGGATCAGTCGCCGGTCGCCGGTGTACGCTCGAATCAAGTCGCCCATAGTCGCCTGCAGTGGACGACGCTCCGTTACTTTCTGTGTATTGGGATTAGTCGCCCGTATACGGCCGTATACGCGTCACTCGTAGTCGCTTCCAAAGGAAGACCGGCCTAGGCGTTGAGAATTGGTAATGTGGGAAAATATGAAGAGACGCAGGGGATCTTCCAGAAGCAGGGAGGGAAGTAACAAGAGAAGGAAGAAAATTAATCTTCTCATATTTAAAAATAGAAAATACGATGGCCGTGAGACTCAACTTTCTCTTATTGTAAAACACGAGTGAATGGCCTAGCTATTTGCAAGCGACGAAAGGAATCACGGTTTTCAGAAATATTACCTCTGTTATTTTCCTGCAAGAAGGAAGCAATTGTTCGAAATTCGCTCGTGTATTCGCTTTTTTTAATTGTCTTGTATCCGGAAGTGTGCAAGAACTGCTTGCCGGGGGAGTTGTAATTGGGTTCATAATGAGAACTTGCCTCCGGTCTGAAGAGGAAGGCCACACAGCCTTTTGTTTTCCAGCTGACGGATATTACTACCGATTGAGAGAAATTACTTCGAATCGACGCGAGCGGTGGAGCATTTTTCCCTTGTTCTTTCCGTAATTGTTTCCTGCGACATGACAATAAGCACTTTCCATCGTTATCGTTCATCCTCCTAATTATCCTTCCTTTTACAAACCAATACGCGGAACGAAACAACGTGCGAGGAAATTTTTTAAGCTCGATTTTGTTATTCCAGTTAATACACTAGCACATATTTAAATAATTCAATATATAAAGTAAATCATTCTTCTGATAATTTGATTATGTTTCATTGTGGATTACTTCCAGGGTAGCAAATTCCTCTCCTAAATTTTAGGTATATTTAGCTTCCGCGTTCCAAAATATTTAACTGGCATTTTTAACTATTTTCGCATATTAATTGAAATCATACCAAACTATAAATGATTTATTTCAGATGTAAAAAAACATTTTAGCTATAAGAAATACAACTAATTATTTTTGAAGTGCCTCATGTTTTACGTCATGAAGATGGGCTGTACTTCAATTTAAAAAAATATTACGACATTTTCTGCGGTGATTTCATTTGTTAAAAAATATTTCTTTGCTAGAATTGTAATGAATCATTTCGTTGCCACCCTGTTATGATCTGAGATTAATTTCTCCGTATTTCAATATAGCTCAATGCGTATAACTTTTAGCAACAATACGCCATATTAATTAATTTACTTTTTCTGACCGTAAAACGGTCTATTTTAGTAAATAATTGTTTTTTTTTTTGCTTCTGGATACCAATGTGGGCAGCGCGTTCTGCTTTGGCAAAAGCGGTCCCGGGTTCCATTCCCGGTGGGAGCCCATGTGCGAAATGACCTAAGTTGTCGAAGCACTCCTATAAATACTACTACTTCTCTACTTCAACAATCGCTTTTTTTAAGATTCATCAGCTCTCAAACTGACGTCTTTATAAATTCACCATTTCTTTTCATGTCTCGAAGCTTTGGGTGAATTTAATTTCCGATATCTTTCTTTAAGAAGTGGCTCTACTCAAACTCAATTTAAATTAAGAGTTGAAGGAATAAAGCTAACGTCAAAAAATCTCCATTATCTCGGGTAGGAAAACGTTGACCTTAAGTCGAAATATTCAATTCACAAAACTCCCCTGATAAACTCAGTAGTCGAAACTTCGAATCGTGAAGATATAACGACTCCAGACTCCGAGAGAGTAAAAACCGATATTTTTTACGGCGCACGGTGAAATATCGAGCGCAAGATAAAAAGGAGCCTTCTCGTAACTTACACGATCACAACCGCGATGTCTGAAATAGAAGATAAGGTTCATCCATTGCCGCGATAAAACATTTACAGTTGGGGCAGGCCAATTCCTGCTCACTTATCGCTTCCCCCATTCAGCAGTATTGGGCAGGAGCAGATCTGCAGATGTGATTTACGCGCCTTCCATAATCCTCAGACGCCGACGCTTTTAATAGCTACCCAAGATGCTCGCATTGGTCGCCCAAGGAAAGCGAGGGTTTAGGTCAAAATGGGAAGGCACTCGGGTGTGTCACTTATGTCCCTCAAGGCGAAGAGGGTTGGTACCGTAGAAGGTTCTATCTCTTCGTCTCATACTGTTCAGGAAAGTTTCTTTTCGCCTGGAAAAAGGGCGACTAGATGAGAAAAGGCTTTGATACAATCATTACTGTCCCCCGCAGTGTTCGTAGTAATAGCGCAGATGGAGATATTACGTTAGTGTAAGAAAAGGGAGCTGAATGAGACGTGATTGTGAAAGATTGCTTCCCCCGCAGAATCTTTGTTAAGTTGATTGTGTCATAAAGCGCATCTGGGGCTTTCTAGAATGTAGCGGCAAGGACTGATCGAGTTTGTGTTAGGAACGCATATAATTTGACCTATATGGAATGTATATTGCATGATAAATCCTTCGGAATTTTTTCCTTGAGGTAATCTATGGAGACACCAAGTGGAAATACTAACCTACCTCAGATACCTTCTATTTTAGCAGCATAGTTTATTCGTAAATGAGGCAGGAAATAAGAGAATTATAAATTAAAACATGGAGCCAGGAAGATAAGTAACAGACAAATTATTTATAATTTCATTAAACGTCAGAGGGCCACATTAGCAAAATACACAGTTCTCCGCAGCGTATCTAAATCAGTTACTTTAAAAGTCCTGAAAGCGTAAAGTAACATAATATGAATTCCACTTTTGAATTAATATCTAAAATTTCGATAAAATAAATGCAAACGCACACGTATCAAATTAGCTCTAAGTATTCTTGATATTGGCATATAAAGGAAGTATTTTTAACTATATAATTTCTAAAACAGGTTTAAAGATTAAAAGATTGTCACAGTTAAAACTACAATAACATTCACGACTGATGCACTTAGCTAAATTTAATTTTTCAATTCAGTATCTGTGAGAGCCAGATCCCACTTTAATGTTTGACGATATTACTGATTGTTAAATTGGTCGGAAAGGTAGTTAGTAGTATGCAGGTTTAGGTAGTTAGCGGTTTGAGTACTAGAAGTGCATAGAAGGTATACATATTAGAAGTAACTTCTTCTAGAATATGATGTAGAACAGAAGTACTACTTCTATGATATGAAAGTATGAATACTAAAGGAAATATTGAATCTTCCACATTTTGCTCAATTTCGTGTGTGAATGGATCATATTCTTCGTTTTCTTCTTTCCCAAATCGAGCTACGATCATCAATTGCAGACTATAACTGACATAATATGTAAGTAAAATTGATACTGATGTTCCCACCAGATGGTAACCTTTTCTAGAATAGGAAGCGAATTCTTTCCGAATAGTAATGGGTGAAAGTGCTTTTACAGTTGGAACAGATCCCACGATATCAAGATTCCTGAATTTCGAAAATGGCCTCTAACATACGGTGCAGAAGCATCGGATAGCGATATTTTCCGGCAAAATATGGCCGAGGATTAATGGAACCCATGATTTCTCGAAGAGTTGGGCTGGAATTCGTTCATGCGTAAGATTCTGTTGTCGAAGTTAGTTGATTTATTCACTGTAGTTTACGGGACTCTTGTTTTATCTCCTCTAAAGAAGACTTATTTCACGTATCTTATAAACGAGCAAAAATAGATTAACCTCACAAAGTAAGGGGGTGCATCATTTGACAAAGGGAAAGGATTTTTCAATGAAAATATCACAAGGTGCATTGTCAAATTATCCTTTAATTCCTATACATCGAAATAATTTATTTGAAGCCATCAAGGCGTGTTAGCGTAAATGCCACATATTCCGGATATATTATTGAAATAGCTTTAGTAGTCTTGATTTATTTTGGAATCTAGTTTTAAATTGTTTTCTTTCTTGCATAGAATATTGTTCACGAATGTTGAAAACTGGGAAAGAATTTCAATGCCAAAAAGATTCTGTACTGACATATCTGTAGGAATAGCCATAATATAGTTCTTTAGTAAAAGGTAACAGGGAGGTTTAATTACTGGCGGATCTACAGCTCAAAATATCACCTACATTTTGAGAAACAAACTGAATAAAGCATAGTTTTTCTATTTTTTTCATTATGAATTTCCTCAATATTTCATACAGCTCTGTAAAACCTACATCTAGCTTCCCATATACTAGAATTACTTCTTTATACATTATATGAAAATTCATAATAGATATGTTATAATTCCACTTAATATACCGAATAATATGAAATCAGAGTGCTGTGATCTTCACCGGGTAAAATTTCATCAAGAAATTATAAAAAAATTTCAACCAAAAGGAATTTTCATCTTATCGGAGTATAGCCTTTAAATCAATCTTTGCATGAAGAGAAAATATTCGACTGGTTCAAACTCCATGACGTAAATTCGATTCCTTATAAGAACAAGAGTACTTCCTAATAACTCTGCTGTGCTTACAGATAAGTGCTTATCTTTTATAAACGACTCGAATAAAAATTTGATGGGGTCCCATCTTCCTCGATACCTTTCCAGGACCCTGATAAGAATGAAATGTGAGCTTCAACGCACGTTGATTTACGATCTTCCCAGTTAATAACGAAACCGTACCCGAAAAACTTTATGGCACGTGTGAAATACGCATAGACGCCGATGGAGTCAGAATTATTACTCCACAGATGCGTTGAATTACAACCTCAGAAGGAGCGATTACGCGTTCTTCTGAAGGATAAGGGGATATGAAAAGGAGTAAAATGGCGCGGGATACAGGGAATGCGTGAGGGCCTTCAGAACAGACGCGTGATTGAAACAACGAGATAATTATTCCACGAGATTGCACGCTATGTGAAGATGTACTTGTGAAAGCAAAAAAGGGGAGAGAAAATGAAAAACGAGAAGAGGTCGGCATGGGAGAAGAAAATGAACATGAGAGGGGAGAAAGGGAGTCTCAGAAGAAGGGGGGAAATATCGCAAGAGGGGAAAGGGGCTGTCAAAGATCAATGCAAAGGGATTGAGAATAAGGAGGGGAAATGAAAAGGAGTATGGGATAAAGGCAAGAGACAGGTAATATGAAGAGAAGGGTATGGACAAAGATCTTGCTGAAGGGAGAAGCGAAGCGGAAACGGGAATTGAAATATGAAGACTCTGATTGCGATGAGAGAGGGATGGGAATAGCTACAGAATGCGGGGATAGGGGGCGAAAGAAGAGTTGTAACACAGGGAAAATGCGGCACACATAGCTGAGATAAAAACATAAAGGGAACGCAAAAATAAACAACTCAGTTGAATGACAAAGGCTAGGCGATAGTCACATATTTCTTGTTTACTTTGTCTTATTTTCAAGAAGATTTCAGTAATTTCTATGGGAAATGTGCGTATCAATTAAAAATATACTAAATTTAAATGAGTCGGAGAATCTGCTTTTCCGCAATGTTACTATACCTATCACTTACATTGTCGGCTGATGACTAGAGATAATTACTAACTTGATGAACTATTTGTTATTGGTGCTCTCCTGCTGCGAACTTGTCTAGTTATGAATGGAATTCTACTGGATTCAAACCCGAAATAGAAAATACTATCGTTAAGCATCGTACCAACTAGGCTTACCGCATTTCCGAATCAATTGGTGAAGGAACTATGTTCAACAAGTAAGAATATAAGAAACTATAACGGTAAACATCGACGAGCAAATTTTCAATGCTAACTTCCCATTGAATTCTGCTGTTAAAAAGAATGAAAGAAACGACAGAGAAGTCTGACGAAGGCGAAACCTGCAAGCAGTATCCTTTAGCAACTCTATAAATGAGCATATTTGTTAGTTAACTCTTAAATTCATTCATATTAAATGTCTTTCTGAGGAAGGCCACCTTCTGTTCTACAAAAATACTATATTCTGTATATTATTTTATAGTAGTATTCAACCAAACAGTGTTCTAAAAGATAGAGCAAGCAACTGACTGTCGAAAGACGGAAAATTTCAATGAGAACTCGTTGAAAAATACAAACATATTATTTCGTTTGAGCGATTGTGGTTAAAACGATAGGTAGGATAATGTATAATTATCGTTAAATATACCCTCGAATATAAACCCCTATAATCCTTGCCTTGTTCTGGGGAACCCTTGCTAATTATTTTTGTGCATCTTTCTTCTGTCCTCACATTCTGTACATTTTTATAAAATACAACCGATTCTGGCAATAGGACGAGCTTATAATTATTTTATCTGTTGTTCAAAAAATGTATTTTTATCCACAATTCGTATCTACTTGTCCCCTATTCTTGTTGTGTACTGCCTAGAATTCCGAGATCATGATATGCTTTTGAGCTTTCACGTAGATTTAGATATGTACCCCGCGAGCCCCAAGTGGCGTATAGCAGGGCGTGCCAAGAGAGAGGAGGCACCTATATTCAATTTTCTGACTTCTTTCTAGGCATTTGCTTTCCTTTTTCCAAGTCAAACAATTCCTAATAACCTACCTAATTACGATCCAAGTATTCTCCCCTCTTCAACGTCCTACTTAAATGAACCGAATTCCCATCCGAGTAAAGTTAACACACATCTCAACATGGACGCAATTGTTCCCCTCTTTTACACCCAGGTAGACACGTTATTGAACGCCCTCATATGAGACAAGGAGTCAAGAGGAAGCGAAAGAGGTCAGAGACATGGTGCACCCTCGCAAATGAAATATACGCGGGGGTGGAGGACTGCTGAGAGTCTTGTGGCGCGCATGAAGCTTAAAAGGATTCCGACGATGCCGAAAAGGAAGAGCGGCGTGCCGCAGATTGGTTGCCATGGCAGTTACTTAGCCTGAGGGAGGTCGGATGGATGATGAAGATTATTTTACTATGAAGGCCACTCAAAGAAGCCGAGACATGAATTACAGTTCGGATTAATTAAGAGAGAGGATAGAGGGGATTTCATATTTCAGAGCCGTCTTAATATGAGAGAGAAAGGGAAATCTAGGCAATATACGGAAATACGCAATGTTAGATTCTCTTGTTAAGACAGGATATAGTCAAGGTTTTACGTTTTTCGTAAAAACGACTTGAGTTTATGGCCAAGCAAAGAAGATAAACGAGATGTTCCGTTTAAAGATAACTCTCTAATTCTATTTCATCGGCTTTTTCATCCCCCATAAATTAGTTAAACACTATGACATCTCCCAAACAAATTGAGCATTTTTAGGTCTAACATACCAAAAATACAATATTCTATTACTAAACGAAGATTTATATCTTTTAAATTATGTACTTCTGGTATTTTGTTTGAAAATTCTCAGGCAATAATAAATATACATGCTGCTCTTTATACTATTGAATAATATTTTTAAACGCAAGCAAAAACATACGGATAGCTTTTCTTTTCGTAAGAGAATAAATATTGAGCTACGAAAATTAATATTTATCAGATTTCTATATAAATATGCACCACCATATAACAACCAACATAATCACTTGAATGTTTTGTACTTATAATTCTAATAGAATTAATACCTTTTAACAAAAATTCTTAATTGAAAGTATGGGTATTGTCAAAGCTATAGCAGTAGCGGTTCCACGACAACTAACCGCGCGACAACAACCGCGTAACAATTGAGCGCTACGACAATCGATCGCGTCTCGTTTTCAGAAAGCATTAATTGAAGAACAGAATACAAAATCATATGAAATGTAGGAGTTTTGGAGGAACAATATATCGGTCACCGTCGTAGTCATTTTAGCGGATACTGATTAAACTAGATTAGATACTTAAGTCTCTTAATGTTTTTTACTACGCATTCTTATAGATAGCACTTTTGAGCAGGGATCTTATCAACCTAAACCAACCAAACCAGGGCTCCAAATTTTAAATCAAAATTTCGTTCCTTAAATTATTTCTAAAAACGAGACGCGATCAGTTGTCGTAGTGCTCAGTTGTCACGCGATCAGTTGTCGTAGTGCTCTGTTGTCACGCAGTCAGTTGTCGTAGTGCTCAGTTGTTACGCGATCAGTTGTCGTAGTGGTCAGCTGTCACGCGATCATTTGTCGTAGTGCTCAGTTGTCACGCGGTCAGTTGTCGTAGTGCTCAGTTGTTACGCGATCAGTTGTCGTAGTGCTCAGTTGTCACGCGATCAGTTGTCGTAGTGCTTAGTTGTCACGCGGTCAGTTGTCGTAGTGCTCAGTTGTTACGCGATCAGTTGTCGTAGTGCTCAGTTGTTACGCGATCAGTTGTCGTAGTGCTCAGCTGTCACGCGATCAGTTGTCGTAGTGCTCAGTTGTTACGCGATCAGTTGTCGTAGTGCTCAATTGTCACGCGATCAGTTGTCGTAGTGCTCAGTTGTTACGCGATCAGTTATCGTAATGCTCAGTTGTCACGCGGTCAGTTGTCGGGCTACGAGCAGTAGCAGTAGCACAGTTGTAGCAGTAATGCGTATCAACGATGCAAACTAAAGAAACCATCCCTCTTTTAAAATATCACGGAAAAGTTCTTATTTTGGAATAAAAGTTGATCAAAGACCTGTTCTTGAAACCCTTACTTAAGATGGAAACCATCCTCTTGATTACTGAAAAATTGTGATGGATATTTGAATCTTACAAAGAATCCAAACATGTCGAAAAAACGACAACTTGACAGCAAATCTTCTTTCCCTTTTCAATGAATGCAGATCACAGAGATATGAGACGAAACCTGGAAAAGTAAAATCGTAACCAAAAAAGGAGTTTCGGAAATCCCCTCAAGTTTGCTTCGGTTGATGTTTTTGCGCCTCATTCTTTTTTTACTCTGAAATGACATGGCAAAGGAAAATGCCGGCGCTTTTCTCCTCTTCTTATACTTTTCCCTAGGGGTCTCACGGAATGTCAAAAGTGCTGAGGAAAGAAAGAAGCCCTAGCAAGAGAGGGGATTTTCTCTTGGTGACGATTTTTCCCTATGAAAGAACACGAGTAAATAGTCTTTCACGATAAGGAAGAGCTAAGATTACGTAATGATATCGCAGTTGGAGACTATTCCCAATGAATTCTAATCATGATGGCGCGAAGAATTACGAGTGTTGCTAAGTTGCAGAAATTGACAATATATCACATACTCTCTAGTGAAATTTTCCATTTTTTTATCATTCACAAATATTTCGGTATCTAAACTTACTCAGACCCTTTTAATGGCATTTATTTGCTGCGAAATCTTTTTATGCTGTTATCGAAGCACATCTAAAGATTAATTTCAGCTCCAAATCTTCTTCTATTATACTGGAACTTTTAGATTTTTACCTGTAAATATTAAAATTTTAGACTATTTATACAGAAAGATTATAATTTGTGGTCATTCCCTTAATTCGATGTTACCTAAACAGTAGCAATAACAGTAATTTTTGGCCATCAAAAAAGAGATTTTCATAAACTAATTTAATCAACTTATTGTTGCCTTAAGAACCCGATGGAAGAAAATTTTTGCTAACACAGAGTCATTAAAAGAACATTTTAATTACTTTCTAAGCTGTATAGTTCTCAATGTTAGTCTCCTTTCATCTCACTTGCTTTTATTTAATTTATTTATTTAGTTAACTTTTAGTTGAAATTTGGCCTTCTAGTCATTTGGCGATACTTTAAATTTATTCATCTTCCTTTATTTAAATCGCTGATGATCTTATTAGTTTGTGGTGAGACCAAGATCTGACAGATTGTCTTTATTTGTATACCCATCGCTATAAACGCATAGTGGCAACGGGTAAACATCGATTGTTGCAGTAGAACAAGCGCAGCCATTTTCGCGGAGTGTCGCGCTGTTATAGTTGTTGCTGGTTGTGGCCAACGAATCCTATAAGTTATGCAATTACTAAATTAAAAGAAATATTTGTACCTGGATGAAACATTATCACTATGACTCGCTTTATGTTTAAATCATATAATTTCATCGAATTTTGGCATTGAAGTTTCCTTACGCAAACAATTTCACACACATTAATCGAATAGTATTCGTAGAATTGAATCATTTCAATTCAGAGCATTATTCTTAAGAGTTATAACTTTATAAAAATCACTACTTAAATTACATTTTAGGCTAACAGGAGTAAAATGTGTAGAATTTGAATCTATTCTCATTTCCATTTCCTCTATTATGCGATTCTACTGCTATAGTTGTAAGTGCGGGGAAAAGAGGATACTACGCACAATGATTCATTTCGTTCGAAGACTTAACTCTCTATTTCCACTTGAAAAAGTAGTTTGTAAACAACGATGAAAATTTTCCCCTCATTATCTATAGCTATGAGTGGTAGCGACAAAACTCTAGGCAACCCTTTTTTCACTTCGCTTTTCATTCCCTCCATAATCTCAACTAACCCACTGGGATCACCGTTATTTTCCCCCGTTTCTCTTCTTACGCAGTGTTCAAGGGGATCTCCCCTTTCGTGCATCTTCCCTCCGCTTTAATTCGCCATCACGCTCTCTTACCTGGCCGCTAACCCCCTCTCACATGTTAAGTCCCTCCATTTTCTCCTGCAGTCGCCTCTAACAGGATTTTGCGGCGGCGTATTTACCGCCTGTCTTGCATGGTTTTCCTTCTTCATCGATCTTCCATCCAACGGAATTGGGGATTTCCTTTTTTATACTTTGGTCAAAATTTCCTTCCTTCTGCTTACTCGGAAGCCCTAAAAAATGTAAGCGTTCTTCTCAAGTTTCGAGCCCGTGTGTTCTTCCGGCATAATTCGGCCTTGTTCTATTACCCCAGGATAAAGGTGAATTATTGAATATTTGGAAGCAGGAAAATAACGTTCGCGAGTGATTTAAGCCCTCGACTGCCATATGCAACCCTTTACTATAACCTTGGAAGAGCAGGATCTACTATTTCAAGGTAAAGAAACAATTGAAATTTGCAAAGTATTTTATAGAAAAAAAACACAAAAACGACCTGTTTTTCGCCGATGCACTGATGATGGATTAAGTGTAGTTTACCAAGTTTTTCTTTACTTTAATTGTGTAATTTATCGAAGTTAGCCACGTATGATAAATTACTATTTCAAAGTTAAAGGAAAAATCACGTGAATAAAATTTATAACGTGATTTATGTACATTTAAATCTCTATATACTTCACTGGGAACCCTAAAAAAACTTATATTATGAGGGATGGGAAGTATTTGATACATTTGTGAATATGTAAATTTTTGTATTTTTTAAATAATGTACAGATGGGATGTATAATAATTTGTAATACGGGTTGCCACCGGACGATTTGTCCACTTGTAACAGTTTTGTGATAATAATAAATAATACTGTACCATTCTTTGGGTGCAGAAATAAAGGCTATCCATTCAACTTACCTAAAAGCCTTTTATAAATCTTTCGCTTCGAAGGATATCGGTTTCTATCAGGCTAAAGCTCATACTACCGCAAATAGATTGAGCAGACTGGAGCTCCAACAATCAGTCTTAATATTTTATACGGAAAGAGCTTCCAGAAATAGTTACTCGTAAAACTGATTCTCTCTGTAGTAATCGGAAGGTGGACATGCACAGTGGATGTAAAAATACCTATGGTGATTAAATTGTAGGAAAAAAAGATCCACAGCAGGGAAACACACAAAGAAGGGGGGTGTGAAAAACCTGCGCAAACCTACTGATAGTACAAGCTAAAAGATGTAAAAGAAAATTGTGTATGACTTGGAAATTACAAAAGTAGTACTATAACGAAATCACAAAAAAGAATAATAAATTTAAATCAAAAACAGGAAAAATTGCAAAAGTAAACAGTGAGAAAATAATAAGTAGACATCGAGTGATCCAGAAAATAAAGGTGGCATGGAATAGTCAGTTGTCTTTTTTCTCCATAAAATTTCAAAAATGCGATAAATCTGATTTTACCGATTTCTCTTAGTTAATACAGGAAAGGTCAAATTTTCGTCATTGAATGTCTCACAGGCTTTTCCCGGAATCCTGTAATCTCGCGATTACTCCAGAGATGCGCTCTTAATTCATTTTAGTCACTTTTAATATCAGAAAATATTTTATAGAACTCTTTTACCCTCTTTTGCTCTTCTGAGAGTGGAGAAGATAGAAGCGCCCAAATCTGGGGAACGGTTATGAAAGAAAAGTAACCTCGATAGAATGGCCGCAATTCAATTACTAGTCCACCGAAATGTTTTTCCCCTTTAGTAAAAGCTAGCTATCCTCGATCCTTCGTCAAATTTATCCTTTTTACGAGAAGATTTTATCCATTCATCGGCTCGTTTCGCAATTCAATCATACCCTAATGCATATCCAAAGTGATGAAGGTGATATTTTTACGTAAGACGCTTGAAGTTTTTCAAACAAAATAAAAAGTCAATACTTTTACAGCATTTTTCAAAATAAAACTCTAATTAATATACTAGCAAGAGGTAAAAAATATACCATCACTATCTTCCTATAAGAAATTTCTCTTTTTATATACCAAAGTATCACCGATAATCAAACCTTCTCTTCAAATGTACCTCAATCTCTGCTTTAAGTGAAGATATTCAAAAGGAAAGCCTTTATGGTTGGAAAGTTATTCTGCAATAACTATTGATCAAGACCAGTAATAATGGAATCCTCCATGCAGATTGAGCAACCCTATCAGAGCGTATCGATCCCACATAATGTTCTAATTATTCCTTCATACCAGTACACTACACTCAATCATGTTAATGCCTGTCACAATGTAAATACTGGAGGTCATCACTAAAAGAAAGTAAGAAAACTACAGAAGGATATTTATAAATGATCAACGGAAATGAAAAATACCGAGGTGACTGGGATTCGAATCCAGGCTATCCAATTTACTACCAGACGTAATTAACGTAATCCCCAAAGTGAAAATGTTCATCCCTTAAGGCGACAAACTATAATGCTCCCTCCCCCCTCCTACTCAATACATTTCTGCTTACAAAAAGGTGTTTATTTTCTCCAAAGCACGCCTTCTGCATAAACTCGCTTCCATTCTATCTTACGGTCACTCTTTCCTGACACCTCCATCGATCCATTCCCAAATTAAATGAAAAAGGAAAGAAATCCCTTCCCCGACTTCCAAGTCCCATTTCTTTTACAAAAAACCTCTTGAAAACAATTTATCGAATGCGAGTGAACCTTAGAATTGCTCCATCCCCTTTTCACCCATACGCTTCCTTCGAGGGGGATTGGGGGCGAATGAAGCATGGAGAGGAAAGCAAAGTGGAAGGAGAGAAAAAAGGAAATAAGTATTCAAAGTGGGGAGGTAATGGCCATGAGGGTGAAACACATCTTTCCCTTTCCCCTACCCCGTTATCTCGTTCTCCACGAGCCATTTGGCCCCTTAAAAAGGTAAGAGCGATCCCTTATTTCGATTCAGAATCTATAGGTCGTGGATAGTTCTTCGATTATGTTTGTGCTCGTTAATAGCCGGTCCCTACCTCGATTTCAAGGAGAAGCTATTCCTAATCTGAACTGCTCATTATCCTTTTTCCAGACAGAGGTAACTTATCGGAGATAATGGTGAAGGATCGTATTAGTTTTACCTAAAGAATTCGAGAGATCTCCAATAGGAGATTTTTTTGCATGTCTCTATTTCGTATATAACAATTATGGGGAGCAGAGATGGTGGAATAGCCTTAGCTTCACTTCTAACGCTTTTTTCTCTTTATACTTTTCTTATGTAATCTTCGATAATCTCTGAAAGATTATATCTACTCTATAATTAAATTTTCACCTCCCTTCCGAGTTCTTATTAATAGTGTGACATGGCTTCATTCGGCTAAAACTGTTACGAAGATAATTAGGCCTTTGACATGACATCCCTTCCTTCGTCCTCTCAAAATAAATATAAATAAAATAATATTGTCAGTATAAATAGTTATGGGAGCTGCTCACGGCGAACATTCTTTGCATATCTTTCACTCCTTTCACCTCTGACTATGGCAACCTTGAAAACTCAGCGATTAATTTTATACACACCAATCATTTGCATTGTTATACTAACTATGAGCTGTAATGCTATCTTGAATTATAAAATAATGATTTTTTGATACGCTTGACTGTAATTCAACTTTGTTTTTTTTTAAGAACCATTTACATTCCACAACTCCTTGTGGAAGTCATTCCGAATATGTGGTATTAGTTTTGAAAGTTCCGGCAAAAGTTAGCAAATAATTTAAAGTTCATTCTTTCATGAGAGTAATTTTTAGAGACATTTCTTTGATGGTGAGGTTGTTAATATTTCCTAAAATGATGTATTATAATTTTTCTTCTGCCAATTAATATTTATTTAACCCTAGTTGGATAACCGAGTATAATCTTGTTTCTGAAAGATATCATAATGATGAAGTTCTGTAAGGATATTTTATTTTCACTTCATGAATTAGTTAGTATAACCCAAATATAGGCATAAGTCTCAATTGGAAGAATTTTATTAAACGAATTCAAAATTAAAACTCTAATCAAAGGGTAACAAAATAATTTTTAAATTAGAATAAGCCTACTCAGTTTTCAACGAAATCTGTAATATTTTCTAGTTTAATAGACAACTAATTGACCTTACTAGATCATACTAAGCCAATATGTTCCATTAAACAGTATGGAATTATATTAAATCTCGTTGGGCATTTTATTTCTCTTTTGCTTGATAATCACCAGGATTACACGTACATACACGGCCTTAGACGGAGACACTGCGATATAAGATTTCTTTTTAATGATTCTAAACGAAAACAGCATTAATAAGAATACATCTAACAAAAGATGGACAAAAATAGTATGCATATATCAAAAGAGAAAAACTGTTAAATTTTATATAATATAATAATAACGATAATTATATAGAGTGAAAATGTTGTCCTTGTTATTGCCCAAGGTGACGCTTCTGGGGATTATTTATCTTCCCCTCGATGCTGACTCTCTTCCCGAAGATATCTCGTTCTTCCTCCTTTTCATTCTTCTTTTACCATCTTTATCTCCCATCTGAAGACGGCATTCTCCCCTTAGCTCCATAAATCACGCACATTCTATTCTCGGGAAAAGTTTTCACCGCGATTCTCCGAGCGTCAGAGCTGACAAAACTTTCAAGATTCCCTCTGCTACTTCTCCAAATTTCTTACGCAAACTCTCCAAACTGTTTCCTCGATAAGATGAGCGAAACTATGCAAATTATAACGATACAAGTTGAAGAAACGCACTTATTAATTCTACGGCGTTAGCTATTTGTCATTTCTCAGCAACGAAAATTAATGTGAGGACAAAGACTCCTGCTATATCCCTCCTGCTCTCAACGCAACTTTGGATCTCGCTTTTCAAAACATATCACTCGCACATTGAATCACTTATACTTGAATTTTCCACCATTTCTCACATGTTAAGAAAATATATTTACGGAAAGAATCTGAACATGCAAATGTGTTCTCAGAAGTACTTTGAAACTAAGGCTATCGTGCGCTTTCATGTTTACATTGATACCCTACAAGTCAACTTTCGGCGTAGAACTGGTAGTCTATACAGAAGGCGTTTGGACGATTTATTTTGCTCATTACTATCATGTATAGTTCGTGGAAAGGCTACGAAGAGTAAGAATATAAGCAATCTTAAAACCGCAGCATCGCTTTATATACGTAGGTTATTCATCAGGCTATTGCGGATAAACCTATTTTTTTATAATTCATAGTTGTAATGCATATTTATACTTTTGTAATTTTTATTTTGTTATTACTTTTTATTTTTACACTCTTATTTTGTATTTAGTTGGGTTTATTGTTTGTATGCGTAGCAATATTTTATTTCTTTTTTAATTAATTTTTATGTGAGTTAACGTTGCCAACAGTCCTTGCGACTGACTGCGATGGTTTTGCACAATAAACAAATTAACTCGACGATTCAGTAAAAGATAAAATGCAGCTTCCAATTTTTTCGTATGATAAAAACTTATGTACAGGATTATGCCCAATACATCAAGAATAGCCCTTTAATAAAGATTTTATTCAGCGAAAATAGGAGTAAACATAACATATTTCAATTAGAAATTGATCCTTCATTGCGTGATAGTAAATTACGTTTGGAATGTAATTTTAAATATATGAGTATATTTAACGAAAACGGTATTAACAAGAAGAATAACTGGGCTACTATTTTAAATTCATAAAAAGTTTTATATGTTAACAAACGTTTGAAAATAAATATTGATCTTTCCTCAAACAAAGGCAAAACGTTAAAGATCAAACGAGTCATGGCCGGCCTCAAATTTAATTTTAGCTTTTTGTCTATTTCTTTCTCTACTAGACTACATCTATTATCATCAAGAAGTAATAACGTGCTTTTGAGGTGTTTGTTCTTTGTGCATAGAAGTAATTCACTGCGCAGCTGCTCCAAGTTATTACATGTGATTTATAGCTCTATATATAAGTTGCTGAGCACTGAATAGAAATTACTGGTTCTCCCATAATCCAGTAATGCAATACGCAATGCACGCTAGCTTAAATTCACTGCATAAACATCAAAAAGGTGGGGAAAATTTAAAAATTTCCATCTCCGGTACATTTTCCCTCCTAACGCCATCATTCCCTGGGGGTAAATTAATCTTTCTCCCCAATATGATAGGAGTCTTTGGAACATAAAATACACACCAACGAGAAAAAATTATTTTCGGAAATTTGTATCGAATATCATTGAAAAAGGGGGAGAACCGTTCGCCGGGGGAGATGAAAATGTCTTTCAGCCTCTCGCCTTCCAAAACTCCGAAAGAAGAAGAAGGGGCATTGCCAATTCCCCCATTCTCCTCTTCCTTCCATATTTTCCCTTTTCTCTTTCTCCGACAACCCTAAAGGGACCCCCCGAAGTCGTTCCATGCAGCACACAATCGTAGCGAGGACGCAGCAGTGCACGCTGCGGACATCCAAGCTTCCGAGCCGTTAGCCGTCGCATTACGGGGGTGGCGAAGGAGAAAGGGGACGCAGGGGTGCAGTTATGCCGAAAGGGGAGAGGGATCACACGCGGTCTCTCTTATCTTTTAAAGGGGAAATGGCCGATCGATAGGATCAAAGAGGTCGTCGCAAGTGTCTCCGAAGATGCGCTCTCTCCGAAAGCGACGCTTTCCTCCCCCCGACGAGAGAGAGGATGGAAATTGAAGAAATGATAGAGAAGTGTCTCGGTCTCCAAGTGTCCGGACCGATTTCACGATTGGTTTGCTGTCGGCGTTGTTCACATCTCGGAATTTAGGAGCAGAAAAAGGGATGGATACTTTATTTTTCTCCAAAAGAGAACTCTTTCACAAAAATCAGGCTAGAGTTATATATTTGGTGTACATGTACAATATTGCCGGGTATTAGATTTCTATCAGAAAAAAAAGACAAAACAACCCACCCTACTGTCTAACCAAAATCCGTAAGATTTCTGTATATTTTGTATATTTTGACGAACTGAGAATCCATTTTACTTGATTCAAACGTACTAAATCTTTAATATTAAGCAATAACCCAGCAATATTTCTACTTCTTTCCCATTAAATCACTTCGAAAACATTGAGATACCGCCAGGAAAAAATTTGATATTTTTCACAAAAATTTAAAATTTTGACTAACATTCGCAGCCTCAGGACATAATCCTATCGAGTTGAATATTTTAATATGTTATAGGAACCACCAACCACAAACTTTAAGCATTAGCCGTTGAAGGATTTCGAAAAAAAGTTTTTTCGATCCACCCTAATGTACTAGCAAGCGTCCCGAATTACAAGGATTAACGCAATGAATAAATGAATTAACGTACGGTGACTAATATCACCCTATAAATAGCCAAATAGCTAAAGAGTTAATTATCATTGAATGCTGTTTTGTGTTCAATTTCCAGTGAAGGCCATAATGTTGACAGCATCAAGAGGAAATTCGAAAACTATCTAAAATTAATAGGTAATGGGTATTATAGGTCTAGAAAAGTCAAATACGTTGGCGTGGTAATCAATGCTTTGACCACTTATCCCGCGCGGTAAATGCCGCGTGGCTAGGCCACGTCAATCAATGGGATGCCACGACGTGGAATTCAACGGCTACTTCATAGTAGACTTGCTCCAAAGACGGAAGTAGTGTTCGAGTGTCAGATACGTCAACCTTTTAATTTCTTTATTTTTTTTAGAACTGTTTTAACTGCCTCTCACCTTTCACGTCATAGTTTCTCTTATAGTCATGTCACTGAATGATTTAATAAAGGAGTATTATCGAGGAAATACATACAAACATTTGATATACGTTGAAAGTACCACCAGAGATATAGATCATTTTATTTTTGACAGAAAATATCGGCGACGCTCATTACCAGTCAGATTGATCGAGAACTGGTAATACAAACCAACATTGGTGGCTAAATGGTAATTGTGTGAGTCTGTCAACGCTTTTTACAGGCAAGGATATTAGTAATTTTATTCATCGTTACTGTTTTAAATCGTTCAAGTAAAATAAATAAACATATTTTGGGAATTCCAGTTTCTGTTCAAGGATTAAGAGTTAAGTTTCAAAACTATGCAAAATCTGTCTTCAACGAGCGCAAAACATTTTCCAGGCTCTTAATTATTTTTAATAGATATGTTGAATACTTCTGGCCGTCACTTTGTGTAATTTCAATAAAATTGGAATAAAAACTTTTTAATCATTCTACGGTGTGTATTGGATGGACATGACCGGTTATAAATACTTGCAGTCGTCATTAGGCCCAAAATGACAATTAGAGTGTTTTTATTTCAACTTTTTAATACATAAACAATCTTTAAACGCTAATAAACATGCGCAATGACTGCATCGATGGCGATAATTACTAAAGCGAGAAAGCTCACAAGGAAAGTATCAGGGTTTTAGCAAATGTTTTTTTATAAAAGTTAAGCATCCTATGATCCTTCGTCTACTACCGTATCTGCTGACAAAACCCTAATAACTTGCATCAGTAAAAATCCGAACGCAGAGATAACTGCATATCTCCCCCAATCAATCAAGCGTGTTTTCTGAAAAAATATTCTGGAAATAAATAATATATATATATATAAATCAACATCCTTCAATCGTCCTCATCGCGTGCAAGCTTACTCCATCGAAGATCACCCAATGAGTTTCGTTATCAAGCGAATCTGGATATATATCCAAAGCCTGCCGATAAGAAAATATATGTATAAATATACGAGTTCCAAAATTCCATTGTTGTCTTCATAAAATATCTCTGTATGACACTGAATGAATATGAAAATTTAGATCAGGCTTTTATTGAATCCGCAAAAGTGCACCATATTGTGCCACTCATGGGTGGTAGGTCATGGTGAAGGTGTTTGTATGAACGTCGTGGCGTCACCATGGGGTTCCAGCTGTGATTCTGCTAAAAATGGCGGAAAACCTTTTATCCCTCCTTCTTCCTGCACATGACAAATGATCCATTCGGCAAAATGTCATATTTCGCGGTACCTCGTGAAAATAACGTCTTCTTGAAGCAATCCTCCGCACATTGCCATCTTCCTAAAGGTTTTCTTTGCCGGTATTCGTGCCACATTGATAAAATGGGCTTTTTCCTCGGGAATTCCGAATCTTCGATTTGGATCATCGTTTTTTATCGATGGAGAACATGCGGCGCCATGGAATCAGGTCAGGCGTTATTTTCGTCGAAAAGTTTGGTTGAAACTCATTTCCTTTCTTCAAAGGATGGATTGGAAATTTTCAATGTTATAAAACTAACATAAAAAAGGATCACTGATTCTCCCAAGTCTCACTTCTTTACATTTTTCCACAATTTATCGTATATCTAACACTCCTTTAAGAAGTAGGCGATTCCAACTCTAGAAATCCCATCTTTCCCGTAGGAAAAGAAGGCAAAAACCGATACTCTGACCCTTCCTTATCTTTCGAGATGCTATCTTTAGAATCTTTCGTAGAACGCCGAAGAAACCACGAACGATTGTCTGGAAACACGAATCAATTCAATAGGTACTCCTAGGAAAACCTAACAGAAAGATGCTCGAAAATACGTTTCCTAAATAAAATAGATGATGCTCTGAATCCAGTATATATAAATCGATAGCTTTAAAATTCCTCGTTTTATCGTAAAGCGTACTTTTACCTAAATATATTTTTATTTCATATTGATTTGATTGCAAAATAGTATCGAATATATATAAGTAGTAAAGAGTGATAAGTTTCATTGTGACTGCTATCAGTCATGAAACGACATCCCCTACGATCTTTCGAGATTTATTTTCTAAAATGATAATCTATAATCAACACTTCTTGATTATGGATTAGCATTTCAGAGATATAAACATTAGTAAAATTAAATCCATCAACTTTAGAGAGAGAAAGTGATGGAGGGAGAGTAGTAAATGTAAAGCTCTTAAAAATATTTAACAAATATAATCCCAATGAAGGGAATTTTCCACAGGGAATTTTATCAATGTACACTTTCCATTCTAAACTTTCTAACTGGACAATAGCAAATACTATATAGCGATGATTTTCTCTTATATCCATATCAACCTGAGATTTCATATTTACTCATTTTCTATGATTTCCTTTTCACATAGACATAAATTACAAACATTGGACAGTTAAAACATTGGGCATAACATCGATGAAGGATGAATTACAATAATGAAGTTGTCAAAAATATTTAGCGAGACAACAATACAGCTCAATAAAGTATCCTTTTGTAGCATTTTCGGTGATTTAATTTTTACAAAATATGTGATGTACTGCTTTTGAGTGAGTGACTTTATCATAGATAAAGATCAGATGTGATTGAATATCCAAGATATTCAAAACACTATGCCACTTAATTGGTTTCTGTAGTTGAAACGAAACTCTAAATCTAGGAAAATCATACGATAGATACTTAATGAAAAGCTATTATCCAGTCATTTTTTTGGATATCACGTTCAATCTGATGTTGTTTATCCCAAAAAAAGATAATATGACGGCTTTTTTTGAACGAAAAAAGACTCAAAAGACTCCCACAGCGAATTATATCAACAAATATTTCCTGGGAATATTCTCTGACTTGTCATAAAACTCTTTCATTGGAAAGCCTAAGTAAATTTCTTTTTTATCGATATCAACCTGCAATTTTACTTTCACTCATTACCTATGACTCCTTTTTATATAGGTATTCCACATTGAGAAGTCCAGAATAATTTCGAAAGCGTCCTTTCACCCCCGGACTCTTTGGGCCTCATCTTCTCCTTAAAGATGCTAAGAATGCAAGGCGCTTCGGGAGAGGCGAGAAATACCTCATACAAAAAATGCATGGCGAGGGCGCTGCAACGCCTTGTGTACTACGAAAGTCGCGTCGCGCATGTGGTCCCATGACTAACGGCTCTGTCTGCCGTTCCCGCGGTTCATTTTTCATTTGTTATCTTTTTTTACTTCGATGTGGTGCCCCCTCCGAAACGCGGAAGTCTCGTATTTCAACTATCTTGGCTGAGAGTACTCTCGATTTTTTCTAGTAATTCAAGAGGAAGGAAATTCTTATCTCTCTTGCTCTCGATGCTTTGAAAGTTGTGGGAGGAATATGATTTCTCTCCTGAGAAATATATTGCCGCTTTATCGTCAATTGAATATTGCCATAAGCATATTCATTCTCTGGGCGATCACTAGCTATTTTACTAGCTTCCACAAAAGAAGTGATGCTGCTAATAATATTTTATCGCAAAATGTAAAAGGATTTCATTAAACGTAGAGAAAGAGAAAAGGAGTTAATTATTTTACAAGGGAATTCATAATAAAGGAAGGTAAATACATTATAAATTCCTAGAAAATGTCTAAGCTCTTTCTCATTTGCCAAAAAAATAAAGATTAGTGTCTACGTACTAATATTAACCTATTTGAGCCGAGGCATGGCAGCTTTTAAAAAATACTAGCAGATGTAATACTAGAAGAGAAATCATCCCATAATTAATGAAACGAAGGCTATCCGAATCATAGAAATTTGCGACAGTAGCCTACTAACAAGGTTGTTAAATATCAAATTGAAAAAAGTGTATACGAATCCCTATTATTATAATTATATATTAAGAAATCCTATTAAAATTATGAACCTAACGTGAAGACATCGAGGCATTTCCAAGTACAGATTTTCTATGTTCAAAGCAAGATCTAAAGTAAGGAATGAGAAATTTGCCCGATAGGAAGTAGAGCCAAGATTTTTCTACGTCTCCATGTTAAGATTAAAAGAATCTACAAATTTTATCTCGAAAACATTCGAGTTCAAATCTATTTTGATATATTATTGGAGAAAAAGATTTATTTTCTGCATTTAATTCCGAGAACTCGTACGAAATAATTCTTATTAACTCGCATAACAAAATATTCACATTGAACCTTTATAATTACTCAAAGGGTCCAATTCAATAGTGGAAATGTCCTCATTCGTCGACTAGATAGAAACCTTTGTAAATGCATCCCTACACAATTTCAGTAATCGAGGAAGCCTTATCCATCCATTTCACACTCCTTAAAAGGGTTACTCAAGCACTCGTAAAAGCTACAGCCCGTTTTAAATCTATTCGCCATATTGATGGCCGATTCCGGAGATTCTCATTTGGAACGCATTTCTCTACGGAAAAGAGAAAAAATGCCTCTCAGCTCCACACATCCTGTGATACGGAAGGAAGGCAATGTATCAGGTTGACAAGTAGAGTGAGAGATGGATACCATTTTCTTCCACTCCGATTCGTCTCAGTGGTTTCCCATTGCTCTTCCCACACAACGTCCTCCCACAACTCTGTCTTCTTACCTTCCTTCCCTCAAAACCATTTTTACTCCGAGAATGTACGCTAAACATTCAATCCAAATTATGATTTCTTTCTCTACCCTTAAAGCCAACCATCATTCTTATCGTAGTGCTTCGAGTATCATAGAAAACAGTGCTCTGTAATTTCTAACACAAGACTAAGAATTTATATTCGAGATTCAAAATGGTATTACCAGACGAAAGAATCTCTATTCAAGTAAGAACGTAGTAGATTAATATAATCGCATAGTTAAGATTTCAAACTATTGTTAGCAAAATTTACAGGCTCATAAACTCAAGATTTGAATGCATACAGGAAAATACAAAATTAAATCAAAAATTAATTAATTAAAAAGATACACTGAGCTATAATTTATAATCCTCCCTCAATTTAACGGTAAAAAATATATGTATTAATAAATCGCTTTAATTATATCTTACGGAATTTTTCTACAACATGTATAACATGAAATGTTTAAAAGTAAAGTTGCTAAAGGACTAAAACTATCATGTATGAGATTGCACACATCATGTATACGTTTCCCACTACAAGTACATGTATTTTCCTGGTTCGTCAGAAAACACTATTTGAATCAATATCTCGTCAGTAAATATTTCGTCTTCGTAAAAATAAATGTCCGTCATCATAGAAAACTTGTTTATCTTATCAGTTTTTCTAAATTGAGAGAAAGTTTATCAAGAGATGAAAACGATAAAATTACGAAATTCACTGAGATAGGCGATGTTGTGTGGAAATCCATCATACATAATAATAATAAGGGAAAGTGAAGTGGTACTTTTTCCACAGATTTATCTTTTTTTCCAAAATTACCACTTCTCTTTCGTTCATTATACACGATTGCATTACGCCTCAGCAATAATGAGAATACGATGAAAATGCATTATCTAGGTCCTACATAAATTTCTGCATTTTCTGCAGTTTCTTATCATAATTACTTTTAGGTTTCAAAAGAGTAGGATGCAATATGTTTTTTTTTTCGTTATTGCTAGTTCCATCCAGAGGAATAATGGATTTCAAATTTTCTTGAGATTTCAGTTTCTTTATAAATAACGAGATAAAGAATTCAAGGATTTAAATTGAGTTTTATGTTTATGAATTATTCATTGTTTCGTGTATTACTTAAATGAAACATGTTCTGTTCCTCGCCATTACCATTATATACTGTCTATTTACTTACGTAAAATACATGCTTTTAGTTCACACCATATCAACCCTGAGAAGAAGTCGTCCTAAATAGACACATATTCATCATTTTATTATCATTTGGTATTCATTTTTTAAACTGTCTTAATTTACCTTTTCTCTTGGGCAACTTACGATCCCTAATCTTACCATTAAATAAATCACTCCTCTCTGAATTTGAAATATTTTCCTAAAATTCTCAGCGAATATGTAAATGTCTCAATTTTCCATCTCTAGCGAGATAAAAATTCACTCTCTCTCAATTTATCGCTCGGATCTTGATTTTTGAATTTTTTTGGCCATTTTCGAATGCGAATTGAAATATGATGCTGGATGTGGGTGGAAAATTATCTTTTCAGAACTTTATTTCCCAATTCCTAAGCGTAAATTGGAATAGACTAAGGCGATCGCATGAACGAGGAACTTGGGAATGGCATAGGCGGGTCTTCGATGCGTCTCCATCACCACTGATTGCTGAATTTCTCACCCATTCCTTAGTTCACCCTCACCCCGATTCAATCCCGAGCTGAGGCTGATTGCCTGAACCAACTCAACGTTCTCTCTCTCCACTCTGAGAACGCCTCATCTCCCTTATCTTTCCCCTAGTTCCTATAAAGACCGCCGTGGTGTCACGTAGCTATCCTCAGAGGCCAACTTGCCTGATTTTTTCCCTACCATTTTCTTCATATTCCTACTTTTCTATCCTAGGGAAAAAACCTAAATTTATCAACCCTTTCTTTATTTCTTATTCGACTTCTGAATGCCTTTACTTCCTTCAAATTTTATAATTTTCTTGGAATATATAAGGGGAAAATTCTCTACCGTAACAGACTGGATGTTAAAGTATTCCATTCTACATTCTATCCGAGGAATGATGGAATCATTCCAGCAAATTAATTACAGCGTTGTTAATCCAATAATTAATGAATGAATTGGGATTCTAAGAATGCTTGAAATATATAAATACCGATCATATGATGATTAAATTTTAACCTAAATGTTATGTTATAACGTTATTTTCGAGTTTTAAATTATTACATTAAAATTGACTTGAGAGGTTAAATGTAAGAGTGGCCTATTTGATCTCAACCTTTCCATGTAAGGAGTTTAATAATAATTGTGTTCAAATTTTAATTGAATTCGTTTTCTATAATGTATTTAAATGAAATTTGGTAATTATCATCGTACGACCTCTTCTGTTTGAAAGTAAAATTGTCCTATTTTAGCTTTAACTTGATGGCAGCATGAAGGAATGATTTTCAGAACCTACATGGTTATTGAAGTTGTTCAACCTTTGCCACCTAGTAATCATACCAATTTGAAGCGTATTGATCGAATAAATAAATAAATAAAGCTAATCATTACTATTCTGTTTCCCAGGACAGATTATGGTACAGAAAAGAATCCACTGCTACTGTATTCCTCATTTTCCCCCTAAAATTTTCACAATTTTTGGTTTGATTAAGTTTATTTCCGTATCTTGGAATCTAGAAACAAATATGCAAAATAGTATCTTTAACTCGTTCATTTTAAACAATAATTAAATAAAAACGTTCGTTTAAAACCTCTCTTAGTTTTGCCTTCTTGTTTGAATAATTTATGTCGGCCACACCTTTATAGTTTATTCTTCAGATTAAAACGGATAGCCAGCAAGATAGAATCGGAGGACCATATTTTTTCCATATCCAAATGAAATTAATAACTTATGAGCTTCCGCTCCGTTACCATAGCAAACTATTTTCAATTCCGAAATGCAAATAGAGAGGTTGACTTTTTTCGATATGAAAATGAGACCTGATATCCTATATATTTTTATGAAACTTCATCTTTGTTGACTATTCACCTTATCTACGTAAAATTTGTTATAATGGCATTATATAATCGTAAATATTACCCGAAAACCGCTTTAGAGGGATAACAGCATCATTAAATAACTTTTGGTTATTCAGAAATTTTCAATACTAAATTTCGCTAATATGATTGGTGACTTTTTCCGTTGATGCATGAAGAGAAAATGGATCCGAACTTTTATTCAATAAGTTTCATTTAGAGTTTCAAAACCGAATATCTGAATGAATGCGTGGGCTAGAAACGGAAAGAGAGACTTGAATTCGATCCACGTCGAGAGGTCAAAGATATACTAACAAGATAAAGTACCGGAGGCACAAATTTTCCAGCTTATCGTGTTGTGGGTGTATACCGTAAACTTTGAGCCTCCAAACTCCGCTTCGGAGAAAACTTACACGGATCTGTCAACCGCCGTAACTTGCGCTTATGCCAGCAAAGATAAGTGGTGTTTCCGATGAATTTCAGCAGTTGAATCAATCATCGTCTAATAACTAAAACTTTGGTCATTACCTACTTTAACGTTTAACAGCGATCGTTTCAATGAAATGTGCTAAGATCATAAAGAGTTTCATGACCGTCACTGAAATCTTCGAGACCTTAAGGCTCTAAAAGATAAAAAGAGAGGTAATCTCAGAGATTACATAAGTAAAAACTAAGTTACTTGATTAATTCAATTAAAAATCTATGACGAGACCTCTTGTGACCTCCAAACCCGAATATATGTAAACATATCTACTAATTGAGTAGGTACGATAGTTTACTTGAAAAAAGCTGAAAAAAGAAGATCCCATAAGTAAGTCAATTTTTTTTCTCTTAGCACTTTATGCAGTTCTTGGTTGTTCATGGAAAAATAGGATCACAAACACCAAAATGTTACGTACTAGAAGTAAATGTAACTAGATATTCAATTTCCGTGAGTAATTCCTTTCCGAGTCTCAGGGGAATTCCGAGAACAAAAGCAATTCTTGAAACAAGGCCATGTTTTCTATGACTGCGTGTTTCATCAAATCCAAACTTTCAGAAGGTATTTTCGAACTTTAAAAAACACATTTAATACTCCTTTGGTGTGCAAAAATATGACTGCCAAGTAAATTGACTAGAAGTGAACTTCTAATAGTTTAATTACCAGGATAATATTTTGACGAAGGAAAAATATCTCCTCCAAAAATATCTTTATGATATCAGTACCTAACGGTGAATATTATTTCTGCCATCATTCGTCGCTCTATTATTTTATGAATTTGTAAAAGTCTTTTTGATTATGCTGTATTTATTTTTGTGAAAACTTTTTACGGTACTAACTGAAGATTTTCCTCGTATTAATGTTTCTACTAAAAATAATATTAATTACTCATAATGGAGAAATGTTTCTGACGGTGTATCTTTTCTCTGTCATGATCAAAGGAACTCTATGATAAAATATATTTACTAACATCAGAAGAACGAAGAGGAACTCTTGAATATAGAATGAAATTCTAAGACATTACCCCCGAGAAATTCAATTTTATAAGGTTAAAAATTCTTAAGAATTCCAAAAAGAATGAATATTACTATTTATCTTCGGATTATTTGATTTCCTCTTGGTACAAAATACAAATTGCTCTTTTTGACCTATCTTCAAATATATGAGAAGATAGCTGATGGAATTTTGAAACATTCTTAAGCACTTCTGTGACCGGTCACCAACCAATATCTCTTCTTTTATAAGTCTCCATTTGGCCAAATAATCTTTGAGGAAACTTCGCGCCATTTTCCTTTACTCTTAATCTTTTCTTCTTTCCACGCGAATAAACCTTTCCCATGTTTATTTCATTTTCACAAAGACATTTATTAAGACAACTTTGCCTTTTCTTCTTTCCCCCTCTTTTGCATTTCGACCACTTTATTGTAACTGTTAATTGACGAAACTTTTTCTTCTTTCCTGATCTCTGCTCATAATAAACAGCGGAAGAAGCCACCAAGATTTCGAAAATTTAGCCTTTTCTCGTATAGCAAAGAGCAAAAATTCCAAAGAAACACTCACAAATTAGGCATGTACATATTAATGGGGATAAAATAGTAACCTTTAATTTACTAATATTTTCCATAAGAAATAAAGCTCTTCTCCTTAAATTTTTGAATTCTTTATCGATCATCGTTATTTTAGCTGGTGTGCTGCGTCGAATTCCAGGCAAAGCAATAATGGCATGTGAAATATTTTACTGAGAAGTCTATAAAGTATATCATCATACCTAGTAGCAATTTAAATTTTATTAAAGTACACAAAACAGAATTAATAAATTAACTGTTGGTCAGAAAGGCGCTGCCATTTAGTGAAACTTTGCTGTCTTTAATAATATATAATCAATCAAGTAGCGCGTAATTAAACCCGTACTTAGATCCTTCATTAGGACCTACGAGATGTGTCATGTAAAATGGAAATGAAATTAAAGTTTTACGCTGAATATTCAAACGACAAAATTAGTTATAAAGTAACACGTTATACTCGAGACCCCTCTATGAATGGATAATGTGTCAATTACTGAATCTTTCATTGAATTAAAGGTCGCATTTTACCAAATTTGTTTATAGAACATTCAGTCTAGTGAGTCCCTACAGCTTAGACCTATATCAAAATATATGAAAATTAAACGTTAATATATCATCGCTTTTTGATACTTTCATGTTTATGATAAAAATAGAAAACACTACAAATAACTTGTTAAAATTGCTGTTATTTTCCCAATTATATTAAAATTCCAAGTAAGGTCAGTCGATGTTTCTATATAATAATTATGCCCTATCATTCAGGTATTTTTTACCCTCGCCAAAAATGGGGAAACAAGCTTTGGAAGAAGTATCGACATTTTCCACAAACCTTCTCACTCTTTTTCCTTTCCTTCCCTTTTTTAATTGCATTTCTTCTTGTTTCAAGTGGGCCTCTTCTTTTACCCTCTCTAATTCACACTCCAACGCATCTTTGAGTGTTCCTTGTTCGCGCATTTTCTAATCCTTCTTTCCTTAATTATCCTTTATAATCCGATTCCCAGCTGTTTCCAAATTCCTTTCTTCCTAATCATTTCAATCCTCTATCCTCATCGCTTTAATTAACTCCTTAAGATATAATCGTATTCCCAACACAAGGGATGAAGAGCGACCGAGCAACTTTCCATTGGTCTAATTTAAAAATATTTTTAACAATATCTGTAAAATAACCTCCTCCTAATTTACTATTTAGCATTGAAGGCAAATATAGTGGAATTTCAGGTTATCAAAAGGCATGATTGTATGATTGCTCATAACATTTACCTTTAATCATTCTTTAATGAAGATTTTTGGTTAGTGCCAAATTTTTTCAACAAAAGTCAGTTTATTGTTATTTATTTCGCAGTATTCAAGACTCCCATGAGTTTTAAGAAAAGCATATTGGGAACATAGTATTTATAGAAATTGAAACAATTAATGAGCAGAATATCTAAATTCACAAATGCTATAAAAGATCACCTTTACCTTATGAATACGTAGTCTAGAGAGGAATTGGCAGAAAAAAATTCTGCAAATACGTTTTCAACTCGAAATGTTAATTTATTTATTTATAGGAAAGTAAATGGATATGTCCGTTGTTACTGTTGCTTTGGTGAAGCACCTGATAAGTTCATCAGATCTTAGGGGGACTTCACCAATAAAGGACAACAGTAGTTAAGCAGAAAAAATAATATAATTCATTCGATCTTTAAAAGAGATAAAGTTTGCTTAAACATTCTGGGGAGTCATACAAAAGTTAATGGATATGCCTATCATGTATAACCAGGAGAATATTTGAAGTAAACATCCTTGATTCAAATAATTCGTATGAGTAGAAATATCTGTGAATTTTTTCATTAATAAATAATATCCCTAGTCCCTACAGTGAAATTAACTCGCATTGGAGTTGCTTTTTCGCTGAAATCATTGGTTTCGTAAGAATTTAACTTCACATGAAGAAATGGCGAAGTATGTTTAGCTCTAATGTGTACTCTAATTTGGTACTAAATATCAGAGATATAGAGATCTAATCAGAGACCTAATAAAATAGTGAACAAATTTCTCACTGTTGCAGAATTAACAACATCCTTACATACCAAAGCAGAAACTCAGTACTAAAACTCAACCTCAGACCCGCCAGACCCGATAGCATTAAAAAAAAACAGAAGAGACGTGAGCAGACTCGAAATCCTGTACGTAATAAATATGGGAACCGGAATGATTTCCGAGCGAGTCCCGAGATCCAGTTTTTAGCGAGGTCAGGTTTGCAATAAAAGTATGCAAAAACCACGGACTGGAAACTTTCTCTGTGAGAGAAAGTCCCACGCAGACTCGGCGTGAATTCTTAAGTCTAGCACTCGTTCCCAAATGTAGTAACCTACGCCGATCTAAATCCCCTATCTCTCCCTTTCCTTCATTCTCTCTCCCCGCTCTTTACCCTTTCACATCACCTTTATTTCAGCATGCGCCTCCCTTTCCGCTTTAATTCTTTGTTCTCTTTCAAAATTCCGTGCAATTCACGCGCCATCCTTTGATTCATGGCTCTTTCTCGTCATCCAGCCGACGTTTATCACTCGTCTGCCTCCAAAACTCTCCTTTTGCACTGCGAATCTCCGGGATATGCGCTCGGGTGACTTCTTTTCACTGCATTCGCCTGTTTTGTCTCGCTCCGTGTGCCCCGATGCGCACGAGGACTCGCAAGTCTCAGCAACGTCTCACGTTAAGCTCCCGTCTTCCCAACGGTTGTTCTCGTATGATGAGAGGATGCCATATTATCTCGAAAGCATCCCTGGCAAAATATATCTTTAGTCACGAAACGCGCAGTGTAATACAAATGGGATTTTTTGGTGCTTGGCAACACAGTAATAATAATACCTCTTTATTTAGGCGAGAATGAGACTGCCTCCCCTTCTATCTGTTTCACCCTAACCCCTAATGCTACGAATGCATTAAATGCAATCTCTATTATACACTCTGCCTAGTTGGCAAACTTTTCTTGCATATCATATTTAGTATCTGGGACGCTGTGAAAGGTGCAAAATGGCCTTAGCTGTCGAGGCATATTACTACTACTACCTTTCCTTGTATTGGATATGGCATAGGAACTTGGTAAACTTCAATAGCTTTCACCAGGTGGAATAGATTATCGAGATATTTCTATTACTGTACTTTCAAAAATCCCATAAAAACACGCAGCATGGCCGGGTACGTCGAAACTACATCATATTCAGGTGAAACAATTGACTCGTTTTATAAGTTATCTGCGCTTAAGAAATTAATTTAATTATTGATTTCCGAGATTTATAATATATATATATATATATATATATATATATATATATATATATATATATATATATATATATATATATATATATATATATATAATATATTTCATAATAATGAATGACTCTCATTAGGATTACATATTTATCCGATGATCTTTGACTCCCAAGTTAAAAACAGCACTCTGGCAAGCAAAGTGTTTTCCTATGATGCATCGGAGAAATAAGCGTGTAGTGGTTGAGGTTTGAATAATATCACAAAACTTCATGAAGAATCTAATAAAAGCTTCTACTTCCAGCAACAATCCTTAATACATTAAACATCCATTTCAATTATACCATAAAACTTGAATTTAACCCAGTAATAACTTTTCTGTGGAATTATTCATTTAGCGTAACTTACAGTAAGCTGTTGAAATGGCTTTTTAATGACCTTTTCATGAGATTGAGGCCATCAGCATAAACCTCAAACCAAAAGTTTCTTACCCTTACTACTCGAAGTGTATGTGGAGGAAATGAAGTGTACAGTCTTAGTCTTGAAAAGGAAAAAAATGGCGTAATTTCCTGTTTACATCAGATCCCGAGTAATTTAATTCGGAACCTATTTCCTCATGAATAAAGTGCTAATTCTCGGATATATACGAGAAATATTTTGCAAATAGTGATATGAACGTTTAGTATTTTCTGTTTTATTTCCTTACTTGTCCTTAAGCTATGTTAGCTACCTAATAAGTAGTAGACTCTATTGTGAACATAATGCGACCCGCTGAATCCACCCGGTTTTTAAACCCACCAACGCTCGAAGCCCACTAACCTTCCCAAATTTTTATACGTAACTTTGAATTCCCAGCAATTTCAAGAATGGTTTAAATAGATGAAATGAATTATAAACCATTGACAATCGCGCATTAAAAGTATGTTTAGATGTTTCTTTTTGGATTCATTTGTAACTGATTGTCTAAAGATATTTTAGGATAATTGATAATTAATGCTATACAAATGGGGAATGTAGCTCTGTAAAATGTACTTGTGTACTGTTGTATTTTTCGCATGGTTTTTGGATTTTGATTAATTTTCTCATTCATTGTATTTGCGTATGTATGTTCATATGTGTTTCTTCCATAATCACGAAATGATAAGGGCACTGCCACCTGGTTTTTGCCTATCTGCAGAGTAAATTTTCTAATAATAATAATGTTCACGTATTTCGTGTTACCTAATTTTAGAAACAATCATAATGGATATATTCCTAGAGAGTCACCCTCAAGCTGAAAAGGTTTCAAGGACTGGCATTATAAATATTTCTTCTTCAATGCAGACATAAAACTAATAAGGAAACACACTCGATGTATACGACATTTGATTTGTACGAAATAAGGAAATATGCGCAATAATCATCTTGGGCAATAATTTTAGTCATTGCGCGTCCGGATGTGCAGAATTTTCCTCCTTTCGTCCCATGCAAAGCGTAAACCACTTGAATTACAGCTCGACGAATAAGCGAATTCCTCGGAGGGCGAGCAAATAAACTAGGCACTTCCAAATTCGTGTGAGAATAAAACGCTCCTCTTGCAAAGCATTCGAAACGAGAGAAGTTTTGAGAGGGGAAAGGTCTACTTTGGAAGTTCAGCGGGCGTGAAGAGTTTTTCAGCGTCGGACGGTTCGTTAGACTTCATACATTTTGATAAAGACGAATTCGGAAGTTCATAAAACACGAGCGATGTGTGAGTCCCGCTTACAGAAGTTAGGAAAAATTCCCAGTCGTTGGAAATGATCAAGTTGGGCGAATACCTACTTACTGGATGTTTTATTAGTGATATAAAAAGGATGGATGTTGTGCCTATAAGTATGTACTCTGGAGGAGAAGAACGCTTGAAAGTAAAGCTGCGAAGTTTCTTATAAACGTAGTCGATTTACACAAATATTCTTCTTCACGCCGATGGGTATAGATGGAAGCGTGAGATCAATAAAGTCGATTCATTTGCTGATATTATTCGAGACAAAAATTCCTGCGTTGAACTATTTGTGCTCATTCTGTTATTATAAGTCCACCAGTATTCATTTTCAGTTACGAGTTCATACTGAGCTATACGATATATTCTCACTACGTAAGTGAAAGTGTTACGACTCTTTATGAATAATCTGATTAGGTATCAGGCGTTTTTATAAATAATTTTATTGTGAATTACAAATGAGGTTTTAATCATAGAACACATAACATCTGAAGGAACTCTTGCAGAGAAAACATCCATAATATTCGATTTTAGTTTTGAAGATGAATGACCAGTTATTGTATGTTTTTAGTTCTACGATGGATGGATAGGGAGCAAAACACTTCCTTCTATTTAAAAAAGCTGAGTAAATCGTGATACCTTTAGTCATAGAAGATGATTCACTTAATTATGTCCGCAAAAACAGGTGTTATATTAAGAGGTATAAAGGGTTAATAGTACCTGATGATCACGATATTAAAGAAGCTGAGTAGTTATGAATTATGTTATGTATTACTAATGCATATTATTAATCTGTTCTCTAATGAAACAAACTCATGATATAGTGTTATTATTCTAAGAGAAATCTTCACGCTTGGTTGACACTTAAAAAAAATAGAGCTCGAGCTTCAGCTGTTAAGAAGCCGTACAGGGTCATCGTCCGATAACAAATGTCTTCATACCATTCCTCTGGTGAACTCTCTTAACCTTTTTCTTCTTCTTACGCATTAGGTCCCACGCTAACGGAGACCCAGTGAAGTCGGCCTCATAGCTATGCTGAACAGCTGTGGGTCACGAGCAAGATACGGCAACGTCGCCTACAAGGGAGGGCGAGAGGAGGAGGACCGGATCGCTCGTGAAGACTGAGCGGCAGTGTGCGGAGGGACGAGGAAGCAAGTGGTGTAATCGTGACATAACCTTCCTGCACGAAAGGTGCGCTCTTCGTCGACGACGGTGGGGTTACCCATTCGGGAAGGAGGTAACAAGCCTATGCGGTCTGTCACCATCCAAGGTTCGGAAGGAAAGTGTAAAGCCAAGTGAACAGTGCTCGTGACTCGAAAGTTGTCCGATCGTCTTCCAAAAAGCGGTCATACCGTCGTGTTATTCTCACGGACGGCGCCTAGGGAGACGGAAGTGGTCCCCGCTGCTGCCTCCTAGTGAGCGTCCCGGAAAGCTCGACCCCCGCGAACACAAACGGGGCATTGTTGAATTCACTTGCTCCCATGGCTGGGGAAGTTGTGCGTGTGAACAGTTCGTGCTTGTGTTTCCCTCCCGTTCTGAGAAGCTTCGAGAAAATCTGTATATTTTAGGATTTTATCTTTCTCTAGACATGTGATTGACGGAGTTTTTTATATCTCTGCAACAGAACAGCTGCTGAAATCAAAGCTGTTTTCAAAATCGAACTTTAAAAAATATTAAACTTATATATTTTCCTCCCGCAGTTGTTTCAAAGGACAATCTCTTAAACTGGATTCCGATATGGATTTTCTAAAAGATGGAAAAACATCGACAAATAAATTCTCTAAATATGCAATGTCGTTGATTCTGTAGAAGTAAAATAATAAAGCCAGGAAGAAGATATCGCCGAAGATAATATTTAATATACGCAAGAATTCCATATCTAGCGGACACGACGTTTCCTCTTATCAGTAGATAACGGAAATAAAGGAAATTAAATTAGATCAAGATATCCACCCCAACATACAAATAAACTTTAGAAGTACACAAAGAGAACAAGTCTGAGAAAAAGAAATATTTTTCAAAGGCGTCCCATTTTAGAAAGGCTCTATTTTTGTTCGTAATCCAGTTTTTTACTCCCTTTCCGCTTACTAGGCAAGCGAGGTAGGGATATCAAAAAAAGCGCGTAGGACAAAACGTATTGTTCGAGCTTTTTAAAATAGCAGTCGGAGAAGTCATACGTGAAGAGAGAGAGGCTTAGCGAGTTTCATCTCCGAGTAGCATGAGGGCTTTTTTTTAGATGACAGATGACAACGCCGAATGCTCCGCCGACACCTCCTTTGTCGTTAAGCCGGTCGAGAGCAGTCGTTGATTATTTCCGAAAGAGGGAATTTCGCGCGCCTGCCGAGATCGAGGATAAGTAGGTCACGCTTTGGCCTGCAGAGGAAGGGACGAACCAGAAGAGGATCCGGGATGTGGAGCGCCGTGTGCCCCGCGACCTCCACCCCCGTCTCCGGCGATTCCACGACCCCTGCCCCCAGGTCGGTCTCGCCCACCTCCGCCGCCCCCGCTTCCCGATGCAAACACAGTGCGACCCTCGTGGGAGGCCACGTGTATCTCCTGGGAGGCAGGAACGGGAATATACCCCTCAAGGACTTGTGGAGATACAGCCTCGGTGAGTACGACCCCTTTGTATTGTCTCCGCTTCTTTTCGCCATTGTTAACAGATTTCGGAGAGCAGACGCTATTTCCGAGATGCTGGGTCAATAATTTATCTGGGTTACCATTCCGGGATTGGACTGCTCGTTATGTTAAATTCAGACGCTAGGAACGAGTGGAAGTAGAAATCCAGTGGAGATAATTGAAAAAGGGCTTGTTTTCATTGATTAGTTTCCGGATGATCGATGGAACCTTTGAACGTATATTTGATTCACCCTGGGTTTTTAATCCAATTTCATTCATCCTGGATTCTCATGCGAGATTCTTCAACATTCCTACGCAGCATTCGATCACTGCGTTACGATGATGCAATGTATCAATCTGTTTATCTTTAGCACGAAGATATATAGCGAATACAATTTCTTTAAAAAGTTCAAGAATTCTCTAAACGGATTATTACTTATTACCTTAAAGGTATTGTATTAACAATAGCAACTTAAATGTTTTACTGCGTCCTAAATTGAAAATTTTTGGAATATGCTAAAACATCGGCAAATATTGCAAATAAAATGAAAAAACACTCTTCAGGGAACGAAGTTTTCTTATTTCAGCTTTTAACACATTAAAAAATGCCTAAGGGAAGAAGTCCCACGAGACTGGGAATTCAAACTTCGCGCACATCAATTGTACATCAACTGCTTACACCCTAACATTTCCTTCTTAAAATATTTATGTGAGTGAAATTGAAACGTCTTTTCCTGAAAAATGAAAAATCGTTTGCAGTAATAAATCAATGTGTAAGATACCAGGATAAAGATTCTCGTAAGTCTTACTTTCCACTAATTACTACTTATGTTTGGGAACAAGAGAAAGAATGGATAAGCGTTGTGTTGCATGGATGGAAAATAACTGTTTCATTCATTAAAGAGCCATGAGAAATTTCTCAGTATTTAAGACGAAATACGTATTCTCTCCACGCACACTTCAGGTGGATTCTCAGAGGAATGTTGACATAACTGTATCGCACGGGAATCAGCTTTGAGAAGCATTAGCACCTGCTTTCAGTGTTTAAAGAAAACATTTTCGATGATTCTTTTTTCTGCCTATGTTTTCATTTTCTGTCATTTAACATTGGCTGATGTCGGTGGTATTTTTGGATATTTTATAAATTGCGATAACGTAAAGGGCATAAGGTATTCATGAAGGTAAGGTGGTGCATTTACGGAAAATGTACAAGAAAAACGAAGAAGGAAAGTGCGACCAAAACCTTATCTCCGGATGTTTTGACTAGACAGCCTAATTGATTTAATCTTCCGCTCAGTAACTGGAAGATGTGGGCTCTGGCATGTCAGTCTTTTTTCATGTTCGTTTTGCCTAAAGGATTTATCTTTCATAGTAAAATATCTTTAAAAGAGTTTTACATAAATAACACATTCATTTCTCTGATAAAGAATGAGAAAAGGATCATCTAGCTCCATTTATTCCAGCGGAAGATTTCATAATTAACTTCATTTGAAGAAACAAAATCCTTTCTAAAACTATCGGCAGTAATCTAAGATAATATTCTAACTCCTGTTCTCTAACTAAGTAAGTGAAAAGAAGAACATTATTTACATACTAAATGCATGATGTTGGGAGCACTTCAATATGAAATGATGGTTTTGATCTTAGCTAAAAAGATATTTCTAATGAACATTATTTACTTTACATTTATACGAATTGAAATTATAGTATGATTGAAAAATGGCAACAGCTTACCTGCTAATTGTCCAGTTTCACTTATATTATTTATCGAGGATGAAAATTAATAAGACCAACTGGAAGAACGAAGAATAACGTAGGTATGGTAAAATGAAGTGAAGGAAAAAATTTTTGAAGACAAAAGAAATTTCTCCAGGAAATGAATTTCAGGAACTGCGACCATAGTTCCGGGGTTAAGTTGTAGGAACGTTTATAAAGGTGCCTTAATCCTTCTTTTTCTTTTCTTAACATTCACATCCACAGAGAGTGGGAATGGCAGTTTCATTTGAGAGAGGGTAGGTGAGGGATTTTATTTCCGGAGGAGACTCAAGTTGCCATCCCTCCCACTGCCTCCCGGAAAGAGAAACTCTGCCAGACTTAAAGCCCCCGCAACGATTCCCAAATTATCAAAGCTATCTTCAGAACTCCTGTTCTTTCTCAAGGTGTGGAATACGTTTAATTTTTCCGGTGGCACCGTCTTATATTTTGTTCTTTAAAAATCTTTCCTAAGTTGAGATTCATCCCAACTTTTTCCGAAGGGGATGGATGGAATTATGACAAAGGAGAGGAAAACAATAAGAAAGTCGTGGTATTAAAAAATATTCTTGTGATTGAAAGAGGGTATCAAGAAAATCAATAAAAAATCTCATGTAAAAAGTATTCTAATGGCAGAAATAAGGATTTCATGTATCTTTTTGTATTGCTATTTTTTCCTATCAAAATTTCGGATTGATTTAATTTTGTCAACACAGTTAAAGTAAACTTTTAGTGCTTTGAGGTATCTAAGATAAGAATTAAAGTGTAATATTACCATCCAGAAAAATATGACATGATTTACACTTGAATTTCTCACTGGGAATTTTATTTCGGGCTCCCGTATAGTCATGTGGACAGCGCTGTTTGCCTTTGGTGAAAGTAGTCCCGGGTTCGATTCCCGGTGGGAGCCAATGTGCGAAATGACCTAAGCTGTCGAAGCACTTTTAACAATGCTACTACTAATTTTATTTCATACTGTGCCGGATAATGAACTAATAATTCTTTGGCTATAAAGTAACGTCTGAATTATATTAACATATGAAATATTATCCATCACAATTTCATTCGTATACTGGCTTTAATATTTGAAAAAAATTCATATGCATTACTAATACCAAGCTTCAAAAAGGCGGAGAAGATACAATTAACTTATTTTTCGGCAAAGAGACTATTAATACAAAAATTGAAAATGTCGGGGTTATTCTTTATTCTAATAAAAACTCACAATAGATAGATACGATAATAGATAGATACGGATTTTTAAACATGGTTTATTTTAATTTATGGAAGTAAGTTCGATGCAAAATTGAAAGTTCGATACAAAATTAATTATCGCCTATCTTCTAATAAAATCTGTTAGTAAGTACGGTGCACTAGGTATTTACGACCCTGAATTTTGTTCAAGACCGTGTTTCGTAGAATCCTTCATCAACTCACAAACTGTAAAGATACACGCTAGACGAAATACGAAAAGAAAACATAAGATGGCTTTACCAACAAGAGACAGACACCTAATGGTGGTTCACACAAGTAAAACCACAGCTTTCGAAAGCATTTTCTCGGGCGTTAGTACGAGCAAAAACGTGTCCCATGTTTTTCGGTGCTCTAGACCTTTCCTCCCATCACGCAAACAGATTGTTTGGCAAGCAGATGATAAAAACTACCACGCCCGCCCAAGTCCTATCTCATGATAAACTTGCCTTTGCACTGTTTTTAGTGCTAGGAATATTATCGAACTGTTCAGAATGAGCTAGCTGCCTGATGGGTCTTAATTGGTCAATTAGAGGGACTTAAGAGCCAGATGCGATGAGCAAATGGTGCCTTTAAAGGATTGGTCGGGTAATTAGATCTTGAGCACCATTAGTTCGTAGCCTAAGTTCAGCGAAACTTCTTCCCTGAATTATTCATTGATATTCCACTACTGCAAAGATGTTTAGCGACCTATTCCTTTGAATGAGCGGTTACGTTTTCATGATTAATAAATCATAAGACGAACTCAAAATCCCTGAAACATTAAAGCAGTTGAAAATTTTTGACTGAATTAAGTAATCACAAATAATTGGCTCGAATAAACCCATTGATGTCAAATATATCTCTTTGTGACGTAAACAAAATTATGCTATCATAAAATCTGTGGCAATTATACAAGCGACAATATCTCCAGTTATTCAAGGTGATCGTCTGAGAGTAGATTTTAAGCATCGATGATTTAAATGAAATAGAACCTAAAGTACAAAACTATTTATATTGACGAGTGAAATATATTTATCGTGATTTAATGATCACACTAAGCGATTAATTACTTTATTACCTTTTTTTATGTAAACATTCGTATAATTTTGCAAAATGCGACATCAAAATCCTATTTTGACATGATGTGTATGGATGTCAACAAACAAACAAGCAATATAACCATGTCAGATGTATTATCTCTTTAACCGGAACACCGATAGGCAGCATGGAAATTCGCTCCTTTAATTAGTTGTCGAGAAAATATAGTTAATGTAATTGTTACTCGCGAGGAAAGTCATATTAACTGCATGACAATAAACCATTACTTGGAAAGCCTTCTTCTTAATAGACATTTCACACCAATTTAGCTAAAACATGGAATGAGTTCTGGAATGGACTGACTGAAAGTCACGAAACACCACGTTAAAGCCCATCACAAAATGCGATTTGAGCAAAAGTAAATTCAAATTTTTACCGAAGACAAGGAATATTAAATTAATATTTTTATAACGTGAAAACTTTGCGTGATATTTTAAATATGGGGATAATGCTTTCTGATGGATTTTCCGAGAAATTAATTACGAAATCGTCAAAATCGTTACTAGAAATATCATAAGGGAAAATTTCATGGATCAACGGTTTTATTCAGCATCATTATCTTTTCAATTCGTAATGCAGTTTCGAGGCTGTTGAATAAGTGCGTCGCGAGTAAGTCGTAGAAGCCGTAGGGCATAATTTATACCAAAGCACAGAGGCTTGACGATCTTTAGTATGTTCCCAACTCCATCACTCTAACTCTCTTCATCATTTCCTGATTCAATCTCGTCTCCACTCATTCCTCCTCTTCTCTCCTTAACCTCTTTCGCTTTCCCGTCTGCCTCTTCGCATGCATCTCTAGTTCTCCCGAAAGAGGCCTCTCCGAATCCTGCGAATTTGAGTCCCTTTTTCTGCTCCGATTTTTTCCTTGACGTCAATGCGTATCCAATGCGACAAGGAGGTTTTTCATGACGTTCCACTCTCCGTTTTACGGACTCCTTTAGAGCGGCACCGGATACAGGGTTCATTGTGCAACATGATGCGGTAACGAGAGAATTTAATGCAGCCCTTCACATTTGCATGAGGCAAAGTGCTTTCCACAAAGTTTCTCTCTGGTAATAAAGTGTCCTCGAGAATTCCGTTGTCGAAAAGCGCTCACCGCCTTGTTTGCTGTTTGATTATGGGTGTTCGAGCGCCCTGCTTGACATCTCTGAATGCCGCTGCCAACAAGGTACCCTTTTGTAACAATTATGGCTTTTAAACCTTTCTCAGCGGAAGTCAGCGGTGAAAGCGTTTACTAAATAAGCATACAGTGGCATATTCAGTAAAGTCTGTATTAACCCGATAGAGCAAAGCGAGTAAAAAAGCACATGAGCATGTACAAGGACACACTCTTTCTTCTAATTAGATTAAATCTTAACAACGATTACGTGGTACTAAAATGTATACTCATACTTTTTCTAGAATTGCTAAGGTAAGTAATTGAAACGTCTTCGCCTTAATACCCTCCATAAGAAGTTACCTGCCTTATCTCTGTTATATAGGTTGCTCACATGATAAATTTCTTTGTAGCCGAAGATATTAGTTAGCAATTTTAGTTTCAACATAACGCAATAAATTCCTCCAATAATTGGAATTCATACCTTACCCGGGCTCTTCATCAAATATTTCATATCTCTCTAAATGAAGTTGCTCTTCCGATTGCAAACTTTACCAGCGACAGCGCAAAATGTTTGATCATTACTGATAAGAATGAGAATGAAGCTCAAGGTGCATCATGTCGGTACTATCTACTATTGTGCCATAAAAGTAATACTACATGCTCTCATGATATCAAGTTTATAGCTTGCTTTTCCAGTGTGCCCTATAGTAATCCTCGGTCCTAGCAATATCTGATTTTACTACAGATAATATAGCAATAAGAGTTGACTCCCAAGAACAAATTTCAACCTAATTGACTCAGTAATTTATTCTCTGTTATTTATCAGATTTAATGCATCAAAACATAATTAGAATAACAACTTTTAAATAGAGAGCAATTGAATTTCTTCAATTCTGTTTCATTCATGATGCTGGTGGCTAAATGATATAAAATTTCATTTAAACAGTTTCTTGCAAATAAAATTAATATGATATTTACCATTTATATAATTTTCCTGTTTTAATATTTTACTAAAATTTTTAAAATTTTGAAGTAAGATTAAATTAGAAAATGAATTCATCTTATATGTATTATCAATTATAACAATTGTAAAACTATCCGTTCTGAAGATATTATTCGGTTACATTTTTGAGTATAAAAATCGTCGTACTTTACCAATACCACAAATTAAACAGGCCGACTGATTACAGTAGAAACATATATAAAAGTTGAAAAATGGAACACCTGCTACCTACCTAAATATTAATTTGAAAATTGATATATTTATTGATGCGGGTATGAAATTGTGCAATTTTTATTACATACTGGTAAAGTTGGGATGATTAACCATATGAACACTCACTAGTGATGTCTTTAACTCCGAGGTCATTATATCTCATAAGAATAAATAAGTAAAGTAATTTCAGGCTACACCTAGCAAATATCGAAGTATTTTTGTATCATTATCCTTTATTTGCCTCATTATTCAAACCCAAGCGGAATAAGTCACTGCTTTGTTTATTTCCCTTGATGTGATTAGACCCTGCCTCGCCTGTTGAGGCGGCGACAGGCGAACCCTTTTCCCTTACAGAATCACGCAGTCATAATTCGCTCAGAGTTCAAGGGCGGTCGCCCGAAATACCTTCACTTTCGTTCACTTTCCCATGAACTTGAGCCACCTTTTTTGCAAGGTCAAATGGGTCTTTTGCCCTATCCATGAGACGGACCGATTACTTGTTCCTTTTTCCGGCAATTTCCTTCCATCAACTTTTCTCATTTTTGGGTCCCAGTTGAGTGATTTTGGGTGTCAGTGAACTCGATTAGTATCGGCCTTCAAATTCGTTGAGCTTTAAAAGGTGCCTTAATTGACCTTTGCCTCAGTATTTTATATTGTCTCCCTGTACTACCGTATCTCCTTTAAAAAGATAAAATTCTTTACTCCGTGATCTCGCTGTAATGATTTTAATGCAAAATCGTGAATACCATGCCCTAATTACAAAAAAGTAATGATTAAGTAATTAAAAACTATGAGATTATAATCATTCAGTAAAACGACTGAATATTATTTTCTTTACAACTTCATGAACTAAAGCGGAAAAAACGTAAGACACAACCATCATCAGTAAGCGTTCTCAAGTCGTTTCTTGATATCAGACAATGGTTTAAGATTGGAAGAGGAAACTTTCTCAGCAACGTTAGAGTTATTTCGTTATTGGAACATTTAGAATATTTTTCATCCACCCTTATGCTTATGGCGAATAGTTGCTTTGGCTAAAATCAGGCAATTACACTCAAAATAGATGAATTATCGCGTCATTAATTCATTTTTTCCTAGAACAGCGATGGCAGTGACAAAGAAGACAAATCGACTAAACAGCGCAAGGAAAAGCTGGATGTTTGAGAGAAGGGTACATAAAAACATATATTTAAATTAATTGATCAGTTAGAATTACTGTCCTCCTTTAAGTTTCAAATCCTAATATAAATTTAAATTAATATTATTCATTTTTAAATTAAATTGGATTACCAAAGACATGTAGTCAATCAATATAGGTAAACTATAGAAATTACCATCGCTGTATTAGTTAGGTGAAGGATAATCCCCTTAGAGTTTGTTGTTGCAAATTTTCTACAATTTTCTTAAGCTCTAAATATAATTCATACGAGTAAACACCATCAAGTTCTTCCGAAATTTTAAAAAGATTCCTTCCAATATAAACGGACTAATTTAAATAGATTCTTCCTTCATTTACTAAGAGCTGATATGCAGAGATTTCCGAATATCGTTAAAAAGTCGTATATCTGCTATGACGGTTTGCTGATAGGAAGTTATGAAGCAAGAGAATTATGGAGTGGCTCTCGAGAACTCCTTGCAGCCAGAATGCGGAACGGGCCTTATCTCCATTTCTCCGGAAACAAACCTATCAGTCATCTCTTTTCGAGATGATTCATCACAAAACAAATTTATCTTGAATCCCGTATAGTAAACGAACTATGATGGCCCATCCACTCATCTCTAAGCACACGTAGAATATTTTTACTGGATCCAAAATAGCTGAATTATAATCCATGATTTCACGTAACAGCTTTTAGAAGAGCTTTGATTATAATAACTGCTATCATTCAAAACTTTATGGAAATTGAATGATATTGAAGTTAACTAAAATAAATGAAAAGTAGAAAGGCGTAACTCAAAGTTAAATGTATGTCAAAAACATCGATATGGCTTGGACTTGAGCCCAAGCCTTTTTTTTAAGGGTAGATACTTCCGACATAAATTTCATAAAATGTATTCATTGATTCAGTCGCACCGATACTCAGATGCCATCAAATTATTTTCTCTTAAGTAGTTTCGTGGAATGTGGGTGACATAAACAGTCGCGTTGGGTCATATTGAGCCAAATTTTAAAAACGTTTTAAGATGGGATTATCAAAAACACCAGAAGAAATGAATGATATACTTGAATTATTATTTTCGATACTTAAATCCAATTGCTCTCACTGTATTAATCAGATTTTATATAGTTATCAAAATAACTATCAAGAATAGTGAATGGTAAAAACAAACTGGAACAGGATGATTCAAGAACGGCGATTTTCAGTTAAAGTTACCAATTTTAGGAGCTAAATATTTCATAACACGTCTGGTCGGAAAACATGTATAGGCAATCTTCTTCTTTTTTGCCAACAATCTTTGACACCACAGAACCGTATATTAACGGTTATATAAACGGTATAAGGGTCTTACCATCTTTTTAGTTATAACTATCGGTAGGTTTGCGCAGGTTTTTCACAACCCCCTTCTTAGAGGGTGTTTTCCTGCAGAAGATAATTTTTTTCTTAAGAATCTCTTAGGTTTTTTACATCCACAATTTCTTCTCATGTCACTTTCATACTATCTCTTTAAATTAATTATTTATGTATTGTATGACGATGGGTTAGATGGAAGAGGAGACTTTTAGTCTCAACCACGCCCGTATAAAGCCGTTTTATTATTATTATTATTATATGTAAATAAATAAAACGATTCCGTAGATCTCTTGTTTCCATACTAAACCTCAAAACATAAAATTTATATTTACAGAATTTCGTTCGGGTCATAATAGCACAACGCGGAAACTTATGAATTAAGACTAATTTACGTTTCTCTCTAGAAATATTTGAGTCAAGTTTCAATTGGCAATTGAAATAGACGACCTCTGTTCTTGTAAAAGTATTTATTTGCCAGAATGAGTACCTTTCGTAAATTTTGGGACCGATCTTGTCCGAATCCACTTCGTCTGCGAGGATATGTATCATTTTTCCTCAGCCAATTCTTTATTTCAGAAAATTTTAAATTTTTTATTTTCAAATTTCGCTCCATATTTGCTCCGACCTCCTCTCGGATTACGTTCGATTCAAAGCTCCAATCGATGACCGTTAATAATTCAGCAGCTTATTAGTGCCCTCAGGGGCGAGAGAACGTGAGTTCCCTCCGTTCTAATTAATACCGAGTGCACATCGTGCTGAAGATTTTAGACAGCGGTAAGGGACTATCGGGCACGCGATCTTTGAACGTATGGCCGCAGCTGTTGAAGGCCGCATTGAAGAGTGCTCTTGAAAACCGAAGCCCCGCTTCAAAAATTAGGACGGCGATGTATTAATTAGGCGCCATTGTTGCATTCGCCAACGAGGGCGCGTTCGCATATTCCTGCATCTCATATTTTATCGCCTACGCGACAGATTTATTTTCTGGGAGCTGAGTTAGCTAACAATGAAGGTCCCCTTATTTTCCTTACTAATCAATCTGTGTGAAACTGTTATTCAACGTGGTAACTTTAAGAACTTTAAAGTTTCGCTTTTGAAATCAAACAAGAGTTTTTTTATAATTTTAGTGGGAGTTGCTTTTCATTGAAGACTTTTATGCCTGTGCAGCAGTATCCAAACAAAGATTCTTTTTAACCGCTTATAACGGCTTCGAGTAGCGATAGCAACGAGAAGGTTTGGTTAAAAAAATTGTATTTAATTTGCGGACTTGTAAAAGTTTAGTATTAAAAACTTTTATTCAATATGAAGTTCCACCAGATCTCTCTGGACAATATTCGTTTTGTATAAATATCGAAAGAATTACCAAAAACTCACTAAAGAATTCCTGTCCTAAAAGCGCTATCTTATAATTGTTACTATATCCTTAATATTTCATGAACTACGCCCATATGTCTTTTCCGCCTTCCTGTTTACGGAAAGCTATATATAAACCAATATTTATGCAAGTAAATGAATTATCAATGTGAATACCTTTTATAAACAGCAATTTCAAAGGGATATTTTTCATTATCACTAATCTCTGATAATAAACAATAATAAACAATTCCATATTCTATAAACAGATAAGTGTCATCATCGCTTAAGGCTATTGCTTGCTAAAATGAAATAATCAATACAAGGAACTTTTGTAAGCAGCGTTGAAGATATTATTCGAAATTAAATCCGGAAAAATATTAAATCTGTAATATCTGTATGCTGATGGGCCAATTTTGCCGGGTATTACATTTCGCTCCGGTAAGAGGTGGAAAAACGCGCCACCCTAGTGAGCATCTGGTATTTTCTTTCAATTTTTATGGATCCAATTTGTTTCCTTAGCAGAAAGGAATTTTTCAATTCAACTTCGGAATCGTAGATTTCTCATTCAAACTTATTCTTTTTGAAAAATATGATCCTCTCTTCGACCTCTTTTAATCCTAGAAGGAATGTTTTTAAATGATTAAAATATTTTTTTATTTTTCATCCAGTGCCTCTGCTATTTCAGGCATTCTTGGAGTTTTACTGGAAACATTATTTCCTTTCCCTGGTTCGAAAATAGTATTTTCGAAGTCTGACTTCATCGGATGGTGAAGGTTCCATAAATGAGTTCCGAAAAAACAACATCGCAATCTAACGCAAGCAAAGAAAAGTATCCAAGCCTCCTATTCAAATAGTTTCCCCTGAACAAACAAGCCTATTTCCTCTTGAGGCGAATCATAGTAAGAAAGTCGAAAACACGTTCCTGTAGCAAACGAAAGACTTACGTCGATAGGGGTCAGAAAAGGCCGGGGTTGGTACGCTGTACGAAATATTTTCAGAAAACATTCGAAGAAGTATCGTTCAATCTTAATCTTGAAATATGGCTACGGAGCATTTTTTTCTCAATATTGTCTTATATAGGAAACTATATTTATTCATCAGACAATGTTACGGTTGGAAAAATAATCGAGCATTTGAGGACGTGCATTCAAACTTTTTTCCAACCATTTCCGAAATATAGTATTAAAACCATACCATTGTGTGACTAAGAAACTCCTTACAGTAAATTTATTATTTAGAGATTTTATAAACTGAAGAATTGTTTCTTTGTTGAAAAATTTAAAAGAGTTTGTTAAAAACCCAAATTACAAGTCTCTTTAAGTACCAGGAATGAAAAATTCGATCGGAAAAAGGTCAAAATTTTCCTAAAATTTATGGGGAATTCCGATTTCGAAGCAACTCCAGAATATTTATTATTTATTAAGATTGTTCGTTCTTTTTATATAGGAAATAAACTCATTTCACTGGGAATGTTTTGGAGGTTATTTCGAATAACTCTATTTAGTTCCACAAATGGAAGACTCCGATGCTATACCTCCTGAATACGAATAAAAATTCTTTCAGACAATAAACAGGAAGAATTGAATGAATGCAGTATGTTTTAGATTAAATGTGATGATATTCTCTCTATTCTCCCTCGTGGTATAAATCCATCCTTTCCTAACATTTACCATACGTGTAAAGAAGCTCCCGTAACTCACACGTAAGGAAAATTTCGATAAAGGCAGCTATCATATATCCCAGGGCGTATAAAAATGCCTCCATACATCAGATTCGCGTAGCACGGAGGAATTTCTAAACTGTCTTCAATATTCCATGAAAAGGGGAACATTTTCCATATCTCCTCGAGTCTATTCAACTCCACCCTCTCCCCCCTTCTTGTTCTGCGTGGAATTCAAGAGTTTTGATTAATCTCCCTTGCCGCCCCAATCCTTTATCTTCTTCCCCAACTCCGTAGTAACCCCCCTCACGAGAACAACCGTCTCCACCCTGTAAAAAAGAAACCTCCAAACCCCCATCTCGACCTTTCCTCTGGACCATCTCCGTGGCCCCCTGAGTCTTCCCTAAAACCCCCATCCGCAGTCATAAGGCTTCCAGTCGTCATCCCCCATCCTTCAAAGAGTGCAGCGTTTAATATCCCGACGGCGTCTACTCGGAGCTAAATAGAAACGGTTCCTCCCCCTTCTCGTTAAGAGTGCACCCTCTGGATTCTTCCTTATCTCGTTTTGCATGCAAACTCGATCGCGCCGCGTCTTTCTCCCTCTCAGACTGGTCCATTGTGGAGCACCTAACTCCGTTTCCACTTCCTCCCTTCTTCCCCATATCTCATGTGCATGTCTGTGAGTCGGGTTCTTCCCTCTTTGAACTTCATAATCCCCTCTCCACCCTCGTTTCTCTCATTTCATCCCACCAAATATCATTTCCATCCTTGTGGTGTCTTCATGATTCCCTCCCTTTTCCCACTCTTTGGCGAGGAAGACTAGTGGGCTTCAATAGACTGTTGATATTGGTTTAATTCTTCTCCCCCTTAGTCAACTTTTCTCTCCCTTACATTCATTACCATACTTTTCTAACTACTCATTCATAGAGACTTGATCATCCTATTGTTTGGTAAGAGGTTGCGTCACTTTCGTATTCAGATAAACAATAACCGAGTTGATTAAATAAAAAGCGAGGCATTCTCATAATGAACGCTGCCCTAGTTAGCTATTCTTCTGCCAATCCTCGTACATCCTCTTTCTTTAATGATTGGATGAATAACAAAACAAAAAGTTTCAGAGATAGTTTCCTATCATAAGTAATATCTAAACAATAGGAAAAGGTTTCCAAACATTTAAGAGTGTAATGGATAGGGTTAATTTACTCACCTCCGTAGGAAATTCTTGAGTAAGGAAATTATTTCGATCCAAATATTTCCCGGTGAGAAAATGTTCGAACCAAGAAGTCAGTTTAGTTTATTACCTTTTTTAAGTTTTAATCAACTCGTTGACATTCCTTACTCCAGAGGTAAAATATGTTTTTTTTATATTCTTAGTTTCAGCGTGTTATCAAAAGGGGAATTGATTTAGCACCTCTAAATAAAATGCCTTGCTAGGAGCTATACTTGAATTGGAGCCATGATAAGGTGTTTCATAAAGGTTTAGCAATTATTTTGCTCCGCTGAGTCGGCTCTAGTTTCTTATGTATCGATTATGTATAATACAACTCTGCGGTAATATTATAAGAATTTTCTGCTAATTTATGAGGTCCATTCATAATGTAACAGAGTTATTTTCGTAACTTGATTTATTCCAATTCTTTTCACCGTCAAACTTTTTAACCCCATCTCGCGTACTAGATATATCTGATAAATATCGATAAATATTTTATATTACTATATATTTTGCAGATAGTTTCCATAGGAACTTTCAACTCTTAATTGAAGTAAATGAAGCTTTTGGTGTTGTAGATTGCTATTTATTCAGTAAAAATTTGAAATTATCTATATTTCAGCTTCTTAATCGCTTAAAAAGTGATTCTATGTCTCCTTTTTCTTGAAAAATTATACAAATGGAAAGGTCATCCTCATTATTTCTTTGGATGAATACAAGCTGTATACGTTTGCAATTACATTACACATCCCTGCACCAAAGTAGAAGGATAGCGATAATTCACCACCCAGTGTATTTCTTTAAATGTCTCATTAGCCAAATATTTCATTTCGAACACGGCTTGCGTCTTTCAATTACAAAATAGATATTTTTTCCAAGTTAATTTTTTAAGCTATAGAAATTGTCGAATATCTTTTGCGGTTAAGATATCTGGTTTTAAAATCTCGTTTCATCATCAAATCTGTTTGCGGCGGAATGGAAATAAATATATACCATAAGTGAAATAGTGATTTAAATTATATGATGATTACAAATTGATTGTGAAAGTTAAAACCTATTAGGTAAATAAGTTTCCAGACTAGTAGATTGATATCACTTCCATGCCGAAGCATCTGTACATTATGCAAATTAACTTTCCTTATTCCTTTCATGAATAAAGGGAAATTTCGATCATATCAATCGCGTCCTTCACGTCTTTTACTATAGAAAATTTACCCGTGAATAATTTCTTGTGGATTTCCAATGAAAATCGAATATTCAACGGCACGTTTTCTCTAAAGATTAGTTAGGAGGAAATTATCCCATTTCGTTTCGAATAATTTTGATTTTCGATTTACATTCTCAAGATGTATTTAATGCATGGATAAATATTTTATGCTTCACAAAAGTAGCCAAGTAAGTTCTTTAGTAAGTTGTTAGTGAAAAGGAATTATAAATTTATCAACCTACTTGTTTCATTTAGAGTAACGAAATAGATTCTTGTTCTATATCTAAATTGAAGTCATAAAGATTTTTCTCAGTAGGATACCCCCCATAGAAACTTTCAGAGGCCTTCTGCGTTTCCTCTAATACTAACAAAATAATTTTTGAGGCCTTATAACCGTATCAATTTTACAGATAATCAACAAAACCATTTCTCCCCTCATGTGATGGATTGTTTACTTAAATACTTAAGTAATTACTTTACTTAATACCAATAATTTACACAAGTTTACTCAATTTTATCAACACAAGGAAATCCCTTAAGCTTTTTATTGAGGTTTCATTTACTATTTCTATAATATTCTTGTACGTGCTGTAAAAATTATTAGTATCTATTATGTAAAACTAACAAAATTTTGACCATACATATATTCATATTATTGTCCTTGTATTTGCATTTTACGTCGTAAACTCTGCTTAAATCGATTTTTTGGCTCGCGAGAGTAAACATCCATTTCACAATTTCTGTCAATATCCCAAAGTTCTAACTCTTACATTGATTACAAATGGTTTGGTTCGATTGGAAACTACGATCGCCCATTATGTGATAACGGAATCAATATCACTTCGATGGATCACAGGAGCCTCTTAATTCCGCATTTCTGTAGCATATCGATTTCCCATAATTGACTTTGAGAATTTTCGTGCAGATTCGCTGCATGAAAGCTTCACTCCCATCTCTCCTTCTCTCCCAAAAGACTTTTCCATTTCCATCGCCTTTCTTTCACTCCCTGGACCCTCTTTATCTTTGATTGAGACGACTACCTCCATCTCTCCCTAGGGGGCTCCAGAAGGGACAAATTCCCTGCATTTTTCTCCCGTTCGGGGCACCCCTTTCCCCTTCGGAGAGAAAAAGGGAAAGCTACGTTTCGTTCTCATTGCTCTCACCTCCTCAACATCCAACGGCGAGGGAGCGAAACTGAGTGGCCGGAATATTTTCCTCGGCATAAAATATAAACGCGCGTTTCTGCTAAATTGAGATCCTGATCAATATCGCGATCTCTTGTTGTCCGTCCTGAATGTCTCCAAAGAAACAGCTTCGCAAATTCCAGATGAAAGGCGAAGACGTTTTCCACTGGGTGTTTTACTGAAATTGGGGCAAGGGTGTCTCCAAGCTGAAACGTCTGACAGCATCGCTACGCCATCAGAATTTTACTTCCTTCGATTCGAAAAATTTCTCCCCAAATACTGTAGAAATGAAGATGATCTAACTTTCGATATCACTAGACCATTACTAATAGAACGATCGTACTAAAGTAACAGTTGTATTAATCGTCGTTATTTGGAAGATTTTACAACTGAAAGTATCATTCTTCATGAAACTCAAAGTTGTTTTTTACTATAATCAATTTCAAATAGAAAGCTTGAGGTAAATTAAAAGTTGAGTGGATACAAAAAAATTTAAACATCTTTTGGGAAAACTTACTCAATTCCATTTAGTTGATGCAACATAAAAACTAAAGAGAGTCGTGCGAAAAAAAACTAACCGTTAATAATAGCTACAAGGTATTTAAAAGTTAGCGAGCTCAGGAAAAGCATATAAATGCATAGAAAAGATAGTTCAATTCTTGTATAAAATCATAGTAAGTAATAAACCACATAAATAGTAGAAAAATATATACCTTAAACTAATAATTACCTTTGCATGATTAAAAAATGTATGAAACCTTAAACCGGAAAGTTTTGTCTTTATATTAGCTCTTTATCCATATATTATTTGCGAGATCAGATGATAATGGTAGACCTATTCTTAATAGTAATAGCAGTGATATTAATATACTTCTTTTAGAAGTAACGCAGTAATCGCCCGCATACCATTTCTATCATACCCCGCATCTGGAATGTCCCCTCACAGAGATCGAACCTAAGACCGCCACCAACGAAGGTACACACACAATTAACCAGCATAATCGGGAGCTCACATTTAGGTTGCTACTGATCTTGATAAAAGAAAACAGACTTATTCCCGAGAGGCAATGAAACTATGTGATTGTATAACATTTTTCGAGAATCTGAGAGCGTTTCTTTTCAAATATTTCTCATCAATGGATGTACTCAAGTCTCAGAAAATCGTCAAAGGAGGAAATTAGGTTATGCAGCACGCATTGCAAAGCTATCTGCCAAAAGTTCCAGAAACGCTTGGACATTGGGGTGTACTAATCAAGGATATTTTCATGTCAAATTATTTTTTAAGGAATAATTCTGATAGTTATTTTAATGTATTATTTCCATGATTCCTTGATCTGGTTCCATGATTCGGTGATCTTTATTAGTAGTGTCATAAAATCCACTTTTAAAACATTTACTCTAGCACAATGTAAAAGTCTTCGACAAATAGTGAAATTAAACTCGAATATCAAGAGATAAGTTATAAAACAATCCATCCATTCCATCATGATATGAGGAAAGAACTAAATAAACTCACCTATTCCCCTTGAGATTCAGATGATTTACCGTTATTCTTTACTTTTAAAATGCTGAAGCAGTTGTTTTATGATGGCAGTAAACAGTAGATCCTTTAATTTCTCTAAGGACAACGAGAACGAGGAAAGTCATGTGATAGATAATCACTGCAAATGAGAAAAAAGTTTCTTTGTATTATTTTAGTGTAAAAATATCAACGGAAGGTTAGCACTCTGTCAATCTTTAAAATTATAACTGTACAATTTAATAAATTTAGCCAAATGAAATACATTTATGTTTACAAAGCCTATAAGCAAATAAAACTAAAGTTTTTCTCATTTTTTACTGATTTTGAAATAGAATATGTATGTACGAGTATATAGATATCGTAGAATATACCGATATATCGTTACGCAAGTAAAATGGGGAAGTCTAGCGAATGACATTACATTTTCATGTAATTATATCATATAGTGAAAACTAATTTAGTTTAGCTTAATATCGATACCGTATCTTTATCGCACATTGAGACAAAAGAAGACTTCTTGATTGCAAGTTGCTTTATCATCTGAATGGAGAATGAGCTTCCTGCCATCGCTTCTATAGTTCCAAAAGCGTCACTACTCCTTCCATTGACATACTCCTAGATGACGTCGAAATCCATTTTCTGCCTCTGATACCTCCCATGTTCTCCTTTGATATGTAATCGAAACTCCAAATGGCACATTGCGGATATTAACGCTCCTATTTCAAGTACCGACTTTGCCCTAAGGAATACTCATTTGCTTGTATGGTAGCACCTCCTAAAAAATCTTATCTATTCTTCATACATGTATTTATACTACATCATATACAATTTTTTTCTCGAGATTTCAATCAAGCTCAGCAGAATTATTTTCCTCGTGTTTAAATTCCAATTTATATCTCATTTCCTACTGATTTGAAGCATTATCATTCATAAGAGGCATATTATGATATATTTCTAGACCTTTTCTTAAATTTTTTTTCAAGTTCATATTAGAATAAGTTGACTTCGTCAGAGAGAGAGAGAGCTAGGAATATTGTTGGATCCAAATTGGACCATATCACGAAACGACTACTTATCCCTTTATTACCCCACCCCTTTTGCTTATTGTTCTCTCTTGTATATATACGTGTGTCACTTTTTGTATTTTCTGCCAGAAGATGACTAGACCTTAGTCGAAACCGGTCGCACAATAAATTTACTGTGGAACTAAGACAAAGTGTTATTTTCCTTTCCTACGATTACTTATCATTTATATTCAAATATTAAACAATCTTACATACATCGAAAAAATGTAATTTACCGATCCTTTGGCAAAACTTTTCATCAATGGGAAGAGTTAGTTCTTGATTTTCCCAAACGAACTAATCAATTCATTTTTTCTGGTTATCTTCAACTTTATATTGCAACCTATCGTTGCCTAAGAGAATTCAAGATGTTTTTTAGTTGCAATTATTTTCGCCAACGGCCATACCGCGATGAAAACACCGGTTCTCGTCCGATCACCGAAATTAAGCATCGTCGGGCCCGAATAGTACATGGATGGGTGACCGCCTGGGAAAACCGGCTGCCGTTGGCCTTTTTTATTTACCTTTAAATGTCATACGAATGCTTTATCAGTTAATATTTTTTGCCAACAGCCGATAACATAAAATTCCACCTCAATAATAAAAACATACAAACATTCAGGCATAAGGGGAATGCGTTGTTACTTTTATATCGAGAATTTTTAAATTTTAGAGAAATTAATATTTAAAATTCATTTGTAAACATGCGGACATATTTTATCCATAAAAATTATTTTCCTATCAATAGAATACGTAGCTACATTTTTACTTAAAGTTGACGTTGTATCGCAATCTATCTATTGGAAAAACTTATTTAATGACAGCTTACAGTAAACAAATAATACGACCTAATAGTTAATTTTAATGTGTAATTCCGTTAGATTGTTAGCGCATCGATTCATTCAATTTGTCTCCATTCAATTCATAGATAATTCAGCAAAATTAGAGATGGAAACAATTAAGACTTATATAGGCATTATATATATATATAGAGGGTGGAGAAATAATTCCATTGTGCTACATAAGAAAAACATCCAAAGAAGTAGATCTCATTAAAAGATTATATAATTAAAAGGGTAATATATTCTTAAGCGAAGGAAATTAGGAAACGCCGGGGAGGAGGAAAAGCGCAATAAGGGAGATGGAACGGAAGGGTATTCATTAATGATGAAGTACCGCTTACTCCATTCATAATTAAGATCGACTTCATTAAGTTTAATTTAATTGCACGAAATATGCGTTTAGATAAGACCAAAGTGGTTTTGCTGGACTACACAAATTTAGGAAATCAATCGTTTGATAAAAATTGTTTTTAATAGGTGTTGTTAAATTGAGTTGAATATAATTGTGAATGGATTTCAATTTTTTTGTCATGATTAAACTGCAAAATAAAAAAAATACTTCAAATTTGTAAGTTAACTTGTACTTGACGCATAAAAAAACTCATTACTGCAGTATTCTGCAAACACTTTCGCTTTAATCAATAAGACGTTTTTCTAAGTTTCCTCAAATTAGCTGAGATAGGTCAGAAATAACATTTCATTTCAATTTTAGCCTGTGTGTAAAACATTAACCATTTCAAATGAAATCTCTTATCGGCAAATCTCGGCCACTTTAAATATTCCCCAATTCTGACTTAAAGGAGATTTTCCTAAATCCTGCACGAAATGAATATATTTCTTACACCCTCCGCTATATTCAGATTCTCAACGCTTACAATTCCAACCCTCTCCTTCTTCATTTGAATCGGTAATCTTTCCGGAAGGAACGGATGAGTAAATCCCAAAAGGTTAGCCCTTCACCACATAGTGCCAAGAACGTCAAACTGCGTAAAAGTTCTAGAGGTTGGAAAAGATATGCAAAAACGCGGAATAGATGATGAACAGTTTGGTAAATTTTACTACTCCTCATCAATCGCTATGTTTTAGGGTACTTACTCTAACTTAAATAGCCATTCTTTAAAGTTTTTTGTATCATACCTTAAGAAATAGAGGTATCACTTCCTTAAAGAAGCTACTTTTAGAGACAATTCGATTATTTATTGTGTATGAGATACAATGGCAAAGCTTAGGCACTACGTCTGTGCCAATCAATAAGATTATTATTATTTAGTGAATCAAAACTTCTCTACCCCATATAAGTTATCAACATTTACTCTTTCGCATGAAAGCCTTAATGAATATGTGAACACTACTTTAGTATTGAGTAAACAAAGCACCATAAACCATCAAAGAAAGTAAATGCTATGGAGATATGCATATTTCGCTCCCAAGCATATTCAAAGCCCGGAGGTCGGCAAGGAACTGCAATGCCGACGAAGAAGAAAAGAGTTACAAGGAACAAAATAACAATGAACAAAAACAAGCGAATAACGGGAAGCGGAATTAAGTGTCTAGTAATTTGAATAGGTTTTTATGGAAATATTAAAAATAATTTTATTATTTATCAGTCTAGTAAATTATTTAGATATTGACACTGAACTTTTGTACTTTCTTTAGTCCTTCTCAAAGTTTTCCAGTATTATTTTGATAAAATTATTTCATTATCAGATGCTACGCCGTTCCTAGAACACGTTAATATTAGCTTAGTTTAAAATCTATATGAATCACTGCAAAGTGACAATCTTTAACCTTCTTTTATCGAAATCTACTTACGATACTATTGCTAAATTACTTAGCAAGATAAGGTATATTAGCTTAATTGTATGGGTATTTTTGTTTTAAATAAGTACATGCTGGAATTAAAGCCAAAAAGAATGTATTGCCCAAACAATGAGCATTCAAAAGAAACGAATTAGGGCTGAGAAGGGAAGGATGCAGAAGAGACAGGAAGAAACCGGAGTGGGAATACAAAAGAGGAGGGTAGGCAGTAAAGAACTCTCATACAAATTCAGAGCTGGGCCCTAGAGAGAGGGAGAGAAGAATTTAAAATACGGGTAATGGATGCAAAGAGAAGTTATACTGCAAAAGGGGAATGGAAGGAATACACAAAGGAAATGGGAGCGAGAGAAGAGCGGGAATGCTGATGGAAAAATACTGGGTCCGATGATGAAAAGATCTAAATGATGTACGATAGAGAAATGGAAACCGGCAAGAGAATTCCAACCGATACATGACATAAATTCGTAAGCAAGAACGAAGGTGGAATAGTAGAGCTTTTTCTTTTTCAAGCGTACGTGTATAAAAAGTAACCGGTTTTGTGCGAGCTTTTATTGATTATTGGTTTTCTTCATTGGTCGATTGATAAAGTAAAAGCTGCAGGGAAACTCTGTTTATTCTTAGCTCTATGCCATAAGAAGAATATTAGGAAAGGTAAAATTGTTTGCAGAGGTAATTTGTTTACACAAACAAATCTATATTGTTGCAGTTATTACAGTAATAATATAACTAATGTTAAATACACTGGCTACATGATAATAAACGATATTTAAATTGTAGTTAAGAGCAGTTTATGCTACACGTATACATTAACAAATTTCCTAGTTTAGGGTTTTTCAATTATTAATTAGGATACAAGGGTTAAAGTTTGAATTTTTGCACGTCTTAAATAGCAACAATACCTCCTTTTTACTATGTGATCTTTTAATTGCCACCAATTGTCTGTAAGTTCATAGAATGTAACTTTTTTTGGAATTTAAAAGCTTTAGAACCTCCCGTTTACGTTTTCTTCAGTTGTCACACATGAGTGCAAATTTTTATCTCGGAAACATTACGCTTCTTAGAGCTTCCACGTTATTTTCGATTATAATTCTAGCATTTAATGTGATATGCATGTTGATTAAAGCCATGATAGCTTTAAACTATCAGTAATTCGTGTAAACGATAACTTAAGATTTGTGTTAAAACATAAAATATTATTTTCGAAGTTCCAGTTTAAGGTTCACAATTTATAGAATATATTACAAAATGTGAAAATATTTTCTCTTCAAGAATTTAGATATCAACGCGTCGAAGTAGTAATTTAAAAAAAAAACACTAATCTGACGGGAGGGATTCAATGGAAATACACTTCATTTGACATCAACACCGCACGAACATAGAATGCGCTCCATATTTTAGTACAGGCAATATCTTCTTTCGATTTGAGGTGAGGTAACACATAAAAAAATGTAAAAACGAAATTACAAAGGATTTCAGTAAAGTTGCAGTACGTGGCGATGGAAAATAAGATAGGGAAGAATAGAAACGAAGAAGGAGATAAAGGACTGCGAATGTGTGACAAGGAAGATGTGAGTACAGATTGAGAATCGATTGGTGTCTGTCAGAAGGAGTTAGTCAAGAAACGAACCCTTACTCTTCTCTAAGTGTGGCTGCAGATGATAGAATCGTGGAGAAAAGGGACCTGACGGCGTTATTGGAAGATCTGGATGTATACTTAAGACGGTTTTTCCTGGTCTCCATCGGGAATAGACTTTCGGCCCGGAATTTGAGAAGTTCATTTACACTCCAGAGAAAGGTGAGGGGACCTGAAGTTCTATATCAAATTCGGATCCTTGAGGAGTAACCAGTCGAATGGATGTTTAATTCAAGAGATAAAATGAATCACAGTACCTTAAAGGAATTCATATAACCATAACATGCATTACATATGTAAATTATATGAAAACACATCATTGTGAGTTAGCTAAGTCAGAATGAATTTTAAATAATCTCAATCAGTAACGTATACGCTGATTAAGGTTATTTAAAATTCATTCTGACTTAGCTAATTCACAGTGGAGTTTTTATATAATTTATATATTTAATGCATATTTATACTTTTGTATTGATTTATTTCTTTTTAATGTTTACTTATACATGCTTATTTTGTATTTAGCTGGATTTTTTGTATATATGCATAGTTTTTTTTAATTAATTGTTATGTAAGTTAACGTTGCCACCTGTCCTTGCGACTAACTGCGACGATTTTGCACAATAAATTTGTGACAGTTAATAAATAAATTTAAATATACCTATAGTGAAACCTAGCGCAATAAATAAAAAAGGAGTAGGGAATAAAGTGGATACTATAATGTAAGGAGCTTATTTCTATAATACATTCGGTCATACGTCAATATCCAAAGGCTCGATTTTTATAATTAAAAAACGGGTTCTTTTTTCTTCTATTCTCATCTTTTTTCTGGAAAATCTTGCTCTCTGCAATTATTTATCTTCTATCAGAACTGAAACTAATCTGAAAATGGATCCTAATTAATTAGTATTTAGAATGTTTTGTAATTAATATCAGAAATCAAATAAAACGCTGAGCTCAGACAAGATATAAACATTGGCAAGAAATCACTACCAATTATTTCTATTTCCCTATATTTTCTTCGATTTATAATTTTTTTGGGGTGATGCGGGAGAAAATTCTTGATAATTATGAGAAAAAATCGAAAGAGCTCTTAATCAAAACTGAAAAGTTTTAGGAGATATTCTTTTCCATTTCAGTTAATGGTTCCTCGATGAAGTTTAATGAAATATTCTTCATTTATGAGATACCATTCATGCTGAGGAAATGCAAAAATATAATATATAAAAAATAATGGAATAAACCCAAAAGTTCCAAGTAAACGGGATGTTGAAAGTGTATTTAATACTATCGTTTGTCGAATATCTTGTTTGAATTTTTCCATATTTGCTGGTATCTCTGGAAACGAAATGGAATTCCCCCGCGAGGCATTCGAGATAATGAATTGGTATTTCAATTTCCATCTCACGAAATGGCGAAAGCGGAATACTTAAATAGATGTACACGACGTTAAAATACGAGGGAGGTTAATATTTTTTTATGATTAATACTTTTAACTTCTTCGAAAAATAGGTATTCTTTCAAAGAATTTAAAGAAAGAGCTAAGTACACGAGACGTTAGCATTTTTTACGATTGAATACTTTTAATTTCCTCAGTAAAATAGGTACCCGTTTAAAGAACTTAAACACGAAAATATTTGTTTTGCTTCAAGCCGTATTTTTCTAGTATGGGCATGACTTGAATGTTTTACTGCTCTATGTGTAAACTTCCTAGAGTTGTGATTTTTTTACACCGAGTGTCTCTGAGATAGCCAAACGTTTACTAAAACTAATATAAAACTTTTTTCTGGCCATTGAGAATAGTAAGGGATATAACTATATTTGATAAGAAAAATATTATTTAAAAATGGAAACATTTTTTTTTCCAATTGCCTGGAATTGTCGCCCCTGCTATTACCATTACCTTCCATACCTTTGGTTAGTACCGGCTAAAAGTAGCATAAATCTCTTTTCCCAACCTTCGGTATCCTTTTTAACGTCATCATCTCGTATCCGTACCGCCAGCATCCCTGCGGCATACTTCTTTATTCTCTTATTCCGAGCACACATTTTAGAAATTCGCAATTAAAAGGATTCTAATTATTTTTCTCCATAATTAAGAAAATGGATGGAGTGGAATGGAGTTCTTATCTATATACTTTAATACATTTCTTGCTAAGACTCCTACTATGACTTTCCCTTACCGCCAGAGGCCCTCCGCATCTAATTACGAATCCCATCGAGCTTTTCTCCGTTACATTTGGCCTTTGACATTTTGATTTCTCACCTTAAGATCTTCCTACGTCTGCGATTATCTCTCCTTTTCTCTACCGTCTCTTTTTCACCCGCAGTGCTATTGGTTTTCTTGGTCTTCACCCTCCGGCGTTTATCTCCTCAAAGGATATCACGATGATCGCTCGAGTGTTATCTTTCCGCCTTTCGCCTCTTTACTTCGCCTCTGATGAATATGCATACTCCCAGATTCGGCCGAAAAGGGAAAATTCAAGACATCTTTGCATAACGTAATCCTGAACGAGTACTCTTGCGCTGTGCTTAAAGGCTCCTTTATATCACTTACAATTTTAAAACAAAATGTTTGCCTCTGCTGCAATGAATACCTTTAAAGATCTCATTTTTCTTCTAAGGGGTTGATATTTTCCTGGTTAATTGATAACGCCGTTAATAAACCTTTCTGAACTGTTTTTTTTTACAAATTCAAAGATTATTCCCCTCTTAACTCCTTTCCTCCATCGACTCTTCTACCTCTAGATACCTCATGTCACGTAGCTCCGGATTTTTTAAAAATTTTATGGCAATTGTTAACATGAGAACAATGTTTCCATTTAAAAATAAAAGATTTCTTGAAAGCAGTGGCAGCAAACATTCAGGTTCCATAAATCCATACATACTTCTACATAACCTTGTCGCTCACAGAAATCTGTCAACTTTTAACAAAGATCACTCCGTAGATGTTTACATTGGAGAAACATATGCAACGTATTTTAATTCTAGTTTAAGTTGAAATAGCTGAACAAGACTTCCTGTAGAATAAATTTATTAAAACTACGTTAAAAGCTGCAAGGATAATTTTTTATGAATTTTCTCTTCGGTTTATTCTATGCTAGAATTCAATTCTTTTATTTTTTGGCATTTCCTGTTTAATATCAATTCATAATTAGTAAATTAAATTTTAATAATTAATACAGCTAATTGATTTTAAATTTCAAATTTTCAGGAGGTAAAGCCAGGCCTCACTGTATGAGTTCGATTTTGTTGAATATTAAAATAAAAACTTTTAATTCAAAAGAGTTCATAGCTAATTAAATTTTTAATTTTTCTGCGGTATTTGTTTTCTATATATGTAATAAATGGCTTTTAATGATATACACATATTTTTATATATTTATTGTCCTTTCCTCGCCAAAAGAAAATTTCAAATCCTTCCGCAGTCCACTTTCGACGTATCTTGGACCTCTGACGAATTTGGGGTTCTCTTTTTTCTTGCCGGAATGTAATTCAAACTTTCTTCTATGGTAGATCTTTCATTCCCTCAACCCAATAAAGTTGAAAAGGGTTTTCTGTATTTTAAGACTGAAGTTTAACTTCGTCCGCACCTTTTCTACGCCGAAACGGTTTTTCACGCCTCACTTTTCTTTTTCGGCCCTCTCTTTGTCTTTCCAAGTCCTCAATGGCACCTCAGACGCCCTCTTCCTAAGCTCCATTCCTCTTTCGTAATATATACGAGGGCCAATGGATTTTCTCTTACGTCGCCTAAAAGAATGTCCTCTCTCCTCGCTGTTTGCCTTTCTTTGTTTTCCTCTGAATTTTCATCAACCTTGAACCTCTCTTTTGTGTTTTTCTTCTCTTAATTTTTCGTGTATTTTGTGGAAAACAGTATGAGTATACATCATTCCCTTCTTTGCAAGGAGAACCATCATTCTTGAAAATTGTCAGAAATTTGATTAATGAAACCTAATGGGCATTTTTAGAAATAGCAATGCACACCGGTTCTCTCGAGTTTTTTTAACTACTCACAATCTAACCTCGGAAAATCATAGGAAACTAAAATGAACTATACGTACATTTGGTATATTTATATAAGAGATGAATTAGGTGTCCAGGCAATTACTGATAGATTAGAAGGGTACAAGAATAGATGGATAGAACATTTATTACGAATTCCAAATGGGAGAATTCCATAATAGGCGATGGGTTATCAACCAATAGGCGAAATAATATCGGAAGACCGAGAAAAAGATGGTTGTTCCTCGGAACAGGCATAATGCTTAACCCTGGAAAGATGATGATGACATACATTTCTCTTAAAATAATTAATATATATTTTAACGTTGTACAAAATTGAAAAATAGTGACTTGGTTGAGACTCGAACCCAGGTCACTTTCCGGGCAGGTATTCTAACCACTGAACTACTAAGAATAATAATTGCATAAGTAAGAATACATATATACATAGATAAGATAAGAATAATTGCATTTATAATTCAAATTTTGCAAATAATATATATTTTGTTCTTTCCTTTCCGCAGAGACAGATTTATCTTTAGTCATTTGTAAGAATAGGACGTTACCTTAGTAACGAAATGACATTAACGAGGGAAACAAATAACCTCATTCTTTATGTCACTGGAATTTAGTAAGTATAGAACTTGTAACTTGAATAAAATTAATGAGAGATTTAAATCGCTTCAAGGCCGTCTTTATCATTGTTCCCTTGCTGCGATTCCACCAATTTCGGAATGTACCGGATTACCAACCTTCTAGGAATCACCCAATGAACATTTCAATAGACATTATATTATCTTCACAGGCAGAACAAAACAAAGGGTTATGGTGCAAAATGTATGAAATAAAAGGGAGGATAGGCAGGGGATGATTCCTAGAAGGTCGGAAATCCGGATCTTTCCGTTGATCGCAGAAATGGCGGAAACGCTCGTAGTTAATGCCGACAAAGAAGGCTTTGAATATTTTTAACCTCTAAGTCACTAATTGGAGTATTAGTCGTAGTATGTTTTCATGGTGAGGAACATCAATCAAAATTATAACATTTATCATTAATGTTAATAATTAATAATTATGTATAATAATAAATTATAAATAAGAATAATTACATTTATGATTCAAATTTTGTATTAGATGATTTGAAAGTATGACGAAATAGAAATCAAATTATGACCTATCTAAAACTTAATCATAAAAATAATTTTAAAAGTTATTTCAATCCAATCACGGATATTATTTATTATTTACACCTATATCCTTTAGGCTTATAAATGATGGAAATATAAAAAATTATAATCAGCTTCGGGGAGTAAGGTAAATTCAAGCGATATCTCCTAAGCAATTGGGTCTTTGAATTTTATTTGTACCCCGATTTTTTCACACTACTTAGTTTTTGACCTTCCAGTCCTTTTTCAAATATTCAAGCTCCGACTTCTATCAATCAGTTTATGGCACCATAACCTTTAGATAAAAGAGCAGACTACAAAGCACTTATGGAGCATCGCCAGGTAAATGTCAAGGTCGTTAAGGCATGTTTTAGCAAAGGTCCAGCAGAGCGACCTTTAAGCTATTGATAGGGCAGTTAGGGTTTCCTTTTAAGAGCTTTTCTGCAATATTTTTAGTTAAAGTTCCTATGTTTCATAGCCCTGGATAGTCGATTCACCAAATTTTATGATTGGATTTCATTCCATTAAATTTGAGACTAACCAGGTTATAAAACTAAAGAGCAGGTATAAGGATTAAATGCTAAATTCGTATCCCTCCCTTTTGAATTCCGCAGAAAATAAGCCTTTTGATGTGATATCCTAACTTTCATTTAATTAACTAAGTGGAATAAATCTCCAATTGTGTTAGTCCCGAAAGGTATTGCACCAAAAATAATAAATAAAGCTTTTCAATCTAGAAATATAAGGTTTAATAACTATATATGTTTCTAAAAACAATGCAATTAAAGGTATTGCATTAAATTCTTTCCGTTAAAAATAGTAAATAAAAATTCTTCACTTTACAAATTATACTTTTCATAGTTTCTGAATTTATTTCTAATATTCCATTGAAAAAGTGTGTATATGTTATTAATTGTAACATTACGAAATATTTCCGCCATTTAATCGTCATCTATAGAATCCTGAAAAATGTCAAGTCGTACAATAACCGAGTATACTTAGTATATTTTGGTCCATTTTCATCATAATGCAAGTACAATAATGAAGTTGGTAGAAGTTACACAGCTTCTAGTATAAGAGAAACTTTTACCTTACGTATGTACCTATTTAGAAAATTCTCTTTTACAGCATTGTCATTATATCATATATATGATGAAAAACAGAGATGTTGTGGCATTAAAAGTCTGACAAAAATAACCGTATTAACTTATTTACTATAGGGTTGACAGTGCCCACACTTTCCTTATCAACAAATTTTAAACACAGCATATGATGCTAAAATGGCGCGAAATGACACAAGATACTCTTTGAGTCAAAATTTCGAAGGATTTCAGATCGCAATAAATCTCGCTGAGAGCTTTACCCTGTGAATGACCGACCCCTGCAATTGTTTACCCCCATTAATTGGCAACTGTAACGTGTTCGGCACACAAAAGGGAGTGCAATAATTTCCGATCTCCTTTCCGAAATTGACCGCCTACGTGATTCAAATATTTATTCTCCGAAATTTACATGGAGTCCCCTCTAAAACCGTCGAAGCATTCAACCCACGTTTCGCTCCAAGTGAATCCTTTTAGAAAGCCGTTAGTTCTGTCAATAAAAGGACATGGGTGATTCATCCACGAAGAGATTGTTTTTTCAGCATCTTTCGCCTAATTACTAACTTCTGCCTGGTGGTTATCTTGGAATTATTTTTTATAGCGTTTAGTTCTAAGCATTGATGGTAGCTAAGAGCTATTTCATGTTATTAATAAGCGAGTTAAAATAAGGTACTGGGAGACGAAGTAGGCGTTGAGGAAAAATATCATAGTAGATACGCTTAGTTCTAAATTACTTGGCCGGACTTACAGAAGAGTAAAGAAAAACCTAGTAATATCCACACATTGTTTTATTTAGTCGACAGGTTTTGGTTACAGAGCCATCATTAGGTAAAAGTAAAAGACATGCAAGCACTTATAGAGTAGTAGACACAATTATTTGAAGGAAATAGTGTTTATTTTAAAATGTAAATAATATGCCTATCCGCGCATTAAAATACATTGGAGGAGCTCCTTAAACAATAATTATCAAATGCTAACAGTCATCATCATTCCTGTTAGCACTTGATTGTCTAGTAGTCATCACTACTAGACTTGACGATGAGCGAGGTGGTTCTCCCTTATTTATATGTAAAAGGATGTAACATTTATAATTGACTACCATATCAAAACTGTAATAAAATTATCGTGTTACCAAAGGAGATAAATAGCGCATGAGTTACGCAGAACTGATTGATATATCCAATATATTAATGCAATGACACATTAATTATTATCGAATCACTTATTATCGACAACATTATGGAAATCCAATTCATAATTGTAAAACCAAATCATGCTTCTGGCGGAAAATATATTAGAGTTACCAAATGCATCCTCGCCATTTGTTCTCCTTTCCGAGCGAGTATGCTTAAAGCCTCGCGCTCGAGGGATATTGAAAATCGCGGGAAAGAGATTGAGGAAGAAAAATATGTTATTAATGCTAACGTTCGGAGATCGAAAATCGATGGAGAGGAGGTGTGAAATGCGTTTCGGAGCTGGATATGAGTTTGGTCTGCAAAGGGGAGACTGTTACGGCTAACCCCAAAATACTTTATGCTCCTCTAATCCCTCAGAGCAAACTCATTCGCAGTTCTGGCCCTGAATCTATACTTATTTCGCCCAGTCGTAAATTTTGTTTTATCGTCTCGCACCGGTTGGATCGCAAATGTGTGCACAAACTTAGTGTACGTTTTTGTCTTCAAAAGGAAAATTTAAGTGCATGCAAGGTGACGATCCGATATGATTGTCTAAAGCGAAATGGTGGTGTTAACCGATGAAACGAGACTTTAAATCTCTTTGAATCATAACCATGACCATGGAAAAGATATTTTTTCCAAAAACATAAGATTATTATGATTATGAAACTCCTTTTACGTAATTGCCATTCATCCTATTTTGCTAGGTATCAAACACCAGTGAAACAAATCTTCAGTGAGTTTAAGAGCAAAGATGTTATATTTACTTAAGTATTGTTTAATGATGCTTAATGCTGTTATTTATAATCCATTACATATAAGTATTCAAACATTAAGGTATAATTCGAGCATTGAATTGTGCTAGATGTTGACTTTTAACTCTTTTGTTAAAATTAAAATATTAGAATTATTATTATTAAGGCTTATTTATTCAAATCGTAAACTTAAAAACCAAATGATACTACTCGAAAATTATGGTATTATATCGCACGGATATTGAAGTAGTAATATTGCAGTGTTAATTCTCGATCTTGGGGGGTCTCCATTGCATCATAAAATTTGTTTCGGTGATTATTCTATTCCTGCTATTCCTTTACGGAATAAGCTGCTACCCTTTAGAAGCTACTAGGAAACTTTTCCTATTTAGTTATTTGAACTCAGTTTGTCGCAGTTGCTTCATTCAAGATACATTGATTTTGTTTTAATTTTTATCATTTAATCATACCGCGAAGATGAATAATCTTTTATAATTACCAATACCATCAGATATGATGGGCTTCTGAAAAAAATCTCGTTTCTGTATTATCAAAAATCCTTATGAAGCCTTATAGTGATTAAAGCAGAGTAAGAAAATTTTCTGGAAAATTCAATGGAATCTTTTGTCAAGGTTAACTTTTCTTTAAATTACTTGACTATGAATTGCTATCAAGTATCGCACATAAGGATTGAATTGATTCAGAGTGAAAAGAATTGCTAGAATTTTAAGACATAACTATTAAAAGATAAAAAATAGATTAACTCATGATATGTAAATCAAATAATACCCTTGCTTTATTGTTTTAACGTCATAAGATAAATTTTATACGCCAACTACTACACCCGATTTTTATCATGCGACCGATTATTACAATCACCTTTCTCCACTCTTTAAGCTATGCTCTTTACAGTTACCAAATTATGGATTAAAGAGGTGTGAATATTAAAATTATGATAAAAGTATGCCGTTTTTAAATGATTAGAATTGAGGAAAAGGCGATACGCCTGGTAACTTCTCATTCAGATTCTCCTCTCTAATTGCCACCCACGTACGTAGAAATAAGGACCTGTTCCTCACTCAAAGGGAGTCCTTAGGGCTGAGAGATTGATTCGAGGCTGTTCCTTTGTAGATTGATTGAGCAAGTGATGAGGAAAGCTACACGGGGCCCCGGAAAGAGATGATTAGCGAGATCAGAGAGAATGAAAAAGGGAATTTAATGAATGCGTGGGTGAAGTCGGAAAAGGAAATGAAAAGGACACCGACGGGTAAAAATAGTATGTGGCAAGGGAGTCAGTGATTGATTACAACTAAACAAAATGAACTGAGAGAAATAAGTATGACAAAGAAGTATGAAGCATCGTTTAAACTAAGTAGTTAATTCCCAAATGAGAAAAAATTCTCTAAATCTTTTCTCTTGAATATTTGTATCTAATTAACCAGGTTTATGGAAGTGATAGTGGTATATTTACTCGAAAAAATTAGGTGGTATTTCATATAGCTGTTCTTATGTGCCAATAAAAGTGCCAATATATCAATATAAATCAATCAGTACCAGTGGCCTTGTTACTAATTTTAGTAAGCAGTAAGGAAAGGATAGAAATATAACTAACATGTTACCGAATTTAATTTTTAAATATTTATTTGACATAAGTAGTTTTTGCAACGTCAGTGGTGTTGTAACTTGCGTTTCATCGAATCTTGTAGACTTTGACAAATTATTTTACTTAAAAGTGAAAAAATACTAGCTGACAATAAAATAGTCGATTTCCTTGTTATGTATTAAAAAGCGAATCGTCAGCAGAAATAAATTGAATGGTTGGCAGGATGCCTGCGCTTCGCTGCAAAATATCAAGTTGACAATTATGAAGCTGAAAAATTGTTTTGGAAATTTTATCCTCACACAGATCAATATCCCAAATTTCTACTGTAATTTTAATTCCTTATTTATGGAATATCGACACTAGATTTGAAAAGAAACATATGAAGAATGATTGAAATTATAAATGCGCTCTGTAACTGAGAGTAGGGGATGCCCGATATATATTATTTGCATGGATTTATAGAGATAAAATATATCAGCGCGATTTAAAAAATCAATTCAACATGGTACGTCTTGATTCCCAATGCAAAATTTATTTGATGCACAAATAAATATTTTCTCACAGAGTATGAGAACGGAATGGTTATCAAAATATTTGTCAATTCCAACATTTTGTTTATAAATGAATGATAAAACAATAGAAGGGAAATATTCTCGAGTGGATATTTAAACAGCAAGATAAAAACAAACGCTCGGGTTTGTTGGTTTATAACCAACATTTTGCTTCTGTATGCAAACCTAATTTTTGATCAAGCACTCTTGAGGTAATATTTTAGAGAAAAAGAGATTTAAATATACCAATTAATGGATTTTTTACTAAATGCTTATATGAAATATGTGATATTCAATCGTTGAAACCAAACAATTCCTTTATTTAATTACTACACACTGATACGGCAGTTTACCCTCCTCGACAAGTCCAAGAAATTAACAATTGCTGACTCAAAATACGACAGATTAAATTGAGCTCTTCTCTATGCAAGTATACACCATATATTTAACAAGACTGGAACTAGTGAGGGATTTATTTTAATAATCAACGTTTATGTAGAAGAGGATTAACAGACAAGCAAGAAAAAACGGCAATCAAAGTCAAACAATGAATCAGTTAACTCATTTGACTGCTTATGACATATATATGTAGGAGAACAGTCGTATTTTATACAACTGCTTCATTCACTATGTAAAACATAAATAAAAACTTTCATTTTCGAATCATTACTTTTCGAACTGTTTTTAAGTACCCTGTAGGAAAGCAAAAATAAATCGTAACACATTAACTAACTCGGATACAAGCCTCCATCGTCTCAATAACCAATGGCGTGCAGATTTACTAACTTAAGCCTGCATGTAATGTGAAAAAATATTTACGACAAATAGCACTTCAATCTTCCATATCTCTATAATTATAGTTAAATACTTTCCAGTCCGTCGTTGCCAATTTACATGTTAATAAACAGTTTAAATGAGTTACGAAAGATTCATTCCGACTTGATTGAAACAATTGTCGCATGATTCCCAACTTTAAATTACACCTTTTTGGAGAAACAGTCTCGGGAAGGTTCTTTCATTATCCCTCCAAAAAGAAAATTAGGTTGGCCATTTCGCCCGCATCTTCCTGCCCTGGGGGTGACATCGCTCTTTTTCCTCCATTCTCTATCTCGGCAAACAAATGAAAGTTGAGGAATTCTCTTTGTCCGTAACAAGGACCTGGCATCCATCTTAAAACACACCAAATAAATCCAACCTTTCCAATTCCCCTCTCTCTTTCCTTTCATTAAGATGCCCCTACTCCGTATTCCCTCCGCATTGCATTTGCACTGCTGTTATATTAAAGGAAGCATAGAAATTCTTCGAACGATCAATTCTTCAAATGACAAACTCTCCGATAATATACCACTCTCAATTAATCTTAAGTCATCCAAAATTCATTTTAAAGGGACTGACTCGAAGTTTAAATCTGTTCAATAAAGCTATGAACCTCCTTGAAGGTTGGGTTGAGTAGGGTTGGTTGTAGGCATTACATGTGTAATTTTTACCGTGGAATTATTTTCGAAAATTTGGTCACTCGAAGAATTCGATTTCCAAAAAATTTGCTTTTGAAGATTACTCAACTAAGCTCAACTGATTTGCGAGTTACTTTGCGGAATTCCATGACTAAATATTAAATAAAATAGCACTACTTTTCACAAGGAAAGTAGTTCCTATTTTATTGAAGGATTGAAACCACTTTTTATTGCAGCACTTTGCACAATCCCACACTCGAAAATCAGAAATTTTAAAGACACTAACGATGCTTGTACGCATAAGCGTAATTTTCACGCACGTCATTCTGTGAAAAATATCGATATTTTATTTTCCATTATGTTTTCATAGAATTCGCTTTCGAATAATTCTCCTGTAACCAGTATTAAGATACATTGGAAGCCTTAATCTTCCATTCATCGCTCACCCACGTGCATCCTTCATAAATATATCCTGCAGAATTCCTCCGCTACCCTCCGAGATATCCCACAATCCCTTTTCTCTTGATTCTGCTCCCTGTGTATGCCACCCTTAGTTCCCAACTAATCCCAGTGCGGGGCGTGGAAATTGTGGCTGAATAAAATATAAGCTGGTGAGAGAGAGAGACTTGTGAGGGACCCTGACAGTAGAGAGGGACGTTGTTGTATACCACCCCTCCCTATTCCACGATGCTCACCTAGACTGGAAACGCCCACCTTTCATTTAAACTCATCTCGCACCTCAGCTGTATTCTCGCGAGATCCTCGCAAAAATCCTTCTATTCTCTCCATCTCGTTAGCATCTTCTCATGGTTCAAAATCCACTCTGTTGCTTATTTTCTCTCCCTTCCGGATTGAAGAAATGCGACATTGACGGATGGAGGAGGGGAATAAGAAAGTTTTATTGACCCTCAGGCAGTTACACGTCTTAAAAAGCGATTGTTCCGCAAGCTGAACGAACTCTTTTTCCCCCTACCCTCGACTGAGAGATTCAATTGGAGTGAATAAGAAATGAAGTTGGGCCCTTCTCGTTTATTTTGTCGTTTTCCAGGTCGTAAATGGAGAGTGAATTTGTAGGTTGTAAAATAAGTCATGCAAGAATCATGTCGTGTACTGTTTCGAATAAGAAAGAGCTTGAGAAAAATTAATCTTGGGAGAACTATTTTAAATTTTTAATTTTATGCGCTTCTGGAGCTTCTCTGAAAAGAATTAATGGGATTTGAACCATAAAAATTTGTCACCATCTTATTAATTTTAATCCACGTCTATACACTGCGATCAATGCTCCGATTATATAATTAACTCTTCCCATGCAACCTCATCATTTCTTTGAGACATTATAGGCATTTCCACCTTATTCTTAATTAAGTAACCATCGTAACATGTTGAAAGTTTTAAATATGTTTCGGTATAATCTATTTAAGTGTATTACAGGAAAGAGTAGCTATTTGATTGTTCTAGTAGGAATATATCAATCTACCGATATAACCAAGCAGCTTTGCCACTCAATTCTAAAGGGCGAAGAATGGGAACATTCCTAAGATCAAGCAACGTATAATTGAATAAAACTTTAGGAATAAATTATTTTTAAATCTAAGAATTTCCTTTTATCATTTTGGTTGAACAAAAGGATTGTTAAATAAAATTAGTTTTATAAAACAAAAAGCGACTTTTACTAATCCACATACAGAGGTTACTGTGGTGACCAGTTTCGGCTAAAATAGCCATCTTCCTTGTTTTAAAAACTTTTTTTATCTAACAATCCTTCCGATTATGTCGGATTTACACTATATTTCGGCCTTCTCCGTGAATTTTATTTTGGTTGAATACCAGTGTATTTTTTATAAATTTTATTTCTACCAAATCTACCCTTTTCTTTTCCTGTAAATTTCACGTTTGATTTAAATTCCTTTTCGATAATTTTTGTGCCTAAAAGACTTCATATATTCAGAATAAATTTCAAATTAAGAGAACTTATGTCCCGGTCTCTTATCTACTTACTATTTGTACTTTTTACTACTCCTATGTTGCTGCGACTCCATTCTCCTTCCCATTCTAATCTACCACAGTAATCTCCCGCCAACGGCCAACTCCTTCCCTAGAGAAATGTTGTTTACGTTTGTTCAGCTTCACATCTGCTTCTCTGCAACTCTTCCAGTCCCTTCCAATTCCTTCACTCGCCCATTCTCTCTCATCCCTCTTATTCTCATCTCCCTCAAGGTGCCATCAACTTCAATTCTTTCTCCCTTCTCGCCCTTATAATCCGTCCTTGCGTCACGCCTCTTCTTCTGCCTTTTCTTCCCTTTAATCCTCCTGAATTCGATATCCCTTTTTGTGCAACCCCTGCCTTCCATGACCTTTTTATCTCGCATTCCCTTTCAGGATTCCAACCCCATCTGATCGTCTTTTTTTCTCCACACATCTAGTATTTTACTCTTTTCCTGTTTTTGCCCTTGGGAAGAAAATAAAGTAGTACTTTTCATGGCCGCATTCAATTCAGAGATATAAGCTCTGCGCTCTAGTTCACCACATGACGTTCTTTCCCTTATATCGTCATCTTAATGGAGCAATTCTCTTTCTGAGAAACGTATAAAGTTTCCCTCTCTCTCAATACACTACGGGTTCCCAAATGTTTTGGTTCCCGTAGCCCTACGTCATTTAAGTGACATATATTGTACTTCCATATCTCATAGAAAATACTTTTTTAAGTAAATCTAAACATCAACATACAACAGCAAGGAATCGTTTTTAAATTGCTAATATTCAACATTATAATTTCAATATTTCCTTATTTACCCTACACTTATGGTATCACGAATTCGGCACTTCTGAAATAGACAGTTTGAGGAAAGTTTTGTTGAATAAATTACACTTTGAGATGTTTAATACCAGGAAAAACATGAATTTGAACATTTTAATCCATTAATTCTACAAATTATTATGTTAAATTTCATGAAGAGGATTGAAGTATGGCTTTTTCGATATCATTCCAAACTTTCTATCTTATTTATACTCAGTACTACTAGTACCTAGTGACATCATTTGATTTCTCATAAATGTAGTGGCATAGTGTTTTTAGCCTTTATCACTTCTAACGATTTAATTCGTCTATCACTTCTATTTCTCAAGTTAAGCTCGATTTTGTTGAGAAAATTGTCTTAACTTAGATTACAGATATTTTCGATAGTATCCTTAAGGATTTATACTTGTCAATTTTAAAATTTCATAGGGCTATGGTTAACTGCCTGTTATTGTTCATATGATTTTTTATTAATATAGTAGAAAATTCACAATGCAATGAGCTTAGCCAAGTAAAACTTTTCCTCTAATTCCTTTAATAGTTGATATCAAATTTAACATCCTCTAAAGTAGTCAGTTTTATTACATTACCATCCATTTACAGATAAAATTCGGACTAAAATGATAGCCAGTTTGATTCAATTGAAATGTTAAGCTAGTTGGGAAATTGGTTTGCAAAGGGGCATAAAACGCTGTATATGATGATTTGCTGAGAATCGTAAGGCATTGGGGATTTAGGAAGTGGCCTTTAAGGAAGTCAAGCGGAGCGATTTGAGGAAAAGAACATTCGGGAAGGAAATTACGATCGGATTCGATATACAGCTTCAGTCACGAAATGCCGAGTGTTCTGTTATTGAAGAAGCCAAATTGCCTTTGGTGACTATACGATCAATTCCACAAAGGCAGTTTGTAATGAAATACCAGGAAACAATTTTCTCGAGAGGTATCACCCGGTCTATACTCATACCTGGAACTTATAACAGATCGTAAGACATTTTGAGAGATAAAAGGTAATTAAGCGTAAGTCAGAAAACACACATCTTTAAGTACCAATTGCGCTATCCCATTATGGGGTCATAATATATTGAATCTTCCGCTTCGAGCTCATCCTTATATATTTTCTTAGAGTTTCCTTTGTTTTTTAAGCTTTATATATCTCCTCATCTTCTCATTAGTCTCTTTCAAATGGCTTTCTCTACTCCCCTTTTTTTCTTACTCTCCCCTTCGTAGAGTTTACATTCAGTTTACACTTTCCCAGTCATTCTACTTCTATGCATCCCTTCAATGAGTCAAAAATCAATTTAAAACGCACTATTCCTACTGATCTAATAACCTTTCTTTTGGTATACTTTAATTCATTACTCAGTCATGGCCGACTCAGTCCCTCCCATATTTATTACATGATACTATGCGCGATGGACATGTGTATCATGTGAAACTTCATTCATCTTAATTATTTAATATGATACTATAATTGATAAAATGAAAAGGTTTCTGGAAGAATCAATAACGTGTCTGGCAATACTATTTAAAGTAATTCATGCTTTACTCGAGCAAGTTTATATATTGAAAAGAAATTATTATAATATATCGTTTATACGTTCTAATTAAAACAATTAATTTTATAAACAAATAATGCATAAAAATTTCAGAATAGAGATAAATTTTACAAATAAATCCTTATTTGATCATTACAACATAAAGCATTGTTTCATTTTAATCCTTACTAGGATTTTTATTTGTTGAATAGGTAGTGAACTAACTGTTAAGGGAATCGGTGCATCATAATGGAGCTACTGATGATAAATTCTGTAAGAAAACGAAAAGAACCAATTCATTAATCATACAGTCCTTGGGAGGATAATTAATGTCTCTATTATCCTCATTCTTCCTTTTTCTGAATCTGGAATTAACCTTTTTTTAAAATTATTTCAATTAATCTCTTTTTTCTGCAAGAAAATAGTAATAAATATACTTTTAAGACGTCCTTTCATCTCTTGGTATAAATTTAAAAAGCGTAAATCGTATATCCCTCGTAATCAAATTCTCATTTTCAATTTTTTTAGCAACTCAAGAGAAGAACTGAATTCTTCTTCGTAATAAGCGGTACGGGTCTGATGAAATAAGGAGCTCTAATCCTAAAAGTTTAGCCAGGACTCGGCATCTCTTTTGATTGGAATCTCATCTGAAAATAATTAGCATGTAAATTCTCGAATTGAAAAAGGAGTCTTGGAAACGAATTCGATAGGCGGACCCTCGAAGAGCAGGCGCCGATTCCATGTAACGTTCTAATCCCTGGTGTAAGTATAAAAAGGGAAAAGCACTCCTAATTCATGAGACATCTTTCCACGGGAGGATTTGCCAATCCCTTCTTTGCGTAAGGTGGAGAGATGAATGCGAGGTGATGAAGAAAAGGGGAGAGAAAATGGTGTGGGGAGAGATTCTTCGGAAGCGTCTCTGCGTAGATCACGAAGGGTGCAAGGGATGATTCTCTCTCCAATGACGCGCCTCTGAAAACCTGGAAAAGCGCCCTTCATCATAATGGATATATGAGAGACAGATCCTGCCCTTCTTGCGCTAGTTTTCAGTGCGATTCTGCCCTTTCCTTGCTCTTCTATCTGCACATTTTTCTTCCTACTTGGTTTAACCTTATCCATTAGCTTTTCTAGGTAACTATTTAACTTAACTTAACTTACTAACTTTTTCTATCGGTAACAATCACGATTATAAAAAATTTAGTCAAAAACCTATCAAATATACTCAGTCGGACGAAACTCCACTTGCCCTTGCGGACAAAGTTCCCTAAAATGGCTTGTTAAAATGTTCTGTCCGGGTAGCCTAGATGATTAAGACAGCCTACCGGATAGAGGAAGATACCGGGTTCGATTTCTGGCCCTGTCAGACTTTTTTCAAGTCCGATTTTCCTTGGGATCTATCAAATATATTTTATCCGTGGATGGAGCTTTGAAAACTACTTGATGCTATGGCAAATGGGATCTATTGGCAACTTATTCTCGGTATAAAAAAATACATCCAATTATACAGCACTATACGATACGCATAAAATACAGCAGGAGAGTCAAATATAGATCCTTTTACCTCAGAAATAACCTAATTTTGATTGAAATGTTTCACACTTCTGTTTTTTTCCGGCTGAACTAAAATAATCGTAACAGGAAAATCAAAAATATGGACTCATTTGTATTTACTTATATTTGACAAGAAATACAACATTTTCACTGTCAAAAATGACAGATTTCTCCTACTAGACAACTATCCTTGGATTTCTGCTTAGATGAAACTGCTTCCTTATCATTGAATTAAAAATGTTTGAGTACTTTATGGATGCAAGAATTCACAACGTAACTTATTTCTATAAAATCTAAGCTAATGTTTTAAATTTTAGTTATATTCAGTGGATTGTCACCTAGACAACGACGAAAGTATCAAATATATTCAAATCTACTCAATTATTTATCGAGTTTAACATTATATCACTGTATCAATAATCGTCCTTTATATTTTAAATACTATTAACTGATTTACTGATGTTGTATTATTTAGATAAAACCTATTTCTTCTTTGATTACCCAAAATTTCTATATTTCGAATCTCATACTTTATTTTTCTAGCATATTGCGTTCCATCAAATGATGAGTCTTCCGCTAAATAAAAATATGATTATCATACCTGGTTAAAAAATGTAATCTAAGGAAAGGAAAATATTCGGGTGGAATTCCGGATGAAGAAGGTTTATAATTGTTTGGTTTAGCTTATTTTCTTTACTAATTTTCCTTGCTTTTTTCACCATGATGTTTCTCTCATAGTGTATTTTTCTTTTTCATATTTCCCTGTTTACATATTTCATTTCTTCCTGGTTTCCTTTTACTCTCCCTTCCTTCGTGCCCATTATTTATCACGAAGTAAACATTCTTTTCTTATACCACGTTCTTAGCCCACCGCTTGCCCTTCTTATAAAACCAACCTGCTCACCCTTGGAGGATTCCTTCCCCACTCTTATTTGCATATTCCTTTTATAGAGGGTGAATTTTTCGCCTCTCCCTTCTGCATGAGAACGAGCATCTCTGCCATCCCCTTTCTGCCCCATCCTCATTTAACGTATCGTTTAAAAGAAACATATTTTTTCTTCCCCCTTCAAAGTTGACCTTTTCATTTTTTTAGCTCCTCTCAGCCTTCGAGAAACCTGCGCCCGGCACACCTGCGCCTCTTTGTGTGTACTAGGGCCTTCTTTACTGTCGTAACGAAGACGTTTCCAATTTAGGCCGCTGAACAGATTCACCCCATTCTTATGCATGCTTACCTTTATAAGTGGCTGTAGAATTCTTGGGAGCCTATCTTGCTCCAAATTTATCGTCGCATTTAGGGCGCGCAAATTGTTTTTCTCAGTAGAGCCACTAAGCAACTTCGTCCTGGTACCTTATTTTCTTTTGAATTATTCGTATTATGAAACAGTCGTACACTGTGCTTCTTAACCGAAAGCTACAAATTTTAAAATACGATTTCTTATGCAATTTTATCTACTCCTGTTCTAATTTCTAGTGTATTGGAGATTATAATATCAGTATCCACATTCTTGAATACTCTTTGTTAACGCAGAGCTTTTATCCAATCAGAAATTCCTATATTATGAAATAACATTCTAATCGAAAGTTACTGATTTTTATAATATCATATTTATATTTTAGAATTTTCAGTATCTCATGGATGATCTCCTTCAAAATTATTTAACTTGATTATAATTATTATAACTTGACTTGAATCAATTATTAAATATTTGGAATATGCTACCTGTACCTTATATATCTCGAATGTATAACTATTTTAAATACAGCTCCATACGCTATTGTAAGAACTGAGTTAAGTAGTCATTTAGAAAGTAGATCTACTTTCGATGTTGAGAATGTTACTCAAAGATTTCCAGAACAGCAATGTAAATATCAGAAATAATCCCAACTTACCTATACCTAAAAGTTTAAGCTTTATAATGTTTATCTCCTATTTTTAAAATTTAAAAAGACCGGTATTTTGTTCAAAATACAGAGATGAGCGACCTTTACGTCTAACTAACTGTTATTGGATGTTATTTTTTAGTCTGTAAAATTCTTAATTTTATAATTTCTCAATTTGAAAGGAAAACTCAGTTTCTCTCACGGTGAATCAAAACTAAATTTTAATGTTAACTTTATAATAAACAACTGACATTTCCCAATATAATGGGGGTATTTAGATGTTTAAAATAGAGATCATCACCAATCTAATGTGGTAAATTTCAGAATTCTGTAAAGCTCAAACAATCACGAGCATATGCGACAACGAGATTCGTGCTAATGAACACAAATGTTTGGAGGGGATCCATTGGTAATATTCTTTCGTGAATGCCCTTCGTAAGAGCCCTAGTTTCTCTTTATTGAGAACGGAACGAAATGGCCTCGGGACTTCCATCACCAGCGAGCACTGTGCGTTATTACCAACCGCTTGACTATTCCTCTTTGCCGACAATAATGAGGAAGGCAACCGTATGAACTATCGATTCTTCCTTTGTGCCACGCGTTATAACGCTGCTTTGTCTTTCTATCTGTTGCTCTGGGCTGTTACTGAGCGATAAGAGTGGGTCGAGAAAGCAACTGAATGACTAGACCAACGGCAAACAGACGTGAAGGCCTTGATTAAATTAAATGTTATAGTAGGACGTAATGACGGCTAGACCCATTTCCGCTTGAGTCATGGAAACCGTGAACTCAGAATTTCCCAGAGGCTTTCATTCTACTAATGCAGTTTGCGGTGGGAGAGATATGGTTTATTCGAATGGGCGATTTTTTCTCTCGATAGGCTGCCTTAATTAAAGGATATAATGTATAAATCTGTTTTATCTCTCGGAGATGTAAGGAGAGAATTGCTTTTTTAAATTTAATTTAATTAATCTTTTTTATTTTCTTTTCGCATCCATATTTCTAGTTGCTTACGTAAGTATTCCTTTTCCCGCCTATATGACCCGGTCTCTTAAATTATTTCGGAATTTCTCTATCCCAAATAATAGTAAATAAAGATGCAGAATCTTCATAATATTTACCTCATTCCATTCCCGCTTTGGTAATTAAGTTAAATCTAACCAATCCCCTTGCTAGCGATTCTATCTACCTGATGGTCTTTCTAAATTATAGTACGTATTTCTTAATGGAAAATACCTCCGTGATCACATCGTAAGTCTTCATTATGCAGCGTAATTCTTCCTTTACTTTACAGAAAGAGTTGATTTCATGTATAATTGTTATTTCTTAAGTCAAGAAATGTCTCTGTAATTTGCTAGGGTGTTGTAATTATACAATGAAACTAATATTTGATTTAGTTAATACGAGAATATCTCGTAGATAAACGAGTTTAAGCAAGCACTACGACCAGGAAAATGTTTTATAATTGATATGTCTTTTAATTCATCGTAATAATACTTAAATTAGTATTATTTGATCGGACTTCATTTTGGAAAAGCAACTCTTTAAATAAACAAGTACCACTCTTAGAAAGAAATAAAACTAGTTCCTATGTGGGTTTTCAATTTATGGATCTCCCCTTGAATAACATACTACATGCACTACATTTATTTGTTGCTGGATGTCTAGTTGCAGGCGCTCATGCATTGTAGCTGGCGTTGAAATCTTCCAAATGTATTCACACATCCTGCGTATCCTACATAATCCTAATATACGATGGAACTACGTATTTTTGGTACGAATACTCATTCTTCCAATTATGTTTCACATGCATCCACCCACGTGAGTGAAGTATTATTATTAATATGACTACTGAGTCTGCAAAATTAGTCTAGTGAAGTCTACGCTTTTAAGTTGTAAAACTCTAATCAGTCTTGAGATAAACGAGTTCTCATCACTCTTTTAACGATTACTATACATTAATATATATAATATTTATACTTATTGGCTATTATTAAATAATTTACTCGTTAAATAAATGACCAATCGTCGCCAATGTTAAATATTTTGCAAAAATCGCCTATTCTTCCTTCTTAATATTGACATATGTTGTTCAAGAACGGATACAGTGCTCAGAATACTAAGCCAATCTTTATTGCTCATCCAAATTCAGGGTATTAGTTAGAGTTCCTTCCTGTGCCTGAATATTGGAAATCAAATGATATACTAGTAATTTGAGTTTCTACATTCACATTCAAGGGTTCATTCGACGAAACCTGATTTCGTTTGGATAAAAAGGAGTTTATCTGAGAGCAGACACCTTACCAAATCGATCAAACCGGAGTGAAATTAGGGAAAAATCGTGAAGAAAATGTTTCAGAAAATTAGTTCCAAGTTTCATTAAAGAAGTATACTCTAAAAAATTACCAGCAAGATACAAACAGTGTGTGGGAAAATAAATTATATTTCATTAAGTATCGAATAAAACATTAGACGTAGGAGCTTGATTCATCAAGATTCACTATGCATTTAGTGAAAAAATCCATTTGTAGAATAGCTTAGTCTAAAGATATTATTATAACTGGTATTTACTGCGCCAGAGACTGTTTTTTCCTGGTAATAAATAAAATTTTCCCCATTGAGGCATCAGCAAATAACTAATTTGAAAATCGTACTCTAGTAATTAAATTTATTGGAGGTTTAAAACGCTCAAAAATCCTATTTTATTATCAGCCGTGTAATCTTTTTTCTTGCATAAAAAATATTTAACTTGAATCGGAAATTAAAATTTGTGGTTGTAGAATTATATTTGGCTGCATCCCACGTACAAGACGCCAATAGTTGTACTGTTTACTTTGTAGAGTTTCATTATGCAATCAAAGCTTCTCATTAGCTTTGTGTGCTTCTTCCCTAACCACTTTGAGCTTTTGCCGCCTCTTGTTTGTTTCTCATACTAATTACTCAAATAGGCCGCGCCCTGGCAGTTAGTCCCGCCAACCGCATGCGGAACACCATGCAGGGGGATTTTCTCACTGATGTAAATTAAAGCCATTGCGCAGGCTTTAATATTTGATGCAAATATTTCATCTCCAAAGTTCTTAGTGTACAGTCAAGTTTACAGCAAAATCTCGAGTAGCATATCTTGCGAGAATCTCGGTTACATGTTATTTTAATGGAATTGCTATTTTGTTTAACCAAGTTACAGTCAGAAGTAAAATATTTTATCTCTGAAGTGAAAAATGAAATTGACAGCCACACTGTCTTCTCTTCCACTATTTAGAAATTATTTATGTGTAGTGTAAAAATTTATCGATAAATTAAATATTAAAGATAAGATTTTTATTTAGATTCATCAACTAATCTTTGAAATACCTATACTAATGAAAAAGTAGTTGTAAGCCGAATGTTTAATACTCAAGGTCTCTGTTGTAAAAAAATATCGAATAAATATGTACTCACATTTACTTTCTTAAGTGACGTATTAAAATTAGCCTAACGTAATAACACGAATTGTTTTCATTAAAAGATATGTCCATCTATTTAGTGTAGTTATCTCTAATCTTAACTTAGATATAATCTTGCTCTCATTTAATTTATGAACGAATAAATATATTTTAGTTTCAGATACTAGATTAACTATTTTGAATATATCTCGGTCGCATACACTTTGCTGATCCTCGTATTCATTACAAAAAAATCCCTATAAGAAACCTCAGGAAAATAATATTAGCACCCCATTTCTAATAGCAGGATCAAAACTCGGAACAGGATGAGAATTTCAATAGGTGGAATTGTATTACTTGCCGTTGGGATCGAAATTTGTTTCACTGCTTATCGAAGAACTTAATCTAAGGGAATTTTCGCACCCTTGAAAGTGGCTGAGGAAATGGAAGTTTAACTATTTTCACAAAATTACCCCATATCTCTTCATTTAGTTCATTTTCGGGTGGTGTACCTTACGTTTTCTTTCATGACAGTCTCGACGTCGTACTAAAGTCTGAATGAATAGGTCCTTTACCTTGCCAACCACGTCCTCCGGTTGTATTTTCCTCTTCCGCAGCAATCGCTTTCGATCTTCTCTTCTGCCTCGTATCTCCTCATCTCCTTTTTCCATATCCCTCTCCGAAGACACGTCCAGAACATTTCCGGTTGAATGGCGGATGCCAAGGTACCCAATTCCCCATCCCAGACAAAATCAGGCGCCTTCACTTTTAGCTGCGAAAAGAGAGTGATTTTGATTTGGAGGAGGAAAATCCTTATAAGAGCCTCTTTTGAAATATTCCGAGAAAAAAGTTACAACTTTTTCCATTTATATATATTCCCTGAAGGTTCTCAGTAACACTATTTTACTCTGTATGTTAAACGTGATGAACATATAAATTTTTCATTATTGGAGTTAAATTCTCCACAGTCGACTTTTAGACCCTTTATAATTTATTTAGTGTTGAACTTAATGGCACTCTTTTTATATGCCGTGTATACTCAAGTATTAGCAGAACCGAATATAAGCCGAGGAACCTTATTTTATCACAATAACTTGGAAAAATAATTGACTCGATTATAAGCCTCGGATGGGAAATGGAGCAGCTACTGCTAAATTAAATAAAATAAATATACAAAATAAAAAATACCAATAAAATTGCGAGTAATTAAATATAAATGCCGCCAATTTTGGCCATATCTTATAAAAAAATGTCTAGGATGTAGTTCGGCCATATGAAATGTAATTTAAATCATTCAAATATTAATAGTTCTCTAGGGACTTTTTTCTTGGAACTTAACCTAAGTTTTTAAGTATTATCAGGTGTTAATGGATGCTGCTGGTGCAAAACTATGGATATTCAACAATTACTTTAATGCGAAGCTCTTGCGACTTGACTGTTATGTATATTTGATAAACTTTTACAATTTTTTTTGACACTTGCACAAATTATTTTCGATTATAAGTATCAAACATAAGAAATGGTAACTTGATATGTCATCATTCATAACTTCCGTCTTCAAACCGATTTATGATTTAAACCGGCATGAAATAATTCCGTTTCTTAATTTGATTAAGGATTGATATTCAAGTATACGATTTTTTATCTTCAATCTAGCATCAAATAGTATGAGGGTTATGATAACAGCAACATCACTAGTTCAAACTCGAAAATTCTGCTGCAGGGTGAAATTTTTCCTGAAAGTTCACTCGAAATTCTAATTCAGTCTCGTAAAATTAAACGTCAACAAACTTTCCCCTCGCTTCCTGCGAATAACGAACGGGGAATGCGTATCTCGCGGCAATAAGTGCGCGTGACAAAGGAGGAAGAGACTAAATTCGAAGCTCCAGGAAGGAATGTGTATGTCACTTTTGTTCCCCTGCCCTCGAAGGCAACCACATCAAAACAGATCCGGTGTTATCAGAAACTTGCATCGCGTTTGTAAAAGTTTTAGCGTAACGACGCCTCTCTCTCTCTTTCATTCTGCCTTGTTATCTGAAATTCAAAGCGAGACCTCTTTCTTTCCTCTCCGAAACATTCCATGCAGAAAACACCTCCAGCAGCGATTGTATATTTTCGCCTAGGAGTAATTCGGATCGTTTAAAGTAAATATCTCCTTCACGTTCCTTACTCTTTCCCACAATTTTCTCATTCCATGATACTCGTATCTGGCAGGCCAATTTATATATAGTACATATATACCTTTCTTTAAATGTTTAAATCATAATATACTGTATGCGAAATAATGCAACATGTTCTTTTAATGTTTTGAACTGGCCACTCCGTCAATTGAGCTTAGTTACACTCAGAAATGCTATTATAAATTTATATAAATAAATTCAGCCCGCATTTTTTACATAAAATTTCTATTTGAATCGCATGCACGACTTTCCTCCTCAGCCTATATTTAAGTTTTTGGTATCTTTCCAGTGAATTACTAAATCTAGAAATCTGTAAGTATGATATTCTACGTCATGATTCTACGCACAGAAATTCCCAGAAATGAAAGCCAACTCAAGATTGGTCTCCAGTTCAGTTATTTTTCACATATTATCCACAATTCCGAGGTTATTTAGCTTTTAATCGAGCTTAAAATGTCCAAAAATCAGAAACACAATTATTTGTGTCACCTTTACACCCTTCCTTTCTTACATACTCGGTTTAACCTAATACATTCAGTCATTCGTTAATCCTATCCACATACTACTCCAACAGATTTCAGGAAATCAACCATTTTATTGAAATTTCAAATATACTTGTACCATACGTCAACATAATGAACAATGTTGGTACTGATAAATACTTTATTACGCAAAGACATAGCATGTGAAAAGTCACCAAAATATGTCTTTTTGGCTGTATATCTTTTTAGTTGTATAAATACTCATGCGCAAAACGAAAATTCTGTGTCAAGGAGAATACCCGCTTCAAAAAATGGATCTGAAGCAAAAGTTTCGTTAATGAATCCTGTGAATCCTTTGATGTCGAGCCTTGTTATTTTGACTGCTCTTTTTAAAGCGAGAGTAAGCCTTCTATGTAAATTTGAGCCTAGTGTGCACATTCCACGAGGCGGAAATCATATTGTGATTCAAGCACTAATAAATACTTCCCGAAATCTACATTTTCCCATTTTTAGCATTCCGTACCACTTTTGGCTTTTGACAAGGAAAAAAACTCACAAAAATCCGCCACATGGCTTCAAAATTAGCTTTCTCGCGGCCTTGTATCGGGACTAGACGTAGATTGAAAAACCTTCAAACCGCACATTATTTTTCAATATCCCGCAGCCACTATATCACGGCTCTCCTCGCCCTCGCTGGATCTTGCGGTTCCCATGGTAACGGTATCCGGCAGAGGCGCCACCGAGGCGTTTAGGAGGAAATCCGTTAGGGAGAGGAGGGAGGAAGGAGAGGAAAGGAAGAGAAGTATATACGAGAGGAGAAAATGGAAATGTACTGTGACTTTAGTGGAAGGACTCAATATTGAGCTTCTTGCCTAACCTTTTTTTCACCTCAATATTCCCCTCCCTCTCCAACCCTTCGTTTCCCGACTGTCAGCTTTTTCTCCCGCCTCCCCATCTATCCTCCGACGCTTCTTTTTCCCTCTCCCTTTCCTCATTTCTCCTTTCTTTTCCTTCGCCCTGCTCGTTATCCGCTTCCATCTCTCAAAGCCCATCCGTCTCTCCTTCTTATCAACCTTTCCTCGTCATTATAGCCTCCGTTTATTTTTTTCCTTTTTAGAATTATTTTCTTGCTGCCAACGCGTCTTTATCACTCTCTCTCTCTCTTCCTGCAAGTTTTCCCTCTCTTTCTCGAGATCCCTTTTCCTTTTCCAGAAACGTCTCAATTCCAGAGTTTGTTCTTTTTTACGTCACGCGCGCTTTCCCCTAATGTCCGTGCGTTCTTCCTCCGGTGCTCCATTTGTTTTCTTTATCACTTTATACGCTTAAGGAACTCGGTTCCCTCTGCACTAAGTGCTTCCTAAGCGAACTTCGGCCATTTGTTTTTCATTTGGCGTCAGCTGCGGGAAAAATAAACCTGTCGTGATTAATTGTCATTTAGTGAGATCTCTCTATCTTATAATTGGTTTTTATCTCTACTTAGGGTGATTACTTTATTTTTTTAAATCGCTTTTTTCATGGTGATTAATGAAGAGAGGAAATTTGTTCGATTTAATTTCTGTATGGGAAGTAGAGCATATATGGTAGTAATAATTACATGCAAAAGATTTTCTAAGTTCTTTTCAACAGAAAAATACCCCGCCAACCACCATACGGACTGCGGTACCTAGGCTTACATACTGTACATTCACCATTCATCCTGCAATTTACAACGTCCATTTATGCCACTATTGCAGAAAATATGGTTTGAAAAATTTTAGACTGTCTCTCTCAAGGTTTTCTTATTCAATAGAAAACCAAAATAAACACGAAATATATGGCATTCTGAAATATTTAAAACAATAGTTTACGCTGATATTTAATAATTTATTTTCCGTAAAAGTTATTCAATAATTTTTGAAACGTTATCACCTCTTACAATCCGTTTATTATCGGAATATTTGTCAATGTAAACAAAATAAATATTTCATGTAGACATAGTCTTGACTATGATATCTGGTGTGGAGACTAATGAGAACGTACAAGCTCACCTTCCCGAAGATCTCTAAAGGATGCTGGTAATTAACTTTTCTTTTGCTTAGTCATCCTTAAAGAAATAGAAATAGATTATAATTTTATAAAAGTTTACTTGTTACAATTCTTAAATTATAACTTCCTAACTTTTTATTCCTCAAACTATACACATGTTTATTACTGAATCTATCAAGCCTTCATTAATATCCTAATTTATGGATAAAATATTAAACATTTAAATAAAATATTAAACAACTCATGTAGACTATTTCTGCTTCCACTTAAAATGAATCAATTCAACCCAACTAAATAATCCAAACTAATACAGAGAAATTGATGCATTGTACGAAACTTTATTATAAATTTCGTGGAAGTCGATTTCAGTTTTCCGAGTAATGAATCACTTGCATTTTTAGGATCAGCGGAATTTCAATTTATAGGCCATAACGCTGTGTTTACTTACTCTAATATGTAAATAATTTAAATATTCGTATGGTCACAGAAATATAATAATAACAGTAAATCCAGATTGCAGTATTTGTTTCTATCATATTAAAATTAATATTTTCTTAATCTGCCTCTATTAACTTCTATCTTCTGATAATGCAATTTTGAAACAAATAAGATATTTCTTTTAAAATATCCTACACACGTGTCTGAGTGAAATTGGGATTTCATTGGAATTAAAAATTAACTGCCGGATGCCCAGCTTAATTTCGCATTTCCCAATAATACAAGAGGAAAAAGGATGATGTTAACTGCCAGTGATTTGGAAAGCCATACATGTCCACATTTAGTCGAGTAGCAGAATTTCCTGTTAACTGAATCAACGTAATATTAAGCCCATCGTTCGAGGAAATGCCTAATGAAACTCCATTAAATAAACACAACTCTCTTTAATTAATTGACAGTCTATGCAAGCAAATTAAATTCAATAAATTTATAATTAATTTGGTAAAGCTTCTTTAATTTATAATAAAACATAGTTTGCTCTTTATTGAGGGGTTATTTCTCGAATTCACTATTTATTAATCAAAATTTGCTCATTTTTAGCTCTATGTATAAGCACTAAAAAATTAATTTGTGCGTAATATTTCAGTAAAGGAAGTAGTTTTCAAGTTGTCGATGAACTTATAATAAATATGTCATTTTATCTGTTTAAATCATTGCCTTCTTAAATTTTGAGAAGTTTAAAATACCGATTTAAATTCGCGGATAATTCAAATTAGTTCTCTCTTGTTTCCCGATCTCTCAACATCAAAAATACAATTTTTTGGATTGAATATAATAAATAATAATTTTTTATTTCCACTTAAGGCGTTAAAAACGCAAATAATTGTTAATCATATGTTTTGTGAGCTTTTTATTGCTTAGAAGTCTATGTCTATGTCTATGTCTATGTCTATGTAAGAACCCTGCAAGCCGCCTTTCGGCGTGTGGCAGGGGGTGCAAGCACCTTGACTCTATTTTCCTAAACGGTTGCTTTCGCGTATACTTCGCGGAAAAAATGAATTTTTGAAACGATTCGTTTTAGCATCTATTTCCCTAATCTTTCGGGCAGTATCAGCACGGCCCATATAACAGGGGGGTCGCATTATATCGGTTACATCATCTGAAAACGTAATTTCTCTGAACTTATTTAATAAATTTATCCTTTGAATTTTTCTTCTATCTTCTAATGATTCCCATCCCGCGTCCTGTAACATCTGAGTGACACTCGCTGTTTTATCGTAGCAATTCTTTACAAATCGTATCGCCTTTCGTTGTACTTTTTCTAAATCCCGAATATGACATTTCTCGGCGGGGTCCCATACACTACATGCATACTCAAGGTGAGGCCTAACTAACGCTAAGTAACATCGCTCGCGAACCTTTTCTTCGCTCCTACCGACTATTCTTTTAACGAAGCCGAGTTTCTTAAGTGCTTTTCCACATATATTTCGGATGTGGGCACTCCATGATAGATTATTCGTGAGAGTTACTCCAAGATACTTTACCGATTCTACTGTCATTAGGTTTACCCCTCGGAGGCTATAAGAATAATCATTTATTATAGATTTACTTTCGAAGAAGTTAACTACAGAACACTTTTCTACATTAAGCTCTAATTGCCAATCATCGCACCAGTTCATAATTCTATCTAAGTCGTTCGAAAGGGTTAATCTATCCTCTGAACTAACTATTTCCCTGTAAATGACTGTGTCGTCTGCGAATATCCTAACATTGCTTTCAATGTGATTGCTGAGGTCGTTGATGTATACTAAAAATAACAACGGTCCAATTACACTGCCCTGAGGGACGCCCGAGGTCACCTTAACCAAGTTGGAACTAATACCATCGAGTACTACTCGTTGCTCTCTATCGGTGAGAAAGTCTTTTATCCAATTAATAACTTGTGCATTGATACCCGCAACTTCTAATTTGTACAGCAATTTATGATGAGGTACCTTATCGAAAGCCTTCCGAAAATCTAAAAATATCGCATCGACTTGCTTATGTTTTTCAGCAGAGTTTAGAACATCGTGTACTAATAAAGCCAGCTGAGACTCGCAAGAACGAGTCTTACGAAAACCGTGTTGATTCCTAATTATGAAATTGGACGTTTCAAGAAAACCCATTAAAGAGCTAGCTATTATATGTTCCATAATTTTACCGCTCAGTGATGTTAAAGATATAGGCCTGTAATTAGCTGGATCGTCCTTAGAGCCACTTTTAAATATTGGCGTGACATTCGCAATTTTCCAATCTTTCGGGACCTTTCCTTCGCTCATACTCTTGTCAAATATAACTTTAAGAAAAGGTGCTACGCTCTCCGCAACTTCCTTGAACACTCGAGCCGGTATGTCTTCAGGACCCGGAGCTTTATTCGGTTTAATCTGTTGCAATAGTTTAATGATGCCGTCTTCTCTGAAGGTGATTTTCGACATCGATTCAGGTTTATCAACATTCGGGAGAGTATTTGATGTATCGTCAGACGTGAAAACGCTTCGAAAAAAATCATTCAAGATATTAGCTTTGCCCTTAGCATCGTTTACTATATTACCGCAAGTGTCCTTTAATGAACCAACAGTTTGCTCTTTACCTTGGACCTCACGAACGTACGACCAAAACGCTTTTGGGTCCTCTTCCAAGTGTTCGCATAAAATCTTCTTTTTATATTGACGGAGGGCATCTCGCATAATTCGTTTAGTTTCCGACTTTGCTTCCTTATGTTCGCTCTCTACTCGATCTATGTTGATACTATTCGGTTGCCTCGCAGCGGCTTTTAATTTGGAATGCAAACGCCTCTGTTTCTTTAGTGCTCTCCTAGTCTCCTTATTATACCATCTAGGTTCATTAATTTGATTTGAAAGTTTTGAGGGTACAAATTTATCCATTAGGTCACGCATTGTACTTACAAAGAGATTCCACGTGTCCTCGGTATTTAAACATATCGCGCGCGTTTTATACTCCAGAAATTCGTACATGAGTTTACTACGATATCCTTCGAAATCGGCTCGCGGGTAAAGATAAACTCTGCGCTTAGGTTTTCTGTGCTTTACCAAGTTAAGGTTGAAATCTATAATTATGGCTTTGTGATCGGATATTCCATCGCAAACAGATGTGTTAGATACTCGTTCGGGGGTGTTCGTAAGAAAAAGATCTAAAATGGTTAATTCCCTGGTAGGCTTTTTGACTAGCTGGTATAATGAATTTTTTTGTATTATATTTAACAAGGTCCTACAAGAGTCATTGTCCCGAGCTCTTTTCTTGACTACGTGCTTTTGCCAATCGATGTCTGGAAGATTAAAATCTCCTCCAATTATCATTATGCTATTGTTGTTTTTACGCGAGTAAAAATTTATTTCATCGTTTAGGTTACGCAAAACATGACGCGAAGAGTTGGGCGGCCGGTAAAAAGCACATACATGTAGATTGGGTTTATTTGGCTGACTAATGGTACACCATACGCTCTCGATGCAACTGTTAGGATACGTATGTGGACTACTCCGCAAAGAACTTTTAACCGCTATAAATACTCCTCCACCCACTTTATCCTGACGGTCCTTACGATAAATCTTAAAATCTTTAGGAAATACTTCGTAGTCATTAATATCGTCTGTTAGCCAGCTTTCGGTGCCTATAATTATGTCGGAGTCGTTACTTCGGATAAGATGTTCAAGATCGGCTACTTTGTTTTTGATGCTTCTACAATTAATAATGGCAATCGATAGTTCATTTACAATGGGTGAAGCCCGGGAAACGCGTTGTTGCTCATCTTCAACTTGTTCAGTACTTTTTAAGGTATTCGATTGTTTATTAACTTTATTTCCTATATCGGAGCCACTTAAATTAGAAGCATTCCCACAAATTCCCTTTAGCCTAAAAAAAACCTACAATGCTCGTAAATCCTATGAGCCACCCCGCTCGCAGCTTCAGCAGTATAGTGAACACCAGAGCCGTTCAAGGCGAGGGGGTACGACAAGAGGGTCGGCCGAAGGTCCACAAAGTCAACTCCCATGCCCCGACAGAACTCCCACATCCGCGCATTCAGACCATCTATTTTAGTCCGAACGCTTCGGCTGCAGTCACTCCGCGGGACAATGCTGCAGATGGACAGCCGCACATCGATGCCAAGCGACTCCTGCACGCGCTCAACCTCGGAATTCAGGTCCTCAAAAGAACGCAAAATATCCTCGGGAGCGCGGTGGCAGGCATCGTTGACTCCAACATGGGCCACCACCCGCAGCCGAGAGCAACCCGTGCCCCTGGCCGCCGCACCTACCGCACCCGTGACTTGGGCCACATGCCCAGAGGGAATACACCAAGATGTAACCCTAATGTCACCTCCCTCCCTCTCCGCCCTTCGCCGCAAAGGGGCCACAATACGCTTTACATTAGAGCTCCCTATCAGTACAATCCCCCCACCCCGACTTCCTTTAGGCGCAGCTACTTTGGAGGGAAGAGGGGCAGGCATGACCTTCCGAACAGGCTCATCGACACTTTCCAGCACCGAGAACTTATTGCGGATAGGGATAGGGTTCGTCGTCACCTCCCCATTGCCCTTGCCAGCCCGCGCTGCTCCTCCACTCCTCGTAGCCACCATCCACTCGGGCTTCAGGGGGAGAACAGAGCCCGAGAGGTTAGGAGTAGGCATCACCGCCTCCGCGACAGACCAACCAGCGTTTACTCTAGGGCGAGCCCCAGTGGTCGACGTGGAGGGAACTGACGCAGTTTTGGGAGGCACCCTCCCCCTCATCGAGGTATTCCCACCTCCTAAAACCAACGAGCGAAGCTCTCCAACAACCCTCTCAAGGCGGCAGATCCGTGCCCACAGGGGGTCGGTGTCCACCTTCCTTTCGCGAGCCAGGACAGACCTGTAGGAAGCCATCCTATTGCTATGGAATTTACACTGGCTCACTAAATGGGGAACTAAAACGAAAACAACCAACAATGAACAATGAGTTACCACCCGCTGTGCTTTACCTGGCTGACCTAACCTGTGTAGAGGGGCTAGGTTTCTAACTTCGGAGACAAAATATATACACTAACTAAAGGATTACCGTGAGAGGAATTTATCTGTGCAAGTGATTCGTATAAAGTTTAAAATAAATAAATTAGATTATACAGGCAAAAATGGAAGTAAGCGCCGCAGAAGATTAAGTGTTAGAGTAAAATACACTAAGTAGGCTCGTAAGTAAAATATATAAATTAAGATAGCAGAGTTAGCGGTTATCGGAAGTTATGACAAAATAAATAAGACCCAAAAGCACACAAGTAAAGTTAGGCGATAAACCTAGTCAATAAAGGATAGAAAATAAAATAAATAAAAAGATAGAGGGTACTTAACGCTCACGCAGTCTTGGATCGCAGCTTCGAAGGTGCGATGTAACACTACTGGAAGAAGAGCGCCAAACACAACGGAAAGATTTACTAAACTATGAACGAAACACTAAATAAGAAGTAAAAATATAATATGCACTGAAGAAGTAAACTAAAATAACTCAGAAGAGTAGCTTAAAACTACACGGTTGGAGCAGGTAGTACTCTGCGTCTCAGCAGGTGATCTCAGGAGAGAGAGAAGGCACGTCCGTCTCCTTTGACAGCAAGGCCAAGTCGCAATACACCCCGAAGAGGAAACGATTTTTTTCGGGAAATGGCAATAAGAACGATCCGAAACTTTGGACGTGTATATGAAGTTTGTGTTAATGTATATTCTTTTATTGAAATTAAGCTGTTTCTACTAATTTCTTTAATTCATATTATAAAATTTATATTAAATCAATTCATTCAATTCTATCTATATTAATCTTTAGCACGTATATACATAAATTTTACACTCTCTTAAAATTCTTAACTTAATATTCTCCGAAAAGTTGCCCAACTTTTTACAGTACCATCTTACTGTCTATGACGCACATTACTGAATTTTGCAGAATGCATATAAAATTATTAATTTTTAGTAAGTTAGCCTAAAAATTAAAAATTTCACAGTTTTTAGATCGGCCCAAATAGCTTAAGTCATTATAAGTTGAGAAATCTACAAATTCGAGGGAGGGACATAGACGATCCGAGAATTCTCTGCCACCGTTCCAATCAAACTTATCTCATTACCGCAATTTCGCGCTTCAATTGAGCGAAAGGAACTTGGTTCCACGCTCTGCTTGATGAGTTTGGGAGAGAGGGAAGTGCGTGTGGGGAATTGAAGGGAATTTAAAAATTTCCTGAGCGAGACGCAGCTTGATCCTAAAATATTATCCGGTCAGCATTTGTATTTTTTCCGAGCGAAAATAAATCTATTTTCTAAATTTAAATGCGCATCCTTAAAGGGTATCTTATTCTTCGAAAATACCGTTCATTCCAATTTTGGTCTTTTACGTACGTGCCTAAAGGTACGCAACTTACGAAATATGCATTCTAAGATACTTTTCTTAATTCGAAATGAATTTCAACCGTGAATCTTTCTTAAACTGTTCTTATGTATGTATTATTTCCTTCAATGAAGACAAAAACATGTCTGCACATACATACATATATGGTTAGCGTCGATGTTCTCGGCCTTATATTTGTGGTATGCCATAATTAATAAAGGAAATTAATTAATTTTTACATCACTACAAACAAAATTGACACAAGCCGGGTTTCGATGCATATCACCATCATTAGATAAAAAATACCACAAATTATTCACGTATTTAGCACAATTATTTAGGAAATGAGATAAGGAAAGCTTGAGACAATGTGAAGGCTAGATTGGAGGAAAAGGATGGCTGTGGTAAACCAGGAATTGCAATACGGATAACCCGAAATCCGACTAGTGTATTGTATCTTGTTAGTGGTCATGTATAAACCAAATTGTTTTGGTACCTACTAATTTCCTTTATTCACTTTATAAATCTAATACTATATGTTTGCACACATAAGTGTATCTAACAATTCAGATATGACTAATTTGTATCCATCAGTTGCATCAATCATTACTTATTTATTGAATAGGTGCATACATTTATAAATATGAATGAAAGTTCAATCATATTTCCACCAAAATTTCTCGTTTTACTTTCTTCTACAGGAACAGGGACTTCAGGCAACTATTTTTTTTCATGCGAAGCTAGCAAAAAAATGTTCATCCTCAACTGACAGACTTGTGAGCTTCCTATCACCTTTCAATGAATAATATTTCTATCGACAACGTCACGTATATGAGAAGAAATGAACTTTCATAAGATATTATAATGGTGTCACCATAAAGATTTAAATTTACTCTTATCCAGTTACCCCATTGATAACCATCCTTACTGCGTACTTACTCGTGGTAACCGTATGATATTCTTTCGTCACTAGTGAAGACTATTTTTAAACTTGTGAATGATTTTACTCTGAAGCAACAGTCGCGACAACTTTCATTAATTACGAGACGGTAAATTCATGCGGGAAAAGGATCTAACCAAAGGGATGGTACGCTTTGACCCAAAAAAGGGTTTCAATGGGATCTAAAAGTCATTTAAAATCCTGAATAGAATTTACTTCACGTTTGACCCATTTAAGTCCACCAAGCGCAGTATAATTACCAGACATTTGCATAGTGATTTTTATACATTTTGATGAATTTTAGTCGTAAATTGTTGAGAAAAAATAAAATATTACTGTGGTAGTTCAAATATTGTTTTTTTTATATGGAACTATTTTAGCAAACCCAAGATTTTTCGCATACTGGAAACTATACAAGAAACGTTTTGTACAAAATCGTTCACGCTAAGTAACTTTCTGTTATGCATCTATGTAACTCATCCATGAATGCGTTATGAAGGATTATGTTTGAGTTGTTAAAATGTTATCGAAAGAAAAACCCTTTGTTCCACAATCATATACATTCTTGCACAGTGCTTTTCTCTGTTGTCAATATGAGCTTTAAGATATTGCCTGACCTTTTACCCAAAGGCAACCTTTGACAGTTTAACTGAGTATTACTCATCCACTTTTATTCCACATTAATGAGAAACTTCCACATTAATGAGAAACTTCCACACTAATGAGAAACTACCATCATAATAACTCTAATTCAAAACAATAAATTAAATTATTTTGTGTGAAAATTGGCTGTCCTGTCTTACGAAAATTACTAAACTTCCTGCTATTTTTTGTCATATTCTTAAGAGATAGAATCACGGTTTAACCGTTAATAGATACGTTCATCCATAATTTTGCACGATTTGGTATCCGATATTTGTCAATGTCTATGTAAGGTCTCCGCAAGACGCCTGGCAGGAGGTGCAAGCAAGCACTATGACTCCATTTTCCTAACAGATTGCTTTCACGTATTCTTTGAAAAGAATTAATAGTTGAATCGATTCGCCCTTGCATATATTTCCTTCGCCTTCTTCGCAGTATCAGAACGGTCTATATAACAGGGAAATCGCATTATTTCAGTTAAATCTTCTGAGAACGTACCTCCTCTGAACTTACTGAGTAAATGTATCCTTTTTAATAACCTTCTATCTTCTAATAATTCCCATCCCGCGTCCTGTATCATCTGTGTGACACTCACTTAGTGCTATCTTTCACCGTCAGTATCTCTTTTGTTCATTTCTTCAGTACTTTTTATCACCTCCAAAGCGTAAAACGCTTATCTTACGGAAAAATTTCGAAGAGACTGCAGATTTCGTTACCTTTTTAAGAGAACTGTTAATAGTAATAGCAACCAGCTAAGAATAAGGTCGAATAAGAATGAGGTCGGCGTCAAATACAATAAAAAATTGTCTTTGACGCTCATCTCACCTATACCTTGTTGCTTGTTGTTATTGTTAACATATTAGTATCTCTTTTGTTCATCACCTCAGTACTGTTTACCACCTCCAACACGCGATACGCTTTCCTTACGTAAATAATTCCGAAGAGGTTGCAGATCTCGGTTCCTCGCAATAAAACGGTTCATTTGTTTTCCCCCGCAGTACTTTTCTAGGTTGGGGAATCCGGAGATTGGAGGGAGAGTGTGCGACTCTCCAAGCCAATCAGGAAGCAGCGCGGAGTGTAGAATTGAATCATGAGGATCAGGGGTCGAGAGGGGGAGGAGAGATTAAAGGGGGGACTATCCCCTTCGGCTGTCTCCATCAAGTTCTGTGGAGCAAAAACTGCAGCTTTTTTGGATAGCGCCCAGGTCCATGACTCGAGGGCCTCTTTGCGCCCCCTATTTGCCACACCGGATATTTTTGCAGCAATCGATTACACGCTCGAACAGGGACTTCTTTTTTGAAACCCTCGTTCGCATTTGCTTTAAAATCGATCCACCGCCCCAACGGGTCTGTTTCATTAAACATTAAATTAATAATCAAATGTCGCCGTTCGTTGTCGATGCTGATGTTTTGGAGGGATAAGTAGGAAATTCCACTCGCTCTAATTTATACATTAATAAAAATTTGGAGATCAAACTTGTATGGTTCTCTAAGTGATTTTAAATTATCCTAACGGGTTCTCATATAATTATGCACTACAGGATATATTAAATTACCCCCTTTAGGATATATGATCTACGAGTAGATATAAATAATATTTACGTTATTCCGCCTTGGTTATGGAATTAAAATGAATATGCACCCAATCGCAGCACAACTTAATATTTCCCTAGGCCTTTCTCATCTGATATATTTATGCATAATTCTGATACATATAATCTTAAACGAAATATTTCTCAGTCCTACAGTCTCTTAACGCACACTCTCTTGTCGTTTACCTTAATGGCAAGTCTGCTATCATTGACTCCCCGTTTATATAAAGTCGGCTGTCTTAAAGGCAACTCACTGGATACGTGAAACGAAAAAATGGCTTGATGAAAACTAAGGATATGATAATTTAATGTAATGTTCTTCACTGTTATGACTTAAATCTCCTTTCCAACGACATCAAAACAATAGTGACATCGAGACGAAAAAGTAATTGTAAAGGGCACTTTTTAAACCCTTATCTAATTAACTTGTAATCGTTTTATTGAATAGAGTGGAACTAACATTTTTTATTATCATCACATTATTAACAGCTCTTGAAAATGAAAAAATGCACAGATTTCACTCTTGAATAACATCTAATCAGGATACTTTTATGTTTAAAATCCCTTGAATGTTTTGAAGTTTCATTGCAATGTTCTGAAGAATTCCAACATGAAATGGAGAGTATGATTATGGGAGCAATTCACATCATCACCTGGGATTATTTTATGAAAACAATACTCAACTCTTTTCTGAAATTTTTCTCGACACAAGTCAGAATTTTCCATAAGTATGGCATTCGAAAAATTCCAAAGATTTAGTTCTTAACATAAATTAACCGCGCGATAAAGCTTTCCCTAATGTTGGAAAAGTATAAAAATTAAATCGTAGGTAATTCACGTGTATACCATTGGGATGTAGCCATAGTTTTCTAAAAAGACAAATAGCGTCTTATGTGGACCATATGGACCCAAGTATATCAAAGAAAGATTTATCAAAATTAAAATTTTTCCAGCATTCCTACCGCAAGTTTAAAAATTTTAATATTTTTTAAAAGTTTACTTAAAATTCTATCTATAAGTTTTTTCAAGCCAAAACATAAAAATAACACAAAATTAAATAGTTGAGAGTGATTGGGATATTCAGAAAAATTAGAAAAAACGAAATTGTTTTATTTCCTCATCCACAAATTTTAATCCACATCCCATGTCCGACCAAACGAAACCAGTTACATTTTCTTGCTCTCCCAAAATTGGAGCCTCTAGTACGCCAAAAGGTACAGCATTTTGGCGTGTACATGAGCAAACAACCAGAATTCCGGGGCACCTTTCACCGCTCCGTGAATTCGCTTCACGACATTACCAACCCCACCGTGCGTTCACTCCGTGTCCCTGGCGCATTCTTCTGACTTCTTTTGTTTACCGGCACAAACACCACCGCTCCCCCTTCCTAATTTCCTCCCCGCATCCAATGATTCGATTTCCTCATTCGTACATCCACCGCGGTTACCCCAAATCCCTTTTACATTACATGCGTGTACCGGAGCACACAGCCCCAGGCAAGCAGCTCCATCCACCCTACTTCATCAGCCTCCTTCCACTGCGAGCCCTTCCGCAAAGGAAAAAATCAAAATGGACCCCTGTGCACGCATCGGCAGTCATACCTGCACTGGTAGACGGAGGAGAGGGGGCTCCCCGCTGGTTTACATAGTTAAGGAGTATCCCCCTCTCGGAGGAAACATTTCGTGGAGAAACTGTCCCCGTTGCCCGCATGGAAAGCTTTTATCTCTTGTTTTAGAAATCAAAGAAAATGCTCATTGCGTCGAATGCTTCTAAGTTCTGTCTTCAAAGTTACCAGCCAGAAGGTTGAATAGGACCCCATCCCCTCCTACATTAGCAACAAAGTTCTTGAAGCCTCATCCCTTCCCCAACTTTTGAGATGAAATGAGGGTATTAACCTAAGATGTGGAGTGAGGTAGTTTTTCTTCACTTTTTTTCAATGATTCAGAATATTTTTGCTAAGACAAAATAAAAAGAGGAAAATGTTTTCTTTATTCTGAACTAAACCACAATGGAAGAGGTATTTTATTTACAATTATATATTTTCCGGAACTAACTTTTCCAGAATATCCATAAATCCAAAATGAATATCAAGTCTCCCATATTTGAAAACCCAATTTCGATCCTCAAGATTCACGTTCATCCCCTTCCTTAAAAGCTTTTGTTTGCTGCCATTTTTGTAAAAGGTTTTCCGAGTTGTTTATAGAACATGACGGTAAAAGAGAAAAGAAAACCCTTTTATAATTACTTTGTTAAGCAAATACATTCACATGAAAAAAATATTTTAGGGGTCTAAAAGCTGCGATAGAAAATGGGTAATTTTGAAGATGGATTTTTCACTTAGCATTCTAAGCATTTTACATGCCCCCTCAAATGTGTTTCTAATGATGATGACTTAAAAAGTATGAAAATATTGGATAATTTATTCCACTTTCGTTGTGGAAATGACACTTGGCAGATAAAAATTTAGTTATGTCAGGGAGTATTCAATTTTAAATTGATCCTGTTCTTTCAAATAAACAAATATATATTCTAAATTATAATCATCCTTATTGCTTAATAAATGAATAGAAGTATGGATAGTTTGCATCTACATCTTGACAGAGTAAACGAAGCAAACAGTCATATTTGTAAACTCTAAAGCCTTTTATAAACCTAATTTTAGGCCATAGTTCGTGGTATTACTAATATGGCAAGTAGATATATCTGAATTTAAATATACAGCAATACCTTATTAATCAGTAGTTTTGTGAAATATTTAAGAACATTGGGTTAATCGTACCTCCAAACAAAAGGCTTAATTAATATACTAAAATAATCATAATCTTTCTAAAAATATGCGGGTTAAATTCGAATTTCCTTGATGGATCATTTTAGAATATTTTTTATATTTCCTTTCTATCAAAGTCCGATGTTAGATTTTATTTATAAACTGGTGTATTTAGTAATGTGCTTTTTCAGTCATGTAGATTGCGTTTATGTAGTAGGTTTAGGCTGAATGATCCAATATATATAGGCCATAGGGATCACGCATTTAAAATCGAACCTTTACTGCTGTGAACGAATTTGGGGAAAGTATTCTAAATAGAACTGTTAATGATTGGAATGGTTTACCCTCGGAAGTTTTTGAGCCTTTTCCGGCAAGTGTCGAGTATTTAAAACCAAGGTTAAATCCAATTTGTGTTAATTATGTACTTAAATCCTTTTTTAATTATCCTGTTACTAATTAATCATGTTTTAATTGACGAGTTGATAATGCAATTTTTACTTTTTAATTGTAAATAATGATATTTATCAGCTGGCTAATGTTTTATCTTTGTTTGACGTTGCCACCAGGCTTATGGCCTATTTTCAAGGATTTTTATAATAATAATAATAATATATCAATAATATCATTTTTCTATGCGCGAGTTTTTCGCGGAAAAAATTATATAAATTACATTTATTGCGTAATAATTCGAGATATCCTGTGAAATAATGCCAATGCAATATTCGGAAGATATTGTTCCCTTCTGAAATTTTTATTTCTCGATGCGCCGCGTAGCTTTTCATATTAAATTGAAGAGAATTGGGGGTATGTGTTCCATCCGGTTGAATTAAATTTTAACTCTATCTCGACTGTCATTGCGGAATGGATTATTAGTTTGTACATTCTATCAAATTACCATGAGTATGTCAATCTATTTCTACCTTTTCCCTCGATGTTATTGCGAAAATTAATTAGTTTCCCCCGAGTTCCATAAGTAGAAAAGATGGAATTTATCAATCAAAATTATAAATATAGTTATGTAAAATTCCACAAATATATATGTAAACTTAATATATGGATAAAATTTACGGAATTTCATCTAACCGAGATCTTGTGGAAATCCATAACAACGAATAAATATGATACATAACTTTTTACGAACTATGTATGTTGAAATAATTTTAAGTTTTAATGAAATTTGAAGAATTTCATCATTATTACTCGTTGTTTTGTCGACTGTGCATATTAACTTAGTATTTTACACAATGATTTTATGCATTACATTATTAAATTCTACAAAGTGAAGGATTTGTAGAAGCCTCTGGATAGCCAAGTGAGTAGCGCATTTAATTATGGCGTAATCCGGGTTCGAATCCCAGCCGGGGAAACATTTATCAGTATTTACCTAGCATCATAAGTCAGGGATAACTGTTTATTGAAAGGTAGGGAAGTCCGGTCGAGAAAAGAAAGTACAGCGGCGTGAGAGTATATGCGTATCACTTTATGGTGAGCGACATGTATGTTTAGTCATGAATGCATTATTTAATTTTAAGGATTCGTTTATCAATTTCATTTATCATTAAGTTCTAAATCTTTTTTCATGCGATGAACATCTACTATATTTTATCTAAGTAGATTAAAGAGCGTAAAGCAAAAATTACAACTGCATAGAATAGAATTTGTAGAAGGAGATCGATTTTTTATTCAGATGCTTATCAAATGTAAATCAATCAAAATCGGATCTTGAAACCATAAAGCAGGCTTCAAGACTATATATACCACACTTTTGCAGAAGTTTGGTTTTTCTGCGAGTCATGGTCGTTGTTCCGCAATTGTTTGAACATGAACGAGTAGAGAATATCCGAGAATTTACCATGTTTTGATTGGTTTCACACCGATTCAGATAAATAAGAACGATGATATTGACTCACAATGCATATCATTTTAAAGGCAAAGAGTTGTGCTTTTAAACAATGTATAGCATGTTCAATTATAACCTCAGATCATGGTAAGGAGAAGCCTCAAAGTCCAGGTCTAAACTATTTTTGGTACAACAATAAGTACTAAATATATATTAGAAGCATGTTACTAATAATTGTGCTGTATCAATCATAACTTGCTTACTTAACCCTCGACGGACTACGGATGCCATATGGCATCATCATCACCTACTATTATTTCATTTTGTATCACAGAATAGGAGAGCTCGATGAAAATGTTGCAATTATGTATTTGTTTGGCTGCTTTTTAAATATGTTTGGCGTAATATCTTATGGGTATTGTTTTCAGACAATCACAAAGTGAAATACGTAAGAAATTTAAAATAATTACAAAAAAAATAATTCTGGCCTTAGAGGGTTAATGGAGAGTATTGTATCACTAATCATCTTCCCCTTCTTCCCTGCAGCGGATAGTCGGTGGGAACAACTCAAGCCCTCCGGAGAATGCCCGCCTTGTCTCCAGGAACATTCCGCCGTTGCCTTCAAGGATGCCATTTACGTTTTCGGAGGAGAACTCGGATTCTCCGCTGGGACGGAAACACCTCTTTGGGTCTACCAGATAAAGGTGAGCAAACAACCAGTCTATCATAATTCACTCAAACAAGGCAATAAACTGCTCTCCCGTGTTCTCTCTCATGCCCCTGCTAAAAGTGTTGAGAGATTCATCTTTTATCGACCGGATGTAACGAAGAGCTTCTCTGGTGGAATGAGAGTCGTGAAAAGGAAGAATTCCATGGAGATTGAATGGATCCATATTCGTCTTTAATCAAATTGATGGCAGTCTCTCTTCGCCATAAAACATGATTAAAAATTCCAACGGCAGAAATGTCTCTCGCACGAATGGATTCTTAAAATTTCCCATGCGCGTGTATTCGGGAGAAATATTACACGGATATCGAAGGGTGGAATCGGAAATTTCGCATATCTACATTTTTGTCGTCAGAATATTTCCGTTGTTGAGTGTCAATGGAGAATTTCTTTTCGAATTATGGAGTAATAAAGATTGAAGTATCGTACCTGATGCAATAAATCAATTTTTTTACGTTATGTTCAATCCTTCTTTTTTAACTTATCATAAAACTGGAGACAAATATATGAGTGCATGTTTAGGAGAGAAAATAGTTGGTAAATTACACAATAGCTTTATTAAACTAAAAAGCATAATAATGTACTTCATTTTAAACTGTGAATTTTAAGTAAGTTCCCAAAGAATCGCTTTCCAGAAACAGGTCTTTAATGTAATTCTTGTCGTACTTGTTTGGATTTTGAGGGATAATTCATATATCCACTGAATCGTTACTTTCCATACTTCACGATAGATTAGAATTATTTTCCAATTGTAGAAGAAGTGAAATTTTTCTGTGTCTGAGACAGATCTCTATTGATAAATTAAGAATAATCAGTTTATAGTTGATCCCGAGTCAAAATTCTTTCTAACACGGAAATGCATCCGTTAAACACGTCGATATTGATATTCCGCAAACTTTCGAATTAATTCTTCTATGGAACTCTAAATCAAAATAATTTAGCTATAAAATAAGTGTTAAAAATATCTCTTGCGTGTTCTTTAGAAAGCTCTTCTATTTTTAGATTCAAAGAACAGTGGTCAATTTCTGGTAAGGAAATTAATAACCACTAATGATATATTTTCGCTAAAAACTAAGTAATTATCTCTTGCTATCACTCCTTCTCGCTAAATTCTCTCGTCAAAGGTAAACTAAACATCTCAATGGAAAAAAATCATCAGAACTAAGTTATATATTTAATTATTCCCCGTAGAAATACATTTTTATGGCGTAAGCGTTATATTATCTTTTCCTCTCTCTCTCTCGATCTTTTTCGCGAGAAATGTCTCCAATTTGCATTCAAACCCTCCAGCTCGTCCCTCTATGAGCGTATATTTCCTGAAATTTATATTTTCGGGGGGTAAAATCCGGGTGACGCATGTGGCAACCGTGTGATTTGATCGTAAATACCATTTATTTTTGTCCCTGAACATCTGCTATTCATCGCGCATGAATTCCTTTATAAAAACAATCCTTCGTTGGCACTCGCTCCTCTTGAATTCGCGTTTAAAAATACGATTCTAAAACGTACACCAATGGCGCCATGTTCTATCGGAATTCCAACTTCCATCCCAACCCCTTTTAATCCCACATGCATTCAAAACGCTGGGGCTTTTTGCCTCCTCGATCAAACCTTTGCGACTTTTTTCCACAAAACAGTTACAGTGCATTCGCGTCCGATCTCAGCCGGTAAGCGAAAAAATGTATCTTTTGAACCCTATTCACCTTGTATCCAATCCGCAACTTTCCTCTACTCCCACCCCTGTTATGCCCATCCCTTTTCATTCGGATATCCCGCTAATCCTTCCCTTGCCACCCCTAAACCCTTCTTTAGCCGCGCATTTTCCGACCAAAAAGCCATCCCATCTACCTCGTGTGAACCAAACTACCGTCATCCCTTACACAATCCTTGCATGGACTTTTTTCCGCCTACCTCGTCTTGGGTTTCCTGATATCCCGGTTTATGGGGATTTGTCCCAGTTTTCAATACTTTGTACTCCGATGTTAAACTTAATCGCAGAGACGTTCGTATCAACTGTTTTTGTTCGTTTTTCCATCCGAAGGGAATTCCGCTGAACTTTGAGGTAAAACTAAAGTAGAGAGATTGTTCTATTGTTTTCGATTTTACTATATACATGTTACCATGGAAAATCATGAAAAGCCAGAGATTACTTTGGATTAATATCCAGTTATACTGCACCATTCCGTACGCCAAAAGATGCTGGAGGTTTGGAAAAATATGAATGAACGAGGTGATTTTCATTAACCAAAAGGGAATAACTTAAGAAATATATATACATGTTCATGAATGTATTTTTAAATAAAAGTTATACGTCTTATAGTGTAAAGTACAAACGTGTCATGTTAAGGGAAGATGTACTGAATTGCAGACTATACTTATGTAAAATTCTCTTTGCGAATGGTTTTAGCAAACATTGTGGACAAAATAAATAAACACGCTTTTCTTCAAGCTGTAATTAATCAATATTTACCACTGTTATTTTGGTATATCGACCATTATAGATGACCGTGATTTTAAAGAAGTTGAATTTTAATCTCAAATAACTTATTGTCATTGTTCTATAAGTACTAGCTTGAATTTAGATACACGCTATCTTCTCATCTTCATTCAAAGTGAGTATAAACACTAACTCAAGCAACGACAGAAGAAAAAACAAGCAACCGTTGTTATGGCTAAAACAATCAGGAAACTCGAAGTTGCATGCTTGAGTCAAATTCTCCCTCACCTACACCTTTCCCATTTTACCTTTACGGCAATGGTATACCAATACTAATGGTTGGTTGGTTGGTTAATACTATTAATCCAACGTTAAAAAAATTCACGTAAAAATATCCTTTTCAGTTTATCTCAAAATTTTAGCTCCGGAACGAAATTTTCTCGAGCCTCTATATAGCGGAATCTTGATTCAATCCCCATAACCCTTTCCTCCCCCGTCTTCATCCCGACTCCTATGACCACCTCCTGTGTTTCATCCCCGCCTGTCATCCCCCAACCACACGCACCCCATCCTTCGGCTTTTTCCCCGCCCATCCACCCTTATCTCCCCTCCCTGCCATATCCACCCCCATTTCCCACGGATTCCACTATCTCCTTCCTCAGCACCATCCCTCATTTTTTCTCATTCCGCCCCCTAAAAAACCCATCTTGCCGCCCTATCTCATCCATTGAAATGGGATTGGCCGTAAATAATTCCGGCTCTCATTAGCGCGGACGTTGCGAGGCGTTTGTTTTTTCGGCACCGCGAGGGGGAGCGGAATTAGGTGGGGAGGGTGTTTTGCGAGGGGCTGCATTGCATGTTGGGCTCTAGGAAAGACCGCTCTTGTCCGCTCAAAGGAAAAGGTACGCCAGGAGTGGGATATTCGTGTCGTTGGAGCATCCCTGTGTGGTCACGAGAGAGATAATCGCACATCGCCGCCGACCAATGCCCAGGGAATACTTTTAACCAATACCATGACTCCACGACGTAGCATGCATTAGGGAGCGCTTTCAGAAAACTCCAGTTAATTACACCGTCCGGATGGCACTTCCGGCTACGTTTACTGTTGCCTGCGGTAGGGACAAACTTACTTACTTACGTTCGATCCGAACTTCAAATTACAAATCATTCGAACATTAAAAAAACAGCATTGTGAATTATTACTTAAGAAAATATTTTGCAGTTAAAATTCCTTCAAGAATAAAATCAGTATTTCTAAATCTAATAATAGTTAATTTAGATAATAATTGCATAGTAAGATAGTTAGCATGGAAAGCTCTCCCCTCAACAGCCGAGTTTTAGTGTAATTATTCCCTTCATATAGAACAGAATATTGCTTTACAACCAAGAAATATTATAACCCTTTTGCCGCAAATTAAATTCAATCAAATGTTCGTCTCAAAAGCTCAAAATAAATACGCGATACGATAGTGAAAAATGTTACTTTTACGTATTAAGCTTATCACAGAAATTTTTCTACCAGAATCGTATAGGTGGGAGGGATGTTTACCTCAGTGTTGCGAAATGTCAAAGAGTGAATAAGAATAATCAAAGAAATGGAAAAAAAAGATATGGAATAAGAACTACCCACATGATAAGCTGATGACTTTGATAGTGCAAAAATATTTTCTAATTTATCATAATACATATAAAGTATAATAAATGTCCATCCACTTCCAAATGCATTCTTTGAAATTAAATGTGATACCAAAAGTTATGGTAACCACCGCTGTGAGAGTTTGATTCGAGAGAAAATGTTACTACTTATCGCAAGATGTATGAAATACAGCATTCCCATAGTATGTTGTCTGCAAATCAAATCATATATAAGTGATATCAAATAACTCTGTAAAAACAGAAATATCCTTGAATTACTAAGGAGTGTAATGTCTACGAGGATGTAAAGTCATTATAAAGTTTCATTCATTTCAAACTTTCTAGGGAAACTTTAAATTCAGCAGCTAGGCATCGTTCATACTTTGGACTGTGAAGAAAGAGATACGGAATCTCATTAAATTCAAGGCGACAACCTGATGGAATTCCGTTAGGAAACAGTTTTTGATGAGCAAATTGGAGACATGTATGACCGACAATGGAAATTAAAGCAAGATTGTTTTTGCTACGAGGTTAATTTCTGGAAACAGCATTTACTTTGTTTCCTCCATTTTTTAACTCAAATGAATGGGGTCTTCAGGGTACGAATGAACTAATTAATTAAGAGGTTTAACCTCTTCGGAGGGGAACGAGCACGTGAAATTCGTAATTAATCCACCGCATTTTGACCAAAGTATAGAGGTAAACCACTCCATTATCGTGCTTAAGGACTGGAACCGCTAAACACTCACAAACCTAAAACTGCCTTTAAATATACTAGACACTTATACGATACCCAATTCAGAAATTAAATTATCAATGCAAAAAACACAAGATAACCTTGTTTTTACAATGAAATATCGTTTTCTTAATTAAGTTGATTTAAATTATTAAGTTTCTTATGATCAATAGCAAACTGATCATCGAATCATCGATAATTGTTACATATAGAAGGTAAAAGATTCTTCTTTCAAAAAGGTTCGCCTATTTGAATTACCGTAATGTATGTGCCATATTTAATCTTCATTTGTACAATATTCCTCATAAAAATGAAAGCAAAAGATTCTTCTTTTAAAAAGGTTCGCCTATTTGAATTACCGTAATGTATGTGCCATATTTAATCTTCATTTTTACAATATTCCTCATAAAAATGAAAGTGGAATCATGTTCAAGTTCTGTCATTAAGTTTGGACCTCGCCAAGATCCACATCGTTACCGCCGAAGAAGTTTAAACGAAAATATGTTCCTTTAACATTTTAAGTGTCTGTTTATGAAGAAGATAAATTATATGGATATTGATGTTACTTAAATCTCCATGAATTGCTTGTTTCCAGAAATTTTAATACTTTTATCCTCCTATTTCATCATTTATCTATAATTAATCTTTCAAATACTTTAATATCGCTGTTATTTGGTATTTTTCCGTGATATTCTGATCGAAATACTAGCCGCTGAACAAAAAATTTAAAGTAGTGGGGACATCATGAGAGAAAATCTGAAATTTTAATCTCTTCAATGGTGGTTTATCATACTGCATTAACTCTTATCCTCGGTAATACCCAGACTCCAATTCCAAGCCATGCGATGAATAATAAGCTGCATCAAGTAAACCACCTACAGTCATAAATATATTTAGATAATTAACCAGTATTTACATTAATGAATTAATGGAACATTAGGCAGTGATATAATCCGTTGCTCTTTCCATGAAGGGCCGTTAACCTTTCGCAAGAAGGTCATGTTTACAGAAGCAGTCGTCATGAAATTGAAACTGCGCATTGAAAACAAACGGCGCTTCCTTTCGAACCAATATCGATCTTCGGCGTAGATAACGTGAAAATTTCTCATAAATACTGCACCGCTGGAATCACCATGGCAACGATGGATCCGTTTCGAGCGTATAATTTTCCGACTTCAAAACGCATCGCGTATCCTGTTATCAAATAAAATCACTATCGAGCGACGCCGAAATTTTCCCGAGCGACTAATATCACGCTCATTCGTGACTTTCGCTCTTTATATTTCGGAGGATGTCTATCGATTTGCGTGTGTAATTTCATCCGAACGTGGCCATCCATCAAGGCGCCTCTTGCCTTCCACACCGGTGCCTGTCCAACCACCCGAAAGTCGTACCATTTCATTCCGACGCATCTGAACCGAGAAAAATCTTGCTCGGCGACTGAATGGGGCAGCTGTGTTTGCTCGTCGTGCGTTAACAACCTTTTACAAAAGTAAACGAAACAAATGAGTCAACCTTGACGCTGACGAGTCGAATTCAATGGCGATTTTCGTCCACGACACGGTTTTTCAACACCTGAGGTCATCGTTTCCGGAGCCGGTTATCCAACAAAGCGTAGAGTAAATGTAAATTATTGGTGAGAAGTAGTGAAAATTTTATGGCATACTAAGACGCGATGTATATCAACCGGTATAATCCTACTATTAGAAAGGTAGGAATAAGTTCCTCCGTTAAATTAAGTCTCGCAAGTGAGGATAGAATTAAAGGTTACAGCCTTAAAGGGATAGGATTTCCAGAAGATATGCAGCAAATAAATCCAGTAGGAAAAATTTAACGTTTATATTTTACGTTATACGTAATTTTTTTATGTTACGTTAAATTTAAAATTTAAATTTTTACTGAAATCTTTTCTTGAACTCTTTCTAGTTGTTTTCTGGAGAGGATTTTTTCTTCACTGAACAATCACATATTTTCTAATCGACCAAAAGATCTTTTCTACACCTTTTTATCTTGAATATTTACAATGTCATTTTATTTATTACTCGCAACCACCATCTCGCGAGATCTTAGACATCACTTGATACATTTTGCAGGGATTCTGAAGTAAGATGGGACTTCTAAGTCTCAAATCCACCGGGAATAGAGTCATTTGTATGCTTTTATGCTTGCATGGGCGCTAGACACGAAGTGGACGTCAATTACATATAATGCTTTACCTTTTTTAATGGAGACTTTCTATTTACCTCCAAATACAAATCTCACACTAACAACATAAAATATCCCTCTCAATCCTAATTCCGGTTTGATCAATAAATAAATGCTTCATAACAAATATATTTTCATTTATCACCTATAGCTTTATTCTTACAATCGTACATACAAGAAACAACGGACTTTTACAATCTTAGGAGAACCAAATTTTAGCAATTACTCTTTAAATTCTTTGCCTTACTTTCAGAATATTTGAAGAAAAGAATGAGATTTAATTATTCAGTAAAGCGTTGTTCACCAACTTGTAAAAGCAAATTACTCTTCCAATTTACGATTTGCTCGAAGATGATCAAAGTCAATGACCTCCATGAAATGACACATATGTATCCGTGCTACATAAAGTGATAGATTTCATTTACAAAGGAAGCTTCCATCTATCCATGCTATTATATGTGTCATATTCTCGCTTACTGTGGAAATACCCATTTTTTATCTTGCTTTCTTTGTGAGGCAGTCGTTTTCGCTACCAACGCAAACTGTAACCAACCCATTGTTGCTAGGCGGTTGCCCAGGCGCGCTAGAACGGTCACACGCAGCATTTCACTACATGATCTAAAATGAGCTCGCTTGACCAAAATATATCGATGTACGATAAAACCGTGGGATTAGAAAGACACTGGCGGAAATTACGCTAAAGGCAGTGAAAGAGTGAATGCAAATTCCGCGTAATCTCGTAATCCTACTCCGGGAGAAAAGCCTAATCCCCTTCCCTTTGACCCCACAGCGCTCCATTCATTTGCCTTCCAATGCTCTCAAAGTCACTACGCTAAACACTTAAATCTCCACAGCTGCACCGCGCTCCCTTTGTCTATCGCCCCATCTAAAATTCTTCTGCGCCTACATTCCTTTATTCATAATGGAGGCTTGAGTTTAATATTTCACAGGTAGAAGAATATTCTGTTTTTTCTAGTTCATAGGTCAAAGGATATTTTTTTAATTCCCGATTTGCTATTTAATGGCGCAGTAGTCTGCCAGACTACTGCCACATAGCGTACTGCTCTATTCTATGAAACCTATTTCCAGTTCGATACAACGGATTCTATCATAAATTTTTCAAAGTTTAGAAATATTTCATAAACACAACAACAACACAGTTTACTTTTTGCAAATATGCATGACATTTATCTTTAAAGTTTATTAGTACTATTTTTGGTGATACAATATATTTTAGGTGGTAAATGATGGTACGATCTTAGAATTTGACTTTGCACGAAGAATTCTTAGCATTCATAGCATCTTAAACCCTAAGTTAAAATCTAGCGAATTAACGCACGATGACTGATATACACCATTACCGGAAACATTTTGAAAACAATGTTTATTTTCAGGAATCCAAGAATTTCGCCAACGACACAATTATTTCCAAAACTTTTGAGTCTAATGGTGAATGATCGAATTTGAATATTAATACAAAATAACATAATTAATTCAATGAAATATAATAATAGTAATTCAATAGTAAGCGAATATTTCATAGTAATTAGGTCGTTAAATGTTAATTTAGGCAAAAGAAAATCACGAATTAGACAGAGACAAAGAACTACTTCTTAGAGAAATAATGGAAGAAGAACGTATTAAGAACTAGTAGAAGAAGTTATTAGCTATTCAAAATACATAATCAAGAAAGCATTTGAACAATAACTATATGATAACTCACTAATAGAATCCTTTTATACCGAGTGCAATCCATTGAGCATTTGCGCAACTTTTCGTGTGCACATGGAGTGCACAACATAAACTTAAATCCTATGTTTATTCTTTGATGGACTGTGCCACAAAATGTATTTTCTCCCTTTAGAGGAGCGGCACTCACAAAAAAAGACAAACCGATGATCGATAGTACATTTTACCGAGAAATTTACTCTGGGTTTATTGAGCAAACAAAGAGAAAAAACCCTATTTTTTCAACGTCCGTCCACTTTTTGCTTTGGCCTTTCAAAAGTCGATACTTCATTCAACCTAACGAAACAGGTTGGTTACTCAGTCCTTTTCCTTTTGCTCCACCTGTCTCTAACTCCATTTTCCTCCGGACGTCCTGCGTAAATCCTCCGCTCCCTTTAGCAGAAACCGCCCATTCGATTCATTATTTGAGAGAGCTTTTTCTCTCCCCCGCTGCTCTTTACGCCTTTTCTGAGTGCGCCTGAAAATGTCTCCGAATCAATTCGGCCGTCTGGCGACCGTTAAGAACGAGGCGGCAGCACGCGAGAGCTTTCTGCTTATTCCAGCTGGTCATACGCGACTTGCACTCACTTTCCTTTGATGTATAATGCGAACGCGGGTGGAATATTCAAGTCGCCTCAGGACACGAGAGGTTCTCCGTGCTTTTTTGTAATCCGTGTACGAACTTTTATCCGCGTGAAGCGCGCTTTGGGGACCCCGAAGTCTAAGGCTGCCGTGAGATCGTAATTTGCAGCGTAAGCAGATGATGTGACGATTAAAACATTGGTTGTTGTTTTCTGGACGATTGTAAAATGACCGGGTTGCGATGAAGAAATTAAGAAAATTTCAGGCGTGTTTTTACGAGTGATGATTTTACAAGAAAATTTTCTGTGTAATTCTAACATAATTCAAAAATAGTAATATATTTATATTATAAATAAAGAATTGCATCCAATCTTCCAAAAAATATCATTCCACTGTAAAAAATATGAAACAGGTACAAAATAATCATTCTATCGGAAAGTATCTAATCGGTGAAGTTTATCTTCTTTTAAATGTGGAAACCATATATTGGCTGATGTAGACATATATCAATTGTTTCCATTTTCAGAATCTTCCTGATTTTTTTTAGTATTCTATAAATATTAACTGAAAGGACTTGAAAGAAAGTTTTATTCTAACTTCAGTTAACGTATTCAAACACTTACATCCTCAAGTTCCCAATCTGAAATCAAATATTTTAACTTAATCCTCGCACCAGTAATATAGTGATATTTTTGTTGAATGACAATAATATGATATAATGAGAGTACATACTAAGAGTTTATCATTCTTTAGTCTACCACGTTCTCCCTGCATTTCATAATGCATGTAGATAAAAAGTTCCGGATACTGGTTACTCTTTGGTGGAACCTAACCCCACGATGGAGAAAATAACTTAGTTATTTCGCAATACGACATAGACTAGAAGAACTTGGTGACACGTTTCTTTAATATCAATTATAATTATCTTGTCAATTTTAGATTTTGCAAATATCATCCCGTTTCATTCTTGGGAGTATTTCCCAATAAAAATATATCCCGAATAACTCAGTTTAAAATTATCTCCGTGTAAACGATCAAATACAACAGCCGGCAACAACAGGGTTTGCTGATGATCTCGGAAACTCCTCATAAGTAATGAATTTCCGAAAATTGGCGTGTCACGAATGCTGAGCAAAACTCTAAATTTCCTCAAAGAATTTCTCGAGCGATTATCGGAAAACGCTCAATATACAGAAACCACTTCATATCTGTTATTCCGCGGTGTAGCCGGTGAATGCTGCGAGATGAGGGCACTCTCCCCGAAACCCGTATCGACTGATCTGATGATGGGGAGTGAGACGAATCGCGGCGATTTCGTGAGCGGATTGAAAGCGGAAGGTTGGCAGCCCTGTCGGGAGTGAAGGAGATGGATTAATAAAAGCGGCGTGAGACAGGTGGGACCGAATTTTAAAAGTCCCCGCGAGGGGGGGCGGAGAGGAAGAGAATGAGAAATTTTCGGATCGCGTTCTCTCCGATAATATTACTTTCGCCAGATGTAACCCCCTTTTGAGATGCTTTCCTCGCCTGCTGGAGGGAAATTGGAATCGTCCCGAACACTGGATCGAGATCGCGTGAATTGTCTTGCGTTTTAAACTCTTACAGTTTTCCCAATCTCCAGCTTGATATATTAAGCAATGAATAAAAGTCCTTTTCAGCATGGAACATGATCGTGATATGTCTATCTTGGTTCCTGTAATAAGTAACCCTCGTAAGCCCTCGCGTAGTATTTAAAACGTTAGAGTACTACTTCATAGTTGGAGATTTCCTATGAAAAGAGGATGGCTAGCTTCGTAAATGTTAATTAATTTTTCAAAGCTTCCGTGAAAATTTCTCAGGGTATACATATGGATATTCATTTTATCCTATATATGTATAAGGAGATATTGGGATAAAAGATTAGTTACTGAATAAGTCCGAATACATCGTCACGTTTCGAAAATACAATTCAAGCAGTTTAAACCGCAATTACTCTTGCCTAATTATATGATCCATTCATATGAACAGCTTTTATCCACGATACAAGCCTGCCTGTTTATTTTATCAGTGAATCAGGTACCTTCTGGTTGTGGCTGCTAAATGATTTATATGACAATAAGTATGAGTAGAATATTGGTACTTTTCTACTTAATTAATGCTAGGAAAAGTTACAGCATCATAATTGTCACTCCTTTCTTGGTATATTTTACAATATCAGTTACTTTATACTTTTAAGATTTGTACTCACTTCTAAGTGATAAACAAAACCAAAATCAACCTTGATCATTATTTTTATGTAACTCAAATAAAAAACTGTACTCGCAATTTTAAATAAAATTTATAACTATTTATTTACCTAGGTTAATAATATTTACGACGCCAACCTTTTGGAATCTCAATAGAAGTTTACGCCGGAAAGTTTGAGAAAATTCTCATTATCCTATTTACGCTCAATTTATGATCATCTCAAAGCTATGATGCTTCATTTCACATTTCGAATATACATTAATTTCCAAATCCCTGAGGGATTATTTCTTATTTTTATTGGCCATCTGGACAACAAATGCATCTCTTTACCTCCTTTTATATAACAGGTTCGAGAAAAGACGTTAATTATTCCATCCCCTCGAATAAAGTATAATGGTCTTCTATGGTATTAGGCCGGACTTCGTGGAAAGCCATAATAAGAAATTAGTAAAGCACTTTATTTGTGCATTAAGCACATTTGTGCTTTACTAATTTCTTATTCAAAGTATAATGTGTTTCTAAACTTTAATTAAATAAATAAATTTAATTTAATGTAATCTTAATGTTTGTATAAGAAATAATGTGGGTTGGCTGCTGATGGTTATAGCATTAATACACAAATCATCACCAAAAGCCTTCAAAGGCTACTTACTAGCACTAATACGTATTTCAGCCCCAAAGGAGTCATCTTCAGAGCACGACAGAAGAAGAATAATTCATGTCTGGTAATTCCAACCATTGGCTTAATTTGATTTTGTCTTTCTTGTCACTTTTTTCTTCTTCTGTCGTGCTCTGAAGATGGCTCCTTTGGGGCTGAAATCCGTATTAGTGCTAGTAAGTAGCCTTTGATGGCTTTTGGTGATAATTTGTGTATTAATTTGCATAGGAAAGTGAAAACATTAACTCACTAACCCTCACTCACAGTTTGGCTAACGGAAGGCGCCCCGACGCTTCAGTAGGAGTCACTGGAGCATAATGTTCCCCAATCGGCATTTCCCGTTAAACGCATCGAACGACGTTAATTTGGGAAAACAAAGGGTCCGATGTAAACAGGCTAAACTGTCTATTTGGACATATTATTAAATCGGACTCGCAATTGGGGAACGCAGTGCGGTACTCGAAAGCCACGGCGAAAAACCCCCAATGTGTACACCGGTTCGATATTCGCCCTTCGTGTGACACCATATCGGAACGAACCAATCACCCGACATCCCCGGCGGCCCTCCATTATTTAGCCCCCGAAAAAGCCACCGCCTTACCCCGCCGCGAGCACGTGATACCCCGTTTCAACGCACTTCCCCCTCCGATGCTGGGTATACAAAAATCCACCATTTGCCGCCGCCGCAGTTACGTGCTCACCATAACAAAAAAGCCGCGGCTGGAGTTTGAAAAAAAAAAACGGACTTCCGTGTTTTTTTATCTTGTTTCATTAAGGGAGAAATGAGTGGTAAATTGCGAGAGGAAAAGTTTTGGGTTTTCCCGCTTGGGGAAGCGTACGGGAGTACTTTCGTTAGCATCACATTCACAGCTTCCATTTTGCTGACTAATTGTTATCTCTAGTGTATTCTGCAAGTTCCGCTGTTCCCGTAAAACTTAAGTCCTGGTTGGATCTAATTAGGATCGCTGTTCGATAGTTAGCTCTGTAATTTGCAATTAGTGTTATGGAAAATTTCATATAGTCAAGTAGTACTGGAATTTATGACTCCTTTTTATTTTATAAATAGTTGCATTTATTTGTTTAAATTCGCTGTACTTCCTACACAGGTAATAAAAGTGTATAATAAATAATACCATAGTAGTAATATTCTTAAAATTGCTTCGACAGCTTAGGTCATTTCGCACATGCTCCTACTGGTAATCGAACCCGGGATTGCTTCCACCATACTGTAATATTAATATTAATTATATTAATAATACTGTATTTTCTAAATACAAGTTATGATTTCAAGTGGAGCTGAAGCTTCAAGTGTGAGTTGAAATTCATAAAATCTCGGTATAAGATAGATGATATGAATTTATGATAATTTCACGGTTCTTTTCTCAGACTATCCTTTTTTTAAAAAAGGGTAATCTACCTATCATTTATAAATGCCCCGCTTTTCGGTGTGAACTACGTCTTATTGAGTGCAATTTTGAATTGGAGTTTATGAATATTCATCAATAATAATTAAATATGATTTATGATCTTGTAGCAGATTTTTAGTAAAAACCCCCCTTTTTTTCTCACTGCGAAAATACTTTGAAAATACTTCGAATGATGCGCCGTCATAATGTCACTTCCTATTCTATAAGTATTATTGTGGTGTTTTCTTATTGAGAAAAATAGGGGGGTTTTAACTAAAAATCTGCTACAAGCTATTAAATAACTGCGTACAAATTAAACATGAGTTTATTAAATACATCATCCTTAATCTTCAAGTAAGAAGCAAATCATTTTAACTTTAGTTTGATTTCTTAAATTTTATATACCTAACCATAAGATTGTCAAAACAACGAAAAAGGTTTTTTCATCAATTCTCTTTGGCTTAAAATGGTACATCTAACTGCAAAATTATCGCAGTAAAGACCTCCATAGACACGAATTGAGATCCAGTAAGTTACCTATTGTATAATATTTTCGTAAATCTCATTTTATTTGTATTTCATTTGTATTGAAACGATAAATTAATTCTTTACGGTGCACGTTCACCGCTGCTAATAACGTTGATACAATCTCAAAACAATGCCGCGTAAAATGGCATCCTCTTTAATATTCAGGGTTTAAACTTCGCGTTAGCATTTATTTCTATCGCCATTATGCATTCATTATAATTCTCCAGGCGTTTTATTTGGCCTCTTCCTGCTATTCCCCACTCCCGTTACTTGACCTTTTTTGGCAACTAACTGGCATCAGCGACGTGTCAGAAATGTTTATTATGCTAACCTTGCTCATTTTAAAGTTGTGAACCTTAGCTCTGTGGCTATAGTTGAATATTAGAGGGAAAAATACCTACATAAAATGCGATTCAAATGATTCCATTCAAGTGTAAATCTTTCATGGAATAAATAATTTCGCATATCGAAATAAGAAAAATTCTTTAAAAAATTATTTCTCTATTATTTTCTTCAAAATATAATGATTAATAGAACAGTTACGATCAAAATGTTGTTCCTAAAGTAAGTTCGTATTTTATTATAGAAATTTTTGTTCTTCATTGTGCAAAATTAAACTGTGAGAAATATTTAAATCTGTGTACATTCTTAATTAGCAAAATTCGTTTCCTTAAGTTTAACTTCCGTTCTTTATTCGAAAACTTTTCCATTCCGCTTAAAAGACTGAAATATAAAGCTTTTCTATTTCCTCTTTTAGATTTTAGATTTTCGCAACTTTAACATTTTTCTTTAGTGAATATTTTATAGTTTAAATTTCCCAGTTTCTCGGCAGGAAGTCCTTGAGAATTATTAAGTCCATATAAATAAATAACTCCAACATCTGAGAGTCAATTTTTTGTAATACATTTTTGACTGAATATTCTATATATCCAATAACATTCAGTAAGGCATATAAGATAATTTTGATTTGTTTTGTCGGTGTTAACCCGTTCAGGAATGGCTTTTGACAATATTCCTGTTATATCAATGTAAAGAATAAAAAAATGCAATAGCATATTTATTCTGCTAATATTATAAATAAGTCAGCTACTACAATGATACTTATTATTGTATCTATAAATCATTTTCATAGTGTATAGCATCGCAAGATTCGTTACATGCAATAAATATAGAATTCCTATTTGCTGTATTTGAATACTGGAGCTTACTCCAGCATTCCCTTTAATCGATTCAGCTATTTTTCAACTTTAAATTATTTTTTATCCTTTTCCATCCCAAGAGATAAGTATGAAGCAATGTATTGTTCCTGCATTAAAATCGCCGATAAAGCAAAAGTCTGACCCGAAATTACTCCGCTGTTTCCCCCTAATTAATTCATGTCTAACAAATGTGTACCGCTTCGTTTGAAAGATCATTTTCCCGCTTCATTTCCATTAAGCCAAATCTCTTTACATTAATCCGAATAAAACCGCAGACAATTCATTCACCTCTCTCTCTAATTTCGGCCTCTCTCATTTTTCGCAATCTCCCTTGAATCCTCAATTTATATTAATTCAACGCAAACATCTCGCTTTCTTCCGCCTCTCTTTATGAGAAATGTCCTCTCCGCCCACTCTTCTCCCCTCCTCCCAACAAACTTCCCCACACCACCGCTTTCTTCTCGATTCCGCCATTTTGCCCCCTTCCTCTCCGCAATTACGTCGATTTATTGCTCCTCTTCCCTTCTCTGGTCGCGTTTAACCCGCGCATGCGGGTAACACCTTCCAAAAACGCGAGGCCCGTTTTACCCATTGCTAACACCAAACACCGCACAAAAGGTCCGGTACACCCTCTCCTCCTCAACACAAATACCATTTGAACCCGTCTCCCTAAAACAATATGCAGCGGAGGCCATTCCCATGGAAACGTGTACTCCCTCTCACCGTTCCAGGAATACTCGGGGACACCCATCTCTCCGCCCGTTACAACCCAACCCTCTCCGCACATAATGCCACCTGCCCTTCCCATTAAACAACCACCGCCATCACATAATATAACTTCCCCATCCTTTAAAGGGAGTGGGATTAGGGATAGGTCCACTTTCTCCCCTTTCCCATGCGTTCGGCCCTTATGGGAAATTATCAATTCCTCATTCTGCCTCTTTTTCTAGCCTTTCGGTTCGGAATGTCTCATTCTATCCAAGCCCATTCGTCGTGTGATTTCAGGCTTGATCCATTATGTAGGCTATTCTCCAGAGAATACATTAAACTTCAAAAGTTCATAACGCTCTTTGCATGAAAGGTATAGAAGCTGGCAGTGTAGACTTGAATAAGCTCTGAAAGAATTTCTCTGAACTGAATACTTAAACATTTGGTCTCTTCCGTCTGTTTAAAAGGTATGTCACGTCAACATGACTGTGAGGTTCACTGAACTTATCTACATAGTCATGGAGCTAACTTGCTTATGATGAAACATTCTGAGATTCGTTGAATATTTTTGTGTATGTTTAATAATAACAACTTTTCTAATGGAAACAGGAAGACCATAATTACATCAATTTCAATAATTTGAATGTTGGTAAGCGATAATTGGCGGAACTTCATGATTTAATTACCAGAAAACCTTAAAAGATTTGTACAATTCCATAAACAAATAATTTCATTAATTATCACTATTTATAATCATACACATCCATTCCATAGCCATACAAAGTCGAGATTCGAACATGGGTGTTAAAGTGCAAATACGCTGACCACTCCGCCCTGAGCGGATATCGGATAGAATGCTATTTTATTTGTTAAACAATGGAATGAAAGTGGTTTAACTCGGATGTCTCCTGAATGAATATAAATAATACGATGTTCTTTATAAAGGTGTATATACTTCAATAATTTTATTTAGATTTTGGAAAGTGGAAATGAGATGGGTATAATTATGGTGCCAGCTTTACTTTAATATTTGTTTGGGGTTCAATTAGTAATTCATTCGAACCTCGTGAGCTCTTTCAAGTTACTTTCCTTCTTGCTCTTTAATGCGTTCCATGAATATTAATGCCTCGTATCCTCCTGACCACGTTTTACTCAACATCTCTCTAAAGTCGCTTGGCATCTGAGTGTACAATTATTTTTTAACGCATAACGTATGTAATATATCCCATCAAAATATTAATAGAATGTATGTGAATAAATGAGGGTTAATCGCAATCAGAGAAAGAAAAAAGAGAAAGCCATTCCTATCAACAGCAAAACAATTCCATCGACGCATCAAATATCTCTAAGGAATAAATCGCATGTCTACCGTCAAGTCTCTCTCTAAATCCAGTTATTCTATCAATGAAATCCTACTTTTGACTCCAAAAACTCTGACTAATGCAAGGCTTTAGTTAACTATCACATTTTCTACGTCCTTCATCTCAATATTTCGAGCATCTTCAGCACCATTCTATGTTAAAAATTCATTGACCTTTTACAAGTAGGAACTTCTCTAACAACGGCCGGTGTGCCTTCAGCGGAAATAATTTATAGGGCAAGCAGAGTTGATCACGTGTGTGGCCTTCTTCGGAACTCGTGTTTGTTAACGCGGAAAATAAATAGACACCTTAACTTGGTTCCCACTCGAACTTAGCGACAAACGAAATTCAAATAATTCCGTTTTTCGCCCGTCGGAGTTATTCCGCTCGACCCCCTTCTTCTCGCCGAGTACGCGGAGAGACCTCCAGAGCACTCCTAAATCCCACGAGATCCCCTTCTGGGGTTCCTTTGTCCTCCACCTCTCCAACCCATATTCCTATCACTCTCCACTTCCTCCTCTGCACTCCAGACCTCACAATTTCCCTCTTCATTCTCTCTTGGCCCTCGTTCCAAATTTTCCCTTTGTTCTTTTTCTTTCCTCATCTGAATCCCTCCTTCCCTCGCCTCTACTCCCAACTAGCCAACCATCATATCTCTCGTATTTTCCCCGGCCCTTCCCATTTCAATAAAAAAATATTTTCGTTTTCTCTCACTCTATTTCTTTAGTTTCCTAAAATACTAAAATATCGTGCTTTTGGCCCCTAAGCGTGTTTATCCTCCGCGCATTTTGCTTATATTTCTGCTGAAGTCGGAAATTTTCGGAACTTAAATTTTGTTATCAACTTCAACGGAGGAAGCCTTATATAAATCCTTGAGGAATATACAAAAAAATCTGAAGCCAAATTTTGGTCGTACCTAATCTGCTTCTAAAATGTTTGTATAGGTAGGCGGAGAGAAACATTTGCTTTTTGATAAAGGTCAAGGAAAGCAGTTTCAAGTGATTTTTTCATTTTTGGAAAAATATTTTAATAGGATATTCCTTAAAAGTAATCTTTAAACACTTAAATATTAACTTTAATTTTCTCTTATCTTTTTACTATGCCCCCTTAAAAAGTATTTTTATTTAACTGTCACAGAAGAAAATTTTAGTTACTCTCTACCACACTTAGTTACTCTTTTGCATAATTTGTATCTATTCTCTACTTGTCTTTCATAATTCTTTTATTCTCCTTCTTCACAAAATACTGTTTTCTACCTGTAGGTTTCGCAGGTTTTTCACACTCCCCTTCTAGGAAGTGTTTTCCTGCAGTGGAAATTTTTCCTGAGCCCTCAGCTTAGGTTTTTTAAAAATCCACATACTAATTTTCTTCGTGTACTTTTGCAAACTATCTCTTTCTTTCTGTTTCGCATATGACGATGGGTTAGGTGTAAGAATAGACTTTCTAGTCTCAATCTCGCCCGAATAAAGGCCTTTTATTATTATTATTATTACCACTGCTGCGATTATAACTTTAGTGATGTATATCAAGTGGTCTAGGTCGTACTACTGTAGATAAATGATCGGTATATTACCTAAGATCCTCCTTAATAAATACATTTAAGGCTTTATTGCATGAAGAATACATCTTAAAACCTAATTAAGAGTTTTCCCGTTACGGAACGAATACAGGTTTATCTACGAGATTGATATACGAATCTAATGTTGAAATTATAGATTTTGACTCTGCTGTCTATCTCCACCTGCGCGTATCTGTCTTGCTTGTATTCTATTTCTAGAAATCAATAATCGAACATAAGGAGCATAAGCTTGTATTGTAGTAAATAGTGCTTCCTGTAAAAAAAGAAGATTTTACTTTACAATATTAAAATTTTCCATCAACTTATGTCTTCCACTGAAACATTCAAGCACTCAATTTTAGGAAGAAAATAAATTCGATCTGACCTTTCAGAACCGCTATCAAGTGAGCAGTGTCAACAAAAATAACAAAGTTTTCATGTGTACTGAGTGAAATAGTAGTTTCTGAGTATTACCGATAGGAAATAAAAACTTGCTACAGTTCAACCCTAAAAATTTTAATGTAGAGACCAAATTCATTTTAGAAGAAATCTTAGTTGTCCTCATTCACGTTCCTCTATTATTTCTTTTCTCGAAATGGCCATTTTCTTCGGACTCTCTCATTTGCTGCCCTTTCTTTATTCTCTTGCCGATCTATTCTCCTTACGCAGAACTTCCTTCCTCTTCTCATCCGTTCTCCTTCAGCTGACCCCCCCAGTCTTTCCCTAATTACGTCCTTCCCCGCCCTTACACTCATTCTCTTTGCTCAACCACCCTCTTATTTCCAAGGCCCGCTTTTGTGAGCCGTCTTTTCAACCCTTTCTATCGCCTATTCCCACTCCTTTCCCCGCCTTTTTCAGTAATTTTCCCTTTTTCTCATTTCTCTGTCCATGTACTTTTATGAGGGTGCTATTTCTTTGGCTCAAATTCCATTGTGGGAGTATCCGACCTGTGTATTCTAAGGCATGGCTTTCAGTCCAAGAGGCCGCGTTATAAATTTCTTCAAAAACGCCAATGAGGCCACCCTCAATTAGGCTACTATTCTCTCGTATAAGTATTTCGTACCTTTGCGTATCTATTTTTAAGCAGATTATTTCCATCCAAAAGCATAATCACGTAAAGAAACACCATATTTCTTCGTTAAAACAATGTATTCAGTACGAAAATGCATTAAAATTGCATTCAAAAGTTGAATAATTTTCGCCATTAATTGTATATATTTGTATATATACTTTGATTATCTGCAATTATTTTCTCGAGGAAATTCATCATATTCATGTTTTAAAGATAGAAATTTATAATCCAAACTTAGAGTGAATAGGAGGACCGGTTTAAAACCTTCAGTGGGCCGTATTCTAGTCTGCAGTTCGTATTTTGGACAACCCTGTAGTAGAGGTCATTCATAGTGCAATTGCTTCTTATATCTTTAGATTATCTTTGGAGTATTTAGTATATTCATTTTAAGTAAGAGTTTAAATAAATATCCATAATTATGTGGATGTATATATAGAAAAATATCCAAATTTTCCCTTTCTGTGAATTCACCGGTTACATCAAAACGTAAAATAGTTTCTTACCTTTTACAAATGTCGATTTCCTAAGCACCTCTTATTTTATTCCTTTTTTGAATAGTTAATTTTGTTTCCGCTCCTAAAATTATCTTTATGATCAAAATTTTATCTCAGTGCTAGACAATTCAAGTTCGGGAGTGTTCATAAAGTAATGAGAACTAGAGGCTTGTCTCGTTCAATTACACATACTCTGAGCTCAAACATCCCTTATAAGCACTTTATATTAAATTCAATTCTTACATGTCACATATCTATTCAATTAATTTAAAACTTCATTTGCGACCTTGCTTCTGAAACTTTTATATTAAAGCTTTAGAAAAATAAACGTGAGCAATTATAAATTATTCAACAGAAATTTTAATTAAGCAACCCCAATAGAGAATATCTTGGAAATCTTGACTTTCTCTTCGAGATGTTGACTCGATTCACTTGATACTTATGATTTGTAAATTTATACTTATAGCGAATCAGCAATCATCTTTTGGTTCACATTTGATAGATCTCCAACCCTTTAAATATAAAAAAGACAAATTCTTTCACAAATATAGTCTAGCTAAAGATTCGGTTCCCTTAGAATACTTTGCATCCATACGAGAAAGTACACAAACCTCTTTTATGTTTTTATCTAGAATTTCTTTACCTTTCATGAATTTTCAACATTTTACTGCACAGCCTCATAAAATGCGGTATTACCCATTTATTTGGGTCAGTGGAAATGTGGACCCAAGCGCTTTCTGGGAGCATTTAAGGAATTCGAAAATAAAATTTCTTTGGGCCAATTACTCTAATTTTTCATATCTTTTTTAAGCTTTTAAAATGAACATCCGGATCTCTTTCCAAGTTTCTACTACTAAAAGAAGCTTTCCACTTCTTAACTCCGAGCGGATAGTTGAATAAATAAAATGGCAAGTTGGAAGTGAGGTTCTGGAGAATCGCATTTTAGTATACATACTTGCCCTTTCTACTTGGAAGTAGGTGAATTTTAACAAAGCTAAAAAGACCACTTGAGTACCTCATCCTGAGTAGCATTAGTAACAAATTTGAAACATATTAAAACGTTAGTATTAAAGAGAAAATATTTCCAACTGAGTCTCTATATGATTCCACCCGTTTCCATTATCGTCAATCAATAAATTTTTCATAATTTGATATGTATGCTCATAGTTAACAGTGTTATAATATACATATATTGCCTGCTTCCATTTAAATATTTAAAAATATCGTTCAATGAAACAAATTGTTCAATATCCCAACCCTAAAAGCTTCTCATTAAATTTATTTAAGTCCTGAACTAAATTGACATGTAGCATATATTTTTCAAATTTCAAGAGTTATTATCTATAACCATAACTCTATGAGATTACTCTTTTCCTTGGTTTCGATTGATTGATTCATTTAGCTCCTAAGCAAAACTGAGGAATGATCGTCATTAGTGTACTTTTACACGTATATTTCCTACCAGTTCTTAAAACTGAATAGTTCCAAATATATTGAAAGTTAATAATTGTGAAAATATCATTGAATATGTATAAGGCCTCTACTTTAATACATTGTCTATCAACCTCATTGTAGGAAGGAATAATTGCATGCCTCACTGGGAGACTTCATATCAACCGTCATTATAATTCTATTTCTAACAAAGCCTATTGCAAGTGTACGCATGCTACCGGTAACACCGTACCCCCATATTTTCATTTCCCTCTCCATTTCATAAAACAAATAAATTTAGTGAGTTTAAAGTTGATCAATAATTTATACTTATTACTCCAGTTAAAGTTATTTCTGAAACATCAAGGTAACATCACCCCAAATATTTGCTCAATTCGACATTTTGATACCTTACAACATTTTTTTCCACCTATAGAATGAACGCCACAGAAATAGGGATAATATTAGAAAGATCTGGAATCGAACCCATGCCATCCTTTTACCCGGTGGATATCTTACCGTTGAATTTCATATTTAGATTACGAATCTCCCAAATTTAGCATTTCCTCTATCTTTTTTCTATCAATCTAACGTACTTTTCCCATTCTGTACCACGCCCAGATCTCAAGGTCCCCAGTCCAGTCCAGTCTTATGTCCCCCTTTCTGAGGGTTCCAATGTCACGTCCATAGGGCAAAACACTCCAGAGAGAATTTCACCCATCTGGCTATATTTTCAAGATCGTAATCGGTTCTCTCTGTTTCATGAAAGCCTCCTTAGCTACTGCTATTCTTCTTACCTCTATTGTTTACCTCTACTTCTAGAAAGCTCTCCACGAAAGTACTAGAGCTGGTTCACCAGTTCTTGCTTCTCACTAGCTAGATCACCAATTTACGAATAGCTTGAGAGTCTCTCTTCCTATTATCAGGCATTTAGAACATTATACGTTAATTTTCATCCCTGCATCCCTTGCTTAGTCATAACGGTATAATATTTTGAGTATTTTTAAGCCGATATGCGTGACCATGACCATGTAAATTTTGGAATTCCGATTTTTTGGAATACAAGACCTGAGAAATATTCAGACATTCAGAATTTTTTTGAACTCTCCATGCTTGTTATTTTAGATTAAATTGCTTGAGTGGAATGGAAACATGCAAAAAATGGAAATGTTTTTTTTTCCATCTCAAGATAAAACGTCAGATGAGAATCATGGTCTAAAAAACGAATTTTCAGGATATTGACCAAAAACATTGTATTAAATTTAGCGTTATTTATCTCATCACTTGGGGGTTTTATTTTAAAATTCACTTTTTTCTCAATATTTGGGATTGTTCCTCATTATTAATTCGTAGAGCTGAGGGATACCCAACCAATGTAATCATCTTGTAAACTGACTAATTGCTCACCTCTGAGTGCGTCTTCTCCCTAACCAGAATATGTCCCTCGTAATGTCTCTATTTTTTCCCGTCAGAGCTATTTCACCTGCAGAACGAAAGGTCCTTTCCCGGTTCGACTTTCTCTTAAACCCTCCTCATCCACTCCCAACCAACCTTCCTCACTACACCCTCCTCCCATTGTCACCAAACCTCTTGTCCTTGCCCTCTCCTTCTCTGAGAAAAACCCTCCTCCCTCCCTCAATCACTCTTCCTATCCACCCTCTCTTCGTCACCCTCTTAAAAAACCATTCCTTCTAGTTCTGAAAACGCGCATCCTGTGGGAACACTCATTCCCTTGCTCCCAAGACAACTCTTACTCTTCTCGGATGCATCCTAGGATTCGGTCATGGTCGTACCCTCCCAGTCAATCTTTTTTCTCCCCTTCGGACTCTTCTCACCTTTTGTAGCGTCACGCTCTCCCGTGGGATTCCCATGGACCGTTCCCACGGGTTTTCCCCTCCCTCTCTCCCAGAACTCCCTTTTCCTATCATCTATCTCTTTTTCGTATTGCAATGCGTCTCTCTCATCCCCTCGTTATCGAATTCTCTCGAGACAGCCGACCCTCCTGCTTTCTTTCTCAATTCTCACTTTTCCTGACACACTTCCATTACGCTTGCCTCCTACTTCATTACTGCTGACAGATCTAGTTTCCGCTCCTGTTTTCGATCTGCTCCCTTCAAGTTGGCTCTATAACTTCCCTCTTCTCTTTTCTCTCCCATGCATTTATTTCTCTTTTTTCCCTGCTGTATCCATCACTCTGATCTTGTTTTGTGTCTCCTTTCTAATTTTATTTCTGTAATCTTTCTCGCGTTATAATGTATGAAGGATTTTGCTGGATTCTCATTCGATCAATCATTTGGATTATTTCTTGTTTTTCTCTTTATTTTTCTGTCATCCTGTGACGGATACCTACTCTAATATCGCCTGGATACAAATTCCAGATCACTCCATCTGAAGTCACCCCAGAGAATTCAGCATTAACCCGCATTTGAATGAATATTTCGAATACTTTAAAATTATTCAAATGAATTTCGCCACTAAATTAATAAATAAGGATACTATCTACTTTGATTCTACCTGCAGTGATAATTGAAATACTATACTATTTATGTCACCCTATACAACCTGTTAGCCACTCTTTGGTATGTCTCATGTTAGACAAATAATGAGAATTTAAAATCGCAGATTCTTCTTCTTTGTGCTATCTCAAATTAGCTTTTAAAGATTAAACAATACTCCGAATACGCGTTGAATAGAATAGGTTCTTAAAGACTTCAGTACAAGGTTTTCAACTATGTAAATAAATGCATAGGTATCTCAGGATGAACATGAGATTTAGTCGTAACAAAAGGAGTATTGATTAAGTCCTTCAGTTACTCTTAGAAATTGTATTCAATTGATTACTTTATGAATCAGTTTTCGGTAATTTTCAGAAACATCCCATCCCTTCGCCGAGAGAGTTAATACTGAGAGTTTTTCGATTTGAAAATTGTGGATATTGATGAATAATTTGGTCAAATAAACCCTGGATTCATGAAAAAATAGGTGAAAGAGATCGTTGAAAATGGAACTAAAACAGTGAACATAAATAAATAATGTGAAATTCCTATTCTAAATATAATTAGAGAAATATATACTTCAAAGTATAATAAAAACTCGATAAAAGTAAAGAACTTAGGCTTCCAATTTAATCAGGAATCCCAAAGAAAGGAAAATTTACCTTGCTTATGGAAATATTTATGCTTTTACAGGAATCTGTTCCAAAATTGGATCATGCAATTACATAAAAGGTTTTACTGTTACCCATTGTCCTCCCTTCCTTAAACTTCCTACCTTCAATTATTAGCCTCAGAATATCTTTCCAACTTCCCTCACTCTCATTTACAATCATGATCGTCCTCTTATTTCCGACCCTTAACATCTTTGTATTTGGCACACAAACCTCTTCCTTTCTCTTTCATTCCAGCCTTTCCATTTCTATTAATTAAAGTAACTTCTCTCCATTCGTGCTGTATGCACATCTGTATTCTCCTCTCCCAGACAAACTTTCATCTTTTCAGAAACTAGAATATTTACATAAAGCCACTCCAAGTTTTCCTCTTTATTTATATTGAATTAAATGAGAAATGGATTGATCCTCAAACTTTTGTTGAATTTCTAGTGAACAGATTAGAGAGAAAATTAAGATAAATTGAGTAACGGGATGGTTAAAATATAATTGGATGAATAAGGGGCAGGAATAGTAATTTTATACTTCCAATCTCTCTTTTTGCTTTAACTTCTAGAATTCTTAGGAGAGTGCAAGTATTGCTAATATTTATCACCTATAGATCCACAGAAACAATAATATCCTTATAGGTGAACCTAGAATAACTTACAGAACAATTTATTGCTACAAAAACACTTTTATAACACTTAATATTCTGAAACTTGTATAGTTCTACCATAGATTAAGGAACTTATATCCTTACTCTATGGTTCTACACTACTGTACAAGTTTCTGAATAAAATTGTTCAAGTGATTTTGCTAGAATAAATTGTTTTGGATGATGGCTTTCCATAGAGTATCATTGAAGCGGCGCAATTTTATAAGAGCTTATTTGTATTAAACTAAATTTTTAAACTGTTTTTAAACTTAATTTTTAAACTTTCACTGAACTTTAAACTTATAATAATGAAACAAATTCATAAAAATTGATTCGCTAAAAATTGAATTTTTTTTATTAAATGAATTATTGCTCCATATGATCACAATACCTGTGATCATCGAATGTTCGGCCATCTCTCCATTCATAGCTAAAATTCTGCTATGATAACTTAGAGGAAAAGGTATTGATATTAAGTTTCTGTAGCTTCCAGAAGGTATTACATAAAAGCGATCTCATTGTGCCTTCCCATACTGCTTACACGAACTAAAACGATAACCTTCTTGCCTATCTTAGAGCAGTGTCTTATGTAAAGGCAACCTATGGCCCTAGTCTCCCAGAGGATTACAATGAATAAGCAAGGAACGTAGGCAAGCTCTTTTTTCGCTCCTTTAAACCTCTAGAATGAGCTCGTTTCTTTCCTCTTGAAGCTCTGGCTTCCTTTGGATTTTCCCAGAGTTTAAAAAACAGGCTCAAGCGGCGCTCCGCTCTTTACCCAAAAATTAAGTTTTTCTTGCATAAAAAAATGCAACGAGGAAAGGAATTAATCCTCAGATATAAAAATCTTGGCTCCATGCCGAGGGGGCAATTACTCTGCACGTTTCATCACGTGTAGGCACTCCTTTGTTTTTCTTATTTACAATTCAGCCACTTTGTCACGCTGCTCATTTGGCGCTTAGCGCGTTTCTGCGCTTAATTGCTCGATTCCGTTCCTATCTTACGCCTTTTTATTCCGGGAATTCCTCTCCACCCTCCCGCACTTCACTAATGCTGCCAAATTCCGCCAGGGGTCTCGCTTTTCGCATCCCCTTTGTGTGGAGGAAGAGAAAGGGATTTCGACTCAATCAAGAGATTCTCTCCTCCATTAGTTCCGAGGGCGTCTTCGTTTAATAGAACACTCCAGAAACATTTCGCCTTTTAATTTGAGACTCGTCCAAATTGCGGATTCTCCAGGGTCTTCCCGATTTAATAATTTTATATCCGGACCATGGACGGTAAATGCTTAGCTGTCAAAAATTAGTTCGAAATCCCTCAAACTTTTAAATCTATTTTGGTCTGACTCTTGGTTACACATCTCTAGATCTACTTAAATTCGTAAGATATTTCAAACGTTCGGTAAGTTTCTACTCAAGAAATATGAAGGTAAACAGATGGAATTCTGCTGCCTTATTGCACGCGACATTGACCAACATTAAGAAATACCGATGTGATAATCGCATCTAATTGAAAGACACCGTTGAAGTATCTCTAAAAGATTCAATTATTAAATACAGAACAATATTAATGTTCCATTTAATATGGCCGTTCATATGTTCTAAAAAAAGTTGCTGTTTCATCCTTACTTTGAGCTTTAATTAAATACTTCCAATGTCATGTACGCGCAGAATGTGTTAATAGAGCTTTGTCAATATTATTTCCGAGTTCAATCAATTCACCACTTCAACAATAACTTTAGTAATTACTTCAACAACTTTAATTACTTTTAAGGAAAATTCTATATTTCCTATGTTAACTTGATTACAGTACACCAACTCGTAGAGTTTCAATATTAAGAAACAGAATATCCCATGATAATTTCATTCATATGAATTTCTGACTTATCCCTAGAAATAACATAGGCATCTCTGGGGTAAATCCTGCCTTTGAATCCAAAGAAAATTCTTTTATTCTGTTTTTCAATAAATATGCAAATTTCTCTATCGTTTTCTTGATAATATTACGAGTTTAAAAATCCGCTATGTATTTCTTTAATGTATTGTTCCGAAAGATATATTTTCTTTAACAGAGTCTTTCAGATAAGTCTATCCGTTTCCATATTTACTGTTTTTCCGGCAACTATGATAAATCTGGCACATTTCATAAACCGAAAGTGTGGTGAGAGCAAATTCGTATACTCGCAAGGCAATTAGATCTATGTAAATGAAGTGACAAACTAGCTTTAATATCCCAAAACTCATTTCAAAGTCCTCTTACGAATGCAAACCCTTTCTCCGCCTGATGTCGTCCCTTGTTTCCCAATAATGAAGCAGCCCTGATATCCGCAATTACCATCAAATTACTCCCGACACCAGGTGTCATCGCGGCTTACCCTTCTACACTGATTACACCTGCAGGCTGGGTATGAATTTCAATCCTTTCGCATCCTTTTATATCTTTCCCCTTCACTGAAAGGATTTCACCCCGTCCCTTCGTTCTAGAGCCGGGCTAAGACACGGGCAAGCCGGAAGGGAGGTTGCGAGGCGTATGACGTTAATCTGAGGTTTATAGGAGACTTGGAAGTGTTCACGTTTATTCTCTTATTAGACAAACCATTCATATGACACACCCAACAGTTGTAGGGGTTACTAACATCGTAAATGAGTCTTAGTTAAAGAACTTTGTTATATTTTTACTTTTAACGAATATTTCAAGCAACATTCGAAGTATTCAATCACATCATTGTGAGCTTTAGGTTGTTATCTAGTAAGAATTTGAGAAAAATGATTGAATTCACATAAACAATAAAAATTTTTATGAATTAAATGATCGCAATTTATAAAAATCGCCGACTCCAAGGTTACGTTCGCTTATTATTTATCAATCTATTTTCTTAAGTTTAAGTGCCGTTAAAGTAATAATGGTGATGTCTTAGTAAAATATTATTAAGATAATCCCAGGATTATTTTAAATACCATTTGAAGTAAATCTAATTAATATCAAAATTAATCTCCTAAAAAATGAATATTTAAAAATGGATATTTTCAATGTATTCTTATGTAAATGATTCATAACTACAGCCAATTACATCTCGGATCGATCCTGTATTTTCCTCACTCATTACTCAAAATACCGTCAAAATATACGACAACCTTTCATTTAATTAGTCATCCTGACCCTTTCTCTCAATAAACCAACCTCTCCTCGTTCTATGTATACCACCTGACGAATGTTCCGTACTATCTCACGCGTTCAACGCATGCCTCAAGCGGAATTCCGCGAGCGGTCTGCCCCACCCTCGACTCCTCCCACCCTCCGTTGCCCGTCTCAACCGTCTTCCACTCCCTTCCCTCGTGGAATTCGCATAATGAACAAAGTTAAAGCTCCGTCGGCATTCAGGAGGGAGGTCTAAACGACACCTTGTTTCGTCTGCCGCCGCACCTCCCGCGAAAGAAAAGCGACGGAGTCATTTAAGCACACCTACGAGGGCGTATCCCGATCCGACCCCACTGGAATACCCTTACTGAAGTGCGTTAAAGGCTTTTATGTCCGGAAAAGGGAGCGAAATTTCGCAAATCCAGCCGTATGGAGGCGTGTTAAAAAAAAAAGAACTTCTTGAACCGCCTCTGCAAATCTGACGTTTTGGATGCTAACGACCTAGCGAATTCCGCTGAGGTCCGCATACCCTTTGTTAAGCCTTTGAGAGCAGTTGCTCTTTACGATCCTCGAGTACGATTCGTAAGGTCCAAGTGAAAGTACAATAGGGTCCTTGGTAAAATAGGGCTATCGAATGGTTTTTCCTGCAAATGTGTCGTGAGTTAGCATTCGAGAAAAGTCTAATAAAAGTCTACTGTCATCAGAAACGAAACTAGCTGTTACATAATAAAAATATAAAGTGGAAGAAATGTTACGTAAAAATGTCACTGCAAACTTTTCATTCCAGTCTAATACTATTAAAGGCTCGTGAATTTAAAAGTTGCATAATTTGCCAAGGAAATTTCAACCAGGTGAAGGAAAGTGATCACGAGGTACTACAAAAGCTTTTAGCTAACACGATCAATCCACTGAAAATTTTATGAATAATAAAGTAATAAATCTTCTGGTTTTTCAATTTTTCTTTAATATTCGAGTATATTCATAATCTGAAAATAATCGAAAGAGCAAATTTAATCCCACTTAGCATCTACCAATCTAATATCCCTGGACTAATATCAATTTGAATAGTTTTGTTTTACAAAATCAGAGAATAAGAAACATTTTCATGACAGTAAACAAAATAACTAACATTTGCATCTCTATCACGCAAAATGTGCGATAGGCCATCTCGTTTCTGACCAATCAAAACTCAAATTTATTAAAAAAAGGAAATGTTATAATTTGCTATGTAAATATTTCCTATATTATTTTCAAACATTATCTTATATTTCAAATTCCATAAATGTAAAAAAACATGAACGGAAAAGCTGAAAATAGATCCGGCAAGTTACACATAATTCCTAGGGAATACCCTCTTTCAAACATGCGGGGCAACAAAGGTGATGTTATGATCCCACAAGAGATAAAACCTCCCCACGATAGTTCATGGAATTTAGGACGAATCCTAGAAAGAATGTTATTAGTTCGTGCTGAAGTTTTCTAGCAATGCAACTCACTGGCTTAGTTGCCTATTACGGTTGAAATTCTGAGAGCTCTGAGGAATTTATCCACGAGGAGCATTTCTTCACGACCTAAATGATTATGAATCCGATGGTATTCCCTTGCGGTATATGCGAAGGCAAAAGTTTAATGTGCCTGCACTACCTATCACTGCCTCGGTGGCGTTGGGGTTAAAGTGAAATACTAACAGCAAAAAGGTCGCGAATGCTAAGGCATGGTTGCTTGCGAGAGTTAAAATGGTTCACGGTAAGAGTGGTCTTAATATACTAACTTTTGCCTGATGAACACGTGGTGGTCATCATCAGTGTGTGGCTGAAATTCAATTGCATTGTCCAATCCAAGGGCTTATTTACTCACCTTCATTAGTTTCCAAGTAGAGAAGGACTCTTTGACGGCGTGCAATGAAGTAGTTTTGATATCCTTCCTCCCAAAGTCTGCGCAAGATATCGACCTGCTATTACACAAAACGATTATTGAATAAATATGAAACTCTTAGCAACGTTTTCAATGCATACTTCAGTTATTTTCTCCAAAACTAACCTTAAAGCGACCCAATATGTTTCCGAATGCCTCCGAACTGGTCGCTTCCACTACGCGAACTAAGCTGGGTAAGTTGAAAACCCAAAAGAGGCCTCTGTGCTACCATAGCTCGAAAAAGGCAACGCCTGCAAAGTAAGGAGGAAAATTGCTGTTAAAAGTGTAGACTTTAGTCTATTCTACTCCCCTGCTCAATGAGTTTCCTGCTTATCTAGGAGCTAACTTACTAAAATTTACAAGATATTATTTGATTCCTCTTGAATACCACCAGATTTACAAAGACGTATTCAGCAGAGAATTTTTCAACATATAGTAAACTATTTAAGTTATCATAGAGAAAATTTCTAATAAAACGAAAATTTCACGTTTTGGACCTTAGTGTTGAATCGCCCAACAAAATGTCCACGATGATATGAGCTTCAATTTAACTCTCAAAATTATAGCTAAGGTGCATTTGACAAAAAACCTCGGCAACTCACTAGCGTACGGAAAATAAATTGACCGCGGACATCGCTAGGGCTGCAGTTCCCGAGGACGGGTCTTGTTTATCTGATTTGGGTCGAGGAAAGGAGAATATTTCAGGATAGCGAAGGGTTTACCTCAGGGACCCGAGCCACTTGTTTTTTTTTCGTGCTGATTATGTCCTTTCTGTGTTTACTCTCCCAGGTCAAAATTGTTTCAGACACGTTCGCTTTCGCTTAGGAATTTAACGAGTTGAAATAATTCCGATAGTAAAACTCGTTATCTTGCGTAAAACACCGTAAATCTTATCTTCCAAAAAAATGATGCAACAGCCAACTAGAGTTTTTTTAGTGGTTCTTAGCACACTTAACACAAATGCTAGAAGTATCCATTCGATAAAAATAATGATACCTACAAAGTGGATGACTCTAAAAGTAGAAGGGAGACAGAAAAAGGTAAATTAGAAGAGTGTAAAACATTATTTGCAATGTATTAGGATAACTGTCTCTGAGATTTTTTAATGTATAGGTTATATATACTTTTAATGTAAAAGTTGGAAATTTTTTCGAAAGTAATTTCGAGAATGTAGGCTTTCTGATTAATTTGTAAGCAGAATGAAGACAACATGAATATTGAATTAATTTTGTATTAAAGGTTTCCAATATGTCTTGCTAAAATATTTTTGAGTTTTTATAAATAAAATCGAAGAAGAAATTATTTATTCTTCAACTTTTTTAAATTAAGTTCCACCAAATTTCACTTAGTAATTTAAATTTTGAGTTTTTATTAATTAATTTTAGTGGTGTTATTGATTTTAATTCGTAGATTGACATTATAATTTTTAAATTACTTAAAAATACTATTTTCTCTTCTAAATATTATATCCAAAGCTAACAACGAAATATTTTCATTCATATAGCTTCCAAAAATGTCCGACCCACCCTGTTTTTCATACCTACTTCGATTTATTTTTCGTCTACACATCAAAAATCTCATCGAGATTCTTTGTTTCCATTTTTTTTATTTTACTCTGTATGACAGATTCAGCTCTAACAGTTCTTATTTTTATCGAACCTTTTATTTGGAAACCTTCACGTTTTCCCTCTCTGAGCTCAAACTCTCCTGACCCAAATTCCTCCCAGAATGTTCTCGGTGCATAATTGTCTCCATCTTTCCTTTCTTGTTTTCCTCTTAATCGCTCCAGGAAGTGGGTTGGTAACTTCAATCTTCTCATAGGTCATATATTTCCCAAGTCATCACTTACGAAAGTTTATTCCTTTCCTTTTCGCTTCATTTTGAGATTAATCCGCGTAGATGAGTTCCTCGGAAGACCTCGTCACAGCGGAAATTGAATCTTTGCAGATTCTAGCCGAAACGGATTACGCCTCCAAGTTCTCTTTTTTAATCACAAACTGCGGAAAGACCTAACTGTATTTTCTTAATAACCGCACTGAGAACGTTACGACTGATGCATTTTAACCGTTCTTCCAAAAGCGATGAAAGTAACCAAGCTTTCCAAAAACAGTATCTTTAACTCAATGCACAGTAACTTCGAATCTCGCTGTAGTTCTGTTTTTATCCTACGCCAACGCAGTTTTTTCTGAGCCCTAAACGACTTCGACACTTGGGAAGCAAAGTCAAACATACATCATGACACAGTTTCAAGTCGATAAACAGGAAAAAACAATTTCCATTCACTTTCGCAGCAATTTCGACTCGGAAGTGAGAGATAAAATCCAGGGCGTCGAGGGGCTTATCGAGTGCTGCCTTTTCGCCCAATTCGACTCCCTCTCAGTACATGGAAGCTTTTTTGGTCCCATTTCACCTCCTCTCCCTTTACACTACATTCCTCCGTGTCCGCATTTTGATTAATTTTGCCCCCATATGATTTCTCCACATTCTCTCTTCCGCATATTTTCCGTACCAAACATAGCACCACCCACCCAACTAACTCGCCTCATACTCTTTCTCACAGAGGAGCACTTAAGGGCTTCTTCAGATGCACAGACTCTGCGTCGCCGCGGCTAAATGACGCCGCCTTTTCGCTGCTGCCCTCTTTCCCTCCTTCCTCACCCATAACCCCTTATCCTAGGGTCCCATTCACGCTTTAACTACAGCCTCCAATTCCCTCTATTTCTCCGGAACTCGTTCCAAGTTTTTCTTTTATGTCTCCAGAGGGCGCCGCCTTCATAGATTTAGGGCGTGGGTGATTTGGATGTGGGAAAAAATATATGGAGAAAAGGGAGTCTGTGAGTGGAGAAAAGCTAGAAAGGGCATTTCGCGAAAGGGCAAAGAGACCGATTGGTGTGTGTGAGATATGTTATCAAACGTTTTTAGTGAACCTCGGCTATCAACGCGACCATTTGATATACATATTCCTTGTGAGAAGAGCCTAAAAACTTTACTCTGTAAAAGAGTGACTTTACTGCCACGACGACTTGAGTAATTACATTTATTAAAACAGGTGATCTGAAACCACTATGTCCATTACTCATTCAACCGCCGAACTTAGATTTCGAATTATTTAAGTAAATACGACGGATGTTAAAAAAGTAACGGGATTTTCATTTTTTGTGAATAATTTTATTTATTTATTTGTCTACAACAATGTTATCTCCTTCAAAATAGTCACACTAAGATATTATAAAATTACGCCAACGTTTTATCCAACCCCCGAATCACTTCTGGAACTCGTTCTGTAGGTTAGCTTTTAGCTCTTTCGGCGATGCGCTTTTAATCTCATCTACACTTGCAGAACGGCGGCCCTTTAAGGTGATCTTTATTTTTTGGTAACACAAAAAAGTCACATGGAGCCATGTCTGGCGAATATGGAGGCTGATGCACCATTTCAGTTTTGTTTTTTTGTTGTTTCATACTTAAAACCATTTACGCTATTGCAAACAGTAATTATTTTCATTGAGAAAGAAAAAAATCATATGAGCCACCAGCCTTTGCTGAGCGCCCTTCCACCCGGGGCACATGACTGAGTCTATGGTGAATATCATCACATCACTCTGATTATCATTAAGATAATAAATATATTCCGAATTCTAAGTAAATTGGGTTCTCCTCTCAAAGTACGTAAGTAAGTTTTCAAAAGGATAGTTGAAAGGCAAAATTTTCGATAGAAATAGCTTAGGAGTATATTTCATTGCTTCACAAATTAGGAATTCTCATTTAAGTACTACTTTCGTGCTAAGTTTTCATTGGCATCAAATTCTTTTTTATACGAATTAAAAATGAATTACTGAAACAATAGAAAATGATATTTGATTCAATTAGTTATAATTAAAGAAGAATTAATTCATCAACATGTTATGGACAAACGTGAAAATAAAGCATGAGAGAAGGCCAGAACCAATATCTTGAAGATTGCCATTCAATATGTACTTTATCCATACCTCATTTTTTTCATAATGAAGCATACTTCGCTCTAAAGCCCTTGCATTTAAAATTAATCTTCAATCAGTCGCATAAGTTACCGTCTCTGGTTCATATTTCACTACCAGTTAAATTCAAGTTGGAAAATCACTTACCAAAAGGAAAGAAAAATCCGTTCCTCAAGCTAAAATGGCTTTATAATGGTGCGCAATATTTACATTTATAGCACAAAAGATGAAAATGAGAAAATTAGGTGTAATAAAGAGCTTTCTCGAGAAAAAAAATTACGTAGAAAGAAAAATATCTTCTTGTAGTTTATGAAACCATCTTCGCCATTATCATGATTACAGAAGGAAAGGCAAGGTTTTATTGTATCAGTACCGAAGGCGTTTCTTCATAAAATTCCTTCTCCCCCGCGTTTATAGTATAGGATTTATTACGGTCAGTATTGTCATAAACTTTTATGATATGATTTTTATGGTGGAGAGATTTTTCCGAAAAAATGTAAAATGGGTACTTTTTATCTGAGTTCAGTCGGTTTAAATAATATCGTGAAATATAAATCCATTTCATTTAGCAATTCAGCCAATATCACTTATATTTACAAGCTTGAGTGGCTGTTCGTTACGGTTTTTCAGCATTGTGCCCATCCAATATTTTATCAATCAGTCCCTGCCTTCTAATGAATTGGAGCACTCATAAAAACTCAATCCGAGTGACAAAACGAATGTGGAACTGCAAATCGCGTTCTACCGTCCAAAGTGCAGTCATTGTAAATCGATTCCGCCGCGTTTTCATGGCAAAGCGAGCGCGGGATTAGATCTCACTCTACGGCAATTGTATCCATTCGGGAGCCTAATCCTTCTACGAAATTTTTCCATTTCCAATTTTTTATGGCCAAAATGTGACTATCCCTATTGTGGAATCCATTTAGAATGCCGCGTTCTGTTTGCCATAAAGAATTCCACCCGAAGCTGTTTACGGTTTTTAACTGCATCTTTTCATGGTGATTTCTCTCACTTATCTTTGAATTCGTGCTGTACATGCTACTAAGTTGATTGCATAAATGGAATGCATTATCGTTTACGTCTAGTAATCATAAAAAATGGGAAATATCATTGCGAAAATTTGGCCGTTCGCAGAGAATTGTGTGGAGTGATTTGTGTGGTTACTAATTATGATTTGTCTTCACTTGGCTGTTGATACTAATACACCGTGTTCGTTCATGTTGATTCGCTTGAATTATTTGAAATTTAGGTGTTGAAAATTAAAACACATACACAGGAGGAAAATTTTCCAGTTATTCTGTTTTCTTTTAAGTTAAATTTAAATAAATATACTTAAATACCACATTTTTAAGTTTGTGTCTCTTGGTATCCGACTAGCGCAGAACATTCAGGAGAACAATTATTAAACGTTTTGGACGGATTACTTAAAATGCAATTGGGAGTTTTAATTTCGTATTAATTTTATACATTGAGAAATCGTCAAAATAAAACAATTCTTCGATGGCCCAGAATTCTTCTATTCTACTCTTGTCAGCAATTTGGATTCGGCTCAATATTAATCTTATACTCATATTTTACTGAATCTATCAAACTCCATTCAGCCAATGACCTCATCCTGACAAGAATTAAAAATGATAAACAAACTTTGTAAATTCCACAATAAAACTTTAATGGACGACCGGTTTCAGCTACAAGCTATCATGACCTGACAATAGCTTGTAGCTGAAACCGGTCGTCCATTAAAGTTTTATTGTGGAATTTACGATTTTTTTATCATTTCTAATGTCGTTCCACGAAGTACGGCCTGAGAACTTAAATTTCACAGACAAGAATTTTCTGAAACTTCAAAACTTTGCCCTAACTTTGGCGAATTAATTTTATGCTCAAGGTAAAATCCGTCTCAAATTGTTCTTAATGCAAGAAGAAATTGTTAGAGTATAAAAACTATCTTTCTAGGCGTAACTTAATCATCACAGAGGAAAATAAGAAAACTTTGTATACTTCCGCAAGATTTTTATTTCGACGGGGTTGGCTAAGTTTCTAGCATCTATAGACCTGTCTTATTTAGCCCTCATGCCTTATGATGCAAGAAACTTAGCGAAACTGATCGCAATAAATATCATGCGGAAGTATACAAGGTTTTCTTAACCTCTTCTATTTATGGTTAGAGGAGTAATTTTTTCCATAATGGGTAATGTTCGGTGTAAGCTACTAAATGGTATCAATTAAAAATCATATAAATAAAGAAATTACGGCCACCTAGCGACCCTAAAAAAGTGTAAGAAGGTACAAGAGCGGTTTCTTACTCCTTCCTATCATGTCTAACCTTTGTATCTTGCCGCCATCTGCCCTTGATGGCATCGCTATCTCTACCGTGAAAGAGATAATAGCTTCGCCGTAATGGCTTCTCTTTGCTCAAATGCCGGGAACTTCCTTTGAGACCTTCCTTAGCCTTTCTCATCGTCCAACCCGAAGAAGGTACCCTTCGAAATAGCGGCAAGAGAAAGAAACTGAGAAAGAAACACGAAAGAGCTTCGATTCTCGTACGGATGGCGATTATCCGCGACAGCCACGCCATTGTTTCGACTGCGGCTTTTTTTTCAACTGTTTTTGTGATTGCCCGATTCCTAACTAGTTTTTTCACTTTATCTTTCCCTTTAATCCTTTGAGGGATTTCTTCGTTCCCGATGTATGCAATATCTGTATCTTACTAACAAGAGTTCCCAAGGAGTGTTCCAGAAAAGGACGTTGTCTCTAGGTACTTAAACTCAAACTTCGGAGCGGAATGCAAATTCGAGTTTGAAGCTCTGTCAAAGAGTTCTCATTATTCCTATGAAAGAAAAGATTTTTTCTTTTTCATAACATAGCGTTTTATTTTCTTCCGAAAAATCCTTTTTCAGTTTTTAAGGGGTTGATCCCAATAACGATCTTCTTTTTCGCCTACTCAATCTTGACGGGAATTTTACGGATTCGATGGATTGAAAAAACAAATATATCTAGCGTTAGAGTTTAACTATACTATTTCATTATTTAGAGTGTTTTATTGTTCTGAGAAAAGTCATTAGTTTTAATATATTGAGAGAAAGAAGGATCATTGAAGCGTTTGAAATAACATGCAAACTAAGGAGTGAAATAAATGGTGTTGATTGAAAAGATATTTCGAAAATAATAGCTCTTCACGAGGAAGAGAGCGTCTGAGAAAGAGGTACTGAGCGGTAGCTAGTCGAAGCTAATTCATTTTTTTCTCTCTCTTATTCACTTGAACTATCCTTATAGCTTTAAGTACGAAAAGAACTATGTTCTGATAGATTTAATGGATATTTTTTATATTATTTAATTTTAAATGTAGTTCTTCGTCAAAAAGAAACGTCAATGATCTGGAGAAAATTGGAGTTATTTTAATCTGAAGTAATTGGAGTGTATCTAGAGAAATTTAATTTGTGGGTATAGCGAAATATTGTAAGATCACGTAGACTGGTATAGTAGAAATGAAGTTCTGTTGATAACGAACGGAAGAAGAAATTTTATGAAATGTAAAAAAAAGAAGAACATTAATTGTATTCGGAAAAATCTAAAAACAACTACTTCAAAAAAGATTATGGGAGGTAAATTTGAGGGAAAGAGGAGATAAAGAGAGGAAATGAATAATAAAAAGCTAAAAGTGAGGATTTGGACTGTGCAGCATGGAGAAAGAAAATCAAAATGAATCCTTTTTGATCACAGATTTTCAAAGAAAGAACTGACGTCCTCTTAGTAATCTTTCTTCTCAAATCTTAACTCCACTCCAAATGTAGAACTAATTTGCTTACTTCGGAGGAAATGAAACGGAAGGGACTTAAATCTCAATCTCAGCGTGAATAACAATGTTAGTTTTATAAAATTTAAGTAGGTCATATCCATGATTCGAAATTGCTCAACTTCAACTCTGGAATATTGATTTTCGATCATTTTTACGGAAGCCTTCATTTTATGAATTGAATAATGTTTTAACCTTCAATCCATTATCAAAAAAAGTACTTTCTTTTTCTGTCTCCTTACCCATTCTTCATTTTTGGCACTTTTTCAACTCAAAATCATTGTGTTTATTTATGAAAATATTATTTCATACCATTGGCCGAATACTGCGATCATTTTTTATTTCTGAGCTCACTACTGATATTAAAGCAAAAAGCTACTATGAAGCACATTTTAAGAAATTGTATTTAATTAATCCATAATTAAGAATCATCAAATGCTTCAGTAAATAGTTCTTATTAACTAAATGAGACAATTTTTTCAACATATCCTTGAACTGACTTTTTATCCGCATTAAGCTGGAAGTGTGATTTTAACTCCTCTTAAGATATTAACCTAGAACTTTTTCTCCCTAGTTTTCCCAAATTCATTCCATTAAGTGATCAAAGTGGACTAATTTAATGGATTTGGAGCATCGCATAGCTTTTAGGGGCATAGAAGTAGAATTATCGGAGGAATAGTCATGTAACTTTCAAAAGGATTGCAGGATTGCCTGAAATATGTTAATCGTATTAAAATTAATGAAATTAAATTATGATGATTCTGCAAACCGATATACCGCAAATAAAGTTACATATTTATGTAATAATATTATTGAAAAATGGGTGATTAAAACCTCGATTATATATTCTGCATCTAATAACGTAAAAACTCGATAAATATTAATTTCTTTTTTATCTACATGCCTATGTACGAGTATATATTCTGCAAGTCTCCTTTGGCGCGTTCTCGAGGATTCAATCACGAAAATATATATTTTTATTGTAGATATTGATAGATATAACTACGAATTGATATTATCTTTCCAGTAATAATTTTCAAAAGTTCTTTGCGTACCATTTCCAACATTACATCCTAATTCTGATATAATTATTGATTAATGTAAAATATAGTGGCGAAAAATTTTGTTATTTTTAAATTGTTTAACCTTATAATTGATCAACATCTATCAGGGAATTTATTCCTGTGTGGCATTCCTTTTGTATTTCCCTTTTAAAGGCCAAACGTTAATCGGCTTACATCGGAATTCCCCAGAGATCATTAGCAAAATAACCGAAGCCATTTGCGCCTTTGTATCTCTCATTCCCGTAGACTTCATTCCTTTACATCTCTCTCGTCGTATCATTCCCACAAACGGCCCATACATCTCCTCAAACTCATCTCGCGAGGTCATGATTATGAGGAAACATATGGGCCAAGGATTTGTCGGAAATCCCAAAAACCCATTACGTACCGCTGCTCTTTCTCTGAGGATGAAAGAGGCAGCTGAGCCCATTTCTCGGAATATCTTCAGAACGTTAACCGAAACATACGAAAGGATAATGAGAATAATAACAAAAGTCCGTCTCTTTGGAAACAAAGCGTACCTAATAAATCCCCTCTTATCGAAGAATAACCGCGTTAATTTCCGCTCCGGGATCCCCTTCCGCCAAATAAACCGTATAAATGATCAGTTCGTTATCCGCGTTCGGGTCTGAATCTTTCATGGAGAGGAGACGCGTTCTCCTTTCGACGTGCTTCATCGATCCCATCCATCACTCGGGAGAAATTGAACGCGTTAAGAGAAGACTTTGGCCAATATTTGTCGATTCGAGGGTTTTATTTTTGGTGGAAGCAGGAAGGGGGATGCGAGGGGGCGCAGGTGTGAGCTTTCCGAAGGGGAACAGCGGCCGCTTGTCTCTCTGGACACGTCCGATCTTTCCCACTTGCGCTTCTCGTAGCACGAGACCCCCTGTGGAGACTGACTTAGGAAACGCATTAAGACGCGGCGTCGGAATATGTCCCTCGACTCTGCTTCCGTCTCCTCCCCACTCGACTGTGGCTTCCAGACTCGAAATATCTATGAGGACCCCCGACCACTCTCCCTTTCTCCCGTTGCTATCTTATTTTCCGTTGCTCTTCGATATGCTGCCCGTCACAGTGGCAACTCATCGATTTATATCGTATCCCTTCCGGGTTATCCCGAAAGGAGGACGACCGGCAAAGAAGCCTCAATATTCTACCTTCCTGATTCACTTGAAATATTCCCAATGGAATGTATCCCCAACGCACGTGCAAAACCTTTTCTTCCAAAAAAGAGGACGAATCCACGTGCATTTTACGATACAATTTTTCAGGATTCGAGTTATTAACATTGACAAACCCGTGTGTACGTCTTGTTTTAAACTCTTCTAATTATGTTTAAGTAAAGCTATACCCGAGGCAATTCTCAAAGATAAAGAGAACTATGTTTTAGTAATAAATATTTAAATACGCATTTGGCGATTCATATTTAGCATATATGTGAGTGAATAGAACATTTTCTGTGCCCAAATGTCGCAACTGTTAGAACGGTTTCGTTCCGATCTGTAGCCAGCAAAGATTACAAGATTCTTCCTTTTCCTTCACTGTCCTCTTTGAAGATACTAACAGATTCTTCTTCCATCTTTGTAAGATCTTTCATTAGCGGAAACCTTTACTGCCCGTCATTTTTTTCCATATAGTTTTCCTCCAATCATTTCTATCACCGTAGTATTCTTTCTGAAACGATTCGTCATTTGTATTTTATTTTTATTTATTTTAGTTTAACTTATTCCTACCATTCTTAATATATTATTACTTGATATTTAAATAAAACTTTTAGAATATAACGAGTTTATAGTGATTGTTATTTGAAAAAGGGTATAGTAATGATAGCATCTTATTCAGGAAGTGTCATTTCTAATATGTATTTACTATATTTTCAATTAGATTCTCTAAACAATTCGTCTATACGAAGTAATGTGATCTAATTCTAATGTTCTACCTTTGAAGCTTCTGATACAGATACAGAAAAAACTATTTAAAATCTAAAACATAGCTTCTTCTAAATAAAATAATATCCTTATAGTCCTTTGCACGTTAAGAATTCTCGTTTCTATTGGTGTTATTAAAGAGAAAGCAATAGGGATATATAAAGGTAATACCGTATGGTCTATAGAGTAGCTCACTCTCTTCTTCTCCGTTGGTTGCACTTCGTTTGATTGCATTTTTGTACTCTCTCTTGCTTGTTTTTTATTTCTCCTGTGATTGATATCAGAGAAAATTCGGTGTTTATTTCAGCCGGTGGATTTTTGTCCTAATGGATCTGTTCTAGAATGTAGATGGGGCACGGTTTTGAAAAATGCTGATGAATTCCGTTTTTGTCTGATTTATTCCCGTATTTCTCTTTTTGATAGCTTTCGCATAGTTGCCTAAAGGGACTACAGCTTGCAAAGAAACCATTTGCCTATAAAATGCAGATTTCCCTCTTTGTAACATGCGGCCGACCCACAAAATTATTAATGGTATGTGGTAACCACGAAATGCTGAGGCCATCTTTTGTGAACTAGGTCAACTGTCGCACACATTTGACTGCGCTATAACTCCTGCATTTTGGGGAAAATAAAATTGAATTTTTTTTCGTAGAGTTATCGATTTATGAAAGTTACCGCGTTAGACACGATGTGATGGTTTTCGAGATAATTTTGCTGAGTTATATTGATCATATATACCTGAGAAAAGTCTTCATGTGAATATATATGTAATCATAGCTTTTAAGGGTCACCTTTATGCCATCTTCAAAATATAAATTGCCATACGTTTAAAAAGAATTTGTGTATCACTTTTTGTCTTCACTTTAAAAAATAAAAACATGTATAATTCAGATATTAAAAACAAATTTATCGCTGTTTGGTGACATTCTTTCTTTGGTCATTAAAATGTTAGAAATAAAATATATTAAAATTATATAGCTCCTTCTTAATGACTGCATAATTAAAACACTTTCTACAAGAAGTAAAAATTAGCGACATATCTTATAATAATAATAATAAATCGTCTTTATTTGGGCGAGATTGAGACTAAAAGTCTCTTCTTCCATCTGACCCATAAAAAATTTCCTTCGGGCCGTATTGGACTCACACCAATGTCTCCTACTCAACAGAAGTAAAATTGACCAAGTAAGGTAGTACAGTGGATGGAATAACTTCTTCGAAAGTGGGAGAGCTGGGTTCGAGTCTCATTCATGCCACTATTTTTCAATTCTTGAGCAACGCTGGATTGAGGTGCAAACTTTCTCGTTCGTTAAACTTGATTTTTATCATCTTCGAATCCTCTCTCTTTAACGCATACGTTTCATAGAGATTTCTGCAATCATCTAACCTTTACTGAGGAATAATAACAATATTTTCCCCAATAAAAATCACAGATTTTTTCTGGTCGTGATGTTGAGATTTTATATTTAAAAGGGTCTGAAAGATTTTTGTGAAAACCTCACAATCCCGCAGTTCACGACATCATTTCCTCATCTCCGTTGATTCTTCAAATCAAGCGGAGAGGAAAATAAAGCAATCCGCGGCAGCGACAAATAACAGCCAGTTCAGAAATATCGGAAATCTCCGAGCAATCTCCAGACCCCCCTCCTTCCCTTTAAAACATCCAATTCCCTAAGTGGGATGGAGAAATGAAAACACCTGCGTCTCCCTCAACTATGAAAAGCCATTATGAGCGAGTAATATCCCTCCATTCCCCTTACGGAAAAAATCTCCTGGTGCGGGAGCGTATTTATTTTCCTTCCCATACGTTTTCCCTACCTCCTATGTAGAGGAGAAGGAAGAGCTCTTTTAAAGAGCTACAAGAACCTTCATCGATCCCTCCATGGACCGCGCCGCCTCTCATTGGCTCCCGCCACCTCCCCTCTAATCATCTTCCACCCCGGAGCAGCAGAATTCTCTCAAACTGCCTCCCGTCCCCCACACTCATACCATCTCTAGCATCTGATTCCGTCTCCATCCCTCCTTAAACCAATCCCGCCCTCTTCTCCCTCCTTGAGGCCATCCTTGCCTCTCCATGTAGCGGTGTGTGGGAGCCTTCGAGCTATGAATCAGGTATTAAAGGATCCGAGGGTCTTGCGGGCGCATGGATACAGAAGCTTCCCTTCCCCCACGTTCGCAGAGAAGTTGGGAATAAGAAGTGCTGAAATAATCCCGTGTGTGAATTTTTGGGCTATGCATAATTTATAAATCGTAACTGGGGAAAATCGTAAATAAGTCGGAGAGAACTGCATACACATCTTGTGGATACCTCTCCGAATAGCTTTCCCTGACAAAATGATGCGAAAACCCTGTTCGTACGCTGATAAAAAGTTCTCGTTACTCTTTAAGCTTTAAGTTCATGGAGGTCATGAATATATCGCCAACTCAGGAAAGGTAGAGGTTACATGTGGGAGTCACTCTCCTTCATTGAGTGGACCATTTCTGAGATTTATGTTTCTCGAATCGCACAGCTATTTCGAGAGTTTCGCTTCCGATGTTTTACGAGAATAGAAATAAATCGGTGTCACGCAAGTTCGGTTACGTAGTTGCTTAGAGTTTTTTTGCTGTTCTCTCCTGCTTTATCAATTTCATGGTATATCATATTGAAAATTTATGTAATCGAATGCCATTATTTTTTGGCAAAAGATTTAATATTTTTTATCCAATTTTTAAGAGATACATTTTTCAAAAATAAACTCTTAGCTAACTATATTTTACTTTCCATGGAATGAATTATTTTTCCGAACATAAATTGAACTTCTATTTGATAATTCTAGGGTCTTAACTTCAAGGTGCAATATTTTAATTTGTATGCGAACTTTTCAAAGAAGCACCTATTGGGTTCATTATATCACATTATTACAATCTTCTCGATATAAATAAGTGTAGTATTTACATCGTTATCTTGATATTGATATTAATAAATAGAAACAGTACTCGAACTTTTGTTATACTTACTTAAATAGAAAGCAAAATCAAAGCTACATATTATAATTGATTTACAAGCAACTTGAGCGTTTTTTTAATCTTAAATTTACTTGCTTTTTCTTTATTTGCTGCTTGTATGATCAAAGTACCTTGTTTTTGGATAGAACTCGCGTACCTTACGGTACTTAAATGAATAAATTATGCTTTAGAGCTTACAGAACTAGATTATTTTTAATACTGTTAATTCTCCATCAGTATTCATATTGAACTATGTTAAACTATCTGAGTCAAGCGATTTACCTACTGCAGGGAGAGTTTAAGCCAGTATCACTGCGTGAAACGGAATGTTAGCCGAAGTTTACTTTGAACGGTGAAGGCGTCCAAATTGCAACTCGAGACGGGAGTTAACCTTAGGCGATGTGACATCCCCTGATTTGCTACAACCCTAGGGGTAACCAGATTAGCATCTGTCTGCATCGCATCACAGCAAATATTCCAATAGAGAGCAATCACCCCTTTCCCGGAATGCCTAGCATTAGCCAACCGTACATCAATAGAGCTACCACTTCCAATCGCTTCTAATAACGGCGATGGAATCTAATCGATCATCAGATTGTCTGTGACAATTTCCTTTTACCTCCGTCACGTTACATTCTACTAGAAAATACTTATTCCCCAGTCGATTTTTGTTTCTATTAATAATAGAGGGAACAAATTATGAAAGAAAAATTAAATAATATCAAAGTCAATCACTTCGGCCTTCACTTGTTGGAACTCCATCTTAAAAACACAAAATAAAGTATTACTTTAGTACACAAATTTTAAAAATGCACCTGACCGGTTTTGACGTTCACCGTCATCTTTAGTTGTGAGGAGGACAGAAAACAGGAGGTATACGATTAATAAGGGATTGCAAAAGGGGAAAGTTTGGGGAGGAAGGAAGAGAATAGATAGGTATCTTTTTAAATGTGAGAGGTGGTAAAGTTCTACTCGCCCTACCCCACACCCCCTTTTGCAATTCCTTATTACATCTCCTGCTTTCTGTTCTCCTCACATTTGAAGATGACGGTGAACATTGAAACCAGTCGTTTGCTTTTTTTAATTGTGGAATAAAGTAATAGTTTATTTTGTGATTTTGGAGTTCCGACAAGTGGAAACCGAAGTGATTGACTTTGATATTATTTTACTTTTCTTTCACATTCTTTACCTCTATTTTTAATAAAAACAAAAATCGATTAAGAAATAAAGTATTTTACTTTATCAAGTATCTAATGTGTTTAAAATATAGGCATTTGTTTGAGTATTGAATTGAAAAAGAAGCTAATGAAATGCTTCTGGTCTGACAACATAATACGAAATTATAATTTAGAATTTTCTATTTATCATAGGTAAAGTAACCCTACGAATAAAACCTCTAAAAATAGAATGTTTCCATTTCAATCATTATGAACCATTTATAAATTTTATCTAACGTTTTGTTGGTTTATATTTCCTTATGGTTCACCTCTTTATTCTTTTTTTCTAAACGTCACATTATTCCTATCCATTCCTCTTCTTTCTCAGCTTTCTCTCTTTATTTTCCTATTCGATTGGATATGTAATAAAATAATACGTCCGAGTTGCATTATCTTGAGTAGAAATTGTGAAAAATTCTTTTTAAATGCCTCTGGTCTGGCAGCTTATTACGGAATTACGGTTCATAAATTTCTCTTCTGGGAAATATGAAGTAAATAGATATAAAAATACCAACAAAGACAGAATTTTCCTTCATAAATAAATACTATCCATTTACTTATGTCATCTCATTCCTACAAGGTTTGTCTCTCCTAATTATCCTATCGATTTACTTATTTTATCTAATATTTACTAGGTTTTTCTCTCCTTCTTTTTCTTCAGTTTTCATCTCTAAATTTTACATCATGCCATCCTTTTCCGCTGCCTTCTCTGCACTCATTGTTCCACTCTCCTCTCTCTGCATCCTTTCGCTTTATTTACCTCTTCTCTTTTTCACAGCTATCCCCATTTGACCTCTCGCAGCAGCGTGTGCCAGATATCATCTGTAATGGACTCGCACGACTCTCCGATGTTTTTCTCTTTCCGTTATTAGATTGCTTCCTGCCAATCCCGACACCCTTCCTCAAATTCCGATTTCTGCGCTACGAAAAACTCGAGAGTTGATTCCGCGGTTCGAACGGAATAAGTGACGATTCCAGGCGGGAAATGAAAAGGAATCGGATTTCTGATTTTTTAAAGGTTTTGCAAAACTTTCGTGAAAGGTTGTAACTTTTACTCCAAATATAAATAGATTTTACCAACTTTCAAGTTTTTTAGCAGATTTTTTGTCAATGAAAGGGTATAAAATGGTCGAGATATGTAATTTTTGGAAATAAAATATCTCGTTGCATTTATCATAACGAATTTGAAATTCCGCAACATCTATCTCGTGATAGATTTTCAAAATTTAAAGTTTTACTCATTCGATAAAATGTGATAGCAAAAGGATGGCTAAATATACCCAATAAAACATCACTTTTAACGCAGGTGTTGGAAATAAGGAAAAAATTAAACATCAGAGTACCAAATCATTGTAAATAAATGCTGCATGTATCAGCATACATGATGCAACACTGTAAAGTAGAATTCAAGCCCTATTATGCGGGTTACTATTATTCCGCACATTATAAATTTTCTCTTGGAGTGGTTTATAACATTTTTAGGCCGCGTAGTAATAGAAGACTTGGGATATTTCAGATGTTTGAATCATTTTTTTGTTGTATCAAGCTGTTATTAATACCCTTCTCTTTTACATTACTAATGACAAATTTCCTCAACTCGACACGTCATAAAATTCCCTCGCAACAGATTCCATCTGCATATGCATACATTCTCCGGCACGCATTTGTCGCAATCACCTCACACATATATTGTATCTGCTTCCACACACAATACCCTGAATTCATCTTCAACGTTGCGAAGGGTTAATGGAAGTCCATCTATTCGGATAGTTCCTGAAGTTTTCGACGATAATCTTTCATGGTTAAGGCAAGTTCTTTTCGATGTATGTCACTCTTTTAGGTAGGTACTTGATTTTTAAGCTATATCGTATTTAGAATACATGAGTTTATTAGTCCTAAAACTTTTTCCTCCGTTTTACATTTTTTCGTATGGTATGTTATCCTTCTAAGGTTTCGTAAGGTTTCCTTCTTTGTAAATAAATTATTGAATTATATAGAAATTCGTCAAATTTCAAATCAGTATAACAATTTCATGTTTACAAATGTATACAAGATAGAGAAAATAGGAATGCAATTAGCTTCATTCACAACTTTTGTTTCAATAAAGATGAATTTTAAAAAGCTTAAAATTGTATAAAATGAACATAATAAAAAATTGATATCTACTTTCATGAAGCGTGTATTAAATTGTACTAGGAAAATTATTTCTCATTTATTCCCACAATCAATTACCCTAAAGTGTAACTTAACCAAAGTGGTAACTACCCATGTCCTTGAGAAAAAACTTAAAGATGACCGAAGAGAACAATAAGAAAAAGAGTAAAAATTGATGGCTTTAATTATCTATTAAGATAGTTCATGGTCAATTAGGAGGCCGAAATAAAGTAACAGTGTAAGATGGCACTGAGCAGAAAATTTTTGTAATCGTTAAACAACCATATAAGCATTAAAACGAGTTATAATACTAGTTTACGAAAATCGAAGTAGAAAATAAATAAATGAAGCTTTGAGATAACATATCCAATAGAAACTTTATGGTATCTCTGCACTGCCAATACAACAAAAATATACTTTTTGGAAAGTTACTAAAGTAGAGAACGAACGAGAGTGGAAAATAGCAATTTTATGAAAACTAGATGGTAAGGCATTATTTTGTGGAAAGCCGTTGCAGTAATGAAGAGATTTTTACCAAATTTTCTTTTCATTATTGTAATTTTACTTAACCAGCGGTTTCATGGGGACGAGTCATTTCTCACCCGCCATACTTTTTTCGAGAAGTTATGAGGTGAACCTAGGATGGAATATCGACTTGAATTTTATTTCCGGAAGGTTGATCCCGGTGCGCTATGTCATCATATCTAGTACCCGCGTCGTTTACTCTTGCGGGCTTGTTAACTCTTCCCGTGCGACAAACTGCAGAGAGAGACGCAATCGGCAGAGGGATAAAAGCGACCCTCCGCTGTGGACCGTACATTGAGCCGTGCAGCAACCCCGTCACCTTGCCAACCCCCCACCGTTCTGCAACCCCCCACCGTTCTGAACCCCCCTTTAATCCGTTACCCGATGTGGGATGGATGCGGACTCCCCAACGATTCGGGTGGTTCCGGTTAGTATATGGCGTTAGGGGGCTCTCGATGCTATGACAGAGGACATGGCATACGCCCCCACACACACATACACTCCTGTGTTTGCGGAACATGCATCGGCAGCCTCGTGTTCCACACCGCAGAGATAGCTCTGCAAGTTCGGCGGCAGATGCGCAGTCACGCGTGCATTCGGCGAGTTATGCAATATTGAGGAGGCGGCGAGGGGTCGAGATTTTACGAAGAGGTTATCTCCGCGTTTGGAGCGCTTGCTGCGAAGGGATTCATGAGGTGATAAAATACTTCGGGAAAATGTAACGCCGAGCGTAAACGCAGGTGCGTGATGTGCGGGAGATACCAGATGGGGGCATTCGCAAGATCCATTGAGGGTAATGCCCTGGATCTACAAGGACTTTGATGAAGATACCCTCAGATATTACGTATATTGTCATAAATAATAACGAAATGGATCCCTGTTCATGAAGTCAAGTCTTATCTGCCATTCGCTTCAATGATCATGCTATTTACGCGATATATTTTTTGACTAAAATAATGTTGTCGATTTCTCAAAAAATCGATTGCAGACAGATGTAATTATAATCTAAATACCGAATAATATAAATACAACCCAACAACTAAGTATGTTTTTCACCATAAAAATGAAATGAACCACTTATTTTTTTATCTTCGTCCACCATTATTATGCGTTTGAAGAAATTATAATATGAGATTTATAAGATATGTATATGTTATAGTATACAATACGACCTTATATAAAACTATACAAAATCTATATCTAAACCTTAAATAACTTGAATTGCAGTTTTACACGTGGTTCTTTTATCTCGTAGTAACTTTCCGACATGGTTGTGATTCTATTATCCACATTTTTAAGTCTTATTCGTTCCTGAATTATATTTAAATGATAACTCTCGAATTTAAGTGGTAAATACCTTACAGCAGATTTCAGTTTGACAAAAAACTACTCAATAAAAACGATTAACTAATACATTTATCGATCTAATTTTCCTAAAAAAAATACCAAACTTCGTTTTGTTAAAAATTCTCATTTATGATTAACGCTCAATCTAATATTTTTATGTCGCTTGAGCTACTTTCATTCCTTCTTAATATGCCAAACTATATATTTTAGCGTTTATACAAGCACGAATTCATTTACACTCAACGCTAATTTGAACAATAATTTATACAAGTACGCAAATACAGCCAAATCACGCCTGGCTCATCCCTGATCTATGAAAAAGTGGAAAAAGTAACTCAAGCGTTGTTTACTTCTTTATACATAACAACCTTTATTTTTACAGTGAAGTAAACAACGCTTATATTGTTCGGTACATTATCACGAAATCAAAACCCGTTTTTACCATTCAGTACGACTCAACATTCGCTCAATGTTTTTCTCCACTAAAGTGCAAGAGTTAAGTATCACACCTTAATGTCCATCATACATTTTTTTCTCTCCCTCATTTATGTAATCTACTAGAAAATAGTAGTATATAAAGCCTCCTATAAAACTTCGTAAGACCAGCATTAATCTCTTACCGTGCAGGACTGCGTTTGTAATCCACCTCTCTCTCTCGCCATCCACTCGCATTCCTTTGAAATTATTCAAGAAGCCAAGATAAGGTGGTCGTTTATTAGCGTTGTTTTTCAACCGAAAAATGTGTTAGCATGATAATGGGATGTTTCTGGAGAATGCGCGCCGTTATAACAGGGAGATCATCCATCTTCCGAGGATCCCTCATTCTCTGCCTTTTTTCGTGCTGCCATCTCACGAGAGAATTTATTTTAACTGGATGTATAACTCATGCTGATAAAACAACGCAAATTACGATAAAATAAGTAAGCCCTTAAAATTTCTGTTCTGTTAAGAAAAAGGTTTTTAAAGATTCGATGCATGATGAAGCAAGAAGCCTTAACTGATGTTTAATCTCGCCCGAATAAAGCCGTTTTATTATTATTATTATGTTTTAATTATTGTTAAATGAAACGCAATGTTGAATTTTTCAAGCATTTTTCTTCAAAATCTTCAAAATTCCTCAACTACCACATTCAATTGTTAAGTACAACCATGTATAACTATATACGCGTATGATTATTCGGTAGTGATATAAAAAAGACGTAGTAGATGAAATAAATAACTTGGAGCAACCTACTATCATGGGGCACCCGCATCTGCTATAGATGTGGACAAGCGAAACTCAGCTTTGTAAAGAGAAAAGTCGCTAAGAACGAATAAAAAGTCTACTAATGATGTGACTTAGCACTTTTCAGTTCCCCTATGCAAGTAGGTAGTGTTTGGAGTTCCACCAATAAATATTGAATCAAAAACTCATAAAATGCACAGTAAAAGATGAAAAATCTTGTTATAAGTATTTTACAATGATTAAATAAGCAGTTATTGTAACTCAGCTGCTTCTGAACGTTAGATGGGAATATTAAGAGATACATTTATTAAAAATGAAGCTCGACTTACACTACAAATGCGGAGAAAATAGTTTCTTGGAAGATATGACGAATATTATGCGCCATGGGCATGGAGCGATCTGATACTACGAGAAAAATCAGTTAAATCAATGCTCCGTTAATCGATAGGACAAATCAATTCTAGAACCCATTTTTAAAATGATACGCAACGTCGACCGATTAGGGAGTCAGATTTATGGTGTACATACTCCTTGCCACCCGCCAAGAAAACTGTTTGCATAATAGATATGCAAATATAGATGGAGAAAATCTCAAAAGAAATCAAGGTGTAGTAATTTGACAAATAACCTCTAGATTGAATTTTTTCTTAAAATAAGAATAATGTTGTGGAGATAATATCCATACACTCAATTACAACAAACATTGAATGTATGCTTCTTTTTCATCCAATTTGTAATGCATCGCGGATGACAAATAATGTACATGCAAACTGCTCAGCGATAACCTATCATCTTTCGAGGGATAAGAAAAGAAGAGGCTTTTATCTATCTATTGGAGATGTCTCTGCCACACTTTATCACGCAGAGCAACATGGAAAAACATGTCCATTCATCGACAGGTATATTTACCTACGCTGACAAGTCCGTACAATAGACATGTGTCCTACGTTAGAGCATTTGAGGGTGTGGAGGGCCGGAAATTGAACGAGAAAAGATACATCAGGCAAATGGGGAGGGGAGTAAGATAGATGAAAGACAGAGCTACCCCCTATTCGCCTAAAAGATAGACTTAACGTCCCTCCCCTGTACAGAGAACTTCCCGTAGTGCTCTTTCGGTAGCCCGTACCACTATCAAACTTTCAACGGAACTTTAGGTGCTGATGGATTTAGAAGAATCGCATGAATCCCTTAGCTGCTCGGTCTGCAGAAAACAGGAAATTCGCAACTTCAACTCACATGAAAGTATTTCTGTGGCTTTACTAACGGTTTGACTGAATCGCTATTTTCAGGTCGTAAAAACTCTAAAATAGATTAAAGTGGGGCCTCACAGGATTCGGGTTACTTTTGCGTTCGACTTTGTGGCGCGATTCCCATAATGGATACCATATTTAGGAGAACATTTTTCAGTATTATTTCCTTGCATATCCTCCTGAATAGAACTTTGCTTAAAATCTATTCAACTTCTTTCTCTGGAGCATTAAAGGAAACAAATTAGTTCTAAATTAATATAACATGATTATCTTTCTGTTTCTATTATTTAAAAATTAACGCAGACGGATCTTTATGAGCATTAAGTGGTGATTTAAGGACGCATATTTAAAATTCTTAGGTTTTTGTTGCGTATATTTTTCAAAATTGCCCAAATTTATTTCTCAAGGATTTTTCTTTGCCAGATCTAAATTTTTGACCTCTTTCATGACCAAACACTTTCTTGCTTTCTCGCGCCTCTGGTACGACTAAATTTAATATGAATGATAAAACCAGAGGAATGGTTTTATTATTCATGTTACAATGGTTGAATTCCTCCAAGTCACGCTTGAGACCCTCTAATTCGTTAAAATTGATTGAATATAATTCATTCATTTCCATATTTCTTGATTTCACGAAATTTTGTGACTTGTTTCTTATCAATACCTTCAAAGCTACAAATAAATTCAAAGAAAATGTACAATTTTCTTTCCAGTTACTTAAAAATCAATATCGATTATTATTCCGGTCATTAATACCAGGTTTGTGTGTAATTCCAGTCAGATAAATAAATTCTCCACGATTTCATTTACGGATTATATTGATTTATTATCTTTATATTTAATATTAATTTGTTTTTATGGACCAAACCTTGCGGGCATCTAGTGACCCTAGAGGGCAATAAAAATCGCCGGATTAAAAAGCCTGCGGGGGAAGCCATGGCGAAAGAAAATTCTCTGGGCAAAGCGATCCTCAAGAACCGTAAACTCTGCAGATCGCAATAAAGCTCTTTAAAGATATATAAAGGGTTCGGCATAACTGCTCAAGAACTTTCGCTGAAAGGACGTTAGGGGGGTTGTCCGCTTTGGAGGCTTTAATCATCCTTTGTCGATGGATCTTCTGCTCACTTTTTCCAAGTGTGTGGACAGGGTAAAGAAAGCGGGGGTAAAAGGGAATGAGGCCGTGCCAAGGGTTCAAGAAACTCTCCCCTTTCACCCTTGGGCCACATCCGCTTTCCGATACCTCTTTTCTCTCCACCATTACCATGTCAAATTCCTATTCCTCTCGCATTAATCTATCCGTCTGCATTCCCGCTTATCCTTTTCTCTAAAGAATCTCTCTTTTTTCTAAAAAAATCTCTTTTTTCTTATGCACGCCCCTGTTCGATGGAAATCCAACTCCCCTTTGCGTGCTGGAACGAGATAAACGCATTTTCGATTGGGTTTCGAGCGGTGGTTGACATTTCATAAATTTCTCCATTTATTGCTGCAATAAAAAAGGTGGCTGTCATATACGACGACTCTTCGGAAATTAATGATTTCGAAACAGAAATAAATTGCGCGGAGATGCCGCGTCGAGGAGGCTGCGGTTTTTGTGTTCGGTTCATATTTTAAACTCTTTATCGGATCCGAATGCCGTTTGTAACGAAGGATTTTCCGCAATGATTAAACAGATTGCCGTGAATATACAGGGGAAAAGTAAAAAAAATAATCGGGTTCACATTGAAGTGAAATGGTCTTTTGTCAAGAGTATGGAAAGAATGGTCGAAAGGAGAAATTGTAACGAGAGATCAAATTTTCTGTTATTAATAGCAGGAAATAAAATGCTTCATAGTAAGGAGTGATGAGGAAATGCGAGAATATCGTATAGATAGTGGCAGAGGACAGAGGAATTAGGAAGAAAAATTTAATATAAGAATATAACAATAATTTCGAGACTACAACTATTTGAATATCAAAGATGAATTGGGCAAAGAGAAGCTACATAATCTTATGCCAAGTTGAAGTAGTACAGTGCAAAGTTGCTTCAATGATCATTATTATTGTTATAAAAATATGTTAAAGTTGGACTATTCGTCCGTTATCAACAAATGTTAAGTATATTATACATATCTTTATATATTCTATCTGTACATTATTTAAGAAATACAAAAATGTACATATAACTATTTTCTATTTTATCAAATACTTCCCTTCCCTCATAGTACAAGTTTTTTCATGGTTCCCAGTACGGACTTCACGGCATAGAGTAAACTATGACAAAAATTATGAAATGCTTGCTGTGGACTCGGGAAAAACAAGCATATGGAAAGGGTATTCCGAAAATCTGAACCAAAAACAAGAAATGAATGCCAATAATTTATTTTGAGTATTTATATCCAAGAGGATAGAGGCCGTAGAGAGTTTTTTCAGTCATATTACTTAGGAATGTGTATGAGAAAATGCAAAAAATTGTGAGACTGAAGGAAGAAATTTTCACAGCGAACCCTAGTCATTAAAGTCAAAAAGCAAAGCATGTTCTGAAAAATTTATGCGATGCATTACTTTTCACTATTTTGTTTCCTGATAAAATATTTTATACTGTTTTCAATACAAATTAAGAAACGTAATATCCCTCTTCTTTCAAGATTTTAATTCTACATACTTTCAATCCGTCATTCTCTACCTTTTATTCTTCCACGACATAGATTAGATTCTATCTCAAACTCGATAGCGCTCTGCACTTTGCGTGACGTATTTCCGCTTGAATTATATTTATGGAATATTTATGGAATGTAGAGCGAAAATTGCGATAATATCATAAAAATCTCCGATTATCCGAATAAGTAATCAAGTAATAAATACTTGTATCTCGAGGTCGCTTGCAGGTTATTGTAAGATGTTTAAAGGTACGCAACATGGCAAAAGCTTGCTTTAAGTTCATGATACACTTTTTGGGAAGACCTGCTCAACTAGATGTGATGTGCAAGAATATTAAACATAGTTTAGGCACTACATCTCTTAGTCTACGAACTTTATCTCCCACAGGAATTTTTAATAAGAAAGTTTCCACAAAATATTATTCGTGCGACTAAAACTTCATGGAGAGAGAAGATAAAATAAGAGATGGAATTTAATTATAGCTATCCGTATATGATATAGAACGTAGATCTCTCACTTTTATCCGTCATTCTAATATTTCCTGTGATCGAAGGATACTCACACGATGGACCTAAACTTGGGAGAACCTGCTTTATTTCAAGATGGAATTTTGTGCGGATGTTCCTGGAAATATCCGCACTTCAAACTAGGCCATTTCAGGCTTATCTTTATACGTTTCTAAGTAGTTCTGGAGTTACTGCATGCTCAATGAGCAGAATCCATCCGGGAATCTCACACAGAAATGCACCGGCTAAAAATATACGCAGCCTCAAAAGCAGGGTCTGGTGAAGGTAGGAAGATATTTTAGGTTTAAGAGTAATACTAAGGCTTGAGAATATAGTTTAACCCTACCGGCTGAAATGATAGCATACTGAATTTAAAATTGAATACAAAGTTAAGGCGTGAAAATTTTTGTGGAGGTGAGTTAAATATTAGCGAATTTTTTTTATTCTTAATGTTTTTTTTCTTATTTGAATTACTCATCTAATCAAAAGACGTCCCCCTTTTAGTTTCTTTGTGGTATGAATTTCAAATGCGGAGGAAAGGTCTTTGAGCTATGAAATTTTAGAATTGTCTCGTAGAGCTTTCACTGCCTCAGAATGGTGTCACTCCAGCGATTTGCATCTCACTCAAGCGTGCCACAGATATGCAGTCAACGGGATGGAGATAGAGCTGATGACGAAGTAATTTCTGCCTCTCGTCTACCTGATGTATGTTCTACCGGTTTCTAAAGTAAGCAAGACTCGCTCAATCTACCAACAAACTCCTTTCATTGAATTCCTCTAGCATTGGTGTAGGTTGATGCTCATATCTAATCATGTGATAAGATATAAAAGTTGCTGGAATGCGTTCGTTGGATTTCATCACGTTGCGCTCAGAGTGCCACTTTGTTCGGAACTGTTCTCGCAGCTATTTTTTGCACCCTTATGACACGCTGTCCTCAGCACCTTTTACACCTCCCGCGAGTTCTCTTTGCAGCTCCACCTATACCCATCTCTTCCTTTCTCCACATCCGCCCAAAAAATCGTCCTGTTAACTCCCCCCTAAAAGGTTTCCTCCCTCCTTTTCACGCACTCCCCACCCCCTCTCTCCCTTTTCAACTACCCCACGCCCTCCTACTCCCACACTCTGGTCCATTACTGCCGGTTCCATCCCCTCTGCATTCTCCCATCTCGCTTCTATTCTACTGCCTTTCGTCTACCCCTGTTTCTCCATCCTGCATCACAGCCATTTCGCTCCATCAGCACAAAAAGGCCGTCCGAAACATTCCCTCTCACTTTAATCTCGTTTTCTTTTCCCTCTTTTCATTGCTTCATTCGATTCTCCATCGCTTGTCTGCAATCGCGAACTTAAATAGGGTTTTTGAAAAATTATATCTCTTCTGTTTCTCTGGCCAATTTCTTTTCAGGCTAACAACTGAAGATTACTAAAGTTATGCCGAAGGAGTCTACATTATGATGAAGAGGAACAATTTGTACTTTTTCCACAGTATTTTACTATATACACTTATTTTTGTATTTAAATACTGTGGAAAAAGTACAAATTGTTCTTCTTCATTATGACGTATTTCCACAAGACATTGACTGTGAATTTTATTTATGAGTCTACATTATTTCAGAGTTAAGAAGTGCTTTACTCCCTCTCAGAGTTAAGAAGTAATGGTCACGATAACGCAAGATGCGTTAATAGAATTAACTTTCGTTTAAAGAAATTCATTTTAAAAATGAAAAATAATTTTTCTGAGGTAGAGAATTAAATCACAATATGTTCCATTTAGTACGGTAAGCATAACGTGCAGGCTTTCCGCGTTAAAAACATCGAAAACGTCATAAGCATATGAAGATCAAATTCAACAATATTCCAGTGTGTCGCTTTACGTCTGTATTTAAATTAAACGAGTCACCTGAAATTTTATTGCGAACAGCACCATGTTTCTCCTGTAATTTGTTATTGGAATGGTCTCTTATCTATTCTAGGCTAAATGGTTGTGCATCTTTCGCAAATCGTTTTCACAGTTTATGAAAGTTGATAGAAATCGCTCAATAGCAGTCTATGAACAACTTAAAGTGATAAACTTCATTTTAATTTGCTGATCTCACGATTCCAGATTGTTCCGCTCAATTAATTCTCCAGTCAGAAATGAGCTTAATGTACCGCAAACATTCCACTTCAAAGGATCTTTCCGATTGAAAGCCATAACTTTTAATTTTCATTATTTCAACTGTAGATGAAAGATATTTTAGTTTTAAAAGACACCGTTGTTCAGATTTTATGATAGATTTTTATTAACTGGGATACCCATTTTGATTTTTCAATAAGATTCACAAATTTGATGCAATGAATGCAAACCACCATTCTCCAGATTTAATGATAGATTTAAATTAATTGGGATTAATTAGATACTATGATCGCCATGTACCACAATCATTCCATTTGAAGAAATCTTTCTGAACACTCTAACATTTACTTTTCAATTATTTCGTTGAAATACATGAGTTTCAAAAAATGCTACTCTCCATAATTTAATGATATGTTATTATTAATTATCCATTCAATGATCATTATTAAACTGGGATGTCCATTTCTATCTTTCAATTTGATTTGCAAATTTCATACAATTTTTATTTAAAAAATTGCATCGTAAATAATAATAAAAAATACATAGTAAAAATCCCTGGTTTCCAACCGAGTTGCCTCCTACCAACGGGTCGACGTTTCGGGCACGTACTCTGCGCCCATCTTCAGGATACCGCTGAAGATACTACTGGTTGCTCCTGCCCATTGGCAGGAGGCAACTAGGTTGGAAACCCGAGAACTCTTTCTTCATTATATTCACCGGGAAAGAACTTCTTCTTTCAACATTAGCAATGTTGGATAAGGGCGGTAAGACTCTTGATGGATTGTTCAACCCTAATATTGCAAAGACCTTACAATATTAAAATTAGACTTTTATAAAAGGTAGATAGGTTTGGATAATGTGCAATAAGCTAAACTAATCACCAACATAACTAATTCCTATAATATATAACTAATTATGAAATTAATTAATGGAAGTAACGAACATCTATGTTTGTATTGAGTAATGAATACCTAATTGAACTTTATCGTTAGATTTAGCTTGAAAGAACAATGAAGTAAATTATGAGACTATGAAAGTAATTACGCCAATTTATGAATTATTCCAACCCAAATCGGCGTGCTGCATTTTGTTTTACTATTTAGCTGAAATTGAAAGAAACGCAATACATCACGGCATCTCCGCAGCTGCGATAAAAGCAAGTACTAAAATATATACTTGTGATATTCCTTCACTTCCTAATAGTTGATTTCTTATCAATAAGTCAGATTTTCTACAACCTTTTCAGTGACGACTTCTAGCTCCATCTATGCCTTCAAGTTTTTACTGCTGTCGGAAACAATCGCAGAACGGGAAGTAGGGATATATCTGCTGAGCATTGACCTGCGTCATCCGTCTGCGCATCCATTCATTTCACTTCAAAGTCATTGAGTGGAATCGTGATCGAACCAAAGGTCAGAAAAACTGCGACACAAAAAGTAAAACGAATGCACCGCAGAGCTTCGTCTGGGATTCGAAAAGTTGTTGATTCCATTTCGTTGCGGAAACCGTGCGTGATCTTTCGTAAAACTCTTGACGTTCGAGTGAAATAAATATTGAATACAAAAGGCCTTCTCGACCGTCGCTGCATTTTCTCCTTCGCTACATTTAACTCGATTTGTGCCCTCCATTTTGTTTTTTCCTTCTGTCGCCATGGCGAAGTAGACAAACACAGACTATTGAATACAGTGGATATGATCAAAGGTGCAAAAAGTCTTCCGATCGTGACTTCGTCGACCTATTCACAATCGCGATACGTTCTAGATTTTTCTCCCGGTGAAGCAGATTTTAAGACAAAAGAGGGCGCGAAAAAAATTTCTTCGAGGCTACCGTTGATTTTCGTTTTTTTCCGTGTACATTCCGTTGTTATTCACTTCGCTAGGGTTTGATAAAAGAATGAGCACAGTGTGTCGGCTGATGATGCAGCGGTTCATGGCGGCGATCCAATTTTCTCCCGTATGAAGTGAAGCGCCTCTTTCTTTAATTTCGAACACAAACACAAAAGCCACCGCAGGGGAATTCTCCGACCAGGGCCTCCTAAATTACAAGCCCACTTCCTTTCCGTATCTTTCTGTATGACCTTTCCTCTCTGTGTATTTTATTCAGCCCTCATTTCTCTCGTGTTATATGTCTTCATACGTGGCATACTTTTGTTATTATTAATTTTCCTTTCGAACCCTTATGTTGTTTGTCATACTCCGACTTTTCCTTTGGAAAATGCATATATTTATAGGAAAAACCTAATGAAGATGTAACGCCCATTATCGTGTTGGGTTGGAAATAACAAATTCCCCTGGTTGATTTCTCTAACAGAAAATGTAAGACACAGAATGATACAATAAGCCTACGGAATTTGTATCAGAATAACGGATTTGAAAATTTGAAAAGAAATAAAATTAATCTAGAAATAAACTTTAAATATCTCCAATCGCTACATTACAAATACATGTCGGCGCTATGAGAAAGATTTTCCATGAAAATAATTCTTATATCTTATTGAAATCAAGTTATTCAATGGAATTTATTAAAAAAGGATGAAATAAGAACGTTTAATTTATTATGTATTATTTTAAAGAATATATTTAAACTCTATGGAGGTAAAACTATACAAAAAGCATAAAATTTCTACAGGCAATGGTTATTATGATATATACTAAGGCTTCAGTTCATCTCTAGCTAAATTTCTATTGAAATTGAATTGAATTGAATTGAATTGAAATTGAATTATGTCTTTCCACAACATCTCGGCCGAATCGATTGATTATATTCTATTGAAATAGCTGGTACTGGATGTGTAGCTGGAGAGCAGTTATAGGTTCGTATTCTCGAAGAAAAACGAGAAAAATCAGCAAATTAATCCATTTAAAACCAAGATAAACAACAAGAAAAATGTGTAAGGATCTTCATATTATTAGAAAAGGAAATAATATGGGAAATCTTGAATTCTTAATCAATTAACATGACAAAACCTACATCCTTTATGATTAATATCGCAGAATCTACATCTGGCATGCTTTTGTATGACGAAGCTGTAATTTGAGACGAATTCGTTTGTCCAAATATCATTATTTTACTGATAAAATACTCTCCTAAACCTAGAGACCCTTTTGTTCTGACGAGGACAGTTTACTCAGAAATGTTACTACTCAAATTTCAATGACGATGTATTGCGCATTTTTTTGCTTTCTCCACATTTTCGATTTCAGCTTAATGTTTTATTTTGTTGGAGAGCATAATCGTCTCTCTCGTTAACCCTCTTGCACTCCTTGTGTAGCAAGAGATGAAGGGGATCGCTGACGCAGTATTCCTACGGGCGCGGCGCGGCGCGAAGCTAATTTTATCCTCATACACAAATAAGTTCATTGATTAAGAATTACAAGTTACAAGTGCAGAATTAAAGAGTGGAAGTTTTCTTAATATAGATATAGTTACAATGGGGGAAATTCCAAGAAGATGACACGTGCAACCCACAATATGAAATAAAGCAATCATGGCTCAATCGATTGACAGAGATATTTGAGAGGAAAAACTATTTTTGAATCGAAATGAGATGAATACATTATACATACTAAAAATACTTCGAATGAAGTTTAGAATATCATCGTTTATTGAACACTGAAAACACGAAAGTCCATTAGAGTCCTCGTGCCTAACTCCATTGATTTTCTAATTTCAATAGAGTTTTATTTACGTTATTTGAGCTAATATCGCTGTTATTAAGCCTGCTCTGATTTTGCTTCATGTTACTCTTCCTGTAGATTTAGAGAAACAATAAACTTATCAAGAAGGTTCATTTTGTTATTTTATGAAAACTTCACTACGACACCAGAAAAAGCGCAGTTGTTTCACTACGACACCAGGAATGATATTATAGGTTGTTTTCAGATGCCAGCTATAGCGAATTTCCAAGAATAATTCCTCGACGTTCTACTTTCATTTATTTGTCCTATATACTTCTCTATCGTCTACATTTCTATCGAATCTTCCTCGTCTGATTTTCTATCAAAGCAATTTACTTTAATTTATAAGCTAAATTCATATCTCACTATAAGTCTACCTTTCATACATTTATGTATCTTCACAAAACTTTATCCTTACAAGGCATTATCTGCTACTTTCTCTACTTATATTTCTTCAGTTTTCACTAAATCTTCCATACTTTGAGGAAGCCTGATACAATCGATCCTTAAAAAACCTTCTTAATATAAATATTTACATCAATCTTCTAGTTTCAAGAATAACGATCTCAATAATACTTCTTGTGCTCGTATATTGCCCATGAACTCTTAGGACGTTTACACGCTGATATCCATAACAACAAACCTTGTTTATGCAAACCTGTTAAATTGCTGGCTATCATGTGGTATATCTTCAGAATATACACGGTAACATCCACTTCCTGCCACTCCCATCTAATAAGTTACCCTCGCACAATTATAAGAAAATTTCCTGGATACTTCTTATATGGGGCCCCTCTAGGCCTTCCCATTCACTTGTGTGGTCATTCTTTCCGAAGGGTCCCTGCTCCTCGAGTACATTTGCTTCTCGTCCGCCGGGAACTATTAGCAAATCAAACAGACCCCTCGCGTTAGGGTCGTAACCAAGTAGTACTCCATCAGGAGCAGTGGGCGACGACAGGAGGCGCCTGCGTCCAAAACGCCGACTCAATCACACGAACAGCGGCGGAATGACGGACGCAGTCGAGGGGAAAGAGTGCGAATGGAAGTGATTTAGTTGCGGAGGTGTTCCACCCACACACTCAGACCAAAACCGTGCATCCCTTTGTGTTGGCCTCGGCGCTGACGGCGGTCACCGCGAGCACAACAGCCTCCGTTTGATAAGCTGCAGCTCTCAATCATGGAGCCATCAATTCACCACCCGTTGTCACGTTGGCCAGGGGGGATGTTCGACCGTCATTTTCTCCCTTCCCAGCACTCCCCTCTTTTTTCCGAGTCATGTAATTGGTCAAAGGAGGCAAAGATATCGAGCTGGTCGGCGGGAGGTCATTAAATGCTACACGCATTAAATCGGACATGTTATTAACGCTCTTTTCTTGCTTTGCTATCCTTATCCCCTTCTTTGATCTTGCTGGGGTGGAGCTCCCGACTGATCGCACGATTTCTTCTGCTTCGACCATTAGGACTGCAGTAGGTTTCCTGTGTTCAGTAACCAGCGTCACTAGACTTATACCCCATCTACGACTATATTTACCTATTAATTCAATCTTAGAGTGAAACATTCGTTGAAATTTCAAAAAGAAAATTCTCTGTTTCGTCCTCTAGATGTGGAACCGCTGAGCTATATCTTCCCTAGTTAATATCTATTAAATATCAAAACCGTTTTACATCAAATGATGCTTAAAATTAATTCAATGCGGTTTTATACTTCAGCGAAACAATTAAAGTCAATTTACATGCAATCAATAATGGAAATAGGTGATAAATTGGGCATGTTACGAGGTGCAACTGTATATACATTTAGAGATACTTTAACTGTGAAGGTTTGGTGTCGAATGTCACAGAAGTGGTGCGTAAACCACCAAAAGGCTTTGAAAAATGGAATGATATCCTCAACCTGATAGCGTAAGTGGCCAAAGTGCCTAAAAAGTAGATCTACAATATGCATTTTTTACACGTAATACTAATGGTTATACTGCTAACATAATATACTTTTATCCATTTTATCGCAGAAAAAGACTAGACACACTAATTTAATTCCGTTGGAACTCAAACAATCTTGAAACAGTCTCAAATAATCAATAACGCAAGTAGGAGGTAAATACCGTATGATTCCTTTATTTCATGAATTTATTTTATGATTCTCAAACTTAATCTGAAAATACATGGATATGGTAAATACTTGTATATGAAATTATTAAAAAACGTAACTTTAATTTTAAAGGAGTTAAATAAATAATAGTCTATACATAATAGAGCGAATATTCTCTCCAGTTGCAAAACTGCTATGGTTAATAAGACATAAGGCTATGTAGGAGGTTTACGAAATATTTACGACTTAATGGTATGCAAATGACTTCAAAATGACATTTTTATAGTTCCTTGGAGCAACTTATTCTTTCCTTCTAATTTAACGTTCCATAAAAAAGGTGAAGTGATGAATATTAATGAGGGTGTTTCAAAGAAGACTCTATTTTCCCTCTTCTCGGTTAAGCTCTATCTTTGAATTTTATGAAGCAAAATGTAAATACAATAGGAACTTTTAAACATCTTGAATAGGAACTATTATATGATGACATTATCTTACGGCCAGTTTCCTCTACTGACGGATTCGGCCTATTTATATTCATCCATCTAACCGTCGAATAGAGTCAATGATCCATTCCCTTTAATAAAGCATACCCTTTCTCTCCCTTAAACGAGCGTGTTCTAGAATAACAGGATGACTCCCCCAAACTCACATCTGAAGCGAGTTAATCAACTTAGACGTGGCAGAACTATAGCGCACTTATTATCGAAACCTAATTGCCTCTTGAGAGGGAAACCTTGAAGAAATTATAGGCGAGCTCAAGGTACCTGAAAGAGTTGAAGCTTCAATCAAGATGCGATCAAAAACGGACGCTATGAAGGCCTTAGTATTTCCCTTCTAATTCTACTTTCTCTCCTTCTGGAAACGTCTACCGAATACACCCCCCTGTAAAACTCAATTCTATTCCCCTTCTTCCCCTTCTCAGCTCTCTAATTTTACGTTCGCCCTACCCTGCGTATGCATCAGAAACTTGTTATGCATCATTTCGCTCGACAAATTCTGAGTTTAATCTCATTCGCCTCACGCTTCGAGCCAACTCTTTCTTTCCACTTTGCCACTCTTCCTTTAGTTTCATCGGTTCCACTCTTCTAATTAAAATTTTGTTCAAAACTGTTTCGTTCAACTTTTAAAGTGTTGCCCGCAATTTTATCGTTGGTGATTTAATTTTACGTCATTTGGCTTCCTACAACGTTGCCTCCACGTTTTTCTTTCAACTGTTCACTTTAGCCTCTCTACTAACCCCACATCCATTATTCGAGTAAAAAAACTCACTCAACTAAACTAAACATCATTTTACGTTACATACTTCCATCCTAAGTTATGTATCTCTGAGATCATTAGGTGTGTAATTTTGAGCAATCGTCCTTAGCATTTTCGGAGTTAATATTTTTCAATAAAATATAGCGCTTTCTATCGCCGGGTATCTGAGCATAAAAACAACATCAATCACTTCATTAATTGCCTTTTAAAAGATGAGATTATAAATTAAATACTGCGTTAAACTTTATGCCATATACCCTGAGCCAGGGTTTCCCGAACTATGCGAGAAGGTAGAAAATGCTCCGCGAAAAAATATTAGTTACAAAGCTTTTATTCAATATTTTTATTATAGTAATTTTAAGTATGAATAATTCATGACATTTATATTGGCACCAAAAAAGTCATGCAAGTTTAATAACCAATCACTGAAAATACGGAAAAGTGGTTATATATCTAAGATTTATTGATTACATACCATTTCTTACCCTTAAAATTATATAAAGTGCTCCTTCAAAATTCAAAGACTTTCGAAGTGCTTCATCAGAGAAAAATTTTGGGAAACTGGTCTAAGTCATTCCGCATAACTTTATAACTATAACTTGAAGATAAAATCGTGTAATAAATATTACTCAAACTGATAAACTTGAAAAACTACCTTGAGCATACATAAACCGTACTCCTTGCCTCTCCCCGCTCCATTTTGTATTCCTGAAGTACCGAGTCTAGCTGACGACGCTTCCGTGACTTCAAGTAATTTAGCTCCTTTAATCTTGGTCTTATCTATCCTCGTTCCTCGCTAGCGTGGATTGAATCGTCATGGTCTTAATGCAACGCTTCCACCATTCAAATTAGTGTCCAACCTCTTCCGTGGAAAACGGAAAATGCACCCTAAGCACTATCCACGGCAAATAAGTATTCATTTTCACTTAAATTGAGTGGAGAAGCAATGGAAGCTGGCGTTCTCAGCCGAAATTTGTAGTTAACCTTCGGTCTTGATGAAGATCTTATTCAATTTTAGTGAGTCAAGCAAGAAAAACCGCCGGTTCATGATTACATTTTGAAGCTTGGGTATTTCTTACTTAGCCAATAATTCTTTAAGGATTATTCTCAACGCGTTCCAAATTTTTATCCCATTTAGAACCCATTTCAATTATCTAAAACTTTTTTATACTAAAAAGTGAATAATGAGCACAATTATCGCTTCAAATATAGTTTTTTAAATGAGAAAAAATCTAAAAATGGATTATTATTAATACTTGTTGGTTCTGAAATTCAAAAAGTTCCATTTTGATTTTTCAATGAGCGTTTTTCAAGAATTATTTTACATCTTTTTTTGCTTTAACTTACGTTTTGGAAAACAGTATTGAGTATAGTAATCTCATTCCTAGAAATTGATTAATTCATGATGCAACTTCTTCTTATTCAATCTAATTAAACAAAGTCTGACCACGTCCAGAGAACATTTAATATTGTGCGAGACGTGAAAAATAAACGCCAACATTCGTAACATTTAGGGTAATGTATTTTTATTATTCTGTGATTTCTTCCAATGCATTTTTAAAATACTGATATTTTCAATCCAGTTACCATGGAAAATCAAAATACGCATGGTTTAGTTCACTATTTCCGGAAATGTTACAAAACTAACCATATTATTCCCATAAACATCGACCTCATTAGCGTACTGCATATGTATATATACGTACATGCGTTACGCAAACATGTTTCTACGGATCCAAATAAAGAGCCGCCAGGGAATGAACCTCGGCCGAATTTTCCTGGAAATTATTCAACCTTTTCCCTCTGACGTTGTTTGAACCCAGCAGACACTGGCGCCTCCCTTGTCCTCCGTCAACCTCCCACAACGCCTCCGCCCCGCTTTCATCCATCTAACTCTCCCATTCTATTCATTTGCCTCTCCCTGCGTCACCCCCGATTCTCTCTCCCCCATCCTGGTCGGAATTATTGTAGCCTCTCCCACCCTCCGAATGCCAGAGCGTTGTCATGTTGTCGGCTCCTGCCAGGGGAGGGTGTGAGGCTAGAGAAATCTTTCTCCATCTCGTGGGTGCCACGCTGGGGGGTGGGGGATTAGAAATGCGAATGAAATGGCCCTGAGGGGGGAGGGAGTGAATGCAGAGGGGTGGGGGATTGTTGCTATGGTATTTGTTGAGGGGTTTTAGAAAAGGGAGAAATTGGGGTGGAGTACGGAAGCCTGTATGGGGGAAACCGAAGTACAGCTACAGTGCGAGGGGGTGAAATTCGTTATGTGGGGAAGGGAAAGCATCTGCTACCGAGAGAGATGTGAGTTACGGATCCCATAACGTAATATGCTTTTTAACCGCGCCGCTGAATTTTGGAGAGTGGACGGCATAAATCCAACTATTCCATTCATTTATGGATGTACTCTACTTTTCCTTCTGAGTAAGAGAACTACGATTGCCAGATCGTTCCCACTATTTTGTGTTCCCTCTTTCTTTGGCTCTTTACTTCTTCTTGGAGCCTTTTCATTGTTTTTTTGAGTGACGCTTTTCATTTGTTATATTGCTCAATTGCTTAGTCTTCATCCACTTGCTTTCTTTCCATTTTACTTTGCTAGCTGTAGTTGGAAATCCATGAAAGTATTACCTTTTCTTCATGGAGTATCATCTCGCAATTTTTTGACACATTTATAGGGCTCATTTTTTGATCTTACGTCTCTCATCTTCACTTAAAATCTTTTGGTTTGTTTCCCTGACTCTTTTCGTCACACCTAATTGCCAGGTTTCGTCGTTGCTTTGCGTATATTTCAGTACAGTTGTTCTTATATATTCAGTTCACAGTAAGAATATTTTTATGGTGATCTTACTATATGATTCATTTCCGTAACTAACTGCAAAAACTACGAAGAAAATAATATAAAACGGCTTTATTAACATACAGAACCGAGTCTTATCTCTACACCTTTAATCACGTTGAGACTTTGAGTTTTCACGTGTACAATAACAAAAGTAACGACATTAAAAATAAATATACTTTATTCTTACTGTTTAAGTAGTTATATTTATAGGATTAATTCTTTGTGATATCGAAGTAAGTAAATCTAGAATAACTTTTATGCTGGGTATTAAATTACGTAGAGTATTAAATTTAAAGCATAAAGTAATATGTAAAAATTGAAGAAAGCGACTTCATTTGTGTTAATTTACGGACGAGAAATTTCTTGATTACTCTTTTATCCGTTCCTTTCGGAGGACACTACCGCAATTCAGAGGTCTTTCATAGTATAGTTCGAGCAAATCAATTTTCCTTCCTCTTAGTCTCGAGTAGTTATTATACAATCTCCCTCCTTGATGCGATATGATCCTCAGCCCACCCATATGGGTCACGTCTCCTCTATTCGCTCCCCTTAAAACGAGCATTCCAGTAGCCCAACTCCCAGTGGGAAAATTTCCATGCCCTGTGAACCCCGAGGCCCTGGCGTGAAGCTGGCAGCTTGGTCCCGGTTTCCAAGTCCTTAACACGAATAAGGAGATGAACGAAGGAATACGAGAGGCTGAGTGAGGACGATATTCGAGATTTGCATCTTCGAGGATAAATGCGAGTTATGATAGAAATGCTATTGGGTTACGCTTCTCCCTTCTTAGTAGTTGAGGGTGCCAGGAGAGGGCGAGTCTTGCAAGGAAAGGGAGGGCTGTATTTGACATGAATTAGTTGGGGGTTATACGGGTGAAATGGAAGGAAAAGGGTCTCGTGGACGTTAGGGAGAGAAGGGTTGCCGAATTAGCGATTCTTATCACCAGGTCCAGCTAAAATTCGTTTTCCTTGAGAGGATTTTGAGCCTTACTTAGCTACCGCTATTTTTCTTCCATTTTCGTCCTACGAATGAATAATTATATCTTAGATTCGTCTGCTAGAGTTCCTTATCTCATCATTTCCTCATAAAAACCTTATTACTCTTACGTCTTGAGTTATCTGAGGTTAAGTAAAAAATGTTTTAACGAACGAAAATTACTTGAACGCAGAAGAACTGTTTGATTCTCAGGTTATATTGTAAGAATGTAAATATGAGATTTCATGGATGGCAAATCAGCTCATTAACACTTCCAAAGCTTGGGTCGAAACTTTTATTACTGCGTTCGATATCAAATTATTTGGGTTAGTACAATTAATGCAAAATCCCTGTCAATTATACATTTATCATTTTTTATGCCAATCTATGTCTAGGATTAAGATTATTTTGTAGATTTTGCCTATCATTTGAGAGTAGAGAATACAGCCACCACAATAATCATCAGAAACTAACCCCATATCCTAATAACTTCAATTTAATTATGAGAATAAAGTTAAAAATCAAGGGCAAGCAATAAAATAGCAGTCATATATATTTAGTAAATCTATAATAAATCCGCTCTTTAAAAAATTTGAAAAATCAAGTCGCTCATTTTTGTTTGAGCCAAAGTCACTTCTTTATCACTTAAATAAAATGAATTATGCGGTGTAGGTTTCCAGTTTCTTTACTATTGTAATTCGAATAATTCCACTGAAGTATGTTATCACATGAATGATTCTTTCATAAGATAAATAGTTTAACATAAGTTTAAAGAATTTAGGAACACTAACAAAAAACATGAGAATGTTATTTTCTACTTTCCTCGTATAATATCGACATATTTTTTCCCGCAAAACTAAGTTTCCGCATTTGCCCTACAAGCCACTTTTTATGATTTCTTTGAAACACCTCTACTTCAAGGGAAAAGTTTCTTTAGAAGTTTGCCGACTTATCGGCTGCGTTTGGAGCGTATTTAACGACGTCTAAAGATTTATTAAGCCTCCAGTGAGGGGAAGGGATAAAAATTCACGCCAGGAGCGAAAGGGGGTTTTAGGGATGGAAAGGGTTTTAACTGGAAAGGATGTGGCGTTCATATTAGGGGAATGATAAGGGTGGTGATTCGAGAAGGGAGATTGAGCTAGGGTGAAGGCGCAATGGAAATTTCCGGATACAAGAAGGGTACTGTATGCGAGTTTTAGGTCGACCTGAAGCGTTCTGTAGTGCCAATCGGCTGATCTCCGTTCCGGTTTTAGAGGGGTTAGTATATCCGATTACTTAAACATCGATAAGGGCTTCCTCCTTTCCCTCTTTTGTTTCTAAGTTAATCTATATGTTCTTTCCTAAAAATTCAAAGTTTTGAAAGAAAAAATGTAAGTCTAATTTTGTGTGAAGGAATTGTAATTCCTAAAATAAGTGTGGTTGATTTTAAAGATGAAATGTGAGGGAAGTAGGGGACTGCCTGGTAGGGTGATGTGTGGTGAGGACTATGTGTGCCTCCGGACCAAGCTGTGAGGGCCTACCAGGAACCCTGAAAAATCTTGCATGAAGGACTGTGCTATTTTTATTTTTTTTGTTTGTTTTTTTATTGTATACTATCATAACCGTACATAGCTACAATTGTACATTAATTTAACTGATATATAAATGTAATGGTAACCTTTAAATTGTCATATTTTTTCATGCCTAGTTACTGTTCGCCAGTGAAGTTCGCCCTTCACCAGTGAAGTCCTCCTAAGCTCTGATGAACTTATCAGGAGGTGCTTCACAGAGGCAACAGCAACAACGAACCCACAAAACCATACCCTGAATAGGAAAAATCAGATCAGCCAGGATTCGAACCCAAAAAATTGCAATATAATATAAGATCATAATTACGCTGCCAACAGTCATAAATCTAACCGCGGCGGAAATTCTAATAAATAAATTAGAAAAATTAAGACTACGATACAGAATCTTCCTTAGATATTATTTCTACAATAGTGATTTTCGTAAAGATTCCATAATTTTGGTTGAGGATCACGTATTTATTAAAAATCTGAATAGTGTTATTTAAGAAACCTAAACTCCTTGTAAAACCAAACTTTTTAAAAGCGCATTGATGCGTGGTGCTCTCTCACAACATCCCTAAAACACGTAATAAGTATTCGAATGGTTGCATACATAGAAAATGCTAAGGTTTAATACTGACTTTTTATGCGAGTCGCAATATCCACAGTAATTCCAAAATTGGTAGATTTGACTTATCACAGTTCGAGAAACGATTTCTTTAAATTGAGTGCTTTTAACTTATCAATGAAATAATATTTGAAAAGTTTAACCCTAGGTCAATAGCTCCTTTGATCCTTGCACCCCTTGCCTTTAAATACCCTTATTTGGTTCTCCTATTCATTATGACGAGAAATAAATTCTAAAGCTGAATTCCTCTCAAAGGAATGCTTGGATGTCAGGTCCGAGTTGTGTATAACTGACATTTCGATTATGGAATGATTTGAAAATGTTACCTCCACAATTAATTTTCGAAACCTTCAATGGCCTGACATACTAATTTAAATTCTATTTATCGTATATTTTGTGCGAGCTCTTCGTACCCTTATAGTCGACGAGTACCCTAGAATCGGAATCCCTGCCTTAACACTCCTTCTACTTCGAGAATTCAGTAGTACATTTTATTACGAACCTTTGTTATTAAAACACACATTTATAACTAACCTAGCAATATAAATTTCAAACTTTAGATATTTAATCTTGATTGGAAGACTTAAATCCGAAAATGATCTCGAATACACCTTAAAATTATAGAGCAATTTTTTATAATATTCGTTTACTAATAAGATATTTCTGGATCTGCCATCCATCTTCATCCTTGTTGACTCCCAATTGCATTTTTCCCTTTACATACCTCTTTCTGCGGTCATATTCCCTTTTCAATATTGCTTTAACCATACCGATTTGGCATGGCTCAGTTTTATCTGTTTCAACCACTTTTCTTTCCTTTGGAAATCTCTAGCATACAATATGTCTTTATTTCCATTTTCCTAACTGAACTGAATTTTTGAATTTTTCCTTATTTATACCTCAATCTTACCTTATATTTTCTTCTTTTGATATTTTTCTTATAAAGGCCTTCCTTAGTCTTTGCTTCTTTGAATCCTTACTATGTACATACATACTAAATACTAGCGTAACTCAACACATCTCCAAAATATTGGGATTTCCATTTCTAACTTGTGTATTTACTTTCTTGTGTAACTGTATCCTCTTTCTTTTCTCTCTAGGTGTTCCATATTTCTCTCATTCAACTTTATTCCAATGAATCCTAATATTTATTATATTTTCGATAAGCATTCCAATCATTTGACTCAAATCACTTACTTCAAGAGGCATCAATTCTGTCCGCGCGCGATTTGCATAAAATATATATAAAAGAATTTTCGGGAAAAATCAGAAATATATGGTTGGGATACAACACAGATTGCTGTTGACGAGCGATACCAAAGGTTTAGTCAGAAATCACGTCAGAACCGCTTAAGCATAACGTAGAGCGCAAACTGCACGATTAAATGTCGGATATCAGCCGTGGACCTGTGTGAAACAAAGGCTCCCTTTCCCCATAGGTCGCAGGAGGAGAAGCATCTGCAGTAATGAGAAGCGTTAGTTACTGCATGGCGTACAGCTGCACACTTGCGAAATTAGCTTTGTAGCAAAGTGAAAGGCAAATTGCAGATTGGAAGAGGACTTTGCGGCGTCTGGCGTTTAACGAATGAACTTAGCTGCGGTTGAGACAATTTAATGTCGAATATGGCCAGGATAAACACTCAAATGAGAGGTTTGAGAAAACTTTCGCTACGCCCTGAAACGTGATGCGCTTACATAAATAGAGAAGTGTTGTACATGTTCTTGATTCCGTATCACTAAGAAATCTAAGGACAAGATTTTTGTGCAACAATTTCAAAGCTTTCACAGGGTTCTATAAGACCGTAGGCTCTTATGGTAACCATTTTTGGCCACTGCTTTCGTAGAATGAACTTCCTCACAAAACAAAATCACAATCCTCTTTTTGTATGTTTTGGCTACTTATAGAAAATAAGTAAGTTTCGTATGATAAGCTACTCATAGAAAGGTAAATCATTATCTTCCATGGAATTATGTTATTTTCAACTTTTTGAATTACCACCGAGTTAGTTGCATGACGGGAAGCATCATGTGAATATTATATTTCCTTTTGAGTGACGTACTCTCAGCTGAATTTTACATTTGCGATGATCCGTTTTGCCCTTTAACATAGTTTATACATAAATATAATAAATAATAATAAATAAATAAATAATATAAATAAAAAAAATAAGTTTTATAGTTCATAAATTATGCCAGATGGAGCAGATAAAGAACAATCTTCTCTAACTACTCGATCTTTATATCTTTTATATTAAAGATCCTTTGAAAGGCTTCGAAGATAATGTTTTGACTTAATTTATTTTATAAATTTTAAACTATCCAAATATGATAGTATTTTGTAAATGAGAACATTAGCATTAATGTGGAACATTAAAAATAACCAAAATTGCGCTTCGAAATATATCTATAAATGAATTACAAAAAGCATTTGACCTTATCTCAGTGTTTCTCTAGTATCAAAATAGAGATAAAATTTCCAAAAACGATATTACAAGTACCCGGATGTTTAGCTGCAGTTAATTATGTAAAAATAACTTCTCTTTCTAATTCTTTACGATTGATTTTTACAAAGCTACACTTCTCAATTTTATTCAGTATCTTATTCCTTGTATTTAGAAGTATTTGCTAATTTATATACTAATTATTATGCTTCTTTAAGCAATTAAGTATTTTATGTCCTCTACATCAAGAAACAAACCCGCAATTATTATCAAGTCAATTTTTCTGGACATCTTTGTGATAGATGGATAAAGAGAAAGAAGTCATTGCAACCAACTAAATGAATCGTAATTTTCAGTTAAATAATGTAAAAATTAACTTCAGAACTGACTTTAAACGGGAAATTAGACTTCATTCTCGAAACAAAGTTCCGGTTTCAAGAGGAATGAAATAATTGGCGACGAAAGGAAAGTATTCTTTTGGAAACATCAAAGAGACGGAAATAAATTGACTAACTTACTTAAACCTTTTTCCTTCCGACAAGCCATTGTTTCAGATCCTTTTACGGAAACAACTTGTCGGAATTACTTTGTTTCTTTTATCTTTAGAAGGAGGAATTTTTTACTCTCGTTACGTCTGTCGTGTCTGAAAATCTCTCTAAAGCTTGCAAAATCCGTGGTCTTTTTTCCCTCAACCATTTCCCTCTCCACTTCCCCCTCTTTGTCTCTGCTTCTTTCCATTATTTCCCTGATGACCCTTCACTTTTCACACGGAACCTGTCGGAGAATAAGGGCCTCGAAGATCAGAGGGAGGACGCAATATCTTCCTCCACCGCGGATAAACAAGAGAAAGAACAGATTAAATCCCGCCTACCCATCCCATTAATTCAATTTCCTTTTATTCAATTTCCTCGCCCGTGACCTCAACGGAATTCGACCTTTCCCAGCATTTCCCTGAGGATTCACAAGATTCACCGCGCGTTAGTTACGGGGTGTGGTTCCAAGGATTTTAACGCTTCAGTAGGTAATAGTAAAGGGACTAAAATATATTTAAGAACGTTGCAATAGAGAGCTGTACCAGCTGAAATCTACATCTACATTGATACCCTATTTTCCGCCTATCGTCGAGTAGCAGAGGGGGTAAATAGCAGCTGTTCGAACTCTTTTAGTTTTTATTATCACTTATTGGTCGCAGAAAGAATGAATTTTTAAAACGAATTGCTCTATGATCTATTTCTCTTAATGTACAGTCCTGGCCAAAATTAACGCAGCACCGGCCGTAAGGATCGCTAGGGAGGTGCTGCGTTAATTTTGGCCAGGAGTGTACGTTCTTTATCAGATCGGTCGAAGGAACAAGGAGGTTGCATAATACCAGTTACGTCATAAGCAAAAATACTCTCCTTTAATCTATTAAGCTATCTCAGCCTAGCTTCTACGTTTCTCTCAGAGATTCCTCACCGGGTTCACAGGGTATTTTGTTGAAATTTGTTTTTTTATCGCAGTATTATACTATAGCTGCCCGTGTCATCTAAAATAACGGAAACTTTACCTGTGCTATGAACTGTACTAGATTTGTTTATTTTAGGGATCCCCAGGAAATTTATCTTTATGTCACGGATGAATTCAGTTCTAGGAGTCTAGGAGTCAATGATAAGTTTCCGTAATGTTTCACACGAATTTTAGTTTTTCAAGGAGTTAATTTATCGAATTTCTTACTCTTTCGGTTAGGACAGAACCATTGTTTCTGCCAATCCAGAAATAAAATATCTTTAGAATTTTTATAATTTTTGCTTTAATCTAACAGCCAAAATTTAACTGGTATGAACTTTAAAATTTTACCTAATTTTCTCATAAACTTATCGAAAGGTCTATATAAATTTTTAATATTTGCCATTTCGGATCGTTATATACAACAAAAATAAGAATCTCTGTTACATCTTGCTTACTATAGCTCTACTTTCGATTTCGTGCAACCTTTATTTCTATTGTATTTATACAAAAGAGATAAACATCTGCAAGAAAGGAAAAAACTACTTCAACCTGTATTTCTCAGGATATATTATATGGGTATTATAAACAGCAGTGATTATAAGTATGTAATATAACATAATGGCTAGTGCAATAGGAAAATATGCTAAAGAACTTCGCATGAGAATCCTGCATCTGACCCTCTAGCATGTTTAGTGTGTGAAATGAAAAGGGGATATTGTCTGTCCGTCTCGCGATGTCAGAAAGAATGGGAAATTCAAGGTCTGCAGCCTTAATGATGTAACAGCGCGAGGAGATAAGCTACCCCGTAGCCTCCTTGAGAGAAGCAAAGTGAAGAATGTGATGCTGTAATACAAAAGCGAGCCAAGGGGCGAGACAGGCTTTGACCTCACAACAATAGAAAAGAGAGAAGCGGCGTGTTTTGGTCGGTTGCCCACGGCGAAATTCGAAGATCTCGTAGATAATGGACATGACCAAAATAAAGTGCAGTAAATTAAATTATTTTATATTGCGATTGTTTGGATGATTTCTTATGCAGGAGATATAAAGTAAATATTTATCATAATATCGTCGCCGGTTATTTTGTATGAATTATTTGTTATTAACATTGTGGAAAATTTATTGTAGATATAAATCTTTCTTTGGGTTGCTTACTTGTGCTGGTATGTTGAGAAAGTCGATGTACATCATTAATTTCATTTTTGTAATTCAATTATTTTTCTGCATTATCATTCGAATTTATACGACTAAAAATATTAAGGTACAGAATTCTCCAATATTTCGCATTTCAAATTGTCTTGATATCATCATTTCAAAACTATGTAATGAAATACTTATTAAAATGATTATTTAAAATAATAGGATGAGAATATTTTTGAGCCGATTTTTTTAGATAAATAACTAAGTGGAAACCGTATGTCACAAGTATTTCATAACATAGTTTTTAAATACTTGTGACATACGGTTTCCACTTAGTTATTTATTTCAAAAATTCGGCACAGAAATATCCTCATCGTATTATTTTGAATAATCAAATCTCATCATAATATTTATAGTTAATATATGAGAGTAATTTCATGCCAGAGATTTCGGATGTATATATTCATTAGAAATCGATGTTTTGAAATCTGTCTTGACGATAGTTTATTTTTACGTGAAAACAAATATTTCCCATGACGCCCAATCTCTCCAGGAAAAAAGTCCAACTCAACACACGTAAGCAAAAATAGAAAAAATTATCGAATTTCCAAGGAAATACTATTCAGTTGATTAATGCTGAGTGGTTATTATATTTTATGAATGCAGTATTTTATGCACAAAATCTGATTTAATTTCAAGCGAGGTCGATATACTGATAAAGGATACTAAATACATATTTTTTGTTACGTTAAGCCGATTAAGAAAATATAAATTTCTTATTTTCCTGTTGACTGTTCCCCAGACTTTAAACAGTGAAAACCTTTTGACTTTCAGGCAAATGCATGGAGGAAGATCCGCTCTCAAAAAGGTGTATCGGTTCCCAGAGGTAGAAGAGGCCACACGGCGCTGGTGCATCGTGGAGCAATGCTACTCTACGGAGGATATCAAGATCTCAGAGGATCCTGCTCCGAGCTATGGGTCTTTGATTTCGGTGAGGATAAACAAATCTTACTTAAATGCGACTCATAATAAAACTCTGTAAGTGTGAAAGTGATTGACTTACATTTACATTGTCCCTTGAGCTTGATTGATCAACGTAATTATGAAACATTTTCCCAACTGCATAAATATTTTTCATTGCTTTATAATAACTTATTACTCTCTTACATTATTCTAAAAAAAGGATAACAATATTTTATATTTCTTAATTACATATAACAGGAATATCTACTTTAAAAATCTTTCCGTTCCCTCTAAAAGCAGAAGAAGAAAATTTACTCTGTAATATAGCACGACATCCATTAGTAGATATTAAAATCTGAATAGCACAGTAACCTAGATATCTCTTGTAAATTACTCCCTAAAACCAAATTTATGGCAACTTTTACAGCTTATGCATGCTTTCTTCAAGAATTTTCTTTTATATAACTGCTTTGCTCAAAACTATGCCAATTACACCCTCTTCTCTCTCTTAATGATCTAAATTTTTTTCCACGAATTCTCAGCATTTTCAGGCAGAACTTTTGCAAAACCTGACCTGATTATTAAAAATAACAGTGGCCGAGTGCTTTGAGTTATTCGGCAAGAGAGAAATTTGAATGTCTCTTGAAATGAGATACCTCTTCCTTCTTACGTAATGGGCATCATAAGAACTATGAATATTCATCGTTTATTATCTAGCTTCTTCAAAGACACAAAAACCTGAAAGCGAGCCTTGGAGAAAATGACTGTCGGAGAAATGGAGTCATTAATCCATTTTTATTTCTTTCTTTAAGTTTACAGAAGAAAGTTTATGAAGCTATTTTTCTTAGACGTTTATCACTATGCATTACACTTTGAAATGGTACTGTTATTGAAAAACTGGTAGTTGTTTCTTGTTTTCTAATATTAATGTGTGTAATGTGTGAGTTTTATGTTAAATTTATTAATAGTATGTCTTTTTGCATTTATTTATCCAACATAATTCTCTAAAGAAGCATTTTTTACTAATATGTAGGTCAAATTGATTCCCGATTAAATCTACAGCACTAATATAAAAATGTGTGCATAAATTACTTAATTTCCTATATTCATTCTTATTGCATATATACTCAAATTTTCGCAAATTCTCCAATTATGAATCAACTAATTCAAATAATAAAGAAATTGTTCATCAGGAAAAATCTATGATTGTTAATTTTTTACACTGTAAGCCCATCACATATTTTACGGAAAAAACATCCTTGGTTACCCGTAGTGAGTGACAAATAAGAGACTTAAAATTGCAGGATTTTGGAAACCTCACATAAAAAATTCTCGAAAGTAGGGCAAGGAGTAAGTAGTGGGCAAATACTACGCCTGCTGTGAGGAGTTGGAGAATTAACAATTTCCGGAAAATCCTTTCGTAATTACCTTCTGGAGAAGCTGGCCCTGGTCACGTAGGGACCCCAATTCCGAAGCCGTGGCTAATTATTTATGTGCAGGTATTTATAAGGATGACCGAAAACCCCTTAAGAAGGCACCATTTTCTGGGAAGTTTAATAATTTCTTGCTTTACTAAAGTGAAAAATTTAAATTCCTGTAGTAAAGAAAAGATGTTGCATTTTTTTATTTTTAAAGTCATTTTTAAATCATAAAGTCATATTTAATCATCTTTAAAACTAAATTCACAAGAATGTATTTTCTAACGCAAAGTTAAATAATATCAGCGTCTTACTCGAGGTCTCTCGTTACCTAATTATATACCCCTAAGAAGCGAATCTGGTACGATTTAGATGTCTGGTCAAAGCGTTTCTTTGACGTAATATAATATTAATTTAGTTTGTCTTTTAAAGCACTCGTAACTTAAATATGTAAATTAGTTAGCTAGTTGATGGTCATTTTTGTTGGCATGGTTGTCATATTCTTGCTTAGATAGCGATAATATTGAGATTTTTGCCCTTATATCGTAAAGAATGCAAATTCACAGCTATTTGGAGTTGGATATCTTTGATTTAATTGACTATTGCATCAAATTTGACGTAAAAAAGATAAAGAAATATCAAATTTTACTGCAAAATTCATCTCCTATAGTACCTCAACCATCTTAAAATACTATAAGAAAAAAACGTTTTCTCATTATAAAATTTATTTATTTGCTCACTAGAAATTTGGGTAGTTCTTTGCTGAGAGAGAACTGAGCGAACATCAAAGGCTGACAGAGCCATCAAATATGTAAATTTACCTAACAAAGGAGACTGGAACGACACCTGTATGAGTTTTTATCCGTTATTATTCTTATGTGATAATATAGAAACTACACAAAACCAGAATATCCAATAAATGTACACGAGAGCGAATCAACTTTCCCTTCAACGCCAAATCTGCTCATTACGCAAACACGCTCGCACCCTCGTTACCAAAGAGTCGAAAACTTCAAAGAAATGTAAATCGTTAACGCGGCAGGCGTCAACTGGGGAGGATCTGGAAACTTTCGGTTAACCTGTGAGAGTCTCTTCCCTCTCTAAGGAGTCGAGAGAGAAATGGAGGATGAAAAGGGATCAAATCAACCCCCACATCCCTCAGTTTCTCCTATATATATTCCAGATCATTCTAACTATCATGACATCCTTACTTTACAAGGATATTCGCGGAAGGAGAATTGGGATTTGAAGAGAACCGTAGTACACATTTCGATTCGTTGGAAAATTACGTCGCCACCCCTTCTGAGGCTCCCCTTTACCATACGCATCTTCTTATGCCTTTCCAACCCGACACTTGACTCCCCTCTTCGTACCCTTCCATGAGGTCATACCGACCTTAATCCATTCAAACCCCCCTTTTTTCTGGAAAGCATCCCTTGAACAATTTCCCCCCTCTTTTTTAATTCTCAGCACCATTATTCCTCAAAAAAGACTTAATGTAAGGCTTTTTTATTTTCGCCCCTCACATGTCTTTTTAACCGCACTCCACGACATCTCTCCCCGTTTCACGTGGTGCTTTATCTCCGTTATGAGTTGTTGCGCCAACCGATACTTTTTTTACGTCGCAATTAGGAACTCTTTTTCCGTACACTGCATGCTTTACGAGACCAAACAAATTTTAACCAGCGTTTATGGCATAATAAATTATCTTTATTAATTTATTTCTTGTAATATAAATTCATAAACAGCGCTAGGTCTTCTGAACAGCAAAGCACATAAAGCAAACAAGAAACACAAGAAACTAAGAAGAAAATATAGTGAAAATATTATCTAACGGTGTGTGGGACTATTAACGTTATCATTGAATCAAATAATACAATTGGATGTAAAGAAGAAGAAAAAATACACCGTTGTATTGATGAGGTAAGCTTTCGATGAAGGATCGTTCAATGATAGAAATTCAATGTTAAGAACAATGATGTAAAGATTTTAATCGAACCAGACAGGAAGGAACACGTAGGAGAATATTTTAAGTTAATTCATTAATTCTGTATTCTACTTTTTACCCCAAACAATATTTAAAAAAACGGTAGTAATTTTGAGTTAAACGTTCTGTGAGAGATGCTGTGGTAAGTTTATTGCTATATTTTCTTATTTGAGGCTTTTGAAAGGGATAATGATGACAGGTGAAAGGGCGTCTGAATATTTGAATGTTAGAGCCAGAAATAGTCGCCCAAACAGGAAAACGGTATTAGACCATTGGTACACAACTGAACAAGAATATTCTTAATGCAAAAATATCCGATGAGTCAAAAAGTAACACATTAGACCTATTACTATTCTCTTAGCACTACGAGACATTTCTTTACTTTTTTCTACAAAGTATATTTTTTCATATTTTACTTCATTTAAAAATTAAGAGGACTTGGAGTTTATGTTAAGAGTTATTTTGAAGGCATGTAGAAACCAATTTCATCAATTCCTTCGTTACAATTTAGCCTTGCTCAATTTTTGTATAACTTTCCCAAAAATCCTAAAGGAATAAATTAAAACCCTATTAGATTAGGAAAGTCACACGGAGATGATAAATCTTTGAAGAATTTTATCGCAATCTTGATTATCTGGAAATACTGATTCCTTATTCTTAACACCAATCGAATCAAAAAATTTTGTCCTTGGCTTAATTTATCCAAGAATATTGTATGCTAAACATATGCAGGGTGTAAGAATATAGATAGAGTCAAGAATAACAACACAGTGAAAGCCTTTAGTATTTCTTTTTCTTTTATTAATAGCAAATAAAATATTCCCTCTCTTAAAATATAGCCTAGTGTTATTCGTAAAATATGTAAATACGACTCGACGCTCACTTAATCGTACCCGAAATCTACCCTGTCTTACTACAAAAATTATAAGTATGCAAATTCAACTCTGGCATTTGTCATCTCAAGGAGAAACACGTCTCGCCTAGTCGCATTCACATTCCTATTCTTTATCTCTATTCCAAATATTTCCTTAAGGTTTTATTTTACCGCACGTTTGATGCATTTCTTATCTGCAGTCAGAGGCAAGCAAAAACGTGCAGCAAAATGAAACATCTGCATTGAACTGCCGCAGGTTTTCTTATTATGATCATACTAAGATAAATATATGGTAAAGAAGAAGGTAAAGAAGAGCAATGCGGGCAAGAAGTCCTATTTGTTTTTTAAGCCAGCAGATGTAGCCTGCTTCTGCAGAGAGAACAATGATAACGAAGATGAAACTACTTATTTAGATATCATAACTGTCTTATAGTCAGAGAATATACGCCCTTAGCACCTCTGTTGGAATTAAATTTTCTTTTTGAATCCTATCCCGTTGACATCATTGACATAATTGATGAAGACTATAAGAAGGAATTTTAAAAGAACTATAATTTAATGCTCATTTATTATTCACAATGCAGCAAAATCTTGTCCAGTGTAAAGCGGTAAATGACGCTCAATAGCGACGTTGATACATGTTATCCTTTCGCTTTACCCAATGTATAATTTAGCTGCATTACGTTACTGCATCATGATTTTATCAATGCATATCGGATAGAGGTAGTCAAAACAATAACATGACTCCTCTCTTTGATCATAACATTTTTGAAACAGGAAACAAAATATTTGTCGCGATGCTAATCGAATGAAACCGGAAGAAAAATTCGCTCAAACAAAACTCATCAAATAATAAAAATGAAAAATTATCCATTCGTGTAGTTAATCCTGTTTCTAGAGCATGTTAAGTTCACATTAAAGCAGACAATTCATGGCCTATAAATGTATGTACCTTTGAAACGTGTGATGTTATACGTTTCTGGAAGCCGAAAATATTCAAACGAATAGTAAATTTGTATTTGGGATCAGAATTCATATTAGAAAATTGCCCGCGGATTTTTCTTTATGTCACTTAAACGTGTCAGAGTTTACACATTGAAATTAACTTCAGGCTTTTCGTATGTAAAGGAATCAGCCCGATGGTGTCCTGTTGAAGAAGTGGAAGACATCCTGGGTAATAAATAATTTTTATGAAATTGGGGTAACAAATGCCATACTTGGCGAAATATGGGAAGTGACAAAGAATAAAGAATTAAGAGTACAGATAACGGAGATAATATTAAGGAAACAAAGGATATGGAGCGCAAAATAATTCTAAAGAGAGGAAAACTGAGACTAACTAAATGTCATCAAAGCCCAATTAACAATTAGAGCTTATGAAATAAGTTGCATGGGCAGAAGATAAAATGGCCGATTGCCCAAATCATGGTCAATTGACTTAATATGAGAAGATTGGTTTACCTAGGATGAGATATCTGGATGTGAGATGGAACTGGCTGATAGATGTAAAGAAATAACTTTTATAACACCGCTGATAATGAAAAAGTGCTGCATTTCTTCCTTGCTTTCTCCGACTACCGGGAAGTAAGAAGAGGCCGACAAAGACGACTTTTGGAGATTTTAAACCTTTAATGACAGATATAGCTTTACTTTTCTCTTCTCCTCATGGACTATAAGCTTTTCCTCCTTTTCTGTAAGTAATATTAGTAATCCTTAATGGTTTGGTGTAAGAAAGGCCCTGATGGGCCTAACCTCGCCAAGTAAAGAGTTTTTATCATTATTACTAGTAGTTGCCTACTGCCTGCTCCGCAGGCAGGTTAGTTCCCTTACGTTTGATGGGGCAGCATCGAAAGGTATTCGGTTTTGTCGTTACTCTCTTGAATGGCATTTCCTCCGAAAAGATTCCGAAAAAGTAGATAATGTCAGAGACCGCAAAGTCGGGACCTCACTCTCAGAAGTAAGATCAACTGATAAAGACATAACTATGTTAAATGAAAGCGATAGGTAAGCGGCGTTCGTCATCCCAAAAGAAAACGTCTCCCACTGCCCTCATTTTCCCGATTTTTCAGTTTTTCGCCCGTTTTGCACCTCTAAACTCAAATTTAAACTAAAAATTTAAATTTTTGCACGCCTGTGCGTGCAGGCCGTCCGCCTCCAGCGCACTAAAAATCATTGCGGGAGATAGAATTTAGACTCAGATTTTGCTAAAAGTGTTACATCCCTTTTTTGAGGACAGATGGACGGACACGATTCTGTCTTAATATATATATAGGATTATTATTATTATTATAAGCTATCGCATCCTTACATTAATTTCGCTTAATGTTAACAGATATTATTTTCATCTTCAAATAGACATGAAATTTTCTTAAACGCAGTGAAATTCTTCGAGAAAATCTATAAAATATGATATTCTACCATTAACTATTGCTAATAAACGCCTATCGGGAGAACATCTTATTTCCTAATCCGTATAATTTCAATAGCCCCTTCGATCGAACTGCAGAATTCGGAAGTCCCACCTGCCTTCCAAGTCAGACTCCCCTTCATCTCCCGACAGTCCTCTTCATCGCATCATCCCCTCGTGTAGCATCCCTAGAAGCGTTTCCCTTCCGCATTCTGCACTCATCGGCGAGGAAGCTGTCTCATAGCAAAGGGTCGAGTACTTCACTTGAAAGCTCGCGGCGGCTTTCCCCGCAACGTAACTGCGATTCGTTATCCTAAGTTCTGAGAGTGGGATGCGGAAAAAGAGGACTCTGTTGATTGTCTGGCGCGTGTATGGATTCAAGAGGGAACTTTTTTCGGGGAGCGAAAGCTGCTCCGCGGTTGATGGTGTTTTATTTTCCTAAGGGTTTGGAGATTTCCCGACGTCGAGTGGGTTTTTTTAGCGGGAGGGTTCGGTTTGTATGGCTATCCTTCCCACGTGGATCGGCTATGGGATTTATTCCTTTTTTAACCGAAAGAACGGGAGTTATTGGGAATGTATGCTGAGGGCTTGTCTCGAGTGTCTATAAAAAAAGTGTAATGGGAAGAGAGAGCAAAACGAAGACCGTATCAGATACGCAGAAAGTTCTGTTTTTGCGGGCTAGTGCGTTTTATTAAGATTTCCTTTTTTAACGGTTTTTTCGGCTGAGCCTCATTTTCTCTGTAATGAGAAGGGTCGTTATTCGACCGGCCGATTCAGATAAGAGGGCGTTAGGGTTAAGTTTTGATAAGCGGAAGTCTTTAATTACTAGCGTTAATTTGAAAGGGTATCTTGCGAAAGAAAAAGTTCCACCTGTTGAAGGTGTTTATAGGATTATTAACAAGAGCGCTTTCTTCTTAATATACAAGGGCGCTAATCTAGGAGCCGGAGATTTTGTAATTATAAGTGAAAACTTAATTCTGAAAACTTCGCGAGCCGCAGATTTTTCTATTTAGCATTAGAAGCATGTTTCTTGAATTCGATCCTTTGGTCATTTCCGCAATACATATATCCGAATTAATTTTGTACACATCCTGTCTATTTTGGTTACTTTAACTTTGAATCATCCCAGAAATTCAAGTATGCAAGAATTAACAGCAAAATTTAGACAATTTATGTAAATAAATTGTATGTCTATAATGTATGAAAGAAGAAAGATACTCGTATATACTTTTCTCTCTTCTTTCATTATGAAGTGCAACATTTGGGCCGCCTGAGTGGATTTTAAATACACCTATTTATTAAAGATTTAAATCTAACTCAAGGATTTTGGTTACAACATCACGCACTATCGCTAAACAGAATTCATTTTCTTTTCTAAATATTGCTCAATTTTGGCTCTACATCTATGATTCTTTAAAAAATTACTTGTTAGTGGTTATCTTAAGTTACTGATGAACGTTAAGATTGATGAGATAACCCTTAATCCTAATATATAATCTAATAAATCTATTCTAATATTATTAATACCCTAATCTTGAATTTGATATTATTAACGTTTATGTCGCAAGTGTCATATTCGGGAATTAGAAAAGGTACAACGAAAGGCGATACGATTTGTAAATAATTGGCACGATAAAACAGTGAGTGCTCTGGTGATACAAGACGCGGGATGGGAATCCTTGAATGATAGAAGACTAATTCAAAGGATAAATTTAATAAATAAGTTTAGAGAATTAACGTTCTCAGAAAATGTAACCGATATAATGCCACCTCCCTGTTGTATAGGCCTTTCTGATACTGCAAGGAAGATCAGAAAAATAGATGCTAGAATAAATCGTTTCAAGAATTCTTTTTTTCTGCTAACGATACGCGAAAACAATCGATTTGTAGAATATAGTCAAGGTGCTTTGTACCCTCTGTCACACGCCAAAAGGCGGCTTGCAGGGACCTTATATATGCATAGACATTTGTAGTATTCCGCGTTAGCATAAATATTAAATACATTTCCGCATTTTTAGTTTCTTCTTAAAGCTGACTGAAAATCTTCACCCAAGTATTTGCAGCGTCATTTTAAATTTTTACTGCGTTGAATCTTCAAAGGAAATATTTATCCGTAAATATTTTTGGTTTAATTTTATCCAAGTTTCTGTGTTTACAGAAGGATAGGCTTTAGTTTACAGGATTACCTCTTTGAAACATCAAAATGGTGTTCTGTAAACGAATATTCCTTTTGTTAAGGCATCTGCCACTCTTTGTAAGAGGAAACGTGTACCTGCGTAAGAGAGAATAAAACCTAAAGAGAGTTGCTCGCAGCTCTGGGCCAGAATTCGAGTAGCACGTGCTTTCGTGAAGAGATGAGAATGGATGTAACAGGAATCTCACCGCAAGAAGGCAATCTTCATTTACGGAAAAACTCTTATCTTTCAACAGCAGTAAAGAGCCTTAAATAACAGTGTGTAGGTAGTAAATGAAGAAAAAAGGATTTACCCAAAATTTTACCATATCTCTATCCCCGGATTCATTTTTTTCATCAATATCTATTCAATAATGAAGATTTCGACTTCGAATTCGAGTTCAAAAAATATCTCCACTCTCCTATGCTAACATAGGAGTACATCTTTCCATACACATCATAAAAAATGTATTATAAGACCAGGATTGTATTTGAATGTATGAATTAAACTTATGCTATCCACATACCTACACTCATAAATACTTCGTATACGTATCTACATCCTTAACTTTTAAATTTCTATCTTCAAATAATCATCCTGGGTGCACGCCCTTATGTGCAAAGTACCTTTAACACTTTCCTAATATACTTTTATAATTAGAATACATCTCGCGAAATTAAATGCCTACATATTAGCAAACTCTGCATTTTCTTATTAATTTGTCCACTTATTCTATACTTAATTTTTTATTAATTTGCCCACTTTTCTACATTTTCTTATTAATTTGTCCACTTATTCTGTACTTAAATTTTTGGTTGGTAAATTATATGAGGCAAATATTTAATGGATGACGAAATCCAAAATGTAAAAGACTATTCAGTGGATGGCTAGAAATCTTAACTATTGATCGAATAAAAATATTTTCTGGTGCTGAAAGAAATGGTTCTGTGAGAGTTTTTCTCTGTTGAAAAGATGCTAGAAAGAAAGCAATACCTTAAGCTATCAGAGTGAAAAGAACGAATTCACTCAGAAAAATTATTTTTCCCACTTCCCCCTGAAGCGTTATGCAACCGTCACTACAAGTGAGTATTGCTGGCTGTGAGATAACGTGGGGTGTCTTCAAATTCCCATGCGATTTGAAGGCGACATCGTTTCATTATGTCTATTATATTCTAATCTCAATTTAAAGCCTTTGTATCCACCTAGGAGAGCTTTTTTTAATGCTTACTAAAAACACAATTTTAGGTTAATAAAATTGGAGTCGGATATTTGCTTTTTTATTTGCTGATCTGATGCGTGTGTATTTGTATAACATTCTAATTGACAACTAATTCAAATTGTATTTGCTCTAGTGCGGCTGAGTTGAAGATCACTATTGTATGGTGCGTTCCATTTGGTAAAATATGAATGGAGTAAACTTAACTTTGGTTACCTGAACCGTTGCTTCTGTCTTTAATTGTATGTAACCTTTCATACCACCAGGTAACCTATTGAATAATTTATATTTTTACGTAGGTAAGCAACCAAATCGAGTAGTTTATTTACATTGCAATAAAATACATATATTAAATTTTACCATTTTTATACCAAACTTTCATGGTATTATACAACCAATGATTTAAAGTTTAACCTGATAAATTTCACATATAATAAATAATGAATTTATATCTGTTTTTCTTTATATTATAAAAATAAAGAACTGTAATCTAAAGCAGCAAACAATTATGATATTTTACAGATTAGCCTAGTTTTTGTTACATTGTGTGTCCTTTCATTTATCGCTGGCGATTGGAGATTCCTTATTAAAGTATTTGTTATACTTTGGCCATTTTCCTCGAAACAAGATATCTGCCTCTGGATTATTTCCTTGATCGGTGGAGTAAGCTTTTCATTTACGACAATAGCACAAATAGGAAAAAATAATGGTTTCTACCGAAGATTAAACTCCGCGCCAATTTGCATCCCTCTTGCTCCCTCATGAATTTATACACGTACTCATCGCATCCTCACTTCTCACTTTACGCTCTCAGTTATGCCGACACGAAGTAGTAGACATAGGATAATTTCCCTCGAGTACTTCCTACATTTTAATGTTACGAGAGCCTCATCATCCCGCTCGAATGCTTCATTCATAGCGCAGTGGCTCCCTCACAGGTGCATTCCGACTCTATGGAATTACATGCGAGAGAAGAAACATCTCATCACATAACTCTTATTTTTCTTCGCTAAAGAGACGGAGTCGTGGCACCTGGTGTCTGGCAACGCCGGCGGCGTGGGAGGCGGAGGAGGAGGCGGCGGCGGCGGCGGCGGGGGGCAGCAGGGGGGCGGAGGGAGCGGCGACAGACCCCCGGCGAGGCACAAGCACTCCGCCATCCTCCACGAGGAGTGTATGTGGGTGTACGGCGGGATGACGGACCTTCAGGAGAGGAGTGACTTTTGGAGATGGGACACTCGTGAGTCTAAAAATAATAACAACGCGGTATTTGCCCCTTCCACCGCCTCTTTTGTTCCCTCATGCGATTCTCCGGAGAGGACACTTTGAGATTAATACCGTGATACGTTCGCTGCTGTGCATTTTTATCTCATTCAGGATGAGTAAGTTCTGGAGGCGTTGAAATGATCGACGTGAGTGTCAAGCCGAGAAACTTGTGCGATGGAAATGATTTTTCGAGCGAAATGGAAGGACGTGATTCCGTAGTTATTCAGGATTCCCTTCTTTTCAATTCAGTATTATAAACCCGCATACAAAAGCGTATCCCGATTGAGTATTTATTCAGCAAAATATTCTTATGGCTCCACAGAAATTGTTCAGCAAATAAGTTCAAAAATATTTCGTAAGATCTTAAAATTCCAAAGTGATACGTATAGCTTTGAATTAAAAGAACAATAAATAATTTAAGAATAAAGTTTCAAAAATATGGTGAACTGAATAACATGAAAAAATATAAAAGGTAAATTTGTAAACGCTTTCGATGTTCTAGCCCCAATCCAGGTGTTCCAGGCACCAAGCTGATTTAATATCTTAGATATCATACCACCTTGTTTTGAAAATATAAATTAACCGTTCTTAATGTTCTTAACCTAGAATTAAATGTGATTTAATCGGATTTATAAGTATATAAAGTTAATTTTTTTACATTTTACTATTCCTGATGAAAGCAACATAGTACCAATTAGTATCAATTTCTTGTTGAAATATCGATTAATTCAATTATTAATAATGAATCACAACTAAATCAATTTTCCCATAGTACCACTACTGAATTATAAATATCTTCCAAATTTATTTCCATATTTTAACCTGATATTGGAAACTTACATGATAATAAATATAATACCCATAGCCTCTTTATGCAATGCACACAATTTTCCCAATAATTGCCAGAGTTTATTATGTAAGCTTATCTTGTCAAATGCAAGGGCTTGTTTAGAGTAAATGAAAAAAAATCACCAACGCGTTAAATCGATTTTCATGATATTTGATGGAATGCAATTCCCGATAGATGGATGCAAAAATAACCACTGTTAATTTTGCAAGCATTGGAATGGCAAAATTATTTCTTACTTATACTTTCCTTTTACGAGAAACTTATGATTTCTAACACACATGTCGCATCGTAAAACTCGCCATTTTTTGTTACGGGGAATCAAATTTAACCTCTCACTCATTTCCTAATAAAAGGACGCTCTCTTGTGATTACAAATGTAATAATATATCCTTCATCATCTCGAAATGTTTTCCCTGACAACGCATCGCAAAAAAACTTCCGCGTTCGGTGCGCGATCGTTAAGTGCTTCATCTCAACCGGAAGAGACGTAACAAAAAGAGCGGAAATGTAATTCGTCTGCGTGGAAGTAATGGTATCGCCAAGTCTCTCCTTTTGTCGAGGGATCGCTTATGATATCACGCTCGCTTTCATTTAGATTTCCCGTTCTGCAGTGTGTAGCGGGCAGAAATCGTGGAAATTGAGCATCGTGTGGTGACCACCATGTGGTATTCAAATTCAATTTTAATGACCGCGGCGTAACCTTAATGAGGGGTGCTGAAGACCCCTAAATTGGACAAAGGTTCGACTTGCTCGCAATTATGATTCGGACTAACTGACCCTTCATTTTCAAAATATCCCGATGATTTTATCTTCTCGGGCTTCCCGTCTTTTATCAACCATTCTCAGTGCTTAAAAGCCCATAGTGAAAAGTTATTTCCGAGTCGAAAAAATGCCATTATCATCGGTGCTATGATGGTAATGCTCCCCTATGATAGGTTATTCTGAATTAAAATTCATTTATTCAGTGTAAATTACTTGAACTCTTCAAACTGATACATCTGAAACTTCCTCCAAACCACGTAAGACAGGGATGGACAATGTGACTTGGTGGGCCTCGAAGTTAACTTTGCCTTTCACCTGGATATCTTTTGCTCAGAAACTCAAAATTTGACTCTTCTATCATTAATTCTTACCATTGTTTCTAATGGACCTAAATTTCCAATCTATACATACGGGAAAACGTGTAAGCTGGACTTCAACAATCACGTTAGTCTTCAAGGGTACTGGTGGTATATAATTACAAAACGGTACAGAAGTTTCTTTGATTTCATCAAATTTCTTACTATTACGAATCGAATATAACGTTTTCTTATTTAAAAAATAAGATTTTCAATTAAATTTTCATTTTTTGGTGGTTTCCTCGATTGTGAACAACCATGTTTTGAAATTAAATTTTGCAAAAGAAATTAATCCTGCGACCTACAAATGAATTTTTCATTCACTTTAAAGGAGAACACTTTGACTCATTAGGTATCGAACCGGGGACAGTTAAGTAAAAGAACCTTCTCTTGTACAACCTTGAGTTAAGTCGCACTTTTCCTGATCTAAGATAAATTTCATTTCCTTCATTTGTACACTTAAGTAAATTTAACTTGCTTACTATTTCCTCCAGGGAAGGCATTTAACTATCTGTAAGGTTTGAAAACTGTGCTTTTTGTGGTTCTTGAGTTTATAGCGGAGATAATAATGTTAATAATGAACGTCTTTATTTTGGCGAATTGAGAATAAAAGTGTCTTCTTCCATGTAACCCATCGTCATTTATTATAGAACCCATCATCATTAATTATAAAATTATAATTAAATTAAAGAGAACAATATTAGAAACAAAAGAAGAATTGTGGATGTAAAAAACCTAAGAGAATCTTAGGAAAAAATGATCCACTGCAGGAGAACGCCCGCAAAAAAGAGGGGTGTGAAAAACCTGCGCAAACCTACTGATAGTAATAACTAAAAGAGAAGGAGAAAAAGAACATGACAAAATATAGAAAACACGCTACCATAATTACTTGTATGCGATGCATAGATAAGAATCAGTTCATATCTCAATAAATGACAGCAATATAGATAATAACATAAAATAAACAAAAAAGAAGAAAAAGGATATATTACATGGATTTGCATCCATAAGGTAGAATATGAAACAAATAAATACATGTTATGAAAATATTATATCGATGTAATACATACAGTATATAGAAGTCAAAATAGGATATAACGTAGATATTCAGGTAACTCTAAATAAGGAAAAAAGAACAGATATAATAGATGCTAACTTTGATAAGAAGAAGGCACAAACACACAAAGACACACAAAATCTCTATTTTATTTATAAGATTTGGACTGCTTAAGTTCTGATTTTCTCTGCCTTGAAATCAATTTTTCTCTTAAGGAAATGCAGTTTCGAATATTTATTCTCGTATGATTGATTGTTTAATAAATTCTGAAGGAATTGATTTTTTAAGAATCACTGTTAAAAGGATCGATGATGGAGTAATAATTATTCCTCCGAATAAACCACCTCTTCCCCATTGCTCTGATATTAAAATTAATGCCACCAGCTCCGTCTATTCCTGCATGTGCTTGAGCGATCCTTCCGCTTGCATCCCTCCTCTAGTGTGAACTTCCGCTGGCTTTAAGTGGATCTTAAATTTTTCACGACGGACGATACCTACTTCCTCTTGCCTCAGTAGCTGCAGCCCTCGCGTTATCCAACGATATTTCGGAGTATATAGTAAAGGCTCGAGATTATGGACCGAATCTGTTAATTCAAGTGCAAATATTTCCTTTTTGGTGAACTTTAAACTGATTTTTATACGACACCCTGTTGAGCATCACTCCTTTGCGTTAGATAGACGGACCTCTGGGCGATTCTGTGATGCAGTTTGGAGGAAAACCCGATCAGAGTCATATCTTTCTGTTTATGTTTTACGATATTTTACCTGTTTACTTATGGCGTATACGTGGAGAACGTCCCAAAGGTGCTTAGATTACGAGCCAGAATTTACTTGCTTAAGACTCTCTCTGAAATGTGAAATGCTATAACAAATGAAGGATAAAGGAATAAAGTAAAACGCGCAAAATTTACAACGTACTTCATCCTCATAACATGAATAAATCACAATTTTAGATACTCTACGTATGATGTGACGTCATATATATGCATCTCATATACTCTCTCAATTGCATAAATATGTGTATTAAAGGAAGTCTTAGTTAATTCAACTCTTATTAATTTAATATTATTATAATAAGATATTTTTAAGTTTTATTCTTGAATTCAAGGAAAGAAAAGTTGAATTTGATAATTAACTAGAGCTTTAAAATCTCCAATAGAGAGAGATAAAGACGGCTATGGGAGATTTTAAACCTCTAGTTTTAATCTTGCATGTTGTTTTATTTAATAGCCGACCTGGATACAATCTACCTCTTTAAATGTTGAATGGAATATCTCGGAAATCAATCTGTTTTATGCTATCAAGAATTTTATACCGATTGTGTTCAGTATTTAAACAGTTAATTTTCAATTACTACTTCACTGCTTCTATTTGAGACCCATTCTCTCCCAAGACCCACGACCTCCTTAGTATGCACAGAAATTGTAAGACGGTAAGCTTTATAAGAATCACAGACTTGAAACTTAAGAATAAATCGTCGTGTTATAAATTTCTATAGCTATTAATGATCACAAAATCATCAAAAAGTTAGTGTAATTGGATCATGAATACTAGGTACATTGATAGCTTCAACGTCGCCTAATGTCGGAAGAAGAGGTTTATATGAAGAACTAAACCTTTAAGCCCCTCGTTTAAGTTTAAGTTTTAAGTTTAAGCGTTATATTACTTATTCTAGGAAAATAATAAGCTATGGTCAGAATGAAATGAAACCTAATAAATTACGAAGTAGAGGATGAATTTATTTTTCTGGCCGTCAGAAATATTTACCTTACTCACAGTCAATCTATTGCGTGTGCGGATTTTAAAATTATTTATGATGACAATTTTTCCTCTCTTATAGTTATTTATTGAAAGACTTTGCAATATTATTCATTTTGGGATGATGACATCGCTTTAGCTAAAACCGCGTTACCTCAAAATAATAATAAACGATTTTTTAAAGGCCGGGATTGAGACTCACAAGTCTCATTTTACTTCTAACATTATTTCATAAAATATAGCATTAAAAAGATTTTATGAATAGGTCAAAAAAAGAAGAATGAGAGAAACATTTCTAGGTTTCCCTACTCCATGTGTCAACCCTTAGGGGAAATTACCAGTTATGTTGCTTGGTGAGTTGGCTGGTTCTAGAAGGACCAGATGATGGCTCGTGCCACAACTTCGAATGACTTTCCCCATTAACGAAAAATTGAATTAATTTACAATAGAGGTGGATTGGCTTCAACATTTTCATAAATAGGAATCTTTCACGCGGTTATAGTTACCTGCCTCGTACATAACTCTCTCAAGAAGAGCCAGTGAATTTGAGATACGATTCCTCTTCCAGACAAGCACGTAATTCGACCTAGGATGTAAGGGGACTTGCGAGCAATGTATCGGATTGCTAGCCTCGAACTCCCTCATCTTGAGCGAGGAAACGCCACAAATGCCGTATCGTATGTTTTAAGGAAGCTCTTGATTGGTGGAAGCTATTTTTCTGGGGAATAAAATTCTGAAAGCCAGTTTTATTTCAGAAGTGCTCGCCGGTGGACGCACATACATCTACATCTACATTAATACCCTGCAAGCCGCCTTTCGGCGTGTGGCAGGGGGTGTAAACACCAGTTGAGTCTATACTACTTCCTTATTCGGTTATTGTCACGCGGAAAGAATGAATTCGCGCGAAGAATGATTCTCTAAAACGATTCGTCCTAGCAACTATTTCTCTTAACTTACGGTCATTATCGGATCGACCGAGGTAACAGGGGGGCTGCATGATACCGATTGTATCTTCCGAAAATGTAGTTTCCCTGAATTTATTAAGCAATCGCAGCCTAGCTTCCAATCTCCTTTCTTTCAAGGATTCCCAACCTACGTCTGAGAGCATTTTTGTAACCCTTGCTTTTTATCGTAGCATTCCTTAACAAAACGAACCCCTTTACGCTGCACTTTCTCGAGTTCGCGAGTACACGTTTCATCCGCCGGATCCCATATACTTGCCGCATATTCCAGAAGGGGCCTGACCAAGGTAAAATAACATCGCTCTCTCACCTTTTCATCGCATTTACCGACAATACGCTTTACAAAGCCAAGCCTTTTACTTGCTTTGCCGCAGATTTTTCTAATATGAGTGCTCCAATTTAAGTTATTAGTAATGCTGAACCCGAGATATTCAACTTTATCTACTACTTTGATACTAATTCCATTAATTTTGTACGGGTGATTTGGACGCAATTTTTTCTTTTTGAAGAAATTAACTACGGAGCATTTACCTACGTTAATATCTAATTCCCATTTTTCGCACCACCTTTGGATGAGGACTAAATCGTTTGAGAGAGATGTCTGGTCTTCCTCGTTTGTTATTTCTCTATATATAACCGAGTCATCCGCAAATATCTTCACATTGCTAACTATCTCGTCACTCAAGTCATTGATATAAATAAGGAAAAGAAGAGGTCCAATTACACTACCTTAAGGTACGCTAGAGGTAACTTTGATTCTATTTGAGCTAACGCCATCCAGTACAACTTGTTGTTCCCTCTCGTAGAGAAAATCCTTAACCCAGTCGACTACTTCCTTGTTAATGCCCGCTAGTTTAAGTTTGTAAATTAGTTTGTAGTGGGGTACTCTATCGAATGCTTTTTGAAATTTAGGAAAATAGCGTCCGCTTGCTTTTTAATTTCGGCAGACTTTAAAATATCGTGTACAAATAGAGCAAGTTGGGTTTCACATGATCGGGACTTTCGAAAACCATGCTGGTTCACGTCGAGGAATTCATTTTTATCTAAAAATCCCATGAGTGAGCTTACGACGATATGTTCCATTACCTTTCCGGACAGCGAAGTTAATGAAATGGGTCTATAATTTCCTGGGTCCTCCTTTAATCCGCTTTTGTAAACAGGAGTAATATAAGCTAATTTCCAATCGGATGGGACCCTACCTTCATTTATCGATTTACAAAATATAATTTTGAGATAAGGGGCGACGCTTTCTGCCAGTTCTTTAAGCACTCTTGCTGGAATGCCTTCTGGCCCTGGCGACTTATTTGGCTTAATTTTGCGTAAGATTTTAACTATACCATCTGTCGTAAAAGTTGACATGGAATCCAGTATATTAACCTTAGGGAGGATCTCTATGTTACAATCTGATGTGAATACGCTTTGGTAAAATTCGTTTAGGATGTTCGCTTTCCTCTTCGAATCGCAAGTAATGTTACCTTCGATATCCCTTATCGAGCTCACTGTTTGTATCTTTCCCTGTACCTCTCTAACGTAGGACCAGAAAGCTTTAGGGTCTTCCTCTAAACATTCCCCAAGAATTTTCTTTTTAAAGTTGCTGTGGGCGTTACGCATAGTTCGCTTGGTATCGCATTTTGCTTTCTTGCGCTTTTCTAGCAATAGTGATCGTGGTGGCTTTGGAACAGGCTGATCTATTCCTGTAAAAGCCTTTACTTTTCCGTGCAAATCTCTCTGTTTGCGGAGAGCCCTTCTAACCTCTTTATCGTACCATCTGGGCTCGCAATCATTTTTAGAGTATTTCGAAGGTATATACAAATCTATATATTTATGCATTATCTTCACGAATGATTTCCATGTATTCTCAGTGTTATTGTAGCTTACGGGCGACTTAAATGAATTAAAATCGGTAGGTAGTTTTCCGTTAAATTCCTCGAAGTTGGCTTTGGAATACAGATAAATTTTGCGTTTGGGTTTCTTATACTTGCTAAGGTTTATCTCAATGTCTGCAAAAACGCCTTTGTGGTCTCTAAGACTTTCGTCAATCGAAATGTTCTGTGAAGTGAAGTGAAGTACATACATAATGAAGCCTCCGTGTTGTAAATCATTTTGTCTTATCAGGAAATTGTTTCGGTGCATTTTTGCATATAAAAGGATTCTTATATTGTTAAGCTGATGATTTATATTGCGAGTGGTAACTAACGATTCTAACTTCCGAGGATACACCTCGGTTTATTTAGTTCGCAAACGAGATGTACCACATCCGGTGATGTGCCCCAGTGGCATCTACATGAATTGTGCCTTTGAAAGTTTTGAAAAAGTATTTCGGTAGAAAGAGAGAGTGTGGTGCTGAAATCGTAAAAGTTTCGGACGAATCAAAAATGGAAGTTTCCGCGATCTATAAAGTATCTCACCGCTTGATTCTCCTAAAAAGATTAAGATGGAACTTCAACTCCAGACCGAGAGTAAATGTAAGTTTATTGCCCTACCACTGGTTACAGATGTACGAAGTCTGTCAAATAATAGCATTAAAAATGAAAAATAGGTTTTGCATGGTACCCTTACGCAATAGATAATGATGAATCGTTTAGGTCAACAATTCTTTAGCAACCTATTGCATACCACGCTTAGCCGCCATATTGGGTGTAATACGGTGAAATATTTTAGAAACGAAAATATTATTATATTTGCAACATTGGTGTAGTGGCAAATTTCCCAGTGTGGGAACGCTAAATATATTTGTCAAAGTATAAGGAAAATAGTATTTATATGATTTTCTAGAATGCCTACAATAGCCAAGGGCATAGAATTAGAATGTATCTAAGCTGGCTGAATAACGCTTTGTTTTTTATACCAAATCAATATTTAGCAATAAACTAGCTTATTGTTACTGTGGAAAACCAGTGTGGGAATGCCGTTCCCACTCGTTCCCGCTCCACTACACCACTTATTTGCATCAACCGCACTCGCACATACTTCACGAAACCGATTTAAATTAATAAAACGTTTAATTAATAACTTTCAAATATCTGCAATCCAGTTTAATAAAACTATTTGCAATTCATAACTTACGAAGAGATATCTTACATTTTTGCGTTGTAAAAGTCACTAAAGACAATCAAAATCAATAAAATCTATTTACATTTATAACATTATAATAATAATAATAATAAAATTTAGATATTTACCGTAACCATGATCTTCTCTGTGCGGGACTATTTGAAAAAAGAATTTCCTTGGTACTTCATTGTTGCCAGTGATCCAGTTGTTGTATAAAATTCACATGTGGGAGCCTGATGAATATCAACTATGATTACTTGTTAATGTTTCTTTAAAGGAGAAAATAGACCTTTTAAATAATAAATATAATCACGGTTTATCTAGAATCTAACTATAATCTATCACAGACATTCATCCTATAGGTCTAATAATATAATTTAATTATTTGCTATAACTTTTAGTATTAAAATCGTAGCTAATGTCACCGTAGGTAAACAAATTAGTTGCTATTTGATATTTTGTAAAGAAAACAAACTTACCCGACCAAAATCAACGCATTTTGTTACCATGGAACGTGGCAAAATTGACAGTCATCATGGCGACTTAACTTATCCAAACATTTACAAGTTCGAAAGTTGTTTATCGAGGTATGGCTTGGTGTACACCACCATTGGTTTAAGCTTTTTAATTTGACCAATAAGAGAGATTTTTTCAATATCATCTGCCAATAGCGTTGGGCTTCTTTAAAACTCGAGTAATTCTAAATAATCTCTATTTATTGTTAAAAGTAATATATTTAGAATGTTATGAAGGATTTATCTGAAATAGATGCTAGTGTTATAAAAAAATACAAAATTTTAGTTTAGTCAGCAGCATTTTTGGTAAATCGCAAGGGGGCTAATTTATTTGGGAATTTCAATTTACTTTGAGGTAATCTCCTCACTGATGATAATTAGTTTACGTCCAGATATTGTAAACTTATCCATTTGTATCGTTTATTGTTATAGCCATCATAATCTTCTTTTACATTGCATAGTCATTTTTGGACTGAATATTGCGTATTAAAACGAAATCGTATTCCGTGAATTGTATGTCACAAAGTTCTTGCACAGTAGATAACAAACAATGATCTTCGCTGGAAATAAATGTAATATCTGGGTCAAAGAGCCATTCTTTGAATATAATGGCGTTTATTTAGTATCCTTATTATTCTAGATTGCCAATACTTTGTTTTTATCATTGCCTTTAGATTGAAAATCGCCTACTAAAATCAAATTGTGTTTTTTCATGAATTTCTTCTTTAGAAGATACCAAACAATGATCTTTGCTGAAAATAAATTCAATATCTGGTATAAAGAGCCAATATTTTAATAAAAGTATGTTAGTTTATTTATGTTAATGTTCTAATATCGCTGATACCTCTTTTACTCCAGAAACGAATTGAAAATGCTTCATTAACGAAATTATAGCAACAAAATTGGCTTTCTTTGTCAATCACATTAGCGATGTAATTATGTTAATTGAATCCAGAGCTCTTTAAAATGTTTATTTGCATTCATATTTGTATGGCCCTGAAGTAGAGCGCGAAAAAATTAAAATTTTCGAGTATTGTACGTTATGCAATATATACTGGAACAACATCGTATGCAATTGATCTAATGGGTATCTTCTCTATTTTCTGTTCAATAGATTCGAAGACCTGGACCAACATCCGATGTCGTCCAAATCCTGGACCCCTGCATGGCCATGCTGCCTGCAAACTTCCCAGTTCGATGCTAATATTTGGAGGAGAGAGGGACGGACAGCCCACGAACGAACTTTGGAGGTTCCATTTCGGTAATTGCCTTTTTAGTCCTATCAGGTGCCCCATCATACTGATCTTATCAGTTTATTTTTACTGGACACAAGAGCATCCTTAGGGGTAACCAATTTACGTCATCAAACGTATCTCCAGCATTCCTTACTTCCAACAAGCAATATTAAGTTGCTATATTGAGATTTAAAGGCTCGTTACGCTCCAAGTGATGATGTTTTTTGGTTTTCTTTGGTATTTCCCAAGGTGATGTATTTCATGTCATTTTAAAAATCAAGTCATTTCTAGTACACTGTAGCATTAATTGTTTCTAAGAGTTTAAATTGCCTAAATTTCAGAATTAACTACTTAAATAAATTTCAAACAAGTTCTATGGGAAAGGCTTGACCATTCATATCTAGAGGTGATCTTCACACTATAATGTTTGCCTCTTTTTTTCTGGTTATATTGCTATTTTCAAATGTATATATTCATATATGTTTTCAAAGTCACCCATTATAAATTCGAAAACTCCCCCCTATAGGTTGATTTCCAGTCATGACGCGGTATAGTTTTGTGTTAAACGGAGAATACCCTTTTAGAAAATTTTAGATGCCGCTACACTTACCTCGGAAGATAAGTAATTGATCGCGGCTTACAATCAAACGTATCGCAAGAAAAAATAATAGAAATATCTATCCTACTTCAAGGTTCACATTCTTTCTGCCCAGCACTTTCTGATTTCACATAATTTTGTATTGAAAAATCCTTCTTCACAGTAGCTATATAAAAATAAACTACAATGATAACTGTCAGTTTTTCTCCGAAATGACGAAACGAATATTGGACCCTGGGGATAAGTGCTTTCACATGAGTGTACAATTCCTTTCAGAAAAACATGGAAAGAATCTCGTTTGTTTATCATTCACAACACCTTCCGTAACAACTTAACACGTTTTATCAAGCAGGGAGAGTTATTCAACGATTATTCCTTATTAACCGAGTAATTCCGCCAATAAATCAGGCACCGTGGAAACTTGGCAACGCCCATATTTCACTTTTACACCGGCCAGATACCCTCATTATTCCCGACGGAGCCGCAAAAATATAACCGCAGTGCTGGATAACCTCTCTCTGCGACTATCGTATGAGATACATAAACTCCACTTGGTACGTTTTGGAGTAAGCTGTGAAAGAGATAAAGTAGCCGAACCAATCTTCGAAAAGGTCCGAAATGATCCCATCTCACTTGATTTGAACCTGTCATACTTCACTGTACCTTCTAGATTTTGTGAACTATGTAACGTATCCATCATCATAATGCTTTTGATAAACTCTCATGATGCATCTTCGTTTGCGGTAAAAGCTAACAAGGCTATAGACAATGAACCTCGAAGTATGACCAATATTAACTATATCTTCCATTGTCATACGCTAATAATGTGTCCATATTTCCGAAGTGATTCACCATAAAGTTTTTGCAAAATGATGAATTATGAATGGCAAATAGCTAATTCAGTTCTCTGCGTATAAATAAGAGTTTTGGTAATAACTGTCTTCTGTGCTTTCAAACACATTTTGTAATTACGGAAAGAAGTTGTAAAATGTATGCGGCACTAGAAGTAACCTGAATCCTTTTTCATCATGCATAATATTGGCTTGAAAAGCCGCTCCTCTTCTAAGAAAGAGCTATTTATGTACAAAACTGCCGCAGATTGTCGCAAGGACTGGTGGCGATGTTAACTTATACAATACTTAATTTTTTAAGTATTACTATGCTTAGCTAGAATAAACCCAACTAAATACAACATAAGCATGTATAAATAAAAATAATAAAAAATAAATATAAATATGCAATACATATATGAATTATAAAAACACCACTGTGAGTTAGCTAAGTCAGTATATATTTTAAAAACCTTACTCTATGACGAAAGGTTTATCTTCTATAGTAATCTTAGGACTCAATCCATTATGAAAAATAATCTTCTTTCTTTGAACGGAATTCACATTCAGACTTTTGAAATGTTATTTACTTAGCTATGGAAGGAAAGTTACGTTGTTGTATTTACTCATTGGTCATATATTGCACCTAATGCCCATGCCGAAACCGTTTCCCCTTCTGTTTCCGCAAATTAGCTTCTTGTTCCCTCCTCTAATTATTTTATTATCTCTTATCGTGTTCTTCCTCTAACAGGCAGTGGCGTAAAATCGCTAATTATATCTTCTCAAGGGGGTAATGTAGCATCAAAAAGGAACTCACATCTCGCTAAAATATCCTTATTTCATTTCGTGCCGTATTCTACTTCTTCCTCTCCTTTTTATTGCATTTCTCTCTTCTCTATTCCCTTTGAGAAAACTACTTAGGAGGAAATCGCGAAAGTTCCACCGATTGGAAAGAAGTGGTCGCAAGAGAGGAAAGAAAGAGGCTTAGAGATAATATCATTACTTCCCCTCTACTTCCATTCCTAAAGAATCCCTCTTTCTTTTTGATCGGGACGCCAAACCCACCGAGCCATGGCGTATTAATGCATATTCCTCCTGTCATCACCACGGCATTACTTCCATCCCCCATCCGCCTTCCACCCTTCCGCTATTTTTGCAGGGGTCGCGGAGAGCCTATCTTTCCCCACCCCCTTCCGAACACGACCCCCACTCGACCTAACCATTACTTCTCTCGTAAATTAGGTTTCCTCACCAGCCAGGGTAGGTAAGTCTTTCGGAGAGGGAAGGAGAGATGGGTGGAGAGCTGGAAAAGGGGTGAGGATAGGTGAATTAACAGACGGGGAGTGGTGAAGGAAGACGCAGGGGGCTTGGAGGAAGTTCGGGGATGTTTTATTCCGGTGGGCTGGGGAGAGTTTCCCCCGTGAGTGGGGGGAGGGAAGAAGCGTCCCGGGTGTAACTTTTTCCCCGGTGAATCATGATTTGGGCACGTGCTCACGAAGGTGTTGCTCTGAGAGGACCGCCCATTGATCACGTCTGCAGCGTCAGTTGACTTGGTCGAACAAGTTTCCGGGTTTATTATTTTCCGCGGGAATGGGAAGCCTGAGAGATACACCTTGAAGAGAGAATTTCCGCAACTATATAATAACTATTCTTATATGAACTTATGATACCTTTAAGTTTCTTTATTTTAATTCGGAAATAATAACTTTATAGCTAGGATTCTTTTCGCTGTGTGCCAGTCATCTAAACTGCCTATCATAATACTTTAATATGAAAAAAGAAAGACTTATTTACGATTGATGTGATGAATGCGTTTTTTTTTAATATAACTCACAATCCAAAGGTTCGGAATAAAGATATTCGTAATTTATTATATATGTCTTCTGAATACAGATTGATGGCTAAAAAATGTGTGATCGAAATGCATGGTAAAACATATCTTATACGACCAGCGCGGTTATCGCTCAAGCTTTCGAGGTGATCATGGAATGGAAAGAAAAGGAAATCGAATTGACTCCATTCAGGATATCCTCCTAATTTTCAACCTTCCTCTATTTGCATGGTTCTCCCTTTTCTTTATGCGAGAGGTCGAAATATTTTCCTGTTCAGAGCCCATCGGAAATTAAAATTACGTGTGCAATACAGCTGAGTGGCTGGACGAACAAAGACAATCATTCGGGAAAACTACATGTTTTACTATGAGATGGAATCAAAAAAGGAATCTATTTCCTATCGATCGATAAAAAGTTCCTTGGTCAATTCCAAAAGCTGACTTGCCTTTTTTGGAATGTTAAGTTTCTCGAGTTAGTAGACAACCTCAGAGCTGAAAAGTACTAAAAGATAAGTCTCATAATTCAGTGGATCCAAATAATCTATTCGATATTTTTATTTGTCATTTCAGCGACGGAAACGTGGGAACGTCTTCAGCCTTCTGGTCTGCGACCCCAACCTAGAGCGGAGAGCGTCGCTTTAGCGGTGTCACAACTTCTTCTGCATCCTCCGAGGACAACATCTTCAGCTGCCATATCCACCTCGTCAGGAGAGAGCCATCATTACTGCACTTCCGCAAGAGTCAGACCGAGGGGCAGCGGATCCGTCGACAGAAGCTCTGCAAACAACAACTCCAGCAACGGAGCTTCGACTCGTCACTTCCACTGCCGTGTGTCGCCCTGCGAACCGTGCGATCCAGTAGATATGACGGAGGAAATCTGTTCCAATGCGGAGGTGTACGAAGATGAACGTGAGGATGACTACATCGAAGAAGTCGGCGGAGAGATTGCGGACGAGAGACTGGTCGGTGATGGTGACGACGATGATGACGATGATGATGACGAGGAAGAAGAATCCCGTTGGGGAAGCAATGGAAGGAGGAGAAGTAGACCCAGGAAGCCGAATATGCAGATATCTTTCAACACTCAGCATCCCAACGTTCCCCAAGCCAACAACAACCTTAGTTTTCTCAGGGAAATATCCAAGATATCGCAGATAAATCTGTCACGCCTCAGCAGGCACAATCACTGCAGCTACAGCGTGTTGAGCAGCGACAGTTCGGAGAGTATATGCAATGCTGTAGGGCCAGACCATATGAACGTTCAATCCTGCGCGATAGGGTGTAGGAAGGACCATCAGGAGATGTACTCCGGATGTGGTGACAATGGAAGCTGTGTGAGCACTCCGATGAAGATGGTTAAATCCCAAAGCGCTAACGTAATAACTATAGCTGGACGCGGAAAAGGCAGTGCAGCCAGAGGAAGGGTTAGGGGTGGAAGGAACGGCTCCCTAAGAAAAACGCAGGACAATGCAGAAGTTGTTTCTTCACGTCTTCCAAGAGATCCTGTATCGGTACCGAACTTTGGAGCCATCGAAAAGTCTTCAATACCACCTCTGACACCCGTGGAAATGACTCGTCTTGTGTTTCTTGACACAGACGACGACGAAGACGGTCCCACAGGTGGTGAAATGTCGCGAAAGGAGACGAAGGAAGTGAACGAAGGTAGCAAAGATGCTCTCATAATTAATTCCCCTCCCCCACCCGCAACTGACTTCTCTGCACTGCATAGACAATTCCAACCTAATGGTGGCAAGAAACGTAGCGAAAGTGCTCATCATCTCTCGGATTCTGCGACAGATTCTGGTATAAGTGGCAGTGGAGGAGCTGGAACGCCAGTTGGCTTTGGTGGTGGAATACCAAAATCTGCTTCCGTTCGCTTCCGTCAGCAATTAGTGGAGCTGGAGGAGGCATCTGACGAAACGGTTTCTACGTCCGATTATGCAAGCATAGAGACTATGAATTACGTCAATAACAGCAAAGATCAAACGCCAAGTAGTATGGTCATCACCAATTTAAACAACTCCAGCAATGGACAAAAGCCAAACATGGCAGAACAAGATGGTCCTTATGGATTTTCCAATCCTAATTATTTAGGTCCTGACATCAGTGCCATTCTATCTGGGACTTCCACGTGGAAAGGGAATGGAAATGTTGGGAAGGGAGAAAATGGATCTTCGTCTCGGACTCAACCGCAGCTGCATTTGCACCAGACATTTGCCCAGCTGCTGAACAGCCCTCCTGACAGTGTGCTGGAGGATTCCAATGGCAGGAGCTGCAGTAGGTTCTTTCAAGATGACCTTGAGCTTCAATCCTTAGCTGCTACTCCCTCTGGTTGCTCGGTAACTGCTATCCCAGCCCCAGCTTTGCAGAACAACCCACCTCCACTGCTGCCCCCTCCCCCTACATTGCGATCAGCTGCTGTACCTCAATTCCTTTCATTGCATTCTCCCTTGGATACATCAGGTCCAGCGAGGCGCTGCATCTCGGCTTCTAAAGGAAGAGGGAATGGAGTGACAACTGGAAGTAAATGCAGAGCGAGCAGTGCTAGCCGTGCAGAGTGCTCTTTCTCTTCGTCGGGATACCATCCTCCTCCACCTCCTCCTCAACCTCCACCACCTCCAGATCCAAATGTCCCATTGTATATGTTTATTGTAGGAGGAAAGGAAAAGGGACAAGTCACCCTCTTTAAACGACCTATCTCAGTTTGGAGGCTGCAGCTAGCTCCAGATATTTATTGATGAAGCAGACAATGGTAACAATTATGTAGTTCAAAATGCAAGAGAGCCAATTTTTTTCTCATTAGAATTGCATTAGCTATGATCCTCAACACTGAACATTTAGAACAAGTAATGAATAAATGATCAGCTTATTTTATCAGACAACATTAGAAAAAGATCTATTTGCTATTATAAATAAATCAATGCAACAAAAATTTATTCATGTTGAATGCTAGAAAGAGGTGATATTTTTGGTACCACAAGCTCAGTAAGACAAATTGTGAGTCCTAGCTTAACTCATAACATTCTTTCTTTTGGATTTTTAGTAAGCAATTCCAAGATTTCCATCCATTGGGTCGATGTGATCCATATACGTCCAGAAACTGTCCAAATGAACATGAATGAAGTGCAATAGGGAGGAAGTTTTTTTTTAAACCTGTATGATATTCTTCGTATGTTATGCAGAACATTAAGATCCGATGAAATCGGAGAGTTGTAAGATATTATCCAAGTGTTCATGGGGAATCTTCCCCAAATGATTGGAGGTGTGAGCTATTAAACTAGTCTTTCTCGTTGTCATTGTTAAGTCATCCTTAAGTATTTCAATTGATCATAAATGTACATGTCATGTCAGTAATTTTCACCTATTTGGAGATACTTATTGATGTTACCCTGAGTAACAAAAGTAAATGAGTTGTGCCAAGGCTTTCATTATAAACCAAAGACTAGATCTGAATAATGTTCGATAATTTTATTCGCAAACCTGTATGGCATTATATGCTACGAAAGAACCATTGCAGTGGTTGTGATAATCAGTGTACTGTTTGTCATCAGTGATATTATAAGACAGTGAAAATAGTTGATTAAAGTTTAGATAATTTTAGACTTAACTGTTTTCATGAAAATAATTGTTTGTATATTTTTGTTTGTGTACATTCAAGGTTGATTTTTATTGTATTGCTTATAGTGCTTAAATTATATATGTTGATTTGAAAGTCTGATAGTTTTTAAATATTTTGACTGAATAATCCTTATGTATTCTCTTCGTTAAGAGATGATAAAAGTGAGAATAAATATCTCATTTAGGAAAAATTCACACAATAATGATTTTTTTTTAGTTCTTTGTGTAAGATTACAGTAGAATTTGGAGATAACAATGTACATCTGATTCCAAATTAAAATAATGGAATTGTTTTTCTGTTTATAGGGTAAGTATATGATCTTCCTTAAGTTAAATTACGGTTGAATTAGAAGATAATGGTGCACACCCCATCAATTCTTGATTAAAATAAAGAAATATTTTTCATATAATCAAAAGTAATAATAAATTATGGAACTTACAGAGTCTGTCTTAATTTTGAAAATATGTTTTAGTTTATAGGGTATCTATGAGATCTACTTACCCAAACAACAAAAATTATCTGTTATTTGGAACTATGGTGTTAGGCATTAACCCCTGTTTCATCTACAGCTCCTCTAATTTCCTAACTACAACTCCACTCAAATTACCATATATTTCCATAGATAAAATGATAGTAGAATCGTAAAAAAGGTCCCCAGTAACAGGGGTCGTCTTACAGGACAGATACAAAAATAATCAAGGACAATGTTAGCTGCAATCGCAAGGCAGCACTGACAGATGCGAGAAAATAAATAGAAAAATGACAAATAGGACATAATTTCATGTACACTATATAGTATTGCTATCCAGATGAATATTGTTGATCTAAACTAATTCATAGGGCATTGATAGGCTTTTAAGACAGATACAAGCTGAAAAAATTAAACTTTGTTGAAAATTCATACCTCGTCTTACCTGAAGGTTGTCTCATCTGCAGAAATAGATGGTATATAATCCCAGTCCATTGTTTTTATACACTTATTCCAGTTCTCAAGACCAGGAATTTTCCCAGGATCTCTGTTTGAAGTATTAAATAACATTTATTTGAACAAATTCAAATCTTTATGTATCAATAAATTTTATAACTTTTTTAGAAAACAAAATATAAATAAGAGTAGTATTTAGTATGTTAGAATTGGATTTTAGCTAAATAGCTTTAGCTGATATGTGAAATTTTTAAGTAAAATTTAATGAGACTAGAAGTAAGTGTATCTCCAAAATTATGCTGTTGAGTGCGAAAATACTGCTTTCTTATTTTTATTCTATCGGTAAGTAAAGTTAGATTGACATGAAGGAAAAGATTGCCCCTAAGTAAATGATTTTTTATTGATGATCAATGATCATAAAATGCTAATTCAAGCACTAAATCTAACTGCTTAGAATTGCATTATTAGCCTCAAAGTTTAAAAATTGCAATAGAATTTAGTAACTTCTAGCTATAGTGAACAACTTAAAGCAACTATCAGAAAAATCTGGGCCTATATCTTCAGGCAAAGAGCAAAGCTTAAAGGTAGATATAGTATAGGAACAATTGATAGTAGATGGTTTAAAAAGAGTGAGTAATAAACAGAAGATGTGAAGTGTTAAGTAATGGTTATTGATTTTTTCTTGGAAGAATGCAATTGCGTGCCAAAGTTGAGAGAATAAAATACCAAAAATCTGAATAAAAATTGTTTGTGTATGCTTATAAAAGTATAATTTCTGTCTTTAGAGTCCAAATGCTAAAACGTTTTTCTTTGTCATACTTCTCCTATGCTTAACAACACTCCTTTTCTCATTGGTACTAGGAAGAAATATTTCACAACCTTACCTTGCCTGAAGGTAATAATCCATTTATTTAAACCTAGTTACATACATTTTCTGAGGATATGAAAGGAAAAGGGTTTTAAATTTCATTTCAATCTTACTATATTACTCAAAAAACTCTATTATATCTATTCAAAACTCCATGTAAATTATGTGTTCTGTTTATTTATATTTTCTAAGACAAGGTTTGAGTCTGCCTTTCATGACCTCTTGACTTGACCAGAGCAATTCATGTTCACCTTTCATGTGGAGTTTTATTGGTAATTTTTTAGCTTTCTGATTATGTGTGGAATAAATGGTAGGCTTTTTTCCATGGATAATTCAATTGAAGTGAAAGATTTCCATGAATAACACAGTTATGAAGCAACTCCTCTCTTTTTAAAAAGAAATTCCTCATATCACATCCATATCTTGATATAGGCTACATTCTACATACTGCTGTTGTCCCGCTATGTAAGCAGTTTCAGTCATTGGAACTCATCTAATATGTAACTATTTTCTGTTTCAATAAGACACTTGCGTGTGATGAATTATCATACAGATGATAAAGAGCAAGCATATTCATTAGAGATAAAAAATATTAGTTTTTCCCCTTATAATTCCTCCTATTTCAAAAGAAAGGTTGAACTTAGTGTCTCTCCGTAAAACTTATGAGATACACATTGGATGATTCTAAAATAATGGTCATAATTTCAACCATTTGTTGCGAAAAGTGAATAGAGCAATATGGAACATGGGCAACCTAATGGTAACTTTTAAAATGAAGAAATGTATCCAAACATTCAGAAATCATTACAAATCCTTTAAATGTTTTTATGTGTGTTCAAGCAACCTTCAAAGCACGATTCAGTGGAAGGATGAAATATGACTGAGAAAACTTAAGATAAGAAATGATTTTCAATTTCTTAAATATTTTGCATAATAACATTATAAATTACAAGTAAGATTGCTGAAAAATGTAGAGAGAGATTAAAATTGCTGAACAAATAAGAAGTGTATTAAGGTTTCATTATTAATGTTTTCTGTGTTGCTTCATCCAGGTCTCATTAATATGTAATCTATTATATATAGATGCTTCTCCAGATTCATTCATATATATAGCTATATATATAGGATACTAATTCACAGGCTAAACCACAAGCGTCATTGACATTAAATTTTTGCAACGTATTAGCCAGTAGTGTAACCGCCAGAAATAATGAGATTTTGAATCTCAGTGTCATGGGTTCGATTCCAGAGGGCCCCAAAGTCCCGATTTTTCCCCTTTAAATGTATTGCTTTGATTTTTGGGAATTTTTTTTTAGATACTTCCCAGATAGGTGGAGAATCAAAAATCTAGGAGACTATATATGTGGTCTATCAAAAACGTAAATAACTTTCACGGAAAATATCCTGGGTTTGATGCTAGGACAATGCAAATATCTGCCCTTTAAAATACGTGGGAGAAGTTTTTCTTTATTTTTTTGATGCACTTATCAAAATGACAGGAAGTTCGTGCTTGGCCAGAAGATGTATGGTAAAAATTGGTTTTTGAAAAATATTTTCATAAGACCCTACTATTCCTGGGTTCGATGCCAGAGCACAATAACTTTTCTCTCATAAGGAATATAAGGAAAAAGTAGGACGTCGTTTGAGGCAGTTGCAGCATATAAATAATTCTGCTTGAATTTTCACACATAGTTAGAGATGGTGATCTTCTATTGTGCTGCATAGGAAGTATCACCAGGAAGACCCCGGTTCGATGCCAGGCGGTATTTTAAATAGGAGTATTTAAAATACATTTGGGTTAATTTTTCATTATTTTTTTGATGCACTTATTGAAATGATAGGAAGTTCTTTAGGAAGTTTTCTCGGGTTTCCAACCTGAGAAAACTTCCTACAGCACCTGCACCGGGAAAGCACCAGATCCTTCCTAGGAAGTTCTTGCTTAGATAAAAGATGTATATTAAGACTCGGTTTAAGAAAAAAAAATTGATAAGACCATGCTGTTCCTGGGTTCTATACCAGAGCACATTAAAATTTCTCACATAAGGAATATAAGGAAGAAGTAGGATGTCGTTTGAGGCAGTTGCGCCTACTATTTCTGCTTGAATTTTCACACATAGTTAGAGATGGTGTTATTCTGTTGTGCTGCGTAGTAAGTTTATCAGGAAGACCTGGTTTTGATGCCAGACGATTAAATTGCAGCGAATTTTAAGAATATTTTCAATCCTTATTTCTTTTTTAGGACTGTCCCGATATGATGCCGTTATGAAATTGGTGTAGTCGATCTGCTTGCAATATGCAAGCTACAATTTACTCGTATAGTATATATATAGTATGCTATGCATAAGCATACATGTTGGCTACAGGAATTTTCATAGATTACTTTATTTACCTATCTTACCAAAATGATTAATTTGAAAGTAAACAGAAGACAATGTTTACAGCAAGTTATGCCTAAATAATTAAACAATCTCTCTTGAGGTGAACAATTTGTTATTCTCTTTGGAACATCTGCTTTTTATTCATTCCTGAAGCATAATTTTCCATATTCCTTTATCTAACTGCAATTTGTTTGCACTAACTACTCTATGTTTTGTATTTTCATGATACTCTCTACCGAATTTATCTCTTTTATAAGGGGTTGCCATGAAAATGCATATTTCTGAATAGTATTTTTATACTTCATGTGCTCTATATGACATCAGCTCTCACCTACTGCAATGTGTCAGAGAAGTAGACTTCCACCAACTAAAAGTTACCAACTATAGCGATTTCCTCAATGACAAGCACAGTACCAAAAAGATTATCTGATAAACTGAGATAAAGTATGGATAAGAAACATATTAATACTGTCAAAAATAAATTGTAAGCCCAAAAGTATGAAGAATGAAGGCCTAGGTGAAAATGCATATATCAAAATAATGTTGACAGTTCTTGATTTAAATAAATAGACTTAAATAATTATACCATTGTTAGATACACTATCTAACTAAAATTTTATGTGAATCAGACATGAGCTCCTTACTACAGTAATGCTGCATAAATAAAATATCATTTATATCTGAATCTGCATTTTCTGCACATTTTTTTTGTCAGTATAATTCACTCTAAGTAAGTAATTTGGGAACTGTCAGTGCCTTAGATGAGTGATTAATAGCCTGACTATAAGGAGCTGGCTAGCTTCCTTATTATCATTACAAATTTGAAATTTGACTATTGTATCATGAGGAAAAATTCTTTTGCCCTATCATAATTAAATATTGATTTGTATATTGTTGTAAAGGTGAGGAAAAATGCAAATTCTTATGAGTGAAACAGGGCATAACTAAATTGTAAAATATTGAGGAATGAAACTGAAGTAAAGAGCATTAGAAGAAAAGTATATAATAATAACATGAGAGTAACCATGATTCTCTACAGTATCATTTAGACGGAATTTTATCTGATGAGGTTTGCATCACATCCAGTGCTTTGCAGGGAAGTGTATTAGGACCAATTTTGTTCCTGATTTATATTAAAGATGTTGTGGATAGTGTTAAATGCAAGGTTAGGTTATTTGCTGATGATACTGTTGTCTATAGAGAGATCATAACCCAAGATGACACTGGTTGTTTGCAGAAAGATCTGAATATTATTTCGGGTTGGTGTAATGATTGGCAGCTTGAGCTGAATGTAAAGAAAAATCTTTGATATACTTTCACGGGGTCCACCAATGTTACCTACATAGGTACCTTATAGAATTTCAGGAAATCCCTTGTAGCTTGTGATGCATCATAAATATCTCAGAATTACACTCAGCAGTAATTTTTCCTTAAAGGAGCATATTCGAAGCATAATAGGAAAGGCGATTGGGATACAAAGGATTAGTCAGTAGAATTCTGAGGGGATGTTCATCAAGAGTAAAAGAAATAGCATACTTTTCTCTGATTCTACTTCTACTTGAGTATTACTGTGCAATTTGGGATCCTCACAAAGTAGGATTAATTTCCGATCTTGAGATGGTTCCAGATAGAGCAGCAAGGTTCGTCAAAAGAGATTTCAGCTCTGACTGCAGTGTTTCGGCTATGATACAATCTCTTGGATGGAACTCTTAGTGATAGAAGACTTGAGTATTGACGGAAGCTTTTTGATAAATTTATCACTACCGATTTCGAGGAAGGAGATCGCTGCTATTGTTATCCCAGTTGTAAACTTTCGTGATCATCGGGAGAAAACAAAAAAGCGATACAGGGAAATAGTTACCAGAACAGATAGTTCCTTTTAGTAATTTTTCCTGCAAAGTATTAGAGAAGCTAACAGATAGGGATGTTGGTGTTTTACACCCCCTGCCACCCACCACTGGCGAATTGCAGGGTTTAAATGTAAATGTACTAACTGGTGCAAAAGTGTGGCTCATCTCTTAAGTTACATTGAAGCTGATGGGAGAATTAATGGGTGGACCTGATCTATGAATATGTGATATGAGAGTTAATGTAAAAGAGATCTAGTAAAGTGACTATGTCTCTGGAATCAATGATAATAAATGGGTAGAATAAATGTGTGTAGCATAAGTTTATAAGAATGACTTCTGTGCAAGCTATATCTTTGTTACGATAGTGAATGATATTTAATGAATATTTGTCTTGGTGCTTACAAATGGTACGGCACAAATTGAGAGAAAATTCTGAAAAATATTTTTTATGGTGAATTGGGTTACACCATTATTTTACACACCATATTAATAACTGAATATCCAAGTTCTAGGTGGGTTTGTATTTCCAAATGAAGGGAAAATTGTACCTGAATTAACTTCCAAGCAAATGAGTCTTGGCAGAATAGCATGAATTAATTAAATGTTTGTAAGCCCTACATAAATCAACCCTTGTGGTACTATGTACCCTTTTTGCACTCATGTAAGGAATTATTTTAAAGACAGGAATAGAAGAAAAATGTTACAATAAATATAAGGTATTGAATGGCATTTAAATCTACCAAGAATGATTTCATTAACACATAATAAGTTGTAAAAAATACCTACAACAAAAACCTTGAGAAAGCTGGAATGAACATAAATCAGCAGAAACAATTGGTACATACAGCAGATGGAGATAAACTAAAATTGAGAGAGAGAGAGAGAAGTAATTGAAGAGAGTAGGAGTTTGAACATAAATATTATAGTCTTGGTAAGAATGCTCAATGATTTTTTTATATTGGTCCAAATAGTTAATTCATTTAATCACATCAGTGTACCTCGAATCATGGACTGACAAAAGTTAGTTTTGCTAACTAAATATTAGTCACTAGTGACTCACATTGCAACCTCATTTATTATGCTAAGCAGACTGTGCTGTTTGAAAGAGTTCAATATACATTCTGCTTATTGAAAAGCAGCAACATTTTTCCTTGATCTGAAGATATGTTCAAGCATAGGAGTAATACATTCTCTAATAACTATTCAACCAATTTATATGCATAAATATTTAGGATTCATCTTCAAAAATCTTCAATCTTCAAAAATCCACATAAACCTATTGTTAGTTAAGTGAAAATTTCAGGGTGGATTTCAGAAAGAAAAGGAGAATATAAGGGACAATTTAGAAGAAATTGATTATTAAAATTCATACTTGATTCGAAGTATGTATTTTAATACTGAAGCAAAATGGGTTTCTTTGAATTAAGAAATATTCAGAATGTTAGTTTTACTGTTTGTTATCATCACCTTTAGATTGTAAAAAGAGCGTTGGTAGACTGATTTCTCAAATTTTGAAACCCAATATTTATTACAATATTATTAAGTGCTATTTCCTGAAACTGAATGAAAATTCATTCTCAGATTAACTAATTAACGTCTTAGATTCAAAACAACAATTTCTGGTTGAGCATCACTGATATTGAGTATGACATTGGGAATTCATAAAATATATATATTGGTTAAGTGTAGTTTGTGTGAAGAACAAGGCTCAAGCTGAGCTGCAGATCTCATTATTCAGGCAATACAGCACACAGCGCAACCTATATTAGTATTTTTTAATATTTTATTCCGAAAGTTCCGATAATTTTCCACGTAAATAAATTTTTGTATCTCACAATTCAGTCTAATAAAATTTTAATTTGAGATATTTGATGATCCTAGTGTATGTTGATCTTGATGAATATGAAATTTTACTTAAATAAAATTTAATTAATGCAAAAATATGTCATATAAACCAACACAATCAGAGTTTCTTGTAATACGGAATTTAATCTTCATAAATGCATTCAGGTATATATGTAATGAATAAATATTTTGAACATATCAGTTCTAGAGAAAATGAATTTTTCCATCACTGAAACCACGTCAGGTGATGGATGTATAAATCTTATTTAAGATGCGAGGAAACAAAAACTTTCCTTTTCAAGGCTTCTCTCAGAATGTACTGATCTATTCTATTCCATTTGTTTAATGTTCGCGCTTAATCTGAACAAGCGTAATGCGTGCGAATCAGCCAATCATACTACATTTCGCAAAACTCTGGAAATGTTGCGATTTCAAGCAATAGAATCTTAAAATTGCTATAAAAATTATTTATTGGTCTCTGAGGTAATTTAATGCTATGAATTCTTCGCTAAAATTTAACCCTTGAACCTACTCTTCTCGTAGCTTATTAAACTCCTATTTAAATAAGTTTCTCACGTTTACATACTTGAATTGCTCATTTGTTTTAATTTCGTAAACAAGTCGTAAACTCAGCATTTCGAAAACGTTCACAACGAGTCCTTAAAGCTCTTTCATTGTGTTTACATTTTATGTAAACCAAATTAGGAAAATGCAGCTTTTTCGTGGCAGAAATTCTTCTGCTTTAAAGCTTTAGTGTCTGCTGCTGAAGACTACATGTAAAACGTAAATTAAAACAATAGTGAAACTTGTGACGTTACCTGGTGGATCTTTCTGACCATATTGCTAGCTTTTTTTATAATTTTCGCTATTGTTTTAATTAAATTCAAGTGTAATTTAACTCAGAGTACGTAGTTTCATTTCATTGACCTTGTTTGTAAAGAAAGATAGTACTTTCTCTCTCGCTTCATTCAATAGCTTTATTTATCATTTCTGTTAGTAGTTTATCGTTGGTTTAAAGCGAACATTCTATTATGTTATCGATAATGGAAATAAATGTATGCTTTGATTATTTATTAGTCAATCCCACATTCGTCTAGAAAATAAAATCTTGTTCAGACCTCTGAAATTGTTTGTTTCAGATATGGATTTTAAATGTTAAGTTTCATTTCTTACGATGGATTTTACTGGTATTAGCCATTATGATCCAACAGTCGCAGCAAACTCTGACGAAATTCTTTGTGAGTATAACATTAAAATGTTTTCTTAACTTGACATTGACATCTAAAGCTGATGACGTGACTGATTTGCAGTATACGATGAAGAAGGAACCCATTATGCTGGAGCAGATTTTGTTCCTGTCGCAGATCATTTCGGAGAAAACTTTGCAGAATCCGAATTTCAAGAAACTCACACTGTCCTCGCAGATGGTGGAGATAGATTTGGTGTATCAGCTGTTGCATTTGATCTACAAGAAGAGCTTTTATGGATGGGAAATCAAGGGGTATGAGAGAACTTTATCCATAATATTCACCGGGAAAACACCAGACCCTATCTAACCTTTTGAAAGTTTTTGAAACTATTTCAGTTTTCTTTATGAAAAAGTTCCTTAGACTTTGATGCATTCAGTATCTATTAAAAGATTCTTAAATGTTTGTGAAATATGGTTCTTTAATTTTATACCCACTTTCTGTATTTTATAGTTACGAGTAATTAGGATTTATATATGTACCCAGGAAAAATAACATCCCTCTCAATGAGCATACATTTGAATAATTAGTTGGGCATTTAATTGCTAAAATGTGTACATAGCTTATTGATAGATCATAAAGAAGTGATGATTAGCTTTTCTACATTGATCATGCAACTTTGTCATTTTAATTTTAGATGGATAGTAAAGATGATCTTTCATAAAGTTTATCTTTTTCAGAATGTTTTTCTTTGCCTCTTACCTTATAGACTTGGTAAAGTACTGCTAATTTTGCTACACACATCATAATGATTAGGTAGATGGCATGCTATGTGGTTAATATGTAAACTTTATGCATGGGTCATATTCCTGTAGATAATGATTATTATTGGATCAACAATGCAATGTACCTCTGCCTATGTGTCTCAAAGAATTCATTGAACTCCGAATGTAATATGAGATGGTTTCCAATAGAAAAATCAAAAGTAGAATGTAGGTGATTAAAAATTAATCTTGTTGGTTCAACTGTACTTATAATGTGAGAATGCTAGTTAAATTAATGGTGAGTCATGAATATAATTTATCTTTCTCTTGATACACTCACAGCCAGTATTATTTATAACTTACAAAATTTGATAGTACATTTTATTACCTAAAACTTTAAATTACCTTCATGATGATAGTAAGCAATCAATACTGAAATGTTTCTTACAGTAGTTCATTTGCCTTCCATATGTCTTCTCTCTCACAGGGTCACCTGACATCTTATTATGGGTTAGGTATGCAGAAGTATACTTCTTTTCAAGTTCATTGCACTCAAGAAGTACGTCATATCCATCCTTTTGAAACAGGTGTACTCGCTTTAAGTCAGACCAGCTTAAGATGTCAAATGAGACGTGGTATTCCAATATTCACTCACAGGTACGTTATTTAAAGTGAAAATATAAGAATAGTTTGTCATAAATTAGTGCAGTAGATTAAAATACTATATTTTCTCATGCGTGAAATGCACCTACACATTAGAAACAGGTAGGTAATTTGGGCTGTATTCTGCAATTACAATACCAATCGATGCATACAGTAAATGGTAACCCTTATCCTCATTTGACATGTTCCTAGCTTTTTATACAGTATTTATTATAAAGCTTATGAGAATTTTCATATTGTACTCATTAATATTTAATTAAATTTTGAAGCAGTTCTTTGATGAAGGTTATTATTCAAGTGAATGATATTGTGATATTCATAATATTCTGATGAGACTGTCTTAATACTTATGTATTTTTTGTCATTATTTTAAACTCATGGTACAGTAATGAAGCTGATTATCAACAAAGTTTACTTTAAATGGCTCCAATTATGTTTATGATTCTAATTTCTCTTTTTGTCTTATCTTCAGTAATTAATAAAGCTTAAATAAAATTTTAATCTTCTTATTTATTCTTCTGTATATATTTATTTTTCTTTGAAATGTTACTTAATTTTTCAGTTCAGTTTCGATGGAAGACATGCAGTGCATGCTTCAGGTTTCACCTACTTCAATTCTCATGGGAGGACACCAGGATAAGCTTATTGAATTTGATGTAGCCAAAGTGGCAGAGACTAATGTGGTTAGTTTTGATAATATAACCATTCTCTAAATCATATGCCATTTTTTAAAAAGGGGATCCTTTTAAACTCATGTGTACTTTTTAAAATCAAATTGTGGGAGATATGATCTTTCTTAAGGGAAGTATTTATTGTAAGGATCTGCACTTAAATCTTATGTTCATTGATACATGTGATTGTGGGTAAATCATTATGAAAGCTGAATTTTATTGTTCATGTGGTGGAAGTCTAATGCTTTGAAACTCGCAAATCTATTTACGTAGGCATTAAAATAAAGCATTATTTGCCTTTGTGGTACGTTTTTACTTTCTTAAATTTTAATTCTTAAACTTCAGAGAAAATTTTCTATTTTTAAGCTTACGTTTAAATGAGTTTATCCACCAGCCTGTCACCTAATGTGTTACAGTTTATCAAAGTTAAAAATGTTTTCACTCCTGAAGTAAACAATTATTATAATAATTTAAATGCCTGAATTAATCTACAAATTGAAAGGCTGTGCAATACATAGGTTCACAAACTTCAGCTACTAACACCCTTTCACCTGTCTTTAAACTCCATTTAAATATTTAATAATTTTTCACTATGTAGAATGAAAACTAAGCTTTTTCTTTAAAAACAATAGGTTAAATTTATTTACAAATTGCTTTTGGTCAAATTAGGATGAAATCAGGTACACATAAATATTTAAAAGATTTCCTACATTAAAATGCTATGAAAAATTGTCATCTTTTTTTCTGCATCTGGGTGATTAATGAAAAGATAATAATACTTATAATTACACATAGAGTAATTTGATCATTCTCTCTGGGCTTTTAATTTACTTAATCATACTTTGGAGTTTACTTACACAATTACTCTTTCTAATTTCAGAGAAGTGTTGGTGAAAATGGCTGTGCTATACTTCGTCAGCAAGCTGCTGGATTATGCTATATTTGTTGTGGTGATCCCACTGGAATGATTCACCTTAGAGATCCATACTCTCTTAGAGTTGAACACACCTTAGAAGCTCACACAGGGAGTTTATCAGACCTGGATGTGCATGGCAACATGCTTGTCACCTGTGGTTTTTCTAGTCGGTATGTGGAAGAAATAATCTTTGACCTCTTGCTTCCTCATAATTCTATTTATTAATTAACAGTTTTTTTCTAAAACTTCCAGAATATTTTCTTGGAATTGTAGTGGTAAATTATGAGTCTTTTCCGTGTTCCATAATATTAAACATAACTAATAACTTAAACCTATGGAAAAGTGAACATCTGTCTACCTTCATTAGAATGGATTTCCACAACATCACGGCCGCCTCCGTCGATTTTATTATTTTTAAAATATGTGTATAATAATAATAACTTAATTGTGCTCTGGGAAAGTCCCATAAGAGCAGAAAAATAATACAATATTATCTGTTCACATAAGATTATCATACAAATTATACACATAAGGTAATAGTACAAAATAAGATGATACAAAAAAGAAAAAAAGCCAGTATTATGGTTTTAGAATCATTCCGTGATAACAATAAGATAATCAAACAATTTTTCTTTAAAAGATTGTGCAGAAGTGGAATTTTTAATATGTACAGGCAGGTTGTCCCAGAAATTAGATGCAGTAATTAAGAAGGATTTTAAGCAAGTATTAGTCCGAGGGATTGGACATAAAAGATAGTAAGGGCCAGAGTGTGTAGTTTTACAAGAAATGGAATATTTAGAAGTAAACATGTCATGGATATACTGTGGTTGAAGATCGTGATAAACTGTAAATGTAAATGAACCGAGCGTGTATTTTCTTCTCGTATTTGGTCTTAACCACTTCAATTGACAGCGGTAACTGGAAATATGGACATCTTTCCGAAGGTTTAAAATTAATCGGATGCGGTTATTTAGAAGATGGAGAATTTTAAGGTCTAGCTCGGCTGTTAGGTCATCGTACACTAGGGAACAGTAGTCAAATGCTGGAAGGACGAGAGTGGAGGCTAGCATTTATGTTCAAAGTTTCCTAAATGTTATGATGTGGTAAGGGTTCACCCAGTTCTTTTGATGACACTCTGAAAAGTATTTCAAGAAAACAAGCATTTGTTGTTAATTTTAGATATTTTGTGTATAAAAAGTTCCATATTTAATTCCCTTTCAATGTTACTTATATAATGGTTTCATGAATGAAATAAATCACTCTAATTACTTGTAGTGAGCTTATGTCCAAGTAGTAATGGTATTATTGTCTCTACTTCTGAATGAATCGTATATTTTCTCTTTCAAAAATCCTTGCACTCCCTAAAGGTCTAGTTTTTCTTGGAAATATTAATCACAGTTAACTATATTTCAGGCATGGAGTTATGTCTGTGGACCGCTTCATGATGGCATATGATCTTCGGATGATGCGTGCTTTGACACCTATAAGTTTAGCCTTAGATCCACTTCTTCTCAGATTTCTTCCATTATTCTCTTCGAGAGTTGCAATAGTTTCTGGCGTTGGACAAGTTCAATTACTAGATACTGCTGCTCTGTCTCAACCAGGAGATATTTGCATGTTTCAGGTAAATAGTAACAATTTAATTTTTATTAATATGCTTGATGAAATTATCGTAAATCTAAGATGTATACAAAACATGGCTAAGTTTAAGTAAGATATAAAATAATAGAATGTATTTGTTTACAATAGTTTACGTATTAAGTACCAAATTGCTGATTTCATAAGGCTTATAAAATTTCAAATGCTTTCATAAGTTTATATTTTGAAATTTCCTTAATTTTTTTTTGAAAGATCTTTGCTAGCATGGTTTTAGTTAAGCTAAAGAAAGATAATAGAAAGAGCTCGTTAAGGTCTCTATTTGAATTAGTAATATAGAGAATGAATTCTCTTACATTAAATGGTGAATTCAAATAGCATTACTCCTTGCAAAAAACAAATTATAAATCTTTCTTAATAGCGTCAAAATTCCATAGATTTCATTCTACTCAGTTTAAACATTAGTATCTTTTAAATTAGGTCCATTATGTATTTTTAAATTACCGTATTTTCTGGTAGATAACCCACGTGTTATCTATACAACAAATATAGAAAAATGATAAAAATATTAGTGCGTGATATACAATGGAAAATCTAGTATAATTGAATATTGAACTCGGAAACAAATTACTAACAAATCTCACTTACAAGGGCAATTTTATTAAAACCAACATATTATAAATGTTAATGTAATTATATAATTAATTTCAAAATAAGAGTAATTATTGCAAAACATTACAGTGGTAGTAAAACATTGTCTGCATAACACAAAGGAGGAAAGCATAAATAAGGAAACTTAAGTAATTAGTACAAGAATGACATTAAAACTTGCAAACATAAATCTTCTATCTAACTTTAATCTTTAAAGTGCTTTATGAAAAATAGTACAAATTTGAAATGCTCGTTATCAATACAAATATCACACAAAATAAATATTTGAAATGCGTGTTATCTATACACTTGTCACAGTGAAGAGATTTTTAAAATGCGTGTTATCTAGTAGGTGCGTGTTATTTACCAGAAAATACGGTAATTCTTAAGTAGATTATTTTATTTAATGTATTAATTTATCAATCTGAGATCTATCTTTGCATGCTGCTGTTTTTACAAGGGGATTTAATTGAGGTGTATTTTTCATTTACAGGTCAACACTGCTGGGGCTATGTGTCTTGCTTTTGATGTTTCTTCGTCTTGTCAATGCTTAGCCTTTGGAGATGCTGGGGGATCAGTTCATCTTTTCAGTGCTGGTGGTGCCCATGCATCATTCAACTCATTTTCTCAGGAGACTGAATTTGCAGATCCAGTTGAAACTATACCTCCCATCAACATATTGGATGAAAATGTTCCGCTTTCGACTGTTCCATTCCCCCTTTGTTCAACTGGCTCTCTCCTCTCAGACTGGCCTGAAAGATTTCTTAGACCAGCTTTTAGGTATGTTTGTTTTTTTTATTGTTGTACAATAATACCACCATCTAAAAATTCCAATTCCTATCATCCTTTTTGTTTTATTTTTATTTAATCAAGATTTAAATTCAAGGATTATTAAAAATGTGTAAGAAGATAGTATCTTTATGTTACTATATAGCACTAAAAAATGCCAGTATTGGAATTTAAAATTTGTAGCAAGCAGTACAGATAAAATACACGAATATTACTAATATTTGCATGAAAATATTAGAACATAGGGTGATGTTTCAAGTATTGAAATCACTTTGTAAAGTGGAATATTGCTGTTATTCTTTTAACAAGAAAAATTCTGTCTAGATATTTAATTATTCATTCACTTTTCACTAGAAAATAACTCCATTATTCCTACATGCAATTATATCTTACCTCTGAAAATTTCCTTCACAAACTATAGTTATGAATGAATCAGTATATCAAGGTATATCTTTATTTTTCAAGCTTTACTTTCCAACAGTGTAATACTCAGTGTATATTTTAGTGGTAGGACCTTGACATAGAAATCTTTGCCAAATCAGTCTTCCATGGAGTCTTTTTTATATTCTTACATTTACATTTTTCAAATGAAGTTTATCTCGGAGTGATATAAATGTGAATAAAAATTAATATCTTTATCTGGAAAATTAAAGAAAACTACTTGAAGCATCATGTGAAACATAGACCATATAGTTAACTTTCTCACAAATTTGCCTTAGTCTCATCTTTCCCTACTCATTCACAGGCGAACTCCATCAATAGATCCTCAAATATTACAAAGCATGAAAATGGTTGGCACAGTTGGGTATGCTCCAAATCCTGGAAACCGAAGAAGAAATCAGGTGAAAATTATTTTGTTCGAAGCTTTAATATTTTTCGTTTTTAAAGAGTAAAAATGGAAGAAAGCAACAGCTGATATTATCCCTGAAACATTTGGCACAGCAATAGAATACAAAATAATTTCAAGACCTATTATGCGTTTCAGTTTTTTTAATCAAACATTTTAAACTAAATTGGTCAAAAGTATTTGTGAAATTTTAATTGATGGTTACAATACTTTAAAAATTATTCAAGTTAATGCAAGATAGTATTACATAAATTTTAATTTATGCAAGATAATGATTATGTCGATGAACATTCTCTTGCAAATCTGATTTATTCATACTTTAAGGTACCATATAAGTTAGAGAAGCGTGGTAGAAATCACAAATGCTTTCCGAGTGATCCACGTTCTGGAAAGATGGGAGATGATGGAACAACATTCTTTGCCATCCCTAGAAGGTAATTGTATAATTTTCTTCTAATCATTTGTATTAAAATAATTCATTATAATAATATTATTTTTTATCTATACCCTCTCAAAGTTTCCTTCCCTAAACAAGTTATATCTCCATAGTAGCTAAAATCCATGCTTGATCATCTGTATGATTATGATAATATTCAGACCCAAAAATGATTATTGTTGTTACTCTTCAGGAATAAGTCAATATCCTGACAAAAGATATTTTTTCAAGTATGATAATACACACTGTAAAATAATTTACGATTATTTTTAGAAATGAATATTTACTTATCTTTGTTTAGATACCGCAAAATTGATGTGAAGTACTCTAAAATGGGAGCTGATGATTTTGATTTTGATCTTTACAATCGAACTGGTTTCTGTGGTCTTGAGGCCACCTTGCCTAATTCATATTGCAATCCAATGCTACAGGTATGTGAAGCAGAATTTCCAATATTATTTCATCTAATGCTTGTTATTATGTAACCTCTTCTTACATTCTTAATATTTCATACACTATCAGATCCTTGATTTGTTTTTCATCATTCTGCATATTTCTAATTTCTTGTGTCAGATATTCCTATTTAAATATAATACAGTATTTTATCACTGCTCAGTTAATGTTTTCTTTTATAATATTAGTTAAGGTGAAAGAAGCTCACTTCTGAGCTCATTAAGATTTATTGATTGATTTTTTGTTTTAAATTTTATACTATGATAGATTATCAAAATTAAATCTTAATAAGTTATTCAAAAAGCCTTGATTTTTTTTTAAATTCTACATCCTTTTCTTCTTATAAAGTGAATCAATTATCTACTATCATGTTTTCTGAATATTAACTATTAACCTTGTATCATTTGCAGATACTTCACTACATGGATCCAGTCCGTTCAGTACTTTTGTCTCATCTTTGCCAAAAAGAGTTTTGTTTATCCTGCGAGCTTGGTTTCCTATTTCATATGTTAGATATCTCTCATGGATTTCCTTGTCAAGCTAGTAATTTTCTAAGGGCATTCAGAACTATTCCAGAGGCTTCTGCATTGGGTTTAATTCTTTCCGATCAGAATGATTCCAAAAAGAAGACAGATCTGATTCGTCTGATTCAGGTATTTTTTATTCCAATTCATCCTGATATAAAATAAGAAATTTTGTAGTTAATGCCTGTTATAAATTGTTTTTGCTTTCTCAAATAGTGAGCAAGGAAATATTTTTGACAGATGTTGTGATAACACGTACAGAAATTTTTTCTTGGTGAGAAGTATGTTTTATGTTTTCCTATTTCTGCTTTGGTCCTGTGTAACAATCGTAATATTGGTATTCAAATTAGCTTATTTTATTTAGGTTTTCTTGCATGCAATACTAACCCTTCATTTGTATTCAGAAGACAAAGTATGCAAAATTCATTGCTCTAAGTTTTACCTCTGCTTTTATTACCTTTCTGAAGATATGTGGGTCACAAGTTTAGCATCTACAACAGTATACTATCAGTATTAGACAAAAATAGTCAAATTAGGAGCTCATTCACCTGGTGATGTGGTGGCAAGAACCATCCTCATTTTTGTAATGTTTTAAAAAAGTTACAAGCAATTAAACTTTTTTTTGAATTTGTACCCCAGGGTACGGTTCTTGGGTTAAGTACATAGATAAGTTATTGTAATGGTGAATCTTTGAAAGAACAGGCTTGGTCATCATGAGATTTGAACCTTTATTTTTTGTTCTAGAATATTTACTGTTAACTCTTTTAAATGAAATTGTTGTTAGCAATTTGATCTATTATATTTATTTCCTTTCGTAGAGCTGGAACAGATTTATTCTTCATCAGATGCACTTTGAAATCCTAGAAGAAAAGAAAAGGAAACAATATGAGAATCAAATGTATTTACGCAGTGAATCTCCCATCATCACTGATCAGTTTATTTACAAAGAAACGGATTTTCCTTCCATATCTGGAGACCAGATTCTTGGACCTGAGAAAAATATTGCAGAAGATGGAAACGACGCTGCTAAAGATGAAAGTAAGAGACTTATACATAACAACAATTGGACCATTATATTTTTCTTTATGTTTTGCAATTATATACTATACAGCTTGAGTCTGTTGTTATTTTTATGTTTTCTAGTTTTATTTTAGTTAATCCATTTATTTAATCTAATAAGAGAAATTTTGATATTTGAGTTTATGTTTAACTTTAAATGAACGTTCTAAAAATTTTTTGTTAGTAAATGGGTGGGAAATAACTTTACAAAATTTCTCTGTTTAAAAAATCTTTAATATCTGCGACCGGTTTCGGACGTTAATCCATTATCAAGCACATTGAGTTTGTTTGATAATGGACTAACATCTGAAACCGGTCACAGATATTAAAGATTTTTTAAACAGTGGAATTTTGTTAAGTTATTTCTCGCCCATTTACTTGGATGGAGTTCCATACAGTTAAAGCTTCCTAGATTGATTTGATTTGTTGTTAGAAATATTGCTTTCATACATTCTAACATTTTTAAATCATGTTAAATCTATCCAAACCTTAATAATTTTAGAAAAAATTATCTTCTTTGGTATTACTGTATGATCTTGTTAATCACTGATAAATATTCAGAAAAAACTATTGAATATTTCATAAAAAAGTTTACCTCATGGTTTACATTTTTAGTAATTATATCTACAGCTTTATTCTACAATACATAAAATACATAACTAATATATTATCTACCATTATAACCTTTCTAGACCACTCTTACAATTAAACTTTAACTTCACAACACTAACTAACATCAATGTCCTTACCAGAATTGAAACCCAGAACCTTGGTACTGCTAGGCTAGCAAGGTAACTTGTGTTCCACCAAGACCTTCTACGTCCCTTATTAGCAAGAAAAGCTCTTTATATTCAGATTTTATATTTGTTTGTTTTATAGATATTTGATGGTACCTCAGAAATTTATGGGGTGAGGAGTTTCAGTTTTATACTAATGCAATCTTTTTTCTTCAGATTCAAAAACTAAAGAAAAAGCAGAAATGGGAGAAGAGAATCCAAATGAAGAAACTGATATTACGAGACTATTTGGCACAAGAATGAAAAGCATAAATAAATGCCTCAAATGTAGTAGAGAAGTTATAAAAGAGTCCTCATTGTTGCTATTTAATCTCATCTATCCAGATTTAACTTCAGGTTTGTTTTGTTATTAGCACCCTATGATATTACATCCAATGTTGTTTGCTGTATTGTAAACATATAGTGAATATCTTTACCTGTTGTGGTGACTGCAAAGTACTGTTATGTCTGAGATTAACTTTAAGAAGGACATTAAATTTTTTTTAATAATGTGAGATTGTTTTCTGGTTGCATATTCAGACCTGAGTCTTATTTCATTAACTTATTTTTTCTGTTTGATCGAATTTCAATATTTTATAATCTTTCTTGTTATTTTATATTTCTCTCTCTGTTCAGGAAAAAATAAAAAGGAGTATAACTTTACTGATATACTATTACAAAGCCTTTGTCCAGAGCAAACAACTCCAGCTTGGTGCGATGACTGTTCCAGATATCAACCGACACATCAATCAAAGTGTATTCAAGCACTTCCAAATGTACTTGTCAATAATTGTGGAATGGAAAGTCAAAAGGTATGCTATTAGATATTTAATAATTATTTCTTTATTTTTGTTTATTAATTGTTTGCAAGCTCAAGTTTAATTACAAAGTTAAATTAAAGATAATGTTCCCCCATATTTGAGACCAATACCAACAAAGAGAAATTAGATAATGATTCTTATTTTGATGGTGATGTATCACTTTAAATTCAAAATTGTTTGAATTTGGACAAAAAAGAATTTTTATTGAATTTTGTGGTTAAAACAAACCTATTTCCTTGCTGATTAAGGCAATAGTGAAAGCCAAATTAATTTTTCCATTAGAATCCATTGGAAATTTAGGCCTATTTGAAAGTCATGGTAAGAAGATTGGTCTTTTTGAATAGGAGACAATTTCCTGTGATTTGAGCATTTGCTGTTATGATGAACTAATTGTAGAGAAACACTTATTACCATTTACCAGTCTTTCTTAGTCAGACTTCTTGCTCACATATACATATATTTTTTACATTGTCACAATCCAGCAGCTGATAAAACATTAAGATATCAGTACTGGGAGAGGGATAGATTTTAAAATTCAAATGAATGTTTAGTAAAAACTAGGAATGAAAGATGTGCTTAACTTAAAGTTTCACATTATCCTTCATTTACTATAAAATCTGATTAAGGGACCTTTTAGGCATTCAACTTACATTTTCAGCTGTAAATTAAAACCTAATTGATATTTATAAAACCTTATAGTTAGATTAAGGTATGAAGTATACATATTATAATTGGCTTCATCTTTAATTTAAGTGGTATCATTTTTGACAGGTGAGATAACTATTTAATAATATAATAATTGTTGGATTAGAAGTTAGGGATTTTGAATTATGAAGGGATTGATTGCATGTAGTTGCCTCTATGCAATCTATCTAAGCACCTTTGGGGCATGTGCATAAACTGAATTTATGACTTTGTTAGAATCTCTGGATATAAATATAACTATATAACCTAAAAAGGTGCACACTATTTGCTAAAAACAGATTATTATTGTTCAATTCAACATTTTTGTGGACTTTCTTAAAGACTAGATGGTAACGAAACTGATCAAACACAAAAAAACTCAATCTAAATCAATCAACTGTTCTGTTTGTCTTGTTCTCCAGTGTAGGGTATTTTTTACATTGTCTACATCCATTTCACAATTTTTTTAAAGTTTTTCAAAATTTCCTACTGTTCATCTACTCACTTCTATGGAGTACAGTAACAAACTGAGTAATACATAGTCAATTATAGAGGACAACCAACCTCAAATAACTTTTTGATTTCTCTTCTTTTTCTTTCAGGATAAAACATTCTGGCAAATTCAAATGGATCTCCTTGTTCAGAAAGCTCAACAAAATATGAGTGGTAATGAAGATCAAACAAATTCAAATGTGAAACAGTGTCGCTATGGCGCTAATTGCACCAGGGCTGGGTGTCGTTTTAGGCATGCAGGAAAGCCTGGAGGTAAGAGGAACCAAAGTTATATTAATGTAATGTTACTCTTATGAACAAGAATTATGTTAATCTTTGTGGTTTTTTGTAAACATATCCTACTCTTGGTCAACTTTTTCTATCTTTATGTATATTTCTTGTAGAAATTCAATATGCTTAAGTTTTGGGCTGAGTAAGTCAATTTTACTTAGGCACTAATCCAGTAGCATAAATAATTAAAAGGGTTGAGATTTTTTAAGAATCGGTTATAATGTTAGCTAATTTTGTTTTTTTCTGCATTTAAAAATTATTCTATTAGAATTTATAAGCAATAATAACATTTTAAACTGTGAAAGAAGAGGTATTCTATGTTTTAGTTTAAATATATGATGTTAAAATTTAATAATATCTAATTTGCATAAGGCAACCAAAATTTGAGATGCATGTGTTATGTATTACTACAGGTAAAAGTCATCAAGAATGTTAGAACTGGATGACACTTATCTTTTTATCTGCCTTTACTCTATATTTATGCGACTAATGATAGTCAATTGAATGTTTTAATTGTGAACTTATGAATCCTAAATTTTTAACCTCCCTATTCTCATTTATGAATCATATCATCATAAGCTGTTCAGTCAAGTTTTATATTAAATATCATCCATTAAAGGTAAATTAGATTGTGAATCTTCTATTAATTCTTCTCATGAAAGGTTAACTGTGCCACTAAATTCATTCTACTTTAAATTAAATTTTTTGTGAATTAGTGGAAGTTAAAACTACAAGCTCTCTTGTGAATAAAGGATTATAGAAATATAATTAGGCACCTTGTAGAGATTAATAATTTCTTTTTGTTTCTGTTACAGAGATTAAAGCAATCGCAAGTTCACATCTGTACTATACGCATTCCTGGTTACCTCTTCACATTAAAATTGATTTAATGGAAGGAGGATCTTTGAAAATAGAGAAAATTGATGCTCCCTCAAACACTAGTAGCTCAAAGACTAAACCTACGGTATGAGAATACATTAGTGAGATGAATTAATCTCATCTTTGTTTAAAATGCACTGCTGCAAGGCTGGCTAAAAGTTCATAAAATGCAAGGTTCTTTAAGATTGTGCTGATTTAATAAGAATTGAAAAAATGTCAATCAAAAGTTTTAATGAAAATAAATTGGTGATTGTAAATAATAGTTGTTGCTAAAACAAGCTGAGATATGGAAAAATTTCATTTGTATAAGTTGCAAATTCTTATGAGGCTTAGAGCAACTTTTTTCCATAGTCATTATCTATTGATTTTTTCCTTTCAATTTAAAAAGATAATTTTATAATTGTTCAGGGTAATGAAGATAAGGATAAACCTGCTGCTGATGGGAATGATAAGGAAGAAGCTGAAACAAGCGATAAAGAAAGCAAGGAAAATAGTCCAAAACCCATTCAATCTGTAACATATGACCTGTGCTCTGTTGTATGTCACATTCATGACCAAGCAAGCATCAAGGAGAATAAGAGTCACCTGGTTGCTCTTGTTAAAGCTGGACCAGGATATCACTGTAGATCTGTTGGATCTCCTGTTAGCCAGTGGTATATATTCAATGATTTCAGGTAGGATGACTGGAATTTAGTAAAAATATAGATATTTCAGTTGTTAGGGATCCTTTTTTGTAGACAAAATTTTGATAATATCTTAAAATTTATATTTAAATTATAATTAAAACCCAGTGACTTTTTATTTGTTTCCAATGTATTGTAGATATACTGGGGTAACACCTAATGTATGCATTAGTGTCTAGTGCCGAATTCTTGTACTCATTCTTTGTTGTAGCTACTCAAGCATACCTAGGTAATTTTTTAATGCAACTTTGCTGTATAATTCAGCTCTGGAGGTTATTACAGTACAATAAAATATTAACTAGTATAAATGGACGGATATAAAATACAGTATTTAATGTTAGATAAAATGTTGAAGACATTCATGGCCATTAGTCATTGAAATATCTTATATTTTATGTTAAAGTGTATTTTTACTTGACTGAGAATTTACCTTGCCAATTTTTATAATTATCTAACAAACTGAATTGTATAATTATTGAATCAAATGTATTATTTTTCAGTATTATGCCAATTGTTGCTCAAGAAGTTATATGGTTTAACTTGGAGTGGAAAATCCCTTGTGTTCTCTATTGGGTAAGAAGTGATCTTCCTTCAGATTTTATAGCTCCAATTCATAACCCAATTTCATTGGATGTTTTTGGAGATGATAAATGTTTGGCAAGGAATGGAGGAAGGAAAATGATCACATTTACTCCTCTTGCAACTGAAGAAATTCCTGGTGAAGGTAATATTACATTGTTTGTTTGATTTATTCATGATATGGAATTCCGATTAAAGATTATCTAAATAGCTGTTAGTATGAGGAAGCCATATTTCCATTTTGAATGGACAAGACAATTTTAAAGAACATATATGATATGGGTAAAAGATTGCACGTTAAAGATTCTGATATTTGGAATTAGTAAGCTACTAGTTGAATTGAAAATTTTAGTTTTAGATTCACTACCCTTCCATTAAATGCTCACAACATAAAGTTGCCATGCTTCATGAAAAATTACATACCTTTAATGAAGGACTGAAAAAAAAGAGGATTAATAAGTTATAAGGCCTCTATAAGTACCCAAAATTGTTGGTAAAGCTGGTCAAGAAATGAGATTTTTAAGAAGTGATTGTTCTTGTTAAAACTTGACAATCTTGTGTTCGAAAGAATGAGCAGACATTAATATTAAGGAAAAGTAATATAAAAAAATTTGGAAACCCCTATTCAAGTATAGCAAATGAACTACATCCATCAAAATTGATCATTCATTGTCAACGTGTTTGGAACTGAAGAATACCATGATGAGAATATGATGTAACTTGTATTATTACAACATTATGGTGTAATAGAAGTTATTTTAATGTTATTTCCTTTATTTCTTTTCAATCATGTTGTTAATGCAAACTCATTCTTTCAGGTGACATTGTTGCTATGGATGCTGAATTTGTCACATTAAATCAAGAGGAGGCTGAACTTCGAAGTGATGGGAAAATGTCTACGATAAAACCATCACATATGTCTGTTGCACGAATAACATGTATTAGAGGGTAAATATTTTTTAGAACTTTATGATTCATTAAGATTTATTTTCATAATAAGATTATACTAAATTTATTTTCTCTATGACTATGACCAGCCAAGGGCCTATGGAGGGAACTCCTTTTATTGATGATTACATATCAACGCAAGAGCAAGTAGTCGACTACAAGACAAAATTCTCAGGGATCAAACCAGGAGATTTGGATGCTAACTTCAGTTCTAAGCATCTGACAACTTTGAAATCTACGTACCAAAAACTACGTTTCTTGGTTGACAATGGAGTTAAGTTTGTTGGGCACGGGCTTAAGAATGACTTCAGGTTAGTTCTAGTAAATTATTTTCATTAATCTCAACTAAAGAGTTAATATTTAGAATGTTATAAATTTGATAGTTTGGGGATATTGATACTTCCTTACATTAATATTTTATTTTATGCTTCAAGAAGTCATGTATTTATTTTTCCAAAGTTATTCAATTACACCTTGTTATACTTTCATGAAATTATTTCAGTCACATCAGAAATGTTGAAAATAATTTATTGTAAGACTTACTGCATACCTTACACATTAACACCTTTGCAGTACACTTATAGTTATTCATCGAGCATTGCTCCCATTATTCTTTTCAGAGTCATCAATTTGGTAGTGCCAGCAGAACAGGTTATAGATACAGTTCTTCTTTTCCATCTCCCACATCATAGAATGGTATCTCTTCGATTTTTAGCTTGGCATTTCTTAGGTAAGGTCTATTTCTTTTTGTTAACATATACAGTTTTTCTGATTTATTAATGTGTATGCCCAAATAGCCGTAGAAATTCTACATTCATTTCTTGTATGATTTTTTATTGATTTATAATAAATTATGTTCACCATATTGCAGTGATGATTTTGGCCTAAATCTATTTTATTTAGAGGATTTTAATGGATTAATATTTTAATTTGTCGCACATCTACATCTATAGATTCATTATTCTGATATTTCAGATTGTCTGCTAAGGATCACTTAAATTACTAACTTATCTTGGTCAGATTTTATTCTTACTCGGACATTATATACAGTTGACTCAGAAACTAACAAAAATTCTCAAACAACTGGGATTTTTCCATGGCATGCCCATGAAAATAAAAGGAGGAGCATGCCAATTGGTTAGAGCACCAAAATGAAATGCTTCTGTTAAATACTGTATTTGCTTGAAAGTAATGCACCCTGAAATGTAATGTGCACTACAAAATTAGAGCGTGGAAATTGAAAAATAATTTGCCTGCAACTGCAATACGCTCCTTAAGACATGCAGTCACACTATTTGCAGCACTGTATATATGTTTGCTATGCACTTATAAGATTCTACATATGTATATTTATATGCTTGTTCGCTGTAAACAAAATGCCGGTTGTCGTAAAATCCAATGCATTAACCAATTCAAAATCGGTCATTTAAAAAGTTTGATGGACAGGCCAATTCCCTTTCAATTAAAAGCTGTCAGCTGACAGTCAATTCTATACTCTTTGAGGGCTCTGTCTAAAAATTGATAGAGCATTTGTGCAACGTTTGAGTTATGTAGAACCAGGGTGAGCCAAGGATTTGGCCAGCTGTGCACTACGGGACATGTGATCTAGTAGTATAGTGCCCAAATCTAGTGCATTATTAATTGTAATGCATATCCCAATTTCTGAGCCAAAAACAGACCCAAGAAGGTGTGCATTATTTTTGAGTAAATATGTTATTCAAAACTACAAGCTTAAATAAAGTGCAATGATGAGGAATTTAATAGTGAATATGCATATTAAATATATCTCAAATTGAAGATGTAAGTTCTTGTAAATTCCCTGACTAGCAAAGATCCAAATTATGGATTTTATATTACTTGGTTTAGATACTAACCTCTACACCAATGATTATTGCATTATTGAGTAATTTGTTTATCAGATGACAAAAGTATTATTAGAAATAGATATATACTCGTATGGTGTTATGTATTCCCATATCTTGATTCACCTTATTAAGACATTAATATGATTCTATCTTCATTTAGTTGATATACTTCCATTTTCAGGTTGGCTGGTTATTTTTAATTTTCTGCTATCGTGATGGTTTGATTATTATGCCTCAATTAGCTCCCTGCTCCCTAAAATTCAGTTAAAGGTTTCTATTTCCTTAAGATTTGTTTTAGGATTGTGCTTGATTGCTGTTTATTAATAAATTTGTTCTCTTTAATCATTATGTCATTTTATTAGTTTCTACATTATGGTTCAGTCAGGGCAGGTAAGACTATCGTTTACTCTCAGAATTTCCTTAATAGATCCTTGGCAATGGATAAAGGGGCAATGTAAATTTATCTGGCACCTCTCATATGAAGCACTAAGTATTAGTCTTCATTTTGCTAAATTGTCAGTTCTACAATCAGAAAAGGTAATAATTTTTACATGTAAAGCACTCTCTTCCCTTTTTCATTGTTTTCAAGACAAGTTAAGACTTCAACCTAATAGACACCTACCCCTTTTACTCCTAATCAAATATGATATATTCTTCTCGATAAATTTAAAATCAATTAATGGAAATAAATGATTCCTAACACGTAAGAAAATATAAAAATAAAATAAATAAAAAATATACAAAATGAATTCTTTCATACAAATGATATAGAAAAATTTAATTGATATTATGAAGGACCAATAATAAATCATTCAAAGTGTGGCAAAGGCAATTATTTTTTTTATGTCTGTGGTATATGCTATGAGTTATTTAACCTGAGGATTTTTTCTAATCCATCCCATTCTCTATCTGTGGGGAAAAAGTGGGGCTGATTGAGCTAACTGAGAAGTGACGTAGTTTGCGTTTCTCACTTTGCCAGAATGCTAATTGTAAAAAAAGCACCTATATCTCCAAAGTGAAGCAGTACAAGTTCCTGCGCATTACACTCACACCCAGACACCAGGGCAAACACCACAAAATATCACTAGCAAAAGCAACACACCAAAATAAAAAATCAACAACAAAAACAAATAAACTGCAAAGACTAGCTCACATTCTAGTTACACCCATTTTATTATATAAAAGTCCAGTCACCTTCAACTCATCAAAAAAATAACATTGATGCAAAAGTTTTGATGCTCTGCTACTAGAAAAATTATGAAGAAAAGACTTACTAGATACCATGGACATATTAAAAGAACTCTATTGCCCAATATCAATAAAGAATACTATTGCCAAACAAAAAATAATAAACAATAGATAAAAAACGAAAATATATAGGCATTTCCAACTCAATAATAGTTAGTTACTACATTTTTTCCTAATGTTAAAATTTAGTTTAACCTTGCCAAAACTAACTAATTATTTTAAATATTACTGGATATGTTTTAAAAAATATAAAACTTTTGTAAATACCTAGATCATAAGCTAGGCTTAAAAAGTTAAGAAATAAGGGTATTTCTTGTTATTGTGATCTTGCTTCGGTAAAAAAAATATGGGCTGTACCACTAACTGATATGTTTGCATTTACAGCTCTTAGAATATTATCATCCAAAGAAAAGTGGAAAAAGCCCTTGTAAGACCAGAATAATGACTCAATGAATAACACTTTTTATAGCATAGAGACCAAACTTCCAAAATCTGGCAGTACTACTTTACTTTAATACCAAAATTTTCTTTCTATTTAAAATTGGGCAATCTAAATATACATTGGTTTTCATCACTATCTTATTATGTTTTCTCTTAGGTGTTAAAATACAGTCCGTAACTCATGATTCCATCGAAGATGCCCGTGCAGCTCTTCAGCTTTATCAGGAATACTCTCGTCTGGAAGCTGAGGGGAAGGTCACTGCAGCTTTGAAAGAGTTGTATGAAATAGGTAAAAAACATCAGTGGCGGGTACCAGGGTGAAGTGGCCGGTTTTCCGAAATCTACAGCAAAATCAACTAATAGGTGTCCAGACATACATTCCAGTGTAAGCTGAATACAAAGAAGCTCATTTTTATGAATTACATGTTCAGTTTGCAAAATAGTCTGATTTTGAGGTCACGATATTTCTAATACTTGTCTTTCTTTGCGGGTCTGATAATTTCATAGTGTGCGGAAGTAATTGAATTTGTTGGAACTGATCATTCCATATGAAAGTCCTGCTTTTAATATCTTCTGTAATGTTGGTTATGGTGGCTTTACCTTAGTCACTTGTGATATACTTATGCATAATTCTGGTGTCCATTTTATCACTTTAAATGTTCTTTATCATTGGCCAATCAATTTAAAAGTAATCAAATTATCCATAAATTAAAGATGAAAAGGTTAATTAATGAAAATGTTGTGATAAAATAAGAGTAACACTGCCATGATTGATATTTTCCTTCCATATGAGTACATACATCTATTGGCTAAAAAATATAGATTTATTTTATTGGTGATTTGATTGAGTGAATTTATCTATTTTTTGTATGTATGAAAAATCATTGTTCAACCAACAACGAGTACCTGTGAATAAAATGTAAGATGATGAATCATTTTTAATTAAAGCCTTCCCTTTGATATGTAATTCCTTTATTATTTCCAAACTAAAATTTGGAATAATAGTCACTAAATATCAAAACCACCAAATAATGAATCACTGCCTAACGCACATTTCGCTTTTGAAGGATGCTTCTTTTGATAGCTAAATGTGCACTAGGCAGTGATTCATTATTTCAAGGTTTGGGTATTTAGTTACTATTATTCTATTACTTTGTCATCGGCGGTATACCTTTATCAAAATAAAATTTGTAGAAATTGAAATTCTGTTTTAGTTCAACAATGGCTAACTTTTTTTAGCTCATATTCTTTCATAAATGGTGCTGCCTGAATGACCATAAAATATTTTGCTGGCTGTTATTTTTTCTATGAGAATTAAATTATTACAATGTGAAAATAAGTATTCACATTCAAAAATGAATTTCATCCTGATTATCTTTCATTTGTTAGGGATTACAATTATGGCATTATTGTTTTAATAAATCAAAATCTTTTTAGTTACAATTAAGGTTATATTCTTCCTATGTGTATCTAAGTTATAACTGTAAAATAATTTTTAATCTGCAGTACTTTAGGATTAATTGCTAAATTTATCTTGACAATTTCATAAACTAATAAGTGAGTTGAACCGCTACTGCCAACAATTCTTTTTGTATTCTAGTCTTTTCATTTGGTATGTTTTTCCTGCTTATGATGGGAATCACCCTCGATATTGCTACCAATATTCGATACTGAGAAATAACACTGACATTGCTATTAAGCAGTTACACATATGCATGTTTTCACTACTTTATTACTAATTTATCCATGATCTTAAGCTGCCTGTTGTATCCAAGATTTTAGTTATATATCCAAGGGTGATACCTAGAAAGTCTTACAACTTCAGAAAATTGAGACTGTAATGATATCTCTTTTCTAACAATTATCAGAATACTAATAAATTTTAGTAAATTATTTTTACCCCTTTATTGTTATATTATATACTGGGTTCATACATTTCTCATCATGTTGCCATGGCTATACTTATAATATATACAAGTAAAACTGTGCTTGCATACTGCAAGCATATTGATAATACAAATAAGTCGTCATCATATCGAGAGGGTCATCAAAAGAAAAAATAAGGATTGAAGATATTCCTAAAATTTGCTGCAATGTATCCGTCCGGCATCGAACCCGGGTTTTCCTGGTGATACTTACTATGCAGTACAACAAAAGATCACCATCTCTAGCTGTGTGTGAAAATTCAAGCTGTGGTATTTGCTGCAAATGCCTCAAACGACTTCCTACTTTTCACATATATTCCTTATGTGAGATATTGTAATGTGCTCTGGCATTGAACCCAGGAACAGCATGGTCTCATATAAATTTTTTTCTTAAATGGATTCTTAATATACATCTTCTAGCGGAGCAATAACTTCCTATCATTTCTATAAGTGTATAAAATAAATAATGAAAAACTACCTCAATGTATTTTAAAGGGCTGATTTTTGCACCATCCTAGTATCGAACCCAGGATTTTTTCCATAAAGGTCATTTATGTTTTCGATAGATCATGACCTTATATATAATCTCCTTGAGTTTTGATTCTCTACCTTTTCGGGAAGTATTTTTTTCCCCGAAAATCAAAGCAATGCTTTTAAAGGGGAAAAATTGGGACTTTAGTGCCCTCTGGAATCGAACCCATGACACTGAGGTTCAAAATCGCAATTTTTCTGGCCATTACACGTTATGGCCAATACGTCGTAAAAATTTCAAATCAACTATGCTTGTGGTTTAGCCTGTGAATTAGTATCCTATCTATCTAATAATAATAATAATTTTTATTAATCCAAAGACAATACAGTAAGTATGTCTATATCCTTAAATGAATCCGGAGAAGGAATTATATATAATAGATATATATTATACTTATTATATAATATTATCAAATGCTCAGGCACAATTTTGTAGTAGGGCACCTAAAAGTGAATAATGAAATATTATCATGGTAATAACACTACCACTTACTTAGTTGTTTGTAAAGAGATTCTTTTTCATTCTTTTGAAGATTGCCAGATAGAGAATTAAGGCTCTATTCCACACCAAAACAAAAAATATTTCACTGAAGTTTGGCTGCAACAAAAGAGACAAAGGGAGTTATTTCCTGTAATATAAATAATGCAATGTTAGATTTACTTTTTCGTGAATAATTTATTTGCCTTGATTACAATCTATTGCTCCTACTATCATCACAAAATTTACAGGATGGTTATTATATTAAACTGGAATCTATAGTTTTTAAAATCTTACTAAATCGACTTAAAAATATCACATTATTAGATATTTGAATCGAAGATATTCTGTGTTTACTATTTCCCAAGAGTATTAAATGCATTAAATTTTATGAAATACTATCCCTGCCATTTAATGTACATCATAATGTTCTATTGAATCGTGATTTGAGAAAAATATAGCATTCATTTAAAATAAAGCTCCCAAGTGCATTATTTTATGCCATATTCGTATATTTTAATAAAACCTCAGTGCAGTGTAGTCAAGAGTATGTGTTGAACATAAACTGAATATTAATAAGTAGTAGTAGAACTAAAACTAAGATACAAAGGCAAAAGAGAAAACTTCTAGATCAGACATGTCCAACCCACGGCCCTCGAAGACCATTCATGCAGTCCGCGTCGCATAACCGGAAAATAAATGGTACTGACATTTAAAAAAATCAGGCTCGGAGAACATTAAAATATCCATTTGTTTGAAAAATAAACTTTGTTTTACTATACTAATTTGTACTTGAATTATACTGAGAATAAGCATTGTATTATATATTCTTCTAAACTGTAGAAGAAGTACGAAGGGTTTTTCTTTAAGTTCTGGCCCGCGCGCCTGAGAAAATTTGAAATGCGGTCCTCGGCCACTAAAAGGTTGGACTACCCTGTTCCTGATGATTATCTAGAACTATATCAAAACAGATATTCTGTAAAGAGAGAGTAGTTAGTAAAGTTGACTATATTTTATGAATTGACAATATTACAAGGTGAAGCTCAAAATTCTATCTCTACTTTACAGACGTATAGTATATTTCCTTTGTCGAGCGTTTGTTAAAACAATAAATATAAAATTAAGGTATTTGCATTCTGTCTAATCTTCCACTCTATTTGCGTATATTAAATCGAATCATGATATCATAAGAAATAATACGTTACTTAACTATCATTTCAATCATCAACTTATCAGCAAATGCTCTTTGCCAAAGTTGGGGAACGTTTTGAATTCACCGCGTATGTTGCCTTGATTTCTTAAATACCACGCATAAAAAATAAAAGTCAAAACTGGATTTTTCTAGTCTTGTTACGCAGAGCATTATGTAAGGAAAAAAATATGCACTTTGAAGGCCGAAGTTCGACCGTCCTTTCCATGGTGTTATCAAAATCAGTAACCTGGCAATGTTGATAGAGAATTCAAACATTTGAATATTCCCTTTTACGTTCGCATTACGACTTTCAAATTTTATCCGGTGCCCTCGGTGTACATGAGTCGAACGTGAGTAATCACGTAGGCAAAGTGGAAAGGTTATATTTTAGGGATGTTGTTACCCATTTATCGCCTAGTTTTAATGTCATTTTATTTTGGAAAACATTGAATTTTATGTAGGTAGTTCATGTTGTGACAAAAGTTCAATTGATAGCGGATACAGAACATCCATTTGATCCATCTGCAAGGAGAAAGTACCCCATCGGTTAAAAAAGGATGAATACTGATTACAACCAGTTCAGAAATTTGTTTATCCATTACTTAAATCGTACTTACTCTTATAAGACTGTTATAGACTGCTTTAAATGTTGCATTGCTCTTAGGAATTGACTTCACAGATCCTATTTTTGAGTAAGTTGAAGGTATCCCTTTTTGTTTACATTTAATTTCAAGTATTATACCCTCTTATTAAAAATTTGCGAGGGTAATTTCTAAGTGATGTTATGAGGTTAAATTGTTAAAACGGCGACAATTTTAAAAATAAATTTTCACTGCACGTGTCTATGCTGTTAAACTAATTTCTTAATAATTTAGTCCACTGGTTGGCAAGCTGCAATAGATAGCCTATTAAGTTGCATAACTCATCATGATATATATATTTGGGGTTCCTCTAGTAGGCAACATATTTTTTACGACATTTTTACTGGGAGCACTAGTGGTTGCAATATACTTGGTGTATTCAAATCGAAAGATCACTCCTCCACCCGAGGAAGTAATAGAGAACGAGAAGGAAATCGTGAACTTAGTGAATACCCCCATAAAAGTTGAGGAAGAGACCAAAGTAATAACTGTAACCAAAGAAATAAAAAGAATTAAAGCTAAGAAAAAGGGTTGTGGAGGAAAGAAAAGTTGTTGCAAGACGAAAAAGACTTCAAAAGGACATAAAAAATCAAAAGGATCCGTAGAATATATTAAAATATTTTTTGCTTCTCAAACTGGAAATTCCAAGGTACGTTACGTCACGTTTTAATCATTAAAACCTCTTTCTTCATGATTACTTCATAAATGAATTGTTTTCAATTTGCAGTCTTTCGCAGAGTCTCTCTCTGCGAGCGCAGGAAATAAGGAATTAAAGACTGAAATAGTTGATTTATCTAAATACGATCCAGAAGACAGTCTCGTAGAGGAGGTTTGTTACCCGTTGGTTTCTTTTTAAATTCCTAGTATTTATTTTTACGATTTTATTGAGTTGTTTTTACTTTGTTAGGCCAATGAAACTTCGGCATGCATCTTCTTGGTGAGCACCTACTCGGAGGGTAAACCGCCTGAGTCTGCCTCTTGGTTCTTTAAATGGCTAGAAGAAGCTGCCAACGATTTTAGGGTGCAAAAAACTATGCTTAAAGGAATGAAGTATGCAGTTTTCGGCTTGGGGAATTCTCTCTATGCTGAGCATTTTAATACGGTTAGAATTTTAAAAATTAAATTGGCTATAATATATCATTTCTTTATTAAAAAAAGGTTATTTTAGTAGAAGTGTATATTTAATATAAATATTCTGTTCTGTCATGTTAAATTTTTGTGTGTATTTTTCTGTTTAAATGCAATTCATTTTGTTACCATTGTTTAATAATGGAATTTTAATTGATGTTTTTTTAATTTAAGATAAGGCATATAAATAGCAGACATTCTAATTTCTCAATCACTTTTACTGAGATTTAATTTTGAAAATTCACCAAAATGTAACTCCTGTAACGTTTGGTGGAAATTATGTATACTTAACCAAAAGAAGCAAGAATTGACTTGATGTTAAGAAAAAGAAGCAATTCAGTGCATTTTGTCTATTTTTGTTCAATTCTATGTGTAAAAGACGATAAAAGTTGTCAGTATTATGTATTCTAAATTTATGTTTGTGCTTTCACTTAAAGGTCGGTACAAAACTTGACAAATTCCTGCATCAACTGCAAGCAGTTCGTATTCTAGATCTTGGTGTTGGTGATGAAAATGTGGTAAGCAGTCTGAATGGAGGGATAGTGGCTGATTTTGAAGAATGGCAAGAAAGGCTGTGGGTTAACATTGCCAAGTGGAATGGGAAATCTGGGGGCTGTGGATGTGGAGGTGAAGGGAAAAGCCACAAAGAGGAAGGCGATGAGGGTGTTGGAGAAGAGGTTTGTATGCACTATAACTTATTCTTAAAAATTATGGAAACCATGAGCTTGTGAGAAAATTACTCTAAAAATTACTCTAAACTCAATTTCACAACTTATTCATAACAATTGGGATGTTTCCTGCATCAGTCATATTCCTAGGCCCATAATATACAGGTCCCTCTGATATGCAAGAATTTGTTTGTTTAAAGTATCTGACTCTGTATATATAGCATCCTCTTTAGCATGTCTATGTGCATCTCTTTTATAATTGAATTATCTATTAATATAATATGAATTTATTATTACTATTAAATGAATTTCATCATTGAAATTTCTAACTTAAGACCCATAATAAAACTTCTTTTTATGTGAAAACTACATATATATTTTCCATGTTTATTATCCTATCAAATTATACCAAAAATGGGCACTCATATGAATTACTTCTCCCTGTTGAGATGTTTATGCAAAATTAGATGGGCTTGTTTCTTCTATTGATTAAATATTAAATGTGGTGTCTTTAAAAGAAATTAGCATTCTAAATTTTTCATTTGCAATAAATGTAGCCTTCACACAACATTTTTGGCAATTTGCCGTATCAATCACAGAAGTTGGTTTATTTTATTCCATTGAAGTGGAACATATAATAATTGAAAAGTGACTTTGGATATGTTTGTAAAGATGTCAGCTAGCTAATTATTATATATTACTATCAATACTATATAATATTATCATACAACTTAGTATCTATTTATATGTATATTTTCCTGGTGTTATTATTTTCTTAAACACAATCTCTATTTTATTATTAATGTATGATCATTGTATTTTATTTATGTAAAAGGGCTCATCCAGTCCATTTGAATAAATAAATTAATACTTCACAACAATCTGTGGCTAATAACTATGAGAGATGCATATTAGCCTTCTTGAGTTATTCCGCCATCAACATGTAGACATATCTTGATAGAGCATTTCTATTTCTTTAGTCATCCTGTGATTCAAGTGGAGGTGATAGTCACAATGAATCGTCTGATTCTGGCTCAGGAGATGATGATGGGACAAACGGAGTTCTGGATTTGGAGGAATTGGGCAGCATGATGGAGAGATTCAAAGGAGGAAATAAAGAGGTTGATGATGGAACTCCACGTGAAATGATTACCCCTCTGTTAAGGGAGTCTCTCACCAAACAAGGCTATCGTCTGATAGGAACACATTCTGGGGTGAAGCTTTGTAGGTGGACCAAGGTAATTCTTTGATCTTACTTAATAAGCGATTTAATTTCCATCTTCAGAGTTTTAAGTTTCATATTATATTAATTGACATGGTTTAATTGATGAGCAAGTTATTTGAAGATAAATTCCTCAACTAACCTTTGATGTTGAACTGCTGAGCATTTTAAATATTTTGGCGAGTCTTTCTAAAGATCAGCATTACGACCACATTAGTATTAGTTCTATGATGGTGTTTCAAGTCAAAAAAAAATTTTCTATATTCTTCTAAATGAAAGGTATACAATATCTTTGATCCAGCTCTAGTTAAATAGTTAAATAACATGTTAAGATTTACTGCAAAATGATCAAGAAATGAATATATTTTACCTGTTTTTAAGCACTGCTAAATCACATGAATAATAATTGCTTATAATAATGTTTTATTAAGCTCTTCTTAAATTGAAATATTCTGAAAAAATGACTTTGCAACACTGTAATGAGTCTTATTTGAGTATGCTCAAGTATACTAACGTTAAGCTTACTTTTTTAAGGATCTGACTATTATGTTAAAAAAATAATCATTGAATTACATATGTAATATGTCCAGTTATTCAGGCTCATGACTATGTTTATTTCTTACTGTTCTGTCATAAATGTATTTGGATGCACTTAAATATGAAAAATATCACCTATTAAATTAAGAAGAAAAAACTGTTGAGCCAATATTTAAAAATATTAATTTTGTCGTGTCATCACTTAGATACCTATGCTGAGTGCGTCTGTAAGGAGAAAGCCAACTAGCATTCAATTTAAAGATTTTCTCTAGATTTAGAAAATAGAAAGAAAGGTTCCCTTTGGATCAGAAGTAGCTATAACTGATGGCCTTTACAATTTATTTCAGTCAATGCTTCGTGGAAGAGGTGGCTGCTATAAACATACGTTTTATGGAATTGAAAGCCATCGCTGTATGGAGACAACTCCAAGTCTTGCTTGTGCTAATAAGTGTGTTTTCTGCTGGCGCCACCATTCTAACCCTGTTGGAACAGAATGGCGCTGGAAGATGGATGATCCAGAATCCATTGTTAATGGAGCCTTAGAACATCATTACAATATGATTAATCAATTCAAAGGTTTGTTTTTCAAAAGCACAAAAAGTATTTTCATTCTAATTAATTTTGCATGAAATCTTTTTGGTCACAATGCTAATATTTCAATACTTTATAGAATTTCAAATTTCCTTCTACAGCATGCGTTAATGTATGTAATTATTTATAATTTAACACATAAGCAACTTGGGGCAGATTGGAAGCTGGCCAAAAGATAGGTGTCTAGTCTATCTATTAATAGTTCTCATTTGAAGCATTACCGTTAATTTTCCATGCATAAATATTTAAGAACAAAATTAAAAGTACCAAGAGAAATCTAATGGATAATCATTTTATTTTATTGAAGAAGAAAAAAGATATTTACTTACCACAGAAATTAATTAGAGCAAATTCTATTCCTTCCTTGAGAATGTCCAGATTTACAATTACATTTTCTGAAAGCCTTTAAATAATGCAATAATAATCATCCTCATTTACCACCAAATATCATTGTGTGGATGTAAATTTTATTGATTGCCTATTTGCTTGCACTTGCACAACCTTCACTAAACGTAGAAATTTTTCACATTGCTGGTTTGATTTGTGCAAGAAAGAACGTGTATTCACTAATGATTGGTTTAGAATATCATGATTTGGTATATCTAAATAACCATGTAGGATCTGCTAAACTACTTTTTGGCCTGTCAAATTTGTTGAATTGCTCAATTGGTAAATTTTGACAGGATTTTGTTTTAATGCTTTAAAATTATCTTAATGCAGGAGTACCTGGTATAATAAAAGAAAGATTGCAAGAAGGAATGGAAGCAAAGCACTGTGCCCTATCCCTAGTAGGGGAACCAATCATGTATCCTGAAATTAATAAGTTAGTTAGGCTGCTGCATTCCAAAGGCATCTCAACGTTCCTTGTAACCAATGCCCAGTTCCCTGAAGCAATACGGTAAGACACATTTATTTAATTCATTATTCATTGATTCTTGTCAGAAACTGATAAACGTTTTTTGGCATGCACAGTAATATGGACCCTGTTACCCAGCTCTATGTCAGCGTAGATGCTAGCACCAAAGATAGTTTGAAGAAAATAGACAGGCCACTCTTCAAAGACTTCTGGGAGAGGTTTATAGATAGTTTGAAAGCCCTTGCCGAAAAGGTAAGTGCAATAATTTCTGCTTGAAGTGACTGCTAGAGCGGGCCAGACAGTAATTGGAAATTTTTTTTTTCAGGGTCAAAGGACTGTTTATAGGTTGACACTAGTGAAGGCTTTCAACGTTGAAGAAATAGAAAACTATGCACAATTAGTTGCCTTGGGGAGACCAGATTTTATAGAAGTCAAGGTAAATCTTTTTGCATATTTCATTGAATACTTACTGCTGATCCAATGAATATATCCTAATTTTGCATTCATTATTTTTCTCATCTTTATATCATAATTTTGCTGTCAAAATTTTTTTAAAATATTAATTGTTCCTTCTTGTTTAGGTTATAATAATGTTCTAAGTATTAATATTCTTATTTTTCAACCTTTTTACTTTTTATTATTCTCTTATTTTTTGAACCATTTTATTTTTTGAACTTTATCTTTCTCTAGAAATACATAGTATAGAGAAAGTATTGTTTTCACGAAAAAAATCAACTTAGAGATTTCAACAGAAATACATGTTTTGGGGTTCCTAGAACACGTTTTGACCATTTTCGTAATGATGTCTGTGTGCATGTGTGTGTGTGTGCTTGTTGGCGCTCTAACGTAAAAACTATTAGCTGTATCATTACCAAACTTCATATATAGCACTGTAGTAGGTGTTGTCAGAGTTGATTAGTTTTTGGAATAAATCGGTTAATCGAAGTTAATCGAAGCAAATTTCGGTTTTTGTAAAATATCTCCATGAATATGATATTTAGTATAAATATTGTTATGTAAACCGTGAGTTCGGGGATAAGTGAGACTCGTTTTAAAAGAAAAAACAAACTTTATTTCCTTAACTCAATCGAGCAAAGCCAAATATCAAATTACAACCATCAAAACGATCCAACCTTTTGTTCCCTGTCCCTCTCAACAATCCAACACCGTCGCTAACACAAACTCCGTTGCCAACACAAGTCCCCCACTTTCCAGCTTCGTAGCAATTTGTTAAAATTACAGAAACTGTATTTGTATATATCTTCCAAGTTTAGATTGTATCTAGAGTTCGAAAATACTGTCGTAGATAAATATTTAAATCTTACATATGGAGAAAGTCATGTGCTGGCCACATCAGATTTTTTGTTTAGTTTTGAGTCATGTACACTGGTACCTCAATGACAATCAACACTTACCAATTTATATGCAATATTGCATAACATTAGGTGGTTTAAAAGTTATGGCAATATAAAAATCAAGAAGTATTACTTGATTTGTCAATACATAATTGTGTTCGATATGTTTGTGATGTTAAGAGGTTTGAAGATTTAAGCCCTTATCTACTAACTTTATGCTGGCGGACAACATTGAAAAGAAGGAAATACTTTATCGTACTCCTCTTGTTTATTATTATAAATATCAATAAGCCTTTGTATTTGCTTCATGATTTCACTTTACCTCGTTCTCACCTCTCCCATCCTGGCCTAAGAAAAACCTCCAGTACTTTTTACATTCCGTCACATAGATCTACTACCTTCCACTAATCAGAAAGTATTCATAAAGTATCTAACATAAATTTCTGAAATTCCCTGCCAACTACAATCCATGTGTCAAGAACCATAAATAGATTTAAAATTTTATTATTTGATTAATCTAGAGCATTTAATATTGTAATATTTCGATTGCTATGATTCCATTACTGTAATTAACTGTTGCTCATAGGTGGCTTGCCACAGAACATAATAAAGATTTATTTAATGTCTTGGAAGTTGAGAATGGTTGGTCATTGTGTAAGTGATTATTCTCAAGTATTCTTAAGATTATGATGATTTTGTAATTAATAAAACCTCTTTAAGCATCCAAGTCTGGATGGTGGAAGTTTCTCGTTTAAAGTCATTCTTAAGCACTAAAGCAGTATAGGAAACTATAAAACTTAGATAATAGCTTAATTTCTGTAGAAAACTTCCCTCTTAAATGTGTTTTGTCTCATTTTAGGGAGTTACTTTCTGTGGAACATCTAAAGCTAGTACTTTGACCATGGAAAATGTTCCTTGGCATGAGGAAGTGGTGTCTTTTGTACAGAAGCTGGTGGACTTTTTACCACATTATGAAATTGCTTCAGAGCATGAGCATTCAAACTGTGTCCTTATTGCACATGAGAAGGTAAGGTCTCTCATGTTCAGCTTGCTTTATCACCATTTTATAAAAATCATTCTTAATGTTCAATTTTCTTATTTTCAGTTCAAAGTAAATGGAGAGTGGAACACATGGATAGACTATGATAAGTTCCATGAATTAATGCAGAGTTACAGTGCTACAAATGGTGAAGCCACATTCAAAGCTGAGGTATGATTTTGTCCTTTACTCATTTTCAAATTGTTATGAAACAGTGGACTATGGTGTATATGCATATAGGTATTAAAATAACACCTAATGCAATATACTTCTAATTTTATGGAGACAGTTTATTTGGGTTAAGACATAATCTCGATATACTCATGCCTAAGTTCTCTCTGTTAATAATATAATTACAAATATGTTGAATTAACCTTAAATAGTTAAAAGCTCTCTTTTGGGCTGAACCAGGGATAGTTAGGTTAGTAAAAGAAGTCTATCATCTTTACAGGGAAGACATTTGACAATCTCTAAGATTTGAAAGTCATAAAATTTTGATTCCTCAAGTGTTAGACATACATTCACATGCAAACATTAATGATTCTAATTAATTTAAATCTTAACTCATTTTATTTTACAGGACTACATGGCTCCTACTCCACAATGGGCTGTAATTGGTGCAACAGAACGAGGGTTTGATCCCAGTGAAACACGGTGGTATAGAAAGAGCAAGAAAGACATTTCAGGATGCTGAAAATATATCAGCTTAGATATTCCTAGAATTGATTTTGACACATCAAAGCCAAGGGTTTGTTTTGTTTAATATTTAAGAGCCAGTTTCTTCAGTTGGAGAATCTCTGTAGTTGATGGACAAAGGGTGCACTGCTGATATGTAATTAACTTAGCAGGCAAAAGTTGTCTGTCGAAGTTAGGATTAGGGTAAGAATTATACACAACTTCCTATGGAAGCTTCAAATTCTTCCAGGACTTAAATGAATTACACATTTTAAGTGATTTTTTTTTCAAGTTACCTTTTATTTGTTTTTGTATTTATGCTGGAGGTATCTTGAGAAATGTGTGATAATTTGTGTTAAACTTTGTATTTGTGCGGCAATGGTGCTCTGAGAGTGAAATCTTAAGTTGTGCTAAAAGGGACATTATTTTCATGCCTTCCAAGATTCCAGCACTCGTCACTTTGAGCAACTCTGAAATGAGGACAAGTGCTTATCAGGGTGTATATTGTCTTTTATATCAAAATTTTTCAGTAATGTTGTTTAGTAAAGAGTACTTGGAATAAAATTGTTCTTTCTTTTTTATTTCACCTATATCCAACTTGGAGCATTCACCTGCAGTTTGATTAGAAATAGGACAAATAATATGAAACCAATTTATATGGGATTTTTAAGAATTTTTTTATAAATTGAGGCTTCAACAGGCAATTAATTATTAGCTGTAATTCAAACTTAAACATTTTTATTTTCAATTTGTCTATTTTTCCATTAGTATTTCAATCAAATAATATCTACTTATAAAGAATTTGTTTAAAATTAAAGGAAAATAAATTTTCAAAGATAATTTGAATTTTTATGTATTATGGAATAAGAATTTTAGAATTAAACTGATATTTATTATAGGATAAGGGAAGTGCCACCTTTTAGAAATACTCGATTGGTCAAAGCAGCTTTATTAATCATTACAGAATCTACTGAACAGCCAAAGAATGTGTTAGCCAATTACATGAATTGAAATCCATTCGGTCTTATATGAGAGTTGTGCAAGGTACATTAAAAAATTATTACTTATTTTTTTCCCAAAAATGCTGAACAGGAGAAATGTAAATATCTGGTGGTAGATAATACCACATATTGTGGATACAGCTGTGCTTGTGGGTGCTGGCATTTCAGTGCCATGACTGTATAAGTTGCCACATGTATTAACACTGGCAGAAAGGAGGTGAATGTTGCAGTTTGAGCAGTGTGAGGTTCTGTGTTTTGCCACCTGTGATCAGTTTGTCCAGAAGGGTAGTGTCAGCATCCACAGCGGCGATGTTGTTGCCAGACAACAGCATCCTCTCCTCCTGCTCAGCGCAAAGGCTCTTGGGGACCAAGTACTGGCAGACGTGGTGCAACTGCAAATCATCATGCAACATGTCATGACAGCTTCCAATAGTGATACGGCTAACCCAGGCACACCTGTGATGGTTTGGCAACAATCTGCACTGATAATATCTTGCTCTTGAGCATGGTTTCATCATTAAATGAGGGAAAATAAATTCGGGAAACTTTTGAACATAAAATTTACGGAGGCGACCATGATGTTGTGGATAAACATCATCTTTATATTTTTGGACATACCTAGTATATTCTTTTACACAAGTACTGCCAGCTACATATATTGTTGGAAGGATTCTTTTATTTTTGTATTACTACCTGGTATTGGCGAAAGTAATTAACCACCTCATCTATTCTGAATTTCATTTGTGACAAGAGGATTCTATAAAAGATACTTTTTATGATGGAAAATGTCTAGAGCTTGGTTATTTTCATCATTAGGTAACTAGATTTTTACCACCAAGTGCAACTTCTTTAGTACTTACATGGCATTCTGCCAAGTGATTGATTCTAACTAAAGAAATTGATAGTCTTTCAATGCATGAGTAACTAATGATTTTTTTCATGCAAAATTTTAATCTGACAACCATGTAACCTAAAATGGTATCTGATTATATCTTTATACATCAAGAACTACTTTTATTTATCCTCCTTAGGGTTATCACTGGGAACACAACACCATAGTTGTTAAAGTATTGCAGCATAGCACAAAAATTCCATTAAAATTAAAGTTATAATTAAATTGCTCATCTTAAAGAGAGCACTGATATTAAGCACTCAAACACTTTTGCTCATCAACCAAAGTTTAAGTTTGGTCTACAGGAATGTTCTATCCATGTTGAGAAAATTTACTGTAATGGTATTTGATCAAGTCTCTGTTCTAGATATGTCATCGATGGCTGCCCTTCTTAAGTTTCTCTCTTCATACAATTTTGTTGTATATGCTTAACTCATAAATAGTATTCGGGTTTTTTAATAATAATTTGTCAAAAGAACTTTTGATTATTAATGTGAGAAGAATCACTCAGTTATTTGATTGTTTTGTACTAAATCATTATCTAGTACAGAAAAGTAATGATTTCTTGGAGGCCTTAATCATGGTCATGATGGTTCACTCATTAGGTAAATATTTGTTCTTGCTATTCGAAGTTTCAGTCACCACTGAACTCATTTTAAAGAGTTAGTTATAAATAAGCAGTGATTTAATAACTTCAGTAAACTTAGCAAAGGTAATATATCACTGAAAATGCAAGCTAATCAAAAACTTAACTTGGCTTTCTTCATGTAAGAAAATTCTTCCTTAGGATTTTGACAATTGATCAAATCCAAGTTGATATATGACATAAAGGCTAAAAGAATACACGTAAGGTTGGTAATTCCTGCAATATTTTACTATGAAACAGTTAATATAAATATAATCCCATCGAAAATAATTAAGATGCAATTATACAAGAGTAACTTCTCACAGATAAAAAAATTGCAAAACAGGGATTACTTTTTATTCAACCTCATCACTCTACTAACTAATTTAGTTTAAATTACACTAAGTATCAAATTTCCTCAATCTAAAAATGAAATGCTAAATGTATGAATGCTTATTGTCTGTTTAAAAAGTATTATTCCTACAAAAACTTTTATAGGCCAAGTGATTACATAGCAACAATATCCATTGATGGCACTCACAATCAATTAATAATACAAGTTGAGATAGTTCAGCATGATATATTACACAAAATTTAATAGTATCACAAAGCATTTTATCCTTCAGTTATTCTTTGAACTAAAACCCCAGAAATACCATGACAATCACTAAATTCAACACTAACAAACAAATTAAGCACTATCGTTATATCATAATTACTGCTACATCTGGACACTCACAACTTACCTCAACAGTAATCCTAATCATTCAGCAACCTAAACCTACATAAATAACATCACTCACTGCAGCTTTCTTGATAATAACCACTTTCTTCCTAAAACTTCCCTTGTAATTGTATGAAGCTTTCAATAGAGGAATAGGCATTTCTAAATTGAAGATATTACAGGTTTCTAATAAAGGAGAGCAAACTTGCTTGGTTTATAAAAATACCTCATAAGAAATGACATATAAGTCTCAATATTTGGATATATTTATTTCATACAGAAAAGAGTATCTGTCAAAAATGCAAAAATAACAAACGACACAAAAGATTAAAAAAAAGATGCTTTACATTGAATGAAAATAATTACAAAAAGCTGATATTTGATAGAAAACATTTCATGCTTGTCATCACACAGCTACTCTGAACATTTGCCTGAAATACTTGAACAGTGATACTAGGAAAACCTACAAAAATGAAAATCAATAAGCATAGAAAGCAAAGTCTTGAACAAAATGTCCTGGAAAATTGAAGAGTTAACTTCGCTACACGATTCACAGCCTCATCTCCTGAGATCTAACAAACTTACTACTATTTTTTATACAAGACCAATTGCTTTCTTGCAATGATTTATGGAAGACTTGCTTGTTGTACTTTTCGAAGAAACTTTTCCCATACTCAAAGGATGCAACCATTATGGCACAAGCAGGAGCCACTTTCACAACTCTGGGCACAAAACCTGTAAATAGCCCTTTATATCCAGTTTCACTGTAGATGAGCCTCATGATATCCGCAGTTGACGTTTTCTTACTCTGCTTTTCCAGATCTTCGTACTGAAACCCTGATCCTCTTCTGAAATACTTCCTTCCCCCTCGGGTTTGCTGGCTTTCTTTTTCTCCCATGTCAATCTGCAGATGAGTTTTCACGACGTCAAAGGGCAGAGTCAGGATTCCCGCAATTGAACCAGACACAGCTCCAGCAAAGAAACTGAATCCAAATGATGGTGACTGCTGAGAAAAGGCGTTCTTGATACCTTCATAATGAATCCAATAAATTGCAGAAAATGGGACATCCCTCATCAGTGTGGGAGCTAAACCTTTCCACAACCCTGATATGCCTTGATTACGAATCAGTTGCTTTATTGCTTGCAGAATTTCAGGATAGCTAAGTTTCTTAGACTGCATTTTTGTTCTGATGAGCTCTAAAGGACTAACGATGGTTGCAGCCCATACACGTGCGCTGGCTCCAGAAACAAGAGGAATCCACGATGGTTGAGTTTGAAGTTTTCCTTGATTCCAATTCGTGTTATAGTTATCTTTTAGACGTACTCTCAATTGCTCGTATGCAACATAATATATAACAGTAGCTGGCAATGCAAGTAAAAGAGTTGGGCTAAGCCCGCTCCAAAGGGAAGAAACTCCTTCATGTCGAGAAATTTTGACGAATGCATCGACTGTTCCGTTGAAATGACCAGGTTCTCTAAACCAACCATGTTGAAAGTTGGTTGGACCGGTGGGATTTCCACTGAAGCATGGACAAAGATGTTCAATAACCCCGTTGTTGGTGATGAGGGATTTGTTTGATAGAAGTGCCTTCTCTTGTGCTTGCAGTCGGATCTTGACAACATCCAGGGGAGTCATCATCAGGGAAGCCACAATCGCCCCAGTACATGCAGCTCCCATCTGCTGAAGAGGCGTGATTCGAAACCGTGGGTCGTCATGACCGAATATTTCTTGATCATCTAGGGCTGACATTAAAAATGATTGATTCTACGGCTTAGGTGTAATTTTGATATTCTACGTCCTCTTCACCCCTTTCACTCAGGCTTGGTCTAATTCCATTTCCATACGCAAACGCACATGTCTTAATTCTTCAGTGGAGATGTTATTTTGAATCCCACGGCGGCGATTTCTTCAGGATCGCAGTCACTCATGAATATAGCTGGTGTTTCTCTGCGTTAAAAAGTATGTAAACTTCACCATCACCATGTAGTTCATTATATTGTACACGATACGAGCGATGTCAGTCTACTCTAGTCCCTAAGTAACCCACTACCAGCCATAACTGCATAACCCGCATAACCCCAACAATAACAAAAGGAAGTTAAGTGAATTTCTATATTGTAATGTTTTTTAACAATCTATAATTTCAAATTTTAAATTTATGAGGTTTTATTTATATTTATTTTACTTTTTCCAAGCTAAATAAAACTATTAGATTTCTGAAAATGTTACGTCACAATAATCGCCATGACAGTACGGCCATGTTGTTATTGATCAAGTTGCAGTCTTGCATTCGAGATTTTTGATCTCACTGTCATTCCTTAGATGAAATGGCATAAGCAATTGCGCAATAACACGTCGGACGGACTTTTTAAAACTTTTGAGATTTTGATCATAAATGATTAACGCTCTCTTATCAGAAAGTAAAACAAATATATAGTTGAACTTTTAAGGTCATCTAAGTATGATTTTTGGCACAAGGTAACGATGAGAGGTTATTGAAATGTATTTTACGGCCCTTAAATATTTATCCTTTGTATTAGCCTTGAAAGCTGTCAGTGCAGGTGCTTGAAAACAGGTTTTCGGATTAAACATTCTTGTTTCACTTGGAAGTTGTCCTTAGTAGCTGGACAGACATTTATTTACATGCGCGGACTTGGCGTTTCCAAATCTATATTTTGGTAGTGTCTTTTAAGTCTTTTAGCTCAAGGTAACTGAAATCACTACATATCATATTAAATATCAAGGCTTTATTTCGAATGCAATCCGTGGTGATTAAGCTCATAGTGTAAAATGTGTAAAGTTCTTTTAAGACTTCTTTTTATTGTATATTTTTATAGTTGTTGTGTAAGCTGATCACAATGACATCGTGAATTATGCTGCTCTGCTAAAATGTTTTATGGTAAAATTTGAAACGATAAGTTTACCTATTTTATATTGAAAAGAGGGAAAAGCTCTTAACTTCGATGTGTCGCTGACCTATTTCTGGAAAACAAACTAAATTCTGTGAAAAGTCGTTATCGAGGAAACGTCGTTATGACTATTTACTCGTAAAATTGTCATTAAAAATCAATTCCGTGCATTGAAATGTTTCAAATTTTTAAGTCCATTATTTTTGCTGTACTAAATTTAGGAAGCAGTTTACAGAAAACTTATTAGAGGCCCAGCGTATGAAAATTTGAAAGAGAAAGGGAAATAATAGAAAGTGATTTTGGCGTTAGAAGTTAAGTAAATCATATTGACGAAATACGTAAATTTTCTCCCACTATAAATCCTACAAGTATGTCGTCTCAGGAAAGGTGCAACCGGTTTGTTGGCTAAGTTACTAAAGTTTTGATGACTTTTTACGTAGGCGAACCTAAGTTAAATTTGGTAAAATTTTATTCTGCCAATTCGAGTGATTCAAATTATAGTTTTCTCGTCTTAAAAATTTTTGTCGTATAAGTCAGATAAGAAATCTCGGGAGATTAATTACGGAAGAATTTAATTAGATAAGGCAACCATTTATGAACACATTCAGTTACGTAACTAATTATAGCAAAATTTCTTGGTGTAATGTTTTCTTGAACTTCATTTTGCGGTGTTGTACACAACTAGAGTTCTCCTCCAAGTTTATTTAGTTCCTGGATTTCCTTTTTTAATCTTTGGTGGGGATATGATGGGTATAATATTATTTAGTGACCCTTACAGGCTCTTTTGATAAGTTGTCAATTTCTAGAAATCAGTTAATTGGTATTTGTTCATTTAAATACTTCTATCAATTATAAGAGACTCACTATAGATTAAGAAATATTAAATTTTCATCAGTATAATTGACGTAAGAGCCCAAATATTTATTGATAAACCCAAACAGAGCTAGTTTGATAAATCATGCTTAATGGCTATCTGATTATGTTTTTCTGTATTGTCAAACTTTTCTGTCAACATCTATCAAATTTTGGAACTAATGGTGGACACTTACACAAGTAATTAATTTATTTCTAGCTTTAGTAGTCCTTTTTGGTCCCGAGTCCCTGAATTATATGTATACCCCTGAGGTATGCTGACCATGGGTTTGATTGGTTCCCCTTATATGAAAATAGTTTCATATTTTCTTATATTCTATGCTGATATTTTATTGATAAAAAAGCAAATGGCACTGACTTTAACATAACCTGTATATTTGTATGTTTAGAGGGATATCGGATGAAATTATAGAAATTGTGTTAAATTACTGTAAATACTTGGGTTTATGACATACACGTATTAACAGTGTCATTCCAGAAGCAATTGATAGTATTTTCACTCTTAACATTTCTAATCCTTTTATGAAGGACTATTGATTTAATAACCAACATTCTTTTGCTGAGATTAATATTAAATCTTAATTCTGAAAGTTATGTGGATTGGTTAATTTACTTTATTTTATCAACATGGAATCCTTAATAAAATTAGTACATAAATTTATAATTATTTAGGTGTTATCAACTAAACGCAAAACTTACTACAGTGAATGACATATTTTTCACATATAATAAAGTTAAATTTTCAAGATATGATTGCATTGATAAATCATTTCATTCTCTTCTGAAATTAACCATATAATATTTGTATATGATTTGTGGAAACTTAGAGAGTATTTGTAAAATTTATTGCCGTTTGCTAAATTTTCTTCATTATTTTGATATAAATAATAAAACTTCATGAAACTTTCTAGGTTATTATCCACAGAATCACTTATCAAAATCAAAGTAGAACATTTTAAGAAATTTGCTCTTGATGATTGGCAATGATTTTGTTGTCAATTTCATTTAATGATTTTTAAACATTTATATAACTGCTTTGTTAGTATAGTGTAAAGGTATATTACTGTTTACTTAAATGCTGTATTGACTAGGAAAGGCATATGTGGAATCGACTAGAGAATGGCTGTGACAGCTGTGTGATACCAACATTGGCATTTAATATCTTAGAATTTACTAAACTGTAAACAAATATTGCATATTGCAATGTTTGTCTGCAGACTTACTTTAATGTTTTGAATTCTCATCAATCCTTTCCGAAGATTTTGTTTCAATAATGTTGAACTATTTCTGGATTCTTCCTCATTAAAATATTACAATATATCATTATAATTAAAGATTTTCTAGATATTTCAGTTTATTTAACTTTAAATGTAGATTCAGTATTTTTCTAGAGGAGTATGATTTTTATGTATCATTCAGTGAATAGCATTTTAATTTTTAGGAGGAAGTTTGAAAAACCCTAATGCCTCTTCAGAATGAGACATTATTGAATTTTTTTTCCTCAGTTTGTTAGCTATTCTGAATTTAAGCATCACTGGCTCAATACGTCAGACTTTTTTCAAGTCCGTTTTTCCTTGGGATATTGATTTATATTAATGTCATGGTTTGGACTTGACAGATTGCAGTTGATTCTTTTAATAATTGTAGGAAATGTGGCTTATGTTGGGGTTCTCCAAACTTAGGATGAATTAATTATAAAATGGAAAGAGAATAAATTCAATTAAAGTAAAATCCTCAGAAAGCATTTTCTGCTCTCAGAAACAAAGAACACACATCAGTTTGTGGATTATTGAGTTATTTCTATGTGTGAAATTTGAGAAAGTAAAGCTTTACTTTCTTTTGAAAGTTGAAATAGAGTCATTATCAGGTTATAAAATCAGAGTGAACCCAAAGAAAAATAATTTGGCCTTATAATTAATATTAGCCCTTATCGAAATTTATAGAAGTGCAAATCATTTCAGTTGACACCATGCTTAATACTATGTAGGTTAAAAATTCTTGACATATTTGGAAATGTAAACTGGCACCCATTTGCTTGCAAACAACTGGCACTGGTAATCATTGCACTTGGAACCCCTGCTAAAGATAGGGATAAGATTTTCACAACAGAAGACAAGTATGGTATAAGGTACATAATTAGTTAATGATAGAAAAGAGAGGGAGCATTAATAGAATTAGATTCACAAGAAAATAAATGGGATTATTCTATGAAAGCTGTAAAAGAAATATAGTTTTATTTATCCATAGCTAGATTTTGAATCTCAATACTAACCAATAAAGTCTATAGGTGTGCCTTCTAAAAAGTAGAGCAATTGTATTACTTTTACCACTAAACCAATGAAATGTAAGCAATAAGAAAATCAGCATGGATTATGGAAAGGGTGGAAATAGAAATTTAGAATGATTATGTACATAGAAAAGTCTTTTAAAGGATAGTGTTTGGTACAACTGTGACAAATTCACAATATGTGCTTACTGACAATCAGAGAATTATTCACTTGAAGTAATTATTTAGTTAAATAAATTAATGACAGATTTTGTGTAATTTGAATTGAGAGTAGTAGTTGAAACAATATATCATACTACTACCAAGAGTATTGATTTGAAATCTGAAATATAAGGAAAATTTTGCAACATTCTTTGAGCAAACACAGTAATTACTTTCAAAAACATTATTCAGTTAGCTATAATCAAAGTTACTCCTATAAATTTTGATTAATGATAATAACAAATGTTAAGGGTTCCTTTTTATTGGTGGGTAAAATATTAGTTTCAGTAGCCACTTAATGAACTTAGTTTTGCTATTGAAATGTGATCATTATTAGGTTGCTAGCCCAAGGATGTCCCATTTAAAAAATTGAAATATATTTAATGTTCAATTATTCTCAAAATAATGTAATGAGTGAAGGCTCTTTTTCTAGTTTGTTTAAGCCAGAAGCTCTTAAAAAATGTTTGGGTCATATTATTTACTCTGATAATGCACCCATGTTAGCAGGCTAAATTATTTTTTTAATTGGTGATGGTTATTAAACATTAATTCTTCTATTTGGAGACAGTAGAATAGCATACTTTTTAAGCCTAATTAATCCCGTAGCTTATGGGATTGGCTGATGAGTGGCAAGGAGAATAATTTGGTTTTGGCATTTATTTTTATAACAGAATACTTTCCCTAACACCAACCCTTATCAGAAAATATGGGAACTAGCCATGGGTGCACCTAGTGCCAGGGTAGCTTGCATGCCTGGCAGTGATGTAGCTAGGATTTATGCGCCAGGGGACATGGGCAATCTTCGAACCCCATCCTGGTCTCCTGATAAGGTGTGACTCAGTCATACTTATGTATCCTCTGTAATTTTGTATCCTCTTATTTTTATTTGGCTGAATATTTTATGCAGCATGGCATCTTCTTAAGTACTCGCAGTCATTGTTAGATAATTAGATGTAATGTAAATATCATCAGGTGCCTAACAGTCACTACTTGCAAAGTTGAAACTAACCTCGACATACATATATTTTCCACTTCCTTGGGAAATTAATGAGTTCATTTATTCCTTATTTATAGTATTAGATTTAATTAAAATATTTTATGCTATCACTCCACTATCTTATTGATTGATGGAAATGCTGCCGGTGCACTGTAGGAAAAAGGTTTATATCAGGGAGATGAGGGTACAACCTTAACATACAGAGTCCACAGATTCGCTGTTAAATACATCTAAGAGATAAAATTATGGGATTTAAACACTGTGAGAGAAAATAAATTTACACAATATAGATAATATATCCCTGAACGGCCGTATTTCGATGCCCATTTCTATCATGCATATCCACATCAGCGATTTTCACATGCCGCTGATTCTAAAATTTTTTCATACTTACATGACTTCAATTTGGCACCCCCAGGATGCTGCGCCTGGGACAGGTGTCCCCTCTTGCCCCCTTTTAGCTGCACTACTGATACCTGGGTGGCAGTGCATTCCTAGTTAAACCTTTTTAAAGTACTGCCCAACTAATGTGCCTATTGCTCACTCTATTTATCGAAAAATTTGAAAGCTTTTAGCTTTAGTTTCCACAAAATCATCCACAATTCAGCTTATTCTGAATTGTGTAGTAGGGTTAAATGGTTCGTTTTGTTATTTAAATGTAAGAAAATCAGAACTTGTTAATTAAAACTCCTCCTTAGAAACAGTTGCACACCTATGAACTAAGCACCCACAATAATTTTCTTGATTCCAAAATACGGAACAAAATTGAGGGAACTATACATGTGACCACTTTCATTGGAAGCAAATTAACTTTGAATATGGCTATGTGAGCAACTCCTAGTGTATTATCAATTTGAAATAAAGGAATTTACTTTAAAAAAATAGTATCATGGTTTACCATGTGAATGTGTGGCTTAGGCATTATATATTCTTTCATAAAACCAGAGCAATTATTTCATGCTGAATTTCATGTTGATCTCCGCTGTATCTTTTAAGTCAGGGTTTGGTATTGATTCTTGATGATTGATCAACAATGGAAGAATGCATTATTTGTTAATTATTGTCTTGCACAATGTTTTGAGAAGTTAATGTATCACTTCGCTTACTAATTAATGGTAAATCATCGTGTGTTCTCCTTGGAGCAGTATATATACCTCCTCAGTCACCTCTGGATAGCTATGATTCCCACTGTAACACTGTTGAAAATATCATCTCTACTGCTGATTTTACTAATGTTCTTGTGTTTGGCGATTATAATCTTCCCTCAGTATGTTGGTCTGATCTTTTTCTTCCAGATGAACATTCATCACATTCAGTAATCCTCTCACCACAAGCTAGAACTGTTCTCAATAGCTTTTCCTATCTTGGTCTAACTCAAGTCAATAATATATTGAATACTTATGGCTCGCAATTGGATTTAGCTTTCTCAGATTCTCTTCAAATCACCTCTTCTATCTCATCTGACTCTTTATTGGAATGTGATTCATACCATCCTGCCCTGAATTTAAAAATGAAACTATCTAAAGATATGGATGTTGTCACATACTGTATGCCAATTTACGATTACAAAAATTGTGATTATTGGTCACTGTCACAATATCTCATGGATATCAATTGGGCCCTGATTCTTTGTAACTGTGATTGTAATTTTGCTTATGAAACTTTCTCTTATGTTCTGAGAGAAGCTATAGAACTCTTTACTCCTATAATGTATGTCAAGAGTAGTAGTTATCCAAAATGGTTCTCTACTGAATTGAAACACTGCCTACAACAGAAAAAATTGTACCATGTACTCTATAAAACCACTGGTAATCCAGATGATTACTCAAATTTCTCCAGACTTCGAGTCAAGTGTAAGAGTCTTACTAAGTTGTGCTATCATAATTACCTTAACTTGATTCAAAAAAATCTGATCTGGCCAGCACATGACTTTCTCCATATATAAGATGTAAATATTTATCTACGACAGTAATTTCGAACTCTATATTCAATCTAAACTTGGAAGATGAGTGATTAATTTATATATTATTATCTTTTACGTCACAAACATTATAAATAATACTTTTTGGGACATGCTCGATGAAAAAAGATAAATTTGGCCTTTCGCCCATAGAGCCCAGAGCGCCCACAAAGTACATAATCAGCAACTTCCGGTTTATCAGTATTTCATGGATAACTCCTAAACAATCAGTGATAAAAAAATATGTTTCAAACAAAAGTTAAAGTAAATTATATTTTCTAAAACATTTATAAATAATAGTATATACCTAAATATCATATTTATGGAGATATTTTGAAAACCGGAAATGAACTTTAATGAATAAAGCTCGACTTCCGGTTGACCGATTTACTCCAAAAACTAATCAACTCTGACAGCACACACACCACTACTATATATGAAGTTTGGTATTGATACGACTAATAGTTTTCACGTTAGAGCGCCCACTATCACACACACACACACATACACACAGACATCATTCCGAAAATGGTCAAAACGTGTTCTAGGGACCCCAAAACATGTATTTCCATTAAAATCTCGAAGTCGAATTTTTTCATGAAAACAATACTTTCTCTATACTTCGTATATGGAGAAAGTAAAAATATTCTTGTTAACTCAAAGCAATTTTGGTCTTATGTCAATAATCTGCGTGGATCTAACAAAGTTCCCAATGTAATGCATCACAATGGTATTAATTATAATAATAGACCGGATATATGTAATCAGTTTGCTGATTTCTTTGCTAAAGTTTACACAAACTATACCCTAGATGATATACCTCAACATAACTTTAAATCTAGTATTGATATTAACAATATGAGAATCACAACAAATGAGATTATGAATAAATTAAATTCTCTCGATGTTCACAAAAGTCCAGGTCCTGACAATATATCTCCTTTACTGTTATTGAAGTGTGGTGAAGCATTGTTGTATCCTTTATTCATACTGTTTAATAAATCCCTTGAAAGTGCTGTCTTTCCAGACAGATTTAAGACTGCATATGTCATACCTATCTTTAAGAGTGGTGATAGACATCATATATGTAATTATAGGCCAATTGTTATTCAGCCAGTTCTGGCTAAAGTTTTTGAGAGTATTCTTCTTGATAAACTTTCTCCTACTCTTAACAGGATCCTAATCAGTGAGCAACATGGCTTTACCAATGGTAAATCTACAACCACTAATCTTTTATTATTTCATAATTTTATATCTCATGCTCTGGAACATCATAGGCAGGTTGATACAGTATATACAGACTTTTCTAAAGCTTTTGACAAAGTCAGTCATCAGTTACTATTGTCTAAATTGCAAGCCTGTGGTGTATTTGGGAATGCTTTGGCTCTAATTAACAGTTACCTAGCTAACAGAAAATTGTTAGTTAAGCTTGACAACTATATTTCCTATACCTTCACTGCCACTTCCGGGGTACCTCAGGGGTCTCACTTAGGTCCTCTCTTGTTTCTAATCCTTATCAATGATATTGGTGAACATCTAAGTCCCATTAATTACTTGTTGTATGCAGATGACTTAAAGATTTTTCATCCTATTGACAACCTTAATAACAGTGCTGAATTACAGAATTGTTTAGATAGACTAGGTAGCTGGTGTAAATTGAACTTCATTCAACTGAATCTTGATAAATGTAGCACAATAACGTTCCAAAAAATGAGAACTCCCATCCATTATGATTACCTTCTTTGTGATAGTACTCTAAAGCGAGTTCAATCTATCTCTGATTTAGGGGTTATTTTTGATGTAAAATTAGGATTTCAATTACATATACAGACTATTGCCACTAAGGCATTCAAGATGCTTGGATTCATTACTCGAGTGACCAAAGACTTCTATGATATCAATTGTCTTAAGTTATTATATATATCACTTGTTAGATCTATTTTGGAATATGGCTCGGTAATTTGGAATCCATATTACACAAAGTATGAGTTAGCTTGAAAAGATTCAAAGAAAATTCCTTAGGATTGTTGCACATAAATTTAATTTTAATAGAGAAAGTGGTGAATATGAGGAACTAATGTGTCAACTACACATACCACTTCTCTCTACTAGGAGGAAGCAGCTCGGTCTACTATTTTTGCATAATATTTTAAATGGCTCTATTAAATGTTCTGACTGCTCTCACTTATTAATTTTAATTGCCCTATAGTCATTACCAGAAACCCTGTTCTTTTTAATGTTCCACACTTACATAGAAATTACATGTTTTATTTACCATTCTATCGCATCTTGAGGGAAGCCAATAAATACTGTAATAGAATTGACTTTTTTAATGTCTCAAACTGTATTTTCAGGAGTTTTGTTATGTCTAATGTAGTTTAGTTTCTGAAATAATTTTAACTTTGTTATATTTGTGATTTGCTTTCTTCCTTTTAATTGGGTATACAAATGTTTATACTTTTATTTTTCATATATTTCTTTTTATTTTTTGTGAATATATTGTATTGTTTAATATTCAAAGATTATCAAATTTATTTGTAACCATGATGTATAATAGGGCTCTGCCCGTACATAAATAAATAAATAATAATAATAATAATAATAATAATTACTTTCGATTTCCAACCACGAACTTGGTACTTTAGAAATATTCAATCTCTTAAGATGGCGAAAGTGGAAAATTAATTTCAGCAAAAGTAATTGGAAAGTTACAAAAGCATAAGCAATTATATATTCAAGTTCAATTTATAGCAGTTAGATTTATTTTTATCTGAGATTTCTCATAAAGTGAGGTCATCTATTACAATAAGTTTGCACTAATTATTCTCACAAATTTTGTGTTGGTTCATGATGTATTTTGCATCCTTTGATTCAATTGTAGGTATGTATTTCATATGGAGATTTAAGAACCAGAAATACCTTTAACAGGTATACTATATACTAATTTATGTACCTCTATAAAAGGAGAAACTTTTGGTAACACAACATTGGAATAGCATCATTGACCACACCTTTATACTTCATGCTTTTGTATCATTACCTGAAATTTGCAGGTTGAAACTGAATGGATAACTCTAGGAACTTAATTTATTTATGGAAAGCGACATACATATGCTTGGAAACCATTTTTTGGCTTCAAATGTATTTCTTAATATCAGCTTGGCCCCATAGTGCTGTTCAATTTTCAGATGGGATTTGTTAATTTAAGGTAAATGAGTTTTTCTTTCACTATTGTTTAACATTCAGGTTTATATCCAATATAGTCATGAGGAAAAATATCTCTATGCAACATTTTCAACATTTTAGTTATTTCTGTCTTTGAAAAAATTTACCCATGACTTGTACAGTGCCTCTGGTTTCATTGCATGGTATTGATGTATATTCGGAATTGCACAATTATTTAATTTATTTCAGCATTTTACCATCTAAATATTTTTTATGTATTTTATTTAATTATAATTTAATAATTTTTCAATAAATTCATAATATAAATGTTAAGATATAATATTATAAATAAATAAAAACAATGTTATATTTACAGTAGAGCCCCGGTTATCCGGACGAATTCAGGCACATAGGCGTCCGGATTAGCGGGGTTTCCGGATTAGCGAGGTTTTCAAAAAATAACGTAAAAAACATTTTTTCTCAAAAATTATATTTTATAGATAATGCATGTATATATTGCATAAGGTATTACAACATAGAAAGTGAATGAATATTATCAGCGAGCGAAAAAGTCAGTTATTTTCTTTTGCGCGACCGTTCTTATTTTTAAATCAAGTGCGTAGTCTGTCCACCTCTCGTTTCTTGCTACTAATATGTGTGTTCACTAGAAGAAGTTGCGGGTTTACATAACTCCCAATGGACCGTCCGGATTACCGAGGGTTCCGGATTAGCGAGTGTCCGGATTACCGGGGTTCTACTGTAATTATAATTAAATATTTTTCTTTAATGACATAATTAAAAAAGTAACCAGCTGATGATCTGCCCTATATATTAATAGTTAACATTAATTAGGAAACAGAAATCATTGAGTACTCTGAACTGATTATTATTACTCTAATTATTATTAATCTTATATATTATCTTTTATTCCCATATATTTTTATGGACATTATTGGCAATAAATTGTTACTTATAAATTTTTCTTAAAAAATAACAAAAAAACAAACATCATACATTTCTTACATGGAAATTTATATAGAAAGCTATGGGAAGTTGTATCTCATCCGGAAAATACTATTTTTCCTTGAAGTTCATCTGGCGTGACGTTTGCGACCCATGTCATATGAAACACATGGAGACCTGGACCCACCGTAACCTTGAAGTGGGACGCATATATCACCTGTTAGTTCGTAAATATTGCAGGAAGGTATATTTTTCCAGAGCTAGATGGAGTATCGGGAATTGGCCCTATGAAAGTCAATAACTTAGAGATCTTGGCTACGTAAAAGCGTCGCATCATTAGGGGCAGTAAATTTTAGGGCTCAGCCATAAAAGCCAGGGTAAATACATGTAATGAGTCAGCTGTTATAGCAAGAGCTGAATTTCAGTCTATAAAATCTATTTATCTGCTATCTTTAAAAAAGAAAAGAGACTTTTTATTCTTCGTTTGGAAGGCCCTTTTTGCATTACTTGGTCAGTTAATTCTCGTCATGTTTACGAGTTTATTGCTTTATAATTCCGGAATTTGCGTTATTTCTCTCTCACAAGATGACGACCGTTTTCGCAATTAAAGTGATTGGGAATAAAAATTTCACGGATGTCTTACGGTAATTTTCAGTTAATTTTATCTTTATATTGTGCCGTTAAAGTTGCCTATTTATAAAATAGCGTTCGCAGAAATTTGGTGAAATACCTAAAACGGGCTACCTTATAATTTATTGAGCAAGTTTCTGCTAGGTTCTATTCTCATTCCCTTAACGTTTCCTATCCTTTATTGAGAAGCTTCTAGAAAACTTTCCAATTCATCTGGGCGATTTTCCGCAGAATTTACTTCTTGATGGATGGACTCGACCTTGAATTGAATTGGCGTTATTCCTCATTAAACCAAATTACTTCTCCTTATTTTCTAAGATGCCGCAAAAGCAAAGAAACAAGATTCAGCGTTTGGTGATCTAGACTCAGTTTTTGTCGTCAGGACGCTTTAGCATAAATAGCATGTTTTGAGTCGTATTTTGAGTCGTATTGAGTCCTTTTATCTTCTTACGACTCATTAATAGTCGCTTTTCTCTACACAACCACGAGTGGAGTGACATATTATTCAAATTGATTCATCAGACGTTCCCTTTTGAAACATTTTCTTTCCGGAGCTGGGTCGATGAAGAAGTTTACTGACGATCCCGTTCCATCTTTGAACTAAACATTTTTGCTTGTTTCTGCGGCCGTCATATCGTTTCGTTCGTCTCTTTATTTCTTTTTGCAAGCTCATCCCTGAATTTTCCCAGGTATATTTTCCTTTACGATCAAATAATTTTTAATAATTTGGGTATAATTTCTTCAATATGTATAACTGGAGTGCATGCATTCCTTATTACGATATCAGGAAATACATTCTAAATGTCTATATTTTGATTGCATAGGTAAACGCGTTTAGCTGACTAAATTTAAATTCAACACAATGAAAAAGTGTTTTTTAAATATTGCGTATCCTAAATTATAGCTATTTACCGAGTTTATTGAGTTTTTATTTGTTGTGGTGTATTTAACCTTGTAAAAGTAATGGTCGCAGGGTACCAAAAGTAGTAGCAGACAAGGCTTGGATATCCTGTGTATTTGAAATTGTAATGCAAAAACTAAGGATTTTTATAGTAGTAGTATTGCTAAAAGTGTTTCGACAGATTAGGTCATTTCGCACATCGGCACTCACTGGGATTCGAACCCGGAACCGCTTTCACCAAAGGCAAACGCGCTGTCCACATGACTATCCGGGAGCCTAGGATTGGTATAGTTTTCGGAGGAAGATCTGGAATAATAATCATGCCTTGATATTTGTGAATGATCAACCATAGTTTACAATAGAAAGTTAGCTTATTCCAGACACAGAAATACTTTCGAATGGAAATAAGCGAAGCTGAAACATTTTAATTTACATTTCCAGCCCCTGATGCTTACACTGGTAAAATTTATGACGCTTACTGTGCATTTTCAAAATGAAAATGCTTACCGTAAAGAATTAACTAACTATATGGAAGATATCTTCCATATAGTAGTAGATATCTTCCGTATAGTTAGCGTGCCAAAAGCTGTCGGGTTCCCCGTAAGAACCGGGTTCGAATCGCGGCTGATCAGGATTTTCTGATCAGGTAATGATTGTGTGCGTGTCTGTCCGAATTTCCCGTTCAGAGTTGACGTTAGGAAGGGCATTCGGTGTTTAAGTGTCCGGCCCGGTAATCCGGTGTCCGGTGTTATAAGTCTAATCATCGCCAGAACCAAACCCTATCCTCATCATCACCCATAAAATCAAATATCAGCCCACCCCATAAAATATAGGAAAAATGCTTTGAGGAAAAAGTGGAAGAAATCCACTGAACGAATCTTTCAATCCGTTCGAGAAGTTAATCAGATCTATAGTTCTATATAGGTATATCAGAAACCAGCGTTAGGTCGTCCTTAAACTGTCAAGGAAACAGTAATATTTAGTAATGTAGTAATATTTAAAAATTCCGATAAATATTTGATGAAAGTTGTCTGGTGAAACAAAACTAATATTTTCGTTCAACTCATAATCATTCCTCGAAGAAAAAAAATGTATTTATCTTTAATGCCTACTGACAGTTGTCTGGAATTATATTACACTATTCACGATTTTTTTAATAGAGCAGAAGGATTTCAAAATGTTAAAAATTACAAGTGTAAATCTTCTCTCTTACGAATTAATTTCTCTTTCTCTCTTTGAGTGAATCGGCCCTGGGGCTGGTTTCAGCTGAACACTCTACAAACATCTCGAACAAACAAACAATTTAGCAGTTATCACTGGATAAATAAATTAAAGCGCTCAATTTTTTCCTTACCCATGTTAATGAAGTATGAATTTATTATTATTTTCTACATTCACTATGTTATTGCCGAATTCCTTAATTAAGACGCTATATTGCTTCTGTCATTATTATTATTTGTAATTCATCGACTAATTTAAATCAACAATCCATGTCCTGGTACGTGTGCTCACATAAAAAACTGACACGAAAAGAGTGACGGTATCGTGACTCTTCCCAGTACTCCCAAATGCCGATCAAACTGCTTTCATGTTCGTATTTATTGAGATTTTTCAAGGGTGCCCACTTTTAGGCGAAAAATCACCTTTCAACCATTACCATATCATACGGACTTTTCAACTGCAGTAGGTCTAAATTCGGTTGAAATCGTACATATCACAAGAAAATCGATAGCTCATCCCTGTAGAAAGACGTTGCGAAAAATTTACATCGGATAATCTGTAGTCTTTTGGTTTCTGCAAGTGCAAGTGGATTTGTCTGTCTACGCTCTTGCTTTTACCTTTTCCATTCGGCCGAAACTCAAATCCACTCTTCTCTTTCAGATTTTCTCTACATTCGCCTTACGTCTTTTCTGTTTTATCTCTTCGCTGCAGAGCCCATGTTGCTTCCGCGTCATCGCATATCTATTCCATTTCAGCCGAGAGCCATCGACTGAAATATTTTTGATTTTCCGTCTGTCAAATTTCCTTCCGTTACCTGTCATCCCGCCTTTCTCAAATTATGTTATTTACTATTTTAATTTAAAAAATCTACCTAACTTAATGTAAACATGAAAGTATGTGCGGTATTTAAAAAAATAATTAAGTCTAATGTTTTACGAAACATATTTTTATCTCTATTTTTGTGACTCTAATCCAATAAGAATTAATTCTTCAATAAAGCATGGTTGCAAACAGCGTGAAAAAATTGGTATGAAGACTTCAGTAGAAAAATACAAAACAACCATCAAAGAATCTATTAAAAAAATATAGTAAATCGATTGATTATAAAAGCTTACTTATGGAATGAAAAACGTTTAATGACATTTTATTCGATTTTCATCAGAATTTTCAAGTAAAATTTTGATAGAAAAGAATTGTATCTACCAAAGTTTTATATTAGCTATCAAAATAAAAAATTAGTAATCAATACATTGAATGAGCTCTAAGAATATTTCAAGAATCTCCTTGTAACTGAAAATTGAGGATAGTATCGTTTGTATTGATTATTATTATTGATGTTCCTTTTATCTTTGCAATTATATTAATGAAGGTGATTAATAATTCTCTAAATCTTTTCCTGCATATGGGCGTTATAATTTTCTTCCTAACTAATTTTATATTTCATCTATATCATATAAGTATATAAAACCGTTCGTCATTTACAGATTTATAGTATTCAATTTTGGAAACGAAAAAGATTTCACATGTATGAGAAACATAATTCACACAAATAGCAACGCTACACTATACAAATAGATACAATACACATTCCTATTTTCAAAATATAATTCTATAGCCTCCCAATCATAAAAAGCTGTCAATCACTCTACTTTGATGCTAACAGGTGTATACATTTGGAGAACATAAATATTAGTATAAAATTATCAAACTTAACGTACGGTACAGCCAGATCATGGTCATAGATTTTGGTATATTCTACGATGCCTTCAATATCATCTTTTACAGTAAAGAATTAACATTCAATGAGATTGGGATTTCACCTCGCGAGATTCACTAGAGATGCGGACTTTTTCCTAAAATCATTGTTAAAACAATATAGTTATAAAATGCATCTCTCTAGGAATAGGTTCTTGAAGAAGGAACGACAGCAACGAAAAAATCCTAAGGGAGACTATACCTTTATATAGTTATCGATACATTTTCGCCTAAGTCTTAATTTCTTTAAACATTCTTATGCACTACTGTTACTATCTACATCGATAGATAAACATTCAATTCTTAGATATTTTCAAAACAACGTGTAATATTCTTATTTGGCTAGAATTAGAAGTTTTATTCTTTCCTGTAGGTTTGTTTTAGGTATTTAATAAAACAATTTCATTGGCCAATATCATGTAGGAAGATAACTCATCATATGATCATTTTGTATAACCTTTGCTGGTATGGGGAAGTGAATTGAAAACGTTCCTAATCCTTCCAAATATTTCAAAGTAATTGTAAATTAATCAATAAGTTCAAGGAAGGAAAATTCTGATAACATCTGGAGGGTATAAATTGAATCGTGAATCCTTCAAAAGAAGTTAAGAAGGTAAAAACGCCTATGCATTGAACGGCATATATTTAATTGTATTTAATACGAGTAAAATGAAGCTTGCATACCGCAATCAGTTCGACAACACTAATTTCATGTCGGCATCATATCGGGACGGTCCTCAAAAGAAAAAAAAGGATTCAAAATATTCTTAAAATTCGCTGCAATTTAATCGTCCGTCGTCGAACCCGGGTCTTACTGATAGTACTTACTATGCAGCACAACAGAGGATCACCATCTCTAACTATGTGTGAAAGTTCAAGCAGATATATTTGCTGCAACTCTCTCAAACGACGTCTTACTTTTCCCTTATATTCCTTACCTGAGAAGTTGTATGTGCTCTGGCATCGAATCAAGGAACAGCATGGTCTTATCTAAATTTTTTTCTTAAGCCGAGTCTTAATATATATCTTCAAGCAAAGCAAGAACTTCCTATTAATTAGATAAGTGCATAAAAAAATAATGAAAACTATCTCAATGTATTTTAAATTGGAGATACATTTACCGCCTGGCATCGAACAATACTTTCTATGCAGCTATACTCTCTATACGTTTACCGCCTGGCAATACTTTCTATGCAGCACAACAGAAGATCACCATATTTAACTATGTGTAAAAATTCAAGCGGAAATATTTGTTGCAACTTCCTCAAACGACGTCCTACTTTTCCCTTATATTCCTTATGAGAGAAAAGATATTGTGCTCTGGCATCGAACCCAGGAATAGTAGGGTCTTATGAATTTTTTTTCTTAAACCAATTCTTACCATACATCTTGTAGCCAAGCACGAACTTCCTATCATTTCGATAAGTTCATCAAAAAAATAATGAATAACTACTCCCATGTATTTTAAAGGGCAGATATTCGCATCGTCCTAGCATCGATGCCAGGATATTTTCTGTGAAAGTCATTTACGTTTTCGATAAATCATGATCATATATATAGGCTCCTAGAGTTTTGGTTTTCTAGCTATCCAGGAAGTATTTTTTTTTCAAATTCCCAAAATTCAAAGCAATGCATTCAAATGGGAAAAATCGGGACTTTGAGGCCCTCTGGAATTGAACCCATGACACTGAGGCTCAAGATCGCAATATTTCTGGCGGTTACACGTTATAGCCAATACGTCGTAAAAATTTCAAGTCGATGACCCTTGTGGTTTAGCCTGTGAATTAGTATCCTATCTATATACCTATCTATATCCATGAATGAATCCGGAGAAGCATCTATATATAATAGATTTCAAGTAAATAAGTATTGGCGGAATTTCAAAACAGAATTCTTTAAAAATATTAATTATCGTTACAAAAAATATGCTAAGGTCATTTGTATGATATATAACTATTTAGAAATAATAACGAGGACTATTAATACTAAATTTTCGGATAAAGCACCGCTAATTAATCAACATAACTCAAATATTATCTGCTTATGTTAAATATTTATTAATCATAATTATTAGAAGAGCCATTTATGCATTTCTTACGCTAAATCACGATAGAATAATGTCACGACCTAAGAACAATATTTAGGTCATCATCATAATAATTAGAAATAAATCGTAAATGCGTCGACTCTGGAAAGGGTCTCAATACCACATTACGTGTTTTTTCCTCAGTGTCCGCATTAGTTGATGAAGATTCGATTAACATGTAATGTTACATCTTCGTTTACCATATACTATTAATCGGAGCCACACAGATTATTTTGGATACCATTGCTTTTTTCTTAGTTCTTGCGATCCTTTATTCAATTTATTTATTCAATCATTGGGTTCTATTTATCGGCTACTTATTAAAACCGAAGCAGTGATTAAGAAATGTCTTTCAGCGATAGGCCAATTGTTTGAATTCGCATCATATTTTGCACTCTCTTGAATGGATTTATATCTTTTTAAACGCATAAACGTTAAGAACTATCATTCTTACGTACTTAGTTAATATTTAGTTCAAGTTTACTTAATTTCACTCGGATGTGACAGAAAGGCACTGTAAAAGTAGGAAAATTAATATCTCTAGCCTCTCCTTACATAGTGATATTCCGGTTTAGTTTGAGGGAAATTAAGTTTAAAAAGTTTCATCAAAACCCAATCTAAATTCGGTCCAATGGAACATCAAATACCTTTGAGAGTAATTCACTTAGATGAGAACGTTAATCCGATCATAATCGGGCTAATTTTACAATACTTCTCTACGAGGGCTTGATTGTTTTTGATTAAGTTGCGTCCCAAGAGGTTCCATCGAAAGATGCATTGATGAAGTACATTATCTCAAAATTAAAATAGATATGTTGACTCCGAACCCCTTTTTCAAATTAGAGAGTAATTCATGTTTTAACTCTATAATGAAACAAGCGGCGCTTACTGCATTAATTGAGAAGTCAATCGCTTCCTCTACCTGAAATCTTCCCTTTTCTGTAAAAATACAACCTCATATCTGAGTATTTATTTCTCCCTCCTAGGCCATTGATTTTATTATTTCCGTATTCATAAAATTAATTTTGAATTATCATTATGTTGGATTAAGAAAATATTTAAACCCAATACCATACTGTAATACTGTATTCTCATGATGCATCATTTGAATATTAGTATTCGAATATATTTTCGCGTATCCTACCTTTTATATGTTATATAGTCGCAAAAAGTAGAGTGCCGTGAAAATTATACAGAAAAGGCCTCCTAGCAATAAATATCTTCATTTCAGTCTTTGCGTGTTAGAGCTTGTTTTCCGCCCAAGAAATTCGCATTCTTCCAAGAAAGCATGCAACAGATGGGCGTGGGCTTAGATTTATTGAATATTGAATATTGATTTGGGATAATCGAAGAGTTGAGTTTTCTTTCATAGATATCATTGTAGTACTTCGGGAATAGCAGTGGATCAAGGTAATCCTATCTTACTGATTCGACTAGGTTTCTAGGAGGTATTTAATTCGGAAGATTATCACCAATAGCTGATTCAAAAGAGAAAGGAGTAGTGAAGTACTAAGATTATAAATAGAAAGATAGATTGGGGACTTGATTTTGATCTTTTAATCATTATCAACTTCCGTTACATTTTACTTCCCCGTTAAAGTGCATGTGAGATTAAGACAAATCAAAACGATGTAGCCTTGCGGTTAGCTGTTCCGAAAAACGAGGAAAACTCTTACGACAGACTATTTTTAGAGGAAGGAAGGACCTATGAGTATAAAATGATGTTGGCTAGAAATATGATTGGAAAATTTATCTATAAATGTAAAATATTCATTTTCATGATTTTATATAAGTGTCTATTCTCAGTGTCTCAATAGTATCAAATTGCTTCGCGAAAACACACCACAGTCCGCACACCAAATTAAGTGGAAGTTTAGTGAATATATAATTTTCTAAATATCACCTAGTATGGCTCGGAGTGTTTGCTCAGCTAAAAGATTAATTTGGCGAGGAAGGGAAACTGCTGGAAAGCAGAATCTTGTTATTCGGGAAGATCATCAGAAACTTCTCTTCCAGTTTGCAAACTTTGTAGCGAGTGGAAGCGATAGATAAGCAGAGTGCAAATCCAATTTCATTTTATCATAGGTTGTCGCCTTCATTCATATTTTGATTGACTGGAAAAATGATTAATTTTTCACGGAGATAGATTAATTTCCAATCATATATACCAATAAATGTCTCTGTATGTAGTATATCCAATTTATAACCATTTTAAACTACGTTTCGAAAATGGATGGATAGTAAATCTGTGTTTATGAATGTTTTATTTTGATGGTGACATCTAATAATTTTATTGGGCGTTATTGATACTGCATTCCTCTTGTTGATTTCCGTGGCGTGTTCTATTCTATTGCTTGACAGCTATTGCTTCCCTAGGGAGAAAGGAGTAACAGCTCTAATGACTAACCTTAATTAAAAATTAAATCTGTGACCCAACACTCCATGCAGGATTAGGATCCAGGGGCGGCATTTACAATGAATGCTAACTCAGCACAGACTCCCTTGTCACTTTATTGGCTTTTCTAGAACGCGCTGGAACTAAATTCAGGCTGCTGTTTATCGTCTCTAAATGTTCTGAATCAAACCATTACCTCCACCTGGAATCGAAATTGGGAATTTCATCAATCTGATAAACCTGGTAGAGGTTCCTTAGCCTAGATATTCAAAATACTATTCTTCTTTTGAAATACTATTATTCATCAACTCATACTTATATTTAATGAAGTTAAGCATAATAATTTTACGAAAATACGGCATTTTTTTCTATATCAACATTCTTCTGCAATAATCAATTAAATTGTGCTATATATAACTTTATTCTCGCAAGTATTTTTCACAATGTACAGGACTTTTTCAGATCAAATATTTAATTTGCTATTAACTAATAAATATCTTATTGGTTTTTTAATTTAATTTTCACTAACTGGCAATTGAAGTCACGGTGCAGATTTAGCCCCCGGAAATCGAATTTCATACTTGGAGTCCTTGGAGGTATTATTCAGCATTTATTTTTTGTTACTATGCATTCCTACCCATGTTTACAAATATTTGGAGTAATTACGCAATGTATACCGTTTGATTCGAAGTATGGTATATCGTATGTAATTGCCAATTTGTACTCTTTTCGCACTGTTGGTCTATGCAACTAAAAAAGCAATATTCTAGTAACAATTTTTCCTATGTTTGGTATCTTATGTTATACAAAATATTCCCGCTCTCTTAAAAAAATCAATTAATTCTTATTGAATCCTTTTCTGCTGAAGAAAGATTCAATCAAATCAATTAACGAAAATATTTAAGCTTAATTTTTGTCTGAGAGCTCATTTTGAAGTCCAATTACCAAAAACTCATTCTTAAATCCGTTCTCTAGGTTAATTGGGAAGCAAAGACATGTATCCCGTAATTGGGATTCATAGCTTTATTTTAAATTCTATCTGCAATCGTTGTTACGATTTCTAGCAAGAGAGGTAATGAGGATTTACAAATAGAAATATTTATGTGGAAGTATCTTTGTTATTTAAAATAAAAGCATGGAAAAATTTTCGAAACTTTCGGCCGTATGCTCAGAGAAAACCATTTTGCATTAAAAATGGAAACTCTCAATATATTTGGAAAGTATGAGAGTGGAAATGAAACTAAGTAAACAGTAAGTAAAGTAAATCAAAGTTGGGCCTAATTATGTGCATTCAATGCGATTAAAATGTATTTTATAGTAACAATAATAATAAAAAAGAGAACTTTATCGAAGGGCGAGGCTAAAAATGAGGCTTACAATTCTCATCTTACATCTAGCTCAAAAATAACTAAGATTTTAGGTATTTCAAAATTCTTTAATATTCCTGGATTTTCTTCCCTCAAAATTTTAATAATCTTCTTCGCTATACTGCATTTTAATCTACAACTCATATACATGTATTGTTAGATGTAATGAGATAATATAGGGCTTGTGCTTTATCAAGGGCTTCAATTTTATCATGATCATATTTATTTTTATAGAGAAGAAGGGTAGTATCAAAATTAAAAGTTTCAATAACATTTGAGTTTATTTGAATTATTGAATGGAATCCTTTACGAATTAACCTCTTACGTGAATGGCATAGAATAAATCAGTTAAGTTATGGTGAGTTAGTTAGTTGCCTTAATAGTGCCTGTATTCTTAATGAGTTAGCCGGTTGATACATCAATTATGATTGCATTTTCTTTGAAGAAATTGGTGTTACTACAATGAAATTATTTTCAAAAGTAAGCTAAAAAATCAAATAAAGCGATATCTGATATAAGTTTTCCATAATTTATCCTAATTGAAGTAAAAACCTGGCTTTTCTTTTTTATTTCGTCTGGACTCAGTCTGTTTTTGTTTCTTTAATCCAAGTTAGTCATATAAATATACAAATAATATAATAATGCTAATAAAAAGGAGTGGAATAAAATCAATTTGGTAAATGAATTACGCATATTGAAATTAATAAAATAAATTACAATTTTCGCCATATTATGTTTTAAATATATTATTTTTGACCACTGCTAGTTTGAAATATCGTTACGTTATCGTTATGGCAGGAGAAGGAAATAACTCTGAAAGAATATCGATTGAAGGAAATTTTTTGAAGTAAAATTTTTGGATTAAGTTTTTTTGGAATAATTTGGCTCTTTTTATTTTAATGGTTTAAAATGAATCAGATTGGTTCAGTTTCGGGTTAATTTGGAATGGAACATATTTATGTTAATCGCGTAAATTTCTGTTTCGCATCACTGTTAGTTTCCCAAAATTCTACTTTCTTCGATTTACTTCATACGTAGAAAATATGGAATACTTCCGGGATACACATTAGTCTAATGAACGGATTACCTGAGGTACAGAACGCACGTATTCGATTTCTCCGAAGATGAAATTGCCGCTGCCACACGGAAAAAAATATTGTGGTATGACAGGAAGAGATAATCATAGCTTGGTGTTTGGAAGAGGGGTAAAAAAGTCCAGATAAGTGTTTCGCAGAAAAACAATAACGCATTGCGCATGAGTGGTAGGAAGTATCGCGGTGCGCGCTCAAGAGGAGAGAGGAAGAGGGGAAGTCGCTCGTCCACAGAGGAGATGCGCCTTCGGAACCAAACCGCTCTAAGTTCTCGGCACGAAAACCGCTCCGGAGGGGACCTCGTCAACACTGCGGAGTCCACGACATCGCGGTATCCCACAAACATCAACTTGGCAAACACCTGTAGGATAGGAGAAGACAAACTTTCGCGTTGCCGCTCCAATTTTTCGGTGGAAATCTTCCGGGATACCAAACTCAGCTTCGGAGGAACATACGGCGCCCGGACGGACCGTTCTCAATCGCCGATTTTCTAGTTTGTAGAGAGTTCTAACCGTATCCTTTCGGGGGTTGGGGGCGCCCGTGGATGAGCCCCCTTCCCCCTTCAGAGTGACTATCGGTACCGGCGATGCCCGGAGTGTCCGAACCCACGGGGGATGCCCTGACCCCCGGTGCCTCCGCGGAGGCCCACTTGGGAGCGGCGGCCAATGTTTCCTTCACCTTGCTCTCCGCGAATGTCTCCGCAACTCTGTTTCCGGAGGCTTCGGAAATTAATCCGACGCCGCTGAACGTGCCGTATGCCGTCTGCGAGATCCTCGTGGCCATCGCGGCGGTGGCGGGCAATGCCCTGGTCCTAGCCGCCTTTAGGAGAGAAAGGAAGCTCCGCAGGAGGACCAATTACTATATTGTGTCGCTGGCCGCGGCGGACTTTCTGGTGAGAGACCCTCTTTTTCTGCAAAAGAAAAATTATTTGGTTTTCACCAAAATTATTTGATTAATTTTCTTTCTGAGTGCTTCTAAACCCTAACGTTATCCGCTGACCTAAGGTATGACCAGTATCCATTGGTCTCATAGGTCCATTTAAATATTTACTTTGGATTTGATGAGCGCTTAAGGTCAAATATCGCAAAAAACAAATATTATCAGCTTTACATCATAAGAATCTATACATATATGTGTTTATGATAAAATTACCCAAACATGTAAAGTTTACTGTATAAATAGAGTATGGTGATAATAATGTGCTGAATATGTAAGAGTATTAACTTACTATTCAATAATTTACAAATGGCATTCTAAGGAATGAACAAATGGAGAAGATTTTTTTAGATGAAGCGTAAAGAATACTGAAATTTTTATTTTACATGAAAGTAATAAAATGCGAACTGTGAAGGGCTCGTAGCTGAGAATGTCTATGCATTATATCCGATGTTTAGGGGACCGAATAAATAAAATCACGGGTCGGAGTTTGTGAACCCCTGAAGTTAGCAGAGGGAAAATTTTGCATATCTGTTATATGAGAAGTTTTTGCAATTGCAGATATGCAACATTTCGGAAAGTTGATTTTCAACGTGCAAGAAATGTGCTTCACAAATTAAGATCCACTTATCGATTATTCTCATTATTCTCACCACTTATCGATTGGAAAAAAATTGTCAGTAGTTTTATTTTAATATTAAATATCAGAACTAGTAATTTGAATTATGACCCTAAATAACTGAGTTTGACTATTGCTAACTATTCAGCATTCTTAAAAACTACTGCTATTGACACCCTAAGGCATAGTCTTATAGGTAAACATAGCACCATGATCTTTGCGTCAGAAGATCATCATCGTCATTCATCAACTATATGATTAAGACCAGCTTTATCCTCGCCACTTATCCCATCGTTAATAGTAATCAAATTGCGAAGAAAAGAGGATTGGATGAAGTATTATAATTCAAGTTGTAGGTCACGGAATATTGTGAGGAATCTTGACCAAGAAGTGAAATAATAGATGACGAAAATCTCTGACTGATTTAAATTTATTAATAAAACGATCAGATCGGAAATCTAAATTCAGTGAAAGCCTTCTCTAAAGGCGTGCTAAATTAAAAGATATTGGAAACGAGTCTTCTATATTAGTTTCATTTTCTACAACCTGCCACGAAGCAAGATATTTATTGTCATCATTCCCTCTGTGATTATCCATCTAAAGGGTTAGAAATTGGAAATAAATCGTGTAAGAAGTTGCGAATAATATCTAGATATATTTATATTGGAAAATTAGTTTTAAAAAGCTTCTTTATCTCACCAACGCGAGGATGCAAGTCAGATGAGAAACTGGAAACTGGTTAATTCATCCAAAAGAAAAGCTGTGGACAAACTCTTGATCAAAGAAAATAAATCTGTCAGATTATTTCAAAACTTACTCTCCTTTTAGACCAAACTCGTTTGGGGATCGAATGTTTTATTTACAATACTTGGGTGGTTAAGTACAACTCAGAGTAGGCTGGGATTTTACGAATTTGTTATCTCATGTAGGATATGTAAGCGATTGTCCTAAAAATCTTAGTTGTCAATAGTAGTCATTTAATCGTATTAGGTTTATGAGCCGTTGGCGCGAATTCATCGCCTCTAACCTTTAATTGGAAACCAATTATGTTCAATTTTCATGTTTGATTTTGTTATAAACAAATACACCTGTATTTAAAACGAAGTGGAACATCAGGTGGAACGAAGAACCCGCAAAGTTACGTGATAAATTTTCTATATATATATATGTTTATTCCAAAAGACGGCAACTATATTGTTTAGATTATCGTTAATTGCTCGCTGAACGTAACAGAAAGATGAAAGATTTAGTAAGAGGTAATGCTTCAGAGGGTTTTGTAGGAAATAATTCATCGATTTGAATAGTGGAAACTTCTTGACTCAAGATGAATTATCGCTCAAATGTTGTCTCAATCTATCAACGGTGTTTTTAGTAAAACAGCCACATTGCTTCAAAAATTTGAAATGTTCGACGTGAAAAATATTGCATATTATTATTGAAATTCTATTCTATATTATTTGACATTTATTTTAGAATATCTCCACCCAGATACTTCCTTAAAAGATTTAATTTTAATTATTTCATTCCTTTGTATGCTTCTCTCAGTTTGTCGGCCCCAATTTCTTCAGTAACAAATATCCGATCGTTTAATTTCCTCGAAAAATCGAAGTCTTTGTTACAATTTCGGAATCGTATCTCTTGATATTTTATCTTTCACGTTCTCACGAGGAACATCGTGTTGAAAGCTTTCAATCCATAAGTTCCTGTGAATCATTCCCTTTCATGAGGAAAGCTTTAATTCATTGGATTCATACGGAGAACACATTTGCCCAGCCTAAATATACTCAAACAGTATAGAAAAAATGTGAGTATACTAATCAGATCCTGGATATGTTTAAGATATGGCGATGACAATCTTAAATGTTAATTCAATCCCATAGCATTTGCCAAATGTTTGCGCATGACTAAATTAACCTTTTGCTCACTGGATTTCGCAGCTGGCGTCGGATAAACAAGCCGTAGCTTCGATGAATGGCTTCTCTCTCGTAATAATAATAATGACCATGGATATTTTTTACTATTTTTAAATGACAGCGCATTCTCATCCCTTGCAGTATGTCATTTGTTAACTCTAAATTGACATTTTCATCGTCGACCCATTTCCTTCTTTTCGGGAGGGTGTAACGGGAATCGATTGCTTGGGATTTGTACTATTTGGCAAATAAAAAGCGGGAAGGCCATTGGTCGTTGTCAAGGTTTTAATTCCAAAATTTGCGCTAATAACCTCGGTCCCTGACGCGCCAAACGAAAGTAATGGGAAGGCACCAGGAAAAAATTCAATGCTTAATTTAGTCTTGCAACAGATTCTAGGAATAAGGGGATCATAACAGGGGACCAAGGGTTCTAGTTCTAGAGGGAAGTTTACCAGCGAAGAATGAATAAGGTCTAGGTCTAGAATTCTCATACGAACATTCATTGAGGGAGATCTTTCGAATGCCAAGGTCGCACGCTTGCTGCAGCTGTCACAATAAAACCGTCTTTAGGAAAAACTAAGACATTAATACTCTCAAAATGAAAAAATGACTCACTTCTCGAAACATGGAAGAAAATTTATAGTTTG